>OX592701.1:4355000-6777500 GCA_951361185.1 Ochropacha duplaris | reverse complement strand
AAATAAATATATATAATAATGTTCTACCATATATTTGATATATTTTATTAGATTTGTAAACAGCTGCCCAAAGCTTATGATGCCTTTACATCAATCGGTATTATTTGTTATGAGAACATTTTATGGTTGACTGGTAGTATGCGGTCAGTATGTTTAATATTGAGTCTTTATCATAATATGATTTATTTATATAAATACACATATAGTTAAAAATACGTAATTATCTTTATGATTAATCTTGGGTATTTAGTGACCTTTATTACCCCTACTAGTGGGCCCGGCAGACGTCCTACCCTGAAATTAAATCAAAATCAATTATTTTTTCGTGAATATTTCCTTTTTTTATTGTTATTCTGCTATTCGGGACGGAGACAAACCCAAAAAATCAAAGATCATAAAAATCAGTCCAGCCGTTCTCGAGTTATAAAATAATAGTGTAACTAAACTACTAGCCACTAGATGCGGATAGCGCAAGACCCGCTATGGCCGCATTGTGGAGATCCTTAGGGGAGGCCTTTGTCCAGCAGTTCTCTCGTATAAAGAAAATAATTATTCGGGTACACATTTTCTATTATGGTTTTATTATCGATAAATAAATCATTTTTTTAATACATACTTCAATCTTACTTTAATAGATAATTACCTACACCCACAGGACAAACAGACATCTTCATACACACATGTCTGTCCTGGTTTGGAATCGAACCCACGACCCCTTTTGTGTGCACCTTCGATGCACACAAAATACGTCGCTACGTTTTTTGCCGGCTAGGGTACCCCTCCGCAACGCCCCATAATAAAATATTTTGGAATGGTTATGGTAGGGGAGGCAATGATGCTAAATTTGTAGTTACTCGAGCGTCTTTGGGACCTACTGGATTTTGAAGATTAGGCGGAATAAAGAAAAAAAGGTTATGTGATATTTTCGCCTTCAGCGGTGGGGGGAGCGTCTACAGGGTTTCAAAAATGTAAAAAAAAACAGTCACCAAGATATACTCGAGCGCGTCAGATATTAATAGGGTAGTCGCGCCGCGTCTGTCTAATAACGGAAAAATTATAATCTGCCGTTTTGCGTGGTGGGGGTGGCGGTACGAAGGGGTCGAAAATATTTAATAAAAAATATTATTCGAGCGCGTCAGACATTGATAAGGGATGTTAAGTGAACCCTCCAGTAGCTCCTATTTTAAAGACTGACGATTTGGACGCGACCATCAGTCAGGGCCGATTTTTGAAAATGCAAAAAAAAATCGTGACCTTGATTTACTCGAGCGCGTCAGATTTTTATACAGGCGGTTCTTTTTGATGGCCTTGTTGTACTGACCCATAATCTGACAATTATGTTGAGGAATTTCCTTAATCTGACGGTTTGAAAAAAAAAATATCGAAATCTCGAAAATGGTTCAAGATATCGAAAAAATGTTTGTACAAAAGTTGTAGAGAATTTAAGCTTCTACAATATTTATCTGAATACATATACCAAAAAACCCATAAGAAACGAGATATTTGCAATAAATTATTTTTTTACCTTTGACCTTGAAAAATCAGTAGTCAAAGTTTTAGGGTGTCAAAATAAAGGTTTATACAAATTAATAGCTGACTATCTCTCATTCTGAGGTGAAACTCATAATATTCCTGGACTACATACATACACTTAATAATGATTTTAGCTACTTCGGCTTGTGCAAATCGGCAGATTAAGATATTTCCGTGATTCGTGACTAATTAATCACGCTCGAGAAAATCCAGGTGAGGTTTTTTTTTTGCAACTTTGCGAGTCTCCAATTTTCTTTCGGCACGCCCAAATTGTCAGATTATTGAAATGTACACTATTTTGCATGAAACTAACTTACCTTACCTTAATCTGACGCGCTCGAGTATTTCAAACCATCGATTTTTTTAACTAATCTGACGGGCTACCCTAGACGTTCGACACTATATAGAGGGCTCAGATTTGGTGAGAGTACTTCACAAGGTGCAAGGTTGCGCCCCTTATGTTAATCTGCCGCGCTCGAGTAAATCCCGAAATCCCCTATTCGCCTCCCCTACCATTAGGGAATAATAAAAAAAAGTCTGTGCAGTCTGCGCCAACACGTCACACAAATCAATCAATACGCTTCAATCTTGCGCTTTTTTTAACGTTCCGGACGTTTTTTGCCGGCTAGGGTACCTCTCCTCTCCCCATAAGGAACTTCATTCAAAAATCACTAGTATGTAACATTATTTTCAGGTTCCACCGTACATGCAGCTAAAGGGTGGAGTTAAATTTATTCAAGAGATGCCAAGAAATTCAAGAGGAAAGATTTTACGTCACCAGCTTAGAGCTATGTTGGAACATATAATTTAATAAAGTGTGCTTAAAAACATTAACTGTCTAAATAGTATTTCTATCGCTTTTATTGAAATACTTTTTTTTAAATAAATGATTCGGCAAAGGCTGTTTGTTGCGATATACGTTTGTTTTTAAAATAAATAAATCGGTATAGCCACATGATTGGTGTATTGGTTGCTCAGTTGTAGTGACGTGGAATATCACGGCGAAGGTCGTGAGTCCGAATCCTACAATGAGCTTGAGCTTTCGGTGAAGGAAAACATGGCACGTTGGTAGGGTACTTTGTATTAGATCAACTAGCTGGCTCATGTTGAAAATCTGTCGCCAAGCACTGTTGGTTTGTTATAAAATGCATGCATCGTTATAAAATTTGGCAATCCCACTGGTATTGCTTATGTCTAATGGTGACCCACCTGCCTGGTTGGCACTTGTGGTCTAAAAAAATCTAATACTTTGATTAATAGATAAACATACTTTGCGGAAGTTAATCAATCAATAGGATATCAAAATACTTAACTAAACTATGGGGATTTCAGCAAATAAGAAAATCATATAGGTTTATCCATAAAATTCTAAACAAACTCCTGAATCATTGACGCTCTATTAGGTAACAACTATAGTAAGTAAAAAGCATCGTTTCGTATGTTCTTGCTGAAATGTTTTCTTGGTAGTCTTGAAAAAAAGTCTAGACAATATGTAATTTAGTACACCACCAAGTATACTACTATGTCAGATAGATACAGCAAACAAAAAAGGCTCTGACTTACAATATATTTGAGAAACCTTTGTAGGTACTAACGTAATTTAACTTCGTATTCTCGTCTTATCTTCTGAGACGTCTTTATTAATTCAGTACGATTTGGATTATCATAATTCCTTACCTTTTGCTTAAAATTACTTTGTAATTGGACAAATACTTGGGATAAACAGCTTTTGTTCATTTGAATTTGTCCCAGGATCCGACAGAACATTCATCGGGAAACGGGTGGAATAATTTGAATAATTTATCGTCAAGTTTACAGCTATCTGAACGTATAGAAATATCTTTCAATAATACTTATTTATTTATGCATCTGCTAATGTGTAAAAAAAAGTATTTTACTTTATTTGGGACAATTTTTAATCACAATCGCACCATGGTGACTGATGATGTAGGTATTCGTAGGTGGTTGGTAATAGAACAACAGATTTTCAACATTTTAAAACTGAGGGTGGTAAACAACCCGGCGGGTAGGTACTACAAAGTATCGTATTACCGTGCTATAGTTTCAAGATGGTACCTATCCTTCTCCGTAAGCTCATTGTTGGGACGAACCCATGACCTTGCTCACGACGAATACGTCGTCTCTGCCATTGAGCTATCGTCGCTTTACGGTGATAGCCGAGAGCTATAGGCATTTCGTGCTACCTCGTCCCCCGCGCATTGACTGCGTGACGCATTTTCATGGATACTTACCATATTTTCGTGCCACAGTAGTAGCAAAACGCAATGAAATGAAATCAAATAAGATGAAATTGTTTATTCATCCAAATAGGCCTTTACAGGCACTTATGAATAGTCAGACTCTAAATGTTCGGTTCGGATGGTTGCTTTTTTTTATATTCTGGATAAGCTTGTGTTTGACCACAATCTCACCATGGTAAGTGATGATGTGGCCGAAGGTGGTAAGCACACAAAGCCTAGATGGGAACTGGCTCTCTAGTGCAGCTGTCGGAACACACCGATAGGTGCTTGGCGACAGGTTTTCAACTTGAGGGTGGTAGCCAGCCAGTCGGGTACTACAAAGTACCCTACCACCGTGCTATGGTTTCCTCACGATGTTTTCCTTCTCCGAAAGCTCAAGCTCATTGTAGGATTCGAACCCACGACCTTCGTCGCGGTATTCGACGTCTCTTACCACTGAGCTATCATCGCTTTTGCTGAGACTATTACACGCGCAGACTTCATTTTTTAGGGTTCCGTACCCAAAGGGAGACTTCGCTGTCGATTACTAAGACTTCGCTGTCTGTTCGTCCGTCCGTCTGACCGTCTGTCTGTCCGACTTCTGTAATTCGACCTTCATAAGTGCCCTTCTAGGGCCTAAACTGAATAAATGGTTTTGACTTTGACTTTGTCACCAGGCTGTATCTCAAGAACCGTGATAGCTAGACATTTGAAATTTTCACAGATGATGTATTTCTGTTCCCGCTATAACAACAAATACTAAAAACAGAATAAAATAAATATTTATGGGGGCCTCCCATACAACAAACGTGATTTTTTTGCGGAACCCTTCGTGCGCGAGTCTGACTCGCAGTTGGCCGGTTTTTTATAATAGCATTGTATGTATCTATCAGTGGATTTTGATAAGTCAAGCTAAATTAATTTCTTTGTGGAAACTATATGTATAAATATTCATTCAGTTTTTTTTAAGATAAGCATGTTTAAATAAATAGTTGTATTTTGTATGTTTTCTTTCTAACATTACCTATTTTTTTGGCTAATACATATACTTTTGCGATATACACAAATGCTGGTTCTACAGTTTTGCATTGTGAGAGAAATCTTAATTTACATTGTCAATTTTATTAGTAAAACTCTTTTACCATTTAAATTGACTGGTTCACCTCAGAGCAATTTAGCTCGTAACCTCTCAGAGAGTAGCCCCTGAGGCCATTATAGGTTTTTAAAAAGGAAATCGCGTTATACAGGCGTGATTGACATAATTGTAGAAAAACTTTACTTTCCAAGTTAAAAGAAATTCTTTGGCGATTGGACTAACAAGATTAGGTGTACATTTTTAATGTCTGAAGTCTGATATGGAGGCAGGCGGGTCACCTGACTACATTAAACATTAGACGTCTTTATACATTAGCAACACCATGAGAATTGCCAATGTGTTCTCGACTTTTTACAATGCCTTGAAGGCAACGGGCTCTCAAATACAACTATTGGAACACACACTACACGCCATACACGCCGTACTACAAAATAACCTTCCACCACTCTATGGTTTCCTTATGTTTTCCTTCACCGAAAGTTCAAGCTCATTGTAGAATTCGAACTCAGGAACTTACGCCGCGGTATCCGACGTCACTACTTCTGAGCTTTCATGGCCTTTATCATCTAACGATGTGAAAATAATTACGATTAGAAAAGAATACCCATCTAATATTTCTCTACGTGAATATTTTCCAACCACATTGACCTAACGTGCAAACGTGTATCGGGAAAGTCTTCATTAAAGCTTGCCAATTCGAAAATTGAGTTGCTTAATCGCAACAGAGCGGGCGGCCCATATCGACGGGGTGCTCTTAATCGCCTCGCCGTACCTTTGATACTGCGTGGAAATAGAGCAATTAAGTCCCTCCAGTTGGAGAGTTTACTTGATTTTTTTATTACTCTCCCCCTGGGTACACGCGTGCTTGGATTGAGTAAATATCATCCAAGTTAGCCCATGATGTAAAATGATTACAGATATTGCAAATTGATAGCTTTAGAAGAGCAACACAACAACCTACATTACTTACGGAGTGCATTAAGCTAACCTACCTAAAAATACCAAAGAAAATATTTAATCGTATTCCAAAAGCCACTCAGAACTATCGGAAATGCCATGACCCAAATATTCAAATGAGACAGTCCCATGAATTCCTATTAAGATAAACCGGCCGGCTCTCGTCTTGTTTCAAAACAACTACAAGGAATTAATCTATTATTTTTTACCAGAAATGACAACCAAGCAGACGGGTCACCTGAAGGTAAATGACTACCGTCGCGTCGCCTATAGACATTAGAGTATTGCAGGGGGATTGCCAATGTGTTGGACACCTTATAAATTGCCTTAAGGGCATCTGGCTCTCAAGTGCAACCGCTGGAACACACCAACAGTACAATCAGTAGGCATTTTTGCACTTCAAGAAACTGTTCTTTTACTATTTTGACAGGGTGGCGGTACTGGCTGTAGGGCGCATTATTGTATTCGCCTGGCAGGAACTACCGCCCTCAAATTGACGGTTTGTTGCCAAGCACGTACCGTTATGATCCGGTAGCTGCATTTGAGACCCAAATCCTTCAAGGCTTAATATCCTTCCTTACCGCCTTTTACACCTGTCTTACCTACTATGATACGATTGTGGTTAAATACAAGCATATATTATATACTCTGGTGTTGTATAGCTTGGCTATCTTTTGATTAAAATTATTTTTATCGCCACTTTATCAAATTAAACGAAATCTAATATTGGTTTACAAAAAATGTGTATGTATTTATTGATATTACCTACTAATTAAAAAAATTACTGATGTGAAACCCAGTTTTATTGAAATATTTATCCATCAGTTTTATTCATAACCATAAGACTTCAAGTTCAATTGTAGAAATTTTTTTTAGATGATATTATCTATTATACTGTTTGATACTCATATTATTTAAATGGGTGCTAATTATGTCCCATCAAGAATTTATATAGCTCGGTGTCGGAAGAAAAATGACTTGTTTTGCTTTATTTGGAACAACAAACAATTGTACTTAAAAATGTTTTGTTATATTAGGTAGGTAGGTAGGTAACTAAGGTCTGCTAGAAAGAGGTATGTATTGAGTCTTACCTATAGGTATGTACCTATAACAGAACATATTTTTGTATTTACATAGGCATCAACTATAGAATTTATTATATTAGTGTAGGATGTGTGGAATGTGAAACAATGTTTTTCTTCTACTTACCCCAAATAGTTTCATACATAAATAATTAAAATATATATTAACAGAGGTGCGTAAGATATACAAAAAAAATCAAATGAATAAATAATTTAAAAAAAAAACAACTGATTTAATTAGCTCTACTACACCTGGGCCCAAAACCCATCATCCGCTGATAACCTGTGCTTGTAGTCGGCCCCCATTCGTGCTAAATTTAATTAACTAAAGTACCCTCTAAATATGCGGTCGGACAGTCATCATACCCTCGATCTAAACGTTGAATAAGTAAACGTAATAAAATAAATCCTGTAAGCCGCCGTAACGCTTCGGATTTAACATGGCTTTCTGACGCTTACAAAAGCTGTGAAATGCCTCCCATATGCCTACAATCACAGACTGAATGCTTCCAAATCCTTTCTCATATTGTGAAAGGTATAAAAATGATATAGTTTATATTGAATTTTATTGTTTTAAATATTTATTGGTGAGATAACGCAACCGTTATTGATGCTATTGTATTATTTATTTATTTTATTTCATTTGGTTGGAATTGTTATTATCTTTGAGTTTATCTAAACGGTTAATTTATGTGCTGATATTAAACACTTTATAAAGTATATTTAATTGTGAGACTGAAGTAGGTAGGTGTTTACTCGTATATCAAACTATTAACGAGGAATAAAAAAAAATAGAGGAAGAGGAAACGCTACTGGGAACCTTGCCGATCGGCAGTAGCGGCAGCCTCGAAGAAGTTTTTTTTATATAATAGGTCTCTTTACCTATGAAATTGCCGTTCTGCAGTACTGGCCATTTCAAATCAAAATATTTTTTGTTCGGCTAAGAATTCTAATTTCAAATTAATTTTATTTTAAAAACATGTTTTGTTTTTTCCAAAAGTAGTCATTTGTTTATTGATTAGTGTTACATTTTCATCGCATTTCAATCTTTTTCGTCATCATGGATACGTTAAAAATTCGAGTAATTATGGAATATGAGTACCGTCGTGGCAGCAACGCGGCACAAGCGGCACGCAACATCAACGACGTTTACGGAGCTAACACTACAAACCAACGCACCACCTGTTATTGGTTTGCTCGCTTCCGTTCTGGAAATTTCGACCTGAAAAATGAACCTCGCGGTCGTCCGAAGACTTTGGTCGACAATGACGTATTAAAGGCGATTGTGGAAGCTGATGATACACAATCTACGGCTGAATTAGCAGCAGCTTTCGACGTTAGCGTCAAAACAATATTGGTCCATTTGCGTCAAATTGGCAAGGTAAAAAAGCTTGACAAATGGGTGCCCCACGAACTCAATGATCGCCAGCGCGAAGTACGCGTCGTGACGTGCCTTGCACTGCTCAACAGACACACAAATGAAGGAATTTTGATCCGCATTGTTACCTGCGATGAAAAATGGATTCTGTTTGATAACCGCAAGCACTCAGCAAGTTGGTTGGATCCTGGTTCAGTTCTGGAACAATGCTCTAAACGAAAACTTACCCCTAGAAAAGTGATGGTCACTGTATGGTGGTCTAGCGCCGGGGTGATTCATCACATCTTCTTACCAAACGGGGTGAGCATTACTGCAGATGTGTACTGTGAAGAACTGAACACAATGATGGAGAAGCTGGCACATCTCCAACCAGCATTGGTCAATCGCTCGTCTCCGCTGCTCCTGCACGACAACAAGTTGCAAGAACTGGGGTTGGAAGCTCTCCGTCATCCGCCCTACTCACCAGACCTTGCGCCTACAGACTACTACTTTTTCCAGAATTTGGATAACTTCTTGGCGGGAAAAAATTCAATACCCGAGAGGCAGTACAAAATGCCTTTGAAGAATTTGTTGCCTGCCGTCCAGCTGATTTCTTTAAGAAGGGCATCAATAAACAGCCACTGCGTTGGCAAAGATGCATTGATTTCATGGGTGATTACTTCGATTACATGACATATAAAAAATACATGAAAAAAAATCGTTAAATTTTTTTCATACAAAACGGCTATTTCATAGGTAAAGACCTAATATTATAGTTGTTCATTTGTTTATATATTTTGTACATTTGTTGTAACAAAATATATTGAGTATAAAATAGATATAAATTGAAATAATAAATTCACCATTCAAACAGCCGTGATCTTTGATTTCTCATCGGCAACCTCCCCCGACTTATATTTCCAATTTTTGTTATGTTATCAGCAAGGAAACCTAATCATCTACTTAATCGTTTTATAATTTAACTTTTGCGATCAAATATTGGTTTGGATTGAAGCTTTTTGAAGCTCTATATGTTCACAAAGTTTTTGACTAAAATCCTTAGCACTCTGTGTAGGAGTGGTAGATTCCTCCATAGAAAAGGTAAGATCTCCCGCCGGGATAGGTCGTGCCTGGGGATAGTAGATCCACGGTAGATGTTGAAACTACGCAGACAGATGGTTAGCGCGATGCAGAATTCTACAAGATTTTGTATTTCTTATCATTTCACCTAGTTATAATTCAATAGTAATCAGAGTAGTAAGAATTTTAAATAAGATACCTTAAAATAATTTCTTTGGGCACTAAAATAATTTCGGTAATACTAATGTAGGTATATAGGAGACGTCAGTCACATACAATCAGGTGACCTGCTTGCCAGTTGATCAGACAAAAATACATGTTGAATTAGTTCCTTAGCACTCGAATCGAAACAGTACCTACCAAGTTTAGGTCACCTCGTAGACATAATATAATATTAATGAGTTGTGAGATAGTTGTTCAAGTATATCTAATAGCTGTTATGTGTTCGTTCTAGCTGCACCCTGCCTTCCCCGCAATCATACCTAATGAGGCGTGAACGCTGCATGCAGCCGCCATAAATATTAGTAGTTAACTATAAAAATTTACAATACCACGTAGTATAAATCATGAAATATTGCACATTTCATTTCATACTATACCAAAAAATGCTTTTGTGACACCACTTTTCCTAAAATGTAAGAGGAAACTGCGATAATAGTAACATTTACGGGCGTTTTATATTTGTGCCGCACTGCGTTGCCCGCAGGTCTTCACTGTTCGTTCCTTTTTCACCCCTATAAAGGATGAGAGCCTGTAATGTCTTAATTTATACAAATTTTGTATTTACACACAAAATATACAAAATGAAGTGAAGCTGTAATTTCTTAACAACTTACACTTTATATATATATAATGTTAATAGTCTTTTGCTATAGCGTAAAATTGGTTTACTGTTTTTATTATTTCCGAGATGATCTAAGAGCTTAATAATATATCTAATATTCAGCTTGACCAACATAAGTGTTAAAATGATGTAAAAATATTCACGCAATAAACTTTGTCTTAATATTGTTCACAGATCATTGAACAGAAATGATCGATTAACACTTGAGACTTTCAGTGCAGATAAAGTTTGTCCGCCTAGTTTTAGCGTTAAGTAAAACTCGGAAGGCACTGAAAGACTCTCAACCGAGAGAAGTCATCCATCAAATAGTTCCAGTCTTGTTAAAATAACAAGGTCCTATTAAACCTTGCTGGGAGTTCAATTACGGGTCGAAAAAATATGCAAAGTTTTTTTCTCACTATATTTCAAGGGGTGGTAAAACCTTTCCCTGAAAAGTATAGGTGATTGACTCAACTACCGTTTCTAGCTTCGCTTAGGGAAGAAAAATATGGAGACTTTTACATCGTAAGAACACCGCGATTTTTAATAAGACAATTTTTCTTGTTAAATAATATAACACCACTAAATTGGCAATTTAGTTAAGACGATGATAGCTCAGTGATAGTGACGTCGGATACCGCGGCGACGATCGAGAGTTCGAATCCTACAATGAGCTTGATCTTTCCACCAAACAGACACACATAGTTTCACGATAATAAAATATGCATTTCAGGTTCACCAATTTTATAGTTAGTAATAAAAACTGAGCACACTAATTTCTGACTAATCCAAATAACTGTGGCATCAATTCAACGGCCCAGTTGGCGTGAAGGATGGACACGCCAACGTCCAGTCGAGTTCTGAATAAGATGATACCTAGTAGGTACCTACTGTATACTTTTATTTACCTACAATCTCAGACCAAATAAAAAAAGTAAGTAGGTAGACAGATCCCCGCGCACTTAAAGTCAAGCACAATAAAAGAAGCCGAATTTGATAAAGGAAGCCGGTCGCGTTCCTGTGCGACGCTAATCATGCGGGATAACGTACGTGCAGGTCACGAACACAACTTTGTGCACGATGCTTTTCTTCATTGGAGACTACTGTTTACGTACGCTTCTTCTACCTTTTTTATTTGTTCTGTGCCTACAATAAACCTAAAAAAACAACTACAACTATAACCGATTGATTATATTCATCCACACTATTTCCATGTTTAATAGTATAAATAAAGTAACTCTGTGTGTTCCTGGGATAGGACATAATATACCTAACTTATTTTTTAATACAGTTGCTCAAAAAGTGGTGTATTGCAGGGACGTATAGCGTTCGGGAAGTGGGCTATTACATACTAGTGCTTTTTTTTACCTTTACCTAACTCGTGCGTCTCTTTCCCAACTGTCAAATATTAAAAAGAAAAACCAACCATGAAGTTTTTACTAAAGAGTTTTTGTCATTCATACAAATACGTATATTTCTAAAAAGAAGCTACTAATCTATTTCAATATCAGATTTAATGATTTAATTGAATGAGTTAGGTTAGGTTTCATTTCATTTTATCTCATTAAATTTCATTTTCATTTCATATCAATAAAAAAAATATACTGAAGACTAAGCTTTATGGATAGTTCCTTTTGGGAAAAAAAAACTCTGCTTATATTCTACGGTTGGCGCCATTTTCCAGAAATTTTCTTTGCGAGTTTAGTTGTTTGTTGCACAAAATGAGTAATTTCGACCCTATTTTTTTTTAATTAACACCACCGCAACTCACTATAATTGCACAAACATTGTATGACAAATATACATGAACAATCATACGAAATTAATAATAGTTTGTCTCAAACAGTAAATATGCAACCTAAAACTTCCCCAGTTAGTTTAAAAAACTGTACCAATTTCAATGTACATGTGTACTATAACTTTTATAAGAAATAAATCATTAGCTAGTTGAGTTTATTGTGTTTTTATTATTTTATTAAATTGCTTCATTTTTTCGCAACTGTATTAAAAATAGTCGTTCAGTACACCTGCGGAACCGTCATTGCAACTTGTTCCGACTGTCAACCCTCGCCTTCGGCTGCGCCTCGGCTCGGGTAGACATTTGTCGGAACTCTTTGCAATGACAGCCTTTCCGCACTTGTAATGAAATATACTATTAAGTAACGAATTTCACTCGTAGTCGCGGGCGAGTTATCTTTTAAAACAAATCATAATCATGTATTATTTTTAATAGCATTAAAATAGGTATTAAGGGTCACCATAAGAACCCCCCCCACTGGTGGAGGAAGGATATTGTGCAACTAGCATGTAGTTTCATCTCGCTGCTAATTAATTGGATTACGCAGCCTCTCCCCATTATACGAGATGGGGGCTATTTAGTGAATGGATTTAATACGCGTGATAGCATAAATTCGGTTTGTTCTCTGGTTAATATACTTAATTAAAGTGGAAAATGGATAAGTCTATTGGCACCACTTGTGCCTTATTTAAACTAAGTATCATATGAATTTGATTGCTTCATTATCTTTTTATCGTAAACACCTAGCAAAATATTCCCTAAACGTCCCTTTCAAATGAGCGCAATATTGACTCCATTATTTCATTCAGTGTAATGGTGTGGCAGTGAAATAGAGCAAACGACGTATAAATGGGACCCTGGAAATGAAGACGCCGTTTGTTCATAACCAGCTCGTTAATTCCATTATTACAAGTCAGAGGAGCGAACGGACCGGTAACAGATGTGCCACTTGACTCTCAGAATCTGAAGCGCCTTTGACTTTACGGATTTCAGCATCAATAACTTTTTTTTAAGTGACATCATTAGGAATAATCGTGTCTAGACTTTTTGAGATGGAATAATATTTTTTTTTTATTCTCCTATTTTAATCTAGATTATTTTAGAATAATTTTGAAATACATGGAGGGTGCAGTAAAAGCATATGTCCAGCAGTGGACGTCTTTCGGCTGAAATGATGATGTTGATGAATTTTTAATTCTTTGAAGTAAGTATAAAAACAAAGTTGTAAATAAGGATTCGCGTGAATACAAAAAATAAAGCATTTAAATATACGTCACATCACCATAGATTTAATTATAAACGTTACCACTGAGCGCTTTCATTTATCAGGGCGAGCGATTTCAGCATAAGTGCGCAGCGCGAGCGACTCTGACGTTCCGACGCGAGCGAAGGTGAATAATAGTAAACGTCCGATACCATCAGCACTAATTGTTTGACAGGAGGGCGATTTGACCTCACTGTAATTATACGATACGATTAATTTTACGGCATTGATATACCTCACCTTTAAATGTTGTTTAGGTACTTATAATAGTAGATAAATGCTGATAATCATAAATTATCGTTTATTCCCTCGCCGCGTCTCTCTGTCTGAATGTTAACGATAAACTCAAAATCGACTGAACGGATTTTCATACGGTTTTCTCTAATGGATGGGGTGATTCACGAGCAAGGTTTTGGTGTATAGTTCATTAAGGTTTTGCGTATATAGGCTGAAATATAACGATGATTGTTGAAGATGTCGGACAAATCATGCCAACTGAAAGCTATACTGGCGTGCCGCGTAAACTAATAGTTATTATATCCCCTTATACGACACTCGTACGACAGAAAACATCCGGTTGAGAATCCGATTTATACACAATTCTATGTCAGTAACTATTAGGTACTACTGACTGACACTGCTACTACTTCTAGGCAGTTAATGCACTCCCTACCTACCACCAAGCTATGATTTCTTCACGATAGTCTTCACCGAACATTCGAATTTATTGTAAGTAAACACCCCCAGCACGCGCGGAATCGAATTTATGCGCTGCGACGCCACTAGCGCTAATATCAGTTTGAAATTGAACACAGATATAGTATGTAGAAGCTCCATAGGTACCAAAAAATTGAAAAAAAAATACGGTCCTTTTCATTTTCAATAATCAAAATAACCCATAAATTATATGAAATGAATTTATTCATTAGAATAGGCCTTCACGGGCTACAATAAATAACCAGCAATAAATTTGTCAATTACTCTATTACATACAGTTTCTTAATTTCTAATGATTATGTCGATCATCCCCTTATTTGTTACGAGTACAAAACATAATTCAAATGTATGTGGTAAAAGAGGAAGAAAAATTAAGACCTTTTAATAGTATCTACTATATAGTATTGTACTCTTGAATTATTATCATGGAATTTAATCGTATCTACCTACATAAAAATACTAGAAGTGTACTTTTAGTTTAAAAACTCCAACTTTGTATCAGAACAGTAAAACCAGTGAATAAGAAATAAACAAAGTAAACTATTTAGTAGGTAAATAAGCGTTCGGCATTGAGGTTTCTCTGTCTCTCGCTTGGACATAAATCCTTGGAGATGAGGGTTCTTGGCTACAACAATATCTGGATGAGCCAATTAATTTCGATCTGGGGTCCGCCCTTAATCTGATGGTCACTCGCGCCCAAAACTTGTAATTGAATTTCAGTTTTGGAATATTCAGTAACTTTCCCATCGCAATATAGCATAAATGATGCTCCGAGTCGAAAACTTTTGTAAACAACAAGTGTAATATCACATTTTATATAATGATATGAATCCTTTTCGGTTATTATACATTCATCATGGTCATCGTCAACAAGAATCAAAAAGTCTTTGAGAATCAAGATAACTGTCGTAACTGTATAGTTTATTTGACCAAATTAGGTTTGTATTGTATGTGTGATAGCTTTAATCTAGAAACTAATATTCAGAATGTTTGAACATGTTATAGTTACAAATACGACAGCTATTCGACATCCGGGTCAAATTAGGCGCTATATACTTTTTCGGTTGGTCACGTCTATCGTTTATGCGAAATCGATTCCAGCGTTTTATGTGACATTTCCAAAGAATTTAATAGCCTTAGAGATGACTGGACGAAGAGCAATAAACTGGAATAAGTATTCTTACACATTGGCCGATAAAACTTTATTCCCTAACTACTCATGGAGTACGTAACACTAAAGCGCACGCGTGTTTAGTTCGAGACAGTATTGCCAACATGCTTATTTGAATAGGTCGATAATTGCGTGAATTTATTTTTTACTCCTAGATAAGCTGGTGTTTGACCGCAATCTCACCAGGTAAGTGATGATGTAACCGAAGGTGGTAAGCTCACAAAGCCTAGATGGGAACTAACTATCAAGTGCAACTGTCGGAACACACTGATATGTGCTTGGCGACAGATTTTCAACATGGGTGGTAGCCAGCCAATCGAGTACGTACTACAAAGTACCACCGTGCTATGGTTTCATCACGATGTTTTCCTTCACCGAAAGCTCAAGCTCATTGTAGGATTCGAACCCACAATCTTCGTCGCGGTATACAACGTCACTACCACTGAGCTATCATCGCCATCATTTTCCTATGAATTTATAAAACACGCACTGAATAAAGTTTATAATACAATATTAACCTTTTTAGCACAACGCATAATGATATTGTAAGTAAAAAGGTGTACATTATGCTAAAAGTGGCTAATAAGTTTACTTTGACCTGAGTCGCGTCGCCGGCATCAACGGAAGCATTTCACGTAGGTACCGAGTGCAATTAAAAGTGAAAGTGACCCAAAACAACCAAAAATTCCATCGTGTGTGGGATCTCGTAATGTAGTGTGGATATTGCAATATTAAGTTATTTTATTTATGTGTACGTTAGAGTGCCATTTGTCGGCATCTACACCTTTTTACTTTAATAAATATCATTGGCAACGCATATCTATTAATAAAATAACAATTCGAAATGTTTGTAATTCAATAAATTGTCTTATTAAATTGGCGGCATCCATATAATTGCTCTATTTGCCAAATAAGTCGTAGGAAAGTGATATTTCAATCCAATAAGGTGGATACTCGGATAGTTTCATAAATTATTCAATAAGTTGTAACAGGTAAGTGGCACTTGCACGTTACGGTCGCCGAGAGAATGGGGATAGAAATCTGCTCGCGCCACACCGAAGGGGGAAATCTCAGCAATTTTATTAGGTACCTACTTGAAATTAATTTTTAATAAGCACATTACCTACTTGTTTGATTTAATCACTCTTTACGTACGGAGATAAAACATCTTTATCTATACAAATAAATAAAATTGAAGTGTCTGTTTGTAATTTCAAAATAATAGCTTTTTACTAAATGCATATGAAAAATTGTTATAAATTTCGTCTGTTTGTTTATTCCGGCTATTCTCCTAAACGGCTGGACCGATTTTTACGGGACTTTCACTGGACTATATAGCTGATGTTATAAGGAGTAACATTATCTATTTTTATTTAAATTTTATACAGAATCCGATTCAAATAGGGAACGCGGGTGAAACCGCAAGGAACAGATAGTTCACTAATAAATGTAAAAGAATAATCGGAATTTATGAAACTTCTTTTGAAAACTCAAAATGGAAAACTAATTTATTCCGTTTAGGCACTTATGAACGTTACAATTGACTCTATACCATCGGTTGGTAATACATTAAAACTGAGAAGACTCCGGCTAGAATCTCAGCAAGGCAATATTTTTGCAGTGGATCTTTCAAAAGGAAGTGTTAGAGTGCAAATTTAATGTTGTTATTATATAGTTATTGGTTGTTAGTTACTAGTTGTAGGTTACTATGAAAAAATATGTAGGTATATTTTGAACCCACGAAATTTATCTTAATTTATAAAATTCCCGTGTCACGATGTGGACCGCGATTAACTCAAATACTACTAAATCAATCTTGATGAAACTTGGCACACAATTAGATTATGTCCTGGAATAAGACATAGGATAATTTTTATCCCGAAAGTTCTCTTCGGAACTCGGGTGAAATCGTAAACATTATTCACATTCAAAATGAAATGAACACCACACATTCAGTGCCAAACCCTTTTCATTTTAACTGACTGATACAACGTTATCAAAGACGTCATAAAAGATGCCCTCAGAGTACAAAAGACAAGTGTATAAAGGGTACCTAAACGTAGTAACAGAAAGGTTTTAGTTGTCTCCAATCCATGCAGAGATTTCTTCAATCTGATGGATTATTAACGGAAAGCGAGGGTCGTGTCACACGTACACATTATATATACCTTCAGGGGAGGTCTCCCGACTGAGTTTGAGAATAGATAAACTCATTACTTATGTATTAGACATTACACCTACAAGCTTACTTTAGTTTGTTTGATTGCTGTGGTTCTTTAATCATAAAATAATCAAGTAATAAAGGAAAACTTTCTCCTAAATATTAATATTTTATATTTGATAGGTTTTTACCTATACGATCATAATCTTATCTTGGCGAATGATGAGCAGGTCTAAAAAGGCAACTCGAGCAATATTGGCGGGTAATTAATTAATTTCTCGAATAAACATCAGAAACCCTTTGCAATTTATCAAATCCGAATCGGTTAATGATTAAAATTATAAACGTGGACGAATGCTTCAGGGCCCCATACGCAGCTCTAGCAGAAATCGGTAGAAACACAGTGGGATTTTAGTCAGTAGGAGTCTGACATAACCCGTCAAGTTGCCCCCCTCGACCAGCCGGGTATCCATGAGGTTCCCCATGTAAAAAATTGTATTTTGTAGTGCTAATAATTTCCTAGCAAAGAATATTCCTCGGAATTTGACAACACTATCACCGCTTTTAGCATCATCAGAGAAATTTAAATATTTATTAGATACGGTTCAAAATAATAGCATTACAATGAAAAATACGATGCACTTCATTATATGTTCAATGTAATTCAACTTAGTTCAGATTATCCCATGTGCCAATACGTAATTTAGTGGAAAAGGTTTCGACCCTGCTAGTTTGTATTACCCCGACAGTGATATAGGGTATTAAGTTCCCTTTCCTGTCTCCCTTAACGCGTAAACAAGACAGAACCTTTCTGCGTATCGCCCTCACAGAGGTTAATAATTTAGGAGACTAAGCGGGAGAAGCTCTCTGTCTATTTTCTACTTAAACTAAAATTGTTTTGTTTCCATCACCATTGCAATCCTTATGAATTATGTATAAACCATGAAGGGAATAATAGCCTTACTCGAATTCAACGCTCACGGAATACCTACTGTGAATTCGTTCCAGAAGATTATATTCAATATTTGTTTATTAGGAATCGAATCATCATAGAGTAAACAATTCGCTCTCCGATTAATGAAACTTATTCAAAATACCTAGAATAAAGTAATGAAATAATTGCACTTATGATTTTAAAAAATCTGATTGCCCCCCGTAATTATTACTTATATAAAAAGTTTAAATAAGTATATCAGAATGCACTGGGTAGGTCAAGGATCATAAGAAATAATAGGGAGCGTTGATAAATTTAACGGCATATACTTACCTAATGAACAAATAAAGTACCTAGCATGCACTTATGTTTTTTATTACGATTTAAAAGATAAAATTAAAGAACACGTATTTTTAAACGGACTAAATTATTTATTATTTACTAAAATATAAAAAAACAATATATCAGATACCTACTTGATATTTTTAATTCCCTATCTAAATCTGTCAGCCTATAGAATATGGTTAACGAAGTGTAAGCCGATTTGCAAATTCGATATAAGTTAGGTGAAATCGCGTGGACACGTCCCAAATAAATCCCGGTTTGATCCTATTAACGCACGGCTAACGGGCAGGATCTTGTGACGGGCTACTAGCTGATCCCACCTCATGCATGGACCCACCGAAGGATTTGCCTCATTGCATGTACAAATCTCTTTTTTTAAAGAGTTAAAATACCTAACAGGTATGGTTACGTGGGTTTGTAATCCCTATACTCTTTATTTTGTTTTAACAATGTCACCCTTACGGACGCAAACATCGTCAGACATCACATTCACACATCAGTAGCTACCTAGCGCAGAGCATTTCGTTTTTAATCTTCTAAATATCAGATAACATATTAAAAACTCGGCCAAGTGCGACTCGCGCACGAAGGGTTTCGTAAAAACGGCAAAAATATCACGTTTGTTGTATGGGAACCCCCCTAAAATATTTATTTTATTTTGTTTTTAGTATTTGTTGTTATAGCGGTAACAGAAATACATAATTTGTGAAAATTTCAACATACAGTTGAAAGCTATCGCGGTTCTTGAGATACAGCCTGGTGACAGACAGACGAACGGACAGACCGACCGACAGACAGCGAAGTCTTAGTAATAGGTTCCCGTTTTTAGCCTTTGGGTACGGAACCCTAAAAAATGTTTTTTTGTGTTTATCGGATCAAAGTATCCTACTTCCTACTAATATTATAAATGTGAAAATTTGTATGTGTCGATGTTTACTTGTACCTAACTCAATCACGCAAAAATGGCTGAACGGATTTTGTTGAAACTTGGCACACAGGTATTATCCTGAAATAAAACATAGGATACTATTTATCTCGGGAAAAGATAAGATCGTCGGGAACACTAAAATAGTTAACTAATAATGATTATCAACAAGTAGGTATAGGTATTATAAAGGTTATAAACTACTTGAATGTGGATTAGTGATTGCAATCCGGCGTCATTTTCAGTCCGACCGAATACGACCGGATTGATTAAATCAAGATGATTTTCTCTTTTTAGTACAAAATAAGTGAGTTAATCAAGTGTCACTGCACTTATATGTAGGTAGTTTATAAAAAATAAATCACAAATATATAAAATCGACTTTATTTCCTAACCAATGATAAGACAAATAGCCAACAAGAAAACAATTAAAATTTAGTAGTGTAGGTAACTAGTAATAATTTTATGACGTAACGAGTAGCTCAGTCTTTCTAGATTTCACTTTCACAGATAGATCAATTTATAAGTAACAATATTAACTATCAAGTAACTATAATATCTAATAGATACAATTAACCTTACGTAATTAACTGAAATGAGATCAAAATCATTATTAAAGTATTTGAGAATGCTAACAAACAAGTCTTATAGGTATTTATGATTATGACAGATACCATCATGATTTGATGAATCTGTCGAACGAATGAATGGCAAAAATTATCACAATAATGAGTTTAGAACTCTTTAGTTTAATCAACTGCTAGCACTGGATCCGGTCCAATACCAATATAACGGTCCGGTACCAATATACCGGATCCGGTAACCATTAAATGATGCCGGATCGCCGGATTACCGGATCCGTTTTTCCGGATTGCAATCCCTAATGTGGATGCGTTTTAAATAGGAGCCCATTTTATATTTCATCCATTCTTATAGAAATACCTATATCATTTTACCCAAATAGATCGAAAAACAAGATGTAGCCATTTTTAAGCTACTCTTCAAAAAATCACAAAACTCATCTCGGAAAGTGTCATAAATTATTTGAATGTTTACGGTAAAGCGTTGTTGATTTTGTAGTTATCACTCGCGATAATACCCGCGTCCCCGAAGGAATTATTATAAAATATGGCAATGGTACTCGCTTATAACGTATATTCATTTGTTTGCCATATTAAATGTATCTTATTACCCTATGGTAGGGGAGGCAATGATGCTAAATTTGTAGTTACTCGAGCGTCTTTGGGACCTACTGGAATTTGAAGATTAGGTGGAATAAAGAAAAAAAGGTTATGTGATATTTTCCCCTTCAGCGGTGGGGGGAGCGTCTACAGGGTTTCAAAAATGTAAAAAAAAACAGTCACCAAGAAATACTCGAGCGCGTCAGATATTAATAGGGTAGTCGCGCCACGTCTGTCTGATAACGGAAATATAATAATCTGCCGTTTTGCGTGGTGGGGGTGGCCGTACGAAGGGGTCGAAAATATTTTAAAAAAAAATTTACTCGAGCGCGTCAGACATTGATAAGGGATGTTAAGTGAACCCTCCAGTAGCTCCTATTTTAAAGACTGACGATTTGGACGCGACCATCAGTCAGGGCCGATTTTTTAAAATGCAAAAAAAAATCGTGACCTTGATTTACTCGAGCGCGTCAGATTTTTATACAGGCGGTTCTTCTTGATGGCCTTGTTGTACTGACCCATAATCTGACAATTATGTTGAGGGATTTCCTTAATCTGACGGTTTGAAAAAAAAAATATGTAAAAAATATCGAAATCTCGAAAATGGTTCAAGATATCGAAAAAATGTTTGTACAAAAGTTGTAGAGAATTTAACCTTCTACAATATTTATTATGAATACATATACCAAAAAACCCATAGGAAACGAGATATTTGCAATAAATGATTTTTTGTCCTTTGACCTTGAAAAATCAGTAGTCGCGGGCACCCTAAGATAAGTAGCTTTTGAGACAAGTTTTAGGGTGTCAAAACAAAGGTTTATACAAGTTAATAGCTGACTATCTCTCATTCTGAGGTGAAACTCATAATATTCCTGGACTATACACTTAATAATGATTTTAGCTACTTCGGCTTGTGCAAATCGGCAGATTAAGATATTTCCGTGATTCGTGACTAATTTCCTTCAAAAAAAAAAAAAAACTAATCGCGCTCGAGAAAATCCAGGTGACGTTTTTTTTTTGCAACTTTGCGAGTCTCCAATTTTCTTTCGTCACGCCCAATTTGTCAGATTATTGAAATGTACACTATTTTGCATGTAACTAACTTACCTTACCTTAATCTGACGCGCTCGAGTATTTCAAACCATCGATTTTTTTTTACTAATCTGACGGGCTACCCTAGGCGTTCGACACTACATAGAAGGCTCAGATTTGGTGAGAGTACTTCACAAGGTGCAAGGTTGCCCCCTTATGTTAATCTGACGCGCTCGAGTAAATCCCGAAATCCCCTATTCGCCTCCCCTACCACTAGGTTGCCTGGAAGAAATCGCTTCAGCGATAAGGCCGCCTATTTGTTTTCACTGTGTTCTGTCTTTTGTGTTACTTGTAAATTTTGTCATGTGGTGTGAACAATAAAGTATATTTGTATTGTATTGTATTGTATTCTATTTTTTTGAGTTTATTCATTAGGTCAAATTATCTACCTAAAAATATACCTACTGAAAATAAAATCTATCCTCTTTATAATATTATTAATGCAGAAAAATATACCAGCCCTAATAACACTTTACAACGACCGTTACATGAATACACTGGCGGATAATGAATCGCGTTCAATTAGTGCTATAATGAAATGTTTTGCAATGGATCATGAAGCCTTATCAAAAGATATGGACCTAATTAATGGTGTAATACTAAAGGATTTTTTTGTAAATTCATTCTCAATCAAGATAGATATTAAAAGATGTAAAATATTATTATATTCAGATAGGACATGATTTACACAGGTTGACAAAATACTATAATGAAATCATTTTTCGTCAAAATCAAATTTGCATATTAATTTAGTTAGTTCGATAGGCGTAAATAAACTTTGGCTATTAACACGTCAAAATTGCTGTTTAACGAGAGGGGAAGGCAATGAATGGAGATTAAACAAGACGATACGGAAACCAGGAAACCTTCTCGATTACTTTATGGAATTAGATCGGGAAGTTTGTTCTAAGGTACTATCGGAAATTATTGTGAGAATAACTTCAGTGAATTTTCATTAAACTAACAGTTTTCTAAAACAATTTGTGACAGGACTGATTTAATTCGATTCCTATGACATTCAAATTTTAAAATAAAGTCAAGTAATACTAAATCTACTGATACTACTACTAATTTTCAGTTAGGTACAATAAATAGATGATCGAAGGTTACAACGCTGTAATGAGTTAATCAATCGCATTTTTTTCATTCATAAACTCTTTGAGTTACTCGTATATACGGATATCAGTTAACATTTGCTGCTGTTTATCTAACCTTTACTTTTATTGTAAAACTATAACTTGCCACTTCGTACATGGTATAGAACCCTACAATGTCTGTGGTTCGGCACGCACTTACCCGATACGATTTCCTCCCACCCCCTTATTTTTATCTTCTTCCTATTCTTCTTGCTTTCATTCGTAGCTTATAGTGGAATATTCTATGAGTGAATACGATTTGAGAAATATTTCCAGTTGAGTGATAATTGTATTTAAATTGTTATTTTCACTGTACTTGTAGATAAGAATTAGGCATCTATTCTATATGTATATTATTATGTTATTGTAACTAAAAGGACCTAAGACTACAAAAGAGCTATGTACCTACCTAAATATAAAATCTAACATCGTTTATCGGAACAGTAAACTTGTAACAATCGTGTGTATTGTAACTATTTACCGAAGTGGCTAACACACTCCTTACAATGCTTACAATAGAAGTCACAAACAATGTTGCAATAGCAATCCACTTCAAATTATTAGTGTGCTTACCCAGTGGGGCGATAGTAAATACATACGTACGGCTATAAAACAATACACTTAATCTTCTTATAGACACTTACATGCATTAACAAGGCGTTATTGAGATAAAGTAATATTGAAATTGTTTGGGGTGTGTTGGAGACAGATTTATCGTTTCTCAGTTGATGTTTGTAATATAAAATATACTCAAAACATCAATTGAGTATATCTACGAGTAGTATGTAAAATATTTTTTATAGCACAGTGTGACCTAAACCCGCACTTTACGCACGCTTTACCGTGACCTAAGTTGCCTATTTCTGCACGGAGAAGTGTGCGTAAAGTGCGGGTTTATGTCACACTTGCTATAAAATAGTATACGATACTTGTGCCCGAAGTTGTCTATTATTGCACGGTGTGAAGTTAGCGCCCGAGCGCAGCGAGGATGCTAAACGCCAGGTCACGCGTATCGTAATGTACTATTAATGACAAATAAATTTGTAGCTATTTACCTACTAACATGAATGAGATTTTTAGTGATTTAAACTACGAATAAGGTAATAATTACTTATTCGTAGGATTTAAACAATTTACCTAGTTGACAAACAGTTTCGTTTGGTCTATCTAATAAATAATAGAAACTCACTTTGATTTTTATAGTAGATATTTGCCGATCGTGCTTTTTGAAACTGAATGACGTGCTTTCTCAACTTTAATCTTTGAAAAAATTGAGTTTAATAAACAATGACAACTTTTTAATAAAGAAAATATGTTAGCTAATAAATGGGCAAATTTTATATGAGGTTGTGGCGGTGTACCTCATTCCTTATGCATTCAGCGCGCGTTAATGCCTTCATTACCAGTTTAAAGTATTAGGCAAACTTTGAAGCTGCGACGTCTTAGTGAGATTTGTTTAAGTGGCCGAGCGTTCTCTTTAAAATTTCTCACCGGAAATATTGAGCGAAAAACAATTTCCCTTCTATGATGAAGCAACGTCAAGCAAAATCAAATAGCTCAACATCTTATTTTCTTTACCCATTGACATAAAGAATATCCTACATCAATTCGATTATTCGCATAATAATATGTTCTTCAAATCATCGAACGTTTTATTGTTCGATTGCAATTAATTGAGCGCGAAATAACAATAGAAATTCTATTCGCTGTCGGCTGAAATACTTCCTGCGGCGTTGGGTGCAAATAAATAATTACAGTAACAAGCCGTTTCCTTTCCGGTTCGTATGTGAAGGCAATGTTTCAGTTAATTTGTGTGTTAAGTTTAATGGGACCTTAAGACACATCATTGCTTAGAGAGGGGGAGTTTTTCTCTCCCTTCGAATAGCAATTGGGAAGTGTTAATGGCCCGGTATTAGAGCCATGCTTATGACTTTCATTAGTACTGAAGCCGCGAAAGATTCATGTAAGAACGTGCCTTTATTAGGAGCGACGTGATTGTTTTGAAAATTGCTTGATAATAATATCTAAAGGCTAGGTGCGCTAATTTTGCGCTGTTACTAGCAACATTTTGCTATTATTGTCAGTTTAACCATTAAATATCTACCTATATACAATTACAATTTAAAACATTAGGTATCAAGCGCAAGTAGCATATCAATGTAAAATTATTAGGTAGGTACCTATATTATTTTCTTATGTAACTAATGTATACTTAATATAGCATTTATAAACGCACAATAACTTCACTGATTTTCGTATTATGAAAATCACCTCACATAGACGTTACTTTAAAAGCTATGTTGACGGCATGTACTCAATAAAAAGTGTATCTAAACGTTCTATGAATAATTCAGAAGCATCGCGTGATTGTCGTTAGTTAGGTATATGAACTCCAGTTTGAAATGCTTTGAAAATTGCAGTAAAACATGATTTAGGTGCACATAAAAGTCACTTTATCTTGACATAAGTGAACGCACTGGTTGGCAAATACCATCACATTCTCGTAAACTAGTTAGACAATATCAGAGTAGGTACCTACACCGCGTAATCGATACCACGAACGCTTATTCGCAAAGCGCAAATAAATTGAGCTTTATAATAGATTTAACTGGCTTTGGGACAACTGTATATTGGAATTTCGACTATGCAGACCGATACAGTTGCCAAATTAGTCACGTTTTGTACCCGCAAACGAACTAATTTTGAAATCGCAGGTCACATTAAAAAAACTCTTGACATGTGAAGCAATTTGATTGTATAAAAGAATAGCTTTTCATTTTATTTTTTCTCCGTAAGTTCTCTGTTAACCATCGCCGGACGCCACAACTGTAGTCGGTAAAACCTGAAGAAGGAAACATAAATCTATCATGTCCAAAACGTAGTGGATTAGCCACATAAATTTTGTTGTTGAAAGAAATCTTTTGGGCGAATTAAATTTGTACCCATGTTCATGAGTTAGGTACTATAGGAACTCCCTTGTCAATTAAAGTAACACTTAAGTTAATTTAATCTTTTTTTAAATTATAATAAATAAGATAATATCACTCCTATGCCAGAAAATCTTTGCAGCTGACAATACATGCCCTGGTTATAATTAAAACATCCTTTCATAATGTTGAACTGCTGGAATAGCTATAGGAATTGATAAAATGAGAAGGTAGGCTTCTCGTATATGGCTACCTAAATGAATTCAATAAATACTGGAGATGTACTTAAAATTGATTGCTGAATATTGTTTTCAAAGCTAATATTAAATTACTTTATCGTATTTTTGTTAAGTAAATTGTAACTTAATTAAAATATTAAAAATTCAAAAAGTACGCCTGTATTGGTCCAAATTATCAATTTATGCCTTTTGCGGTTGAGACCATGGGTCCGTGGGGGTCTGAAGCTCGTCGTTTCGCAAATATTTTATGTAAAAAATTAATCGAGGCCTCGGGTGACCGGCGGGCGGGGAGCTTTTTCCGCCAACGCATCAGCTTGGCCATCCAAAGAGGAAACGCTGCCAGCCTTCTGGGAACCTTGCCGATCGGCAGCAGCGACAGCCTCGAAGAAGTTTTTTATATATTATAGTTGTACATTTGCTTGTATATTTTGTACATTTGTTATTAAAATATTATTAATGATGAATTAAAAAAAACTCGGTAAATTGCACATTTACTATAAACGTATATATATAATGTCTTTAATAGAAATGGTATTGATGTTTGTAGCATTAAAGTAATTCATAGTTCATGTAATCAAATTTGGATATTCGTGTCATACTTAGCAAAGTAGCAGTAGAAAGTTCGCATTGCTACGCAAGTGAACCTGAAGGAAAATTATATAGAATAAATAAGTTACGTAACGTCATCGTAGCGTACCTACAAAAAGTGAGTGCGGGAGAAGTTGGTTTTCTGTGCGCTCCGCGTAATTTATGTATGACGGCGCAAATGCCAATTTATTGCTGACTAATGGCACCGTTTGGAGATCTGCAAATGGGCTAGTCGAGTAAGAAGAGAAATGGTTCGAAACGTGCGCAGCTAAATGTATTTATAATGTATTTATAATTTATTTATCGAGCATGTTACAAATCCTAATTGTTATCGCAAGAATTGTTCCTCTTCAAACCAAACCAGAGCTTGCGTTTGAATAATAATAAAATTGGAGAAAGATTTTCGCAAATAATTTCCTTCTGTTCGAATTTGAGGAATCTAAAAAATTACTACACATTGCCCACATTGCCCCTAGAGTTCCGTCATACCTTTAAATTCTTGGTACCAAGGATAATAATGTGGTGTCAACAGGGTCACCGTGTTGATACCCCTATAGAATTTTATTTTTTCTAAACTAACTTAGTATCCAAAAAAGCCGATCTGTGCTTAGACAGCGCTTTTGTCTACAACTTCGTAGAGTTAAAAGTATTTTTGATGTGAACTTTCTGTAACACTTCCCCACTTTTATTTTTAAGAAAAGAACAGAGCGAATAGACCGCTGCTACGTTGCCGCCACGTGAACCAAACACTAACTGGAATCAAGGGTTATTCAATCAACGAATATCCCTAAATTAATACTGCATATTTTGTGAAGTATATCTTTGACAAATTGTTAACACAGCTTTTGCAGTATTATAACTTAGCCATCGCAGTTTTTCTATAACAATAGATTTGACTCCTGTGTGCAAAATCAAGATACGAAATAGTATAGAGGTGCGTTCAATAGACCATCCTTTGACACATGACATGGCTCTTAGCTACCAGTCCAAATACCAAATAATGTATTTCCAATAATATTAAAGTTATTTGAGATATATATTTTTTTATGTCACAAATGACAACGAGGCAGGCGGGTCACTTGATGGTAAGTGACAACCGTCGCCTATAGACATTGGCAATACCAGGGGATTGCTAATGTGTTTTACACCTTATTACAATGCCTTAAAGGCGAACTGGCTCTCAAGTGCAATTGCCGGAACACACCAACAGGTGCTTGGCGACAGATTTTCAACTTGAGGGTGGTAGCCAGCCAGTCGAGTACTACAAAGTACCCTACCACCGTGCTGTGGTTTCCTCACAATGTTTTCCTTCACCGAAAGCTCAAGCTCATTGTAAGGATTCGAACCCACCACCTTCGCCGCGGTATCCGACGTGACTTACCACTGAGATATCATCGCCTTTAAAATATATATATATATCTAGAAGTGCGTTTCACTCGTGATAGATTTTCATCAAACTGCAATGCAGCTTTTACAATTACTGACTATTTAGAATAAGTTTATCTAGTATCTGTATCGATAATATGAAAAGCCTTTCTATAATCACCAAAACTATGCCAAATTCGTTGAATAATGTCATGAAACAATAAGCGACAAACACAATTTAGTCTATGGTCGGTATCCACTATCGCAGCAATGTCATAATCCATTTATGAAAATGGCACGTAGAAATAGCACATAGGTACACATACATACTTCATTCATTAAGCATAGGTACTGGAAATAAGTACTGGAATTATTTTTAAGTACAAGTAAGTAATCATTTTGAGAGCAAAATTTCATTACTTAAAGGTAAAAAAATCTGAAAATAAATAAACAAGGAACCTTAATAGTTATTTACTTAAGCGGATCCAGATTACGGACTTTATTTATCTTGAAGATGGTCAAAGTCAAGAAGCAATTTATCCGCTAAAATGAAGTTTCAAATTTTAATAGAAGACCCTTGGTACCTTATAACATTTGGTCCTTTGAACTGGTGGTCGATTACAAATTGCTTTTCGAAAATCATTCCTCTCCTCTTTCCCGAACCGTAGTAACCGTAGTTATATTTGATAAACAAATATTATTATGTAGGTAAGTAGGTCAAATGTACCTATGTAGATATGTGAGTTGACTATACTGACAAACAAAATAGTTATATTATGTATTTAAATAACTCCTTATATAATCTGACATGTCATAATGACAATTTTATATTTTTCGACACTAATAAGTTTGTTAGTGGAATTAAAATTACTCGGGATTCTCTCAATATCCCCCAAAAATACAAAAACTTGATGGCTACATTGATAGCATATAATATTGATATTGTTATAGTTAATATAACAAACAGTAGTTTAAGTGACCAAGCAGTATTATCTAGTCATACTAATAATATTGTGGTAAATTCTTTAAACATATAGTAACGACAATAGAGAAGCCTAGTCAGAATATAACCTTATTGCATCAGAATATAAATCGCTTCTCTGGCAAAATACATGATGTTGAACTTTTAACAGATAAATTGAATATTGATGTTTTATGTTTTACTGAAACGTGGTTAAAGCCTGACACGATGGCATTCAATGTAAATAATTTTACGGTCGCCAGTGCCTTCCACAGGATGTCTGCCGTAGGTGGTGGATCTATTATTTTAGTAAATAACAATCTTAAATACAAGAATCGATTTGATATTTGTAGTCATTCTGTGGAGCGCGTTTGTGAGGTGGCATGTGCAGAGATTGAAAGCTCCATCATCGTCTGTGTTTACAGGCCGCCGGCTTCAGACTTTTTGTTATGGTAGGGGAGGCAATGATGCTAAATTTGTAGTTACTCGAGCGTCTTTGGGACCTACTGGAATTTGAAGATTAGGTAGAATAAAGGAAAAAAGGTTATGTGATATTTTCCCCTTCAGCGGTGGGGGGAGCGTCTACAGGGTTTCAAAAATGTAAAAAAAAACAGTCACCAAGAAATACTCGAGCGCGTCAGATATTAATAAGGTAGTCGCGCCACGTCTGTCTGATAACGGAAAAATAATAATCTGCCGTTTTGCGTGGTGGGGGTGGCCGTACGAAGGGGTCGAAAATATTTTTAAAAAAAATTTACTCGAGCGCGTCAGACATTGATAAGAGATGTTAAGTGAACCCTCCAGTAGCTCCTATTTTAAAGACTGACGATTTGGACGCGACCATCAGTCAGGGCCGATTTTTGAAAATGCAAAAAAAAATCGTGACCTTGATTTACTCGAGCGCGTCAGATTTTTATACAGGCGGTTCTTCTTGATGGCCTTGTTGTACTGACCCATAATCTGACAATTATGTTGAGGGATTTCCTTAATCTGACGGTTTGAAAAAAAAAAAAGTTAAAAATATCGAAATCTCGAAAATGGTTCAAGATATCGAAAAAATTTTTGCACAAAACTTGTAGAGAATTTAATCTTCTACAATATTTATTATGAATACACATACCAAAAAACCCATAGGAAACGAGATATTTGCAATAAATGATTTTATGACCTTTGACCTTGAAAAATCAGTAGTCGCGGGCACCCTAAGGTAAGTAGCTTTTGAGACAAGTTTTAGGGTGACAAAATAAAGGTTTATACAAGTTAATAGCTGACTATCTCTCATTCTGAGGTGAAACTCATAATATTCCTGGACTAAACACTTAATAATGATTTTAGCTACTTCGGCTTGTGCAAATCGGCAGATTATGATATTTCCGTGATTCGTGACTAATTTCCTTCAAAATAAAAAAAAAACTAATCGCGCTCGAGAAAATCCAGGTGACGTTTTTTTTTGCAACTTTGCGAGTCTCCAATTTTCTTTCGTCACGCCCAAATTGTCAGATTATTGAAATGTACACTATTTTGCATGTAACTAACTTACCTTACCTTAATCTGACGCGCTCGAGTATTTCAAACCATCGATTTTTTTTTACTAATCTGACGGGCTACCCTATGCGTTCGACACTACATAGAGGGCTCAGATTTGGTGAGAGTACTTCACAAGGTGCAAGGTTTCCCCCCTTATGTTAATCTGCCGCGCTCGAGTAAATCCCGAAATCCCCTATTCGCCTCCTCTACCATTATTCTCATCTATCATAGAAGAAATACTTACTAAGCTCTTGAGATCCAAAAAATCAATAATTGTGTGCGGTGATTTTAATATTGATATTCTTGCTGCCTCATCTGATAGAAATAACTTTATATCTTTATTTAAATCATTTAATATGGAATTTTTGCGGTAAAGAAAATTAGACAAATAACAGATATTGCTACAGCTAGGTTAGTTTACTTTGCATATTTTCATAGTCTGATGTCCTATAACCTCTTGCTGTGGGGTTCAGGGACTGATTTGGATACTGTTTTTATTTTACAGAAAAGGGCGATTCGCGCGATCTATTGTTTGGGTCCTCGCGAGTCACTGAGAAATCAATTTAAGGAATTTAAGATATTAACGTTGCCCTCGCTGTACATATATGAAAATATAATGTATGTTCGAAAAAATTTAAATTTGTTTGAAGTAAACAGTAATCATCATAATTTTAATACAAGACACAAAGATAAAATTGTGACCCCTAGATTCAGGCTAGCGAAAGTTAATAAATCTTTTCTCGGGAATTGTGTTCGTTTTTACAATAGGATCCCACGTGAGGTAGCTGGAATGTCTTATTTTAAATTTAAATTTTTTATTAAACTTAGGTTAATGAACAAAGCCTACTATAAGGTGGCTCATTACATGGAAGACAGAAATATATGGTTGTAGTAGCTTCTCTCTGCACCTGCATCCCCCTGGCGTAGTGTAAAATATTTGAAAATGTATCTAAATGTACTTATAAAAATGTAAGAAAGATCCACTGTAAAAAAAAAATTGCCTTGCTGAGTTTCTTGCCGGAGTCTTCTCAGTTTAAGTGTATTCCGAACCGGTGGTAGAGTCAAATGTAACGTTTATGAGTGCCTTACCAGGGCCTAAACTGAATAAATGAGTTTTGAGTTTGAGTTTGAAATATTTTTATACGTTTTATTTATTTATTTATAAAACTTTGGTACACACTACAGATTATAGCTATTTAATTAGTACAGTGTTGAAATTGTCAAATCCTACCCAACTAGCAAAATAATGTGCTATAATAGTCGCGGCCACGTTTCTGTTTCAGCTAATTAGTTGAATAAATATCCCGTATAAGTCAAATAAAAGTGAAGTAAACGTTTACTCAATGCGAATTAGGCACAAATTATATTACTAAATACTGCTATATCAGTAGAGTAATTGTAGAAAAAGGAGCAAAATTGTGGAATAAATAGTTATTAAAAGTAGAACTGGACACAATTTAGAGCAGTAATTGCAATATCACTGCAATTACTCTACTGTTTGATTCAGTTAAAGGTTTCTCGTTGCTACTAATCAACAAAATAGTGGAGTAAATGATGTCGTTTTGCTACAATCGGACATTTGAATAAAGTCTACTTTACCCAAAGTTTCTTTTACATGAAACTGAATTATGATCAGAAAGTGTAAAATTGTAAATATCTGTTAAAAGTTTAAGTAGGAAACCTACTAAATTTTTGCATATTATGTTAAATCTATGCATTCCTGTATGCAAAGTAGATGTGCCAAATAACTTTATCGATGAAATGATATGCGTGATTTAACATACATTCGTGGGCCAAGTCAACTGTTTGATAATTTATCATCATAAATAATAAATAATTTATTAATATTGACAAAGAATTCATTTCGCCATTTTTAGTCAGTATTTAGCTATTATAGCACAACAAAACAATTAATTGTAGAATAATAGTAATGTTGTTGCTTTTATAGAACATAATACGGCCATTGTATGTAACTTTAGGGTTCCTTATTCAAAATGATGAACAAAGCCGGGCTTGAAAAACCGTTAAAAAATGGTACCGTTATTGCTCCTAGACAGAATTAACGTTATTCTAAAAATAAGGTTCTGAAATATAACGTTATTTTTAGGACATTTTATCGTTATATATATTTAAAGTTAATATAAAACTTAATTCATTACTATACTGATCTCGAGAGCTTCAGCTATATTTATGTCAGGACTAACACAACTTTCGTTAAGGAGCTTGCACATTTTAATCATGCTGGCCCCGTTATCAGTTGTTACGCATTATTTTTTTTTGTTTAAATCTGTGTTAATACGGAACCGTTGAAGGTTCCACCAGTAAATTTTTCAGGTCGATGTTAACTTTGATTAGATCTGCAAAAATTACCGAATCGCTTTTATTCCACATTCTATTGAATGAGAAATGAGACGTAATAGCATTCAAAGCAATTAAAGTTTAGTTACAGTAATTCGAAAGCTTTTATTTGACTAGTAGATTAACGGCTCTGTAAATGAAATTTGATGCAATTTCGTAAAAAGGCAGCTATTATTCAACAGTTTTGTTTCAAGAAAATAATGTGGAGTAACAATTGTATAATAACTACTAAGAAAGCCATTTGGCGAATCAATAACGCCTATAACACTTTTATTGCTCTCACATGTTGTATAAATAAGAAATAGAGACTATTATTCGATTGATGAGAAAACACGCTATAAGGATGTAGAAAAAACCATTATACGACCTAGTTATTTAAATTTCAGCTAAATTGTTGCGAAAAGCGCTGTTACTCCACAATCCGGTAACCATGTAGCTACTATTAAAAAATTATTCGATCTTTTTTTTGAATAACGGTTTCTTATTCGACTACTTTGCTAGTTGGGTATGTTATGTGTACAAATCGTAGCCAGAATATTATATCACAAGAACAAATAACTCAAGAGGGTTAGATACAAGTAAATTTATAATTATTTTATGTTAGTACTAATTCGGAGTTGTGGGTATCAAGAAGATCATTATATTCCCGACACAATCTAACTTCGGGTTATAGTAAGACGTGTTGTTATTATAAGCCTGAATGATGAACAATTTGGGGTTACGAGATCTATGACGGGTGTTTAGATTGAGATGAGAGAGAAGGCAAGGGGAATCAAGAATTAACATTTTTTTCATTACTTTCTTGAATAATTGATGTTATACCAATTATTACGAATTAATATTGGCTCTTTAGCATTATCGAAGGCTTGCCTGTAGGTAGGTACAAATTCAACCAAAGCTGGAAATAAATTCGGGCGGCGAGGTCTGTGAGCTAGTGTGATTGCTGATGGTGCTCGCACTTACTTATTACAATAGCCGAACAATGAGCCGTGTTCAATCTAACTTTCTTTTTTCTTTGCCCAAGGAAACGGGAAGAATGGCCACACCCATACAAGAGAAACACGGAGGCACTAATTAATTAGTGAGAATTTCTTTATTGTGACATATTTCTCTCAAACTTGGGTCAGATAATACGATAAGGCTTCGCACATTTACGCCTGTTGTGTCGACGTTTTGAGAAATAAGTTAATTACAGTAACTGTTTACGCTCACTTTACTGAATTATTTCCTTAAGAAGCTGAGGCATTCTTAAGGCGAATTAAAAAGTGCCTTTTGCTATTTTTTCAACCAATTTTTTTTAAACAGTAGGTAGTACCTAAATAACTAAGAAGATTTCCGATATACTAATTTTAATTGAAGGCCTTTGCGTGGAGTTACTACTACTATACCAAAGCGAGGATACTGAACACAGAAGGGCTCTGGTGTGTGTTCTGAACGGAGACCCGAGTCCTACCTACTGTAGAACCGTAATACATAAAAAAAATACCAGAAATATTACTGTTTTTATATTGTGTTCTTCGGCGAATAAGATATTTTGGGTCCATTGAAGAAACATGCCGATTTCAATTTTGTTGGTTAGTAAAATCTGTATTTTGTAGAGCTCTGATCAAAAATACAGGTTTCAGTATGCAAAATTCCCATTGTTCTAAATGCAGTTTTCCCAAAATTATTATAAAAGGCAGTTAGATATCTACCTATCACTTTGTCAAGACTAACCCGTTCTGTCATTTTGCCGATATCTTTGTAAGCTGATAATACTATACAAAGCAGAATTACTTACGCTTGCAATTATTCACCCCTAAGACAAACATTTCAGTGAATGGCTTCACTCTTAAGTGGCAATATCTTTGTATTTGAAATGGGAACGAGGTGCCGCAAGTACAGATTAAATTCTTGATAAGCCGTCAGTAAAACCTTTACGCTAGTTTTACTTGAAGGTATCTTACATATTAGTACTTCTATTGCAAATAAGTAGTAGGTAAGTTACCTACATTTTATTTTAAATTAAATTTAAATACTCTTGAAATATTAAATCTGAAATTCAATAGACTACCTATATAAATAAAAAATATCGAAAATGGTGACACTTTTACCGAGGATTTTTTTGTATATTTGGTAGGTCACCCGCCCACCTACCTCACCCTTAAGTTTGTTATACTACTTACCGGACATCCTGTATATATGTATAATAAATTGTTCTCACCTCGCCGCTATCCCTGTTACCCTTGGCATAACCGCGGGTGCTACGACAGTCGGCAACAGTTTAGCGCGTTATGACACAGGTCATTTTTGTATATTTGGTAGGAAACCCGCCCGGGAGAGATAGCTCCCTTAAGTTTGTCGTACTACTTACCGGACATCCGGTATTACATGTCACGAAATATTCATACATAGAGTCAAGAGTGGTGCTCCTAGGTCCAGCGGTAGACGAGCAGGAACCTACCTACATGCTTGCAGTACATGTCAGTGATGGATGTGGATGCACTAGGATCGATAAATCTTCAACCATTCCATCAATTGCCTTGCAATTTAGTGAGTTTTAGCGCTCCTAGCCGTTTAGTTTTATTTCCTAAAAAAGATATGACATCTTGTTGATGGAATAGTATTAATATACAAGCCAAGATGCCGTTTTTTGGGTAAACATTGCTCTGCCCATATGCATAAATTATGCCACGCAGACGTTCACTAAGCGTCGTAATTAATCTTTTTATATTATTATTATAAAGACAAGGTTTATATTTTGTTTGTGCCAAGAGGTCGTCCAAATTCCGGAAAACTCTAACGAATAAAAAAAATATGTCTTTATTTATATAAATAAATAGCTGAACTAAGCATTTGTTCACACTGCATAGTCAGTCATACATAGAAACCACACCAATTAGGCACCATAACATGGCTTTTTGAACAATAGACAGGGCGACGGCACTCTTGCAGCCTCCACACAGCCGAGTACAAAACATCCACGGTAATAATAGGTAGGAAGGTAGATAGGTATGTACCGCGACAATAATACGCCCCTGCGGGAAATACTTAGCCAACTTTTTGTGACGCCATCTAAATTTCACAGGCGACGGTGTATGCTAATATCCTGAACGCTTTACGTACAATGATTAAATGTAATTGTACCACTAATAAAATTTACTTTATGACGTCATAAATTTATGAATTTTAAGTCTTATTTTATGATTTTTACGTTTTGTTATAGCACGTTCACTGTAAGAAGCAATTTTGAGTGTGGTATACCTATATAGTCGAATTAATATACTATTAATATGTCTGTATGTGCTCTGTACGGCATCTAAAGAAAGCATTATGTACGTATTCAGTCGTTACGAGGCGATCAATATCTAAAAGGTACCTTATCTCTAATAAAATAAATACTAGATAAACCTAGGTGCATTATGTTGGTATCTTAGTATTTCGTTAATAGGTACTAAGTAACTATACATAAATAGGTACTTTTACCAATTAGGTAACCTACCTATGCATTTTTTTACATTACGGTATGATAATGACAAAACTGATCGCACCCTTAAAATTTTTAACCTAATCGATCTGAAAAACAAAGTCGAAGGCTTATACACAGACCAACACAAAGTAGGTATATAAATATATACATATTATAAACAGCAATAGAGAAGACAAAAAATAATTAAGACACCAGCCTAAACAGTAGGTATACATATATATATATTTTTAAATTAAACCTCTGTTTGCCAAGTTCCGCCCCTGTGTAACGACTCTTCTCTTTTGGGTGATGATAATAGACCTCATAGAAGAAAATGTTTGAACTAGTTACCTAACTTAAGTAACTGAAGTTTAAATTTAAACCTTAAAAATACAATTATTTGTTGAATAACGTGATCACTGATCACTATGGGCGTCGGCGGCGGCAGGGTGCAAAGGGGTGATTAGGACGAGATGCTTCAATAATGTTTATCTAGGTACCTATCTAGATTCCCATTAATTAACTTATCAACAGTACCTAAGTATACCTAAACTAGATTCCTGTTTTGTTTTGCTAGTAAGATTTCTTTTCCCTACAAAAATAGGTAGGTAGATATTATCAGATAAGTTTATTTTGAAGTAATTTTTTTTGCTTGGTGTATTTCTGTTTTTGATAATTTGTACTAAGTATTAATATAATTATTAGGTGTTGAAAGAAACATTCTAAGTATACTGGAGATTAATTTGAGTTTTTTTTTATGGTAGAGGAAGCGTAGTTACATATTTTCATTAGGGAAGCCGCGCTGTCTCGGAAAGTATATTAACGGACATAGTGTAGGACATTCTACCCAAGTGACATACATACAATACATCACGTAGTAGCGCGTAGAGCGTAAACAAAGCAAAGCCACGGCGCGCCCGGCGACCTGACGCCCGGGGATGTTTATCGGGACTCCTCGCGATGTATGCCGACGGGAACTCCACTTTAAATTTTTAAACATTATGCTTGAACGTCTTACAACAATGTATCTACGACAAACCTGGCGACGCGGCGGCATATTCCACCTTTCGGGGCAACTTTACAAGCGGCTTCTCTCATAATGTTGTTTTTTTTATTTTTTTATTAACTATAGGTATCGCGTTTGACCACTATCTCACTTGATGGTAGGTGACGATGGTCTACGATGGTGCACGCTTACCTAGAAATAACCTATTCACACGAGACTTGAAGACTCCCAGGTTGTAACTATCGGGAAACACAGACTCAGGCAAAGAGTTCTACTCCTTAGCAGTACGCATAATAAATGAGGAAGCAAATCGCTTCGTGCGTAAGGGTGGAATTTCCACCATGTAACGGTGGCGTATCGCCGTACGTCTGGTCGTTCGACGATGGAAGGGGCTTGGCGGAATTAAATTGTGTAATTCCATCGCACAGTCGCCGAAGTGTATCCGATAGAAAACCGATAAACTGGCAACTCTGCGTCGATGCTCAAGGCTCTGAAATCTTGCCTCGACCAATGCATCGTTGCCAATGAGCCTCTTGGCACGTCTCTCAATTGACTCCAGTGCCTCTAGCTGATATTTGGCCGAACCGTTCCAAAGATGAGAGCAGTACTCCACACACGACCGAACTTGCGCTTGGTACAAATTGAGCAGCTGTTCCGGTGTGAAGTACCGTCTCACCTTCGAGAGGACGCCTAGCTTTTTGGCAGCGAGTTGAGCCTTCGACTCAATGTAGGAGCCAAAATTGAGAGTCGCTGTTAGTTTGACACCAAGAAGCTCAAGGTGGTCCTTTATCGGCAGGGATACACTTCGGAAAGTAGGAGTCAGCTGGAATTGACTCCTTTTAGCGGAGAAGAGACACGCTTGGGTCTTGTTGGCATTGAACTTGACCAAGTTAGCATCACCCCAATCGGAGACAGCTTTCAAGGACAAGTTCAAGCGCTCGATCATGGCCTCTTTGAGAGACTGGATCTGCGACCCACTGGACTGTGCACTAGACATGTAACTCTCTACAACTGTGCTATCGTCTGCGTACCCAAAGATACCGGGCTTTAGCAGATCATTAATGTGGAGCAGGAATAACGTTGCAGAGAGAACTGACCCCTGAGGGACCCCGGCATTAATAGCCAATTGGTCAGACGAGCAGCCATCAATGACCACTCGAATTGACCGATCTCTCAGAAAGTCAGATATCCAGTGACACAATCCAGTAGGTAGGCCGTATAAAGGAAGCTTGCCAATCAGGCTGTCATGCCAAACCCTGTCAAAAGCCTTCGAGATGTCGAGTGAAACAGCAAGTGCTTCCCCGTGTTGTAACCTACCTAAAATATTTTTTTACGAAAAAAAAAGTGAAGCCCCAAATCAGCGGGCGCTAATGTACAGTTGAGCCATCATTTCATTTTTGTTGTAGGATAGGTACGATTTCACCCATAGTCCTTTCATTAGCTGTATATTATTATAATTATTTTAGCAGGTAACAGGCATGTACTTACCCTAGAAAATAGTGATGAAATAGCATCAATTTGTAGTCGTTTCTTATGTACACTAAGGCCACTGGCAAAATCTTCAACTCTAAAATGTAAGCCACAAACTGCCGAGTATTTTGAGAATTTACCGGGAATATATATTTTTTTTTATTTCCTGATTTTTGGGAAATCTAAATCAAACAGCAATATTAATTAATAATTTGAAAGAAAGGTCACCCTACTGCGTCTCATAACCACAATAAACGATAACACTTATTTATGAGTAGAAACACCACTTTCCAGATGACTCTCCCTTTTATATTATTTTTTGCAACAAGTTAGTACCGTTTTTGAGCAATAAATAATCAATAAATAAACCAAACAACAAAATATCAGCTGTAAGTATTAAATATTAAGGATTGGGAGGAGATCTCTAAAATCTCAACAACGGAACGTTTTCATTGGAACTTCATACCTCCAGGTGCTCCTTGGTGGGGAGGGTTTTACAAGCGGATGGTACGCATAATGAAAGAAATGTTGAGTAAAGTAATGGGCAGGGCCTCTCTGACCTTAGTGGAGCTGCAGACTGTACTTTGTGATTGCGAAGCGACTATCAATAGTAGACCACTTACTTATTTATCCAATAGTAAGGATGAAGTTAGAGCGCTTACCCCATCCATGTTCATTCAGCCAATAGTGGAACATGACGTTGTAGAAGTTGATGACATTGATGGCAAGTCGCTAAACCTCAGAGCCCGCTATTGTCAGAAGATCCGTGAAGACTTAAGAAGACGTTTCCGCAATGAGTATATGAGTTATTTGATCCACAAAGGGCAACAACGTCAAGCAACTGATATCCAAGTTGGAGACATAGTATTGATGGAGCTAGACAACCAGAAACGCGTGCTATGGCCTCTTGCTCTCGTAACTGATGTTCTTGTTGCAGATGGTTACAGCAGAGTGGCTAAAATCAGAACTGCTAACGGAGAAAAGATGAGACCACTGCGGCGTCTTTTCCCTTTAGAGGTACATTACGACCAACCGGCTAAGGATGTCCTGAGTCCGCCTGTTGACACTAATACAGATCAAACTGACAGTGACACGAATACTGACCCGAGTGAAACTAAAACTGACCTGACTGACACGAAACCTAGGGACTCCGAAGTAGTTAGTTGTTCTTAGATCGCGTTCAGGGCGAGTTTTAAGACCACCTAGAATGTTGTTAGATTTTTTTAGGTGAGTTTTTGAATTATTTACGTTTCTACTATGTATTTTAAATTGTTTAGCGCTAGTTTTACTTACCTACCGGTTTCTTCCGCCGAGGAGTGTTACGGATATTTATTATCTATATAGTATGTAAGCTATGCGACTGTTACCTAGTTACCAAAAATATAACAAGTGAAAAGAAATGTGCAAGTCGCATTAGATAATTCACCAAAACCTGTAGCCAAAAATAAAGAGGTACTCGTAAGGAACCAATAGCCTTTTTATTTGCTACAATAACGTTCGCCATATTTGTTTACAAGTACACTGTGGTATACGTTACTTTAATAATATTCTACCATAAATATTACCATTGCATTTACTTAGTTTTAAAACATGTATTTAAAATACTATAAAAGTATTTCATGTATTTAGTAGCTAGTTATTTTCTAATTAAGTACATAATTCAACTATAGTAAAATTAAATACAGCCCTATAAGTTAGTCCCAAATTACTACTATTTCCCACGTCTCGTGTTTTTTTAGGCTGGCCATCATTTAGAGAGAGACACACACCTAGGGAGGTGCCTTTCATCGAGACCGTTTTTCCTGATAGGTTTACGATAACTGAGAATGGACTGTATGAGAACCGCATAAAGTTTCATTTGCTTTGAACACATTTTGACAGTACTCAATCCATCTTTATATTATAAGATCCTTGTGAAATAGTAGCCGCGGACTTTTTGGCGGGAACTTGCGAAGTGACGTTGCGTTTTCGTTTTATTTTCATTAAATTTGTGTATTTTGAGTTTTATTGAATAATTTCGGTGGTGTTTTATCCAATTAAGATCAATCTAAGTGAACAAGTGAAATGTTTGCATTGTGTTTGTCTGTGTAACCTAATGACGTGATGTCCGCTGGGTCCAGCGTTTTGGTCAAATTACGCGCGAAATTTGAAAATGTAAAATTTAAATGCTTTTTTATGGCACTTGTCTAATGAATAAAAAAATGTGTATTTTTTAGTGGTTTATCAGTGGAATCTATTTGGGACACTTTTAAAAAATGAGTGTGATTCCCTTGTAATACCGGCTGGCTTAATACTCAAAGGAAGCTCAAAGGTTATAACGTCCTTCATAGTCAAACGACTGTTTGAGTTTCATTAGACTTATTGGCGGGAGCTTGCGAAGTCACGTTGCGTTTTCGTTTTATTTTCATTAAATTCGTGAATTTTGAGTTTTATTAAATAATATCAGCGTTGTCTAATAAAGATTAACCCATGTGCACAAATGAAGTGACATGAAAGTGAGTTTTAGTGGAACGGCCACGAACGGCCGTTAACTTCACTAAAACCTGACCGGACATGTACGGACGATGACTAGTCCTAGACTTTACAATTAATATGACAATATAACGTAACTTTAGAATAAAAGAAGAATATTTTCTTTGAAAAAAAAAAATACAAATTTTATAGGCTAATTAATGGCTTGATAGTTTTGTAACTATAGCATTTCATAAACAATGAGTAACAATAATCTGTTGAGTTTCATTCAATAATAATACAATAATTCTTGGTTTCATTCATTCAAATTTCAGTCAGTCATTCCATTCAGTCAGTCAGTGTCTACAAAGAGTATGTAATATATTAGCACAGATTACTGATATGTAGTACACAAAATTGAACACTATAAGCAGAGCACAGATTAATAATTTGTAGCAAGCTACAGCAGCGCCAGAACTGTAAGATTAATAGAGCTGTCACCCCCCTGTATATTAGTGTCTAGTTCTCGGAACAATAACTAACATGTTCCGAGGTCTAGTATATACCTAGTGTATTGTCTATGGTCAGTGTCAAGTCAGTGTCGTTCGTTTAGTGTACCTATCTTTGTTTGTAAATATCAAATTACGAACAATATAAGTAAATCAAATTGTAATTTCCTCAAGAAGAACTAGTCAGAAAGTAGGTACCTACCAAAGTTTTGTTCACCTATGTATAACATGACATGATATTTATTTATGCAGACTATTGTGAGTACTGATATTCTCAAAATATTATGGTATACTTTAGTAGGTAAATGTAAATGCTAAAGTTTAAATAAATCTTTTAGTACTGCAGTAAATACCTACCTAACTGACTTCCCTCATGTATTAGAATCAAATGCCTTATTTTGGCATATTTTAATATATTGGCAGTGATGATTAAGTGGTACTTCACATCTGGCACTACGTTGGTGATGATGGTCTACCGGGTGGGTCTTAAGTGGGACGGCCGTACCAATCAAACAATAGCATAACAATTGATTAGAAATTCCTTGCCAGTTTAGTTATTATGGAGAGTACCCATGGATCAATAGTGTTTTTTAAAATTAGGGATTCATCATCATTTGATTCCAGTATTACACTACATCCATACTTAAAATATTTGAAATAAACTTACTATAGGTATTGCTTCAATAACTAGTGGTGGTCCTCTAGCCCATTTTCACTTCTCTGCCTTTTTTGGATTCCTATTCATTAGTACAGTAATACAATATTTCATCATACCTAATTGTACAAGAACAATTTATTATTATTATTATTAAATAGTTTTTTGACACGATCAAAATGTTTGAGTCAAGATGCATTTTTTTTTATTTGTACCCATTTTTAAATAAAAACTCATGAAACCATTTTCCTACCATTCACATTTCACGTTTTAACTAATATAGGTTTATACCTTCGATAAGTGTTTCATTATGAATAAGACCGTAAGTCACTAGATGCAACAGTGAAGAATTTAAATTTAAAGTATACAAACATTTTCCCAAGTAAAGGGGTGGTACAAACTATGCTAAATGGCACCTTGGTTAGGAAGTTAGGAAGTTTGGGCATGCAATATTTTCCCTAAAAATGGTTTGTCTTTTATACATACTATAAGTAATATAGTACATGAAAAAAGAAAAAGTAAATAAGAATAACTTAAAACCCAAGGGAACTTTACTAAGTCATTTGGTTTGGCTTTAAAAAAATCTGTAACATTAGCAATTGATTTGTGTCTATTATAATAGGTATGTTTATTGGGCATTATCGGATAATCCCCCCATCTAAAAGTCGGACTAAAACTTGGCTGGTCCTATTTTTTTTTAAGAAGATGTTTAATAATGTTTGTGCAAAATATTTTTTTATTAATGTTTTCACAACATTTTTAGGAATTATGGTCAAAAGGTGTGCCGTTACGGATTGCAAGAGTGTGTCATATTTTGGATGCGGTATTTCTTTTTTTAAGTAAGTATTGTGGGCAACAGTGGACTGTATTTTTAATTGTTTTGAATGCTAGTTTATATTTGATAAGATTATTTTTAAAGGATTTAATAATGAAAGATGTAATTTGACTCGAACGCAAAGTGTGTATATTTTTTAATATTTTTACATTCAGTGTTGCAACTACAACAAAAAAATAATGTGCTAAACATACTCCCAACGGCAAAGAAAATAATATAATAATATATGAAACATATTTTATACATTGACTCTAAATTTTATTGAACTTTTACCCTTTAACAAAATAACTATTCAATTACTTAATAAAAGGTGAAACAAACATTAACAAAACCAAACCAAATTCTAATCTCATTTGTATATAAAATTTTTAGTTGTTCAACATGTTTTCATTTAAGTACATCATACAACATCAGTTAGTATAACATGTAAAGAAATATCTTAAGTAAAGTAATTATATAAAATTAATTTTCATCTAATGGTAATAAACATACCTTATGTATGGAACGCAGATAGGTACCTTTATTTGTTTTTAATTCTAGTACTCTTACTTTACCATCAGGACCAGCTTTGACTGATAAGACCTTAGCCATAGGCCATTTTAACGGTGAAGTATTATTTTCAATTAAAATCACAAGAGAACCGACTTTTATATTGGGAAAGGATTTTTGCCACTTGGGTCTGTTTTGTAGTAATACTAAATACTGCTTATGCCAAGCTTTCCAAAAACATTGTTGCATTTTTGTACATAAATTCCAAAATCTTAAACGATTGTTTGGTACTTCAGTCATATCTGGTTCTGGATAACAATTCAATGGTGCCCCTGTTAGAAAATGACCTGGGGTGAGATATGACAAATCTGTTGGATCTGACGACATGGGTGTTAATGGCCTTGAGTTGAGAATTCCCTCAATTTCCACCAAAACAGTATACAGCTCCTCAAAGGTTAGAACTGTATCACCTACCACGCGTTTGATGTGATATTTGGCACTTTTTACGCCTGCCTCCCACAAGCCACCAAATACAGGGCTGTAACTAGGAATGAATTTAAACTTGATGCCCAGATTACTTGAAAAGTTTATGACTGAGTTTTGGTGAGTATTGAGAGATTGTAAATAGTACAATTCTTTTAATTTGTTATTAGCACCCTTAAAATTAGAGCCATTATCACAAAACACCTCACTAGGAATATTTCTCCGTGATATAAATCTTTTAAAAGATGCTAAGAATGATTCCGTAGATAAATTAGAAACTAATTCAATGTGCATAGCCTTAGTAGCAAAACATACAAACAAAGCCATATAAGCTTTCGTAACTATAGCCCGCCTTACACGCGATTGCTTTACTTGAAATGGACCGGCAAAATCAACACCAACCTTTTGAAAGGGGCGTGCTGGAGTGACACGTTCTTTCGGTAAGTTTCCCATTAACTGCTCTGCACACTTAGCTTTTAATTTAAAACATTTTATACATTTATAAATTACCTTTCTTATTTCTCTATGAGTGTTTATAAGCCAAAAAAATTGATGAAGGCTACTTAGAACAAGCTTATGTCCAGCATGATGTAATTTAATATGTTCATTCATTATAATTAAGTGAGTTATGTTTGAATTCTTAGGTAGAATAATTGGAAACTTTTGAGCATAAGGAAGGTTTGACTCTTGCAATCTACCACCGACCCTTAATATTCCTTTACTGTCAAGAAAAGGGAATAAACATTTTAAATTACTGTTTATATGCCTTTTACTTTTTAAATTTAAAATTTCCTCTTTGAAATGGATTTGTTGATCATGTTTTATAATAGTTAACAAAGCTTCATTTAACTCTTCGGGTTGCAAACACTCATCTTTTATACGATGATTATTATCTTTATGTTTACAATTATTAATAAACCTCTGCACATAGGCTAGAACACGTTTCATTTTAGTAATGGTAGAATACTTGGAAAATAGATTAAGTTCAGGTAATTGTTGTGATAAACATGACTTAGATACCCTTTTCATTTCAGGTATATTTTGCATTTCATAGTAGTGCTTGCTTGGAGTTTCATACCTAACATTATGCATGTAGTCCGGACCATGAAACCACAAATTGGAATCTTTTATTAACATAGGGCTCATGCCACGCGAGATGATGTCTGCTGGATTATCAGAACTGCATACATAGTGCCAAGCAAACAAACAAGTGTCCCGTATGAATTTAACTCTATTAGCAACATAGGCTTGCAATTTAACAGGTTCTGTAAGTAGCCATGCTAACACTATCTGTGAATCAGAATACAATGTCACTGTTAAGCAATTAAGTTTTTTACATAAATTAGAATATACTTTGTTCATAAGCTTAGCCAATAGAACTGCGCTGTTAAGCTCAAGGCGAGGAATTGTAAGCACTTTATTTATAGGCTTTATGCGCGATTTTGAACATAATAAATCCATGCTAACATTCCCATGCTCATCCACAACTCTCAGGTATATGCAACAGCCATATGCAAGCTTGGATGCATCTGAAAACCCTATCAACTGGAGCTGCTTTGGTCCGGCAATGTTGATACCTCTTTTTATAGAAATTACAGGCATCTCTATTAATTCTTTAAGAAAGTTACTACATTCCTCATGTAAATTTGATGGTAATGTTTCATCCCAAGAGTATTTTGACATACATATTTTTTGCATTATATTTTTAGCTGTGACCAAAATGGGACCTACTAAACCCAAGGGGTCATAGAACTTACTGATCATGCTGAGAATCTCCCTTTTTGTAAATTTAATAGGCAGTTCACATTTAAGGCTTTGAATTTGAAGTAAATCTTCACTAACATTATAGTCTAAACCTAATGTTTTGGTATTACCTGCTGCTTGAGATAAGCTATGATTTTCATTAAGATGTTGATGACTTTCAGGAATATCCTGCAATATCTCAGGGACATTTGAGAACCATTTGTGAAGCTGAAAGCTGCCTAACTCTAATAAATTCACTAACTGTCTTTTTGCTTCCAATAAAGAATGTTTATCTTGTAGAGATGTTATGACGTCATCAACATACATATTTTCTTTTAAAATAGTAGCAGCAAGTGGATATTCAGTTTCATACCGGTTGGCCAGCTCTATTAGACACCTGGTAGCTAAATAAGCAGAACTTTTAAGTCCATATGTGACTGTTTTTAACTGTATACATTGTACTGAGTTTGTTTGAGATGGTGTGACGTCATCACTAGATGCACTATTATTTGTAACATCAGCAGGCCTCCATAAAATATTTTGAAGTGACCTATAGGCAGGAGAAATTTGAACAGCCCTATACATCTTTTTTATGTCACAAACAAAAATATAATTATGTAATCTAAATGAAATCAAAATATCAAACAAATCATTTTGAACTGTGGGACCATTCAATAAAATATCATTTAAAGAAGTGTTACCCACTTTCATTCCCCCATCAAAAACAACCCTTAACTTGGTAGTTGTGCTATTCTCATTAAACACAGCATGGTGAGGTAAGAAAAAAGTGGGACTTTTATTTATATCATAAGTTGATAAATCAATATACTTAGCATGCCCAAGATCTAGATATTCATTAATGAATTTATTATATGTTGAAAATAATTCAGGATGCCTTTTAAATTTTTTCTCAAGACTATTGAATCTTTGTGAAGCCATATAAAATGAGCTGGATAAATCAACCTCATTCAATGGTATTTTTAATGGCAAAGCAACTTCAAACTTTTTATCTTTTAATGAAACTGTACTTTGAAATATGGATTCACAAAGTTCATGCTCTGTTTTATTTTCATTGAAAACTTCTGGTACTGTTTCACATTGCCAAAATTGTTTGAAAGACTCACTAAAAGGTTCAATAGAAGTTTCATTGAGAGACTCCTTCATACTAATGTGAAGATTTGTAAAACAAGTAGTTGTGTTGCAATACCTGGGTATGGATGAGGACGGAATGTTGCCGGCAATTACATAACCAAAGTCAGAATTTTGAAGGTATGGTCCATGCTCAGCAAGCTGTATTTTTTCAGGGTGTAATGCCTGGAAGAATATCTGTGCATCTAAAAGTAGTTGTACCTCATTAGGAATGTGAAATTCATCATCCGCAAGCTCAACACCGCTTGGTATGCATAAGTGTTTGGAATTTATTTGAAAATGTGGAAGTTTAGGAGAAATTTTATCTACCACTGCACAATTTGTTGTGAACTTAACATTTGATTTTAATGTAAATACATCAATTTTAATAGTATTTTTAATTTTACATGAAGAGTTACCTATACCATTTAGATTAGTTGTCATATCTTGCACATTGCCTTGCACAAGCTGTGATAAATGTTTTGTTATACACGAAACCTGGCTGCCGCTATCTAAAATGGCACGTACTATTATACTTTGACCATCCTTACCAATTATTTTTACTTTAACAGTAGGTAAAAGTTGATAATTTTGATTGTGATTGGAAAGGAAACTGACTTGTTCATTGTTCTGATGCTGATCATTATCATGAAGTAAAGTACTATGAGCATTGTGGCAAATGTTGCAACGGAACTTGTAATTGCATTTACTTTTATGAGAATTTAAGCAGAGTTGACACAAACTATTACGTTGAACATGGTCAGCACGTTGCTTGACAGAACTGAATTTAAATTTATCACATTTAAAAAGCTTATGAGGTGATAATTTGCAAAACTTACAGTTGTCAGATGGTATTTGACTTGTAGCTGTTAAAGTTGTACGTGGAGTAGAAGTACACTTGTTTCCTTCAGCGCTCAGTTCTTCTAAAGCTGATGCTCTCCATTCTATAAATTGTATTAGGTCATTTAGATTTTTATAATTTTTAGTTTGCTTTTCAAATTGGTAAGCACGGTTGGAGTACATATCAAGTTTTTTTACAATGATACATATTAAAATATTATTATAAGATTCTACAGGTTCACCAAGATTTTTAAGAGCACATATTTGTTGTCTTATAAATGATATTAAAGATTTTAAGTTGGAAGGGCTACCCTTTAACAAAGGCTTATAATCTAATATCTCATTAATGTGATGAGAAATGAGTTTTTCTTCGTTGTCATACCTGTCTAAGAGTATTTTCTTAGCCTCCTTGTAGTTTTCATTAGTTGGTGGTATTCTTTTTATTAAATCCAAAGCTTCCCCTGCGAGAAAGGTTCGTAAATAGTATAATTTTTGAGCAGGTGATAACTCGATGTTGCTGTCGACAGTGGCCACAAATAAGTCCATAAAAGGCTTGAAGTCTGCATACTTCCCATCAAAAATAGGTATGTTTACAGGAGGAAGTTTGGTTGAGCTATGCGCCAGGACAGTTGAAGGAGAAGAATCTGCATCAATACGAGCCAATTGCCGTTGAATTCTTGCTAAGATTTCATAGTATTTGTTCTCAACCTCTGCAACATCTTCTTGCAAGTCGTCCGATACTAGGGAAACGCTGATGTTAGTTTCTATGTATGAAGCATATGCACTCCTGACTGCATTTTCCCTGACCTTTAGTTGTTCCGATTCCAATTTGCAAAAGTCCGGACTGTTGGTGAATATGAATACACGTGTAATAGTGCCTTTAAAACCACTTCGAACGCAGATGAGGCGTTTGCCTTGCAACAAAAAAATAATGTGCTAAACAAGTATATTAAAAATTTTGTGCATGTTCAAATAATAGTCTTACTTATTTAATTAAAATGTTATTCATTATTTGCAATACGCCAATAATATGCAAAAGATAACAAACAAAAGAGTGCATTCCTTGCGTTAAAGCCTAAGGTTCATTCATATCTACAGCCACCATACGTGACAGACTTAACAGCAGAGACAAAAAAAATATTCTACATTACATGGTACCTATACACTTTCTTGAATATGCCCAGTATTCAAATATACCGTGCGTAAGCGGTTGGTGTCCGTACAGAAGATGTATGTAAAAGTCTGTGTTGTTACGAGTATTTTTTTTATTTTTTATACCACATGTGACAACTAGGCTGGCGGGTCACCTGATGGTAAGTGACTGCCGTCGCCTGTAGACATTAGCAATACCAAGGGGATTGCCAATGTGTTGTACACCTTATTACAATGCCTTAAAGGCAACTGGCTCTCAAGGCCGCAACACACCAACAGGTGCTTAGCAACGGTTTCCTCACGATGTTTTCCTTCACCGAAAGCTCAAGCTCATTGTAGGATTCAAACCCACGACCATCGACGCGGTATTCGACGTTACTTACCACTGAGCTATCATCGGTTAAACGTATTAAGAGCATTAATAGCATGTAGGTACCAAAACATCTAGGTATCTAATATTCGTTCATCCGATTGAGGTGGATTGAGTTGAAACTTTGATTCGCTTCAATACAACTGTACAAAGTTGCGAATGCAAATCAATGCCTTCTTATTAGATTAATTTAATCACTTTCCTGCAGTACTGTACTTGGTACTCTAATTAACCTAGGTAGATTTTGAGAACGACCAGGGACAAGTAGGTATTGAATCCTAAATTCGCTTTGATTTTTTGTTCTGACACTATAGCTGATTGAGAACAAATAAAACTGAAAGCATTTACTTACTTTGACGGTTGGCTACCCACCCAATTTTTACTTACTTGTTACTTAGGTAAGTACTTGACTCTATGAAAGCGCGGCGACATTCGCTCAGAATCTTATACATAGAGTTTCATAGAAACCAGTAGTATCGCTTGCAGTTTACGGACCATCTCGGATTTGCACCTTTACAGATCAGTTCATTCGACTTTTACTTTATGCGTTCAAATATAATGGTGAAATGCAAATGTTAGCTATTGAAAAGTTTAGAGGCTGCATTATCATAATGAACAGTTAATGATGTTGTTTTTACAGATTGCCAGACGATGAAGCAATAAAGACGCAATGGTTAGAATTAATTGGAACAGGCGTCACAAACCAATCTGTGATATGTAGTCGTCACTTTAAACCCGAAGATATAATTATACCTAGTAATAATGCTCCAGCAAAGCTCAGACCAAGTTCTGTGCCGTCTATTTTTCCCAAGGTATGTGAAAATACTATGTAATAAACTAGCCGTCACCCGCCCGCTTCGCTGAAGGACATCACATTACAAATAATTGAAATTCTTTTCTTTTCTGTACTATCATATGTATGTATTATACATATAAACGTAACTCTTGAATCACTCTATCTATTGCTGAAAACTGCATTTAAATCCGTTGAGTAGTTTAAAAGATCTAAGTGAACACACAGCGGAAGCGACTTCATTTTATACTATGTAAAGATACATAATTATATATTATTAAATTAATGCTTAGGCCAATTTATAGTGATTGGCTTTAATACTACCTATATTTCTTAAAAGTATAATTTACATTTACGATTATGTTGTTTCGCTGATATCGGAATATTCGGAATCCTGTTTGTTAGATTCGTCTTATGGTAGGGGAGGCGAATAGGGGATTTCGGGATTTACTCGAGCGCGGCAGATTAACATAAGGGGGTAACCTTGCACCTTGTGAAGTACTCTCACCAAATCTGAGCCCTCTATGTAGTGTCGAACGCCTAGGGTAGCCCGTCAGATTAGTAAAAAAAAATCGATGGTTTGAAATACTCGAGCGCGTCAGATTAAGGTAAGGTAAGTTAGTTACATGCAAAATAGTGTACATTTCAATAATCTGACAAATTGGGCGTGACGAAAGAAAATTGGAGACTCGCAAAGTTGCAAAAAAAAAACGTCACCTGGATTTTCTCGAGCGCGATTAGTTTTTTTTTTATTTTGAAGGAAATTAGTCACGAATCACGGAAATATCTTAATCTGCCGATTTGCACAAGCCGAAGTAGCTAAAATCATTATTAAGTGTATAGTCCAGGAATATTATGAGTTTCACCTCAGAATGAGAGATAGTCAGTTATTAACTTGTATAAACCTTTATTTTGACACCCTAAAACTTGTCTCAAAGGCTACTTATCTTAGGGTGCCCGCGACTACTGATTTTTCAAGGTCAAATGTCAAAAAATCATTTATTGCAAATATCTCGTTTCCTATGGGTTTTTTGGTATGTGTATTCATGATAAATATTGTAGAAGATTAAATTTTCTACAACTTTTGCACAAACATTTTTTCGATATCTCGATATTTTTTATATATTTTTTTTTTCAAACCGTCAGATTAAGGAAATCCCTCAACATAATTGTCAGATTATGGGTCAGTACAACAAGGCCATCAAGAAGAACCGCCTGTATAAAAATCTGACGCGCTCGAGTAAATCAAGGTCACGATTTTTTTTTGCATTTTCAAAAATCGGCCCTGACTGATGGTCGCGTCCAAATGGTCAGTCTTTAAAATAGGAGCTACTGGAGGGTTCACTTAACATCCCTTATCAATGTCTGACGCGCTCGAGTAAATTTTTTTTTTAAATATTTTCGACCCCTTCGTACGGCCACCCCCACCACGCAAAACGGCAGATTATTATTTTTCCGTTATCAGACAGACGTGGCGCGACTACCCTATTAATATCTGACGCGCTCGAGTATTTCTTGGTGACTGTTTTTTTTTACATTTTTGAAACCCTGTAGACGCTCCCCCCACCGCTGAAAGGGAAAATATCACATAACCTTTTTTTCTTTATTCCACCTAATCTTCAAATTCCAGTAGGTCCCAAAGACGCTCGAGTAACTACAAATTTAGCATAATTGCCTCCCCTACCATTATATGGTAGGTATTGACTTACGATACATTAATATTCTATTATAATGCCCTACATAGTCCCCAAACCCCATGCTATGTTTTATTATTGTGTGATGTTATTGGTAAATGACCAAGTTTTACATCCATTATGTAGGTAAGGATTGGGAGGATATAGGTGTAATAGTGAGCAGTATCTCGACCAGCTATTGTTTATTCTTATGTGTAGCTCATTACGCGTTATTACCTACATGTCCTAAGTACATATTATAATCATCTACATATTATTCCTTCTATTTATTTCTTAAATGACAACTAGTATTATGGCCTTGGACTTGTTGTTAATTGCTTTTGTTTTCGTAACGTTCATAGTTTACTCTACTTTTTTGATTCTGTTTTTAGTTGTTGTAGCATATTTTGTTCTGGTCAAGGTCATAAGTGATATTTTTTTTGTTAATAATGTTTTGGCCATACTTTTCGTAGTCTAGATTCCTAAAAACATTATCTAGTGCCTTTTGCTATAAGGAGTTAATGGTGGGTCGTACCTACACACACAATTCGAACTTCCCTGTACGGACTGATCTTGCTGAGTCTAGATTTAGTGTTAACTAATACACTCTCTGTTCAGATTTAGAAACGCAAACAAACAATATGCACTTATCCGATATTTTAAGTTCGCCGTGTTTCCTATGTATAACAAACTCATTGCTATAAAAATACAAGTAGGTATAACCTAACTAAGATATTTTAAAAAGTTTGTTAACTTACCTTTTTTTCAGAGTCCTCAAATAGAATTCAATGAAATGAATAGAGTTGAGGAATTACTACCGGCAACAAACATATTGAAAAACAATGAAAATATTAAACCTTTGTTAAAAACAATTATAAATAATTGTAGAAGTGAGGCAAAACATAAAACTTTACATATACCTTTAGAACAATGTGAAGCGAGAGTTTCGTTTTACACTGGAATACCCAGAGAAGTTATTCAGGAAATATCAAATGAAATTCAGTGTTCAGATATCGAACCCAAAAAAATATCCTTGAATCTATCTCAGCGCATAATGATATATGACACACTACGAAACTATTATGAACAAGGAGAAACACCAACATACAAAGATGTATATGAAATACTAAAAAAAATTGAAAAGCTTCCTGAATTATCTCAGTTTACAGACCAAATGGAAGCGATGGGATTTGGTTATAAAAAACTTCTGAATGGTAAAATGTTACTAATGGAAGATCCAAAAATAACATTTGAAAGATGCTTATTCCTGAACAAAATTAAGAAAATTAGAAGTCCTTCTTCTCGAATATATTACATTGACGAAAGAATTATTGATAAAGAATTAAGCTTCAAAAAGCCATGGCTCCAAAACTTAGATAAGAATTTAATTGAAACTGGAAATTCGTTTATATTTTTTCATGTAATTTCACAATGCAGTGATCTCTATATAGCGGAAGGTTTATTTTGTAATCATGGCTCTGAAAGTGATTTTCAGAAATGGGTAGTTGACATTTTAATTAATATTATAAGTCCCGCTAGTACCATTTTAATGGACCAAAGTCCACTGCATGATGTGTTTAAAGATAACACTATATCGAGATACCACCCCAAAGAGGCTATGTTAAAGTGGTTAAAAGAAAAGGACATACCATGTACTACTTATATGAATAAAGCCCAATTATATGAGTTGATTCGTAAATGTCCAAGTACAGATAAAGAGTTTACTATCGATCGTATATTAAGAGCGCACGGACATAATGTAGTAAGATTACCAACAAACTTTCATGATTTATCTCCCACAGAATTAATGTGGGAATATCTGTCAACGTGTGTCTTTCATAATCATAAAGAAATTCCCAAACCAATTCATAAAGAACTTATGTGGGAAAGTATACAGTCCAAAATATTAGGACAGTTAAAAAAAATGCCACCAGACATGTGGGATGATTTTGGAAAAATAACTGAAAAATTTGAGGATAAAATAATGCATATTGATGCTCAGATAGAAAAATCTTTAGAAAATTATAAATTTAAACTGGATTAATCTAAATAGGTACTTACTTAATGTATAAGATATCGATTTCGATTTAAGTAAATAAATCATTTATGCTGTAAAAAAGCGTGTCATTTCACGACCCCTGGCTGCACTGTATGTACAATAGAGACTGCTGATTTAGGGCTTCCATTTATTTTTCGTGTAGAACTCTTCCTGACAATAGCTTTCACAATCCTACCTGTTTCTGTGTGTACCTACAGTGTTTCTCGATCCCTCCCTGTGCCAACCCACCAGATGTTGAAAATGTATTTAGGACAAGGCGATGATAGCTCAGTGGTAGTGACGTCGGATACCGCGGCAAAGTTCGTGGGTTCGAATGAGCTTGAGCTTTCGGTGAAGGAAAACATCGTGAGGAAACCATAGCATAGTGGTAGGGTACTTTGTAGCACTTGACTGACTGGCTCCTACCCTCAAGTTGAAAATTTGCCGCCAAGCGCCCGTTGGTGTGTTCCGGCAGGCACTTGAGAGCCTTTAAGGCATTGCATTAAGGTGTAGAAGACATTGGCTATCCCCCTGGTATTGCTTAGGTATGTCTAGGCGACGGTAGTCACTCGCAATCAGGTGACCTGCCTGCCTGTTGTGGCGTGAAATACGGCCGGCTTTAGAGAACACGAAAGCCCATGATGGCCGGGCTCATTGACAAGGTCCTCACAGCGGCAGCGATGAGGATGACCAAGACGAAGACAAATACATAGGCTTAATGTTATGTTGTCTAACAAAGTCCCAATATTGCTGGATGGAATGGCTTGCATCTAGTAACCTGATTCACTCTTAAATAAATAAATAAAATAAAAAAGTAGTTTATTGCCACAAAATAATAATAATTTAAAAAAACATTTACAAGTAAGTACTTACGCACATTGAAAAAGCACATAAAAAAAATTAAATCAAAAATAATAATAAAACAATATGGCAATAGGATAAACTCAGCGATTGCAGCGTTCAACATTTGCCTGTGTACGCTGCGCTGATTTTCAGTTTACCCTTGTGTTCGGACTACGCTGTTAGCCGAAATATTTAAAGGATAAAAATAAGCGAGTCATGCAAAAAGAACAGAACTAAATAAGACATATAGGTAATAGCATTATCTTAATAATAATTCATTACCTATCATTAGGTACTGAATCACAATAATAATATCATCATGAGTGAGGTGGGCCTGTCGTACCTACTTAATGTGCATTGTGCGATCCTTTCATCCCTTTGTTTTTAAAAGCAGCTTCAAGTTTTTCCTTTTGACGAACTCGTATAACTTTTTTATGCTGGTTTTTAAATGCATTATAACTTAGTTTCCTTCTCAAAGGGAGTGGAAGTGTATTCCAAATTTTAGATGTTTTATATTTGAAGCTGCCTTTAAAACCGATGGTATTACGTTTGGGGATGGCGAGAGCATTTTGAAGTTTGGAGCGTGTATTTAATGTATGAGTATCCCTTGTCCATGTTAACTTCTCGAATAGGTATTCAGGATTACAAACACTCTTAGAGACAGCTAACAAGCGTGCGCGGTTCGAATCAGTAGAAAAATCTTGAAATAAATAGAGACCCATTTAAAATCCCAATTATAAAGAAACCAAAACAGATCTGACGAGGTCACCCACACTGTTTACCGAAGACAGAAATGCCGACATAGTAGGTAATACTTAGCAGTAGTAACCTAGTTGTAAATCGTCATTGGTCCCCTGGGTCTTCTTATCTGGTTACCGAAAACCCGTCAATGGTAAACAATATCTCACAAATCCCCGGATGAAAATCTTGATAACACTCCACCCTTCCACTGGTAAAAACATTCGTGCAAAATAAATAACGAATGACGACGAACGGTTTGCCGACGTATGGTTAATTGTTACAAAACGTGTTTAATTTTCATTTACCATTGTGCTGTCGCCTTGTCAGCGGTACACGACAACGTTGAGCGCCCGGTGCTTGTTTATGAGGGTAGGTAGGATAGGTACATAGGTATGTATATTACTGTTGTATTGACTTCATCAACGATGATTTTAAATAGTTAGGTACCTAAGTGGCTATTATAAAAGATTTCTGTAATACGAGTATACCTACACTCATTTTTAAAAGTGTCTCTATTATTATATTCGTTCGTTGTCAATAGTAACTACTGACAAACTACTTAAAAAATCTAAAAAAATATTCAATCGATAAGTGCCATAAAAATGCATTTTCATGCGCGTATTTTTACGAAAACGCTGGACCCGGCGTTCAATTAGTTGGCTGTGTAAACAAACACTGTGTTCTGGATAAACTGTACCTAGATTTAGAGCAAACATTTTGTAACCGATAATTTTTAGGGTTCCGTACCCAAAGGGTAAAAACGGGACCCTAGTACTAAGACGTCGCTGTCTGTCCGTCCGTCTGTCTGTTACCAGGCTGTATCTCAAGAACCACGATAGCTAGACAGTTGAAATTTTCACAAATTATGTATTTCTGTTGCCGTTATAACAACAGATACTAAAAACAAAATAAAATAAATATTTAAGGGCGGCTCCCATACAAAAAACGCTATTTTTTTGCTCGATATCATCACCAGGCTGTATCCCAAGAACCGCCAAAGCTAGACAGTTGAAATTTTCACAAATTATGTATTTTTGGTGTCGCTATAACAACAAATACTAAAAATAAAATAAATATTTAAGGGGGGCTCTCATACAACAAACGCGATTTTTGTTGGCCTTTTTGGCTCGATATCAATAATGGCATTTGTAATATTCACAAAATACTCAGTTGTATTTTTACTTTAATAATAAAAATAAAATAAATATTTAAGGGGGGCTACCATACAACAAATGTAAATTTTTTGCCGTTTTTACGGAACCCTTCGTGCGCGAGTCCGACTCGCACTTGGCCGGTTTTATTAATTAACTCTTTTCACAATCAAACAGCTTTTTTTATTTGTAAGAGTCAGAGGGTACCTATTACTTACATCGATGTTTTAACATTCCGTAACTCAGCAGAACAAACATTGGGCTTTGCAGCAAAGAATTTACCGACCATCCAAGAGTGTTTCCTGGTAAATTTGTGTTATCTCCATTTATGATACCGTACCTAATAATAAAATTACAAAGCCTATAGCTTATAGCCCTTGGCTACCAAAGGGACAAAAGTGCCAGGAAAACAATAAGATAACAATAGAATCTATTTTTTAGCTATTCAAGTTATAATATACGCTGATCAGTACACTTTACACTATTTAGTTTACACAGCCGTATGCCGTGATAACAAGGCGGCTACTTTTTCGTGGTGTTAAAAAAACAGATTAAAAATACTGAAAACTTTGTATTGAATTTAATTATTTATTTTGTAATTTTATGAATAAAAACTGGGAAATGTTAGTTTTTATTGATAATACCTGCCTGCTTTTTACCTAAGCTATCTCAATAATATTATATTTATAGATTTTTTCTCATATAGGTACCTAGACTAGTCAGGCCGGCCGTTTGTTTTCCTTCACCGTAAGCTCAAGCTAATTGAAGACACTTTACTATTATCGAGCAATATTTATACATGATACCTACACTAATGGCCTTATTCATAATAAAATCGTCGATTTTTAGCAGATTCTTAATTCAAATTTTCTATAGAGATAGAGATCTAACGATTTCGACGAATTTGGCTATGGAACTCTAAAATATATGTATATAAGTAGGTAAGTACCTATTTTGATAATATTCTGTGCGCGAATAGACCCGGTATCTACGAATATGAATTTAGTTAGCGAAAGTTTTAAAAGTACCTACCTACTACCTACATAGGTTTACCTTTAATAACAACAAGATACATACGGTAGTATACGATGTCCTTTCGGCGCTTTTCCCTTGACGGCAGTAACAACTGACTGTAGGAATATTATAAACAAAAGACATTGACATTGGATACCAACACACATTTTCGCCATTGTAAACATCGGGGATATAGCTCAGTGGTAGAGCAATCGACTGCAGATCGATAGGCCCCCGGTTCAAATCCGGGTGTCCCCTTCAATATAAAGATTTTTTTTGATGGCAATAACTATTGTTAGTGTTTTTTACTATAATCATTGTTCAGTATTTATAAAATTTTGATTATTTACCGAATTATTTTGCCGTAGGTATTGAACCAAAGCACTTCAATAAACAAAATCGACCACTAGCTGTCCCCTGCGTTTTCACCCGCGTTCCCGTAGGTTCCGCGTTCCAGTGGAATCTAGCGTTATAAAAAATAGATCTCAGACCTACTGAATATACATATAAAATTTCATCAAAATCGGTCAAGCCGTTTCGGAAATAAGTCTTGGGGTCTGAGCATAAGATTTATTTTAGTTTTACTATCGGTACCTACATTTTAGGTAGGTATCGTATGTATTACTTAATTAATGAATTTACTTGGCATTTATGATTGGATCAGGATGACACTAGTAAAATTTATGTTAGAAAAAGGATGCATAACACTTAAAAGTTTATTTTATTGGATGCCAACCAACTGTACCTACCTATGTCTTTACACACGTTTACATTATTATCATAAGTAATAAAAGTTCGACTGCAAACAAAAAGTTTTGCTGAGACATATAAAACAAAGTTTATGGGGTATGGAATGGAAGTCATGCGATGGTTTCATTCGGACGGAACATGCCATCACGCAACGCAAGTTAGTCGAGGTATCGGCACACTAAATACAAATACTTACCTACATTACAACCACGTCACCTGTCACTGATTTTATTCTACACGGTGCACAGTCAGTAGGTTACTACACCATAATATCACAGTTATTTAGGTACCTAGGTATCTACATAAGGAATGTCAACAAACCAAATAACAAAGAAAATATCATTCATTTACGAGACAAAGATATAGGTATATATCTTCGCCTATGTTAGTAGGTACGTTACGTCTTTTGCCAGAATTGCTACATGGGTAACTAAGTTGGTATCCAAAGAAAAACAAAACTAAGTAAAACGCACCTACTTAGATATAGCTTACTAAAGGGTGACTTTTGTCAGCCAAGGTTCAAATTTCCGTATCTACTTATTACTAATACGCAATGCATCATTATTATAAATTATTCTCCAGTTTGTTGTTTTTCCCGAGTTCAACTTATTTTCAACTTATACGAGTTTACGCGAGGACCCATAACAAATACAAAAAATTTGATGCCAAACCCTAGAAGCAACATTTTATAATCCGTTTATCCAATAAGCTTCGAAGCCAATTTCGAATAAAGAGTGAGCAGTTAAAGCCCAAGGTAAAAACACGTCCTCGGCGGCGGCGTCCGCCGCCAAGCTAAGCCACGTACTTTTCATGTAAATTTTGAGCTGTCAGTTTTTGCGAGAATTTCAACCAAATTCGAATTGTGGAGACAATTTTCAAGTTAACTGCGGTCAGTCACGCATGTAGATATATACTAACCTGAAACCTTCATACACAAAAACACCATGACAACAAACAGTTGTTGCTAATCTAATTACCTACTTAGGCAGGGTGCGGCCGGAGGATACAAAAAAACACAAAAAAAATCGAACATAAATTAATTTATTAATAAAATAACACCATTTCAAATTAACTCTAGAAATATGTCTAATGATAGGTACTTATGTCCCAAAAATGAATTTGAGAACGGGTATTGGCGCCGTGTCTATCGTGATGACGTGCCTATTCTTTCATCGACATATTATTGTCCATCAATGTGGTATAAAATTATGATTCCTGCTATTACACAGTCGTTTCAGTAATTAGTGATTACTTCCACACTCAGTCAGATGGTCCAAAAATATTTAAAAATAGGGCCTAAACTGAAGAAAACGTTTTGAATTGACGCTGTAACGTAACAATCTTGTCATCGCTGTTTTGTTAACTCTGTGAGATACACAAAAATATGACGCAAGTAGAGGGATTGGATATCTCTTTATTAAATTTTGTCGGCAAATAGTAGGGATCACTAATAAAGGTTTACCTACCTTCTTAGGTTATATAGGTAGGTATATAATTTGAGAAATAAGTGTTATTTTTAATATTATTTTTAATCGTGCATAATATTTTATGAAAAAAAATGGAACACCGAAATTAATACTCAAACTTTGCTAATAATACTTTGCGCGGAAATTCTCGGCGCTAACCATTTCACATAAAGAGATTGTTCAACAGAAAAAGTTGGCAAATTTGTCTCGCCCCGGGCACATTATCTCTGCTCATATTACGTTATAAATGGATGTGATTTAACAGAAGCCGTTGTAACTGCTATGGAGAAAATGTATACCTTTGTTAACTTATTTTTATAGCGAACTATAAATAAACGCCAACCTTGTTCATGGTGATTTTCATCATTCCTGTAGAAATTGTCTCATAAAAATACATACTTTATTTGTCCTGACATATATTCTTACTTGTGGCAATGTTATGGCCATCCTACAAAACTTTTTTATAAAACACAACCGATCATTTCCGGTGTAGGTTGTCAGCAGGGCGATCCTCTCGGTCCTGCCATTTTTAGTTTGGCCATTCAACCAATCATATCTAAATTACAGTCTAAATTTAATGTTTGGTATCTAGACGATGGAACTCTTGGAGGTGATGCGACTTCTGTTATCAGAGATTTAAAATCTCTAACTGAAAAATTTAAAAAAATTGGTCTTGATTTTAACTGCTCCAAATGCGAGATCCTAGTTTCAGATTCTGTTCCTGAATCTGAGAAATCCAAAATTATTCCAGATTTTAATGATTTGGCACCAAATATTAAATTAATCTCAAGGGATTCGCTTCTTCTTCTCGGAGCCCCCGTCTTAGATGAATCCATTCCTGGGTTTTTTGAGCAAAAGATACAAAATTTTAATGAATCCTCTCATCGACTTTATGACATAAATGCGCATTATGCATTTTTTATTGTACGACTATGTCTTTTTGTGCCGAAGTTTACGTATTTACTCCGCTGCACCCACTTATTCAAATTCGATCAATTATTAGAAACTTTGGACAACATGATCAAAATTTCTCTTTCTAAAATCCTAAATTGTTGCCTAGACGACAACAAAGTGTGGTCTCAACCCGTACGATATGGTGGCGGAGTGCGTAAAATTTCTAGCGTATCACTGCCGGCATTTCTGTCCTCGGTATACAGTGTGAGTGACCTCGTCAGATCTGTTTTGGAACCAACTATTGGATCTGTTGAGGTTTCTTACCTATCCGATGCCAGAAATGCTTGGCAGGTAGCTTGTCCAGGCACAAATATTCCGACTTTGAGTCACTCTCAGAGAGAATGGGACAAACCTCTTTGCGAAAAAACTTGGCAAATTTTATTTTCTGATTTTTCTACTGATTCGGACCGGGCACGTTTGTTAGCTGTCTCTCAGAGTGAATCAGGTCACTGGTTGCAAGCCATTCCATCTAGTAATATCGGGACTTTGTTAGACCGCATAACATTAAGCTTGTGCATTTGTCTTCGTCTTGGTTCCAGGTCCAATCATCCTCATCGCTGCCGCTGTGGGGATCTTGTCAATGAGCTCGGCCATCATGGGCTTTCGTGTTCTCAAAGCGCCGGTCGTATTTCACGCCACGTGGCTCTTAATGATATTATCCGTAGGGCTCTTGTTGTCGCCGGCGTGCCTTCTGTACTCGAACCAGTCGGTATTTCGCGTGGCGACGGCAAGAGGCCGGATGGTATGACTTTGATCCCGTGGAGTATCGGCAAGCCGTTGGTGTGGGATGCCACTTGTGTCGATACACTTGCGCCATCTCACTTACCGGTGACTTGTAAAGCCGCGGGAGCGGCTGCGAAAGGTGCGGAAAATTCAAAATTCAAAAAGTACGCCTGTATTGGTCCAAATTATCAATTTATGCCTTTTGCGGTTGAGACCATGGGTCCGTGGGGGTCTGAAGCTCGTCGTTTCGCAAATATTTTATGTAAAAAATTAATCGAGGCCTCGGGTGACCGGCGGGCGGGGAGCTTTTTCCGCCAACGCATCAGCTTGGCCATCCAAAGAGGAAACGCTGCCAGCCTTCTGGGAACCTTGCCGATCGGCAGCAGCGGCAGCCTCGAAGAAGTTTTTTATGTATTGTAATTGTACATTTGCATGTATATTTTGTACATTTGTTGTAAATAAAACTAGTAGTTATAAAAAAAAAAACTTTGTATGTATGTATATCTATTGAAGGCATGTACCCAATCATAACTTGAAAAATAAAACTAATCAATTTTTTTCCAATGTTATTAACACTACCAATGATACAAACGTTATATTATTTATAACTATGTACTTAAATAATATCTAGCTTTTCTGAGAAAACTAGGTATATCAAAAACATGCATTTTCTAATATTTACCCCTTTGTACACCTAGTAGGAAGCCTAAGTTCATATCGACAAATGTTCTTCGATGCATAAAACTTTTCTTTATGCCATACTTCTAACAACTAAAGTAAGTCATTTTTCTCGGATTGTAAATCCTTCTGTGCTGACGTGGCCTATCCTGCAGTCGCTATAAGTCACAAGTCTGCATTTGCTATAGATTTTTATTCAAAAAACAAGATCCAGTTAAGACAATTCATAAGAGTGTATAATAATTCTATAAAAAAACCGGCCAAGTGCGAGTCGGACTCGCGCATGAAGGGTTCCGTAAAAAAGGAAAAAAAAATCACGTTTGTTGTATGGGAGCCCCCCTTAAATATTTATTTTATTTTAATTTTATTATTTATTATTAAAGTAAAATTCAACTGAGTATTTTATGAATATTTCAAGTGCCTACCTGTTGCCATTATTGATATCGAGTAAAAAAGGGCAAAAAATAGCGTTTGTTGTATGGGAGCCCTTGAATATTTATTTTATTTTGTTTTTAGTATTTGTTGTTATAGCGGCAACAGAAATACATAATTTGTGAAAATTTCAACTGTCTAGCTATCGCGGTTCTTGTTATACAGCCTGGTGACAGACAGACGGACAGCGAAGTCTTAGTAATAGGGTCCCGTTTTTACCCTTTGCGTACGGAAGCCTAAAAACGAGATTTATTTTCAATAGGTAGTAGGTATTCAATAAAAAACTGGATTTCTTTATAAAAACAACAAAACCTCATAGAAAATTAAAGATTTTGCAAGGTAATAAAACTCCAAACAAAAAGCAATCATACAATTTACTTGTAGGAAATTAAAATCATAGCGAAACTGAGTGAGTACCGGCATGTTTCATTTTCATAAAAGACATGGAATCGAGAAGAACGTCAACATGCATTTTCTAGAATATAACATAATGAAAAAATGGTTTTCCATTATGGTAAAGTAAATTGTTCCATTATCAAGTAATATAAAATCATAGTTCCAGTATCAAGTATATAAAATAATTCTGAATAATCACGTTCCTTTTCTAGCTATTGATGTTATGTGTTTTTGCAATCTCTGAGACGGCCGAAGAGAGAACGAGTACGTATAACTTTTTCTATTTCATTTTTATACCACAAGCGACAACCAGGCAGGCGGGTCACTTGATGGTAAGTGAATACCGTTGCCTATAAACATTAACAATACCAGTGGGATTGCCATTGTGTTGTACACCTTGCCTTAAACGCTCTGAAGAGCAACTGCCGGAACACGCCAACGGGTGCTTGGCGACAGTTTTCAACTTGAGGGTGGTAGCCAGCCAGTCGAGTAGGTACCTACTACAAAGTACACTACCACCGTGATATGGTTTCCTCACGATGTTTTCCCTCATTGTAGGATTCGAACCCACGAACTTCACCGCGGTATCCAACGTCACTACCAATCATCGCCTTATGTGATAGTTAAATTCATCGCCTTATTTGATAGTTAAATTCAAAATAGGACTAAATTATATTAACTATTATTAAGAACCCTGTTGGTGTTGGGATGGGAACATAAAAAGTCAAATTAAACATAATATTTATTATTTATCATAATTTTATTAATAACTAGCGACCAGCCCGCGGCTTCGCCCGCGTGGACTACACGTTATATCACGCAAGTGGGGGTGGTGGAGGGGGGATAAAAGATAGCCTATGTTCTCTCCCAAGGTCTACTCTATATCTGTGCCAAATTTAATCTAAATCGGTTGAGAGGTTTAAGCGGGAAAGGTTTAAACACTTCGTAAATAATCACTTTTTAGTAAAAGATAAAAAATGGTTATGGTGGGTTATCCCTAAGAGATAGACATATACCATCGCGGACTTTTTTGTTGAAATTTTTAAGGTGGACAATACTGTAGTACATTATTTTGGTCTATCTCGTAGGGTTCAGCCAGCGTTTGCAATATAAGCGCAAAAAAATGCTTAATTACGACATCACATTAGAAACCTCTAAATTTATCAGTGTTTCGCTACTATATTATGCATGTATTATACATATAAACCTTTCTTAAGAATCACTCTATCTATTAAAAAAAACCGCATCAAAATCCGTTGCGTAGTTTTAAAGATTTAAGCATACATAGGGACAGACAGCGCAAGCGACTTTGTTTTATACTATGTAGTGATTGAGGATATGGTCCTGCCTACGTTCCTTTTTTATCGGCTAGAAAGTATTTTTGTGTTATACATTTTGTTTTGAAGACTGGGTAATTGCTTTGTTTATTTCCGGCTCTTTTAGCAAAAACAAAGTTCCAAACCCATAGTAAGATTATTATGTACTAAGTCAAAGCATTAAAATTAAAAGTACTCGGAGGTTACCGTCATTGTAGTGTACAGTCTAACTAGGATCACTATAACTGTTATATTAAGGGACAATTAGTACAGAGGTGTTTTGTAAATGATTCAAAATCACAGAAAAAACCTACATTTATATAATTTGCACATCAGGGATTTTAGTAGGTGGTGTTTTGTTAAATCGAAATGATGCCCATCATTGTTTGTCTTTGTTATAGTAAATCTTCAAATAGGTTTTGATCTAACACAAGGGAAAAGCGGAAATCCTTCTCTACTAATACGAGATTTTGAAGGTAATACCTAACGTTTAGCTTCAATATCTTATACCCACAGAGCATAATCATCACATAGGAATCAATGAATTATCGTTATAATTTCCATTACTATAAACATTCTAGACTCTCAAGAAAATAACCGTAGGGCGGTTAATGATGTAACAGGTGAAAATCAGAAAAGTCTTGCAGTAAGAGCGGATTCTGACAGTGACACTAGTGAGAGTGATGATAAGACGTTAAGAGAAAAGATTATTGAAGATGAATCTAGTGATGCTGAGAGTGACAAATCAGGCAATGATGGTAAGTACCCACTATAACGTTATGTGGCTACAATCCACAGAATATCCAACACACATTGCTTACTACTGGAAACAACGATTTGCTACGTCCCTCGCTCGTCGTTCATAATGTGTACCTACCTAGGTACAGCTAACGCGTAGAACGATCTTTCGGTATCTAAGTGTGAGACGTTGGTTCGTTTTCTTGCGTTTGCGCATCATTCTTCTGATCGAATTGAAACATTAAACCTTTATGAAAAATAAAAGTGGTACTGTGACGCAGACCAAGCATTAGGGGAGAATTATATTCATTGCTTATAGATTACAGGAAAAATCATAAGAATTCTATCAATTGAAAATAAAGTGGTAAACTCAAGATAATACGACTTTGGAATTGGACGTAACCCTCTCCACGCGAGTTCAACTCGCACTTGGTCGGTCTTTTTATATAGGTACCTATAATAAATAAAGATTTTATCGAAATCATTCCTGATGAAAACCGCGGGATGGTATGATAGCCTTATTTATATATCTAAATACCTTGTAGAAGTGTGATATATTAACTTTATTTATTACCTGTTATAGATTCTGGTGGAAGTTACAAAAGCACAAAAGGTCTTCGATCTGGTGATTATGAACCCGAAGGTATGTCAAATATAATTTTTATACGTTGACATGCCTAAATTGAATATTACACCTATCAAACATTCGAAAGTAGGTAAGGTAGCTCTGATTCCGATTCCAATTATAAGAATTTTGAGAAGTTAACTTTTCTTTTTCACTAGCTATCACCCGCGATTTTACCCACGTTCCCGTTGGATCTTTTCATTATTTGGTTTAATAAACTAATAACTAAACTACCACTACCTATGCAAAAAAGCATGTCGATACTTTGCTCTATGAAAAATTAAAACAAATGCATCCCACGGGAACCATACATTTTACCTATGTAAGTACTATTCCAGACTATAATCTATCTCTGTGCCAAATTTCATCCAGATCCGTTGAGCCGTTCTGGCGTGATTGAGTAACAAACATCCATCCAAATTTTCAAATTTATAATATTAGTGGGATTAAGATGCCATTTAAAATAATTGTATTAATTGCTAAAATTTTTTTTTAGACTATAAGCGTCGATACAAAAGAAGCATTGGGAAATTTCAAATAATGAAAAGAAAAGGTAATTAAAAATAAGTATGTTTTTTGGTAGATACGTCTTATTAAGTGTAAAATATGTATTATAAAATCATACAATAAATATTCACATCCTTATTAATATTTTTTAAGTAATTTAAAAACGATCTTAACGTGATTTCAGCAATAAAATAATTATATCTAGTGATATAACTAAAATCGGACCAATGACCGTTTTTAAGCACACAATTATTTAATTTTAGTGAAGTTACTATTTCCCCACTATACTCAGACTCAGTTCTTTTTTTACAGGGAAAAAACATAAATATGCTGGAATACCTACAGGTCCAGGATTTCAAAAATGAAAAATTATGATGTTTAGTGGAATCAAAATAAAACTCGTAGAGAAATATTCAAAGCATTTTATTTAGCTTGAAAATAATATCATTTTAATACTTCCGCCGTAATCTGGGAAATGTTGTATAGAAAATGATAATTTTCGGTTTAATTTCTTGAAATATACATCAATACTGTAAATAAAAATCTTTAAGCGCTTTCGAAATTAATCGCTTCAGGGGAGGAAGTGGTTTAAAAGATTTTAAGGAAAAAATAAGATAAAATAGAAATATGCGTGAAATGACAGGACGGAAGCCATTATTTAGTAAATGTATGGTAAGTGACTACCGTAGCCTATAGATATTAGCAATACCAGGGGGATGCCAATGTGTTGACATACCTTATTACAATGCCTTAAAGGCAAACTGGCTCTCAAGTGCAATTGACGGAACACACCAACAGGTGCTTGGCGACAGATATTCAACTTGAGGGTTGTAGCCAGCCAGTCGAGTACTACAAAGTACCCTACCACCGTGCTTATAGTTTCGTCACGATGTTTTCCTTCACCGAAAGCTTAAGTAGGTAATTGTAGGATTCGAACCTACGACCTTCGCCGCGGTATACGACGTCACAACCACTGACCTATCATCGCCTTAAAAATTTTTGGAGTAGGTAGTTAACTCTAAAATGAATATACACATATAAATAGATATAGGTACTTAGGTATCCTAGATACAAAAAATGCATGTCTGATAATTTTTCAGTCCTACGAACAGTGTAAATTCGATCCAGCCGCATTTTATGTACGCAGGTAGGATCTTACCTACCAGCAATTTGAAATTAATGAATTATTCAAATCCCAGATTTCTACTCCGTTCAATTTGAACTTTTATACTTGCCTTATTTGATTAGGCTCGAGCTTCTGTTTTTCCGATTCCTATTGATTTTTAGAAGCTGTTGTCGATAGAGTCCCGCATAAATAATCGAAACTAGACCTTTTATTGCTGGGGCGTTCAATAATACCAACTAACTATGTCTTAGATAGAAGAAATAGAAATACCGACTTATAACAGTATATTGCAATGTAATATATAATATTATGTTATTTTTAATTCCATGGTTACCACTTATTTTATATTTTCTTAACAGAATAAATAACTGTAGGTGTAAAATGGGCACCATATTTGTAGAGTGTATTGATATCTAATAACTATAGATATAAATGGGTGTACCTACCTAAACCAAATCTACGACTCAGCGTGGTATGTGGTACGGTATATCAACAGACGTGTAAATTGGTTTTTAATACAGTTGCTCAAAAAGTGGTGTAAGTATTACAGGGACGTATAGCGTTCGGGATGTGGGCTATTACATACTAGTGCTTTTTTTTACCTTTACCGAACTAGTGCGTCTCTTTCCCAACTGTCAAAATAATGTCTATTAATGATTTAATTGAATGAGTTAGGTTAGGTTTCATTTCATCTCATTAAATTTCATTTTCATTTCATATCAATAAAAAAAATGTACTGAATACTAAGCTGTACGGATAGTTCCCTTTGGGTGAAGATAAAAAAACTCTGCTTATATTCTACGGTTGGCGCCATTTTCCAGAAATTTTCTTTGCGAGTTTAGTTGTTTGTTGCACAAAATGAGTAATTTCGACCCTATTTTTTTTAATTTAACACCACCGGAATCACTATAATTGCACAAACATTGTATGACAAATATACATGAACAATCATACGAAATTAATAATAGTTTGTCTCAAACAGTAGGTAAATATGCAACCTAAAACTTCCCCAGTAAGTTTAAAAAACTGTACCAATTTCAATGTACATGTGTACAACTTTTATAAGAAATAAATGATTAGTTAGTTGAGTTTATTGTGTTTTTATTATTTTATAAAATTGCTTCATTTTTTCGCAACTGTATTAAAAATAGTCGTTCAGTACACTTGCGGAACCGTCATTGCAACTTGTTCCGACTGTCAACCCTCGCCTTCGGCTGCGCCTCGGCTCGGGTAGACATTTGTCGGGACTCTTTGCAATGACAGCCTTTCCGCACTTGTAATGAAATATACTATTTTAATACAGTTGCTCAAAAACTGGTGTATTACAGGGACGTATAGCGTTCGGGATGTGGGCTATTACATACTAGTGCTTTTTTTTTACCTTTACCGAACTCGTGCGTTCTCTTTCCCAACTGTCAAAATAATGTGTATTAAAAAGAAAAACCAACCATGAAGTTTTTACTAAAGAGTTTTTGTGATTCATACAAATACGTATATTTCTAAAAAGAAGCTACTAATTTATTTCAATATCAGATTTAATGATTTAATTGAATGAGTTAGGTTAGGTTTCATTTCATCTCATTAAATTTCATTTTCATTTCATATCAATAAAAAAAATATACTGAAGACTAAGCTGTATGGATAGTTCCCTTTGCCTACCAAAATGGGTGAAGAAGAAAAAAACTCTGCTTATATTCTACGGTGGGCGCCATTTTCCAGAAATTTACTTTGCGAGTTTAGTTGTTTGTTGCACAAAATGAGTAATTTCGACCCTATTTTTTTTTAATTAACACCACCGGAACTCACTATAATTGCACAAACATTGTATGAGAAATATACATGAACAATCATACGAAATTAATAATAGTTTGTCTCAAACAGTAAATATGCAACCTAAAACTTCTCCAGTTAGTTTAAAAAACTGTACCAATTTCAATGTACTATAACTTTTATAAGAAAATAAATGAGTTAGTTGAGTTTATTGTGTTTTTATTATTTTATTAAATGCTTCATTTTTTCGCAACCGTATTAAAAATAGTCGTTCAGTACACCTGCGGAACCGTCATTGCAACTTGTTCCGACTGTCAACCCTCGCCTTCGGCTGCGCCTCGGCTCGGGTAGACATTTGTCGGAACTCTTTGCAATGACAGCCTTTCCACACTTGTAATGAAATATACTATTATTTTACTGGAGAAAACATTCATGTCAGTTTAAAAAAAAAACTTATTTATGTATTGGTAGGTAGATTTGTAGTTACTTTCATGTGGCAACGACAGAATGTTGCATGCAATCTGGCGTCTGTCAGAGGTCGGCAGAGGGTTGGCCGAGTTCACCGCAAGATATTGCAAGAGCCTGCAAAATTACACTATTAAGGCGAATATATTGCTCTCCACAACGGTTAGGTGGCGATTCTGAAACTTTATAATCGATTTATTTTATAATAAGTGCCTACATATATCGTGTAGATAAATTTTCTTTATGTACTGTCTAGGATGGTAGTCTAAGTCCCTTTTACGAGAAAAAGTATAAATAAATGCATAGGTAGGCACTAAGGAATTATACAAACTTACAGCACGCTAAAGTTCAACAAAATTATACCTAATACATCAATAAACCATATCATATTATCTATTTATTCTGTGGCGATGCCCAAGTGCTATTTAGCGCTGAGGCTAGAGATGCTTCGATTGCGCTCTGTCCGAGGAACCACTCTTCAAACGAATACAGTCCCAGCATTTTTTCACAAATAATAGTACCTACTGTAGAGCGAGCTTGTCTCCTTGCTGTTTCCGAGGGTGAATCAGTAGGGTATTGGCTTCAAGCCCTTCCATTAGCTTATATTGGTACTCTGCTCGATAATACTTCTTTCTCCGTAGCAGTTAGTCTGCGTCTACGACAACTTCCGAGCGTCGTCTATCGGGCCGTGCTGCTATCAACAACACCATTCGTCGAGCCCTTACCTCTATCAACGTACCGACCAAAGATAGTACCAAAAATATTAGAGCAGCATCTTTCTTAAAAAAATATTGAAAACAGACAGAAAATATTTAAAGCTGTCAAATACGAGGGCCCCACTAAAAGTATCGGGAATGGAATTGTTAGTTATTGTTCCGAGGAATATTTCCACTGTTCCTGTCATACTAAAATCTTTTTAATTGAAAACTCCTCGGTTTTAAAAATCGAATACCATTTATTTATTTAAAAAAAGATTCTCGGTCTTGTCACAAGGTTTTGTCAAACTTGTTTAGTCGTTGAGAAAATGGAATTGACTCGAGCAAATTCAAGAGCGATGATTTATTATGACTTTCGAAGTGGTTTAACACAAAAACAGTGTGTTGACCGGATGATTTCTGCATTTGGTGATGAAGCCCCATCCAAAACCACAATTTATCGCTGGTTTGCTGAATTTCAACGTGGACGTGTCAAGCTCAGTGATGATCCCCGTCAAGGCCGTCAGAGATTTTCATCACTTGAAGAAGCTGTGGACGCCTACAAAACGGCCATTTTGGAGACCCCAACTTCCGAATGGAATGGTTGCTTCAATGATTGGTTCTATCGTATGGAAAAATGAGTAAAATTTCGCGAAGAATACTTCGAAAAGCAATAAATACATTTTTAAATAGTAATGTTGTGTCACTTCCTTGATTCCCGAAATTTTCAGTGCCGCCCTCAAGTATTCCCATACAATATGATATTGGCATAAAAAATATAATATATAACTTTATCTATGATTAAACCAAACGATTAAACTAACAGGACATTTTCTTACTTATAATATTTTAGTTAAAATACACATAAATTAAGTAAATTATTTTAGTTTCTAAACAACACTATAATAATAATAATAATTTGCATTATTCAAACCAAGGCCCTATACTTTTTAACACCCACTTATCTAACATGCAACAAAAATTTAAACTATAGTCTTAAATGCTCAATTTTAGGTCATGGAATTTCTAATCGCCGCATTAAATTATCCCTTTGTAAACTTCGAGTTCGTCTTCACGCATTATACTTAGGTACTGTAAATGGCACGGAGGTTACCCACAATCCTATAACATATATCTTTGGGTAACTTATGTACAGTTTGTGGTATCTATTTACATATAATTAAGTAGAATGATTTACTAGCATTAACACTGGTAAGAATATTTTAAACAAATGTTGCCAATCAATGCGAGCCTATGCAGCTGCATACGATACTATTTTTACAAGAATTAAGTCAACTCTACATGTTAGTTAGTAGGTAATAGGATATATAAGTACAATTTTGCAGATGAATTTTAAACCTATTCCACACAACTGAACGAGCTGAAAATTTGCACATACCTATCTATTTTAGGTGGTGTTGACAATGCATAAGAGCTTGTTTTGAAAATAAAAACTTTTTTATTAAAGATATAGTGAAACATGTTCTTTGATATCAATTATGTCAATAATTGTCATTATGTCAGTCATAGTCGATAAAATTATAATTTATTAATACAAATATTAACAAAGGATAAATAAATATAAATAAAAAAGTCGTTGTCAGTAGGCAACGTACCCAGAATGAAATAAATTAAATTAAAAGGAGAATGAAAAACATATGCACCTACCCAACTATATATTGAAAGGAGACGAGCTGATAAAAAAAGACAGCTGGTTAAAATTGTATAGCTTATTTAGGTGTTAATTTATCTATTAATGAAACCTGATTAGAGTTTATTTTCATTATCCTTAATCTCCTTTTCTTAATATCCTTAATCTACTAGAAGAGACAATCGGAGTTGCTGTTTTCCGGTTCGTTGCGTAAGTACCTACCACAAACTCAGCGTCGACCTAGGTCGAATTAAAATGTGAAATTTAAACAGATTCCTTTCGCCATCCGACTAAATCCAGATTGCAGGTAATCACCCTCGTTTTCCTTAAACAAGAGCTGAACCCTTTTTGTTAAAGAATAGAGTTTTAATGAAACTTTGAAGATTCTTACCCAAGTGATGAGACAGTAACTAGTCTAGAAGAATATTTTAATCCTAATTATTCAACTTACTTTAACTAGTCTATCAAAGACAAAAGGTATCAAATCAATCCATAAAGGTAGTAGATTCTAGAGACTTATAACTAAGTAGGTACTTACTTACTTAACTACTAAAGTACCTAAGTACTTAGTTATTTCTATCTCATTTCCAAATAGCTGTCATCCGCGATTTCAACCGCGTTTCCGTGGGATCTTATCTTTTCCCGCGAAAAAAATATAGTTAAGTATCAGGAATAATGTAGCCGATTTAAAAATTATTTCACCATTCTCTAATGGTCTAAAAGTTTAGGACGAGTAGTTTTCGAGTTAAATCGTAACAAACAAAAAATCTAAAACTAAAATCATTCCTCTAAATAATATTAGTTTAGATATATTTCCAACAAGGTTGTCTGTTGCTACTCCGTCAAAATCGAAGTCCTAATCCCAATAGCTTAAGACGGTAAGTAAACAGATAATCATATCTCAAAGTACGAATTAATTAAGATGCCGAAGCGCATACCATCCTACCTTAGCTCGGAGCTCTGACTCTCAAAACTTATAATTGAATTTGGAATCCATAATTGAATAGTAACAGTCAAAGTCCAGATGAATAAGGTAAGGATAAATCTATGACGAAAGGAAATATTATAGTAAGGAAAGTCTACTATGAGCATGTATTCATTATGCTACCTAGGTATCTAATTTATGCTACGCTGCGCTAAGACCCTCCAATAAATAACCGGCCAAGTGCGAATTGAACTCGCGTCGAGCGAGAGGATTCCGTACAATGCCTAAGTCAGTGAACGTATTATATTGAGTTTACCACTTTATTTTCAATTGATGGAATTCTTATTATTTTTACTGTAATCTACTTACAAGCAATGAACTATATTATATTGTTTTTATTTATATTTTTTGACCTTTATTTTAAAGAAAAAAATATTTACTTTGCACATCTGTGTTTGGGTCATAGAGTGATCCTATATAAGTGTTCCGTTATTTGTTCGTTCCCCTAAAAAAAACCGGAGGTAAATTTTTCCATAATGTAATTTTGTCCGTTATTCTCCTAAAAAAAACTTATATTTGATTTTTAAACTAACATAGATATTTACATTATTATAACTACAATTAAAAAAACTAATCTAATCTAAAAACAAATTGCGATCCAAAGAGGCAATGCTGCCAGTGTTCTGGGCACGCTACCACCTGACAGCAGTGTAGGTGTAGTAAAATTTTTAGTTTTTTATTTTTATTTGTTTAATTAGATTATCTGTAATATATTAGTTAGTCTTAGTTTATAATTTAATTGTATATTCCTAATTTCAATTAAAAATTAGATTTTGTTTTGTCTATGAATAGTAATTGGATTTAGTGTTGAATATTCTATGGAATTTCTGAAATAACTTTTCCCAATAATAAGTGCTTTAGTTAATAAAACATTTATTTGACAAGTATGTATAAAAAAAATCTAAAAAATACCTAAAATAAACTAAAATATAATTATTATTATTATTCTTTTATTGTAAATTATATTTTTATTTCGGTATTTAATTAGATTATTTTTTTCTTTGATTTACTTTTGTAAAAATAGCATAGTTTACTTCACGAAGTTATACATTTTTATTTTATTTAATAAATTAGAATGATTAGTCGTAGTCAAGTAAATTAAGTTATGCTAATTATTAAAAACAAAATAAAACATTAATAATTATTATAATTTATTTATATGAATTATTATAAATATAAAAGCTAAAGTATATAAGTAGATAGGTTTGATGGTGTTAATAGTTAAGTTACATAGGTAAGTATATGTCTATGGCACGGCGAAAGATTATAAAGACGGCCAAGCTCACTTTTGCGCAGGGAAAACTTTGCTCTATTTTTCTACTTATAAGCTCATTGCTTCCACGCCAAGTTTGAAAAGTTTTAGGTGGGCGATTTTTTGGAGTCGATATTTTTTCAACATTTCAGTAACAATATTTTGTCATACGTTTTGTTAAATACTATTTAATAGGTAGGTAGGTATAGGCACAATATTGTTTTACAGGCTACCTACAATTTGTGTTAAAAAAAGTACAGTACTGAAAAGTTCTATCAAACTGACGAATTATGAGTACATCAAGTGGGAGTGGATGGTGAAATCCACATTCTGAATATTATGCAAATGGGTGTTTTGTATAGGCACAAATTCATTTCCATTGAGTTCAATTTTAATTACCTAATCATGCAGTAGGTATCCTACAGTATCTATCTAAACTAAATTATTTTTTTCATGTATAAAGATAATTTGGTTTGGCTTCATCGAGTGTGCGAACACTAGCTGAGAAGCTATGTTTCAAGAAAATCCGCTCAGCCGTTTAAAAATCATCACCTATTTTCTAGTTGATAAACTTCCACAGGTCTGATAAATTTAAATCCTGTCTCTTGTCAATGATAGGTATTATCAAAGTATGAAGTACCTTGAGTTGCTTATACTTTGACCTGATGCGCAGGCGTCACCAGGATCCTGCAGGATCTCCAACCCGCCAGAAGAACTCCTCAACGGGTGTAGGTAACGGCATCTAGCTTGTGTTTGGGCTCATACGATCACCAGTGACTGTTGTTTAGTGAAAACTATTACCTAATTAAATAAATGTTTGTTGTTTTTATTCTTCTTTCATGTAAAAAAGCTTTAATGTTTTACTTCCATATATTTAGTGTATTTTTTCAGCTCAAGATTATAAAAACTAAATATACAAATTAAAAATTATAAATAAAAATTTGGCTAAACTAAGTAGGCCAACTGGTCCAGATCGCTGTCAGGTGGTAGCATGCCCAGAGTACTTAGTACCTACTTAATCAATAATTATGGCAGCATTGCCATTCAAATAGCCAATGCTGCCATAATTATTGATTAAGTAGGTACTAGGTAGGTACCTATTAGTACTAGATCATAGAAACTTATTTCAACAGTAATCTGCAAAGACGAAAAAATACAAGGCAGGGCACTACGTAACTACATCAGTTGACCAGCATGCTCTCTTGCCACCTATTAAATAAAAAAAATCGTACCTAAGTTACATTTTCTCGAACCGTTTGGTCTCATTTTCAAACCCTCACAGCTTCGTCCCAGATTACACCAGAGAGCCCAAATTCACAGGATAAATTTTTTTATGGAACATAATGAAATAACACAAAGTTTCATTGATCTAGCTTTTATACTTAAGATTTTATTGATACCTAAAATACGACGATTTGAACACCATCTATCAAAAATCTAGGGTACTTCCCGATGTCCTAGAAAGCTGAAATTCGCTATGGATCCTTTATATTCAAAGAATAGAAAAATAGAAAACCGGTCAAGTGCGAGTCGGAATCGCGCACCGAGGGTTCCGTAATGGAGTGACAAGGATTGTTTTTCATTTTTTTTTAGATTACCTTATTTTAGGTTGGTTCCAATTAAGCTAGACCTCTAAATCGTATGAGCGCCCATACAACTCAGAGGGCTATCTTAATTGGCGAAAACTATGTATGTATGAGGACACCTTTAATTTTCAACTTGTTTTAATTTTTTTCAATTTTTCCTTTATTTGTGCTGTAAGACCTTGCTTTTTGCTTTTAGGACTCTAGTTCAACGGAAACTACCATACCTATAGGTATTTGACCCAAAACCTATAGGGTACTTCCGGTTAACCAAGAATTGTCAATTTTGGTTAAAAGCAAGGTCTTACAGCACAAGTAAAGGAAAATTTCCGAAAAATAAAATAAGTTGAAAATTAAGGTAAATTTTGGTACCTACAAGTTTTCGTAAAATTCTAAATTTGCCCTTAGCTTTTTATCGTGTTGACTCAGGACCTTGATTTTTATACACTTAATAGGGACTATAAACCTTAGTATCTGGTATAAATTTCAACTTGCTAGGTCTACCCGTTCCTGAGAAAATCGGTGGTGACACATGGACAGACGGACGGACAGACGGACCAGAAAGTGATCTTATAAGGGTTCCTTTTTTACCTTTTGAGGTACTGAACTCTAAAAATACTAAAAATAAGTTTCTTCCCGAGAATTCCTAGTACAAGAAGTAGAAAATTTAAAAACACGGGCTCCTTAAACATAGAAATAAGATCTCACCAAAAACATTCCATGTAAAATTGGCAGCCAAGACTCATAAGCTCATAACGCTTTCGCTGTAATAAAGTTTTTAGATTCCAGGAAAAGCCAAGTCCCAAAGCCAAAACTTTTATAACTTTGGCTACACCTTGTTTTAAAAAGCATGGCTGGTTTCATAGACCTAATTGCATGTACCTAAGGCGATGATAGCTCAGTGGTAAGTGACATCGAATACCGCGACGAAGGTCGTGGGCTCGAATCCTACAATGAGCTTGAGCTTTCGGTGAAGGAAAACATCGTGAGGAAACCATAGCACGGTAGTAGGGTGCTGTGTAGTACCCGACTGGCTGGCTACCACCTTCAAGTTGAAAACCTGTCGCCAAGCACCTATCGGTGTGTTCCGACAGCTGCACTTGAGAGCCAGTTCCCATCAAGGCTTTGTGTGCTTACCACCTTCGGCCACATCATCACTTACCATGGTGAGATTGTGGTCAAACACAAGCTTATCCAGAAAAAAAATAAAAAAATGTCATGTGACGTTATTTTCTACCGTAAATAAGTCCCTCAGACCGTTTGGCTAATATGGTAAGAAATTAACTTTGCTCTCGAGGTTTCTGTTTGTTATTAATAATAGGGTATTACACACATTTTTGAAAAGTGTTTCAAATAGTTTCTATGGTACTGATAAACCACTAAAAAAAACAACACAAAATTTTTATTCCATCGAAAAACTTATTCGTAGCGAAAAGTGCCATAAATAAAAAAACATTTAAATTTTACATTTTCAAATTCCAAAATGTCCAGTGGACATCACGTCAGTTGTTTCAGTTGGCTGTGTACACACACAAACACAAATCTGGACAAACTGTAAATTTTACAATGCAAACATTTCACTTGTGCACTTAGATTGATTTTAATTGGACAAAACACCACTGAAATTATTCAATAAAACTCACGAATTTAATGAAAATGAGACGAAAGCACAACGTCCTCGGCTACTCTGCCCACCAGAGACTAAAGAGCAGTAACAGCCCTTTTGTGATTTTTCGTTTTATTAGTGATTCTGAAAGCGGGTTTCTTAAGCTTTCTATTGAATTAACTTACTTATTTCTAAGACTATTAGAATGGTTTTTATTTAACAGTTTTCACTTACTGCAAACGAAAAAAATTAACAATTTGGCGTGATTTCCCAACTAAAATACAGTATAAATTATACTGCAGATTAAATTTTAAGGTTTCATAACTAAAATGCAGTAAGCAATATAATTTTACAGTTCTTTAGATAGTTTTATATTTCTGGAAAAAAATTAAAAAAAAAATTAATACGCAGTAAAATTTACCGCCATACAAGCTATTTTTACTGCAAATTAAGAAAATACAATTTATTGTCACGAACTCCCAACTAAAATGCAGTAAAATCAAAGCTTGTCGCATTTTAGTTGTGAATACTTAACATTCTTTTATCATTATAAACTGACTAACACGCAGTAAAATACAGCATTACTGCAGATTAGTTTGGATAGCATAATGACACAGATATGATTATTCCTAGCTAAAGTGCAGTTAATGTTTTAAATACTGCATTTTAATTGGGATCAAGTTTAACAAATTATAGTAAATTAAACTAATTTAAACGCAGTATCAAGCTGATACTGCATTTTAGTCGGTTTGAATAGATAAAACTTTATTTGTGAGACAGAGTGTGCAAAGGATTTACTGCTAGATTGCATGCGATTTGACTTAATTAATCAGTCGCTCCAGTGAACCGTGCCAGTGTGGACGTGCCCGTCGGCGTCGCTCGCACTGCTTACGTTTTTTTGGCGACAGGATTTGGCGGGTAAGATTACATAATTATATTACTTAAGTTTATTATGATTAATAAAACTTTTATAGTATTAAGACGTACTTTAAACAGATACTTTAACTAATAGGTTATTTTCTATCCTTACATAAAATGTTTCGTGTGTTGAATAACTATCATTTGTTTGTGTTTGGATGGTTTTCTATTTATGTATTATAAGTATTTATTGACTTTAAAAAGTAGTATCTATGTACCTATATCAATCAGTAGGCCAATTATTCTCGTAACTCGTAACTAATGGTAACCTATGGTTTGACTTTTAACGAACTGAGTTAGAATTGAGATTATATTTTGAATAGACTAAAAATAGATAGGGTAGGTATTCACCTAACCATACATTAATACAGTTCAGTGTCGCTATGATCTCATTCTAAATTCAAATTATTCTAGGTACCTGTCTACAATCTCATTGCAAACTTAACGGCCCTACACTTGCGTCAAATTTATGTTTGGTTGATATACCGTTTTGCCGTTTTAGCATTTTAATCAAGTTTCAGTCCATTTTCGATTTCAAAATAATTTAAAACTTTAGTATAAATGTAAATTAAAATTAGTTTTAATGTACCTATACTAGTCAGTAAGTACTTACCAATTCTCGTTTATCTTTCTGTGCAGGTTCATCAATATGAATGTGAGATCAAAACAAATTATGTCACTGCTAAGCAATTTGGAAAATGACGTCTTACCACCGGATAGAATGATATCGCAGCTACCTCATCACGATAACAATGACTCGCCTCCAAAAGCAATATTAAGGGATGTGCATAAAAACAACGACTCTGTCGTCCAAAATATTGATTTGAGCAAAATCTCTGAAGCAACACAACACCACTCCATAAATCTGCCAGAAGCTCACCAGGACAGCTTAATTAGTAATCTCGTGGATACAGCGACCTTTGATCTTTTATGTAATGAAACGCTGCCTTCAACATCATTCTGTGATTCATTCATAGAAGATTCAGATGATTCTGTAAAAGATAAAAACTATGTTCCTGAGCCATCTTCAACATCGTCGAGTTTAAGAGATTTAGATATCACAAACGATCCAGCAGAAATTCAGGTCAACAATGTCAATACCCAGCCAGCACAATTACCTGTTGTGAAAATACGGAATAAGTCATGTAGGAAACGTAAAAGTGAACTTCAATATGCCAAAAACATACAGAAATATCCGGTGCGAGAACCCTGTCAAAATTTATGTAAAAAACTATGTACTATACATTTTACTGAAGAAGATAGAAAAAAAATTAACAAATATTATTGGTCTTTGAATTGGGAACATCAAGGAATATTTATCAAAAATCTTGTGACGGAGGAGGCTTGCAAGAAAAGTACAAAGAATTTGAAACGACCACGAAACGTAACTTACAAGTACAGTTTAACAAAAAGAGATACAGAAGAACTATCGCATGAGGTATGCAAAGTATTTTTTTTAGGCACTTTAGGATATGACAAAAAAAATGACAGGCGTGTAAATTCTGTCCTGAAAAAGTCAATTTTAGAGCAAAAGGATAATAGGGATGGCCGTAATTTGACAAATTGTCATGCTATAGATCGTACTTTGATCACAGCTCATATTGAATCGTTCAATCCATGTGTGCATCATTATAGACGAGTGCATGCACCCAATAAGAGATACTTGCCCAGTGACCTTACAATTGTTGATATGTATGGAAACTTCCAAGAGAAGTACCCCGAATTCAAATGCAGTCTTGAAACTTACAGAGATCACTTGACAAACAAAATGAACATTTCTTTTGCTAAGCTCGGCCATGAACAATGCGAGACATGTGAAACCTTCAACCTCCATAACCTTGATCATGTAAAAGAACCGTGTACTGATTGCCAAATTTGTAAGACCTACGCTCATCATAAAATTAAGTATACACTAGCCCGAGAGATGTACGATGCAGATACAAAGGCTAATAGTCAGCGTAATACTGTAATTGTTTCTGTGGACCTCCAAAAAGTAATAATGTTACCTCGCATTGATACCTTTAAAGCAGCTCTGTTTTGCCCCAGGCTTGTGGCGTACAATGAAACCTTTGTACCTCTAGGAAACTTCAAGAAAGGTCACGTATTTGCAGCAGTTTGGCATGAAGGAGTGGCAGGGAGAAAGCAAGAAGACATCACTAGTACATTTAAAGCATTCTTACTAAATAATCGTGATGCAGAGCACATCGTTTTATGGCTTGATAATTGCTCGGCACAAAATAAAAACTGGTGTTTTTTTACTTTCTTGATAAGTATAATTAACAACTTAGAGATTTCTGCCACAACAATTGAACTCAAGTTTTTTGAACCGGGCCATACTTTTATGTCCGCCGATTCCTTCCACCATTTTGTAGAGCAGTCGATGGACAAAAAGGGTAAGCTGTACGATTATCAAGACTTTTTAGAAGCTGTTGAAACATCATTGAAATCGGGGAAGGTAGAAGTCAAAAGTATGGAAATAATAGATTTTGTTAATTTTAAATCTCATATTTCACATAAAAAAAACAAAGATATAGATGGAAACCGGGTATACATCAAAGATATTGTACATCTTATGGTAAAAAGGGGAAGTCATAGTTTCTTTTACAAAAAGAACTTTGATGATATAGAATTCAAAGAACTATATTGTCTCAAATCAAAGAACTTGCCTAATTTTACTGTAAAAACTGTTCCTAAAGGCATTGATAGGAAGCGAAACATCTTAAACGTATTAGGGCCGCTTATTCCACCAAATAGATTAATCTTCTGGAAAAATCTTTCTGTTGGTTCTACGTCACAAGAACCAGAAGAATTTAATTTTGATATTGATGAATAATCTTAAACTGTTAATGTGTTTTGAATTTATTTTTAATAGTCTGTATTTTTTATCTTCAAATTCTAAGAAACAATGTGCCTTAAAGTTAACTTAAGACTGATTATTAATAAGTACAACAAAAGAACTAAGTAAATATTTTTCTGATCTGTTTTGATAATTGTATGATACATACATTTTTATTATTTTAAATCTAGTAGTAAGAATAATAAGAGGCTTCAAAAGCTAAACTAAACCAATGTTATTTTTAAAGCGCGTTAATATACTGTTAAAAATTACTTTTAGAAACTAATTATGTACCTACCTAATAACCAAGGCTTGTAATGCTTTGTGTGTGATGATTGTTTTACTTTAATGTTGATCTCAAGATTATGTCTAGTAGTAAGAATAATAAGAGGCTTCAAAAGCTAAACTAAACCAATGTTATTTTAAAGCGCGTTATACTGTTAAAAATTACTTTTAGAAACTAATTATGTACCTACCTAAGACTTACCAAGGCTTGTAATGCTTTGTGTGTGATGATTGTTTTACTGTAATGTTGATCTCAAGTTTATGTCCACCTTTATAATACTCACCTACATTTACTATCTATATTTTATTGTTAAACATAAAGATACATTATGTTATATATGTTAATATTAAGAGAAAACTGTCAAAGGAGGTTGTGCATTCTGCGCAGGGTCCTTTATTAATTAGATGTTTTTTTTTATTTTTGATATGTAAATTTTACATAAGTGAGTTGAATTATTGTGATTAAATAATAAGAAATAAACGGTCTTTAAAATGTGAACTAGCTATTTTTCTTACTGCACTAGTAAATTGAACACTTTTTTCTTAAAAAACTAACTAAAATGCAGTATTTTTTTGACCTTACTGCATGTTAGTTGGGTTTCTTGACAAAATAACTGATCCAAACGCAGTAATAGGGCTTTTTGCTGCATTTTACTAAGTTTAAAATGGTATTTTTTACAAAAAAGGCTATGCAGTAATAGGCACCAAAAAGAATAAATGGCCATAATAAATTCAGTTATTAAGATATATTTTTTTTTATTGCTTTAACGTGTGAACCTATGCCTTTACAACCTTTCTGCATTCAAATTTTTTTGCTTATACATTCTGTTGATTTTTTAAAATCAATTCTTAACTTTAAATGCGTTTTACTCGAAATCGTGATTTTGCTGTTACTGCACTTTAGTGTATGGTGGGCAGTACTATTTCATCTTTGAGTATTTCATAGTGTTAAAAAACAGAAACTAAAAACTTTTTTTGCAATTTAAAAATCTATTTTGTAATTTTATGAACTAAAACTAATTTTCTTAAATTTCCCGACTGCTTTTTTTCAGAGCTATCTCAATAATATATATATGTATATATATATTTTTTTCATATAGAGTAAAATACGGGTTTGTTGGCTATTTTGGGTCCAATCAGACCAAAACTAAAGTACCACACGCCTATTTTAATACTCCAAGAAAATACCGTAAAACAGTAAAAATAAAAAATCTAAATGAGCCCTCATCTTGAAACGTAAATCCGTTTCATATTAAAAGGGTATGAATATTTTTTTGAGTTATTTTGAGCCAAAAGTGCCATGTGTGCATTACATACATTTTTGATGTTCGAACAATTTCTAGTATTAGAACTTTTTACAATAACTGCTGGCAGCACTTGTTAGATCTGTCAATGTCAGTTGATTAAAAATTGTTAATGGACTGTCAAATTAATGAAATAAAACGTTAGTTCACCCGATAAAAATGTAAATTTACATTTCCCAGTCGTATTTCAAGTAATTATTGTAATAAGTAGTCCATATTTCTTGTCCAATAAAACAGTAAAAAGATATTATGATTTACTTTTATTTTATTTAACCCATAATACAGTGAAAACATTATGACATCTGTTTGTTTTGATCAAATGTTTCTATAATTAATTTGCGTTTGTTTGATAAACTATACCACCCAAAATGGACGGTGGTGACTGGAAAAAATATATTATCAGTCAATTGCAGACAAGGAATAAATATGAGACTGCAGCATTTCAAGATATAATAACTTTCCGTAAGTAACATAACCTATGGGTATTCTTTGTCTTATGTTGACTATTAATTAGTTTACATGAACAATACGAGTTTTATCTAAGAGATATAAACTATTGGTTTTCGTAAGTATTATCATTTAATTTTGTTATCAATATCTATCATCATTTAATTGTAAATTTGATAACACTAAAATATTTAAATTAGATCAACATTAACATGCTAATATATTGCTAAATGATTAATTAAAATTTAACTCAATTGAAAATGAATTTGTGTCTATAGAAAACACCAATTTGCATAATATTTAGGACGCGGGCAGAGTATTCCTGTACCCAAGGATGGATCCATGGGGGTCATGAACATGCCCCTAGGCAGGGTCTAGGTCGACAAAATTTAATAATATAATACTTTGTATAATAGCAAACATGTTAATGACCCGCATAATATGACTATATGCTGTTATTACAATCCTTAATATAATTGGATTTGAGCCTGTTCATCTAGTATGAACAGGCAAGATCCTCCCTTGCCAGTACCAATTTTGATTGAAATCCTTCATCACAGTGTTAGTACCTAACAGACACCCAAATTCCCATAAATATGAATAAACTTTCACATGCCTTTTTATGAATGATTTAGGATATCTTATTTTACTCTTAATCACATAAACATAATGTGGAACAGAAACACACATTGATACTAGCTTGTTTATGTATAGTTCGAAAACACTTAAGCATTTAATTTATCTTTTGTCTTAATTGCTTTTCTTCAACATACAATCTGTGTGTTGTGAATGTATTCATAATTGTTTGTTGTTTCTATTCTTCTTCTATGAAACATTAAACTAATTGGAATAATGCATATTCCAATTCGTTTAATTCATCCTACTAATATTATAAATGTGATAGTTTGTATGTTTGTTCGTCAACCACGCTAAAATAGCTGAACTGATTTTGATAAAACTTGGCACACAAGTAGATCATATCTGGGAATAATAGATAGGATACTTTTATCCTGGGATAAGATTAGATCCCTTGGGAATGCGGGTGTAACTGCTGGGCGGAAAAATAGTTATAAAAAAAATAGATTGATGAATGTTTCTACATGATTATGCTACAACAGTGAATAATCATTTAGTTAATATCATATAAACTCTCCTTTTGAATGTAAATGAAGTGAAAGTGATGTGTTAACCTGTTGGCCCGTAAGTGGTATGGCCGTCCCACTAAAACAATTGAATCAAAATTTTACCAAGCCAACTAATTAAGTAAGACATTGTGGTGTCTGCCCACCCTAATGTAAAAAAAAGTGTTTTTTTATTTCTGTTATCCACAGTCAGTATCTTGAGATAACTTATTTAAAATTTTCCTACACTATTCTTACCAAGATATTTTATTTCAGAAAGCAGACTTTTTGATAATGTTAACACTCTTAAAAATGAAAACCTGCAGTTAACCCTAGTCAATGAAAGGATTCGTTATTCTGGAGCAGATAGTGTGATATCTGGCACAGGAGGTTGGTATATATTAGACAAAAGTTTAGATATAATATCCATCTGAAGCATACAAAATATTTTGTAAAGGTTTTTACACATTATCAATATTGGTATCGAGATTCGAATCTATCAATGTAATCCTTTTCAAATAATAAAAAAAATACCCTGATTAAAATTTTATGAAAAGGGAAAACTAACATGGCAATACAGGGAGCACGGACACAGTACAATGAAATAAAACAATACTTGTATTGTAATAATTCCAGGTGGTGGCAGTGAAAGAGTACAAGCTTTGGAACAAAAAATACTAATTCAACAAGAAGAATTGACGTCATTACACAGGCGCAGAGGAGAAAATGCTCAGCAAATTATGAGCCTTAATGAGAGAGTTCATGATTTAGAAAAACAGTTACAAGCTAAGGATATTGTGTAGGTTCCAGAATACCATATTTTTTTAATTTACTGCCATTACAGAGTAAATAAATATCTTTCCTTTTTTAAGGGACACTAATTAAATAATAATAATAATAAAGGAAAGGTTTAAAAGAAAGTTTTATTGATAATTTTTGATCTTTGTGCTCAGTAATATAAAAGCTATTTATATTCACGGATCTTTGATTTCATTCATGACGGCAACGAATATGGCTACGGCTATAAAAAGTTATTTGTACTAGATACGTAAATAGTTAGCTTCTGTAGTATATAATATGTTGAATTGTTGTTCAGTTCATGTTTCACATCCAAGGCCTAGTTTATTATGGATGTGTTTCGTTCGAGTAATGATAGAAACAATAATTATATGAGGTATACTGCCATTAAATGATAATGTTTATTATTAATTGTTAGGTTTTCATTGCTGGCTATAAAGACTATAAAACCTGACTTGATAGAAAATACCTAAAAAAACTATTTTGATAAGAAGATGAAAATGTAATCACTATAAATTATTTAGACTTGCAGAGACCACAGCGTTGATAGCATCACTCCGAGCAGAAATACAAATGTATGAGACGAACATGAACGAGTTACAAGGATTGAATCAAGTGCTTAGGGATGAGCATCAAGCTTTACAGATAGCGTTTCAATCTATAGAAGATAAATTAAGGAAAGCACAGGTATATCATAAAGAAACTTTTTCAACAAGACATTGATTGTATACCAGGGTTGTTGCAGATGCGGATGCAGATGTAGGTCAAAATATTTTCTTAAAGATTTAATTTAGGGAAATTAGTTACATAAATAAAGGATTTTTTAAGTAAAACTTATTAATTGGAGATTGTATTTGATGAAAGTAAGATGCATTGAGTGTCTAAGACCATAAAAATGTTTAAAGCAATCATAGCAATTTCGGATGTAGATGCGAATATCAACAGCAACATCCCCTTTCTTTTTTTTATACCACAAGTGACAAGGAAGCTGACGGGTCACCTGGTGGTAAGTGACTACCGTCGCCTATAGACATTAGCAATACCAGGGGGATTGCCTATGTGTTGTACACCTTATTACAATGCCTTAAAGGCAACTGGCTCTCAAGTGCAACTGCCGGAACACACCAACAGGTGCTTAGCGACAGATTTTCAACTTGAGGGTGGTAGCCAGCCAGTCGAGTACTACAAAGTACCCTACCACCGTGCTATGGTTTCCTCAGGATGTTTTCCTTCAGCGAATGCTCAAGCCCATTGTAGGATTCGAACCTACGACCTACGCCGCGGTATCCGACGTCACTACCACTGAGCTATCATCGCCTTAAAATCCCTGTTGTATACATACCTACAGCTTTAATTTAAATAGAGCTGCCATTTAAACACTTCTATTGTGCCATTCATTTATAACGTAAGACTATTTAGGTGGGATGGGGGTCGACCATGTCTTATTTTTTCATACAAGGCACCCCCTTGTTGGAGGGAGTCTTGAACAAAAATGCACAAAGTTAAAATTATACCTATTTTGAAAAAGCACGCGAATCGGCGCGAGTGCGAATGCGTAGTAGTTTTTTTTCATTTTCACAATATGGCGACAACCAGACGTCAATTTTGATTACTTTCATGTCTTTAGTGACACTCGCGCAATAAAGACGAATGTAACGACATATAATCAAATTCGGTTCAGCCGTTTAGGCTACAGAGCGTGCCAAAGAAATATATGTAACTACATACACTCGAAAAACATAACCCTCCTTCTGGCGCAGTCGGGTAAAAAGTGAACAACTCACCTGCTATAGGATGAAAATCAAGGTCCACTTTGTCTGTTATCACCTATCAATCGGATGCTTATTTATACTATGATGTTTTCTCAGTAGTAAAAACTGAAATGTTCCTCTACGTTTGATTCGCGCCTGCTATTGTTTATGCAGAGTAAAATATTTTTGGCATAGATATGGTACCTAGTTGTTACAATTTATCCCACTGGAACTTTAGATTTTTATAGCATCGTTTAAAATTTGGCATTCCTCCAAGCTGATTTGAATTTTGCTCTTCATATTCAGCGTGTATAATTTTTGCAATTTGTTTCAGCTCTTTTTGCAATGTGACACATGGGGTGTGAACTGTTACTAAAGTCTTAATAGTGTTTCAATATTATGTTTAACATCCATATATATTCGCATAAATAATAATTTTGTTGTAGATAGTTAATCAAACTAGATAAGTTAATGTACCTAGTATTGAATGTACCTAAATTAATTAATTATTATATCGTTTATAGTTGTTCGTCATAAAATAGAACACACTGTATATTTTTACGACGCGCACGTAATAACAGTTGTATATAAAACGTTTATAGCTATATCCCAAATAACATCACTTATACTCAGTCCAATTTGATATTTCGTACTGGAACCCAACGCGTTCATACATTCGAAAAATATATGTATGCAAAAAAAAACTAAATAGTGTGGAAGTGATTAGTGCATTTGTTATTTTTACTATGCAAAAAATATTTAAAAAGGTCTGTCTTGTTATTTTACAAACAACGTATCATGTTTTCACTAATATTTTATTGGTGTTTAAATATTGTAATTGCAGGACGAGAATCGGTCCTTAGTGGAAAGACTTATAAAATACAAAGCCAAGGATGCGGACAAGATGAATGAAGAGAATGAACACTTCGTCAAGTAAGTATTTTTATATATTCTGTTAAAAATGTTATACTAATCCCTTTAGCATGATTTTCGCAGTTAATAAGGTAAAATTACATTTTAACCATTAGATGCATAGTACAAAATGCACCAATCACAAACAAGCAATGCAAGCCTGTAGTTTATTTTTTTCCCCCTCCAATACTCCCTTTGAAATTGTAGCAATGAATGATAGTGTAAATGTATTCTAAAATAATGGGGCACACGGTTCATACACATTCCTTGTATTTTTGCCAGTAAGTATACATTAAGTTGGTATGAAATTAGTGAATGTCGCTGCTATTTATAAAATGTATGTCCACTGCACAGTAGAACAAGAGTGACATGTATAAAATGATATAAATATAACATATTATAATAATTATATATTTTTAAACTATATTTTATAATAATTATTGTACTTATGTAAAAAAAATTTTTTTTAATCATAACTAATATTTTTTTATTAGTAAAATTTTATACATGGCAAGTTAGTAGTAAGTACTAAGTTTGCACATTAATATTATATTAGTGTTTATGTATTTTAACTTGAACAGTGTTGTGAATAGAGTGGGCTATGTGACGTGATCCGAGGCGACTTACAGAGCTTGCATAGGTTCCCATGATTTTTGTTTTTGCTTCTTTTTGTTTAATTTCTTCAACAGGTCAAGCAACCCTTCCGCGTTTTTCATCAACACGTTTGGTAGAGTTAGTTTCGGGTGAGTTTGACATAACGTGAATGAAGATGTGGTGGTATATGACGGCATTGTGGCGTTCATTATTTGAACATTTTTACCTCTTCACGAAAGTGGCCCATTTATTTATGTCTTAACTGCACTCTGAAACTTATTCATTATGGTTTTCTGTCTTTTGCATAATGTTTTAATGGCGTAAGAATGATAGTCATTGTTTTTTTTCTCACCGTTACTTTTTGCATTACCTACTTTATACTTTCGCACTCATACTTATCTTGAACTGTCATTTACAGTGGCGTTTATTTCATATACCTAACGAAATATTTGAAATCGTTCCTAAAGTCACTTTCATTAAACATTGTGCGTGCACGTTTGAAAATAGTTTGGTTAAATAGTTTGCTGTTACAAAAATGTTGTGTTGGAAATTTAAAGCCGTCCAATTAAAAAAAAATTGTTAGTCTATGAAATCTGTCTCATTCTTTTGTACTCTAATAATAACTGCAGTTGTCGCATGAGTTGTAATTTTAGCACATCCGTTTTTCGTTTTTACGTCAATGAATTGAAAATAGATTTCATTTTCATTGAGTGAAAGTTCATTGTAAAGTCATACAGAAACGTAATTAAATGTTTTAAATATTGATTTTGATAACTATGTAGGACGTAAGTATGACAAAATATATTACATTCTCGTATTCTATTCGATTACTTGCTGTATTCATAAACGTATCAAAATGTAAAATATATTTTGGCCAAAAATATCAATATCTCCGAAAGTATACCGTTTCCGAGATTTTATTAAATAACATATTTAAAATTTATTAACTTTCTCTATAGTTGTCACACGTTTCATCACTTGCCACCATAATTAGGTTTTTCATTATGGGGTCTTTTGGTCTGTCAGGCCCCATACAGATACATTCCACGATCTAGACGTGTTGTTAAAGGTTAAACCAGATAAAAAATACATAGAATAAACACATACCTACCCTAGTCTGGTTACATACACTACCTGATTAAAGTTTGATATAGGTATTGTACAAGAAATTCAACTTCGTACCTCCATTACAGTCCCGCTATGTATTTGAATTTATTTCATAATTTTAAAGCAGGAAATTTGGTACTAATAAGGAGTGGTTAATAAATTTTGCTGTATGTATATTTTTTGCGAGCAGTTTTTATTGGTGCATGTTTTTGGATACGGAAATTGAACGCATGTGCATTGTGTAGCACACAAAAATGAAGTTACAAATATGTGTTAAAAAAACGATTTTAGATTTAATTCTGTAGCTTATAAAATCATTAATTAAGTTTATAAAATTGCGATATCACTATTTGTACAAATTCATACAATACACATATTTAAATTAAGTAAATTAACATGCTTATTTACTTAATTTAACTGATTTAAATATGCTTTTAAAGTTTTTATAAAATATTACTAGTCATACAGGTGCATGTCAGGAAAATGATTTACTTAAACGTTTGATAAAATTCACGAGTGGTTTTAAATTAATATGATTGAATTTAGCGCTTCCGCAAACACGCTTCGTTTTATTAAAGCAATAGTGTTCCGAACACGTCGATTTGGTCATGCAGTCTTGATAATATAATGGATACATTTAATTTTAAGAAAACTGTCTTTTACAGAAAGAAAACTGATAAACTCCGTAAAGAACTAGAAGAAGCGGCAAGAGAAGGCGGTAGTAGGAGTAGTGGCGGTTCTGGAGGGAGTTCAGATGACAAAATTATAGATTCTATGCCATTTTACGCTACAACATTACCAAGTAAAGTTGCATTGAGATATGTAAGTGAGGATTTATATTGTAAGTATGTAAGTGTAGTTTTGATTTATTTTGTGCTTGGTCGCTGTTTTCACGTGAGTAACATGGTGTGCGTAGCTTGTCACTCGACTTGACTCTCGACGTGGCATGGCGTTGCATAAACTTTGAAGTGATTGAAGAGATATTAAATAAATAATAAACATTTATCTCACTTTCATAAAGGTTCCTAAAATTTAGATACTTTAAATTTATATTTACCGTTTCCTAAGTTAAGATTCCTTTATGAGAGACTGCTGTTGCCTGAACTAGGATACCTTGTATTACAGGTTACCAGGTCCTCGCCCCTCGAGTATGACTATTTTAATGCTATATAATAAAAATAAGTCGGGTTTTCCTTCCTGGCGCTATAACTCCAGAACGCACGAACCGATTTCCACGGTTTTGTATTCGTTGGAAAGGTCTCGGGCTCCGTGAGGTTTATAGCAAAGAAAATTCACCAAAAAAAAAGAATAATGAAGAAAATTATTTTTGTCATACATTTTGTATAGAACGACGTTTTGACATGTCTCGAGATCGGACTGACAGATGGTTTAGTTTCACAATTGGTGGCGCTGGAATCGGGTTCTAAGTTTTATTTTCAGGGCAGGACAACGTCTGCCGGGCCCACTAGTGCTATATAAATATAAGATATAGAATATTTATTACAGAATAAAATTACACAAAATAATGAAATTAATTTAAGTTGAAAGTAAGCAATGACTTATTATAATTATATAGTGTTAGTATTAGTGTGTGTGGGGGATGGGTGATGTTATGTATGTATGTATGTTTAGTATGGTTTATATGGAGATGGTTGTCTAATGTAGGGTTGCCATCCGTCCTGTTTTCCCAGGAAATGTCCTGCTTTTTGTGGTGTCCTGGGCTGTCCTGGAATAGTTTTTAAGCATCGTCCTGAGTTTTTAAAGAGTCTTAAGCACCTATGTTTTAAAATTCGCGCGCCACTACTCTCTCCAATCGTCTTGTCAGGCTCGCTCGCGCCGCGCATGTAATGTAAAGGTCGTTGATTCTTTTTAAAACAAATTAGCAACGTGCACACTGATGGTTGTTGTCTCTTATTATTTTTTTATACATATACAATGTGTATTTTCTTAACTTGATCAAACGAAATGTGCCTCAACGACCCAGTTTTAAAGATACGGATCAAAAATAAAAAAGATTTATTTTAAATTTTTTAACAGTTTAGTTTTCTTTTCGATATAGTAATTTATTTTTATCTTGTCAGCTAGGAGAACTTTCTAGCTTTCTAATGACACTACTTTGACGAAAATACATAGTTTACTTAAAACTAAACAACGAATAAAATCAATGGTGAGGTTTTAATTTTTTTTTTAAATTTAAGTGCTTTCTTTGGTTTTTGAGATTGGTAACATAATCAATTTCTTTTTTCGATTTTTTTTTGTCTTACATCTGCACATTTCGTTTGATCAAGATAAGAAAAAACACATTGTATAGTCCTGGTTTCAAACCGAAATGTCCTTGTATTTTTACGTTCAAGTCCTGGATTTCAAAGTTTGAAAATGTGTTTGTAAATGTGTATGTGTGAGGGTGAGTGTGTATGTGAGTGAAATATTATTATATCTAAATATTTAGGACATCATTTTCATTTCGTAGGTTATCATTTTCTGTGTTTTTAATTTATCGCTTATTCCGTAGTTAATGTTAATGACCTTAAACACCGCAGCAACGCCATGTCTCTTTCTATGGTACCAGGTGAGGGCCAACTTAGGTATCAAGATAAATTGTATAGTAAATAAAAAAAAATTATAAGTATGTTTGTTACTGCAAAAGGCTGAACTCCGTAAATCCTTAGATTTGCAAGTAAAACCTAAGATTTACTAACTCTGAATGGTAAAAGTATCAAGTATTCGAATTCAAGCCCTATTACGTGAAGGTGCCCTTACACTGTCTTGAAGTTGTTAGGAGTATGATTTACATAGGAGTAAAAAAAAAGAGCCGAAGTAGGCCATACTTCTAAGTCACAACGAAGCTGCTTGCATCGAGCTTCGATTCGTTTCCGATTTCAAGACAATATATTATTACCTTATGCGAAATATGTATAAGGTGTTAAATTGATTTCTATGAAATCTTTCAATGTCGCTAACATTCTTGTATGTTTTACCTGCATCGGTACATTTGGTAAACCTTGAATAGTGACGATTTACAAGTTACGCGCTTTTATGTGTCATGTTACTTATGTCAGAACAGTGCCAATTGTTAGTTTTAACGCATGTTTTTGCATATTAAAGCACCCCATATTTTGCACCCGAACAGTAGAAATCTTTTGAATGGGGAAAATACATTTTTGTGATCGGTGGTTAGTTATATATTTTTTGTACTCATTAAACGTAGTGTAGCAAGCAATGCATGTGGTATTTTAGTTAGGTGTAATGTCTTGGCTTGGGCGATTGCTACTATTAAGTTCCATTTTTGAACAAAAGGGGTGTTTTAGTGAAAAAATATTATTTATTGTATTTATACTTTTTAATGACAATAGGACGCACATGATGGTGAAGTGAATTCAGTAAAATGGAGTCCGACAGACCGATTAGTAGCAACAGGTGGCGCTGATAGAAAAGTGAAGTTGTGGGATGTTTCTAAATGTAAGTAAATTTAGAATTTTTAATAGATATTTTTTTCCGATTTAGGCGGACACATTGCCGTCTGTATATTTTCTTTACCTCTGCTTCGGACTTTTATTTCATATATTGTGTTACCATATGATGGACCTATGATTGGATATCATAGATATCCGCCAGGTTTTTGATTAATTTGAATTGCGATGTAACTAATCTCGTTTCCTGTCTTACATTCATTAATAGGGGTGGTGACTGACATATCTAATCAGCTTCTTGTGACGTCATAAATATACACCATCAAAAGACCTCCTCTTTGTCCCGTTAAATTGGAAATTAAAAATGCGTGCTATTTTCGAGTATTATACACTAGTTAGTTATAACGTATTTTTTCTTGAACATAGGCATCATCCCTTTTTCGCACAGTAGTCGTATCTTTTTTTAAATTCTGGATAAGCTTGTGTTTGACCACGATCTCACCATGGTAAGTGATGATGTAGCCGAAGGTGGTAAGCACACAAAGCCTAGATGGGAGCTGGCTCTCAAGTACAGCACACACCGATATATGCTTGGCGACAGATTTTCAACTTGAGGGTGATAGCCAACCAGTCGGGTACCTACTACAAAGTAAAAATACTTATAATGAGTTTACTTAATAAAGAGATTTTTCAATTTGAATTACCCTACCACCGTACTATGGTTTCCTCACGCATGTTTTCCTTCAGCTCATTGTAGGATTCAAACCCACGACCTTCGCCGCGGTAGCTGTCGTCACTACCACTGAGCTATCATCGCCTTAAAAAGTAAAGTGTCTTACATATTTATATTCTTAGGAAGAGGTATAATACAGGTGTGCTTTTTATTAACCGACTTCAAAAAAAAGGAGGAGGTTCTCAATTCGTCTGTATGTTTTTTTTTTTTGTTTTCGATATCTTAATTTGTACAATGATTGCAGGTGTAGTTGAAAACAAGGGTACATTAGTTGGTTCAAACGCTGGAGTAATGTCGGTTGACTTTGACTCTACTGGCGCGTACATTGTGGGTGCTTCAAACGACTTTGCGAGTCGCGTGTGGACTGTCGGCGACCAGAGACTAAGGGTGAGTTACATTTAATTAGACATTGTTTATGAATTACTGTGAAAACGTACTAATATTATAAATTGAAAAGGACAAATGAACAATACTTCATTAACGAACGAACGGAGAAACGGTTGGCCGGAAAGTGACATAGGCTTTTTACTCCGGAAACATCGGTAAAACCGTCGCATGAAAACTAGTCTATCTTCTATACATACATATTAATAAAAATGTAACGGATCGCTGTCTGTACATGGAAGATATATGAGAAAAAATATTAATGGGACCTTTATCAACGCAAATAGCACCCAAAACAATGAATGTTAGTATTTTTGTCTGTTTATCTGTTTGTGCGTTTGTGCACGCTAATCTCAGAAACAGCTTATCCGATTCAGATGTGGTTTTCACAAATATATTGTGGTATGCTTCACTTAACATTTAGTGATTGTTTCATGTCAATCGGTTCATAAATAAAAAAGTTATGCTAATTTAAAGAATCACGTCGAACATTTGTTAATCCCACTATCCTACTAATATTATAAATGTGAAAGTTTGGATGGATGGATGGATGTATGTTTGTTACTCAATCACGCCAGAACGGCTGAACAGATAGATTATAGTCTGGAATAGCACTTTTTATCTCAGGAAAGGATAAGATCCCACGGGAACGCGAGTGAAACCGCGGGGGACAGCTATCTAAACTATTTTATTATAAAGGTTTGAGTATGTGAGGGTAATCTCTAGATCTACTGAACCGATTTTGAAAATTCTTTTACGAAGAAAGCCACGTTATTTGTGAGTGTCATAGGCTATATTTTTATCCCGGGAAAAGGTAAGATCCCACAGTAACGCGGGTGAAATTTTAAATAAGTTAGAGGCTTTAAGCATTTCGTGCTCATTATTTTACTCTTTTACACCATATAATTTAAACGAATATCTTAGGAGTAATCGCAAAAAAATTACGGACGCGAGAATAAAGTTGAGCAAATTTTGTGTTCTACGCAAGAAAAGGCGCGGGCGAAAGCTATGTTTGGATAATTTGAAATATCCCGCCAGAACTGGAAAAAACGAATCAGCCAAAATCGTGTAGTCCACGCGTGGGAAGCTGCGGGCGGAAAGCTAGTATTTTAATAAAAGTGTATTTAAATATACTGGTTGCTTTATACTCTAGTTTTGTGTGTGTGTAGGTATTCAATTGTAAAGCGTTGCTACTGGCTCTAATTATGCACTTTTTATGTAATCTAGATCAACTCGGGTTCGATATTCAACCCAAAAATATACGTCACATTTACACAATACACACATTACGATGGTTACTTTGTAGTACTCTACTGGCTAGCTACCACCATCATGTTGAAAGTCTGTCACTAAGCACCTTTTGCCGTGTTGCAGCAGTTGCATTTGAGTGCCAGTTGCCTTCAAGGCATTGTAAAAAAGGTCGACAACACATTGGCAATCCCCCTGTTACCTATTACTAATGTCTATGTTATTCACTTACCATCAGTTGTTGTATTAAAAAGAGATGTTTTATATACCTTACTAGGCGTTTATACTATTTCTGGAACTCTTCTATTTGTGAATTAGAAATCAGTTTTAATTTCAGACAAGTCGAACATTGACTAAAACTAGATAAAACCATAGTAACTTATATTCATTTCAAATCAACCCACATATGGTTTAACATCATTTTCTTCTCGGTTTTTAATACGGTATATCTATGCAATGGGTCAATTTACAGCCCGTAATGCCAAGTGAAATGAAAATATAATACGAGAACGGGTGAATAAGCCACGTTAAACATAAATTTTCCTCTGAAATAGATCCAACACTGTATAATAATAGCTGTGTTAGTCTCTAAAAGCGGTCTTATGAGTACAAATCTGGTCAGTATAAAGTAGTATAACAATATTCCGTTTTGACAAATAAGTAAGTTAAAGGTTTCTTGAAGACACGGCAAATCCATATAGCGATAGTGGGATTTTTTTTAATTTAACAATAATGGAACTGTCAACCCATGCTCACTGTGAGATCACAAATTAATTAATATAATTGATTCCTTTTGTTAAACTCCCATACCTTCGGGTTTATTTTTCATTTCATAAGTTTTATCATATGATAAAAGACTAAAATTAATAATTAACTCCCTACATTAATAAACCTTTTGATCGTTTACGTAAACAGTTAGTAAGTTTATCTAGCCTAATAAGCTGTCGTAATTGGAGTGATGATTTGTTTCCACACCTTTTGAACATTAAAACTAACTCTCCCTAGATATATGACAACGTAGAAATAATGTCATTATCCAGCTGCACGACTCGTTAAGGCTTCTGGTTAATCGAATTGCCCTGATTATTTAATTGTATACTAAATAGTTTTTTTATGAGCTTGATGTGCTCGAGAGTGCAGTTATATAAACGACCAACGGGCAATAATAGGATCCGTCAGTACGGACATTATTATTGAGCTCGGGAGGCGGGTTCACGAACACGATCGCCTATTAGCGGATTGTTAGCGCGCGTCTGCGCGTCGTGATCTCTCTTTGATCACTTCCGACGTTTCACGCGCGTACCCAGTTCCAGCTCGTCCCAACCTTCATCATTGCAAATTCACAAATAACCGTAAATTGTTATGAAATATTTACCATCATAATGCATTGCAAATATTCTCGTAAATTGAGAGATTAACGGTTGATCAATGTTACTCTACACCGACGCAATATCTCTCAATCCCAACATTATTACATGTCGGCGGATTGTAGCAATTTCAAATTGAAGTATTTTCTTCCATAGTGACCTAATAAGTATCTTTCATTTCCTGTCCAATTTATGGCTATTTTAAATCAATTAATAATAATAATAATAATATAATAATAATAATTTTTTTTTTTTTTTTTTTTATTCTAGATAGGCTTGTGTTTGACCACAATCTCACCATGGTAAGTGATGATGTGGCCGAAGATGGTAAGCACACAAAGCCTAGATGGGAACTGGCTATCAAGTGCAGCTGTCGGAACACACCGATAGGTGTTTTGGCGACAGATTTTCAACTTGAGGGTGGTAGCCAGCCAGTCGGGTACTACAAAGTACCCTACCACCGTGCTATGGTTTCCTCACGATGTTTTCCTTCACCGAAAGCTCAAGCTCATTGTAGGATTCGAACCCACGACCTTCGTCGCGGTATTCGACGTCACTTACCACTGAGCTATCATCGCTTTGATTTCTTTCTCCTTACAAACTAACCAATATTACAAATTAGACAAAAGACAGAATAGGCATTTTATAGTTTGTAGGAGAAACTGGTATCCAAGCTAAGCCAAAGCCTGTGTGAGGTATATGAAAATTTATTGCAATGTTATTCTATTTTTTATCACAAATCCGAAGAAGGACTAGGACTTAAGTAATAAATAGTTGAGTTCGTCTATGGGTAAATATGATATTTGCAAACATAATATCGATGGTCAATAACTATAACAGATGCCATTCGCGTGCCACCCACCTGAGAGGTTATTTCGCATGCTTTCATCACGAATCCTTATTCAAATATACAATCAGGATCTCAACGTCAACAAATTGAAGAGTCCGCCCACTCGTTTACTGACCGACCATGAGTGGACATATCTGGAAGTGACTGCATACCATACCATAAAAGTCATCAAGGTGATATGGTAATAGTTATATATATATATATATATTTGAAATACTTCTTGTGCCATGTTAAGAATATATATTATCATAGTATACATTTAAACAAACTCAAAAAAATATTTAAATTTTCGCGCTGTTTCAAATTGATAGCCCGTTTAAATAGCATTGTAGAAAAAGATCTTTTACCATGCACCAATACGTAGGATTGTACCTGCAGTGGCAATTGATAGACAGTTGTCTGCTATACATCTTGTATATTATTGTATATAGGTATTGTATATTTAAAAAAGCTCGGCAACATATTGTCAATCCCTGTTTGTCATAGGGGACGGGTTTACTTGTAGATAACAAAATGTGCGAGATTATAAACAATGTAGCTGCAGAATTCCAGAAACGTTATAAAAAAGTATGCAATCGCATACCAAGAACGAAAAGTTAATTTATTTTTTTATGAACGAACTACTGCTTCATCGAATCATAACGGTACCAAAGACAACGTGGTCTCTTTTAATTCAGCTGATGTCTAATTCAAATTAGTATTTTGTTAATTTATTTTTTATATGTAAATCGCATTTGTCTATTCTATTCTGATGCATTTCCTTGGAAGTAATAAGTACGTTTGTTTATTTTCGCATCTAAGCCTCTGCGTGACCGCAGTCGGAGGATGATCCCGATGCAAATAAGTACACAAATTGCATAGCGAATATCCATAACTGGCGTCGACCAACAGCCATATAATGAGCCAAAATCGATTACGCATCATGAACGCACCGGATGCTATACTATCTCGAATCGAGACCCAGGGTTTATTTATGACCTGCTAACAGATTATCGTTCAACTATAAAAACCGTCAGTCATTTGTTTCTCGCGCCACAAAAATTACCTTTTTCCCATAAAAGGAATTCTGGACACTGAGATATAATTGACCCGCTCCAATTTATTGATTATTAATACTCGCTTGAAATAGTTAATGTCGAAAATGTTTTATATGCTTGGAACTTACGTGAGAAAATCAAGCATGTATTCTCTTTTTCTTTAGAAAAATATATAGTCTTTTATATTTTCTACTTAATTGATTTTAGTTGGCTGAATATTTTATGCATCGTTATCGTATTTAATACTCGTTTGTTAATGCAAACATGAAAAAAAAATTTTCTAGTTAATACCATAGTACTATTACTTATTCTGTGTTTATACCGAGTGAATAATAGTTATTTGTTATACAAGAGTGGACAGTTGTTTATTAACCGCGTGCTCAATTTTGATGACCGAGCAAGCGAAGGATTCTAAAATTGAATCACGAGCTCAGCGAGGCTTTCAAAAATTAGAATCCTGTGCGTAAGCGAGGGAATCAAAAGAGCACGAGGTAAAAAATCTTTGCACTCGAGTGCAACGCGTAATTTTTCATCCCACCTCAGCGAGGAAATGACTAAATGCAAAAAAAAAAAATATGGCGCGCGCAAAGCAAATTAAAAAAAAGTACACCAAGAAGGTTCCGACAAGTCTGAGTTTTTGACAAATTAAAAATGATTCTTTAATTTCATTTTTTAATTTGTCAAAATTATAATATTTTTGTATTACTTTAAGAATAAAATTGTAAAATATTTGAAAAAAAAAAGCCAATATAGTCAGATGCTCCAAAAATATTTAAAAAATGTAACCTTCCTGAGTTTCTTGCCGGTTCTTCTCAGTTGAAGGCTGACTTCCGAACCGGTGATAACTTCTGAATTCGACCTTCATAAGTGCCCTTCTAGGGCCTAAACTGAATAAATGGTTTTGACTTTGGCTTTGACTTTGATGTATGATAAATTCGGCACCATGGAGGGAGAAGTAAGTAGGTTTAATGATGATTTGAATTCACAAACTTAGTGCACACGTTCTATTTACTTTATCCTCTAGAGGATAATAACAGCTTTTACACTCAGATATGGAAGAGCAAAAATACTCTTTCCGAGATGGGGGGATGAAAAAAAGAATACAGGAATCACTAACTAAGAAATAGGTTTTAGTCGTACATTATTTTCGTTAGCCTGCCTGCTACAACTATTAATAGATTACTCCCGTTATAAATAATAACTATCATAATGATCGCATCGTCGCAAATCTGTTTATAAGAAATAGGCCTAAGCAATAAATTATAATTTTTCTACAGAATCCATACATGGTCGTGAGACCGCCCACTTTGTAACCATGTCGTAAGTTTTTATATTATCGTTGTTGAACAATCAATTAACATCGTATACTGTGAATCATGTTGATTTTCTCGACATTTCTTAGCACGTTGTTGTTTGTTAGGTATGTATTGGAATACAAAATTCGTGAAATCTTTCTTTTAAATATTTAAGAAGACAATTCCATTGTCAATGTACACTTTCCTTTTCCAAATGAAAGTGTGTCCTAGTTAGTCTTAAAAGGCAGTGGTTTAGTTGTTTTGTCACAACAAAGGAGGTCTTTAACCAAACATACCACTGATCATATTGATATTGGTATCGAACGACATAAATTTCGACAAAAATTTATTTGTCATAGGTAGGTACATAATTGAAGTATTTGAAAATAAGTTCAGAAGATAATAAAGAATTAGTTATAAGTTTATAAAGATTGAAAAATATAGCTAATACCCTTCCCGCAGGATTGTTATGTTAATCTAAGTTTAAGTATAAGTTTTAACACAAAATTGTTACTTTTTAACACATTATGTAATATTGTTAGATATTTTTTTGATGGTGCAAAATAAACTTTTATTATTATTAAAGTTATAGGAGTATGACTGTGGTCTAACACACACAACACTTTCTTAAATAAAACTTCCCTAGAGGTGATAGATTCCTACCTACTTACTTTACTTTAATTTGCTTCACAATCTATTAGTACCTATAGAAAGGTAATAGAATTCTTCGCTACTATGTTGAGTATTCTAAAGGTCATTTTAGAGCATGCAGCAAAAAGATGTATGTTTGTATACCTACAGAAAGTCTCATTAACGACCGGGCGTAGAATTCATTAACGTTCGCAATTGTAAATCCAGACTCTGGATTCGATTATTGCTAAAGCTAGTTAATTAGATGGAGTTCGAGGAAGAGACGCGGCCCGAACTCCAGAATTTAGCAAGCAATCTTTTGATTTGTTTTCGTAATTCATTCATTTTATTATCTTTTTCTCATCTCCTTCCCTCAATCATAATATTGTTATAGTAACTTTACATAAACAATCTACAAATGGCGCACGTCTTTCTATTCTCTTTAAAATTTACCATTTAGTGGTCATTGCGCTCTTTAAGTTCCCGACGTGACTCATTTATTGTAATACTTAATCAGATTACATATTTCATGAGAACTGGCTCGACTCGGCAATATTTCATTTGTGTCGCGCGCGATGCCGAGCACGAGATAAGATCTTTGACTATTGGTTCAATAAGTAGGATCGGAACAAGATATAAAATGATCAGATATTAATCGAGAGCGGAGATCTTTCCTGGACTCACCGGAGCCGCTCAAGGACATTCCATACATAAAGCTATAGATATATTAGACATGTTCTGTTCTCATAGAGTTGTCTCATGCATGACATGACCGATGTCTGCCAATCTTCGATTACATATTCAGTTTTGTTTATTTTTTAGCTTTCTGTTTTATCTTGTGCAATTGCGGTGGCCGCCCCGTCGATTCTATTATATGAATATTTCATGTTATTGTAAACAACTTTATCTCTGCCTACAATGTTGTATTCATCATTTGAATTTTATAGACCCATGAAAATACCGACTGCTATTGTCGACGACTGCAAAATTGCGCATACGCCCATCTCTATTAGAGGTAAATTTGGACAGTGCTTACCTTTGCTATTTTCAGATTAGGAAGCCGATTTATGTTTGAACCGGTTAAAATATTTTAACCTCAGAGAATGACTCGGACCAATGTCGCATGCCTGGTCATTGTATGAAATCTAACGTATAACATGCACTGAAATGACTTAGATTGTAATTTCAGTCTCAGTATTTGGAAATAGCCCATTATATGCTTATATATTTTTTATATAGGTTTTAATTATACTTATCCTCATTTTCGCCTAGTGGGAAGTGACAATGGGCACGAAAATGAAGCACGCACAGTCCTATGCCTATTTATCCTAGCCTTAAAGGCATCCAGATTATACTGTTCAGGAAACACAAAGTCTGTTCTACATCACAGCTGTTCGCACAATAAAACGTGCTTCGTGCATACATATTGAGTGTCAACAACATAAAGTTAGAAGCCGTCCAGGCCAACGGAAAGACTTAGTATTGCACTGCACTGCACTGTAGGCAAGTTGGCAGCACTATAAAACTATCAGAGGAATTCCAAAAAATATTTTTTGATGATCTATTTTCTAGGTGCCGCGCGCTGGCTTAATCCGGCACTGGTTACTAAACTTACATTTACTAAATTTATGAATGATGTATGAATTAAGATTAATCAGAATACACTGTGTCTTTAAATATAATGCGTATGGTTGCCTAAAATTTTAATTATAGTCTTGCAATTGTAAATATAAAACTCTGTGCTAAGTTTACTTCTCACTAAATCAATTTAAGCTCAGATTTAGGTATGTTGCTTTTAACAAAATATTTATTCTGGCCCAGAGTCACAATCTAAATCTTTCGTGAACACTAGTAAGGGACAGTTCTTTGCTGCAGTGCTACTAATGGTTGTTCTTGCGAGTCGGCACGCGTCTGTAGTCGCGTGCCGGTCGTCCGCGCACGCCGATTTAATCTCGAGCACGAATGCCAACGTGTGGCGTTCCCCTTCACACGTGATTGTGCCGAACAAAACTAACTAAAAGATCCCATCTCATTGATGCAAGCTGTTTTGCGGTCAGCCCGACAATCACACGGCATTTGGCCGTGGACGTCTTAAAGTTTTGTTTTTACATTCTTTTCTTTTAGCTACAATTGTTTTCTGCAATTTGTTACAGCTACATTGAAAGCTGTTGTAGTTACTTAACATCTCAATATAACCTATTGCCACTCAATCTGGTTAACAATCCTTTTGTTCTTCTCTGAGATGAGCATATATTTTTTGTGTTTCTTAGTTTTCAGAATAAAATTTCTTTAATTCTACATTCTGTATCATTTTGCAGTAATAAATTTTGTAGGTTATAGATTATGCTACGGTAACCACCATCAGGCGGGCCGTTTGCTTGTTTGCCACCTTAGTCATAAGTATCTATTAATTCAGTTGTTAGGTTTAGGTATTTGTGATAAAAAAAAACCAACAAATATTTTGGAAGATTTATTTTAGGTAATGATAATTTGGACGGATGAACAGGAATAAAAATGTTTAAACAGCATTTTTCCATCAACGATTTCATTCGTTTTTATAAGGCACTAGCTTCTTAATAGAATACTTTCATTATACATAAAGATAGCACATATTAAGTCGTAAGCTTTTATTTGTTTAGGTAGGTATTTCATTTATATTAGGATTTTATTAAATAGTGTATATTTCGAACATAAATTATATAAAAAAGAAACTATTCTAAATTAAATAAATTACGATGTCGGGACGGCCGTCAATCCATCGTCTCTTGACTTAGGTCGCACGTTCGGTTATCTACTTAAAGGTACTGAAATGTTACTTTTTATTACTTATCACTACTATTAAATCAGGCTTATACTACTTTTAAAAAAAATATGGTACAATACGTAACCGGACTTCCGTGTTTGGATGTCCGAGCGTAAAGTGAACGAATGAGCGACGTGATCTCGATAAACGACTCACGGCCGCGGTCCCGCTGACGACTCCAGAGATGGGGACAAGCGAGCGTTTCGTACACACATCATACATAAAACACTGGCACAGTGCGCTCCTTGCGCTGCTCCTCGCATACATCCGCATTTGCACACGCTCTTGTGGTCGTCCCCGTCTCCATGTCGCGCGCTCCCGCACTCCTCGCCCGTACGTAGCGCTCGGTGCGGAAGCGTTTGGACACTACCATTAAATAACCGCTATCGCCGTCCTGTGCTCGCTAAGAAGTAGACATGTCGTACAGAAAAACGATATCGTTTCGCGAGCCGGGGCTCGATGGGGGTTTTTAAACTAACGAAATAAACTACTATTGCGAACGCTGATCACGTCGACACGCCTCTAATTATTCAGAAGTGCCTCTGGTGTGTACGAGAAAAACTGGCATCGTAGACTTTGCAGAGAGCAGATGGAGCGTTAGGTCCAGGGAGAAGTTCTGCGGCCTTAGCGGCCGCACGTCGGCGCTGCCAACTGCATGTCCACGCTGCTAGTACGACTAGTTGCGCTGCCAAAAAAGCTGCGGCTGCAAGCATCGCCCCGGCCGCGTTTACGCAAGTCACATCGGTCTCTCTTACAAATACTGAGTCTTCTGTGACGTTCTTAGCACGCTGTTTGTCAAAACCGAATTTGTCTGTAATTTGAATGGTCTGTACCAGAAGCATATCATCGGTGGGCGCAGCTGGGGTCGAACGCCTCTTCCTGCGTCCATAAGACATGACGGAGCGGAGTTCATTCGGACCGCCATCGCACTGCACCGGTTCGCAAGTAGGCATGCAAGGTGTCACCAAGGCACGGAATTGGACCACTTCTGATGACGGAAACTTGAATGCATCGAAGTGCGACAACAGCATCTGCGAAAAACGTACAAAATTTAATATTGAGTGCCTATTGCCTTCGATCATTCATAAATATACCTATTGCCTCTTAGTAACTTGGTGGAATCTTTGGTGATTTAATTTCTGTCTTGATTTAATGTTGGATTATAAATCTATAATTAGGTATGTACTTATTATTATTATTCCCATCTATAGTCGAATGAAAATAATACCAATACTATTATATATAGAAATAAGGACTAAAATACCCTATTTTTTCCATTCATATGTATATAGTAATATTATTATTATTTTTGGTACCTTTCCACTTGCTGTCGATTTGAATAGAGGTCCCATAATAAAGTGCTCTGTGGGGCAACCATCGCTATCAATGAGAGTAATTTCACTGGAGTCGACGCCGTCCATAGCAACGAGCTCTCGTACAAAGATCTCGAATGGCGAGTTCGGGTCCATAATTTCAAACCGTAGTGCCTAAAAATTTTTCACACATTTTAAATAGTATAATAATTCGTAATTGTTACAATGACGAAACTGTATTATTAACTTTAAACTTACCAAGGGATCTCCGACCTCAGCAGACGCAATAGTGTCATCACCGCTCCTGTCTGTAATTCTCATGGCTACGTTGGGAGAATCGACAATAACTTCCTCCGACAGACCAGTCTGAATATCTCCATGAATTCCAAGATCGACTTCATTCGCAACAGTCTTGTTAGTGAGATCGTACTGGCATGTAACAGCTAGACCGAGGTCAGACGATGTAACGATAGTATCGTGATGCTGGATGACGACGTCATTTAAGTATCTGTAAAAGAAGTTTTACCGTAAATATCTTATACTGCACAAATATTATCTCGTCTAAAACGGGTAAGAGAAAGAATGATTTTATCACCTGCCGAGACCGTTTTGTTTAACGTTACATTCTAAGTTGTTGTATCCCATGTGCAGTTCGAACTCAAGACTTTGTTTGACGTCGACGACACACGAGTTGGGGCTTCCCTTAGCGTATATTTTGCCGTCAAATAATTTGGAGGTTTGAATACGGGCAACCATGTCACCGGAACGACAGTCGATGGATACGTTGTAGCAGGAGGAAAGTTCGTAAGTGGCCGCTTCGGGTACTTCTAAGTATGGATCCTAAAAAGCAATGAAACATTTGATAAATCTTAATACATTAAACTAAATTTCTATATTATGATGTATTGATGTCTAAATTTACCTGAATATCAGCAAGGGTGGCCCGAGAGTGATGAGACAGACGGCAAACATGATCACCGGTGTCACCGTGGTCGTACGAGTGGCAACGGAAAGGCGAGTTTAAACATAGTTCTCTGCATTCCTCTATAGTTTGAACATCCTGATATACGGAGTCCACAGTCTTCAAAATGCGACCTCCCATTTTTTTGAACTCGCATAATTTTGTTGGCTCTTCCACGCAATTATTTTCCAAATAGTCAGTGTCTATAAAAATAAAAATAGATTACTTAATCACTTGTGTCTATAATATAATTATATAAATGATTTAAATGCAGTGTCATAAAAGTACCTTCATTAGGCTGGAAAGAGTTGGTTCCGGCTAATGTAATCCGGTCCATGTTAGACAGCACACACTCTCCAGTTTTGTTGTTGTAATTGGCAGATCTGGAACAATGTTCACGTGGTTAAACAGCAGCACTTTTCATTTTCATCATAGTGTAAAGTTTCCCAAGGAATTCAGTAAAAATATATTTTACTAGCTGTCCTCCGCAGTTTCACCCACGTTCCCGTGGGATCTTATCTTATCCCGGGATAAAAATATAGCCTATGTTAATCTGGAATAATGTTCATTCAAATGGTAAAATATTTTTTGGAATTGGCCCAGTAGTTTTTGAGTTTATTCGTTACATACATACCTACATACAAATCTTTCCTCTTTATAATATTAGAAAGATTGACTAAATATTAAAATGTAGTCAAGATAATGTATGTCGATAAATAAATTGTTAAGATAAATAGTCGACACATTAACCTGGGGTTAGTCATAAGAAATTTTCAATTCTTGAAGAGACTCCTTGCGATACAGGTTTTATGTAGCACGGATTGACAATGTTAACCTATCGATATAATTAACGTTTAAGGTCGATGGTAATACATTTATAACCGGATAGGCAATGTCTTCAACTGCTTCTTGAACGTTACAGCCCATTATCGATAATCAATACTTAATTTCATATGATATGAGCATTTGAAAACGTAGCTCTTGTGCCGAGAGTTTATGTGCGATTTTGAAATAATTATGTTTATATTCATAAATAAAACCATTTCGTTTTATGTTTATGCTTTTACTTTAAGTGTGAGCACGAGCACAGCAATTCAACGTTCTTTTATTTGCATTATTTTCCTCGAAGTCTCCTCAGACATTGATATGTAGCTTCTCGCTGATTTAATTTCGCATCATATAATACTATGAAAGTTACATGAAGGTAGCAAGTACTTTAAATTCTAATGTGACGCTTCTTTCAAGTAATATTATGGTATTTTACTTGCGTGCTTTAGAATAAATAACATAACTTTACGTAATAATACGGCAAACATGCATTATACGGGCACAAAGGTGCGTTCATCAATGTTCGCAAGTATAAGTTCAACCCCAGTGCCAAAGTATAATAATCCTTTTGCATTTAGTGACCACCCTAGTTTATCTGTGTTCATCTCGTTCAATATTTTCTCTTAGTGTAGTGCTATCGATCCCGATCAGATGACCCTTGAGCTCACCTGTGGGAACACATTTATTTTCTCAGTGGTTTGCGCTTACTTTCATTGAACTTGTTACACTTCCTTTTTTGTTTTTATACGAACTAATATTATTATTTATTTCGCAATGTTTTAAATATTATTATAATTTATTAATTCTTTTATAAAAAATGAGACGTCACTATGTATTACCTACTATGATTACAGCAATAACTTTTTTGTTTTTATATGAACTAATATTATTATTTATTTCACAATGTTTTAATTATTATTTTAAGCTATTAATTTTTTTATAAAAAAATTTGACGTCACTACCTACCATGATTACCTACAGCAACGAGTTTTATGTAACTTTATCTCATAGATAACGGCGCCAACGCTATTACAAGCAAACATTAATTCAAAGCAGCTAACATTATGATTGCAAGTGTCCCGCTACTGGTAGCTGTTGTGTTTCATTAAACTGCGTGTGCCGGTCGGTCGGATGCGTCGTCTTCATCTCATAATAATTACATCAACTACCAGTAATTTGTTCACCTGTAATACCTTCCTTGGACACACATGTGACAGCAAAAAGCTGAATTCCTAGCGGCCTTCTGCGTTTACTTCCATGTTAGCTACTTGTATGTATGCTATATCTCAATAACTTACGACTTCAAAGGGCATTATAATTGGCTAACACAAGGTTTGTGTCTCTGCGTTTAGTTTTGAAATAATTCAATGGTGGAAAACAATATGTGCTTTATCGGTTATTGTATCGTGGAAGTAGGAAGCGATAGGGCAGTTCGCTCCCACACTGCGCGGCACTACGCCCGCCACGTCTAGGGAATCTTTGCCAAATGTCGTGACTGTCGACGATCGCGATGCGCGCCGCCCGGGGTGCGCCCGCGCCGCGCTCTCGCCTCAATGGAGATACGCCGATTTGTAACCAACGGTACACGTGTCGAACGAACGTTCGTCGACTAGGCAAAATCGCGCATTTAATTCCCTAATCGCCATCGCAAACCCCCAAGGTTAGCGAGGAATTCAGTGATGATGGTGTGAAATCGTGGAATTTGTTATTGACTCTATAATGTTTGAGCTATTGAGTGGGAATTACTTTATTTCAAGATATATATATAAATAGATATAAATATATATATATATATATATATATATAAGATATAAATTCTGAAGCTTTATTCTTTAAATTGTTTCTTTCGCGGTTTCACCCGCGTTCCCGTGGGATCTTATCTTTTCCCGGGATAAAAATATAGCCTATGTTAGGAATAATGTAGCGTTCTAATGGCGAAATAATTTTTAAAATCGGTCGAGTAATAATATTAGTTTATATAATGCCACTAAACCAAATTATTTAGTAGGGAAACAGAAAGTCTACAGACATTAAACTGTGTATAAGAGTTGTTTCAAATGCACATAATATCGACCAGATGCGTATTCTAAAAGCAAATTAGCGCAACCATTTCGCGATCGCCTCCGACCACAAACTTGACCTAAACCCGCCAACAGAAATACGTGTATCGAATGTGAGCGTCAGACGCACTACACTATTTATGTTAATGATATCAAAAACCGTACAAGGAAATAAACACAATAGGACAGTCGTGTCTTGCTACATTAGACGCCTGAGACGTAGCCTGTGCAATTGGCCTCCCTGCTTTGTATATAATGCTCGTTTGTAGGATTCTGAAAGGGATCGGCTACCAGGAAGAGGCCGTGACTTATCCACTGAACTGAGCCGCAAAGATGTACCGATCCTTGCCATCTAAGGCAACTTGGTGAAGGCTGATTGACTTCGTTATCGGGCTTATCTATAAAATACTTTATGCATATGTGTCTATTTAATGAGAAGACTTTGATAAACTATCGCGATGTCGTATTGAAACGTTAGTTATTGGCCGTTCAATCAACACAATAACAATTTACAATAGTTAGGGAAGTAACTACGTTCGTTAGGCACAATATTGAATAAGTCACTCTATGATAGCATCTGATTGAAGGGAATTGAGATGCCTCTCGACAGTGCCTGTTTTCACGTCTTGTTAGTGCAATTGTATGGACCAGTGTCACTGTCAAAGTACTAATCTTCATAACTATATAAATACTATGCTTCTGTATTATTATAAACTTACTAGCTGTCCTCCACGGTTTCACCCGTGTTGAAGATGCCACGGGATAAGGTATCCTATCTCTCAAGCTTAACCAAACTGCACACAGCAAATTTCATTCAAATATGTTCATTCGTTTTTGAGTTCATCGCGGACCAACATCATGACACGGGTATTCCATATATGAACTTATCATATAGGTAGGTATACATATTCGTACGTAGGTAGTACGAGTAGTATGAATAAGTTATTCTTAGATAACCGTAGGTATAAATATGGTACATTGATAACACACGCGAAGTTTTAACAATGGAAACCATAACCATTTTTTTATAGGATATTTAAACCAAAACTCAAACGACATATAAAAAAGGATGATGATGATTTTTATAAACATCTTTATAATCTTCCGTGCTCTAGGTGCGTTCCATGGTTATTTAAATTTCTCTTCAATAATCATGGCTTCTTTTTTCATTTCATTCAGTTCCGCTCAGGCTTGTTAATTCAATATGCGATGTTCTACAAATCTTCTATAATTTGATAAATTCCCTTTTGTTTACTTAAAATCACTTGAAAGCACGAAGTACCTTGCAATACCGTTCAAAGCAATTTGTGCCGCACTTTGTTTAGAAAAAAAAAATACTTTATGTTACTAAACTTCAACAAAGTGCTTTTTACGCTTTGCAGTAAACGCTAAGTAACGAACTAATTAACAACCATAATTTATATTTTTAAATTAATTTACGATGCAAGCGGTCGCCTTTATGATGAACACAAGCCAAGCCTATATGTTCCAATTGTGAGAAATATTTTACGATATTCTTTTGTAAGTGCATTAAAATTCGTTTCAGCTAATACTGTTCTAGAAGACTACATAGTCGCGCATAGGTCGTGTCGAGGGCAACAGAGCTCGCGGGTCATTCATGTCTCACTCCGCCCATAGCTCGTTCTAGACTTTGTATGTTTCTTTGCAAGCAATGATTTAATTCATTTCCGGATAATTACTCATAATGTTTATATAATAAAAGTTATGGTTTTTATATTTTGGTTTAAAAAATTACGTCATCTTTTACATAAATCATTGCAAATGTTTCCTTTTGTAATGCTTTATTTATAGGTAACTGCGATAAACGTATTTGAATAAAGGGTGACGTGACCTTTTGAAAACGTCAATAAATACTGAAATATGGGCTATCTATGTGAGAAATAAATGGATTTCAATAAATTCTCACCGCTTCCGTCTATTGTGGTTTTGAATGAATAAATGTTTATGATTATGAGAAAAAGGAAACATATTTGTATAAGTATACTTAAAACAGGTATTGCCTGTAAGGTTTAATTTTTAATTATATTTCAATAAAGATATCTTTTTTCTTTGATCAATCAACATCAAAAATAATTTACGTTTCGCCTAATAAACGCAATAATGTTACCGCATTTACCTGCGTAAATACCATTAAGCCCTCCGAGCGGAACGAAACAACGGTCCACCTTGTGAAGACTATCTCGAGCTTGTGATGTAATCTATGCTTGGACTGCGTTAATATTATTTAACTAACCTGCAAACAAACTCGTTCTCGCCGAGACATAGGTCAAGGCACATTTGCCTCGAACCGACTGTGTGTGTCCTCTTGCCGCGTCCTTTGAGATGGTAGCCACGCACGCGGTCGAAGCACCACGCACGCTCGCATGGTCGCACACCCAAGCAAGACTTCTGCGCATAGATCGTGAACACGGGGAACTGCGACTTGGTCAATGCACCTGCAATTAATGATAGCAATTATTTATAAGCCACAATAAAATTGCTACTACAATGTCCCTTTAATGAATGTCTCTGCCGCGCATCTAATTATAAAGTGTTGGACGGATAATTTTCACTGGACAGTTGAAATAAACTATGAAATTAAAGATACGATTAATTCGATATTGTGACTGTAAATCGTTAATCTGATTTACGGGAAGTTTTTTAATCCTGTGTCATCTAATAACGTAACGTACCTAGAAAAGTGCATGTCGTTTATGATGATTAGTCGTTTTATGTCGACTTCTGCTTTCCTATCGATAATAATTACTTCACACTTCTGACAGCTTTATATAAAAAAGAACGAAGAACTCTTGTATTCTGTTAAGTGAGTATTGTAGGTAGTAAATAAGCAATAGGGTACTTTATATCATTAAGTCTTTCATGCTCTGACGCACGTTTTCTTGGTAAAGTAGCGTTCAAGCTTAGCGAATTTGAAAATCTGAAAACTGACTCGTCCGATTTGTAGCCTAGTAATTTCATCCATAGCTTAATCCCAAGAACTTTTAGCTTTTCTATTCGATTTATAACAATCCTTTAATGGTTAATAATAAATACTTAAATTCAAACAAAGCATTATCGTATCTAAAGGAAATATCATTTTATAAATATTATTATCTAACACTTTTCTTCGTTAGATTCTCTAACAGCATCAAAAAAAATGTGCATTGGTTAATTATCTTTTAAGTCAGTCAGAGACTATGAAAGTTCATCGACTCTTAACTTTTGATATTCACGTCTGTGCATTACTTACTTGTTTTTTTACCTTCCTACCGAGCTTTTGTGGTTGAAATAAGAAATAAAGCATTCCGGGATGCTGCGGCCGCTGATGTTTCAATCGTTTTTTTTTTCATTTTCAACCATGGGCGTTTTATGACGGTGCCGTGAAAAAACTGGCCAGGTGCATGTGGGATAATTCATACCATAGGGTTCTGAAGTAGTTTTTCCTTATTCGACTTTTAACCCTAAAGTTCGTGAATGAAAGAACGTGAATGTTTTCTGTGACTAACTTCTAATATCTAACTTCATTCCATGATCTGTAAAGTTCATCAGATTTTATTTTGGCTAGCAAGCTATTAGCAAATACTGTTGAAGAAACCTGAGATTGGTTTTTAGATCATTTCGCTGTAGCAATAGCAATCATGGTAAACTTGAGGCAGGTAGATTCGTCATAGGGAGTAGGTATCCGATAAGAAAGGATGTTTTAAAAATCAACGGGAACGCGGATGTAACCGCGGGGCACCACTAGTTATTTATATATATATATATATATAATATATGCCAAATTTTAGTGACATCTTGATGAAACATTATAGCCTAAAATTAAAAAGTAAATGTACTTACCTATTGTTACATTGTGAATATTTAAACATACCTCCCTCGTAAGTTATCAATTTAAAGTACCTAGTATATGTTATATCAGTTGTGTGGTCTCAATAGTACAAGTTCTGTTTAGTTTGTGATATGAGCCTACTCTGAAAGCATTGTTACATTAGTTTATAATAAACGAAAATAACGATGAAAAAAATACTCCATTCAAAGCTCAATTTTATTAAACACAATTCATTGTTTGTAATGTGAACACTTACTCAGATACGAGGTCAAGCCACGTTCTACTAACTCGTTTTGAGATAAATACAGGCGGTCAAGATTTCCTTTTCGCGGCGAGAGTATTTTTTTCTCCCAATAAGTCTTGATGAGTGAGCACAGGCATGCCGTTATTGGCATTCAAATGATTTGTTGAAGCAAAAAATCGGAACGCCTCATTTGAAAACTCACACCTCTTATGTCGAACAAACGAGAGTATTGGCGCCATTATTGTGCCACCTGCGAGCTGTCCCGGTTAAACCATGCCTCGATTTGTGCCGTTATTATCAGCTTTTTTTAGCATTGTTTGTTTATTAACACCTTTCATATTATCAAGGCGGTCTAAATAAGATTTATCGGATGTTACTGACTCTAATCCACACCACAATATCAATACTGCATATAACCACTTTATTAGCAGACTTGTTACATCCATTATCGGCTATATCTCGTTCTTGTTCGTGATTAAACTTGTTTTGCTACTCAGTTTTCTTCCGAAGAAAGTATGAATGATCGTTTGGCTATTTCTAATAATGATTTAGTTCCTCAATAGCTATTAAACGAATTAGCATAAAATGATGCTCGGCTTAAATCAAATTAGAAGTGGACAGTTTGGATAACTCACCAGGCAACTGATCAGCGTCGGAGCTGAAGAGCACGCAAAGGCCAGTCTCGTAGTTGACTGCGCGACATGTGTCGTTGGTCTGGCATTGCTCGAGGCAGTCGGTCAACATCAGAGTGCCAGGGATGTCGTCTAGAATGTGTGATGGCGCCGAGAACACGTACCTGCGCATATATTATAATGATAACTCTGATAACTATGTAATTTATTCAAATACAAAGCTTGCGTTAAATATTTAACTAAGCGTGCAATAAGATAACCTTTTAATGGAATTGCTAAGGTGCCTGTTAAATCAATTTCTTAAGAGGTCTTGTGAATGACGTCGGATCTAGATAACTTCACTACGAGTCAAAATGCGGATTTTCACCCTTAAGAAGTTCAATTAATTACCAATTCAAAATAATAAATGTTGATGTCATTTTTTTCCGATATGACGGATATAAGTGCCGAATGGTAGAAAAGTACTCATTGCGCCGGCCCTAAATAATTGAGAACAGGGCAGACTGATGATGAAAGCCATTTTTTGTTGAGTTTTTATACGACACTGATTAATATTATTTTCATACAGTAATAACTTACCCAGTGACCAGTTCAAATCCTATCATTTCTGGGTCGCATTCTTCTAAAGAATTTGCAGGAGCAGATGGTGCTGAAACTCCACTGGGAGCCGACGGCGGCACACCTCCTGACGCTGTTTCTGGTACAGCAGCAGGTTGGTCTTCTTCTACTTCATCTTCCTCAACATCAGGAGCAGGAGACTTAGTGGGAGTCGGTGGATCTCCAGGATTCTTGTAATCTTGTGGAGCGGCTAATACAGCTGGCTCTGGTGAACCAGATTCTACGGCAAGATTATCCTGAGGCGGAGCATCTACTGCGGATCTTAAAGTCCCTTCAAACTTTTTTGCTGCTTCCGCTGCGCACGCAACTAACACTATACTGAGTAGGAGCCGCATTGTACTCTCTGAGAGGGGCCGTGGCAACATTCGCTATCTGTAACAAAAGAAAAGTGTTGTTTAAAGAAACTTTTATGGCAATTTAAACCACTTAATTGCATGGGAAGCTTTATTATCGTACATAAAACTGACTCAACTATGCACGCGAACATTATTTATAGATAAAGTAAAATCGTTCAATATCTTACGGCTATAGGAAGCATCTTTTCACGTAGTTAGCGATTAGATGTGTTCTAGTGATATAGTTGTATTATAACAATCCGTGGCTTAGTGCGTCTAACTGTGGGAGCACTTGTAGCTCGGACGATTTTATTATAACTCAACTCAGGGTCAACATCTCTTCTGTAGGATAGTTTATTGGAACGATGTTTTGGAACGAAGTTCCTTATGGCGCGTTATGAAAGGGAGCTAGACCGAAAAAAATCTTACGAAAAATTGCCACGACAGTTTTTATGTCACTGTCAGCTGTGCGGCGTGCGCATGTTTCTCTGTCTGTCTGTCTCTCTCTCTGTCTCTCTCTCTCTCTTATAGAAACCAAGCCAGTTCGTTCCATCCGGGTGTACCTTGACACCTCTCAAGTTTTTTTTAAATTAGTAAATATCCTAATCATGAATTAACTAAATAATGTTTAAATGATAATCCTGAAATAATTCCATAGCCATTCATTATCTCGTTCATCTTGCTGGTAGTCTGCATTATGTGTAAATAATAATTGCTCATGTATGAGTCATGTGAATGTGAAAATATGAGGTAAAACAATTACGGTTTCTAAGGGCATTAACTTTATAATTACTCTATAGTTGTAATTAGCTTGCAACTGCTCTGTAATATATGACACGTAATTCACTGACATAACTACACATTAGCAATGCCTCTACGCAATCATAACTCGAGACAAGATTTTAGAAAGAAAAAAAAACATGGTTCCTCGGAGTCATGAGAAAAAATTAAACGTTAGCTTCGCACATGATGATACATACATATATACATACAAGTACGATATACAAAGTTAACATATTGGTAGTTAAACCCATCCAATACGACACGCATCGCCGCTCAAAATTAAATTAGACGAATGGAAATTGTTTGAAAAATTCATGTTTCACAGGAAGACGTCCCGAAGTGACTATTTAGTAAGTAAGTAGTTTTTGTAGTAATCGCCAACAATATGCGAATAGATGATAGGAAGCTGCATTATAAAGTGCTCACGTTCCACGCACAATGTACCACGTAACGGTGTCCATCTCGGGGTGTCTCGTCAACTTCGTGGTCAACGGTACTGTTTATTCCGATTTTATTGTAAAAATGTATTAGCCACGCTCGACGCAAAATAACAATTTATATATCGTTAACTTTGAACGACATCTGTCCGATACACTATTGTTGTGTTTTTTGTATCTTTTGTAACATAACGATATCATTTCATTGTAACTTAAATAGGATTGAATATTGTGAACTGCCGGTAGGAGTGGTTAAGTAATTTTAGATTCGGTAATCTAACTTACTCAGTAATTTTAACTTACTAGGTAGCGATGTTCCTTGTATATTTGACGTGATGTGAGATGTCATACAATATTCTTGAAATCCAATCATAGTAACAGTACATAGTAAAATTTTGACAAATATATTTGATAACATAATGCTGTCTCATTTATTATTAACATAGTTTTCCTGTATGTAACTTAAGCTGACTTGAGATTACAATGTCAAAGGTATTAACATTTTTTTTACCTTATACTAAAACGAATATGAAAAAAAAAACTATTGAATATTGTTATTGAGATCGCTGAACTCACAATAGAGTTGTAATGTAACCAAGATAACCTATCCTATTTTATAAAAATTACACATCTTAAACAAAACTATCTTTGGGGAAAGTTTGTTGCTTCTTTATCCTGAATTTCTCAAAAATAGTTCAAAAGTTTAACCATTATCTAGCAGCTTATTGAATACACCTATTTTAAAATTTGATCTCAGTATTGCCAATAGCCCTCAAGAAAACGGCAACATACGGACGGAGGGATAGGATGAAATTGTAAGGGTTTCGTTTTTTTTTCAATTGCTGGCTAAGGAACTCCAACAAATAAAAAAACTTTACATAGTAGCTTGTACTTAACTTCTTTCTATTTCTTGTCAAGCCATATTCCGTTGATGGCAATAAATTTATATAATTTGCTCACAAATATTGTAGTAACCAATACTAAACTAGTTTCATAAAATAAATTATTACTTCTGCCAATGTATCTACCATTCATGCTCCTAATGTATTAATACCTTGTCTACTCGTTGTTCAATAAATTCTCTACAGATAGAATTATAATTATTTGATATTAAAGCGATGCTCCCGTCAAGTGTCGAGTTGCGCATACGCACGTTTGAATGATACCGCCCAAGGAAACCTAATTAATTTCATGCGTCGCGTCTCGTGTCGCTCTCGGCCCATAGTAATTTGATCTTTACGTCTATTACGAAAATTAAATTACAAGCTTACAGAGTTTAGTTCTGGCACAGACTTCTTGAAGAGTTTTTATAATAAAACGAATTTTATCGTGTGAACGGCTGATTTAATGGTTTTATTCAGTCATACACAAATTTATCACAGTATTCTGAAAATTTTCACATGACACCATTACAAATGATTTCGTGTTTGGTGCTCTAACAATTTCCCAGAATAAACGGAACACAAGCTGGGCGAGAGTTATTTGTCATAGTCCTTACAGGCAAAGTTCAGACAACAAAGTATTAATAAATAAGGCCGGGTGTCGGCGTCAATGGCGTGCAATAACAGGAGTGCCGATCATAGCGCACTGATGCCGCTGGTGCACTTCAAGCTGCCCCGGGCTGCCTTCGACCTATTCAAAATCTAGCTGTAAAATTGCGTACAATCTAAAAACGTCATAAAGCTATTGCTACGACATTTCTTCGAACATCATTCGACACTCAAGCTATTTCTTGAATATTATCGTTTTTTTTTAATTGCACTCGTAATTTTATCGAAACTTTAGACACTCGTAATTTTATGGAAACTTTATTGGTGTTAAAATTAGTTTTTCAAAGTTAATTTGAAAACAATTACGTTCCATGCTTTATTGGTTAGTAATGCTGATAAAAAAAATAATTTTATTTTTAAAATGATCTACACTTTTTTGTAAGTACCTTCAGCCTTTCTAAAAATATATAATTAAGTATATTTACGGAAAAAAATCGACACGTTTTGTTCAATACCTAACAAAGTTGTGGCTGGAAACAATTGAAAAATATTTGTTAAATGTGCCGCTTCATATAAGGTTCATTAACATTTGAATGTAAATACGCTCCGGTCTTTCTACGCTCTCCGAATGGTCACATACCTAACCTAGAAATCTAGAATTACACAATAGTAAAGGAAATGCGACCACGTTTGCCTGATTTTACTTTTGTTGCAGTGTTAATTTACTTTAATTCCATACGTGGTACCTACCTATCTTGGAGTAGAACATAAGGAACAACTTTTTTATGAACTAAAGGAAGTTAAAATAGGAATGTAGGTAAAGTCATATAGAACATCCGTGCCTTACAGTTAGCTGGCATTACTTTGCTAATAAATACTAACAGTTAGTACTTTACTCCGTGTGTTGGTTCGGTAAACACCATTCGCTATATTGTACCGTCGTAAAATACCCAGAAGGTAACTGAGAGATATTTTATTTTATAATACGCAATTACTTAGATTGCCTGAAGAAATCCACAGATTTACATAAATAGGTATATTGCATGTTATCGTTGTCTGTGATAACGTGGCTCACTGAAGACATCGGTCGATTTAAGCAGCGTGTAAGCTCATCACACACAATAGCATGTTGACCTGTATAGAAAGGTCGTGGGCTAGAAGCATGGAGCAGAGCGCAGCTTTCCCTATGTGGGTCGTCACCCCCTACTATGAGACGAAAACGATAACATTATATGTTTACCTAACATGTTACTATACTTGTATTCGGAAGGTATACAATGATTCATGAATAATATTTAACTCCGGTTCTAAATTAAATATTGGGTGCTAAATTTACTATGTTTGGCAAATAAAAGGTTTGAATAGATCAATGAATCATAACGTACTGAATATTGTTTGAATATAGCTGTAATTTGAAGGTCATATTTTATGTGTAGGTAGGTACTATTTCGATCTCGTGTGGTAGACATTTATATCGGACTCTTTTGTTTGTATAATTTGTTCTTTTGGGTGTTCGTTTAAATTTAAATGAATGAATAGTACTAATAAATCTTAATAACATTGGCATGGTTAAAAGTACTTATTAAATTATAAATTCATATAAAACGTTGTCAACTTATGTAGGTACGTATATAAACTTAATATGGATACTTAAAAAGTAAAGTTTCGCGATCGTAAAGATACAATATTGCCGAGATAAATTCCCATGGTGGACACCGTCTCGGCAAGTGCAGGCACGTTCAGTGCGCCCCAAGCACCGATCAGATGGGGTCAGCGCATTCAATGAGCCGGATGCCTCCAACCTGCTATTTACGTTTCACCATACCAGTACTGGTTGGCACACTATGGGTGCCCGTCTTCATTTTCTTGTGATCTTGTATCAGGGTAAACAGATCGTATAAAATTTCCATAATCTAATGAAATTAAAAGTGTTTTTAATCAGTTCTATTTAATTTCTATAGATGTATCTTCTTAAAATCGTTTGACTATATCTGCATGCTCTTATTACTAAAACTAGGTACTAAATATGAACAGGCTATTAAATGCATTGCTACTGCATAAACTCTTACTCATAAAATATACATGCATATGGTAATCTTAGAAGGATGTTTGTATTTAACTAGCATATTATGGCTGTGTTTATTAGTTGATTGGTTTATATCTTGCCTCCTTTTTCTATCGGTAAGTTCTTATTACCTCATGTACAAATACCGGCTTAGCTTCTTAAAGCAATAATTGAATGTAATAATTAACAAATTATAATTAAGCAAGACATCGTACCAATTAAGTATGTTGAGATGTTTGATATTTCTTGCAAATAAAACTGCAATCTATTATAACATTTACAACGACACTTAACTCTGCACCTGTTCAATACTAAATAAATAACCATATAATATGTAACCTGCAGCAACGTCTGGACTCCGCCTTTGTAATACTTTGCATAACGTTCTTTGTAGTAGTAAAACCATATTTACTCATATTATTTTAATGTTATAATAACCGTTTTCATGGTTTATAGCCATTCTATTTAAGTTTCGTAAAACGCAGGCGCCTAGTTTTATGTTGCAATATTTTTTGTAGAATACTTTAGTAATAATAGTCATAAATAAAGACTCAATAAAACGTCTTTGCATTCTATAGCTAATAAAAACTATAGGTTCCCGCTAAAGCTAATTACGGTAGCAATTTAAATAGATCTTCAACGCCGCTCCACGGTATAAATTGATGCACCCGTCAGAATACAATAGGTAAGCTGAACGACTTAATCCACTCGTCTGTAAACTATAAGGCGTGTCTATGTTCAGCCATTAGCATGGCGAAGAAAACGCTGAGCGGATTTACATTGAATGAAATAGTAATTTGTTGTGTCGCTCTCTAATGGGGCGCGCGATTTCCTTATGTGCCTTAGCTAACTGAAAGATGTGGCGCTCCGCCCTTACAAGGCGACCGTTGCCAGGCGAGCGTCAATGTCGCTCATTGTCCACTGCCTATATATGAGAAGAAAAGCATCAACATAACATAAATGACTATAAAAGTGCAAGAATTTAGTTAGCACATTCATTTGCAGTGCATTTTATGGTTTTGATACTATGGTCATACCGACGATTTATGTGTCGTCTCGAATAAGAGACTTTCAGGCTCAACGTTTTTTTATGGCATTACTTTAAATTATCCCCATCGAGTATTTCCTAAGTGGAGCCTATTATTGTGTAAAAATAGCGAGTCGACACCTTTGATCGGTACTGGACATACATTTTGCTTTTATTTTATTTTACTATAAGTTATTTATACGTGAACCGAACCACATAGGTATTTTAATTGAACAAAGAATATTAACTGGTTATTATTTATTTTACAGCTCCTTTAGGCTATATATAAAGGTCTTATGATTTCAAACATACGGCAGGTAAATGAGTAGCTATAGATTTATCTGCATTCGTAGTTGCATAATTTATTAACTTGCTGGAGACGAGTTCGTCTGTTTTTATTCGCGGTCTATCTTTACTAATATATCATGTATTTGACGTGCTAGAATGTCTTAAGCTCTATTAATGGTAATCGCAATATGATATCAATCACACACGCGGCAAGTTGACATTTCCATTTATGTCTTTGTGTACAAAAAAAATAGTAGCACTCGAGCTCTCACAGATATCATTTTGTAATAGCATTTGAATAGCGCTACCGCATGAGCTCCAAGTAACATCGCATGGCTGACGTTATGATGAATAAAATTAGTTAAGAACATTGCATTGAGTTAAGTAATCGTCATTATCGTAATTAAGTCTTCTAAGAATTACTTGTTATGTTGTGTTCACATTACGCTTGAGTGAATTTGTTTGCGAGTTTAATCTTACAATGAAATCACTACCGCAGATTTGTAACTATTTGTTAACTCGAATCAAATTATCACTCGTGAGGTTAGTAGGTTGATGGGCCAAGTACGAGTCTCCCCTGCGCGATTTACATTAATGATGGAATCTCTACTTCTCTAAGTGCTATCGGTACAACACAACCCACTGCCGCGCTACGTGACTCACTATCTATGTATTAAATTCTAAAATTGTTCAATTAAGACGCAAGAAACCAACAAACACGTCTCTCCAATCTGTCTTTCTGTCGCAAATCGAAAGCTCGCAGTTTTCTTGTGGCGATCATGTTGAGTTCTTGAAAGGTTGTTTGCATATCGTCAATCAACGCGTCAAGTGTTCGCTACGTGGTCTTATTTTATCCATTTCTTATGCTAGTGAATTTATTAGTAGTAGTTGTCGAAATGCAATGTATGCAATGAGTCGGGCAAAGCCTTAAAGATCAATATGAACACTTTACGTGCCGAGCAACGAGCTATATATTATACCGCCTGTTAACGCGCCATACGAACGAACCGTCCTTGTTGAAGTTATTTGAAAAATTGAACCACTTTCCATGATATAGCTCTCGGCATAATGTTCTAGTGGGCAGGTGGAAATTGCGACGCCCCATTATTCCTTTCATTTATTTCAACTCGTGGTCTAAAGCGATTGTAAGGCTATTTAAATAGAGAAACACAATCACTAATAATACATTATCATTGAAACGCTCCTCTCTTTCACAAAAACATGTATTTACTATGATTATTCTATATCTTTGTGGTCGTAATTCCATTATACATAATGCGTATTTAATTTTTTTTTAAAGTTGTCTTATATAGGCAGTTCAATTTTATGTCGGACAAAATAGAATCAAAAGTATCGTCAAAATTAACTATAGTTCGTATAACCCAGTAAAAGCTTTAAACAATGGCACGAACTTGCAATCTGTAAGGCAATATATCAGGCACACGCGAATCAGAAGTGTAATTCGTGTAATTTAAAGCACGGTTGTTGTACTCACATAATTTTCTAACAAAATTTCGTATTAAAAAATCGTCGATCGTGTTCGGAATGACTCTACTAATGATCAGTACAGTGTAAAGCGTGCGATTTTAAATTACTATCCCATAATTCAGTCTAGTTTTCTCTGCGATTAATCATGCTTACTCAATGAGGGGCTAGAGTTTAAATCCTATAATTTTGTTGCATTGTTTACGGCAACGTGGACTCGAAGCTCAATCAGAAGTAGGTTTTAGGTGCAATCGTTGCATCCGTGTCTCCATGACTTTCTTTCAGCTCATTCATTGTATCCAGGGTTACTAAAACTATATTAAATAATTAACAAGTATCCCGCGAGCATTATAGCTTTCGTTTAGTCGGTAATATGATCTCGTAATGTGACCGTTGGCAGACATGCACATTGTGGTCACCCGGTGTACGATTATTATCAAGTGCGACATCGCAATTTGTTTCTATTTTGCCCACATCATCCATTGTGGTGCGCAATTACATCCATATTTCCCTCGACTTTGATTACTTTCATTGTAGTTTTTTTAATCTTTGTTTTGTAACATTTATTTTAATAACATAATGATACGTGTATACAATTTTGCGTACACGCGTTCAATGAGGCCATTACGTACAGAATCTGTAATGATCCATAAATACGCAGTTTAAAAAAATATATTACATAATTTTTTTTTATTAATTATTTAAGGCGATGATAGCTCAGTGGTAAGTGACGTCGAATACCGCGACGAAGGTCGTGGGTTCGAATCCTACAATGAGCTTAAGCTTTCGGTGAAGGAAAACATCGTGAGGAAACCATAGCACGGTGGTAGGGTACTTTGTAGTACCCGACTGGCTGGCTACCATCCTCAAGTTGAAAATCTGTCGCCAAGCACCTATCGGTGTGTTCCGACAGCTGCACTTGAGAGCCAGTTCCCTTCTAGGCTTTGTGTGCTTACCACCTTCGGCCACATCATCACTTACCATGGTGAATTGTGGTCAAACACAAGCTTATACAGAATAAAAAAAATAAAAAAAATATACATAGGTTAGTATCTGGTTCCAGGTCTTTTATAAAAAAAACTCAAAATCGAGCAGATTCGACAAAACAAGTGACAATTAGGTAGGTACAGGTAGGTCACCTGATGGTAAGTGACTTCCTTCGCCAGTAGACATAGCAAGGCCAATGTGTTGACGAAATCTCTGATGTTTTAATAATAGGCATCTAATATATAAACAAATCGATACAGAGCATTTCAAAATTAAACAGTTTATAGCATTTATTTTACGGCTTTCTGTAAATCCGCAGTCAGCGCACTAAACATCAGTGTTGTAAAGACATAAAGATATCTCTACATCCGAGATAAAATAAATAAAATAAAGGAGCCCGTGAACTAGATACCCTGATTAGGTACTGTAAACACATTTCTCGTATTCTCACTAATACCTATTACGCACGGCCGTGGCGGAATTCATTACCAATAAGTTTACGTAAAACTGTAGCTTGTTACCAATTTATCTAGATATAGAGCTGGCCGATTCATCTGTTTGATAGCATCGATTTGTGCCATTAAAATTTATTTTATCGTCTGTGTAGTCGGGAGAGGTTCGTAAATTTAGCCTAATACTGGTTTGTATCCTATCACGTCCATGTAAGGCTGAGACCACATCGCCACCTGTTCCAGCACCCACTGGAACCGGTTCCGTGCCTTCTTTCATTTACTAACTGTCGGGCTTTTATGAATAAAATAATTTTTGATAAATACTGGTTTCAGAGTCGTGAAGTGAATGTCTTTGTTAAATTACACTGTAATTACATGAGTTATCTTGTCATAAATTACCTTATTAAACTGAATTACTTATTCCTTACACGAAATAATCTACTCAATATTTCCATTTAGATGATAAAATCCTCTCAAGACGGCACTTAATTTTTTATTAACTTGGTTGACGTTTGCAAAAAAATAATGCAGTAAGATCATTATGAAAACAAAAATTGTTACACTAATAATGTAAAACTAGGAACAGATTGTAGCTCGTTTAAATGATATTGTAAAATCTTCTCTTAAACAGATTAATATAACGGTAAAAAGATTTCAACAAAATATAACACACTGGGTGCGTCTTTGTACATTTTATTTCTTCTTCTCTTACTTTAGGACTGTATGTTAGGACTAGAGTAAACTCACTATAACCGACCAAATTACGAGTTCTTAACGTACATGGATAGTGCAGTCATGAAGCATGTCAAGCTAATTTGATCGTGTGCAACGAATAGCCCGATAGCATATATCATTTGAGGTCCATTTCCGGAACTCGCTCTATAAAAGAGCGATTTCAGACGATCGAATAATAGAGACATGACTCTTTGATCTGAAAATCAGATCATTTAACCCCACGCAAAAACTGAACGTATTATGATGAAAACTTGGCACACAGGTAAATCATATCCTGGAATAGAACATGGACACTTTTATCCCGGGAAAAGATAAGATGCCTCGGGAATGCAGGTGAAGCCGCGGGGACAACTAGTAATAAATATGGGGTCAACAGACTTAATTACATAAATTATAATCATGTCAACGTTGTGTTATCTATTAATTTGTATAGCCACAGTAGCAGTTAATTGCAGTCGAATACCTATATTTATCTAAAGAGATATTACCAACTGAACCTATATACATAAACCTACGTATTCTCTATTCAAATGCATCTGCATGTTGGTATTATGCAATTCTTCAGCGAACTGAAAGCCTGCAGTTTGTCTGCATGCTCTCTAAATAAAATGCCATGTGATATTTCAAGCAGAGTTGTAAAGCGTCACATGCGTGAGTCTATCGGGCATTTATTGCCTCTAATGGTTTTATATGGTCTATCCAAGGAAATTACTAATGTCGTTCTCTGTCTAACTTTTGCCGAGAAGATTGATTTGTACTGACTTGTTTCACGATTTCAAATAAAGCAATTTGTTCTGATTTTAAACCGAGATAAAATATATTCAAGCAATAGACATCAACGCGCTCGTGTTCCCTTTCAATTTAAATTTATTTTCTTTGCAAATACGGCAACATGTTTCAAATTCAGAAACATGTTTTTATTTTTATGAAATTAACAATAGAGATTATGGAGTTATTATCGCTGTTGTAAATATAACTGCGTTTAAAAATGATGCAACAAGTAGGTATGTATTAAAATGTATGCAGTGCATCCGAATCATTATGTCCCATTATTTTTGTGGACTTATAATTTTTTGTCGAAATCCTATTACGCAAATAATAATGTCCGCTCTGCGGGCGTCATTGCGGCTACGATCGTGCCGTAACGGCATCATCAATCATCTGTAATTTGATTTCTATGCTCAATTATTGCGCTCGCAGAGGTCGGCGCGGCCGCACTCTACTTCCACGTACCCATACACTTCGTTATCATCATGTACACAGATTGACACTGATATAGCCTACTAGTAGCCAATTTCTATGTGGCTCACACATAAAAAATTTAGTTTTAAAACCCATAATGAATCTGGTGAATGTGTTTACGACACGCGAGGCTGTAAAGGGTATTGATGGTATACTGACTGACTGTAATCTTATAGTAAATTATATGAAATATCAAAAAGTTTCAATAACATATCATTCAAAGCAAAATTAAACTGCAATTTTCATGTAAAATTAAAAATAAAAATATTAATCTCCTGAGTTGCTTTCGAATGTTAATTGTGGAACCTTACTTTGCTGCTGAACTACTTTAGTACCGAAATGATGACTGAAAAAAATAAAGTGTCTTGTTCAATAGAGTAGGTACAATAAAGCCGTGTCGCAGGCGCTAGACATTGTCGACATGATAATCACAAGTAGCGCATGACAGCGTTGGCGCACGCGCGTCGGTCACGACCGCCACCGGCTCGGCCCGCCTCGGGTGACATCGGCGACACCGACCGAAGCCTATCGAATCTCGTTCGCGCACTCTCATGCGACCTCTTAGACAAAGATCTTTACCGACTCGCCAAACTAGGTAATATCACACGTTTATTCCCCCATCTATCATTGCGCCGTGACAGACGATGACTGGTGCACTGCTTACATACAACCGGCAACGAGAACACGTGTATTACTTAACGACATAGTAGGAAAGTGCTAACGACACTCGATGGCCCTGTTAAGTGGTACAATCATTGTTATTGCTATTTTATGATATGCTATCAAAGTGGAAGCTAGTTTAGGTAGTCTAAAAAGTCGCACTTATGATTTCTTCATATCAAGGTGAGGTCATGAGGTGGGAGCTGATATGTGTTAATTTGCAAAAGTTGTATTTGATGTTAACTGTTAAGGAAAATGGGGTAGTGTAACGGTAGGTGCAGTAAGTAGCATGAGCATATACGCCCGCACTGCGACCCTCTTCGACGAGCCTGTTATGCTCGACGAATTCGTCAATACGCAGAAAATTTGAAATGGCCCCGATAATTTCTTTTTATGAAAGTTCGCGTATCAAACACGGCACAATCTGCGATTTCACCGATATTAAAAATTTCTGCTTCGTGTTAAATAACAGAAATTATTAGTTCCATAAAAAAATACAGTTATTATAATTACCTATACTAGAAAAAGATTAGTTCCTTAAAGCGATAAATAGCTAAGTACAGATAAAATATAGAAATAGAAAAGTGAGACGACGTGACCGTAAAAGTAACCAAACAATGTGACATAAATCTTCATTTTATTAATAAACATCGAAGGTATATTTAATGGGTGGTCTTCTAAGAATGTCTTAAATCCTATTGTGAACAATGACATTTTAGTAAAGATGAAATTCATACGGATGCTGTATTTATTAATTTGTCGCCAATAATATAAATACTGACATCCTTAATTTTTCCAAAGATTATAAAAATGAGCATGAGAGATAAATTTTCACTATTTTCGTGTAACAAACACCTACCTCTTTTTAAATTATTATTAGCCATATACCTACCTACAGGGAAATCAATTATAGGATAGCACAAGCACAAGCTAATGTCACCACGTCGTCGCCTAGTTAAAATGTACCGTACTGTGATTCTGTCCACTTGTCGTAGGTCGGCGAAGACCATACCGGATCACGTTTGTAGGATTATAATAACGGCAGAGAATTGATTCTATTATACTCTAGCTGCGTACGGCAGCTTGAAATGGTCCGCGATCGCGCTCGTAAATACAATCTGGTATCGACTCAGCGATACATCCTTCGATACCAGATGAAATATGAATAAGTAAACTCCGGTGAATTATTGATGATAGTACAGAAAATTTATGTGCAGTGCGGTTTTCCATAAAATCACGAGTAATCATTTACAAATGTTTTTATCTGAAATTGTATCCGTATAATCCATTTTCACCTTCGTATATGTTAAACTAAGTGTGTAAACTTTTCCTTATTTACGTTTTCACCAAATCAATCAAGACTACGCATATATAGGATCGTCGACCGCAAGAAAATCGTAAGCTCACCATAATGACAGCAACGTACGTGTTAGATTCGATTTACAGGTTCACTTCAATCTGCACAGCAGTAGGTACACGCGGAAAATTGCATTGCGGCTTCACGGATAGTGGGTGTCCGCAGGATCGGACCCGTGGCTGAGCAATCTCTAAATCGGCAAACCTCGTTTTCATTGATTAGGGTACTTTCATAGGTAATGGTAGTTAACACCTCAATAGACGGCCGCCGCCGCCGCCCGGTTAGATTGAATCGCGATAGAAGCGTCCTCAACAATTTGTACAAGTCTAGCGAACTCAAACGCCCATTGTGTTCTTGCGCGCGATTTGTCATTGATAGAGATTTACTTATTACATCATTATTTAACTTCACCAGTTTTTCTGTATGTTGTAAAATAAAATTGGAAGTACGTTAGCATCTTCTGTTTTAAAAAATCTACTAATGAAGTGTGTTTTTGAGTATGAAATGGAGGCAACCGATTTTATTGTGAAAAATTTAAGATTTATTTTCCAAGTGTATAACATTTTTATGTGAAGAGTACATCTCTTGTAGGCAGTAACCGTTTAATAGATTTCTGTGCCTACTCAATAAATTCTGTACCGTAATGTTACAGTAATGTTATATATCATTTGAGATGTTATAAATAAATTTTCGTCAAGCTAATGGTATCTCTAAATTATGCATAGGCTTCGCTTATCGATCGTTTTCAATTCTATGATCATTATACAACGACTAGTGAGCTCGACTGAAGTGCATTTATCACTTACATTTGTTGTCATATTGAATTTTATCTCAGCGTTAGGCTAGTTACCAGTTGGTATATTGAAGCGGATGGATGTTATGTGCGCCTGTCTATGTATAGATGCAATCCTTGATATGTGCAATGACGAAGTAACATAAAAAATGTAGTTATTTATTAATTGGTGAGTGGAAGCCACCTGTTGCGGTCCACATGCGACCAGTCCGATCCTAACGTATTCCTGGTAGCTCGAGATTAAACGAAATGTGGCAGTAACATGCAAATCGACATAATTACCAAAAGTGCATGCCACATGCAAATGTGAACATTTTATGATCATTGCTTAATTTAATGTTGAAAATAAAAATCTTCTGCTCAATGGTAGTTATGTATTCATTTACTTAGTGTTTTCTGCCTCGAGCACAAATTTAAAAAATAATATATTTTTGTAAATTACTCCACTTACAACTGAATTAAGTTGTCTTGCAGGACCAGTTTTAAAATTGTTGACACAATTTTATTTTCAAATATTTCCTCGTCCGTTTCGGTCTATCGTTTTATATATGCACAAAGTAGGTACTTTTTTTAACTTAAGTTATGAGATATATGAAGTGTATATAGTTATGTACGTACTTATATGTATAGATTTAACATGATACTATACCATGTACGTACATAAAATGATGCGTATTGAGCTCGTGTCTGATTATGGCAGGTCTATTACTAGTCCCGCCGCGTTTATGCCGTCGCCTAAGCTACCACTCTTATCTTTTCCTTTTATTATATTTTAGTTTAGTATGCTGCTGCAACTATTTTGCTAAAAAAAGGTTTGTTTCAAACTTCTACTCATACTGACTCACCGTTTCCGCTAGCTAACTCAAACAAATCCTTTTACAATTCCATGGCTATGAGCGTTTCGTGGTTAACAAAAGTTTTGGCATGTTGCGCGGGCGGGCCCAGTTTTCTCGGCGTGATTCTATAAAGGCGGGCGGCGTCAGAACGCGCCGGCCGGCGGCAACCACGCTCCCTCCGCCTACCGCACGTTGCCATTGTTGCCTCTTCGGTTCTATCGCACCCTATGCACTTCCAATTAAAACTTACTTTACGATTATGCTCTAAGCCTGTTCTAATGAAAGTATTTTATACAGCATAAATCCGACTCGAACACGCTCCGAGTCGTGCTCCGTAACGTATTTGTTCCGGCTTGCGTTTGAAATACTATTCAGACGTCTATAAGTAGAGAAGTAATAACTGCATTGCTTTATGTTTTTTTAGTCCCTTAGTGTTTTGTCAAATGAGAAGTGGGCGTACTTGTCAATAATTTAAGACAATTACGAAGCTTAGTTTTCCAGGAATATTTGTTTATATTTAGCACTGTCAACGGTCAGCTGTTTTGTACCCACCATGCAAATCTACAGTCACAAAGTGCAAGCCATCATTGCCACATTAAGCTAATATGTAATTGATTGGTTTCCTGGTGCACGGGAGCGCTGACGTACTCCTGTCCCACTGATGGCTGATTCTTCCGGTGTTTGATTTATATCTACAGATGATTTTTTATTTCCATTAGAGTTTTGGCTAATTGCACGTTTGTTTTCGGTAGCAGCTACACGCACAAAAACGGTCACGTGACCTAGATCCTACTGATGACTGACTGTTGCAGCCGCAGACTACATACGCTACTTAATAAATATGCTGATTAATCATGCTCCGATCTCCCGCCTTCCATTAAAGATAAAAACACCGAAATGAGAACACACTGTCAAATTAAAAGGCGTTAAAAGTGTACATTTGAAGTAGGTCGAGATCAACCAATAAGATAAATGACCATGTGTGGATAACCAAAATATTGAACCGTTATGCGTTTACTGTTCATTCATGTAAAATATTACCAATTAAATTAAAAGTGTATCAATTATCTACCATACATGTTGTAACTGTCAATCATTTTGTTCGTATGTTTATAATTATAACACCATCTAAAAATAGTCACGCCTTCTCCATCCATAACAGAATTTGTGCCTCTAGAAAACAATTAACGACCCACCTATAACCCGGAATATTTTTGCTTCATTTTGTAAGTGGAATGATTGATGTTACTAATAAATAGTAATCAACGGACAGCGTGTGTAACCAAACACATAATTTATGATTAGACTAGCAATATAACGGTACACATTGTGTGATAATGGTCTTTTACTTGGTTTTGTTTGCGCCCATTATTTTTGATGCTCTACAATTTTAAACGGCGGAAGAGGTTCCGTTGCGCGTGGGAGGATCTCATTGAGGACTACCATTGTAAGTCTATTCAAAACTTTATCGTTCTCTGTTATCTATAAGAAGTAACCTGCAACAATTTGCTATATTCGCTCTCAAAGTTTTTATCTAGGTTTTACTGTTCTGTTTTCCATTTAGCTAAATATTTTTCTGCATCATAGACTGTATATGCTAACCCGCTTTCAAAGCATTTAGTGACGTTTATGACGACCTATTGAGACACCATTTTATTACCTATAAGCGGCTAGTATTGAATATGTAAAGGGTTAATGCCTACCATAGCAATCACATCATCTCGCGCCTACCGTTATCGGCGATTGATCGGACGTTTACGAGCCTCGTTTAAGCACATCATTGTACCACTCACCGGGTTGTTATGTTATCGCTCAGAAATTGGATAACTGATTTCTATCGACATTATTTAACCGACATGTCGTTGACCGATATCTTTGACACCGTTTAAATGAGCTCGCTTGTATTCTGTATTATTGGCTTTAGTCCACAAACAATGTTTTGTGCGATTGAATTGAGCGAGCGATATGGCATGGCACCAATGTTTTATGGTGTAAGTATTGCGATAGTTAAGCTCGCACGTAATTGAAGTGGAGCGATGTATTGCGGCCGCACGATGAGACGCGAAACGATGCCGGCACGCGAATCCCGTTGGGGCGGACGCCATTACCGCCCACCACACCGTGCACGCGTAGAAAAACTGACCCCAGCATAAAGATGTCGCGAGCAGATAACATTGGATGGACACTTGACAACACCGCCTCCTCGCGGCTGTTTATCTTTCAAACCGAGGGCTGACCGCGAATATCCAATTATGTTCACACAGGTCCCGCCACGCTATCATATTTATAGCACCATGTGCCTGAGCATCTTTGCATGCAAGGTGGCTAACGCAGTCGCGGACGACGCAGATTTCTAAACTACGCTCGTAAAGTAAACAAGAACGTGAGGACCTGTAAGGCGGGTACTTTTGTAAACCAGAAAATTTTACGTTCTGTACATTTTAATGCGACATTATAACTACCGTTAACGAGTGTTTTAAGACCAGTTTGATGTATATCAGAATGCGGTGCTGCTCTCATAACGTGAACCCTTGATTCGGCGGCAGTTGTCAAAACTATGTCACTTTTCATGGCTCCGTGTCGCAATTTACGCACGTAGCATGCCCACGTGTGGCCGCTAATTATTGTATAGAATTGAAACTTCTCTTCTGTCCGGTATTTTGTGGTGAACTACTCTAGTTGTCAGCTATATAAATTTTAGGTACACATGTCAACAATATAATCTACTTTATTGTTTACCTGTATCGATGCGATCAACATGTCTAAGACCATAAATATCTAAACTGTTATAACATGATTGAAGGTCATGAATTTAAGTTATACTGCGTCGGTAAATGCAACGACATTCCACCTCGACATCATCTAATAGGCGACAAGAACTAGTATATTATAGATAACATAACTAAGCATCAGACTATACTTTAACTTCACGTTAATCATTGTTTTAGTTTCAATGTATTTGAATTTTTTTATTAAGTTTCGATTAATAAATATGAGAATGTATTTATCCCACTATATGCCACTAATATTATAAATGTGAAAGTTTGGATGGATCTGGATGGATGGATGTTACTCTTTCAGGCAAAAATGGCTGAACGGATTTTGATGAAACTTGGCTCACATGTAGATCATATCCCGAAAAAGGATAAGATCCCATGGGAACGCGGGGGAAACCGCGGCGGAAAAAGATTATCGCGAGAGGTCTTCCAGTATACACATAACATTCCAGGTACTTTCGCTAATGTCACTCTGCCTTTTCACCTAACTTCATGTCTCACATACCTATATTTGAACAACATAAAGAGACTTAATAATGTCCTTTTGCCTTATATAGGCGCAGTTAATGCAGTCAGGGTATATCCCGTTAATTACTTAGCATCATTCTGTATTGAACGTAAAGATTTATAGAGATATGGCAAGTGACGCATTATTTCGGGTTATGTTAACCAAAAATCGCATGAGAGAATATGTTAACACATACTATAATATGTTGCATTACAATGTTCGGGTTAAAGGTAAAATGTTATCTCTGAAGGAATCTATACAGGTCGGTTGGTACCATTGTCAATTAAAAGCCTCTGGCAGGGATCGCGACCGCCTTTTGCTTGTTCTATCTATAGTCTGTACAACGATTGCTTCCCGATCCAAACCCTATACGCCTCGGGGTGGATATTGCTCAGACGTTTCCTGTATTACTTCTTGTATGTCTAGCATCGAACTAATCTTTATTCTGTGTGTGCACTAAATTAACATAAATTCTATTTAGATTTGATATAAATCTGGGTTACTTTGCATTCAGGAAACAATATGCACGCGACATGACTTCTGATTTTATCTAGTTTATATTAGATTCAATTTATATAAAGAGATAGTAGAATAGTTATTAAAGGTTAAGTTCCCCACACAAAAACTACAGTCCTGGCAATAATTTATTTCATTAAACACAATGTATCGTACAGGTAGTACAGTTCAATAAAATTAAACCCACTTGCTAATAATTTATTTGACCCATGACTCATGCTGACGAAGATATGGTTTGAAACTGAAAGTTAAACGAACGGTAGTCCTATTCACGCTAATATTATCATGCATTTATCAATTTACTTCACAATTTATAATTATTTACCCGCCAATTATAAATTTGTAGATACCCATTATAGTACCTACGTAAATTATTATGCAGATATTGTTTGTACACAATTTTGAAATAAAAGATAAATCATATTCGACGATAATCTAATAGTAAGTAACATATGCTAATAGTAGATTAAAAAGCTGCATTTGTAGCGACATTATCGTAGGTAATTGAATTAGCGCAAGAACGTCACGTATTAGCGCTTAACGTCCGCCGCTGCGAAAGTGATTTCACGATAATAAATCAGCCGTCTGACATGCGCCTGTTGAGATAATCAAATTAGTATTTGCTTAATAAATTATTACTAAGCGCGTTAAATAATGAAGCCTGGTTGATTTATCGATTAAGTAGTCTAGTTTTATCGTACCGTTTTTTTAGATTTGTCAAACTTTTATTTAATGAAAGTAGGTATTAATTAGTAAGTTGTAGATCTCCAAGCAATGGCCTGGTTTTTTTCTGAGAGAACTATAATGTATACCTATTTATCTCAATTAGACACTAATATTTTGAAGCGTTCATTAAATATTCTCGTTTTAGATAATTAAGTAGCTACATCCAAAATTTTTTAAAGGTAGATTGTAAAATATCATGCCTATATTATACCTATAACATAATTTTCTTGCTTGTTTGCGGTGTTTTATAGCTTAAGTAAGATCATAATAATGCGGGTCGTAACCTTAACAATGTGGCAAACATAGTTTTCAACTAGTCGACTATAAGTGTGAATAAATTACAGCATCTCTCCTATAATTTTACGACTAACGTTACCAAGCGAGCATTTGTTATGGAATTACTTTTCCTCATCTTTTTATAATGTGTCGCTCAAAACAAAGATGAAAATTTTTGAAGGAAATCTGATTGTTTACGTACTCGTTCGTAACATTGCACTTGTTTTATTGCTTCAACTTTCTTGTGAATATTCATTTATCATTTTTATTACAAAACACTTAAAAAACTGACATGGATATACGAAATATCCCACATTGAAAGTCTCATGTTCAGTCGAGGAAACGGTAAAAAGTAACTGGATGATGTTATGCAGAAACCGGTTCACTGATTTCGGAAATCGAGTTTCGAGCGAATCTCTGGTTTTGCTTGTTTTTTTTTAGATATCCCACAAAGTACAATCCCTGGGAGTTTTCTGGTAGGTACGCACATACGCAGTGCCTTCGTTGCAAGAATGCGGTTATTACGTTTTATTGGCCATTCAATTTTATTACTTTGATAAAACTTTAAAGTATAATAATTTAAGAACATTAATCAAACTACGCTAACGAACTCTTAATTATTGTTATACTAGCTGTTCCGCGCGGTTTCAACCGCGTTCCCTTGGGATCTTATCTTATCCCGGGGTAAAATATAGCCTATGTTAATCTGGAATAATGTAGCATTCAAATGGTGAAAGAATTTTTAAAATCGGTCCTGTACTTTTTGAGCCAATTCGTTACAAACAAACTTACATACAAATCTTTCCTCTTTGTAATAATAGTATAGATTTATAATAATGGTTTATCCACTGTCTAGCAACTAGATACTAATGCACATGCGCAAGTCGAATGAGTGATTCCTTTATTGATCATAATGACCCACCATGTTTCACGTTTAGAGCAATAATCTTATGGTAGGGGAGGCGAATAGGGGATTTCGGGATTTACTCGAGCGCGGCAGATTAACATAAGGGGGGCAACCTTGCACCTTGTGAAGTATTCTCACCAAATCTGAGCCCTCTATGTAGTGTCGAACGCCTAGGGTAGCCCGTCAGATTAGTAAAAAAAAATCGATGGTTTGAAATACTCGAGCGCGTCAGATTAAGGTAAGGTAAGTTAGTTACATGCAAAATAGTGTACATTTCAATAATCTGACAATTTGGGCGTGACGAAAGAAAATTGGAGACTCGCAAAGTTGCAAAAAAAAAACGTCACCTGGATTTTCTCGAGCGCGATTAGTTTTTTTTTTATTTTGAAGGAAATTAGTCACGAATCACGGAAATATCTTAATCTGCCGATTTGCACAAGCCGAAGTAGCTAAAATCATTATTAAGTGTATAGTCCAGGAATATTATGAGTTTCACCTCAGAATGAGAGATAGTCAGCTATTATCTTGTATAAACCTTTATTTTGACACCCTAAAACTTGTCTCAAAAGCTACTTATCATAGGGTGCCCGCGACTACTGATTTTTCAAGGTCAAAGATCAAAAAATCATTTATTGCAAATATCTCGTTTCCTATGGTTTTTTTCGTATATGTATTCATGATAAATATTGTAGAAGATTAAATTTTCTACAACCTTTGTGCAAAAATTTTTTCGATATCTTGAACCATTTTCGAGATTTCGATATTTTTTATATATTTTTTTTTCAAACCGTCAGATTAAGGAAATCCCTCAACATAATTGTCAGATTATGGGTCAGTACAACAAGGCCATCAAGAAGAACCGCCTGTATAAAAATCTGACGCGCTCGAGTAAATCAAGGTCACGATTTTTTTTTGCATTTTCAAAAATCGGCCCTGACTGATGGTCGCGTCCAAATCGTCAGTCTTTAAAATAGGAGCTACTGGAGGGTTCACTTAACATCCCTTATCAATGTCTGACGCGCTCGAGTAAATTTTTTTTTTAAATATTTTCATCCCCTTCGTACGGCCACCCCCACCACGCAAAACGGCAGATTATCATTTTTCCGTTATCAGACAGACGTGGCGCGACTACCCTATTAATATCTGACGCGCTCGAGTATTTCTTGGTGACTGTTTTTTTTTACATTTTTGAAACCCTGTAGACGCTCCCCCCACCGCTGAAGGGGAAAATATCACATAACCTTTTTTTCTTTATTCCACCTAATCTTCAAATTCCAGTAGGTCCCAAAGACGCTCGAGTAACTACAAATTTAGCATCATTGCCTCCCCTACCATTACTGTTTTTTCAACGAACGGTAAACTATTTCTCATCTCGATGACTTGCTTTGAAATATTCCTACAATTCGGGTAATCGGCACATAATTCATAATAATAATATACGCTTACTTACTCGACTAATTTGGCGAGTCACTACTTATATATGTTACCAGAAAAATAACTGTGCATGTGTTTGCACTTGGTTGATTATGTGATACTTAAAGTTTTTTTGGCAATTAAATTGGTAATTTAATTCGCATTACTAAAAACATAGCTGTTGTGTAATGTCTTTATAAATTTTAATATATTTATCTTTTAACTCGATGAAAAACAACAGATACGTTGTTTGTTTAATGGTAACTACATCTCACTATTGTAGAAGCTATATCTACATACATATTGCACGCGAAATTCAATATATCAGATCATTAGCTAGACTAATTTTTGTAATGGGCGCAGTAATGGATCCTATAACAATCTCCAGCGAGACAAGAGGTGTTATTTTCCATACATTTGCTGTAAGTGCTTCCTCAACGGCTAATAAGCTATAATGACGTGTTATTTCTAAAGATTCACGAATTCCAATCACTGGGGAGTAAGGTGCGAGAGTTTACTGACCTGTGTATCTCACAACCGCTACGGCTAACCGCCACCACCAGTCCTGCGATCAAAAGAAAATACATTGTTAATTACGCGATTTACACATGAGCGTATCTCAATTATGACATACTGAATTATAGGTAGGTGACGTATAATCACACACCGTGAGCACAGAAATTGTATCGCGAGTGCATGCTCACGCTCGTGATTCCGTCATCGAATCCAGGAACACAACCTCACTTCCCCGTATTGACTTGTAATTACGTGCATTTTGTTCGAAAGAGTTTCCCGGAATGCGAGTTTGTGTAATAATTCTGTTGTCTATTTACATAAGTGAAGGCATTAGTTTCGAACTAGACCTTGCGCTTCGTACGGATGCGGCTGTTTACGACAAGCCGGTGATTGTAATGGCTGATAGCCGCGAGACTGGCGCATTATGTAACACGTTGTTGTAACAGAGACTCATTTGTAAATACAAATGTTACAATTTATAGGTAAGTTTAATCTCATTAATATTAATGCAGTTTCGTGTAAAACATATTAGTAGTTATTTAAGATCATAGGATTAATTATAGATAATTGGCTAGATTTTTTCAGAGAGCTAATCCGGCCTGGTGAAACATGTATAAATACAACTTAGTTAGCCAATGAAACTTCCTGTGCTTTGGTGGCTCTCAGAAGTTTTATGTAAGTTATGTACTTAATCATAATATTAATACATGTAGAAAAAAACTTTGTACCCCTTTTTACGAAAATTACGCGGACGGAGGAGTATGAAATTTGGCACAGTTAAAGTTTATATGGAGAAGGAGTACAGAAAGCTAATACACGCTCTTGGTGCGTCGTTCTTTTTACGACCTTGGCGGGCACATTGTGTCTAAATAATACTGTTTTGGTAGATTACTACCACCATCAATATAATTCAGGATTTTTTAATAGATGAGTCTGTCTGTAATCTTCAATTTACTAGTCTTAAAGTGCAACATACGTAATGCTGTTTAGTCACAGAGCCAAAACAAAAAGTTGGTTATATTTTTAGTAGATACACGAAACCTTTCGTGTGCGAGTCCGACTCGTTCTTGGCCGGTTTTTTCTAGTGATTATTTTAATTTGTTAAAACTTTCGTATTCCTTCGAGATACGTGGAGGATGGTCCGATTTGCATGTTAACTGTACTCACTTGTTGTTAACTTGACCCGCTCTACGTACAACATTTGAATTAAAATGTTTATATCCTTGAGAATTTGAATTAATCGTTAACTGTTTTTTTGTTCCAGGTAAAACATTAATATTTCACTCTGCTAACATTTGGTATGTAATAATCGTAATATAATACTCCAACTTACTTTTAATTGTTTAAGATTATCTTAGTATCTCGAAGACATCCTAAACTAATATCATTGACCCGTTAATGCGAAGCTGTTATCGAGACAAAAAATGCAACAATTTCAATGACTACAAAAACTATTCAAAAAAATCACAAACTCAATATATATGGATGAATCGTTTAAACAAACTGTTTATATCTTTTTTTTTGTATTTCCGCTTCGTGTCTAATTAATGTACAGTAATGAAACAAAAAAATACTGATTTGTAAACGTCACTCTGCATCGACCGCACGTCATTTAGATAAAACATGTAGCACTTATCTTATGCCAACTCAATTTTCACAATCTGTTCCATTAATCAGATCAGAGCACCTATACATGCGATGCGTTACATCAGAGTGGCGGAGTACTCGTCACTATCCCACGCTTGAACAGACCGGACGAATACTATCGTTAGAAAAAGTTACCGATCCATCAGTAGTAGAGTCGACTGATCCTCGTGATCATTGAACCTTAAACGGCACTTCGATTCCCATACATTGTTTTATAAGTAAACACGCTCGACTGGCTCACAATCGCAATTTCACAGTCAAATAACAGATACTGACACCCATGCTAAACTTGCACGATGTATTTGTGAAGTGTAAAATCTTTGTTGGTTTTGTGATAGTTCTGAAGTTCACACTTAGGCTTTACGGAGAGTATACAATATAAATAATTAACCTAACCCTAGATTTTTAATTTCTGGATAGTACGCGATTACGCTTATTAAATGAATGGCAGCTTTTACTACAGTGATTTTTTCTCAGTCATTTTATGATTCTAATTTAAATGTCAGCATTTATTTATATCAACTTTATAAAGCGTGATTACTTGAGTGCAGAAAAATCTTCAATCTGTAATATATAGTAGCTACCCAAAAAAAAACTAGTACTAAACTACTTGTAGTAAAAACTGATGTTTTTTGCTACAGTAGCTTAATATGAAATATAGATATGCCTTTTTATCGGCACTTGTTATTATTTGTTTAGACAGACATCACGATATGTATCGCTTATATTATAATCTACTACACATAGAGTATCTGCTACTAGCGCTGTAGGCGGTATATGTTATTTTTATTCATAGTTATTAAAATGAATATGTAGACCAAAAAAGCGCACATATTCATTTAATAATCGCAAATAAATAAACCAAATTGTTTTATCATTTTACAATGTAGGTTACCGTTTCAGTACAATGTCTATCGGCCGTTATTATAGCGCCATTAAACGAGTTCAGAGTTCGGGGAAACTCGCTCATCTGCCGTTTTATCTCGATTAGTTTGACGTGCAAATTATGGTGTTTGCGCATCTATGTTGTCAGCGTGAACGAACCGTCAACGTCCACAGAGATACACCACAGTCACGCCACCCGCGCACCATCTGTCAATGTCACGAACCAGGCAATATTCTCACGTGAGCAATACAGGGAAGCGTTTTTATCGCCATTACGTAAAGAAGCTATTACCGAAGACGCCACTCTCTGATCCTCCGATATATGCAATGTTTTAAAACTAGTTTAATCTAAGGCTATAAATTCTCATAAGATAACGGCAGTTGAACTCAACATGGGTGCTCATTTGCGAATTCGTGCCCTTTTATCTGCAAGTAATCATCAGATACATTCGATTCCGCATATCTTATTTGAACCTATTTAGTTTTACTTGTTTATTTTATTTTCAAAATACACATAGTCAAACGTGGCTCCCTAATGCTGTCTACCTTTACCGATATCCTTCTGCCATGTGCGAGGAAAGGAAGTCAGGTCGATAACCTGTTAATATTGACTCATCTCGCAAAGGCACGCGCCTAAACACACACCACCTGCTGTCATAGGTGTCTCGCTCCTTTTAGAGACATTTATTTTGTTTCCAGTTGTTATTAGCTTAGGTATCGTCTTCCCTTTTATATTTTTACGAGCTTCAGCGATACTAGCGCTAGTACCGTCGACAGGGAGTTCATCCTCACGCGACCAATTTGGTCCTAAACTAAATTGGTCGCGTATAGTGCGGTTTGAGAGACATTTTCTCCCGCGCACGATCAGGTCGTGGAATGAGCTTCCTGTAGAGGTTTTCCCTGGAGTCTACAGCATGGGGTACAGAAAGTTTATGCAGAATCGGCAACTCGCTCGTGACGCCTCTGGTGTTGCAATCGTCCATAGGCTACGGTAACCGCTTACCATCAGGTGGGCCGTAAATTTGTTTGCCACCAAGTGGTATATAAAAAACTATTCCGATTAATAATTTTAGATGCCTGTTGTGTCTGAAATTCTAACACCCGGGTATAATAGAAACCGATATTTATACTCGTATGTAACATTATTATATTGTATGATACTAAAGTTGGATATGTTTCATATCTACATATCAATAGATGGACAGGTTCCGATGGCACCTTCACAAGGGTACACCTTATACGTCACGAACACGCCCACGCGACGCAACCGTGTCGAGCATAAATATCGTCGCCCGTGCCTGTCACTGAAAACTCGATAACTTGATGGCAACTAAATAGTTCTCGGCCTATACAACATTTTCTGGAAATATTCATACAAAGCACGTTCCAAACAATAGAGAAATAAACCTTGTTCAATTTTCTACCTTCGCTAAACTCGATCTTAAATATTCTTCACCTCACAGAACGACTATTTGCTTATCTATCTTGCGAGCATGCTGTTTATTGGATTCAATATATTGAATCTCGGTACTTCTGACTTGCATTCGAGTTGAACGACCCATACATAAAAGATCACAGAGTCGAAATATTTGTTTGGAGATGAGTTTTGTATAATTCGATTAAATTTCGTAAGTCGGCCGTCGACCTGGCCGGGCGCGCACAACGATCACGGCTATTTTGGAACTAAATCTACGTGACGCCACGCACCTTTCGCAGACACCGTTCCACCAGACTGCATTACTATCGGTAGATTTCACAGTGATACAAAACGTGATTGGGCCTCGAGCCACTCCATTTCCAAATTTCGTGGAACGGTTTGTGTTAATGATGACAATGTTATTCCGTAATAACTTCCTGTAAAGATACTTGCGCATTTTATTTTAATAATGATTTTCGAATGAAAAAGGGAACTACGTTTCCAGTTTTATTAATAAACACTAGCTGTCTTCCGCGGTTTCACCCGCGTTCCCGAGGGATCTTTTCTTTTCCCGGTATAAAAAGTATTATATCTCTCTAGTTGGACCAAACTGCACACAGTTAGTAAATTTCATGACACGAATTTTTTTATGTTATTATGTAAAATAATTTTATATTAAAATTTTTTTGTAGATTGAAAATCCTAATAAAATGTTATAAAACTATAAAAAAAAACAACTGTTAGAACCACCTGCAATGTGAACCATGAAATTTGCTACATTTCGATTGAGTTAACTGCGGAATAGTGACTGACATGATTTTCCTTTGCAGCATATTTTTATTTTTTTGTCATGACCTTGTACTCTAAATGGTATTGTAACGATACGGAGTGCTCTGTAGGAAGTGAAACTATTAGATCCAGTTCTGTTCAGTGATCGTGGTATGCGGACTGTAATTGTTATCGTTAGGGTTGGCCAGAGAGCAAGCACCGATGTGAACAAGGTTATGGGATTTTAATTGACAGATCACAGTGACGGCGGCGGACACCGGTAGCCGACTTTATTCAGGTTAACTGTACCACTACCGTACGACACGGACCGTCCACCGCAACGGGAAATGCCGGGCGTCACCCTACATCGACCTTGTCTTCCACACCACACTCAATTTCCTGCAGGGACCACACTTAATCACAAAAAATAACTTACAGCTCCAATCCTTATCTGTGGCGAGCTGGCACATGAAAGTAAATCTTAGTTACAGCAGAAGTAATGTCGCCTTCGCGTGGTCCAGGTTTTTCCATTATGCATTCTACTGGCGATGTTCTTTCTGTGTCATCTCTATTGGAGTTATTCGCCGTGTCAGTTGCTAAGTGAAACCGTCGCGAGAATCTTTTATTTTCCTTAATGCGTGCCGTTTCGGCTCTTGTTCGGGATCCTACTGTGACAGCCATTATAATTCCGAGTGAATGTGGAAGTGTACAAAGACGGCTTTGTGTCCGCCATAAATATTCATGAGGAAGTGACTATTTTCTACACACGTGGGTCGGTGGATACGCACGATACAGCCGGCCTAATTGGACGTCTGTAGGCGCGAATTTGTTTCACTCTGACGGGAATTCCTTATTTGAATTTGTGTGTCGGAGAGTTAAATATAATTGCTAAATATTACAACCCCGCTTATTACTCCCACGCATTTATTACAACAACGCCCGATATTTCCGCATCTGTGAGTGTTTTAGGTATTTAATTGCCCTGAAGTATAGTTAACATTACATAATGATATAAATACATTGAAGACTAATCCTACTTTCTCTTAACTAGTTTCTTGAGGCCACTATAAGAAAGTAAAACCCCGCTATGTTAGCGCTCGCCCGTGTCCTGTTGACACACAAATTGGTATGATAATTTATTCAGGGATACATTGAATTAACAAAACACTATTATATAGCGTATAAAATGTAACTATCAAACGATTTTTCGCAGTATAATTTAAAATTTTTATCAACATCAATTTTTATTCAATTTCACCAAATGATATCTAAGTAGTATATAAACACATTCATGATATAAATGAGAACCCTCCAATTGAGGTAACAAGCATATATCAAGTTATATTTTTTGTGGCACCAGATAAACAAGGTTTCTTTCCTTAAGTAGGTTGCTCAAGATGCAACCATTTATGCGCTGAGGAGGTGACATCGATGGCGACCCCAATCCTGGCGATTTTCTCGCATGCATGCAGACATGTGGAACGCGGGAACGGTAGTGCATCTATAGCCCGTATGCAATCTTGCCCTGTCCTGCCCTGACTCTTGCCCTCTGCATATTTGTACTTCACATTATTTAGCAACTAGATTTTAAACCCCTTACTGTCTCTATAACTGTATGTGGGCAAATATTGTTGAAAATATTTATGCATATTACATATTTTGCTTATTTAATATTAATATTTTGTTTACACTTCTTCACAAGGCTAAAGTGTCATCGTCGACCCTTCAAAATTTTCTTGAGGTATCCCATGCTATAAGTACAATGCAAATGATGCACCAATCATCATCATCGTCATGTCAGCTGGAAGACATCCACTGACAGATGCCTCCCCAAAGATCTCCACGTTGGCTAGTAGGTATTGATATGGCGCATAGATATAAATGTTTTATTTTATAAGAAGACCGAAAACAACGAAGAGTCAAACGGATGGTATCTTCCGATCTATGTTGTTTCTTCTGTTGAATACATGGTTGACACACTTTCAGGAGAACTCTTACAGCGATGTTGTCACGTTTCCCGTGTTTAGAATTGTTTATTGAAGCCATGATGTGACCTTAACATTGTGTTTTACGATTGTCTCGTCACTGGTCCGCACACTGACATTTCAATAGAGAAGGTGAGCGCGGGTCGCAGCGTGAGGAGAGGCACGACGCGTGACGTCGCGTTCGCCCTGGCGCTAGGCGCAAGCAACCGCCTCAGCCTACACTACATATCCGCACCGCACTAAACACAGCCGCCCAACGCCCCGTTTCTACTGCCAGCGTTACATCTATTTTTTACAATCGCGATTATTTATAAACATTGTCCCCGCCCCGTACGCAGCTTGCAACGATACATAAATCACGTACTATCGCACCGCGTGACCTGGGACGAACACAGCGCATACTTCATCTTTTCGATAAAGCTTTGAAATATGGATGCTATTTTCCGCATTGACATTGGACGTGCACGGCAAATAGGATTGATTTCATGTTACTCGCAATTTGAATTCGTTTGAAATTCTCAAATTAACCACGGAAGCTTATCGGCGTTGGTGTTGACTTAAATTTGCATCTAGTATATTCTCGTCGCCAGTTGGATAGTAATGTGCTCACGATTTAACGCTAGTATTAATGCATTATTCAGCGGGGTTTTCATTAGGCTGTCGCTATCGGCGCGGGGGATCGCGCTCTCGTTAAAATGTACGGATGGCATGACGGGTGCTCGTATTGGAGTATTGGACAGGCACGCGAGAGAGCACCTATCGTCGATCACACTCAAATCGCTGAAAATCCCATTTGCAGTTTACCATTTTCCACTGACGAATTTATGCATCGCGACATTCATCTTTGTCTCGTGCCATTACACTCTGAGCCTTGGCGTGTTTTCATTTTACATTTCAAAGGGAGATGAACTATTGCAAGTCATAAATTTCAAAGCTTTCATGTGCGCTATAAAATTTTAAGTGTATGTCATGCAAAGCCACCGTTTTGTTGAATTGTTAAAGATGAATACGAACTGTTAGAAAATCGTGAAATGTATGGCCAACATACTAAAATAACCAAGTACTTTCCTACTTAATATTGTAATAGTAAAATATGAATATTATTACCAGCCCCTTCGATCGTTAATATAACTCTTATATAGATATGTAAAAAACGAATGTGGGAAATATATAAGTAAATAAGTACCTACCTACTTTTAAACATTTTAATGCCCATTGCCTTTCCCTACACTAAATAACAACTACGAAGTCATATTTATCTCGTTGGAATTCCTCAAACGCAATGAAGATATGTAATTAGCAAAGCAGAGGTTCTTATTAAAAATCTAGTTTGCTCGACCAGTTTGAAAGAAACTGGTGCGGTGCTGGTACAGGTTTATCAACCCCACACATGACACGCACTCGCGGATGTAATGTACCTACTTTCAATATAAATGAGTACACAGCCTACTGATACTGTCCTAAATACTGTCCACAATACTTTGCAGAGTCCTTTTCTGAACATAAACTTTTTTTGTTTTTCTCATACCAAGTTGCAATAAATTAATAAAATTATGATTGACTGCAGTAATAACTACCGATAATATAAAACATATTTGTGTTGTATTAAATGTTAGGTGCAGCAACTGAACACTAGTCATTGATTTTTTTGATTCAATGTTGTCGAACCTCTCGAATTCCGCTGTTTTTAATTACCTCGTAGACGCCCTGCCGCTGAGTGATGTCAGTCTTCGTCTGAAGCACCTGCAACAAACACGTACACATTAATTAATGCCACCTTCAAGAAACACAAACGTAATTAAACTGTGTGTCCATTTTCGAATGGAACCAATACGAAAATGGTCTTTCGCTTCCTCTCATGAGTCGTAAACATTAACATGGCGGTGTACACTTCAATTACAGAATAGCCATTCAATTAACGGATGTTGTTGGTTTATTGATGTGATAACTTAGATTCGCTTATGAGGCGCTGCATTATATAGCTCGAACACGCATACTACTATCTAGATTCTAACAGCGGAAGGCAGTCACGCCCAGAGCTAGAGACTAGATGTATAGCGCAACAGAAGATGCAATTATGAATTATGAGCAACATTTCCGGCTGGCTATTCATGTTGCACGAGCATCATGAACATATTTTTTTTTTATCATTTCAACCGTTGTTCGCGTCGGACGAGCGAGTGTGATCTCAGACATATGTCGCGCTCTCATGTAAACAAAGCACTGCGCTGACCGGGTTAACCTTGAATGGTAAATATGTGTGGAGTTTCGCCAGGGAAAATATGCCATTGATGCAGGCGGCGTGCGTGCCTCGGATAACGGTCACCGCGAGCCGAATAAGTGGTTTAGCATCGTACGTGGAATGATAATTTTCAAAGCGAGACTTGTCACGCGATTCCGCTGCTCTGTCACTGCTGGACGCGTTTCATAGTCCCACTTTCTAACCTTGTGTCCTTGAACTGCGTGCCCGCTCATGACTTCATTTCTTGCATTCGCACTTTCGTTATTTTTTTATCGAAACTTTGATCTTATCTCTTCTCTGCGATTTTATTACAATTTCTAAGATGATATCAATTCAATCTGTATTAATGATGAATCAGTAATAGAGACAATAGTGCAAGGTTTCGTGTACCCAATTACGAACAGGTTGAGTGTCGGTGTCGGCGTTTGCGACGGAACAATGAGCCACTAACGAGATATAGCGGTGGTCCGTCAGGCGGATCGTCGCTTGCGGAACACCTCAATCCACTCTTTGTTTACGTTGGGAATCGGGATCGATCTTGCTCGCGGAGCCCGATCGCATCCCAACGCAATAAAGCTCCAAGCTGGCTCACGACTCCGCAATGTCTACTCTTTATCGCCCCCACCGAATGCGGTACGATCTTAAACGTATTTTAATAACTTCCACCCGCGCTGCCGCAATGGGTTCACCATGCAAATACTTATACCCTCGAAACACCGTTACACTTTGGATACTGACGGTAATAAACCGCCCTGTGAAATATTAATATAAATCGCAAACGGGAAATCCGACCATGCCCTAGGCAACCGGCGACGGCGGCGGTGGCGGTAGACAAGCCCTATGGTCGTCTCGTAAACTAAAAACCTCGCTTATACTCAGATAGTTCAATCTTACTTAACGTCAAAAAACTAGAATGTCTAGAAGAAAGTGCCCTCACAAGTTCGAGTACGAGACAGGAGTCTTCGATCCTATCTTAGAATGAGGTAAGTTGTTTGTAAAGCCGATGTTCCGAGTGTGGATTTGAAGTTCCCTTTCGTGATATGGCGAGGCGCTTTCTCTGTCGCGACTGCGCTCTGACACTTGCACTCTTCCTTTCTACTTCGCAATCGTCGGCAGATAACCTCATCACTGCTTATGTGAAAACTGTGCTACTATTCGTTATTAAATTTGAAATGTCTTCACTTTATAGTCGCAACTAACTATCATGAAAAATTAACTGCTTCTTAGTTAATCATTCATCATCGTAAACAGTAACGTCAATGTTAATTTATGTTCTAAGCATCTTTTGATTGAACATCAGTCTAGGTATGAAATATTATTGTAAAAGGATATTGAAATTACTGCAGAGCTCTTTTCTTTCACCGGAAGGTATTTAATTAAATTTTTGGACCGCTACCGAACAATGGAAACTTTTTGAATAAGTTTTTGCTTCATCATTTCTATTTGCAAACTACTATTACAAAATAAGATTAACAATTTTCTCACGTCCGCATCGAGATCGAGTTAGGCGACGACAACCTCTGCAAAAAGTAAGTTGGAAATCTAATAGAGTTTGTGGCAAGCCGGTTATTTTTTTAGTTTCGCTGACGCCGAAGAGAAATGCTATGTAACGCTCGCGAACGAAGACGAAGCAACCTGACATTACAGTAATAACACAGAACCGCCCTTCTGTCATTACTCTGTACACTTTCCTTCGGGTAACTAAAGAAGAAAGATGAAATGATTTTATTTTTCAAGGGTTCTTTTTTCCATTGTTTATTTTCATATTCTTTGTTCTCTTTCTGATATCTGCGCACATTAACGAAGACTTAATGAATTTCGAATTTCTTCGGACATGTGACATGTGGTTGTAAATCCTAGATTAGCAGTAAAATATGGTTGTTTCATCAAGCAAGAATAATTAATAATAAATATGCTGGGACTTAAATAGGTAATTACAGAACAACGCGACATGTTCATGCACCCAAATGTCTGTCCTGGACGGGAATCGAACCCACGACCTATGGTGTGTTGGTAGTGTCCATACCAACCACGCCAACGTCTATAATAATGTTTTCAAAATGTGTAAATTCGCCACTACGGATTAAAAAAATATGACCTACTTATGTTTAAAACTTCCTTCTAATAAACAACTCATAAAGATTATATGAGAGTGTGTCTAGCCGACAATGACAGTTGCCTGACGTCGGAACATGGTCATTGAGAGACTATATAAATAATTATCATTAAATGTTGGTCTAAGTTATTTTTCAAAAACAGTAATTGCTGAGTTTATTGTCGGCTCTTCCCAGCAAAAGCAACCTTCCGAACCGTGCGTTAGAGTTTTTCATAAATCAAACATGTCACTTGTAATGAGTTCATTTGTTGACTTTATTTTGAATTTGAATTTTGTGCTAATAATGTCAGCGATCATCCCACAACAGGTTTAAAAATTATGCGTCGTAATTTTTGATAAATACCTTTTATCATGTCATGAAAATTCTATCTCATTATTGCCTACTAAGAAGTCGTCTTAGAATTGATTGTACGTATTCATATAGATCTAAAAATAAATTGACACAATATTTTAATACAAAAGCTAGGAAAATCTGTGATTTTTTATCAATGACCTGAGGATTTTTAAGTAAATCCTACAGTCGTGGATTGTACAAGTTTTTTTACATAAGCATTCTCCATGTTAATCTATTAGTTGTCATAAAACTAAACAAAAGTAATATTGGAGTCTTCAATGTCGCTATATTATTACGAGAATAAAAATAGCATCTGCTTCCTAAGAGTAGGAAGCGAATAAACCAGAATTCAAATTAAAACTTTATCAGTTTCAAAAAAATACAGTCGTGATGCAGACATAACCTAGAATTTGACTTCAAGTTAAATAATTCATTAAATTAGAAGGATGTGACTGATAAATACTAGGGCATAGTTTAATTATTATGACTAGTATGTTCTTTAAAGCCGACATTTGCGATCGTAAACATTAACTATTTACTAATTTAATGATAGACATGTCGTTGCTAATTGCATATTTTGAGGCGGCACTTTATAAATCGTAGCCGATCGTCTGAAGTGTTACGTAATTGCAAGAATGCGGTGGTGGACTTGTAGACACGTCGGGCGGTTCCTGTTCGCATGTGAACCGTATTTATTGTAATTACGTTCGGTCGGCCGCTGACTCCATCTATCGATGGGACGGGAGCGCACCCAGATGAGACTCACGATAACATCTCGTCTGCCTTCAATTATCTACAAGCCACTTACACTTTTGTGGTGCAACCCTATAATTGTTACATATTACCCGTACCTACTTCTGCCATGTCGTAATTTGTCATTTCGCTCTGTGATTCTCTAATTATACTTCCGTCGATTATGCTTGACAAGGCGTTATTGCATCAATGTTATTTGTTTGACACTAATTTATCGACGTGATTATACTAATGCGCTTGATCGCCTGCATAAAATGCTTCCGAGAATTGTCGGTGATACAATGTAGGTACAGGAATCTACATATTTATCCAAATACATTAATTGGAGTAGCATAGGCAATAGTATCCCGATTAAGACCGTGATCGTCTCTAGGTTGGGTCCGTTTGCGTTATTCCGCGGTATCGCGCGAGCAATCGTAACCTCTTCCCACATAATTGGCGTGTGGGCGCGGTGGCGGTGGCGCGTTATCCCGATCGCCGCCCACCGGCGACGAGGCGACGCCCGATTAGATAGCTCGGCCCCCGACACCCCCGACCTAGGCAACACCTCCCGGCTGCCGATGCACACCGACTTACTGGGAACATCTCTACACGCTATCGCCAGACACATACCTATCCGAAATCTGTCTTGTTAACTTAAAACCACTCATGTCAAACGAATATTTAAAATCTCAAAATCAGGTTCCTTAAAGCATTAAAAGCGAAAAGCGACAAATTTTTCAAAATAAACTACGTATATAATCGCAAACGTTTCCGAGATTAATGTCGATAAAATGTGCAACTGGTGCCCCTGAGATGGCCCGCGCGGATTTCGCTTCCCCGACGCGACAATACCTCGCGAGCTCTCATTAGCGATAAGATGTGGCACTCGCCGGCTTGTTACGCAAGACGAGACGTTCGTGGACGCTTCATTAATTGCGTATTGTCGAAGCTCCCGCGACCGGCCGATATCTTGCGGTTCGATGATGCGATCTCTTACGCGACGTTCCTATTGCCGTCCGCTACGAAAACGACAATGTCTTCACGTATGTATAGTATGGCCCAGTGGCCATATATAATGTAATAGTACCAGTGTACTATTACTATTATTATAATTAATATAACAATATAAAATTTATCGGTTGCATCGATGATGGGCGTGTTTGTTTATGCCGCCAGGATAAACATAGATAATTGCAATGACCGTTAAGTTGATATAGGGCGTCGGTTTCGCCCTCCCTTATGGGGTTCAAAATTAAATAATACCGTGAGATACATTCACCGATAATAAACTTTAAACTGAACTACAAAATATTATAAGAGTTACACCTATCCTGAACTTGTCGAGAATAATAAATATAAGATAATCATTAACGTCCGCTTCTCGAATACGTTTATGCGTCTTTTCTGAGAACTTCCCTATAATTTAACCCCACTCAAAAGGCTTACATTATTCTACCTTATAATTCACTTTCTAGTCAGTAAGAAGTACTCGACAGGTTTTATGGTAGTATTCATTTTTATATGTTTACTATAGCCAATCTCCGGAGCCCATAAGAATGTTTTGTTAAATTCTATAAAAGCATCAGCCAGTACAATCGCAAATGTTATCGTTGCAGCCGCAAATAATTCAAGCTAAGCGACGCGACGCATATCTTTATCGCGCACAATATGGTCGACGTTAATTGACGAAATGCGGAATGGTGGTGTTTGCAGTGGCTGATTTATGCGCGCGCAAATCGGTGCTCAATTTGCATTGGATCTATGTAAAGCGCCCACTCGAGCACTCGTTACCGCGATCGCAGCTGTCTTCAATACAGCTACTAAGACCAATCGTCACGACTAAATACTGGAATGTTAGTGTTAGTTATTTATTTTTATTAAAAGACACTCGCTAAATAGTAGGTACATACTATAATACTATACTTCCTTATGCAAAACATAAGACTTGTGTGAACTAGTTGCATTTTTATAATATTAATTGAATCCAATACCCCAGTGTATCGAGCACCAGAGACCGTAAATTATCGGCAATTTTAATATCCATCAGTTAATTCTACAGATAAGACCAAATTCTATGTAAATTACGACATTAGTCAAATTCACGGTTCGCAATTTAACAAGCGATAGTATGGGCGATAGGAACCGTTGGGTGGCGGTTTACATGTTTCCAGTAAAGGCTTGCACGGGTTTAAGAATATACGACGCCAGATAAAATCAGGAGCATTGTGTACAAGCACATAGATCATTTACTGTTAGATGTTCAAAACACAAATAAAATTAAGGAAAGACAGTCGTAAACGACCGCATAGACTTTCATATGTATTGCGGTGTAAAATAGCGGCGCGCGGTGTGCAAATGACATTCCACGTTCATACCACACCAAATAGGTGCGGAACGTGAATCGTATTTGGGTCACACACTGATTCTCGGTAATGGAAGCGTCGAGTTTAAAACTGCCGAGTTTCACCGCAAGTAATCTGACGACGCACAAGAAGTTCCCTGCTAATTTTCGGATCGTGCGTTTTAGGCTGTGGTCACGCGCGTGTCGACCGCAATCGAATTCCGCTACCAGAACGTGGCACGTACTCAGGGCCAATAACATGATAAACATCTCCGCTAATATCACTACTGACAAATTACTTAATTCTCAGCTAAGCTATTATCATCATAATATGGTACTTAACGTTTCAACGGTACGTTGAGTTCTACGTGACGCTAATAATATGTATCTACCTACTATTGTTACTCAACAACTTATTTCATCAAATAACTGTTATAAATATTCTTATTAAATAGGCAGCACGTTGAAATATATGACTTTAAAAATATTTCTACACTTGTATTAATTATATGCCGTTTCTATATCCCATATTCTGCGTTTGAGTAGAAAAATATATTTTTGCTAAGTTTAACTTCTGAAGCTTTTATTGCTAATCCGCAACTAGACACTAATTCGTTTAAGTTTCTAAGGATCATTAATTTGAGCAGAGGCGGCGCGTCTTGTAATTTTTCTATATTAGCCGGATATAATCACACTGTAGTGTAATTAATAGCATCGTAATTCAGACCACGTTTTAAATGGCACGTTGTTTCCTTCTATTAAATTGGTACCATTACGAGCAATACATTTATGAATGCAATAATCTTGTAATATTAATTACTGTCGATCGAACGTATTCATTATGTAGTTCTACATGAATAGTTGTAAAAAAAAACTCTACGCGAAGTCAAAAGTCATAAAGCAGTACGGCCATCAATTAATTCCGCGCTGAGTATCGAATGTGACAGGTGAAGTATCGCTGCATCTGGTGTTGGTTACGGTGCGTCGGTGTTCGTTCCTCGTGGCTCAGTGCTCGCGGTTTTTAGTGAATGCGATCAATAGCTCGTATTGTGGCGCTAACGCTGACTACCGCGACGGCACACAGGTTGCATAATGTGTCAGCCGTGGGAGCCAGCTCAGAACCACGCCGTTATGCGACGCACGCCATCGGTACCGTTCCATTAGTGATTTTATTAGACGATTCGCGTGTATTGCCCGTAATCAATTTGATCACGTTGCAGGCGTTGTTGCTCGCTCCACTTGCAACCTATTATAGTCCATAAAACGCTTTACAGCCATATTCGCCGGTTAAGCTCACACGCCGTTCTTACCAGGTTAATGTAAAACTTGGCGAAAATAATTTTGTTTAGCTGTCGGTATCTGGGACACGTCGGCATATCACTTTAGTAGCCAATCACTTTATGTTAGGGGTATATCTATAACAGTATAGTAAGGTAATATTTGAAAAGTAAATTGTTCGATTTGGAAAGCTTGCCTAATTGTATGCGTTAATAAAATTTGTGCCGTGTACTAAATCTGCACCAGTATTACTTGTCGAATTTCCTCAAAAACGATCAGAGTATAAACCGATTCAGGTTTTTGGCTCAGTTAAATTCTTCTTATTGTTTAGTGTTAGTTGACCGTAAACAACTGGACAACGGTACCGGTGCCCGAAAAATTTTCAGTGATGTTTTTTTTCCAACTTTTTATGAATTTCAGCTGATAGATAATAGAAAGAGTGCTCCAAAAAATTAAACTATGTAAAGAAAATACAATGTACTTTGTTATGTCTAAAAAGCGTGCTCATCAAGTGCAATTCGCAAAAAACTGAACATAAATTGATTTCAGTAATTTAAAAGAACGGTAACTCGCCTCTGAAAATATAATGAACATCTTCTTTGTGCGCTTTTCAATCTACAATAATAATCGAGATATTTTGATTTGCTATAATATTAAAGGCTGATAATAATTTTAAATAACTATAAAAAGGTCGCAAAAAGTTATCGAATGATTACAAAAAACTTTTAAATTCAATTTTGAAATAGTCTGGCTTCTGCTATAGAAGTTGTTAAAAACATTATAAAGAAGTAAAGTAGACGAAAGGTAAGAAGTTATTAAAGCCTCTAAATATCTTTATATCCTTACCACTTACCATGGTGAGGTTGTGGTGGATACTAAAATAAAACATTATTTATGTGATATGAAATACAATGGTTTAAATATAGTTTAAAAAAAATTTTTTTTTTGTTTTAAATTAAAGCTTAAAAATAAAAATTGTCGGTCTTTGTTAACAATCCTTATCTATACGTACAATGGCCCAATCAAGAGGCTAAGTGCGGAAACAGCCCTGCCAAAACAAACAAACAATCCTTATATTTCCTTCCGATATTACGGTTATGTATATTATTTTATTAAATATTTATTAACTTTATAACTTAGATTTCTGTGTCATATGCAGATGTCTAAATTTTTATCTATATGGGTGCGGCTTTGTGAAACCAGCTTCAAAATTTTGTTTAATTTATTGCCGTATCACATTTTTTGGGTATGGCCCGGTATTTGTGTCTGCCGATGAGTCAGCTTAGCCTCTTACTCCCACGGTTATTGTCTCCAAAGTCTGAACCACACAGGTTACTCACATTTGCATATTTAACTCGCCATTATCTTTAAGCACCATTTTTCTCTTCGTATTAGTTATTTTATGATATTTTTCTAAAATTTTAAGTTTACAGTTAGTGAATAAATATTAACACTTTTATTTTATCGATAACACAATGAGTGAAAGATTTTGCACTCCACGGACTTTCCATTTTTTATTGAAAAAATTTTGTTGTCTCAAAGGAAGTACACTACTTATCTAATTATTTTTATAACAACCCGTCGTTTTTGTGTCGGGGGTTAATAAATCAAACCAATTAAGTTCATAAATCCTCAAGAGTTTAAAATATATATAGTCAAGTATGAAATTCATTTCTGTTTCATTAGAAATATTAAACGTCGAAAATTTGTTATATATGTTTCCTTTAAAATGAAACCAACACGCAATAAATGTAGCACGATTTGAAGCGAATAAACTCAATTATGAGCTTACAGAGACACCTGTTAAAGGACGAGCAGTCAATGTAGGCGCAAGCGCACCCGCAGTACGATCGCCGTGCAGTAGGTCGTTCACCTCGTGGCGACGTAATTAAAATCCTTCATGGAAAGTACGCCTGATGGAATCCATCCTGACCCCGTGCACGACCGCACAGTACCGCCCTTTAAACGTTACTTTATAAATAGGAGCAACTCTCAAACGCCCCCGCTGCGCCTGCGATGGCACCGCAATCTCCAACCAAAATAAGACTCGCGCTTTTTTAAAACATGCCAGTTTTATTCATCGAACATGGTCATAAATCTATGGAATGATCGAATGCTGTATATTATTATGTATTTTTTATTTATTTTTAACTTATATCTTATATCGATTGAACCAAACGTCTGTAGTTAAAATAAATGTGTCCATTAGAAAGTAAATGAAAATATTTCAATATATTACTTGATATAAAATTTTATGATACACATCTCCCATAAAATGTTTAATTTCGCTTTCAGTTGGGCGATACCTACTCTCGATTATAATAGAATATCGAACTAATCAGGAAATCGGTACGCTGTATCGCCCGCCTTGTGCCCCCGATCATTGGCGTGTCACCATCGCGCGCAGTCACGAACCTTATCCACCGCTGTTCTCGCGTGACCTTCTTAATTATAATCGCAGTGCGCCGACATTGGGGTCAAATAAATTCATCTTAAAGGAAAATTCGGACTTCAGAGTCATTATGATGTCCGCGAATGATAAACAGCTAAAATTGCAGGGAAGTGATTCAGAACGTGAGTCCGAAGAAGTAATTTTGAAAATTATACGACGCAAAACTACTTTGTTTTTAATACATGCACAGCTTTTGCTGCTCACTTATAAATATTAAATATTACAGTTTTTTTTTTAGATTCTATAGCATTTATTTATCAACATGTAGGTAACAATCGTGTAAAGACAATGTAAGTTTTCAGTACTCAATCAAACGTTAGCAAATGTAGTTAAAATATTGCATAGAATGTTCATTCATACTTCTGTGTAACAATTTTAAGAGTCTGTTTCATATTTGCCTCAGCATAGCAGTTGCCTCAGCATAGCAGATCTTTGTAGCTGCAAATAATTAGCACCTATCAAGAAAAATTACGTTAAAACTCTATACTTTATTTTGGTATTATTATATCTATTTTGGCCATAGTTACAAATATGACTGAAGCTGTTGCAGGGTTATTTATAATCGCATATTATGTGAGAAATACTTCGTAGAAAAGTTTTGAAAACAGACACTTTGCAATCGTTATCTGTAAATAAGGCTAAGGTGTTGTAAAACAAGTGACCCTTGTTCTGATCTCTGCTCCAAGTACAATCCTAACCTGCACGGTCGTGTACTCCAGTTACTTCGTTATACTTTTGTGGCTGAACGCTACCGTTGCTACAATTGCAGCCCTAGATACCTAACCTAACCGAGGGCTAAGCATTAAGCGCCTTAATAAGGCCACGCTGTAGCTGTCGTGGGAAAAACTTCCACTCAATCACTTTTTTTTTACAGAATAATTTATTTTCCCTTGCCCTTAATAGCCCTTTTCACACAGAATTGTACACACTAATGCGTTCTTTACTGATCATTCATCCAGTGAAGGCACTTTAAATGCCTTCTCAAATATTTATTTAGCGATGCATGCATGGGTAATTTAAGTTTGATATACTTATAGCATTTGCCCACAACTACGATCGCGCAGAATTTATTTACCGCAAATCGTATTTTTCACTCTTTTTACTCTTTATATTTCAAATTTCATCAAAACCTCTTGAGCTGTGTAGCCTTGAAAATCATATAGACATTCGATCAAACAGAATTAATTCGCATTTTATCATGTATGAACTACATGAAAATATCCGCCCTTTAATCATCTTATGATGATCATTTCTTGTAATTAATAAAATTATACGGTCATTGTTGCTGATGTGAGTGAAATTTAATTGATACTTCTACGACTTACTGTTTTTTGTTTCATACGAAAGTGCAATTATGAACATATAAGTAGAGTTTCAAGGATTTTTACATATAAGTATTGATCTTTAATTTTTAAGATCTCCTACAAATGAATAAGACTATCATTAATAATTGTAAAATAACCCATTGTTTCATTGATTAGTCATTTATATCAACACTTTACCCATAGTTGACACGCAATGAAAAATTATTATCATGACCTCCCGTTGAAGTCTTTTATATGAACAAAACGCAATACGATAAGATTATTTTAAACTGCAATGTAATAATTCTACTAAGTTTTATTTATTGATCATCATTTCGCTCAATTCATGATATAAAGTTTAATTATCATATTTTTGTACTTATTTGTTAATACGTGAGAAAATATTACACAATTTTATAAACTAGGTATATTTTGTTATTATACGTTATTTTTAAGACATTAAATATTATTATGAATTAAAAAACACGTTTATACCTAAGTTTAACTTGTTTTACAATCGTAGAAATTCCTTATGTAAATGTAAAAACAATTAAAAACAACTAAGTTAATGATAAAGCTTCCCGCAAAGGGACCAAACGAAGCGTCTCTAAATATAGCTCAGTGCCATTATTGCTATATGCGCATCGGAGCTTATCGTTCTATACACGATTAAAGACAAGCGCGCGCATGGGCAAAAACCTTCGTCTCTATACTATAACGGTACGTGACTTACACTCGTCATTTTTGTAACTTATCGATTTGTACTTATATTGTAAAGGTTGTGACTTCATGTGATTGTTTGTATCTGTAGATTATTTACTTAACGTGACTAATATAAACAACTAAATGAATAGCATTCCTATTTGTAGTTTTTGTGGTTCATTTATTTGTGTTCAATATTATCAGGCAGGGATAAACGAGATTACCCCATTTAATTATCCATGTCGTCTACAAGTACTAAAACGCCATTAAATATTTAATAAACAGGATACCACTTGAGACCTCTCTATTTGTCCTTGGTTATCTATGAAATATTTCGATTAATAGATGAAAACCCTACCAAATACATATAAATGAAAATCGGAAAAAACACCCAAACAGTACATACCCTTGAAGGTCACGGCAAAAGCTAGTTTTCAGATTTTCGCGTCACGTGATATTGTTCAAACAAATTAAACACGCAGTTCATGAAATGTCACTGTTCGTATATCACACAGTCCGCGGGATGACGCGCACGCAGCGATGGTCACAAGCCAAGTGTCGCGGCCACTCTCAACGAGACACTGAACTTGCTGGAGTGCGCCCCAACGGTTATAACATAACACGTCTGACGTAACCTTAACCTTGCAAGAAGAAGAGGAACGAGCTGCCGAAGGACGGAGAGAGAGAGCGATAGGCCCGAGAGAAAGGGAGAGATGGCTCGGACCCGCGGACGTCGCGTTCGATGCGCTGCGGCTGCGGCTGCGGCCAAGCGCGCGCCCTGACCGAGCAGCGAGCCGCTTGCGCCCGCGCCGGCATCGTTGCAGCCGCCCCTCGATTATAGAGATATTCCACTTCCCATATATCATTAGCCACCCTTGTTTGTTTTCCCACTCGGATATATCAACACTATGACTAATAAACAACTTTTATCGTAATGAATGCCTTCGTAAATAGCTATTTACTAATCTTATTTGAGAATCAATTGTTGGTTGATTTACTACATGTAACAAGCAGGCAGGTGGGTCACCTGATGCAAGTGAATACCGTCGCCTATAGACATTAGCAATACCAAGAGGAATGCCGATGTATTTTCGACCTCATTACAATGGCTTAAAGTGCAACTGCCGGAACACACTAACAAGTGCTTAGCGACAGATTTTCAGTTTGTGGGTAGCCAGCCAGTCAAGTACTATAAAGAACCCTACCACCGTGTATACTACTCGTACCACCGTGTATACTTGATATCCTAAAAAATAAACTAATAACTGTTGGTTTGTGAAATCATATAAATAAAGACATTCTGATAAATTACCCATAATTTATAGCTTTCGTGTAGATTGTAGCTCATTTAAGTCGATTTGTTCTCATAATGTGTTAACAACTGATCAAAGATCACTGGGTCGCACTCGGACTTCACGTAGGTAATGATGGCTCCCTATATCCGACGAAATTTATAGCTTGAGTTTGACTGATATTTTTGTATTTTCCACATTTCACTAAATATTTATACAATTTCAATATAATTTGATGGTTGAATCCATCTTCCCAGTTCTATTTACATATTCTAAGAAAAATCCTCTTAAATGATATCGATTGTTAAGAGCATGTTTTCTATTGATTCAATTCTTTATCTTCATTCCATCCTCACATTCGAGAATAAAAATTAAAACGCATTTCACTTTCGACGAAGCAACTATGTTTTCGCCGATTCTGCCTAATGACATTATTTACAACAAAGAATCGACTATGTTGATGACCCCTGCTTTCTACGGGTCACAATAAAAGCGTTTGAATCTTTACGTAAAGTTAGATATGTTTTTTTTAATAAATACTATCACTTCATGTTCATTATGTTTTAATCATGGGGAGTAAAATTTTAATGGAGTCAGTACTTTATTAATTAAAATTTTAGATAGCTTTATACATACCTACTGCTGATTTTTTCGCGCATATTCATTGGGCGCGTATATGCTTAGCATATGGAAACATTTATTTATGCAAACATATTTTTTACTTCATAGGCCTATAAAAGAAAATTATTATTTGAATTTCAGAAGTTTCAGAGAGTAAAACCACGATTGAAGAACTGCGTGGGCTATTTTCTTATGAGACATCATTTGTGTGTGAAATGGATACGAACGAATATCGTCACGTGATTAGCTTATTACTTTTTATCGTTAGAGCGCACGCAAGGTGATACTGTCGTTTGACATTTTCAACATGCGCTAGGTGGGTACTAGAATAAATCCATGCATCCAACACTTCCCTATAATTCTTTTCAACGCTATCACTACTTGGTTACTCTCATTGCCGATTCATAACCGTTTCACATCAATTCATCATGTTTCCTGGCTGTCAATTATCACATAATGAAAGAATGTTCCCAAGATAATCTAATATGATATAGTTTGTTATGCTTCCCAGCATATTTCCCGTCTGGTCGCTTATTATATATGCCCCAGGATATAATTCTTCTCTTACATTTATTGGCCAAGTGATACCCATCTCATTGTTTATTATCATGAGAAATTGTATTCTTCAAATAAGTTGCATAATTGCCTCAAATAAATATGAGATGCACCATAAATTAATTCAGAATTTTAATATAGCGTAAAATTTATTCAAAAAACAGACGTAATATTGCGAGTCCTTGAACCTAACCGAACCTAATTTGGCCGCAATTTATTTTATTTTGCTAGGTGAGTTATGGTCTAAATCGAATTCAGCTAAGGATGCCCAAGTAAAGTTGGTTCTTTTATATAGCCTTAGTGAAATATTTAATAGTCTTCTGCATATCAACATCGCTGAACAAGAGAAGTTATATTAAGTTTCACCTATAAAATCTTATTTTGAGTTAGATACGCCTGTAGAAAACCTCTATGAAATTGTATTATGGCTAAGCGGTAGCTTTTAATCATAACCATTACATTTCTAAAATAAAGTCTTAATTAAATGTCTCGTGGATATATGAATAATGCTAAAAAAAGTAGCTAGGCCTTACTAAATACTACAACTATTTTACCTTAGGCAAGTTTCATATTTGGCCACAATCTCGCCATATTACGTATTGATGTTGACAAATGTGGTAGCTTGAACTTTTTCAATGTCAGAAACGGTACAAGTCACGGAAGTTGCAATGAAAAGCATTTACGAGACTCTTAAACTAAGCCCACTAATTTATCATTAAATTCGTTATTGGATTATTAAACCGCTAATGGGTGAATTTCCATTTAAAACGAAGGTAAATTACATCTTATACACTACCTGTTAAAACAATGTTATGACTGAGTCTGGAACTTAATATTTGTTAATTACAAGATTTTCCTGGATGCTGATTACAAAGATCTAATAAATCGGTAAATTCTCAATCTCTTTGTTATAATTAAGAGTAATTTAATCCTAGACACAAGACAATGTGTTCGTCAAGGTCAAAAAAGGCTTCCATGTAGGTATGTACTTATTGACACATATCATTTCGACGTAGCTCTCTTTGATTTTGATTCTTCGTGCTTAAAACTACGCAACACTCATAACTTGGTCGACACTGAACATCAATAAATACATAATTATGAAGTTTAAGGTCATCTTTATTTAGATAAAATTTAAAGGATACAACTTAAAAACTAAATTACTTATATGACATCTCACCAAAATCATAAATGCTATAAAAAGACCTAATACGGTACTAACGATATTTTATCTATGCGGAAATTTGACGTTTTTTTTATATTTATTTTTAACTGGGCAAGATTCTTACTAACAAATTTGATTGCGATTTGTTTGCATTAACTAATTTGTTTGGATAATGTATTGAGTATAAAAACTTGCTGAGATAGCATTGAAGAACGTTAATAGTAAATCTGAAATAAATGTAAGGAACTACTTTAGAACTTAGCATTCGTTCAGATCTCATCTTTTTTATGGGCGACGCCAACAAATCCAAACGTCGTGTATACCGTTTTTCGTGGTAATATTTTTAGTGGGGTCAATATTTTCCTTATAAAGGATGTAGTAAAAGATTTTATCCATTGACATTTAAATATACTAATGTATATCTGTAATTCACCATGTGACAAAATAAGATAAATAACTACTGCATAAACACGACTTATAGCCAGCAAACATTTGCGTTTATTAAATAAAACGTCTTAATCCTAGACATGTAAATTACCATTTTAGCGTAGATTCACAACCAAACCAATAAACATTCACATTTACATTATGAGTAGGGTTTCAAGATTCCTGCACATGTAGTAAATGATATATCTCTGTAAGATTTTACCGGTAGGGCCTTTGACTGTAATGTCTTTTTATTATTACGATATTTATGGTCAACTTAGTATATTTTTGTGAAATAAAATTATGTATTTTAATCTAGAATTGATTGAGGTTTAATTAGTTGTTATGCCAATTTTACCTTTTACGAAATATAAAGCTCTATCTCCCCCTTCCGCTAAATAAATATAAAGCTGAAGTTACAAGGAAAACTATCACAACATAAGTCTTCTAGTTTATGAACTTAAGCCCCAAAACCAAGACCAAATAACTTGGCGTTAACATCTCCTTTCCCCTAGCAAAGTTTTCCGACCGTAATGAATTGTACTACGTTACGAGTATTACCTACTCCTTTATGGTGTTTTTCATGTACTACTTGCCTTTTTAGTGCACAAATCATATACTTAATATGATTATTACTACATTCTACAGTCTATTATTACATTCATAACATGTTTTAATAAATATATTTGTAAGTAAAAATTTAATAGAACAACATGTATATAGACCTCACTTGCTTGTCCTAGTTATTTATCAAGAAAAAAAACAGATGAAATATAATTAACGAAATATAATATATTCATACGAAATTAACATTAATCATTACAATAAAATTGTAGCTTCTGCAATGCACAGACATCATTAATTCTGCTTAATGCCTGCGCTTAAACATGACTGAACAGTTCTCGTGACAACTTTATTCATTCTTGCGCACTCGACTTGGTCCTACACTTTACAAAAAAAAATCATTTTCTTTCTTTAATTTATGTAAATACGTTTTCCTTGATGACGTCTCTATTCTCACGCTCCGAGATGCACCGAGCCCGATCTTAATCAACGGATGCGGATTTTTTATGGCTGTTTTATGAACCAGGAAATATTCGCTGTTGTGGAGTAAGTAGAAATATTATAAACAACATCTGATTTTACTTCAGCGCCAATCAATGAATAGATGATTATCTACAATTTAATTTCAAAAAAGCTATTATCACCCCAGTGTTCAAATGTGGAGATAGAGGTCGTATTACGAATTACAGACCTATACCGGTGCTTACCGCTTTTTCGAAGATTCTTGAAAGAATATTAAACAACTGCCTTACTGATTATTTGAGAAAATTTAAGATACTCTCAAATAACCAGTTTGGATTCAGGTCTGGCCTGTCTACCGAAGATCCTGTAACGCGGTTCACCGAAGTAGTAGTAAATAAGATGGACGATAAAAATAAGTGCTATGGAATTTTCTTGGACCTATCCAAAGCTTTCCATACGGTCTCTGTCCCGATCCTTACAACAAAAATGGAACGGATTGGAATTCGTGGCTTACCATTGCAAATTTTTAAAAATTACCTGTCAAATCGATCTCAGTCAGTAAAAGTTGGTACAGTGGTGAGCAGAGAGGAACCAATAGGCTATGGGGTTCCGCAAGGCAGCATTCTTGGCCCTACATTATTTTTAATATATATTAATGACCTATGCAGCCTAAGTCTTAAAAATTGTGACATTTTTACCTATGCGGATGACACTGCTTTATTAGTATATGGAGAAAACTGGACCAAAGCAAAAACTTATGCTGAGAATGCTCTAAAAATTGTGATGAAATGGCTGTCAACAAATCTACTTACACTTAATATAGACAAAACTAAATATCTACGTTTTCATCTTCCCAATTCTTCAGCACCTCCTATGGAGACAGGTCCTCTTACGGCTCATCAGTGTACAAAACAAAATCATAGTCAAATGCAATCATGTGCTTGTCCGTTGCTGACTAAAGTACCTAGCTTAAAATATCTTGGCGTTCTACTTGATGAACGATTGGACTGGCGCGCTCATGTAGAAGCGCTCACAGGACGACTAAGGCGGCTCTTGTATATCTTCATGAATTTACGATACACTGCTGATCTATCAACTATGTATACAGTGTATTCTGCATTATGTCAGGCTGTCCTAACTTATTGTATTCCTGTATGGGGTGGCACCTATAAGACATTGCTACTACAGTTAGAAAGAGCACAAAGAGCCATCCTAAAAGTGACACACTTTAAGCCGCGTGACTACCCCACGGTAACATTGTACAGAGAATGCCATTTGTTAACAGTAAGACAACTTTTTATACTCCGAACAATACTGCGACGACATTCACAAATACACCCTGATGGCAGGATACTTCAAAAAAGACGCGGTGCACTAGTATGTCCCCCTGTGAAGTGTAGAACAGCTTTCGCGCTCCGACAGTATGATGCATTAAGTTCCCGGCTATATAATAGTATCAATAAGAAAATCCAAATATACAACCTAAATAGATATAACTTAAAACATAAACTGAATGATTGGTTACAGTTGATTGCATACGATGAAACTGAGAAACTTGTAGGCGTGAATTAACAACGTTTCATATATATATATATATATATATATGAAACGTTATATATATATATTTTTTTATTTTTGTTTAAATCTCATAATAATCCATAACCTATTTTGTTTAATATTTAAATATTTGCAACCTATACCTTTAAAACATTTAATTTTCACTGGGCCCTAAGCCAACATAAGTGCCATACGATGTCAATTGCATAGCATCCCTTTCGACTGACGCCCCGTCCGGCGCTGTCAGTTATTGTTAAATTTTTTTTTTTGCCCAATGATGCATTGTTAATCCACTAATTTTAGTATATGCTTAATTTTATTCTTTGTAATTAATAGATAGATATTGTATAGTATTGGTTGGAATCCTGTGCCATTTAGAATTAAGGACCACTGAATCCTAAAATACGAGTAAATGACTCAGTTTAGGAACAGTGTGCTACAAACCATGTAAAGACCTTTTTCCAGCGCAATAAATTTATTATTATTATTATTAATTGCAAGCGAGGAATTTTGGTATTATGTTAGACTTCATAAATTTAATTGACCTATTATTAACATAATTCTTGGGATTTTTTGTACTCCAACTAAATAAATATTATTATATCACTTTATTTCAATCATGTGTCAATTATTTATAAAATAAATCTTGCAAAATCTACGAAAAGAATAAACGTAGTACCACCTTTTTACGAAAATTACGCCAATGAAGGAGTATGAAATTTAGCATAGTTAAATTTTATACGAGTACTAGTGGACCCGGCAGACGTTGTCCTGCCCTGAAATTAAAACAAAACTTAGAACCCGATTCCAGCGCCATCTACCGGGTCCAATTTTGTTTTCAAATCATCGAGGAACCCATTGAAATACACACACAAAATTTCATCCAAATCGGTCCTGTTACCATACTCCTCCGAAACGGCTTGACCGATTACTCAAATTACTAAAATGGCTATTAAAAAATAAGGGTTGATCGTAGAAGGGTGAAAATTAGGGATTGTATGTATTTTTGTATGTTGTATCATAAAAAAATAGAAATTAGAAATTTTGTCTCAAAAATAAAAAATAAAATTTAGGGGTGGACTACCCCTAACATTTAGGGGGATGAAAAATAGATGTTGGCCGATTCTCATAGATACCGGATAAGCACAAAAAATTTCATCAAAATCGGTTAAGCCGTTTCGGAGGAGTATGGCAACTAAAACTGTGACACGAGAATTTTATATATTAGATGAAGAAGGAGTGCAGAAAGCTAATATTTTTATATAATATGCATTAGAAATGAAATAGATAAATTTATTTATTAGGTAATCCAACAGCTTACATACACAATATAATATTAAAACAATAATTTTAAGCAGTCAGGGTTACACAAGTTAGACCAAATTATATTTTTTAAACACAAAGGTTAAGTAACGAAAAGAAAAAAAAAGCAAGAATTTAAATAAAGGTAAACACAAATCTGAAAAATGTATGTGTGTGTGTTTGTGTGTGTGAAGGAAAAATATATTTATTATTTTTATTTATCTACACTAAAAGCCCTGTGAAGTTTGACGATTTCACGTTTTAAGGCGTGTTTATTTGAATGAAATAAATCTAAGCTCTGGTAAAATTTGTTATAATTTCGAGCTGCACGGCAAAGGATCGAATTTTGAGCGTAATTAGTATTAGCATGAGGCACATGCAATAATGGAGTATGTCGTATACGGTAAGAGGAACTGTCAGTGACACACTAGCCAGCAAATCACTACAGTCCATTTGCCCCGAAAGCATTGAATGTAGTAGCAAAATATCATTCTGGCGACGTCGCTGTTCTAAGGAGTCTATTTTGTAATACTTACACGCCTGTGATATATAGTAACTAAAAGCAATGTCTGCAACTACTTGAAACAGCCTCCTAATATCCTCTTAAATCACAATCAAACTGCTCGTAAATATAATTACTTTATAATTTTATCTTTATAGTTACTGTTATGGATGTGTCCAACCAGTCGGGAATAATAACAATATTATTGGTACCTATACAAAACTTGAAAGCACTTTGTTTAGAATCAGTAAAAATTGGCTGTAATTGTTTTTAAACTATGTCATATTTACCCCTAAATTTGTGAAACTAATAAATTAAATTATTTTGAGGTGAACATATATTAAGTTACTGCACACTAGCTTTAACTTTATTGATACATATTTTCTTTGTTATTCACAATTTTATTTAAAATTTCTTGTAGATTTTCCTATAGATTTTCTTTTATAGAGTAAAAGCAACCTTGTATATATGTACGTACCTATTTGATCATTCAAAAGTAGTAAATCAGTAATCACTTATCGTTTTTTGAGGTTGCAAGTTGTTTGAATTTTTTAAATTATATTAATTCATGAACTCATCAATCTTCTACCGTCAGGTCAGACGTAATTATGTGTTGTTTGTTCAAGATGAATTGATATTTGATAATGGATTAGGTGTATCAAATTTTTTCATTACCTACTGCAAAAAGTACAGCGCGCCGCTTTTTAGGAGCGTGATATTGAATTAGATGCATTGACTTTTTATACCATAAATTAGCCATTTATATACCCATATATTTATTTACTTAAAGACTTAAGGTAGTTAAATCGTACCTAACTCCAAAATAGACGATGACGTGTATATAGGGTAAATTTTTCAAGTCGGCCTGGATGGCCAAATCCTTAACAACTATTAATAACATTATCGGATGGTGTAATAATACAGGCTGTGTATTTGTTTTCAAATTCAATGGGTTTCATTCCTGGCTTAGGAACTTATTTTAAAAAAAATCGAATGATGTAGTTTTAGTTTTCATCAAAATCGGCCTCGAGACTCCCTTCAGCATTTTCGCTATTCCCTATAGTTTCAGATTTGGCCCTCCACGCCCACTTAAAAATTCAAGTATTTAGTTTCAAGATTACTAACGTCAAAGGCTTTATTCAGCCCCGTAAAGTTAACCGGGACGCTCGTATAACGTTGTGGTTAGTAGCAATTAACTTTGAAATAATTTTCTCGTACATAAGCCCATGATACGCAAAGAGTGCTCGCGTTAATTACACCTAATTGCAATGTAATTATCGGCTATTGAAAGCGGTATGCAGTGGCTGCGCCCGCGCCCATACCCATAAAACATTTTGTTTTACCTACAACATGTTGATAATGCAATTTTGCTATTCATGATAAAGTCATTATAAACAGACCTGATTAAATACCCGTATTTTACATGGCATTGTCTTTCCAAAACATTTATTACAATAGACATAAAAACCAAAGTAATTAACTATTCGATTTTTTTTGTGGAGTTATATCATTTTCGTGTGCTATATTTCAGTCTAATCAAGATATGCCAGTTTTGGCGACATCATTGAAATTATTTATAATACAAAATGTTGCTTTCGTTCGTTCCTTCTGGGGTGATAAATAATTTGAGTTATCACTCACATTATTGAATGATAATTATTATTATTTCCACCTTCAGATTTATGAGTAGCGATATAGATTGAGGGATAAATTATTGACTATTATATTTCAACGGCGCGCTTTGTTTTATTTAGAATTTCATAACATCAAAAACTATGCAATCGCCATTAACAAATAGTAACGACTCACAAAAAGCAGTGTTACATAAAATTATTAGCATTTACTGCATATATCATTACGAATATATAATTAATTTTATAGCAAACTAAAGCAATTACATCAATAATTTTATGATTATTAGTAGCGTTGATTTATATTATTAATTTTATTTTCGTTGCAAAAATGTGTGTCATCGGTGTCTTTTTCCTTGGAGGACGAATGTAGCAATTATACACTCGGGATAATAAATTACTCGTAAAAGCTATTATAACTTTATTATAATGAGCAATACAATAAAATTGTACAACATTAAACGTAGTACTATTTTCCTGTTTTAGTGAAAGAACCGTTATTTAAACGGTTGATAAATTACAAAACGCTATTGGCATTTATTGCCTCATAATTATGTCGAAGTGAATAATTATACGACGTAAATATATAGTTTTATTCGTCTCAAAAAATATGAGCTTCTTTGTCTAATGAAACTTGTTAGTTTTGTGAATCTTCTGATTCAGAAGAGTATTCTGCAAGTTCAATCCGACAGGAGATGCTAAATGTCACTTTCACATATAAAAGTGGAACTTTGGAAGTGGAAGTGAAAAGTGAAGATTTCGTATTATAGAACTATATTCATAACTAGGGACCTTTATACACACACTTTGTTGTCTACTTGTATACATTTCAAAATTTCTTTATTTGCAAACTAAAATATGGGCCATTGCAAGACTCATACTATTACTTTCAGTTATTCAAGATGTTCTTACATACCGGTTTTTCTTTTATAAACACAGCCACAGAGTTATTCTCAGTCATAAACTTGGGCGACTTGACATAATACACATATTTATTTCAAAACATTTTAAATATATTGGCTAAACGTAATAGAGAAAACGGCAATTTAAAACTTGGCTTACATTTATATGCACATATTATTATTCGGTTTATTTTTATTTTAACGTCTGTTGTCAACGTGTCTACTATATTTTTCAGATGCGTACCTACTAGTTTATGTTAATGTATTTTTGTATATTTAATACCCGTTTTAGAGCCAATTTTCACGGTGTCATTCTTTGGCACCCTCATTGAATGAACACAATCGAATTGTATCGTTTGCATAGTAGAATATGTCTGCAGTTGAACGTACTTATTATTCGGCCTAGTTCTCATAATCATTTTAATTCAGTTGATCTAAATTTGTGCGACCGTTACCTACATTAGGCATTATCATCAGCAACAAACATATTTCGGACAATCGTAGGAAGTTGTTACCTTACGCTGTGACTCCAATTTAGTGTAATTTTATATCACAACACGTCATAAATATTTATTATTTTCGGAATCTGACTCACAGAATCCTGTTGAAAGTCTCCTAAGTTTATACGACCGAGGAAATACATATCAGTTTCACTTTTCCCTCATCTACAAATGTCTATATTCGTATCACGATCGAGGTCACGCGTGCTTACTGTCCTGACATATGGGCTATACTGATTTTCCCCACCGGCCACTTGGAAATTGCCCCTCTTAAATATCAATACGCATAATAATAAAATAATCGTTTGTAAAAACTTTTTTTACGTTGTTACAATTTGGATAAACAGACAAACAGTCTACTTGATGATAAGTGACCACCGTCGTTGCCTTTGCACATAATAGTAATACTAGGGGGGTACCATAAAGTTACCATCCTACCACAATGCTTAGATTTCTTCTAGCTCAAGCTCATTGTAGGACCCGGCATTCAATGTCACTACCACTACACAACACCTACAACAATTACTACTACCACAACAGCTTTGATTTTCATTTAATATGTTGATTGTTGAGTTATATGTTGGTGCGAGATAAATCCTTCAGAAAGAAGAAGCAGTTACTGAATATAATACAGCATCTATTGAATTTTTGTGAATGTGGATATAAAAGTTTATATCATCGCCTTTTCATGGATGTGTAGCCACTACCGCCTAAGCCTTTTACATAATTGATAGTATGAAAGCACCACTCATAAACGCATCGTTAGACAGCGTTTGCCAGAGATTCATTCCTAAAGGCTGCGTTCAGAATAAGCACAAGTAGTTATAAAGATAATGAATGTTATCACCCCACGGTTGTTCTATTCAGTTTTATTTAGACAGAAGGAACTATGTAATAAACGGCAGGAAGACGGACTGAGCTTTACGAGCGAAGATGTATGTCCAATTGGCAGTTAAAGCATTTTAACGGCATATTGCTTTAGAGTTGAAAATTAAAGCGGCGGATGTTAACCGCGTCTGCTAGTTACTAGAATTAATTAGTTGTGTTGTAGAATTATTTCTCGTTAATTTCAACACGGGCGGCTAGAAAATCCGCACGGTATTTCCATGCTTTGTATCTAAAGGCTTGAAACTGAATTACCATATGCAAAACATATATCACGATATGTCTGTGGTCCCGCACCCGCACAGCACTACCACCTTGCACCTACCTTCGCCTCGTAGAACTACCACTCTGAATACTATCCATTGGATGCTCTTAAAAGGACTTGCCACTCTGTGTATTGTTCTGTAAAATCTACTGTCTATTAAATATATTATTATATGACGTTGATTCTTCAATTTTTTACATACAGTGATAGTTATTTTTTAGGAAATCCATTGCATTATGCTTGTTAATATTTTTTTGTTTACTCTTCCTATTGTTTATACTTGTAAACAGTTTTTTTTGGACATAGCAATGTCAGAGATGTTTCTCCTAATGATGAGTGTTCCAAACATTACACTTGTTGTAGTTGATATTTCAACGTGCATTTATTTTTAATATCCTAAGAAATCAGTATAATTAATAATGAAATTATATATGAAAAGTAGTAATTATTTTAACTTCCTCTTTAATATTATGTGCGTTCCCGCACGCCTCGGCTCGAATAAATTAACTATGCTTCAATATGTTAATAGAAATATATTGCTACTTTATTACACTTCAGGTCAGATTAATGAATGTTTTTTACTTTTAACTTAATCCATAGTTAATGATTATTTTATTACTAAATTATAGCCCACTACCGATTTTTATTACGAACTAGTTGTCCCGGCAGACCTTGTTCTGCCCTATTTCTCTAAAACGCGTCTTTGTTTTGTTTCGATTGACGTCAAATGTTTGACAGCTGGGTGTTTGTATGGGAAAAAGAAAAGGGCTGTTTTTAGGGTTTTACCGGGAATTATTCGATTTTTTTCTCGCCGTAAAAACCATCCTTGGACTTCAAAGAACACTTAAAAAAAAGAATTGGCCAAATTGGTCCAGGCGTTGTTGAGTTATGCGCTTATCAACACATTTTGCGATTCATTTTTATATTATAGATAATATACGGATTTAATATTGCAGTAACCGAACCTATGAGATTCAGTTTAATTTTTATTTTGGATAAGCTTGTGTTTGATCACAATCTCACCATAGTAAGTGATGATGCGGTCGAAGGTGGAAAGCACACAAAGCCTAGATGGGAACTGGCTCTCAAGTGCAGCTGTCGGAACACACCGATAGGTGCTTGACGACAGATTTTCAACTTGAGGATGGTAGCCAGCCAGTCGGGTAGGTACTATAAAGTACCCTACCACCGTGCTATGGTTCCCTCACGATGTTTTCCTTCACCGAAAGCTCAAGGTCATTGTAGGATTCGAACCGTAGTGACCTTCGCCGCGGTATCCGACGTCACTACCACTGAGCTATCATCGCCTGAAGATACTGAAAACAAAGAAATTCATTTCATTTTTACGAAATTCTAGAGATATAGGTAATGCATTTTCCAACATTTAAACATAACTAACGAACCAAACCAACCAACAAGAAGCCAATAAAGATTTACATAAAATAAATCTACATGAGAATATATAAAGCTATTCATTGGCATGGTAATGATGTAGATTAATATTAATAATGTTACATTTCCGTTTTTTTTTTGATGTCACAAGAGACAACGAGGCAGGCGGGTCACCTGATGGTAAGTGACTACCGTCGCCTATAGACATTGGCAATACCAAGGGATTGTTAATGTGTAGTACACCTTATTACAATGCCTTAAAGGCGAACTGGCTCTCAAGTGCAATTGCCGGAACGCACCAACAGGTGCTAGGCGACAGATTTTCAACTTGAGGGTGGTAGCCAGCCAGTCGAGTACTACAAAGTAACCTACCACCGTGCTGTGGTTTCCTCACGATGTTGAGTGATAGCCGGCGGATACTAAAATGAACCCTATCACCACCGTGCTATGGATTCCACATGATGTTTTACTTCACCAAAAGCCCATTTTCGAATTGGAACCCACAATTATTTGTCACGGTATCCAATTTCACTACCACCGAGTGAGCAACGCCTCGAAATCCACACAGAATATACTAATATTATAAATTCGATAGTGTGTCTGTCTGTTACCTTTTCACGCTTAAACCGCACAACCGATTTCGATGAAATTAGTATAGAGAGAGATAGATGGAACTTTGGAGAAGGAGAAATAATTTTTTTCCTGAGTAAAAATAAGAGCCCTCGGGTACGCGGGTCAAACTGCGGGGGACAACTAGTAGATTATAATTCCACAATTCTCAAACATTGCATTAGAAAAATATTGAAAATTTTAAACGTTTACAAAAGTAAACTCAAGTATTGCTTCGAGTATAAAGTTCCGAGCAGAGTAGACAAAGTAGCGAGTGAACATACTATATACCTATTGAGAAACTTCCGCTCTGTACAATTTTACTTAATCCCTCCCTATCGGCCTTCATAAATTCCGCTTTTTATTGATACTAACGTCCATCTTATACGGTACCTTGGTCATTAATTTCTTCTTTCTTTTTTCAGGTAAGCTAAATTATACTTGCTCGGGCTCAAAACTTCTCGGTAGTTAATGTAGCAATTTCTGCTAACACTTGGTAAGTAGATACAGTTGTTTTGTATACAAATTATCGCTTTACGTTGTGACGTTCTGATCCAACTGCTATATCGTGAATTTAATTATCCAGCTGCTTGCCATTCCTATGTCAATGCTAAACAATTTGTTAAATGTTTCCATTGCAGTAGTATTAAAACTTGTCGTTTATGAAAAAAGTATTTATTGCATCTTATTTTTAATGTTTATATTTTAAGAGATATGTATAGGTGTTATAAAAATAGAGTCCAGTGAGAAAATTATGTAAACATGTACTGCGCTTTTACTCTATACCTACATGTAACTGAGAGTTGTATGGAGTGCAATTTTTTTTATCTAACGTGTGTGACATACATGTATACGAGTATACAACACGTAGATTCTTGAATGGAAACTGCACATACTCGTAATATGTAAATGATGTCGTTTTTCCACCTCTAGAAATAGATTTCCATCTATAAATATGCTGATTTGTATTCTTTTAAACACACTTTTTCATCAACATAGTTCCTATAAATACCCTCACATTCACTTTCTATTGCTCTCATATCATTGCTCTCTTTACATATTTTACGATATCCCTGTAAATGTTAGAGGAATAATTTCAAGTTATCATAATATCAAATTAATTACACCGTGTGTTAAAATGTTGCAATGATATAGTCAGCAGTCAACAGTGCGGCAAATAGTTTGTCACGATTGTAACTAAGGAGATATTATCCGCTCCGTGATATTAACGGGTGGTTGCGATTCTCACGCTTGCTGCATTATATTATTATGTAGGTATACGTAGTGACATTTCCTGCGGGTGTGAACAAGCCTTTATTCGAGTAACACGCACCGTTATTCTTCGGACACTAACACACTAAGCTAGACAAATTCACTCCACTTTCCATTTTTCACAGGCCATTTTCTTGGACACACAGGCGATGGAGTGCAGGTGGTTCGCGGAACGTAATGTGGACCGTCAAGGCTTCGAAATAACCCACTTTTATCTCGTTACAAATCGTGTTGATACAAAACGCACTTACACACGTGCAACGAAACATTGTTGACAACCACTTGACACACGTACCTACTTACGAAGGTAAACCGGACAAAAACAATGCGCACCATTAGCGATGATGTGCATCCAAACCATATACACTAAGCACTTACCTACATTAAATGAGTTAAATGACAGTGGGTGACGTTTGTGTTTAGCGGTGTTTTAAGCTCATTATAGCCATCGCTGATATCGTCAATGGTCACTCAGCTTACCTTTGTACATATCGATGCGAAGTTATATATATAGTTTTTATTGGTTTATTTCAATTGCGCATTTATCGGTTGCCATACTTGGGGTTGAATCGGCGGCGTCTCTCTTCTCATGCGCCGACAATGGTAACGCTGTCCATGTGTCGACACTAATCCGCGACTGGGCATGATACCGAAATAAAAGAAAGCGTGAGATGTCACCGACCAAGCACGGATTTAACATTCACCACGTAAACTTCTGACTCATTCGCCAAATCAATTTCATTTTCCTATTTTGGTTCTCAAGTTCTCAACCCAAATAAACATACAAAATTAATGAATACAAATACAATACTTATTGTATCGACTCATTTTTACAAGTACGCAGGTGCAAATAATGTATTCATAAAGTGGCAAGTTAGTTTACTCATTTACTATCTCGAAGAAAAATTATTAACAATAAAATATTGTATGTGTCAACAATAATATCAGACTTCTCGCGTTGTGTATGATATAAATATTATGTAGTATAAATGATTGTGCTACAAAGTTATAGTGTTTGCACTCCGTAAATTCAAGAAGAATTAAGATTTTTATCGTTATACTCGTACCAATAAGTGACAAACACTGGTCATTATTTACTTAAATCGAACAAGAGAAGCTAAAGCAAAGTAATTTCCCACAGTTCATCATTTATAGGTACTCGAATTGATTTATGAACTGAAATTAACTCGAAAATATGAACATTATAATTTACTATCTGTTTTATAGTCTTATTAAAGTGTAATTTGTAAGTTAAAATTTAATCTAATTATAATGTAAAAGATGAGTGCCGATTATTATATTGGTATGTTAACGTGTTGACTACCTTTTAAATCCCGTTAATCATCATTTTTATGCTGTAAAATATTAAATTTGATGAAATCGTTGCCGCAATATTTAAAAATGTATTAAATTAAGGCATAGTCAGTTATGCGGAACTAACCTGTTTAATTTTAAATGTCCGTGTAAAGAAGGTTACCGTCGGGTAATCACTTTAATACTCATCGGTATGTGATGGCAAAGCAGTACATTCTGTACATTGCAAGTAGAATATTTGTTTATTTTTACACTACAGAGAACTTAAGAGTCAACATTTCCTACTACCATTTATTTCCATTCACTGTCTTGTAAGGGTGTGGATCTCTGAACATTACTTACTATTTAAATACAAATGAATAGAGAAACAAAACCAAAGGCTATTAAACAATTTCATTGTTTAAATCCGTTTTGCAATAAACCTCTGCTGTCAACAGAATCAAATCGGCCTCAACACATGAGATGGTTTAAATTATGTTTAAACCCGACCTTTACAAAACATGCTGTAAATGATCTAAAGTAATAAGATAGATTTAATTATGTCAGGTATATTTTATCCCACCAAACACATTATCATGTAAAGAGTGCTGCCAAGACACCACATGGCTCGCACTGTCAAAAAGTAGTCAGATCTCATGTTGATCCAAGCTTCTAACTCTACACGCCCTAACTCTACAAGCTCTAACTTCACAAACTCTTATTTGTGAAAATATATAACTTGGCCATTTCGCTACATTCACATGGGCTTAAGGTGAAAAATTTATTCACTGTTCATTACGTTTCTGATTTTGTAGTAACGAAATGGCCAAGTTACATATTTTCACTAATAAGAGTTTGTGAAGTTAGAGCTTGTAGAGTTAGGGCGTGTAGAGTTAGAAGCTTGGATCAACATGAGATCTGACTACTTTTTGACAGTGCGAGCCATGTGGTGTCTTGGCAGCACTCTTTACATGATAATGTGTTTGGTGGGATTTCACTTCTTTTTGTACATTGCTTGTGACAATATTTTCGTTTCAATTCGAAACAACGCCATATACCTAGTTTTTGAAGTGAAAACTGAAGTCTCATACAAACTGCCATCCCCTAGTAGGTAGTGCCCTTGCGCTTTGCTTCCTTTGGCTTGTAGTTCATCACAGTGGTCTACAACATATCGCACGATAGCAGTCCTGACTTGCGACGTGACCTCAACGTCTATTTCTTCATACATTAAGTATGTCAAGGAATAGAAGAGGCAGGAACTATCTCCCTGCATATGAAACATACGATGACGGCGAGGTCCCAGCTCTACTTCAAGTGAAACTATTTCACAATCCATGCTAACTTTTAAATCAGTTGGAAAATCGACTATGTTCAAACAAACTAACGAAACTTAATAAAATGAAACTTTTTGCCTATATAAATCTCTAAGAATTAAACCATAGCTCGTTTCAATTAGAGACAACGCCATCTAGTTTTTCAAGTGAAATCTTATTTGGACTGCCTCTGTATTTTTGTTGTTTATTAGTATTAGAAAGGGTTGTATTATTATTTTATTACGTTATTTTTTGGATTCCGTACCTCAAAAGGTAAAAAAAGAAACACTAAGATCACACTCTTGTCCGTCTGTCAGTGCGTCACCACCGATTTTCTCAGGAACGGACGAACGGGTGGACCTGGCAAGTTGAAATTTATACCAAATACTGAGGTCTATAGTCCCTATTCGGTGTATAAAAATCCGGTCGAATGCGAGTCGGACTCGCGCACCGAGTGTTCCGAACAAACTTGTAAATAGTTCGTTCATCACGGTAATGGAGTCTTGAGGATTTATTTCAATATTTTTTCGATTAAGTTTTCAATTACCTTATTGGAGATAGGTGCCAATTAAGCTAGACCTCAAAATTGTATGAGCTCCGATACAACTCAGAGGTCTATCTTAATTGGTGGTACTATGTATGTATGGGGACCCCCTTTAATTTTAAACTTTTTTTACTTTTTGGAATTTTCCCTTTATTTGTGCTGTAAGACCTTGCTTTAAACCAAAATTGATAAATCTAGGTCAACCGGAAGTACCCTATAGGTTTTGGGTCGAAAACCTATATGGTAGTTCCCGTTGTCCTAGAATCACGAAATTTGGCAAAAAGCAAGGTCTTACAGCACAAATAAAGGGAAAATTCCGAAAAATAAAAAATGTTGAATATTAGGTTAAATTTTGGTACTTACAAATTTTCGCGAAAATCAAAATTTGCCCATATCTTTTTCTCGTGTTGACTCAAGACCTTGATTTTTATACACCTAATAGGGACTATTAGATTTCAGTATCTGGTATAAATTTCAACTTGCTAGGTCCACCCGTTCCTGGGATAAAACCGTCGAAAACCTATAGGGTAGTTCCCGTCGACCTAGAATCACAAAATTTAGCAAAAGGCAAGGTCTTAAAGCACAAACTAAGGAAAAAATTTAAAAAATAAAAAAAGTTGAAAATTAAAGGGTGTCCCCATACATACATAGTTGACGCATTCCCTATTTAAGGGGTTCGGGGATAAAAGTTTCAAGTTTAAAAATTTTTTTGTTGTTTGTGTACTAATATTAGCCTAAATACCAAATTTCAGCTTTCTAGAACTTCAGGAAGTACCATTTATGAATTATGATGATCATCAGTCAGTGACGAAATCGGGGGTTTTTAGATATCAATAAAATCTAAAGTATAACAGCTACGCAAATGAAACTTTATATGTTTAATAAGTTTGCTATAGGCATCATATCCTGAGAATTTTGTTTATCTGGTATAATCCAAAGCGAAGTTATGAGGGTTCAAAAATACGACGAAGCGCTTCGAGAAAAGGTAGGTAGTGCCCCTGCGTTTTCGCTTCGCTGGCTTGTCTTGGCGGGGCACTGCCGTGCCCCCAGATAGTGTTTCAATGAACATAATTTGAAGATTTTTTTTCATCTGATTTTAATAAATAGTCTCAAATTTATAAATTCATGTAAATCACCAATATCTTCATTTATTATGTCAAGTAGGCGGGTCACCTCATGGACGATCCCAGATTGCCAATGTGTTGCTGACCTAGAGCCTAGATGGCAACTGGCTTTTAAATGCAACTGCCGGAACCTACCGTCACACATATCTTACTATAATATTATAAATGTGAATGTTTGGATGGATGTATGTTTGTTACTCATTTACGCCAGAACGGCTGAATGGTTCCGGATGAAATTTGGCATGGAGATAGATTATAGTCTGGAATAGCACATAGGTTACTTTTTATCCCGGGGAAAAATAAAATCCTTCGGGAACGCGGGTGGAACCGCGCGGTACGGCTAGTAGGTACATATTTATTTAACAACTGTTTATCTTGTAAGCGATTCTTCATTTGCTTTTAGTGCATAAATATTTTAGCGACGAAATATAAGTTATCTGTAAAGAAACAGTAGCAATATACTATCAAAGTCAGCTAAGTGGCATTTTATGTTACGGTTATCATCTCCATTTCCACTTTATCCGTTATACCAAAATGAACTATACTCTTGTAGTTGCATATACTACAATATCTACTTTAATATTAATTTTATCATAAACTTTTAGTCACATAGAATTAAAAGTTACCGTAAAATCTATAAATCTTGGATCTATTAAATATCTTGACCTTAACTTCGCATTATTTACATGCTAGAAACATCCTCGTGATTTATATTGTGGTCCTTCTTTTTATTTTAATTATGCCTATTCACGAGAAAGTAGGTAGATACGTCATGCGTTATTGATGTGTGGAGTCCGTCTGCAGGTGCCAATTACTCTATTTCGATAGTGTTCACAGTTCGATGGTAGGTAATAATAGAAATCAATCTAGTATAAGGAGAGCAGTGGGCAAAAAAACCGCTAACCGAACTTAGTGGTGGAACGTCGACTCATTCATTACTGGGAAGCCGTGCGGTTTAGTTATTAAATGAAACGTTACCTCGGTGCACTGAGACCACATCAGCAGTACCGTGCAAAGACCACCTGTATTATGTTTTGGATAAACCGTATTTCTCCGATATCTAATTGTTTTCAATTAATTTCAGTACAAACATTTTCCGAATCATAAATTACTCTGTAATTTTATCTTCGCAGTACCAAAAAATATGTAGAGCTATATGATATTAAGCAAAAAATGAATGTGGCAAATGCGATATCTACTGGTGTGGTGCACGACTGCCGCGGTGGCCCCGCGTCCACCGCTGACGAATGTCAATGGCACGCCAGAACCGTTACTCGATCTTGCGTCTGCCGAATTAATTTGCCAATGGAAATCCGCACACCGGTCGATTCCTACTTTGATCGACATAATGAGTAACTTGTTGCTCCGACGCCCAGGCCCGCTATCAGTCATCTCACCCCACGCCTTCCGTATCCTGACACATCAGGCAAAGTAATAAAATATACAGCATATTCGATGCTTCTTATTCATAATGTAAAAAAATATCATTCGCTCTGTCTACTGTCGAGATCATCACGGTCAAAGACACCAAAACAAATGGTCGCAAACAAAGCCGCCAGGCCTGACCACAACAACAGTCGAACGTTGTAAATAATATCTCATTGATATCGCCAAGTGGAGCTGAAAGATCTGTAATAAGAACGCTCTACATTCCGGCAATATGCGTCTCGAAATATTTTTATTGGTGGGAGCTCGTTTATCTACTAGCTGTCTAAGACCTCACGCTGTTACGTGTTAAATACCATTTGCATGGTTCGCTGGGGCGTTAATAAAAACTCTCCATCTTTTCCAGTCGGCACTCATCTTTATAAATAGAAATACTAGAAGGCTGTCGATCGGGCGCCACACTTTTACTTACATCAATCGAGATGTCTTATCTTTGTTCTGATTTATATCTGGTACTCTTAACACTGTTAATCTCTTGTTCGTTTTATACCTACATGATACGCATCATGCTTGAAACGCACCTCTCTCATTATAAATTTCAGCACACTACTATATAAGGGTACTGTAAAGTAATTTGTAACTTTAGAAGTATAGTAATAATAATTTGTCATGTTATATAACCCGTAATAATAATTATGCTGGTGAAATTGTACATCATACAGTAGCGCTTATAGCTTTTTTAATCTCATACGTGTCCAATAGTCCTTGTAATTGATAAAGATTTACCTAATTTTACCCCATTTACTGGCGCTCTATATTCCAGTCACGAGCCCTAGTAACTGCCTTGTACTTGCCGAAGCGCCACCAAACAAATCAATTAAGCCATTTTTATCTCGCCATCGATCATCTGCCATCCACCTCTATCTGAGGTCAATATCTTTTCGGTAACTCGATCGCACCACATCGGCTGCTTGGTCTTTGAATTTGAAACAAACTGGTTCAATAAATAAATTCGCTTCTATATCGAAGACTGCGCCGGAATTTCATTCTTTGTTGCAGTAATTTTCTTTGAAAGTATTGACAACCGTTTACGCGTTGTCGTTTTGTATTGTCAATTCTGGACGTGGTGATATTAAAACAAAGCGTACATTGATGATAGCTTGTCAACTACAATAATATGTGGGGTCCAGGCAAACCGTCCAATTATTGGTAAACGATATGAATTTATGAATCTAGTAAAGAAATATGAAATACTGCGCTGTCGTGCGTGCGGTGTATACTGTATGTGTGAGTCACCGCGTCGCGCGTCGCGGAGTTGCACCCGTTTTGTCACCGCTATCGGATGCGTACGACACAGCTTTCAATAGGCAGAGCGCTTGCACGTTCGAACACGCCCGCCAGGTGCACGTCTGGTGTCTTTTACTATTTCATATTTGACATCACAGAGACTGTAAATTGTCTTCCAATTAGACTAGTGAATTCATATATTTTTTAAATAACTAGATAACCACTTGCAAAATAGTCAAAGTGGAAAATAATTATCTATCTTTTAAGTAATCCACTATTTGCATCAGCAACTAACAAATTAAACGATAGAGCCTATAAGTAAAATATTTTTCTAACTAAACTAAAGGTCTCATTTTTTTTTTTTTTTTTGGGGAGGACTTAAAGGTGGAGGTCTGAGGGACCATAGACACCCTTACGCGGACTTTTCGGTGAGCGCTTAGGGCTCTCAACCGAGTTGCAAATTTTAGACGACTGACCGCTGAGGGCGCCCCAGTTGGGGCACGAACCTCGGCTCAGGGCGTCGTCGGGGGGCACAAAATAGTGGGACGGACTTCGCATAAGCGATTTACAGGAGTTTTAAGGGACGGTCGGATTACTGGTACGGCTCGGGCCAACTACTGGGGACGAGACTGACTGAGTGGGACGTCGCGACGGGCCTCTCCGGCGAGGGCGAAAACGCGGGCGGTGTTGTATTTGTTTCTTCAGGGCTGCGCGAGCCTCCCTATCCTTAATCTGAGCTAGAGTTGTAGGGTCATCCGGCTCGCTGAGGGCGAGTTTAGGCCTACGGATTTTTGAGATCTCTGAAGGAGTATAGTTTGCAGTTTTTACAATTAATGGGTTCGCGTGGTTTAGGGCACGATCGTAATAGCGGCGTGAAGCGCGCTTAATGAATTGCTTAACCGTGGGCAGATTGAGGTCTATGTGGAGGTCTAAGTTGCGCATGTACCACGGGGCGCCCGTGGCTTTGCGCATGAAGCGGTTTTGAACCACTTGGAGTCTATGGATCAGCTTGGGGGATGCATGTGCGAACACAGTGCATGCATATAGCATAACGGGGCGGATGCACGCGGTGTAGAGTCTCACCTTGCTTTTTAGGGCAAGTTTAGACTTTTTATTTAACAAGAAATGAAGGCGACCGGACACAAAACAGGCGCGTGCACGTACCTGTTTTATGTGGTCGGCAAAGGACAAACGATCATCCAGGGTAACACCGAGATATTTGGCTCGCCTCTCCCAAGGGCTCGGCTCGCCGAACATGGTGACTGGAGGGGGGGGAGTGGGGATGAGTTTCTTGGCGGGACTGAAGAACAGCACCGCCTGACTCTTGGTGGGGTTAATTTCGATTCTCCATTTCCGAAACCAGGGACCTAGGGTGTGAGTCGCGGCTTGGAGAACTTTGGCAATTGCCGTGGGGCTCCTGCCAGAATAATATATTGCGGTATCGTCCGCGAATAGAGCTAGCTGCGCTTTGCTAGTTTTTGGGATGTCACTCGTGTAGAGTGTAAACAATAAGGGGGACAGCACAGAGCCTTGAGGGACTCCGGCTAAAACGGGGTGGGCTGAGGATAGCGCTCCTGTAATTCGGTAGTTGAATTGGCGATTCGACAAGAAGTCTCGTAGGATGGTCACGAGTCTGACTGGCACTCCGAGTTTGTACAGCTTATAAATTAAGCCGTTGTGCCAGACTTTGTCGAATGCCTTTGCAACATCGAAGAACAGGACTCCGGTCATCTGACCTTTCTGATAGTTGGAGGCGATGTGTTCAACTATACGGTGAACTTGTTGGACGCACGAGTGTCTAGTTCGAAAGCCGAACTGCTCGTCGGGAATGAGTTTATTAGCGTCGGCATACGCTTTCAGGCGGAGGTATATTAACCTTTCATACATCTTGCCCATGACGTTGAGCAAGCTGATGGGTCGGTAACTGGAGGGCTCGGATTTGGGTTTGCCGGGCTTATGGATCCCAATTACATGGGCTTTTTTCCACTGATGTGGAAAAATGTTATTGGATAAGGCAGCGTTAAAGATCGCTGTCAGGAGCATGATAAGGGTAGCCGGGAACAGCTTTACCACTTTGTTGGTGATTTTATCCGAGCCCGGGGCTTTTCTCGGGTGGAGATCCCGGATGATCTGCTTGACCTCGTCCGGGGTCACGGGAGGGACGGGGTCTTCCTCTTCGTTGAGAGGAGGTGGGGGTAACGGGAGAGAAGCTCGCCGTTCTACTTCCGAATTTACTTCCTCCATATGAACAGGGTCGATAGGGAGGGAACTGGGTGTACACTGAAGCTCCAGGCTTTCGGCCAGGCATTCGGCTTTTTCCTCGTCTTCGAAGGCGAGTGGAAGGTTGGGCCTTTTGAGAGGTGGAATATGGGCAACCGTGTCCTTGGTTAGGGCACGTGAGAGTTGCCAAAAGGCTCGATGAGAGGGCTTTATGCCGATCAGTTTCTGATCCCAGCTTTTTTCGCGGGCCTCGGCCACTCGCTCCTTGACGGCGCGGTGGAGAGTGCGTAAGCGGATTCGGTTGTCCTCGGTCGGACGTCTATCGTATTCGCGCATGGCTGCGTTCTTTACCCTAATCAGGTTACGTACGTCGTCGGGCAAGCGCCAGTGTCGATTGCTCTCCACCGGAACTGTCCGAGAGCAATCGCTAATAAGCGATTGCACGTGGCTGGTCAGGGAGTCGATTGCGCCTACAGCTTCGTCAGCGGTGACAATGCTGCTAGGGATTTGGTCGAGGTGAACGGATGAGTAAAGGTCTCATCCACACTCATACCTTTTAGTTGCCACGTTAATTTTCTATATCAGCCGCAGCGCAGCCATCAGTTCTCCTTAAGAGTTAATGTTCACTCTTAAGTCTACTATCGGAAACATGCATGAAAAATAGTATGTACTCTACAGGCGGTTTCATAAATGCACATTATTGTGGGTACGTGCAGGCGCGCCAGGAACCCGCATTCGTTCTACTAATAGCGTCGCGTCGTCGCATCGAAATACCGTCTGAAATCGTTTTTTACGGACGGTTACACGGAAATTGATTTGTTCTAGAAGCTACGTTGTTAGAACCGTTGTTGCACATCTGAGACCTGAAAAAATAGTGCTAGGTGCTAGCTAATCGTCCTTTGCATGCCACTTGATTCTTTTACTACAACTGTTAATTTCTGTCCTTTTGCTGCTATCTTATCTATATTGTAAACAAGGCACCTGTTTATTTTACCCATAATTGAAAAGTATCAGTTTCTAATCTTATTCTTTAATATGTAAATGGTAGTTTGTTGAATCCAATATTCAAACTATTATATATCCTAATAAGCCTTCGTGATAGGCCTAACTAGGAGTCTGTGATTATGCACTGAAACAAAACGTCTTGTCGAGTGGTTACAATCCGACGAATGCAAACTTTGTTGCATTATAAACGCACCGATTTAAATCAGGTACCAAGAGTTACCTTCTAGTTAGGAGTTATATAACGGACACCCTGCGATTTATTTCAGCCTCATCCATCAAAGAGTAATAGAGCTAGAACACGCTGAGAGTATTTAGAGACATACATAATATATTTAAAAAATATTTCAGTGATGCGAAAATAGCGCATCGCGTCTTATGACAAGTGCAAGCTATTACTGCGCCGTAGTCGCATCACACTATCCACTAACTTTTGTTTTAGTGGTAACGGCAGATTTACAATCATACTTATTACTGAATGGAAATGATATACTGTTGTCCTTTGTGTGCAGCTTGACATTATCATACAACTGGCTTTATGAGACTCGTGACGATGCAATCCGTAGTTTAATTAACACGACTTATACATGGACATTGTTTGAATTGAACACTTGATTCATTGACTTACAATTAAATACGTTAAGATCGTTAAAACTCTAGGATCGATCGTTTCCCATAGAACATAAATCTATAACTGTATGTTAATGTGTAATATATACAATATTACATAATATATTAAAAAGCATGGTTGACTGATTGATTGACTGAGAGAGAGAAAGCATAGCTTAAGCCCACTGGTCATGTAAATGTGCAATTTGGAAGATATCATTAATTTATTATCTACGTATTTTTTTTGGAACATGGATGTTACTATGGAAGTTCTCCTTTTTTTTCAAATCTTCCTCAAAATAAGTTTGCACGGTGGTAGAGTTCTTTGTAAATCCCTAACACCACCCTCAATTTGGAAGCACTTTCCCGAGAGCCAACATCAGCATTTTGAAGGCTAATAGACAAGTACCTATGTATAATTATTAACTTTCATACAAGTAGTACCTCCTATATAAACTGAAATTTATACAACTCTGATACGTTAACACTGTAAGGATTAAGGCTCCGAGGGCAGTTCAGACCAGATCACGAGCGGCCTTGCGAGGCGTCCTTGCCATCCGACCGAAGAACCCTCATATTAATTGTCTCTTTCACGCTCATACATATTGCTCTCTTTGTCTCACTCCGCGGACATCCACAGCCGCCTCACGCTCGATCTCCCGAGTGATTAATCGCTCCCAACACGATAGCCCTCGCATTTCTATTCTACATTACAGGACAAGTTTACTTATGCCCATTTCATTTTTATTTACAACTGAATGGAACGGCCTTCTTGCGTTGCCGTATTAACATTATTAATAACTGGACCTTAAGTGTATTTTTACATTGTAAACCGATCTCGGTGCCGTACGTTTTACTCTTCTTTTTGCATATGCAGTTAGATGTGCAAGGCCGACCGGATCGTTTTAATTACATTGTTACGGACCGCACGTTATAAATTTTAACGGTTTTCATTATTTAAATATGCCATGATGGCCATTCTTTACAATTTGCTCGTTGATGAATATTTAGTAGGGCGGGTGTAACTTACGCGCGATCGTGTAGCCACCTAATGAGAAAGACCCTTATGGAGACCGGTCATGTTAGAAAATCCCTAATTGTACGTAACTATGTCGTTGATATTCGAAACGCGAACTTTTGTCCAATTAAACAAGCATTGCGCAGGCATTATACACAGCTGACTACCAATCGTATATTTTTTTGTTTTATTCACTCGATTTATGATGATGTATTTTTATATTGGCGTACTTTTAATAGTGAAGATTTGTTTGCTGATTTTTATGAAGAATAATGTCAAGGATAAGTTAACTAAGTATCTTCAAAATAAATATGCACATATTCTATAGTAAATGTAATGTTTTACTTACCATGTGAAAATTACATTTTGGCTTTTTTTTGCGCTAACGACTGTTGCGTTGAAACATCTATTCATGGACATTAGCATACCATTATATCTTAAAGCCGTGTAAAGTTGTACGCTAAAGAGTGTCGAGTAATCCATGATAAAAATGTAAAATGAATCGATGGTCTTGTTTTTAAAGTTATTTGCATAAATAGGTTACGCGCCCTACATTGATTGAATTGTAACTGGATACTTAAGAAAACCATTAGGCATTCGCACGCTTTATAAATATTGAAACTGGTTTTATATAGAAATTAAATATATATCTAGTATATACTATAACTACATTAATAATATATGAGTAATATAATAGTATGAAAATTATTTACCTTACTATTTATTTATTTGACACACCAACAGTATACACATTAAAACATTGATTATAAAGTATAGACAAAATATAGTCTGATGTGGTACACCTATAATAGGAGTGTACAGCATTGACATTTAGGTGACATTAAACTAACAATAAAAATGTTTTATGGAGGTAAATAAATTAAGTTGATATCTACTAACTAATACAAATTACTAATATTTATAGACGTAAAGGCAATGCAAACGTTTCAGAGCTAATTACTACTATTAAGTAAGTATGTAGGTAATGTCACACATAACCAGAGTTATAAAAATCGGATTATATTCCTTATAAATATTATGCCTTCACATTATTTCAATGAAAATATAGGCATTTTATTCAATAGATTCAACCATTTAAGGTCTGAAATAATTACGACACAAAAATATCTTCACACGATTAATAAGTTTAAAACTAAGTAATAGCTATAAAATTTTCTCGTTTATTTAATAGGTCATAAAAATATGATGATAGAAAAATCTACGCTAGTTTTAATGGGGATATTTACAGATATCCTCGGGGGTTTGTAGGTTACTTGGTGTGTCTGACGATGTAGCCATTGGCCAGGAGCTAGGGCTGCCATATGATATTTATCCATATTTCAGTAAATTTTATTCATAACTAGCTGCATCCGGCATGCGTTGCAGTACTTGCAGCACCACGTAATTGATCCGTATTTTTTTGGCCAGGGAACATCGTCATACTTCCCAGAACATCTCACCAAAGTTCATTACAATGTGCGTCCCTAAAATTAGATACGAAAGCTATATTTATTTTCCTATTCCTACGTTAACATATTTTTACTAAGGTTGATTACAATGTCTAAATTAGTTTTCTAAATGTTCATCTACTATTATGTCTGGTTCTTTTTACCTCAAATATCCTAGTAATTGTAACAAAAATTCTTATGGCAGCCCTAACACAGTGAGAAGAGCTGAGACTCGTTAATGTGCCTATTTATGGCGATGAGCTCGCATGCCTCGAGAGCTGATTGTTGGCGCCCTTCTGAATAATGAATCGACGATCTAGGCTAATCAATGTATAACTTTTTAATAAAATCCTTTTTTTATTGTTTACTGTACCGCAAATAGAACGCTAAGAACGGTGCATTGAGAAAAAGAGCCGATCTCGTTTGCTGTAAATTCTACCTTTTCTTCTATATAACTATACAAGTAAGGTACGATAGCTGTACTTATTTATTTTTCTATTCCTACATTAAAAAAAATAATCATGAAATAGTTGAAAAAAAAGATTATTACGATTAGTATTTTTTTCTGTAACGAATTTGAAAGTTCTGAACATGGATCCTGTAATAATCTATTCATATTATAACGATTCGTAAGTTGATGGCACATCCCCTTTTACGATAACGCGTCTCGATGCCAACATTTTGTGGCTAGTGCACCGAGTGCACGCGTCTGCTCTGATATACGACTGCTAGTCACGAGCGGAACGATTACGATACGACGTGCCTAACAAAAATAAAAAATTACTCGTCGCCCCTTGCTGACCAGGCTTCGATTAAATCTTTAGTGAGGATCGCCATTGATGCCATGCGTGATATATATATATAATAGGACATTTTCTTGTATACTGCAAGAATAGGTACACCAATTAAATCTGACGATCAATCGATCTTCAACTTCATTCATTACTCAAATAACAAGGCCACAGGAATCCTTCAGCGTAGTCGTACGTGAGCGTACCTTTAAAAGACAGGCGCCTGGCGCGGCGTTAAGGCGCCTCGTGATTTACAACTGCGCCAAACTATCGCATCCCTTGACGTGACATGAACGCCTTTTACACCGCGAAATAATACGCGCATGATTTTATTTATGGCATAATAGTTACGGTTCTTTCATTTTAATAGTTCAACACGTTTGAGTTAGTTGTAAAAGTTGAAACTATGACATTCAGTGTCACACTGGGCCATTAATAATAAACTTTATTACCTAGACTTGACTGCAAGTTAACATACAACCAAATTATACATTTGTGTAGGAAACTCATAAAAGTGATAGGTGCTTACTTGGAAAGACTTACATTTCTTTTTTTATGTTACTACTAATAATTTTGTTCCTTCGATAGGTACCTGCGTTACCTAGTTTACTAAATGTACACACTCTGGTCAGACATAATAATAATATTATGTAGTTTTGATCCATGGCATTTTAGTAGACACCTATTTTATTAATTGAAGTTTTTGAGACTACTCATAATATTCATTTTTGGGTTGAAAGCCACTATTTCCCTATGTATACATTGCCAGAAATTAATACATAGTTTTTGAATAAAATGTCTTGACTTTTAAATAATATTTGAATATTTCCTAGACAATGACTAATAGGTACACAGAGACGAGTCTATTCATAAAAAAAAACATGACATATCTCAGCCACAAAGATATCCGTCAATAGAGATCGAAACTTATTGCTTATTGTTATGGTAATCGCAGTTTCTTTGGTTTTAGTATTCCTTATAATATATGATTGCACGCATTTAGAGTTATTGTGATTATTCTACGAGACGGTTATACTACCAATATTAATTTCGTTATAAATTATTTACGTTCATAAATGTTCTGTGAGATAGACGTACTTTAGATTAGATTAGCGCTCGAGTAACGTCGCAGTTCCTTGGAATGATTGGTAGGGTAATTTAATGGGTAAACGTCAAAGGGACCATACCATAATTCCTCAGTTAAGTGACAGTACTACAGCTAATTGTGTAATGAGCCCAGTGATTGAGTGCGACAGCTTTGTGGCCAGCCGTTCTAGCGTAAACAACCCCTACGTTGACTCTTACATTACAACCACACGAACACAGACTGCATCCAATACCTATCCTCGTTTCTTTATTAGCGCTCCATGTATCTCATACTGTCCTGTCTACCTATTTTTGTTTTCGCTGAACGTTTAATAGTTTTTTTATTCTATATTCGCATCTGACACAGGCGACCGCTGGCTAAAGTGTTGGACTAAAGACGTTCTTATTAATATAGTTTAATAAACTACTGTCGAGCTGCTAGTTCGAAAATTACATACATTTAACTACCATCGAATTGGATAATTACCACTGGTATAATGGTATGACTGCAGACACAACAGCAATTTAAGCCTCCAGTTTTTTACAGTCGTTTTAATATGTCCACACATAATGTTAAAAGTAGATTTCTTGATGGTGATAAATTGCAGTTAAATTAAATTATCGTTCATACTTGATTCAATTGTTATTTTTCTTGTTTTAGGTAGTAGATTGAATAGTCAACATAGTGACGATCTTCCCTTATGTTGAAAATCGACAGATTTTCCAAGCCATGCACTTTTAAGTCTGTTCCGCCAGTTGCACTTGAGAGCCAGTTTCCTTTAAGGCATTGTAATAAGATGTACAACACATCGTCTATACACGACGGAAGTCACTTATCATCACCTGCCTGGTTTTCACTCGTATAGAAAATATATTATGAAAAATTTGAGTTTCTACACAATTTGGCCGTCAAAGGATACTCAAATGTCATCGACTTAGTGAGAAAAGCGAATGGTAGTTAAACTAAAACAATTTAATAAATCAGTCATAGTATATTAATGTAATGACATAATTATGATTACATTACATCAGTATTACGATGTCGTCAGCCACTAAAAATGTCTTTTACCTGTTCACCGTTACAAGTATACGATATGCACAATTTAAATTTTAAATGATGCCTACAATGTGTAATAAAAAGCAGTTGGTAAAGTCTGCCTGCACTAAGCTCACTCAGCTGAGGCGGCTGGTATGTGTTGAAATGAATCAAGGTTGGGCCTGCGGGTGCACTTTGCACCCCGGTTCCCGTGCAGCGATGCGCAGAGACGCGCGACCACATATCGCTCCAGGGTGGCGAATACGAGTACATCGCTCAATTACCCCGTGCTACAGACCCATATGTGCCGTGCTGGAGGGACCGCGGTCTGTCATTAACCCTCATGGGCCATGATCGCTCCGATATAAATCATGGTAATGGTAGATTATTCTAGATACATCGGTGAAATACCCGGGAAATGCGCTCGGAGCATCGATTACATAGAGCCCACTGTCGTAATTGCGCTACTCATTGATACCTCACGAATTGTAATTAGGCTTTGTTCCAGCTAAGTGCTGCACTAGGATTTGCTCTTATTGTGCAATTTCATTAATGCATCAAGTAAATGATGAGACGCGGTCGATTCACAGCGCACCTACCAATAGCCAATAATCTTGGTTTTGATTTAGTTTTTACTTTGCAATTCAACTTACAGATATAACCGGTAATTTCGGTAATACTGAAAAATTTAAAGTGAAATATTTAAAAACTTGTCGTAATGACAAGGGTACAGCATCGATATAATCGGTATACTCATTGCAAAGTTTACTGGCACCTACATTCGTATCTAACGCTTCATCATAAGCACGTGTGGCAGCGAGATGGCATCGTTTTGACATGTCGAATGTTAATGCAAAATTTAAAGTAGATTGGACCAAGGAATCACGTTGTCCCATACAAACTTTGCCCCTTTTTTCACCCCCTTAGGTACAAATTCGGAAAATCCTTTCTTATCGGATGCCTACGTCATACAAAGAACACACCCAAGTTTCAGGTCTCTATGATCAGCGGTTTTGGCTGTGCGTTGATCCATCAGTCAGTCATTCTGCACAAAGCATTTTATATGTATAAGATGTAATTACCAAAAGTGAACAAAGAAACCTGACCTTATGAAAGGGTTCATGTCGAACTTTACTGCCTAAAACAAATAAAGTTAAAGTAAAAAACCATTTATTCAGTTTAGGCGCTAGGAGGGCCTTATGAAGGTCAAGCTACACAAATTACCACCAGTTCGGAAGTCAGCCTTCCCTCTAGCTATTCCGTCACTTTCCAGCTTTGTATGCAATAAATTGGAGCAATATTATTATGAACTCACATAACTACCTACTACTCGTACACGACAATTTTTAACAACTTTTGTAACTTTTGAATAAAATTATTTACCATTCGAAAAACCCACAACCTTTCTCAGAAATCCCGATGCAGATGTATAGGTACCTAGATGTATCGGAAAGTATGCTTTGCGCATATGATTTTGTGTCTGCAGACAATTGTTACGTAATTATTAGCTACTTCTGTTTATAAGTTTGCATTCATCGAGCATCAGATTGTATCACTAGAATGCCTGTGTTTAATCATCTCTCAGTCTATTATTACATATCTTTATTTCTTAGTCGAACGGCACTACCACACTTAACCATAAAAGTCCAACTTATTGCTATGATATCGAATATGTTACTGTAAATCAGAATGTCGTGCGCGGTTTCATAAGATAGACTGGATGGATATCGTTGAAAAAATATGTTATTCCGTTAGTTCGACGCCGACTTCGTCTGTAGAAAAAAAATACAGTTGTATGTGGCCCCGTACACGATAACCTATCGGCCGTAACCTCGCAGCGTCCGACGAAGATGCGGCAGGCATTATCGTGTCTAATCAGGTTCGCACGCGGAGCGGTGGCTAAATCATCCGATTATTGATTTCCGATGTCGCGGTCGTGATCGGGCGCGGGATTCGACGTTCGGCGTGACAGTGCAGCCATTGTCGGAGCCGATGGCGGCTCGCGCACCGCCGCGCGCGCGCATTCTCCGTGATTAAACGCTTGTAATTCCAACAATATCATCCCAACTGTCGGATTCAATCTGCACTCGCCACTCGACTCCCATCTCATGTCATCTACTGCGCGAATTGATCGAACAGCGCACGGACTGGTTGTATCTAACAAGTCAGTTTACATTAAGACCTCATAACCTAAAAACGTCCAGAGTCATGTTGCAAAAGGAAACAGCGGATTGATAGGGTTTGCTCTGTTGGTATTTGCGTCGGTGATTTATTAGATTTATCAATTAGTTTGGAAACATGTATTGGAATTTCATGTTATAGAACTTGTATAGTTACCGCAGAACAGTTTAGAATTTTTTATGTCACAAGTGACAACGAGGCAGGCGGGTCACCTGATGGTAAGTGACAACCGTCGCCTATAGACATACAACACATTAGCAATACCAGGGGATTGCTAATGTGTTGTACACCTTATTACAATGCCTTAAAGGCGAACTGGCTCTCAAGTGCAATTGCCGGAACACACCAACAGGTGCTTGACGACAGATTTTCAACTTGAGGGTGGTAGCCAGCCAGTCGAGTACTACAAAGTACCCCACCACCGTGCTGTGGTTTCCTCACGATGTTTTCCTTCACCGAAAGCTCAAGCTCATTGTAAGGATTCGAACCCACGACCTTCGCCGCGGTATCCGACGTCACTTACCACTGAGCTATCATCGCCTTGATGCTTTTAATATTTTAGCTTACATATAATAAGGTAAAGAGGCTGCTCGCAAATTTTTGTTTTTATTCTGCACTTATGGGTACTGCATAGAACAATAATAGGGAGGCGATTTCTTGCGACATGAGATCGGTGGATGGTAACGAGCGGTCCGTTGTCGTTATTAAACCCCATTGTTGTGATGCGCCGTATAAAGCCTGACTTGGTCTAGTCCCTTTCTAATGTTGCCAATAAAGCTCTAAAAGTGCATTTGCCGTGCGATTAACTCTCTCATAAAGGTTACCCTGTATTGGCGGCTCTAATAGTTTAGGGTTGCTATCCATTAAACTATATCTAACCACAATATTCATCACTTTACTTTACATCGCGTGTCGTGTTTCAATTTTAAGAAATCCGAACACCAAGACATTACTACCAACTAGTTTTAATATTACTAAATTTGCTTAGAAACAACTGTCCGAACTTAGATCTACTAATGAAAGTATCATTGGTAGATCAAAAATATCTTCAACAGTGTATCAAATATAATCTGGAGTAAATTAAGGGTAACTAACTCAATTTGAACTCATAGGAACAGATTATGTCCTAGAATTCAACTATACAATTTGATCAACCCTACCAATCCGAGGCTGAACTCTATTATCGGCTGTTAATAAAAGTAGGTAGCGCACGCGGTGGGGCGGCACTTGCGAGCACAAGATGGCGATGTCGGCAGTGGGGTGGTAGATGCGCCGGCAGATTTGCATAAGGAATTGGGTGCGCACGCTTCGGTATCGTCTCGCAGCGTATTTCTCACGCTACTCGCGGCCACTGCACGCTCTCGCAATCTCCGCCTACTCCAGTCTAATGGCTCAGTCAGCGCGCTAGCCCTTTTTTTCAATTTCTTTTTTTTCGTTAGTTGTGCTTATGAAGGTTTAAATACCTACTCCTACTAAAGCTGTCCCGGTGCTGTTAACATGCATAAGCCCTTAAAGTACTTATTTACTATGTGGTTGATCCATGACTTCATTCTGACATTTATTTAATAAAGTGAACCCTTGAGACTACCATTGGAAAAACGAAACGAAACGATCAAATGAATATTTCATCAGATCTATCTGTAATGTTGATGATTACGACGAGCTTACAAAACAATAGACGTATGAATTAAAAACGAAGTTAGAATTTATTTCAGTGGACTAAACTATAAAGCTTGTTTGTCTCATGACCTTAAAGCTTACAATATCAAGTCATGAACTACGCGCATGCACAAACATATATTACATTTAGTAGTTGTAGATGTTTTCTATTTTAGTCTGAAGAATAGTTAACATTTGGTCGCGATAAAAGCTCATTAGTAGTGACGTCGAAAGCCGTGACGACGTTCTAGGTTCGAATCCTACATTGAGCTTGAGTTTTCGGAGAAGAATAACATCGTGAGGAAACCATATCACGTTGGTAGGGAACTTTTTAGTATCTGCCTGGCTAGCTACCACCCTCAAGTTGATAATCTATGACCAAGCACACACCAGTATGTTACGACAGCTGCACAGATCCAGTATTTCTAGGCTTCGTGCTTACCGTGATGTCGCCATTGCCCACAACGTCATTTACCATGTTAAGATTGAATCCTATCCAATGTAAAGGAAATGCAGAATTGCAGATTCACATTTTTTTGCGAAGTTTATTTTATAAGCTGCTTGACGGGCCGGTTGGCGTGGTTGGTTAACACACTACCTATCACGCCGCAGGTCGTGGGTTCGATTCCCATCCAGGACAGACATTTGTGTGCATGAACATGTCTGTTTGTCTTGAGTCTGGGTGTAATTATCTATTTTTGTAATAAATTTTTTATGTATATTTACATTTAGGTATCTACTTATATATTTTTATATAATAAATAAAACTCGTATTGTTTATTTTATAATAATATAGTACGCTTTCTTGTTTAACTTGCACCACAAAGTTGGTCACGGTGGTCACTGGTTGTAAACTGACAGAACGCAAGACGTTCTCATGTAGCATTTTCCATGAAGTCGTCGGCAGTTACCAACTCGCCACGCCCGCGCCTGCAACCGTGCGCAATGACGTCCACGTTAGAACAAACAACCATTACACCGCTTGTCTAAGTATGCGTGACAGACACGGCTGCCAGTTTATGTTTCCTGTAATGTACTTGTTAACTTCCATTTGGTTAAAGGGCTCATGTAAATAGTACGGTATTGTAGCAAATCGATATAATTCTCATCGGCATTGTGAACAAGTATTTATGAACAGACAATATGCATTTATAAGTTCAGCTTATATTTTTTCCAAAAATATGTACAGTTCCAAGATTCTTAGTTGATTGATGATCGGCCAAGTATCTAAACATATAGCAGTGTGTTCGCCAAGGTCGAAAAAAGGGCGGTGCATCAGCAGTGTGTATTTCACGAACATTAACCATTTTGAACTTCTATCGACTCCGCCACCATTCAAAAACTATACAAAATGTTGATAATGAATTTATAACATAGTAAATTTATATCCAACCTACTTTACTTGTAGAATAAAATAAAATAACTAGCAAAATTAAAATTATTACGATAATTTGTTTACCTACTACACTTGTAGAATTATAAATTAAAAAAAAACTGAATACATAACAAATATTATAATTCAATTTATAACTTGAATTGCTAGAAAATAGATTCTATTGTTATCTTTTTGTTTTCCTGGCACTTTTTTCCCTATGATAGCCAAGGGTTAATGTAAATTGTATCTTCCTTTATCTGTAATTTTAGGAACTACCATGGAACTTTATCTTGAACTCTCGAAGATAGTCCCTTTTTCACGTTTATGTTTTTGGTAATACACATGAAATGTCATATAGTAAAAAATAAAGTTTATATACCTACTTACTCATTCTAAAAAAATAACAAAAACCCAATAAATATGACATTAAATATCCGAAACATTGTGCGTACCGTATACCACAAAGTTAAATGCTCACTAAATCGGAAAACACTGCAAGCATGCTAGTAAGTAGTTGGCAGTGAGTTAATACTTGAGCCTTAGTTAATCGTGGTTTAATGTAGATAATCATTTACAGCGGTATTTAGCTGGGAGTTATAAACTTTGTGTGCGACTAAATAAACATTCACACATGTTCTTAATAGCAAGCCTATTTGAATAGTTGGCCTTCTCAACAAGCGACGCGCGGCGGCTGAATGATTAATGACTGGCTTCCTGATATCTTACATACATAGTGGATCGCCTAGATTCTCATAAACCTACCACCAATCACTGCATTAGAAAGTAACCATTATTAGCTAAAGGTATATTATAATTGTAATACTTCTGTGGAATTGAATTTATCATCATCAGTTGCTTTTCAACAGCCGTCCCGTCAGATACCTATTGTGATACATTATAATATACGTTCCATTCCGACATTATTCCTTTGATGTTTAACCTACTTCCGAATCGCAACCCGTGTACAAAAGCAACATTACCTACTGTTTATTCCTAATTCAAGTTGAGTAACAGAACAGCGAAAGTGCGTGAGACTCACACTCTGGCTGGATTTTTATTTTGTAATATACAAGATGCTCACCGTAGTTCTATCTGCGTTCCCCGTTAAGTGTCCGGGAGAAACCGTCCCGTGACCCAGGCTACCCCTATTTAAAAATTTGTTTTTACCCATATTTTTACTCGTCATACCACATATTATGCCTACTTTATTTATGTGATCCGAGCAATGTTGACAACAAGTTTCGTATTCTAATTCCTATCCACGAAGAAGTTTGATACAGTATTATTTCTTCTTGAAATATGCAGGTTTTGGACCGAAGTTCCTTATCGAGCGTTGTGAATTGTGAAAAGGGAAAAAATTCTCACGAAAATCACCGACACTTTAATGACGGTGATTTTTTGTGTCGGTGACAAAAGTCACCGACCGCTGTGCGGCGTGCGCATGTTTCTCTGTCTGTCTGTCTCTCTCTCTCTCTCTCTCTCTCTCTCTCTCTCTCTCTCTCTCTCTCTCTCTCTCTCTCTCTCTCTCTTATAGAAAGCAAGCCAGATATTTTCATTTCTATTTATATATATATATACCTAGTCTTGCCATAAATATTGTCACGAAGAAAAAAAAAATGATTTTTTATTGCAAATAATATTTATTACTTTTACAGTGTGTTAGTTTAATACATAAATATAAAACAATTTAAAATATAAAAAGCTTATTCGAAGTGGTCTCCATTGGCTGCAACACAGTCCTTTAAACGTTGAGGCCAGTTATCAATAGAAGCACGCACGCTTTCCATGGGAAAATTCTTCACTACCAATTGTATGGATTGTTTTAGGGACTCCAAATTATCATGGCGTTTAGAGCAAGCCGTACTCTCTAAAACTGACCATAAATCATAATCCAGCGGATTAAGATCGGGACTAGACGACGGCCAGTCTTCAGCTCTGATGAAGTCCGAAACGTTCACTTCCAACCAAGACTGCGTGGGCCGAGCTTTATGACCCGGCGCCGAGTCTTGTTGGAAGGACCATACTTGATTATTGAACATGGTGTTGTTAAGGGGCTTAACTACCTTCTCAAGAATGGTATCTTGATACACGTGCCGATGTTTTGATACCTTTTTCACAAAAATATGGCTCAGTCAGTCCTTCATAGCTAACACCCCACCAAACCATCACTGAAGTCGGATAATGCCCACGTTGCACTCTGTCGACTGATCGAGAAGCTTCCTTAGAGCTTTGAGCATAAATACGGTCATTTTGTTTGTTAAAATGTTGCTCAACTGTAAAGATTTTCTCATCCGTAAACAATTTTTTTCTGTGACCTCCCTTTGCGTACCGCTTCAGTAGTTGTTTCGATTTTACCACCCTATTCTTTTTTTAATTATCAGTTAAAAAATGACCAGTGCGTCTCTTATAGGCTGCAAGTCCTAAGTCATCTTTTAAAATACGCGACATGGTTGTGGGTGCTATCTTCATCTCCCGAGATATAATCTTTTGCTTTTGGACAGGATTTCTTCGAATTCTTTCCCTTACTGCTTTGACCACCTTTTTCGTACGAACACTACGTGGACGGCCAGATATTGTACCTATTAATAGCCCGGTACACAAACATTTGACTAATACCAAGCGTATGGAGAGTTTTAAAAATTGCATTTGGCTCCATACCAACTTTGTGTAATGCAATCACAGCGATTCGGTTCTCTTTATCACCCCACTCCATTTTAATATCGCAAAATATTGTACAATGTATTGGCGCCAAAATTAGAAAACCCAATGAACAATCGTATAAAAATGACAGATTCCAAATTCAAATGTAATATCTTTCTTATTTTTAATTGTAACAGTAATTATGGACAGACTATGTATATATAAATAGTTTTTTGTTTATATATTATATTATTTTATATTATATTATTTATTATTTTATATATACTCTCTCGACTTATATAACTTCGTTCCATCCGGGCGTCCCTTGACACCTCTCAAGTTTTTTTATCTTTCTATTTTTCTCAGCTTTATAGTCAACAATTATCTCAATACAAGCTATTAACCCACAAAGTGTTGAATGTGCGTAGCATGTAGAAAGAGTCATAGGTATGTAGTATGTAGTGGCTAGTGGTGGACTCAGCACAGCACTGAGTTGATGGCATCGCGGTCGTGCGCCACCGCTCACGGGCGGCCGCCGGCACTCGCGTCGCCGTGACTTATGGCCTCCGCGCGAACTTCGATCGTACGATTGAATAATAATATCCGATTCCCGTGCACCGAATTTATGTTAGGAAGTGAGTGTCCCGTATCTACGGGCGCATCGCCCGCCCGCAATTTCCAGTCGTCCGCCTGTCCCTAGGCGGTGATGTATACTACGATATTCGATAAATAAATTTTCGTGGAGCAGTTCCCGCTGGACGTCGGCACTCGTTCCCCTCGAGCCGGTCCGCCCGTCTACCTTACACCCACCACTCATCACAGCTTACTGTCGGCCGACGTCACTGCTAGATCATATTTAATTCTAATACATATGTATTTACAATGCCTGTTCAATACGAGAGAGTTATTACTTACGCATTTTTTATTGTTAGAGTTTGCAAGAATAAATCATTGGTGAAGTATTCATCACATAGAGATAAGCAAATGTCTCGCGGCAACAAAAAGAAACATAAAATAAGTTCATTTGACTGACCACAATAAGATATGGCTGTAAATATAATTTATTCTACTATGGTTTTAGAATATACAGACTCGTTGATGAAAAAAAAAACGTCATCAGTAAACCACAACTTACCTATTTCACACTCTACATATATATAATGTACTAGATTTAGTCGCCTCAAATCTCAAGTTCATCTTTTAGCCACTTACGAAATTACCCAAAGTTCATTGCACTACAAAATTGATAGTAAATTATGGGTTCACACGTGTAATGTTTTCACTTCGATATGTAATCGTGACCGCCGTAACTAACTACCTCTAGATCAATTCATGTAAGAATTTAGTAGAATTTTACCGTTGCTTTATTACTTGCCAACTCAATTCCGATGCAAACCTATCATTATGAATAGTTGTTTTAAAATATTTTTTCAAAAGTCTCGCAGTTTGCCAACCTCTTGATATCATTTCAAACTAACGTAACGTTCATATTGCAATCATTTCCTTGTACAGAATATAACTCACAATCAGACAGTAGACACAAAAAAGACAATTACCTGCGAACGTCTGCACCGCTCCACATCCATATAGCCCTCGTTCAAATAAAAACATTTATTTCGTATAGTCATTGAATATCCATATACTTATTTATATACGTAAACTGGACTATCTAATTCGTTCGGAAAAGAATGGTAATTATGTGTAATGTGCCTTAAATTACAGAGTGGGTAGCAAATTATGTTACTCATGTCTGATGCCATTGTTCGCGAATGTGCAACGAAGCCAGTAAAGTCAAATACCTCCGGCTACAAAGCGGAGCCTGCGACCGCTCTCGAATCCTCTAGCTAGGAGTATCATTCTGCATGTATTCTTTTTTTGCACGCAACGCACGTTATACTTTAAATATTACCAAATTATTTGCACAATACATCATTATGTGCTAACGGTTGTTCAATTAATGTGATTAAATCGAGCAGGTATCACGGACGATCACGTCCGTCCATGCTCTCGTTTATTGTCCGCGTTGATGCAATCGTATTGTCGTCGTCACGGTTCCATCATTACTTTCCTATTTACTTTTGTAACTTATTTCAAATGCGTCTTTAAAACATCTCATATAACAACAGTTCAGTTCATGTTACGCCTCACAAAAGAACTGACGGATGCAACTGAACGGACTTGATTTCTGAAAAGCTCCTCACAATATTAGAGATAGTTGTCTAAACTCAAGTCTCATATAAAACAGCGTTCTAGCACATCTCCTTTTAAGCGTGCGATAAGATTGGTGGTTAATTAAAGCTGAAACCGCGCCTGCGGAACCTTGATAGACGGGAGTAGGTACTGTACTTACATGTACCAGCCTTATAATTATTATTGACACTCATTCTATTTACATTAATACATTGCCATGCGACGGTGTCTTTACGATGTAGGATTTACCAAGTAATTTCGTAATCAAACTAGTATGTATCCTTACCTTACATACTATAAATCAAAGTCCCCCGACGCGTCTGTCTGTCTATATGTTCGCGATAAACTCAAAGACTAATGAACGGATTTTCATAGATTTTTACCAATGGATGGAGTAATTCATCAGGAAGGTTTTAGTGAAAAGTTTTGTGTAAGTATAATGGCTGAAATATGATGATGAGTATGATAAGGGATGTGCCGCGTAAACCAAGAGTTATAAATCCTAATACGATGCTACGACAAAAAAAAAGGCGTATATTCTCTGCTACCCGCGCGAAGTCGGGGACGCTAGTATAATTATATAAAAGTTATACTTAGTTAATATTTTTAAAAAGCAAAATATTCATCATAATTCCTGATACTAGCAAGGTCAAGTACCTAGAAGATTTCACAATATTGTGGAATCGTTATGTAGATATTCGTAACCATGAAAGTATTTTTTTTATGCCAAAGCCAACACTACCGCTGTCTATCGTTGTGTTGTCAGTTTACGAGCAATTGTCCTGCGCCTGCGTCGCACGTCGCAGAGCCACCCGCTGAGATTACAATTATGACGACCCTCCACAAAATTCTCAGAATATACATAGATATTGTATGTAGTGATTCGTAACTTTCAACAAATCGACCACAATGTGCGGAAGCTATTAAATCTATTCGCTATTAAACCTTCGTTAATTTAAGTAATCTTACGCTAATCTTGAATTTGAATTACAGATGTGATTTCAGAACACAAAGCTTACGATCCCTTACCATAACTGTTATCTTTTCAAACGTATATATTTCTATCGACGACAAAATATTCATGCGCGTCGGAATCCACAGCGTCGTTGATGCCTATTTAGCTATTGCGGGCATTGTATGTGATTCTGGTATCGGATGGAGTTTCATCGAGCTATCGCAGGAACATTAGCATTATCAAAAGGACCGCGGGCGTCATGCTCATATCGGTGAGGACATGCGACGGTCGCGGAAGCGCCGCGTGAAGGCAAAGGCCCCGACGGACGAGCGGCGATAACTCAACTCAGCATACCTCAAATACAATCGTGTGGATACCGTGTCGGTACCGGCTGGTGCCGCGATCATCTAGCTATTCTACGTATTTGATTATTTTTACCATGTATAGATTTTGATAATATTCTGGAGAAAGTCTTCGAAAGAGGAATCACGAAATTTGGCAAAAAGCAAGGTAAGGCTTACAGCACAAATAAAGGCAAAATTCCAAAAAAATAAAAAAAAGTTGGACATTAAATGGTGCCCAACCCTTCCCCCCATATTATTCATAGTTGACGGCTCATACATTTTAGAGGTCTAGCTGAATTGGCACCAACCTCAACTAAGGTAATCGAAAACGTAATCGAAAAAATATTGAAAAAACTCCTTGAGACTCCATTATGGAACCCTCGATGCGCGAGTCCGACTCGCACTTGACCGGTTTTTTTTATAAATAAACCTAATGCGCAATCAAGATTATAAATTAATGTCGTGATTTATAGTGGTAATTGCACGAGGAGACCGAGTCATTTGATACAAGTTGACAGTGGGTGGCACATGTCGATGATGCGCGTCGCTTGTCAGTGGGCGTAGCGCGGAAGCGGCGCGGCGGCGTACGCGCACCGCCACACGGGCCGTTACCGTCAACGGCCATTAAACGACCACTCTTAATTATCAACAGTTACCGCGGCGGACCGCATTGATACCACTCGTCCGCATCGCGAAACACAGAACAGTAAGGGCACGTTCGCATAAACGGTTTGCACCGTAGCGATCCATTAATTTATTGCATACTAGTGGGCCCGGCAGACGTTGTCCTGCCATGAAATGAAAATAAAAAGAAACTTGGAACCATCAGTTTTAAACAATATTTTGAAAATTGAATATGGTCGTTAAGTTTTCTTAAATTTTCTAATGTTCCGCGCAACTTTCATACTTTTTTCTTTCATAAAAACCTTCTCCTTACAATAACAAACACAACAAAAAAAGAATTAGCGAAATTGGTCCAGCGGTTCAGAAAAACGGGACCCTATTACTAAGACTTCGCTGTCTGTCTGTCTGTCTGTCCGTCCGTCTGTCTGTTACCAGGCTGTATCTCAAGAACCGCGATAGCTAGACAGTTGAAATTTTCACAAATTATGTATTTCTGTTGCCGCTATAGCAACAAATACTAAAAATAAAATAAATATTTAAGGGGTTCTCCCATACAACAAACGCAATTTTTGTCCTTTTTTGCTCGATATCAATAATGACAGAAGGTAGGCACTTGAAATATTCACAAAATACTCAGTTGTATTTTTACTTTAATAATAAAATTAAAATAAATATTTAAGGGGGGTTCTCATACAACAAACGTGATTCTTTTGCCGTTTTTACGGAACCCTTCGTGCGCGAGTCCGACTCGCACTTGGCCGGTTTTCATATAATAGACATAGATAAGAACCTTCTCCTTACAATAACAAATACAACAAATAAAGAATCAGCGAAATTGGTCCAGCCGTTCAAGCGTGATGCCGTGACCAAGGGAAATAGGGATTCATTTTTATATATACTCGTATAGATTAGCGTTTGAATGTTATAAAGTTTTTCTAATTATAATTTCAACGATGTCGCTATAATACAATTAGCAGTCAAACTTAATCATTGGCGTTATTATGAGTTTCATCTATTTAGGGAGGCTATTTTGTCTTAATTAAAAGTATGATACTATGGATATAATACTTTTTAACAATAAAACCGTATTTTCAATAAAAAAAAAGGAAACATCAGATCGTCTCCAGACACAAACAAAAATTTTCATCCCCCTTAAAGGTCAAATTTTCAAAAACGCTTCCTTAGTAATAAAAGGTTTGTAATAAAACGAAGCCTTACGCAAAAATTCACATTTCTAGTTCCATTATTTTGGGCTGTGTGCTGATATGTTAGTCAGACCGTAAGCCATGCAACCAATTTCTTCATTTATATAGTCTATAGAAGATAAATAGCTACGTAGGTACATAACTTATCTTGTACATATCCTCGATTACGTAGTGAGTTATTAGTTTACAAGTGGTGTAAAAAGAAAACAATTTACATAAAACATGGATTATCGTGTTTATTGCGAACTATCCTTCTAGCCATCAATGTGATGTAAGGGCTCATATGAAAAAGTTCAACAGAGCCGGGATTTTGAACCCGCGACCTAAAGATCGCATGTTCGTCCTGCTGCGAAATTGATAACGTTATTAGCGACCTAGGGTGAGCTATAAAATAGTCTAGTGAACAAGCAAGCTGTATGTTTTTATTGTTAATATTGCGTTAGTGGAAGTAGGCGGGTGATAGCGGGCAAACGTTTGATCTCTCACATGATAGCGAGCGGCGCCCGCGCCGCAGCCAGCACGCCGACACACGCTTCGCACCGCGCTTATACACTCATCCAATTACAAACGCTATCGCATCTACTATACCGCGGATGTATTTACCCTATGTACAAAATACTTGAGCATTGTCTGCGTGTCCTTCCCGTGAACTTGTCCACGATAGCAATCGCAAAATCCCAGGCTCAATCGCAGAATACAAAAGGTAACGGTTTTCAAACTAATTAATCCTGTAAAGCTGTACTCAAATATTTGTATTAAAAAAGTAAACGACTTTTAATATTACGGCGCGAATGCATCAAATTACACTTGTAAACCATTTTAATTGATAAGTACCTTAATTCTATCTACATCCATGAAATTAAAAGAAGCTTTACATTGTATACCGATGACATTTCCCTTTTTTGATTGCATGACAGACTTGCAAAGCTGCTTAGATCTCCTGAATAAGTTTAATTATTCATCACAAAAAAAAATATCGAATGGGCATCAAAGTTTATATGTAAAATTTGTTATAACGTTTTTATGATGTTTGCCTAATGGTAGGGGAGGCGAATAGGGGATTTCGGGATTTACTCGAGCGCGTCAGATTAACATAAGGGGGGCAACCTTGCACCTTGTGAAGTACTCTCATCAAATCTGAGCCCTCTATGTAGTGTCGAACGTCTAGGGTAGCCCGTCAGATTAGTAAAAAAAAATCGATGGTTTGAAATACTCGAGCGCGTCAGATTAAGGTAAGGTAAGTTAGTTACATGCAAAATAGTGTACATTTCAATAATCTGACAATTTGGGCGTGACGAAAGAAAATTGGAGACTCGCAAAGTTGCAAAAAAAAAACGTCACCTGGATTTTCTTGAGCGTGATTAGTTTTTTTTTTATTTTGAAGGAAATTAGTCACGAATCACGGAAATATCTTAATCTGCCGATTTGCACAAGCCGAAGTAGCTAAAATCATTATTAAGTGTATAGTCCAGGAATATTATGAGTTTCACCTCAGAATGAGAGATAGTCACCTATTAACTTGTATAGACCTTTATTTTGATACCCTAAAACTTGTCTCAAAAGCTACTTATCATAGGGTGCCCGCGACTACTGATTTTTCAAGGTCAAAGGCAAAACATGATTTATTGCAAATATCTCGTTTCCTATGGGTTTTTTGGTATATGTATTCATAATAAATATTGTAGAAAATTAAATTCTCTACAACTTTTGCACAAACATTTTTTCGATATCTTGAACCATTTTCGAGATTTCGATATTTTTTATATATTTTTTTTTTCAAACCGTCAGATTAAGGAAACTCCTCAACATAATTGTCAGATTATAGGTCAGTACAACAAGGCCATCAAGAAGAACCGCCTATATAAAAATCTGACGCGCTCGAGTAAATCAAGGTCACGATTTTTTTTTGCATTTTCAAAAATCGGCCCTGACTGATGGTCGCGTCCAAATCGTCAGTCTTTAAAATAGGAGCTACTGGAGGGTTCACTTAACATCCCTTATCAATGTCTGACGCGCTCGAGTAACTTTTTTTTTTAAATATTTTCGACCCCTTCGTACGGCCACCCCCACCACGCAAAACGGCAGATTATTATTTTTCCGTTATCAGACAGACGTGGCGCGACTACCCTATTAATATCTGACGCGCTCGAGTATTTCTTGGTGACTGTTTTTTTTTACATTTTTGAAACCCTGTAGACGCTCCCCCCACCGCTGAAGGGGAAAATATCACATAACCTTTTTTTCTTTATTCCACCTAATCTTCAAAGTCCAGTAGGTCCCAAAGACGCTCGAGTAACTACAAATTTAGCATCATTGCCTCCCCTACCATAATTACGCTGCCTATTCTCGGTTGCGTTTATTTCTTTTGAGCTATCATTTATTTCGATTATGTAAATGGAGCCCTATATTTTTCACCCAACTTCGATCGATTTATTTATTGATTAGTCTGTTTAATTTTTTTAAGCAAGAGAACGAGAGCTGTTTCATCATATCATATTAATATGAAACCAGTAATCTATCTTCATAAAACTAAGAAGCTGATATAAATAAATATAAGATGTCAAAAAAAAATATAAGTAAACAAATCGCTGACTTTTGGAAATCCCGTTACATTTAAACACGTAATATAAATGTGATACAATTACCTGCTGCCAAAATTACAGAAATACTTTAAGTGAAGTAATAATAATGTGCGTATTTAGAGAAGTGATCTTTAAATCTGGCCACCCAAGCAGAGAATATTTATTACTACTGTGCACGTGACTGTGCCGTGTGCTTTGTAATACGAAAATCCTTTATATAAAGGCTTAGTCAACAATCGACACCTTAAATTTCAGTCAGTTCAATAAACTGCTTTATAGCCACAAACACGTATTCACAGTACTTCCTTAAATCATCGAAACACTTAACTAATATAAGAAGGTCAATTATACTTCAATCTTTTGAGACTGTCCTCTTTTCAGACAAAAAACGAAGCCTTTTTAATACAGTTATACAAGTCTAAAGTCTCGAGCGTGGTCATTCATTTTGATTGACAAAAACTATGATAAATTGCGGACGTGATCCTACCTACATAGTTCCATGACATCCGAACTTAAAGTAGGCGAATATTTAGATCAACATTCTCCTATAGTTCTTATCGGTCAATCCTTTGTCTCAATGTCAAATCGATCGACATTATAGTGTCATTTTTTTCGTTTGTTCTTTTGTTTGTTTATTTAAAGTCTAGGGTAACTGACCTGAGACCAAATTCTAAAATTTGAATTAAAATGTATTGTTTTGGATCGTACTGCCATATCGTTTACTGGAGTATTTGGTGGTTACTTACCCACCCAATATAGTTTAAACTGTACTGCTTATTACCTTTTTAGTGACTCCGTTTATATGAAAAAAATGTCTATTTTTATGACCACAAAAAATTATCTCAGTCCAAAACATACGAACACAAAACTCGAATCATCTATCAAAATATTTTAACAAAAAACTATTAACATTTGAAAAAAGATTACATAGCTCCTGCATCATCAATTGTCCAAAAATCTATTTGATAATATTTGTCTCTTGACAAATTATGAAGCTACTACCCGAAAAGCTATTTTTTCTTTACCATTGTAAAAAATAATGGAAATGTCTCCTTTATTCTTAACTAGTTTTCCGTCCCGCGGTTTCACCTGTCTTTTTTTTCGTTTGTTTATTTAAAGTCTAGGGTAACTGACCTGAGACCAAATTCTAAAATTTGAATTAAAATGTATTTTTTTGGATCGTACTGCCATATCGTTTACTGGAGTATTTGGTGGTAACTTACCCACCCAATATAGTTTAAACTGTACCTCTTATTACCTTTTTAGTGACTCCGTTTATATGAAAAAAATGCCTATTTTTAACCGACTTCAAAAAAAAGGAGGAGGTTCTCAATTCGTCTGTATGTTTTTTTTTATGACCACAAAAAATTATCTCAGTCCAAAACATACGAACACAAAACTCGAATCATCTATCAAAATATTTTAACAAAAAACTATTAACATTTGTAAAAAAGATTATATAGCTCCTGCATCATCAATTGTCCAAAAATCTATTTGATAATATTTCTCTTGACAAATTATGAAGCTACTACCCGAAAATCTATTTTTCTTTACCATTGTAAAAAATAATGGAAATGTCTCCTTTATTCTTAATTAGTTTTCCGCCCCGCGGTTTCACCTGCGTCCTTATCTTTATCGATCCTTTTCCCGAGATAAAAAGTCCCTATGCTAGTGTTATTCCAGAATATGATCTACCTGTGCGCCAAGTTCATCAAAATCCGTTCAACCGTTTTTGCGTGATTGAGCAACAAACATCCAAACTTTCACATTTATAATATTAGTAGGATAGTAAGATTGTAACCTAAATGCAGCAAGCTATTGAGCAAAAAAAACAACACAGACATTAGTAACTAATAATAATAATAAAAGTTTATTTTGTACATTACATAAAGTAGGTAATTTAATTTAACAATTGTGACAAGTTGTACATAAGTGTCAACAGGCGGGGAAATGTCGACGGGCAAGGGATGTGCGGCAGAGAATAGTCTCACAGACTGGGAGGCCTTTTTTGAAGAAAACTGGTGTCAAGTGGTAACAGGCGGTGTCGTCGCATTATCTTGCGGAGGATATAGATTTGTCGTACTGTGAGCATTATAACTGGGTGGTAGGGTAGTCTCTTCGTTTGAAATGAATTATTTTTATCACAGCCCGTTGAGCTCGTTCAACACTAAGCATCACAGTCTTATAGGTACCACCCCACACTGGAATGCAACATGAAATTATTGATTGACAGAGACTTTGATAGACCACCGAAATTGTTTCCGAGTGTCTAAGTTCTCTGAATAAATATATAAGTCTTCGGATCCGACTGCAGAGAGCCTCGGTGTGTACACGCCAATCTAGTTTTTCATCAATATGCACTCCTAGATATTTAATACTGGCAACCTGGGTTATACTCGTAGTAAAGCAGTTGCATTGAGAAGCATATTGTGTAAATTATAAGATAACCATTCCATTACCAATCGAACTGAGTTTTCTGCGCGTTCTTTAGCTCTACTCCAGCAATCATCATAGATAAGAAGGGCAGTATCGTCAGCATATGTGTAAATTTCACGATTATCAATGAAGATTGTTACCTAATTTTGAATATTAGCTCTCCATATTGTCTGTCAAAAATTAAAAATACAAGTGAAAGAATTACTTCGATACGTCAATTAGTTTCCGATTTATAGAAGTAAACGTGCGATGCGGACTCGTACTCGATGTGCCATACTTGTGTGACGGTGTGACGTCAATGTGCAACGCTCCGCTATGAGCGAGTGTTGTACATTGACGTCAAATGCGGTCACGTGACTGTTAGCGGGACTCGATTTTATCGGAAGTTTAAATGCCTGTAAAATCAAAACTAATAGGTATTTTTGACTACAACCAAAACTAGTGTATTTATATACATACAAGCTTTACTGTAACTTTCAACCGATTTGGCATACCTAGTAACATTCTCCATTGTCAACTGGCAGAGGCCATTAATGTAGATTTGAAACAGAGTAGGTCCTAATATACTCCCTTGGGGAACACCACAGACTATTTCCTCATCATCACTTAAAACGTATCTATTTTGACGCTCTGGAATCGATTTGTGAGATAGTCATCAAAAATTTTGAGCGTAATTCCACGAATTCCGACAGATTCCAGTTTAGATACAAGGATGGGGATAGATACAGTGTCAAAAGCTTTAGAAATATCCAAGAATATACCAAAGCACCTGAGCTTAGTGTCTAATTTGTTTACCAATGAATTGGTAAGATCAACAACAGTATCTTCCGTGGAGATTCCCGACCTAAAGCCATATTGATTTCCAGCTATTATATTATATTTGGATAGAAAACTTACTAGGCTATTGTTCAGTATTCGCTCCAAAATTTTTGATAGAGTACTCAACACAGAGATTGGTCTATAATTTGTGATATTATTTTTATCCCCACCCTTGTATATAGGGTGAACTATAGCTTTTTTTAAAAGCCCTCGGAAAAGTGCCTGTGTTAATGGCTAAATTACAGATATGTGTGATTGCTGGGGTAAGGGCACTGCTAGATTGTTTAATCACTTTGGCTGGGATTTTGTCCCATCCAGTAGCACAGTCGTTGCGTAATCCACGGATCACTCTTTTCTATTTGTGCTTCTACTGGGGGAATCAAAAGAGAATTACAGGGGGCGCTGGATAGAGTCGAATTAGGCCGGGTAGTATTAGGAGTAATATTTGATGCTAAGTTATTACCGACATTGACAAAATAGTTATTCACATCGTCAACCATTACTTTACCGTCGACATAGGATTTTAAAAGATCGTTAGGAGACTGCGATTGAGAGTTGGTTATGGATTTGATCACTTTCCATGTTGCTTTAGGGTGGTTTTTAGCTTTAGACAGTTCATTTTTTTCAGTAATGTATTGCAAAAGTTACGATACCTTAGGTACGTAACATTAAGAATTGAGTCATTAGGATTGTTTTTTAGTTTACGGTGCATTTTATCACGATTACGAATGCAGCGGACCAGACCCACAGTCATCCATGGCTTAATGATTCTAGTTTTTCTGGAAACATGAGTTCAACTGAACTATCTAGTTGACTAATTATTATACATTCCCTTAAAAAGCCTATTATTATTTGCTGAAACATCTCTAAATAAATAGAATAAGAGAGAGGAGGATACATCTACAATTATTTACTTTCGCATACACAACACACATATGAATGTAACGACTTGACGCCGTTCATTCACTCACTATTCATGTCTTCAAACAATTATGTAGCATTTTAAAGTCTTCCTTCCCACGATTGTATCGTAATGTCAGAGCAAGCTAAGTTTGCACAGATTTATGTTTGCTTTTAAAGCAGACTTTCATTCGGTTGTTTTGTGTGACATTTATAACAGTTAGGTATCCTTATACTTCCTATATATAGTCCCCTTGGACTTCGACTACATATTTTACGAAATTAATCACTTTGGTGTTTTTTAATTTTCGTTATTAAATTATTTATAATATAACACCTGATTAAAGAAGCTTAATAAAACATTAAAATCAGTAAAACATCATAAAGGAAATTCAAATAAATACATGTAAATAATGCGTTAGTATTTTATTTTATCTAATCCTATAACGCAATACACACACTGTATAGGCCATAAAAAGTCATAACATAAAGTGTTTAATTAAAATGACCTTACTAACCATAAAGACTCCTGAGATAACGATGTTGCTGCTTTTGACTATCCAGCTGCTGACTTGTCAAAGGCTCGACACTTCTTACGAAATGTTTCTTTCTCGATACTGTCAAATGATATATTTTTCCACAAACCTTTATACCCCTTTTCTAATTTCACGCAGGTGCAGTGTGTAGGGTTCCATATATTCCATAGCATATACCTACAAAGTTGCAAGTTATAATTTACAAAGGTTGTTTTATAAAGATTATGCTGAAAAATTACCATATTATCCCATAACCAATTTCCTGGGAAAGTGTTTTAATAAGATTAGCTATCTTAAATTTTTATGATTTTTGAAGCGTCACAGGGTTAAGCAGACCGTGATCCCACCTATCTGCCAATTATTAATCGAAAACTAATGTTGAAAACACGAACAACGTGTTGTATGTAGATTATATATATAAAGATACATTTTCGTTCCTTGACACACATGAGGTACGCGTCAAATGAGACTTTTTGAAGTTGGTTAATACCAGAGCAGTACTAGCGTTGGTGGCGTTGGTTTCTTAATGTACATTACATTTAATAAATGAAAGATCATGACTATAGAAAAATATTGATTACTTACACGAGTAGGTTGTACAACTTAACTTATTATTATTCCTTATTTCGATAGTACGTATATTATTTTAACACATGCAATATGAACATTTGCCGAATGAGCGACCAAGAGTTAAAATTGCCCTAAAGCTATTCAAAAATTTCCCACTAATGATCTCGTAAGTGTAGGTAAAAACTAAATAAGTAGGTACCTACAGAAGTTACTTAGGCGTATGTTACATTTAAATTCGCTAAAAACAAAGACGTTACGTTTCGGTTCGTTCGCATATAAATGTAAGCAATGTGAATATAATATTATGCACATTTAAACTTGTATATACGGTTATACAGGACAAAATTTTTATCATTTCCCAAATATGGTATAGCACCTGATGCTTGAATTCTTGCATGTCGTTGTAAATGTTTTACAAAATGTTCTCGTTAACTGTTATTTTCTTCATGTTTTTTGTGCTGTTCCCCGCAGTTTCACCCGCGTACCCGAATGATCAAATCTTTTCCTGAGATAAAAAGTATCCTGTCTCTCAAGTTGGACCAAAGTGCAAAAATCATTATAAGTTCAAGAGCTCATCACGGATCAACAACGTGACTTGAATTTTTTAATTTTGATAGTTTCTTTTTATTGGATTGTGTTCCATATAAGTTATCCGTAAATTTGAATCGAATATGATTTTTAGTGCATTGTTTGCTCTACCTTGGTTCCCTGTTCCGCTCTGTTAGTTTGATGTAGGTACCTACCCACAGAGGCAGATGCCCCCGCTTCGAAAACCGAGGTGTATGCGCTTTATGCGCTTTACTATGAATAAAATTCACCTTCGGTTTGTAACAAGACTAGTGACCCGCCCCGGCTTCACACGAGTAGCACAGCACATACGCCTAATTATTTTTGTGTCGTAGTGTCCCATTAGGATACATAAATTCTATTGATTTACAATGCGCACAACAGTAAAGTTCCCTGTCGCAGTCGGCATGATTTGTTCCGACACCTTCAACAATCATCGTCATATTTCAGCCAATATACACAAAGCCTTAATGAATTATACACTAAAACCTTAATCATGAATCATTCTATCAATTGGTGAAAACTGTATGAAAATCCGTTGAGTAGTTTTGAGTTTATCGCGAACACACAGACAGACGCTTTTTTATGAGTGTTTTTTTTTAATCTTTAATTGAACTTTACAAAGCTTTATAAATAATATTCTCGTTAGAATTACAACAAACAAAACAATGAAAGCGACATTATAAAGATTTAATGCTTGTAAAATTATGACTTGGACACTTAAAAAGTATGAAAGTCAGGTGCAGTATTGTCAGTTAATTTGCATGTTGATCCAGTAACGGGTTGCGAGATAACGCTTTAATGCTCGAGATCTCAGACCAACATCCTACATGCCTCACAGTGTCATTCATCAACAACTTCTTTTGAACCCCACATACCTTAAATGGCCATAAGTAAACGTACTCAGTTGAATATTAAAGCTGCCATGCCATACTAACCTACTAGTAAACTTTTTGATTTTTATCAACATAAAAATTTACGCCTGGTCAGAGTGACCTTAAAAAATTGACAAGAACCATAAAACACACGTACAGATAGTATTAGGTATAGCTCAATTTGCATGTTCATATGTTGAACTGAGTAATTATTGCGAACTGGCCAGGAAATAGTCAATCAACATTCTGTTATTCACCGTGCAAGAAGTCAAAGACCGTTGATATATTTATGAAGAGCGTTCACAAGACACAAGCAACCGGAGTCAAATTAGATACGGTAAGCCATGATGATAGTTGTACCAAAATTCGCTTCGGCTGTTTCCCTTAGCGTTCAAACACTGTGGCCATTCTGTAGTAGGTACTTAACTTTCGTCGTATGATAAACATCGAGTCCACTCATGCATGCAAGAAAATGCTATGATGAGTTTTAGAAAGATGGCTGCATCGGTGTGAACTTATTTAGGATTCATTCACCCTGCGTTACGCTCGCTGGGTGCTTGGACGGCTCATTGTCTCTCACACGGCGCAAAAGTGCGAATGATCCTTTGTTCGTTACACTTTGCCCACACTGTAACCCAAACCGCTGGCGGTACACTTAGCGCCCACTCCTAAACGTAATATCCACGCTTTTGAGCTCACGCCTCAGTCAGCACCATTCCAGATTTAATGATATTTACTCAGGTACAACAATATGGGCACTCCGCTGACTTCGATGGTACTTGAAATGTTCTTGTTGTCTTCTGCTAAGTGTTATCCTGTAATATTTCAAAAGTAATGATATCTTCTTGCCCGCTAAATTACATATTTGTAAAAGACAACGAACAATTCAAACTTTCACTACTCGTATAAGAGGAAATGATCTGCATTACGGATTTGTATCCCGATGGTTACTTTCTCGAGTAAGGTATAATTTAGTGAATGGCTCATTAAAAATAACATAGGAGATACCTTTATACAAAACTTCGAGCAAACAATAGTTGCTTATCGTTTTTCTTTGACCAATCTCTCGATTCATTGATCTTTACCGATTATTGTAATTGCGATCGATAAATAATAATGCATAAAACTTACTTTTACTTGTGCATGTAGGTATAGTTTCAAAGTAGAAAGCATCTTTACTTATTGTTTATTGTTATTGTTCCGTTACAATGGGCACATGAAATTGTTTTAAACGATTATTCCGCGTTGGGACGACGTTTGTAAGGGTTTACATGGGCCAGATAGAATCACTAGAAATTCAAGATCCTATCCTGAAATAATATTGTTAAAACATTGGGAACATTGTATTTATGTCTTTTTCTTGTTTGACATTAGAGTTTGGTCGCGCAGTCAGGAAGGGCTGAAATACATCTAAACTAATACATTTAAAATTATGTTAATAATCACGTAGGATAATGTAGACTTATGTCCGTATTATCCAAAATCAAATCTTATGCGATAGTGTGTTTTTTGAAATAATTGACTTGAGATCCTGGCATAATAGTACTATAAGGTATATTTTAACAACACAATCTATTCTTAAGAGTGATTTTCGTCCTTATACAGAAAATAAATTCAAATGTTTCAATCTCGCCTCAAACCTAGACTTATATTTTGATTTACGTTCTAGGTATAATACGGGGGTTAGTAAGGTTGTGATGTTTGATAAATTACTAAATAGCTAAATGAACAAGGCTGACACAGTAATCACTTTTTAATTCTAGCTTTTGAAATTATTATAAATTTTTCGTAGGTTTAATACGACATAATGGTTTATTATAGCCGACGTAAACGACCTCCTAATGTCTTTATTAATCAACTTGGGCCAAAAAAATATTCAACATAATATTAACTAAATAACGATACACACATGCAGATAGAATAGTGGTGTGAAACGCAGGCACTGGCTTGCACACCTCTTTGCTAGACTAGGTAGGTACTAACCACAAATAACACTCTGTTCATTTTATTGAAAGCTTAGTGTATCTCGACTTTTTATTGAATATAAATGTAAATCTCTTTTTACTAGCTATTACTCTATAATGGTCGCTCCTAACATAAAAATAAATACAGACAAACACTTTCTTATAAATACTTTCTCAGTTTGACCACGTGTTTAACAACTACGTTGTGCAGTCTATTAGACTTAATAATAAAGAACAACAATACGAATTGCTCTATCAATTACTTAGCACTCACAAGATCCCGCCAGATAACACCATTATAACCACATTAGAGATGGTGCAGGCACGCCATAAAAGCATTACAAGCATCTGTAACACGGTCACATCGTTTCTTGACCGCCCAATTTTAGTTTTTACAGATTTCTTTAAGACTGTAGTATGTTAGCTACATGAACATGCGAAACTGTTTTGAATCATTCGTTCGTAAATTTCAGAGTTCCAGTTACGACATTCGATGTATTTGTAATTGAATTTACCGTTTTCAATCAAAAAATAACTAGGCGCCTTATGAATTGAAATGCAAGACGAAGAAAGTGATTAAGCAAATTTGCGTCCCAGATTTTACCGTCAGTGTCATGCAAATAATACTTAAATGCACGCTAGTCTGTCTAACCAATTTATTTATAACACCGTCAATCAATTTGCGTTGAATATGAGACGAAATTGGCTAGCTGTACTTACCAAATGGAAACTACCTCATACGAAGAAGAGTCTTTGATTAATGTTTATGTCGCTTTTGTTAATAGTTGCTAATAATATGGGAGGATTCAATAATTTTCGTGTCGGGAGGTCGCGACCCCCGCGCCCGGCTCCCACACATAAATCGGGTGTAGATGTCGCGTCGTGAGCGCGTACCCCGGCCCGCCCCGGCCGTTGCGCCCGCGCATGCACAGCTCGGCCGCGACTACCGAACTGTGCTGTTCCGTGTTACCAGTTACCACTGTAATTAATCATGGGAAACTTTTGCCTGAGATCCTTCCATTGCGGAATTAAACATGGATTATAATTGTCTAATTCATTCATGATAAGAAATCACCAAAATAACTACAATCGCATCTGGAATTATGTTATTTTTGAAGGTAGATTTGGAACGACCGTCCTATCCGCGAGCCAAGGGTCTAAAACTGAATAGTTCTTTACTATCTAATATATAAAATTCTCGTGTCACAGTTTTCGTTGCCATACTCCTCCGAAACGGCTTAACCGATTTTGATGAAATTTTTTGTGCTTATCCGGTATCTATGAGAATCGGCCAACATCTATTTTTCATCCCCCTAAATGTTAGGGGTAGTCCACCCCTAAATTTTATTTTTTATTTTTGAGACAAAATTTCTAATTTCTATTTTTTTATGATACAACATACAAAAATACATAAAATCCCCAATTTTCACCCTTCTACGATCAACCCTTATTTTTTAATAGCCATTTTAGTAATTTGAGTAATCGGTCAAGCCGTTTCGGAGGAGTATGGTAACAGGACCGATTTGGATGAAATTTTGTGTGTGTATTTCAATGGGTTCCTCGATGATTTGAAAACAAAATTGGACCCGGTAGATGGCGCTGGAATCGGGTTCTAAGTTTTGTTTTAATTTCAGGGCAGGACAACGTCTGCCGGGTCCACTAGTATATGTATAAAATTCTCGTGTCACAGTTTTAGTTACCGTACTCCTCTGAAACGGCTTGACCGATTTTGATGAAACTTTATATTTATATGCAGTAGGTCTGAGAATAGGTTGTTATCTATTTTTTACTAGCTGTCCCCCGCGGTTTCACCCACGTTCCAACTTATTCTCGGACCTATTGAATATACATATAAAATTTCATCAAAATCGGTCAAGCCGTTTCGGAGGAATATGGTAACAAAGGACCGATTTGGATGAAATTTTGTACGTGTACTCGTATTTCAATGGCTTCCTCGATGATTTGAAAACAAAATTGGACCCGGTAGCTGGAATCGGGTTCTAAGTTTTGTTTCAATTTCAGAGCAGGACAACGTCTGCCGGGTCCGCTAGTATAAAAATAAAAATATATTCTATGTAAGTAGGTATTGCGAATTAATCTAATAATTAAATGCGAAGTTAAGTGTCTCAGTAGTCACAATTACGCTGGCAAAGTGCACTTTATGCCAATTAATGAATGTAATCATGTTCTTACGTAGTATTACTTTTCCTCAATGCGCATACTTATAACATAATATGTAACATTAACAAAATGAGCCAGTTGCCATGATGCAATAAAAACGAGTCTTTATAAGCTGGAATTAAATCTAAGTGAGGTACATATATTTTCAATTAGAGGACGCGCGAAATGCTAACGATCTGGCGATACCAATATCCTGCAATGTAGTTTTTTACTGGCTTACGATTGATATTATTCTGCATCAGCCACCCCGGGACCCGTATTTGCCAACAAAAAATAGCATCAAAACGATTTGCTTATTTGTATTGCGAGTATGTACATTAACTTTTTTACGTGATTCACACTATACTGACATAACATAAACTACTGTTTTACCCTTAGCCGAATCGGTTTCCGAAGTATTTTACCTAATTCAAGTTGTTAACATGCGGTGAGAAATGAAAAGAAAAAATAATAGTTACATGTTCGTATTATTGTAATATTTGTTCATAAGCCCCTCTCATCAGCGAGTAATCGCATATAGAACGTTCGAAACACGACAAACGATGATTTTTTGAAATCTATGTAATAACAATAAATATAATTATCATCAACAAATTATTATGTATGCTTACAAATACATACGTATAGTCGGTCCACGCAGCCGTCCACCAGCCGCAGCGGCAGCGGCCCGCTACACGGTACACCACATATTTCGTTAATTGATTAACTGTACCTTGTCGAAACTCAACGGTACTGTTAGATACATATTTAATCATCCGCAAATCGATTTATTCACTCATTATATGAGTTGACACTAATCGTGACTGTATAAAAAGGCTTTCCGTAATTTTGCAATCATTAAAAACAGCCACTAATTACGATAATTTACATCCTCCGCGAATTCTTATATATTTTTCTTAATTAATACTGTGATTTTATTTCCTTTTATGACGTGGTTCAACTACCTTCAACGGACTGAAAACAATTTATGATCAACAAATTGATCTACATTTTATTGCCATCTGAATATTATGCGAACTTAACACTGTTTAATTTTATATCAACTTGTAATAATACGATGAACTAAAACTTAATTTGTGATCAATTATGAAGATTTTTTCGTAGCGGTACCATTTCAAAATATAACCATATAGTAAATATAAATATTTGTGACCAGTAAAGCTACTTTAAAGAACTAAGGATAATAATGTCGATTTGTTGTAGACATAACTGTTTGCCCGGATAGTGGACCGCAGTATTTTACAAAAATATTAATCTTTTTAACTTTTTCTTGTCATCTAAATCGAATACTTTCAATGAACCCCTCGTTGTTGTTTGTAATAGATTTATCTAGGACACTCAAACAATTAGAAACAGGCCCTCGGCCTTTATTACATTGCGACTAAGTTTATCAAACCTGACCAGTAATGATAACATCAAAGATACATCGGTATGTCCCGACGTCAGTTCATTATCAAATAATTTAACTGTCGAATCATCGGAACCGAGTTTAGTTATAGCATGTACCTATTTAAACACTCAAAACAAAGTAATGAAAAAAGGTTATTGTATAACGTATTGCGTGGTAATACTGAATACCTACATTTTTTCAAAAAGATAAGTTATGAAAAAAATCTATGATTAGTTTGTTTATGCATGTGATTTATAAATTAGGCAGGTACCTACTTAAGTATAATATATTGTAATTACAAGATCGCTAAAGATAAAAACTATTATCTAGTGATATCTAATAACTAAATACAATAAAACTTATAATTAAATATAATATATCAATAAAATTACTATTCATTAGAAATATTACATTATTTGATGGGTAAATAAACTAAGAATAACTAATATATTACAGATAATCTAATTACACAAATAAAAATAAATAACAAAAAATTTGACTACACTAAATAGGCCAACTGGTCCAGATCGCTGTCAGGTGGTAACGTGCCCAGAACACTGGCAGCATTGCCTCTTTGGATGGCAATGCTAATACGTTGGGCAAAGTATTCGCCAGCCCTTCGGTCACGTGACGCTTCGATGAGGCGGTAAACGCGGTGAGCAGCTGGTCCCCATGGCCCCATTGTCTCAACCCCAAACGGCTCAAATATGTAGCAACTATCAAGATTGCTATATTTGCGCCGTTTGAGATTCTCAGCGCAAGCAGCGGCGCCGCCTGCCTTAACTGCGGTCTCTGGAAGATGAGACGGTGCCAAAGTGTCGACATAGGTAGCGTCCCACACTAAAGGCCGACCCATCTTCCAAGGAATCAAAGTCATACCGCCATGGCGCCCTAAAGCGTCGACGGAAAAACCACATTGACAGCGATGAGGGCCGTAGCAGTGGGCACCTAAACGCAAACAGGCAGCAATCCGGAAAGTATTTGGTTCTAGAAGTGTTCCTATGTTAGAAGAAGGTAGTGCATGTAGCCTGAGACCAGATTCCCACACAGACACGACGAGCGCGCTCCGCGTGGCTAGGGCACGTTTCTAAAAGCTGTTTACGTACTAGCTCGCAAAGCGGCTCATCCCATTGCCTCTGTGATGATGGGATTGTGGGTGGGTCGGAATTGGGGCAGGCTATTTGCCAAGCCTCCTTGCCATCCGTCAAATAAGATACGACAGGAGGTGATGTACCAAGAATACGTTCTACAATTTTTTTTGTACTAAAAACAGAAGACAAAAAGGCTGGTAGTGAGATGCTAGAAATTTTGCGGATACCCAGACCTCCATACCGAATTGGCAAGGAAGCCTGAGACCAGATGCGATCATCTAAATTAATTATTAATTGCATAACATTTTATGTTGCATTCATGCAACGTTTCTTTCAGCTAATAAACACTTATCAAAAGAATTTAACTTTATTTACTTGAGTAGTTTATCAGCAGCCAGGATTAAGTGTCTACAAAATAATTTAAAAGATTTCAGTTATTTTGAAAAGCCGGATGCCATATGTTTTGGTCAAAGACGTAATTAAATCCCTAACTGACATGTTCAAGACAATCTGGAAATATTTGCAATGCAATAAATATTTGTTGTAAAAGTAAAAATATAATTATATTGCAAAGATAAAAATAACGATGTCGAGTGAAACTCTCATGGGAATCAAAATGTATGTAATGGGGAAAAAAAAATTGAAATAGCAGCAGGCTTTAGTGGTATTTATTGTGTACTTAGTGTTTGGCACAATATTACGTTTCTTCTATTAATTCCTTCATCAGGGCATTTGTCTATTCCTTTCCTACTTATATCAGTTTCACAAAAGTGTTTTTTTTGTTCTACTCCTAAGATTTGTGTGACGTATCGTAAAAGAGGTCGTGGGTTCGTTTCCCACCCAGGACAGACATGTGTGTATGAAGATGTCCCAGTGTAGGTAATTATCTATTTAAGTATGTATTTTAAAAAAACTGACACGCACATTTTTTATTATATTTGTCAAAGCGCCATCTACACCACACTATAAGAACATCTTCGTACAAACATATCTAGTTTGTTTAAGTGAATACAGATGTCTCTGTCTGTATTTAGTGAATATAGATGGAATGAAAAAAAAATGGATTTTTGTGAATTTGAACGTAGGTATATCCGCTAAATCGTGCTTCTTTCTTAGTTCTTTCTTACCCTTCGACCAGCATGTACGTTAATGATGTTGTCAAAAATTGTTATCGTACTCGTAATTGTCGTACTTTTACAAAAATGACCCACTTAGTTTTTTTTTTTTTTCTTTATACCTCGAATAGAACTTGAAATTAATATTTTTATAATTAGGAACAAAGTTCCTATCTGGTGTCCCACGACTCGTTTTATTATTATAGTGATAACATTACGACGTACTTTTCATCGTTAAAAAATATCGAGTCGCAGAGTAAATAAAAAGCGAGTTCATTGAACTGTAAGTGATAAAAAAGGATTGTAATTTAATTCTTATTTGTACTTAGTACTTTTATACCAAAACGTTAACAATGAGGCAAACGGTTCACCTATTGGTATGTGACAACAGCTAGTCAGCTTTATTATATTTAAGAATGTTTTTGTGGACGCCAAAGACGTCCTATTTGTTGAACGGAAAAAATAAAAATAGTCCACTACGGTACTACGGTAGATTAGGTACAATAACAATTTTTATTCCATTAATTAACTATGAAATAACATCCTCATCAGCCTGCGTCGACTATACAGAAGGTGTGCAAATATTTGCTGGGAATACAATAAATTGTGATCACTGGTTAATAAGTACCCTGATGCGGTGATATTTATTGTTTTACACCCACTTTATATGTAAGATAACACGCGGTGTCTAATGCGATACAAACACGCAGTCACGCAGATAATCAACTAATGTGAGAATATCATCGATAACTGGGACACGGTTACTTTGTTATGTAGGTTGATTGCCATTCATTATCTTAGTTTGTGCTACATGTTTGTTTACATATATTGATTTACTGTATAATCTTTAACTACGAGACTTACTTCTCTGCTCTTCACTTCTTAATACTCTTCTACTACTTCACGTTTTGTCTATTAGTTTTTGTTAATATTTAAAATATGTTCTAGATGTTTTTATTTTGAATTATGTAGCAATATGGTACATCAGGGTGCCAGCTAGTTCGACTTCTGACACTAAGAAATGCTCTGTACATCTGTCTGCTTATTCTTCACGGCTAAATGGCTGACCAGATGTTAATACAGTTCGCTATAGAGATAGCTACCTTGAGCCCTGAGGAAGGACTCACTAAAACTTAACCCTCTTTTGGCAGCCGGGTAATTAAAAAGACGCGCCGCAATAAACAACTTCAAATTATAATTTTCTGTGGTCCATACCTCATAGCTGGAAACCAATCCGCTTGCTTGGTTTTGCCAAGTATTAATTCTCAACTACTATTCATTTAAAAAAAACTGTAGTATAGCAGTATGAATATTTGTAATCCAAAGACACAAAAACTTAAATAATTATTTTTAAACTAAAACTACAAATAAATTTTCTCGGTGTACTTCGAAGTACCCTACGTACTTCGTAGTACCCGACTGGCTGGCTACCACCCTCAAGTTAGAAAAAAAAACTAGTCATACCTTTCTGATGAATAACAAAATTATTACCCACTCTCTTTAGCAAGTTGATTGAGAGTTAAAAAACTGAAATAAATACATGGAAAATCTCTGAAAGCTAATGCGTAGCTTAGCAATATTATGTATCTTTATTGAAAAATACAATTTAAATGTCTAAGATGGCACAAAAGACAATGCTCATTCAAAAGACTTCAACGACCTGACATGCTTATATGGACCTAAAAATATATATGTGTATATCATTCTTTATTTTAAATTATCATTGGTTATAATTATACATTATAGTTTTAATTACTGCCTTAATCCGTATAAAAATATATATCCAGACATTTTATTTTATTTTTTGCTGGGTATCGTGTGGAATGTAATTACTGTGGCTGTGTGAAGTTGTTAAAAGATTAATTTGAACAAAAAAAGCTTTCCTTGAAACTGAAGACATTAAATGCTACTAATGCGGTTACAAGTTTTTTAAGGCAATTTTATAGACAAATTAAATCGTTTATAGAGACTTATGTACTATCTAGTAGTAGGTACCATTAAGTCGGCATGGATACGCGGTGTTTTAATATGCTTAAAGTAGTGTATTACGACGGTACCTTACATGCATTTACGAGGTATATGAGGTCAGACAAGACAAGTACACTAAAATCCTAATAGATATGATTGATGATCATAATATACTGTAAAAAAGGTTAATTATAAATAGTCCTGACATAAAAACAACAATAATATTCTCACAGAGAACGACGACCTCAAATTTTCTGTTATATTTAATTTAAAGTAATACGTCTATCTCCACCGTATGCAAATTAATAACCACTTAATTACTCACCGCTTAGATAAGAATCCGACTCATCGTGGTCGAATGGGAAACAAAATTACCATATAAATTCATTTGGCAACGTTTATATTATATTTTGCTTTAAACGTCGCCTTACAATTACTAACATCATTTGTGAATAAAAACATAGAATTAATTAATTCATCATTGCTACACGCATGGAAAGAGTGATTTTAAGTAGTTCCTGACTTTTTTAACATCTATCATCAGGTTTATAGAACTCCCCTTGTAATAATCGAATCTTAATTTATTAACTGTATACAACCTTAAATATCCGGTTCGGCTGATTCTTTTCACAATTTTAAATTTATTTTATTTTATTTTGTTTGCGGATTACATCCGTTATCTTAATGTCTTCAATGATTTTGTAAAAGCTCTTACAAAATAGCGTTTAAAAAACATAGTCATAATATTATTTCATAATATATCATCACTTTGTACTTAGTAATTTCATTTATTGCAGGTCGTCTACACTCATCGATTTACTGTCATAAATGATATATACAAGGTGTCCGGTAAGTAGTACGACAAACTTATGGGGGAGATGGTGGTAAAAGTGTCACCTTACTTTTTCGAGGTATTTAAGATCATAAATTCAGTAATCAATATACCTACAAAAAACAGAAATATCGAACTATCTCGAAAATGGTGACACTTTTACTGAGGTCATTTTTGTATATTTGATAGAAGACCTGTCCACCTATCTCCCCCTTAAGTTTGTCGTACTACTTACCGGACACCTGTATAAATTGCAAAAACGAACGCTTCCAATATATCTGAAATCGTTAGCGATGTGTACATTTGTGTAGCAATTATCTGACTATCTTTTTAATCGTCAGATCCATCTGACGATAGATTGCCTGATATATTGTGGGCCTTTGTCATCACATTGCACTCGCAGACAGCCTACGCAGTTTAATAGATAATAGATAACGCTCTCTTGGGATTTTTTTCTTAATTAAGCACTCTGTAATATTTTATGTCCAATGCTCTGGATTACGATATAGGTTTCTACTATTACAGACATTCTATGTTGTTATATTTTAACCTACCACTCTCTTGTTTGTTTTACTTAACAACATTTCATTTGAACCGAAATTTAGTACAGGTACTTGTATATTTATTTTCTTTCCGCTCAGAAATTTAATATATTTCAGATGTTTTTAATTGCCTACAAAATACTGCCTTAGTATTATTGTTTAGTAGTAGTAGTAGTAACAAATTACAGGCTTATGATATAAAAATCATGAAGTAAAAAATGTTTATAACCCTGAAAATCTGTTTCAAAATCTCCGTGTCCCCGTAGGATCCTATCTTTTCCCGGGATAAATCGGTCGAGTAGTTTTTGATTAAATCTTAACAAACAAACAAAAAGTCAAATCTTTAATAATTAGTATAAATAATATGCATTTTTATGGAATTTATTGCCATTAAAGCGACAACCATCGTCATAAACGTACATAAAAACATTCTAATGTATAGTATTAGTAAGCGCAAGATATATCTATGTTTCAACGTTTCCCGTTACTATGTCTACTTGAAGAAATTCATGGTTATCTACAAATTTATGTTAATGTGTCCACAACTCAACAAATTTTTTGTTGTGTCTCTTCTATACCTAACATATATCTATTAGGGAGTCATTCATAACGTAATCTCTGAAATAGGCAACATAATAACATTTGTTTATCAAGCAGCGTTGCTGTACTACCGAGGGGTACATTTACACTCCGATCGTGGTAGTGCTGTAAATAAGTAATGGTCACGCGCCCCCACGGCGCGGCGGCGCGCGGCGACTGTACGTTGATTGCATCTGTTGTCGCTCTTCATATCGCGCCCTGTGCTGTGATTTAGCCGCCACCTGTCGTGGTTTATGTTCTCCGATAACCGCACACGAGGAAGTACACAACTCGGAATACGGCCACGCAGACTTGCCACTTATTGTGCTACTTTCCACACCTTCAGTTAAATAACGACATCCAATGGCGATATATTATTTTTGACATCGTTCGCTTATAACATACTAATGAGTTATAAGTTATAAGATCATATCCCTTAAGTACGGACATCGTAAAAACTGACAGCATCACCGTCGAATCAGACATGATAATATTCTTTTTGCGCTTACTCAGTATCCGCGACACGGTAATTTGACACTGATGAAATATTGCGATATCATAAATAAGCCTCTTTATAATCCCGTCGCACTGATTGCATTCAGGAAGTCACATTTGACATGAGCGGGATCAGCGTGTCGAATCGGTTGTATCAAAGAATACTTTATATTATCTTTGTTATTTCACAAAATCGCTTATGTTATCTATGTGAGATAAGTCGCGTATACGGTAGGGAATACTTGGTGAATGCGTTTAATCGTGTAGCCAAAGTAATAAGTTGTGTATTTCTGCACAAGGCACCACAGCTGGAATCGCTAATGAGAGCGCAATTCAAATCGACTGATTTATAAGGAGTGAGCTATTTTGCCGACCGCACGTACGATATTTATTTATATTCTAACGGCTGCCGAGATATTCAAATCCATAGTATTGAGATAAGTGTAACGAATGTCTTATGTACACCCTAAAGTAGGTACTTAGGTTTATTTGATCTCCTAAGTTATTACTTTAATAACGGTGGTATATTGTGTATTATGTACTTAGTGGTGAATGTAGTCTTATACTTTATTGCAAATTCTACTACATTATACCAATTAACGTATATAAACCACGACAGGGGTGATTAAACGAAGCAGTTAATCGACTTCCCAACTTATCGTTTTTATTTCATTTCTTTGTCAAGTTTATTAACAAACATTAAAATCGTCCATATCAAAATCGATTTCAATTAATACAAAATGTATAAAATGCTGTTTATCTTTGTTGCATGTTTACAGGTTTCGCAAGAAACCCGTAATGAAGTAATATCTGTACCATCATCGATTACTGTAGTCATATTAACCTCTTTATCCTCCTGAAGGAAAATGCCTAATTACGTGGAATTTGAATAAATTGCAGGTTTTAAATCTTAACGTAAAATAATATCAGTACCTAATATACTAATTTCAACTTTTTATGGTACTGGTAATTTTTTCTTTACACAATATTTAATAGGATTATTACTACTCACGTAGCAATTGGCGACCGTTAGATCTGAAGACTTCAACATGTCAAGGTATATTGGTTCGTTAAGAGACATGGAGCATGTCTGGATGGTATCGCTCGAGCTCCTCAATTAGCGTGCCCTGGTTATCGCGATACATAACCCGAAACTGCATACAGGATGTTGGTTAGGTTGACATCCTTTGACGATTTGACACTAAAGATATGAACAGTGACTAAGGAAAGTGTTACAAATAGTTTGACTATTTTGCCGACTTATAATTTAAATAATAGGGATGATGACTGACATGTCACATCAGCTACTTTTTATTAAATGTCAAAACGATGATTTATTGGAGTTTTATATGAAATACTTATGACGTCATAAATATACGCCATCAAAAAGCGATCATTAAAAGACGGAATTTCGCATCTTTTTAGATGTTGTATGACACTAGTTAGTGTTAGGTATTTTTTAGGGTTCCGTATGTCGAAAGAAAAAACGGAACCCTTATAGGATCACTTTGTTGTCCGTCCGTCTGTCAAGACCCTTTTTCTTAGGAATGCGTGGAGATATCAAGCTGAAATTTATATCAAATACGAAATATGAAAAAATCAAACTTCTAAGCCAACGCAATCAAAAGATACAGCCGTTTATGCCGCAAATTTTCGAAACTCGCAAGGGAACCAAAACCTAAAGGGTACTTCCCGTGAACTCAGAATCTTGAAATTTGGTACGAAGCAACGTCTTATAACACGGATAAAGGAAAAATTCAAAGAAATAAAAAAGTTGAAAATTACATTGTTACCACCAATTAAGATAGACCTTTGAGTTGTATCGGCGTTTGGTACCAACCTCAAATAAGGTAATCAAAAACGTAATCGAAAAAAAAATTTAAACAAATCTTTACAAGTTTGTCCGGAACCCTCGGTGCGCGAGTCCGACTCGCACTTGACCGGTTTTTTTCTTAAACAAAGGCATCATCCTTATTGTATTTAAATTGAAACATAACTTATATCAATGATCAGTGTAACTAATGATTGGCAAATGTGACTTTAATAGTATTCAGATTTAAAAAAAAAAGCAAAATTCTGAACTCAGTTATTCAGTTTAGGCCTTGGTAAAGCACTTATGAACGTTTACAATAGACTCTACCACCGGTTCAGAGTACACTTAAACTGAGAAGAATCCGGCAAGAAACTCAGCAAGGTAATTATTTAAACGTAAATGCCCCAAAAACTAGGATAGTAAATGTCAATAAATTATTTAGCTGCCTGAAACTTTGGTCATTAATCATGGTGACAAAAAATTAATAATATTTTTACGTATAAAAATACTTATCCTGATTGACTGACTGACTAATCAATCCACAGTTCAAACTGCTGAGGTAAAAATATGGAATTTTTAACACGGGTTCTTTATTAACGTAGGCATCGACTAATTAAGGTTTTTTAAAGATTCATCTACGGGGGTAAATTAGAGAATGTCGGGTAAAACTGCGAGGTGAAAAGCTATTATAAAAATAAATTATACATCTTTAATTTATTTTCACCCTGCAATAGAACAAACAACAACCTGTGTAAGTCCATCGCACTCGTGATGCGAACTAACTAAATGAGTGTACTCTTAATTAGCCGTTATAGTATAAATTTTAAAACCAATGATAAGGTCCCGTTGTGCGCTCACTGGGAACACTATCCAGCTAATGGCGTCTTACAAATTAAATTTAATTAATTCCCCACCAAACGAGCTCACAGGTTCTAATTTGGCTAGCAAATAAGGAATCGAAGTCCACCCGCCTATCCAATACGTTTAGTTTTCTTCATCGCCTTATAAATATTCACTAGAATTAATTTATTGAATGAGTATTGTCTTCAAAAATACTCTATATTATTCCATGCCGGACCTTCGACTTTGTTAACTAACTAGTAACTTGTGCTCAGTACCTTATTAAACTATTAACATGTTTTTAAGACGATACCAAAAAAAATTTGAGCTTTTTGAAATAGTTTTATTACAATATGGCATAATTAATGGATATTTTTTTTTGATAATATGCTTATTGACTATTTGATTAATGGTTTGGTTGACGTGAAAACACGATTGGATTCCATTGCCTCGATAGAATTTAATTCCGAAAAGACCTCTTCTTTCTTTTATTTTTGCATTTTATTCTAAAATCATAACGAATTTCATAGCTTAACTCCATTCAAAATATGGGTATTAGGTATTTAAAAAGTCTGCTTGAAAATATTTTTGATAAATTAGCGTAATTAATTTTTAATCAATTTTTATTTGGTTTGGCGCTTACGTTTTTTTATCTGGGAGCGAGCGCATTGTTGCGCTCTCTTTCTTCGCATCTGGAAGTAAATAACTCTGTCACTTTCGTAGCTCCGCCCAGTGGCGCCCAGTCGGCCTGCAGGCTTTGTCAGTGATAGATCTGTGTCGAATCGTCTCATAAATATTATTGTTGTATTTGTTTGAGTGCGTCTCCAAATTTTTATTTTATTTGACTATTGAATAATGTGTATCATTACATTACCGATATGGGAATTAAGTCTAAAAGACAACGAAAAATAAGCAAATTCCAACACAAAAAACGCCTCAGAGAAAAAGCTCGTAAAATGACGGAAAATAAAAAGTGAGTATACAATACATTTATAATAAATAGCATGTTGAATCATTATTATAACTAGGTATATAATAAATGTTATTAATAATTGTAAGTATCTTAGACCTTATCCAGTCTCTGTATGGTTGATATCTATATAATATACTCTTAAAAGAAAGTTGTGTTAGTTACACTATTTTTAACTCAAGAACGGCTGAACCGATTTAGCTGAAAATTGGTGGGGAGGTAGCTTAGGACCAAGAGACGGACATAGGATTAAAAAATACGAAAAATCACAAAAAAAGAATAATGAAGAAAATTATTTTTTTGTATTGAACGACTTTTTGACATGTCTCGAGATTGGATTGACAGATGATATTTTAGTTTCACAATCGGTGGAGTTGAAATCGCGTTTTATTTTCAGGGCAGGACAACAGCTGCTGGGCCCACTAGTATATTATAAATCATCTTGGCTTGAATAAGAGTTTTTTCAGGGGACTTTATTTCTGAAAATTTAATATTTATATACAAATTTGATTTTACAGAGCCAACCGATCAACATTACATGAGGTTACAAAATTACAACGCCTCCGGAGCTGACCTTGGAGCATACATGTGAATCGGAAAACAGAAGAATAGAGTCGCCATTGTCATTTTTAAATATGGAATTAAATATTTTTTAAAAAACTCCTTTCTCATCCCTCGTCCACATATTATAAACAACACCGACTTAAAATTCAGCTTTCTAGGTCCTAGGGTTTAGACTGGGCGTTGATGAGTCAGTGAGTCAGGTCTTTTCATTTTTCATACCAACTTTGAACTCCCGTTTCTCCTCTTCAGGGGTGGAATTTAAGAAAACGCTAAAACACGTATTTCTTTATTTCTAATTATTAGCTTAAAAACACAGTTTCATGCTTCTAGCTTCAGAAATGACGGAATTCCATACAAACTTTCAACCCCCGGTTCACCCCCACATGTATTCACCTCAGGGGTAGAATTAAAAAAAACGCTAAAATACGTGTTTTTAGGGTTCCGTACCTCAAAAGGTAAAAAAAGGAACCCTTATAAGATCACTCTCTTGTCCGTCTGTCTGTCTGTCCGTGTGTCACCACCGATTATCTAAGGAACGGGTGGACCTAGCAAGTTGAAATTTATACCAGACTAGCTTTTGCCCGCGACTCCGTCCGCGTGGAATTAGTAATTTGCGTAGCTTATTTTTTATCCAATCTGCTATTTCGAGTTCCGTACAAAAAAACGGACCTTTATAGTACCACTCGTGCGTCTGTCTATCCGGACATGTCACAGACATTTGCTCCGAATCTACTCGACCAAATCAGGTGAAATTTGGTAGGATGGTGTAATTCTATGACCCAAACACGGATGTGCAAAGTAAATATATATTTTTTTAAATAAGGTTAATTTTCGGGGGACAAATTAGGTACTTAGGAAATTAAAAAAAATGTTTTGCAAACCTTACTGTGTCATATAGAAAATGAAAGGGCTCGTTTTCTTAGAATCTTAAATATATTTTTGTTAGTATTGTAAAATAAATAGTTTTGATTTTATTCATCACACCGAACCTATGAGAATTCTATCAATTGAAAATAAAGTGGTAAACTCATCATAATACATTCACTGACTTTGGCATTGTACGGAACCCTGTCCACGCGAGTTCAACTCGAACTTGGCTGGTTTTTTCATAAATATCCAGACAGACAGTCATAAATCAGTTCAGCGGTTATTGATTCCCCATACAAACTTTCAATCCCTTAAGGGGTGATTTCTGGGATAAAAACTATCCTATGTTCTTTCCCGGGACTCAAACTATCCCTATACCAAATTTCATATAATCCGTTCGGTGGTTTAAGCGTGAAGAGGTAACAGACAGATAGACAGAAATTAGTTCAGCGGTAATTGATTTCACATACAAACATCCACCCCCCCTTTTCACTTTTTTTGAGGTGTCAAAGGGTGATTGTTGGGATAAAAACTATCCTTTGTTCTTTCCCGGGACTCAAAATAATACCTATACCAAATTTAATCTAAATCGGTTTGGCGGTTTAAGCGTGAAGAAGTAACAGACAGACAAAAAGAACTTAGTTCAGCGGTAATTGATTTCCCATACAAACTTCCGACCCCCTTTTCACCCCCTTAAAGGGTGATTTCTGGGATAAAAACTATCCTATGTTTTTTCCCGGGACTTAAACTATCCTTATACCAAATTTCATCGAAATCGGTTGGGCGGTTTAAGCGTGAAGAAGTAACAGACAGACAGACAGACACACTTTCGCATTTATAATATTAAGTAAGTATGGATACTGAGGTCTATAGTCCCTATTGGGTGTATAAAAATCAAAGTCCTGAGTCAACACGATAAAAAGATTGAAGAAAACTTGTAAGTACCAAAATTTACCTTAATTTTCAACTTTTTTTAAATTTCGGAATTTTTTCTTTATTTGTGCTGTAAGACCTCGCTTTTAACCAAAATTGACAATTGTAGGTCAACGGGAACTACCATATAGGTTTTCGACCCAAAATACCGAAAACCTATATGGTAGTTCCCGTTGACCTAGAATCACGAAATTTGGCAAAAAGCAAGGTCTTACAGCACAAATAATGGAAAAATTCCAAAAAATGGAAAAAGATGAAAATTAAAGGGTGCCCCCATACATACATAGTAAGCCCCAATTAAGATAGACCTCTGAGTTGTATCGGCGCTCATATAATTTAGAGGTCTAGCTTAATTGGCAAAAACCTCAAATAAGGTAATCTATTGACAAGATTGTACGGAACCCTCGATGCGCGAGTTCGACTCGCACTTGACCGGTAATTTTCTTTTGTAATTGTTAGTCTAAGAACAAAGTTTCATGATTCTAGCTTAAAAAATGACCGACTATCATACAAACTTACAACCCCTTTTTTACCCCCTTAAGGGTTGAATTTCAAAATTTACAAAATTAACTTTACACACAGCACTTTTAAAATTTATGTTTAAAAATTAATAAAAAGAAAACTATTTATAGAATATATTTTGACTTCTCAACCCCCCATTTTAAAAGTAACTTACTACACATATATTTTGAAAATCCGGTCAGCTGTTACCTACGTGGTACAAATAAATGCGAAAGTTTGTTGTAGTACAAACAAACACACAAATTTTCGCATTCATAGTATGAATATGATTTCAGTATTTAGATAATTATGTATATTAGTCATTAAAAATAAATATAAGCTCTGTTTATGCTAGAATTACTTAGATATTTAATCAATATATATTTAAATTAGGGCCGAGCCAAATAAAGATAATAAGTTCGTTTTATTCAGAGAGAAATAAACAAATTCATTGTATTTTTGCGGCTCCATGCCTCCTCTATTCTAAAACTTCAAAACACTGTCAGGCACAGGCACACACAATAATAGTTGCGGTGCGTTCCCGATGTTTCTATGCGGGGCGCACCTCGCGTCCACTGTTAAACTACGCCCGTCAAGCTATGATTTATTTTTTACGTATCACCTTAACAAGGTTACATATTTTTAAAGTTTCAAAATATCTTATTAATGAGCCAAAACAGCCCGTCGTGAAATTTCTCTCCTTTTATGTCAGTATCTCTGTAATTACAGTAATAACATTTAAAGTTAAGCAGCCAACTCTTAAAGACTATGGCGAAAAGGTATCTGGCAAAGCAAGCGTAATCGTTAGGCGGGCGGGAAAACACTGACCGCCCATTCTATTAATTTACATGAGCGCGTGGCTGACGAGAGCTGCTGTGCCTTTCTGTGTTTATTTATGTTACTGTTTATAAATGGAATGAAACTTGTCGACTACATCGCCCTGTAACGGAGTGTTTTGTCTGTAATTAAGAGCAGCTAGAGCAGGTCAGACGTCCACTTGCACATTACCACAGAGTTATGGAGACATTTTGAGCGTGTTGGGATTGTTTAACTACAAGCATGTCATGTTTTGAATAACTTATGCTTATTAATAAATCTGTTATAGTGTCATGATTGTATCGAGATTGTTTGTTACATTTTAGTTATATATTAATCTCCGATGCACTCTATTTAATATGCTAAAATGTTTACGGATCGATATTGTTACATAGTGAGCAGGTTTAATTACTTAGTAATAAAAGTTGGTGGAACTTATTACCATAATAAGTCGGAGCTCCTTTGTTTGTTGCACGTCGCTTTCAATAATTTCATTGACAACATAATACCGTGAAGTAGCTTTTTCAATGTCATCGAACAAAAGATGATTTCACGAATGCCATCACGTTATTTTACGCTTTAATCAAATTGAGTACTGTGAAAATGTTAGGTGTGGCGCCCCTGTCTATTTATTATTTTCTTTAATGACCTTCGAGGTAATCTTATTGTTAGTACAATTCTCAACATTGCCTTAAACGCTGAAAGTCATTCAATCGGTCTGACATGCGATCTATTAAAGCGCACTTAAGATTCAAATAGGCAATAGGCGCCACGATGATTTTGTTCGTGAGCTGTCGATTCGATGCAGAGTGCGGTTCTGCTGAGTGGAGTTGTGTGTTGAGATCACGAGACTATAAACAGAGGACAATAATCGTTTGTTGTTCGTGGCGCACCGCTCGCTGCCGCGCCGCGCCGGGAGCCACGTGTAAACTGCTGTAGGATGACAGCCGGTAGCTACACGGTAGCTTCATTCGCGTTTTATTACTGAACTTCATTGTGATTTTCTTTCGATTTCGAACTTTTGAAAGAGCTGGTAATCAAGTTTTTTTTTCACTATAAATGATTTGTTCATAACTCGCCACTTCCTTTATTATGTCTTTACCATTTCTCATCTACAAATAATAAATGCATTAAGGACTTACTTAGTTTTAAAACACTGCTGTTTTTTTTACTACGATTTTGTTTTGTTACAGCATACTTTGACGGGTCACAGTGGGAAAGTGATGGCAGCTAAATTCCTGGGAGAACCCACCAAGGTAATCACAGGCAGTCACGATCGGACGCTAAAAATATGGGACCTCAGAAGTAGAATGTGTACGTATGTATTCACTTGCTGAAATAAAATAATATTAATATTTTCATTATAGTCAAACTAGCACAGATCGAGACACTGGCGATGATTTTAGTAATATTGGCTATGTCGTGTAATATGAACCTCACGGATGTTAGCTCGCCGGCCAACCATAATGCAGTTAGATTGGGCATCTCATATTCGACATAAGCTAGTATAGATAGCATTACCTGACATGATGCGCTACCATCGAAATCTTCTAAAAAAAATTGCAAGTTACAATGTGTATTAATAATGTAGACATTATATTGGCCTGTAAAAACATGTTATAAAATACCTAAGTAAGCGTTATAAACTCGCATGTAAATGGAAAAAGGCTTCACTGTTTTTCATCGTTGTTTAGGTAAATATATTAAGTTTTATGGTTAATAAAACCGGGTACCAATAGCCTGTAGTATAAGAAAACATGGATAGTGAATTCGAGCCGTTGAACGTTATTGCGGAGAATCGTATTACCATCAGCAATATACATTTATTAGAACATCAGGACGTGACTGAGTAGAACTCAAGAATGAGAGACCAGTAGCGAAGTGCTCGTAAACGTATTATAATTGACCCTCAGTGCTCGTTAAGTACTTCCATCATTAGTTTTACCACACGTCATTAATGTCGATCGGCAAATGATTCTTGAGAATTGATTATGATCATTATCTAATCAAACGAATAATGAAATTTCCTGACATCGCTTCTCTATTTTCTTAAGCTGCAATATGTATCATAAAATGTTACATGACACTTTGTATATTTCATAACCACCACAAAAGTTGCCTGAAATCGACAACGGCTTCAAAAATAAGTAATTTCAAAGTTGTTACGTATCAACAGGTACAGAAACAAAGTTCGCAGGATCATCTTGTAACGACCTCGTGACGTCAGACGGGGCTGGCTCGACAATAATCTCGGGGCATTTTGACAAACGGATCCGGTTTTGGGACATACGCACCGAAATGTCGGCGAACCACATCATGCTACAGGGCAAGGTCACTTCGCTCGACCTCAGTAGAGGTAATCTTGTTTTCCATATTAAACTATCATTTATCTCAGATAAACTCTTTATTCCGTTTCCAAGCAAAGTGATTTATCACATAATTTAAAGTATTTATAAAGATATGAACTTGTATTTAGCACCATAGAGCATACTTAGAAAGCCGGCTATTAATCTCAGCCGGTGTTCATTTAGCAACATCTACAATATATCAACACGTTTAAACAGTTACACTTACTATAAATGGCCTGTTAGTATATTGGGTGTATCATAATCACAAGTTAATATTGCCGAGTAATTGAATGCACATAATATTATATTAGTATCGGTATTCGTGTCAGTACCTACAACAACGTGACGGGTGCGCGATGCCCATTTCCGTTACGCGTGTCTCGATCTATCCCTTTTTTGTCTGTAACGGTCTGTGCAATGCACGAAACGTTCAGATTGATACCTTCAATCAATCGGAGTGTCGGAACGTCATTGCCTCGGAATCTGATTAAATCACGTCGATTTCGTCGCCGGCTAGAGACGGTCGATGGACAAATGAATGGGGAGACGGTTCACAGTTAACCATCACGCTCGATCCAGATCCATCAGTGCTATCGACCATCTATTACTCTAGGATCCAGACATGCCATGGCACGGAGTAGCCACTGACACACTTTCATGCTCCCATTGCTGCTGTTCACTGATTGTATTTAAATGTAGGTATGGTACTCGTACTTTGTAGCGAACGCACGTACGTAACACGTAACGCAAGGTATACGTTCCTGGCCCTTAGGTACTACTAACTTTAGAACACGTACAGATTCATAGTGATTTTAGGTAATGAAAAATTAAAAAAGCATTTAAGTAAAAAAGGCCTGCATCACGAGCTATGTGGGTAAAAGTAGAGATTTTCTGGGAAATTTCTTGGTGTTTTAAATCATGCACATAAATGAAAATAAAACATTTGAATTAAATCAAATAATGGTTCGATAGGTTTTTGTTTGATAAGTTGTAAGTGATGTATGTGGCCGAAAGTGGCAAGCACACCAAATCTATAACTGGAACATTTCTATGTCTGGAACTAGTTTACACCAAGGCGGGTACTATGAAGTATCCTACCACCTGTTCCTTCACGAGATTTCCCTAGGATTCGAGGAATCACCAAGACTGTAACAAACCCACTGAGCTTATAGATCTCCTTAAAAGCATTGTACATTTCACAATTAAGCAATTTGTGTGTCGTTATAAACCAAAAATAACAATTGTAATAAACTAAAACCTTATAACATATAATTTTCATCGTTAATATTTATTATCCACTTGATAATGTATCGCTTCCCAGTTTCACACAATGGTATCGCTATCAACCATATCATAGACGCACTTAATCTTAATCTTTGTCCAAACACCAAACAATGTTCGACGTGCGGCTCCGCAGCAAAACATAACGTTATAACGTCTACACTATCCCCTATCCAATGATGGCTAATGGCATGAAAAGGCTTAGAGAATTTATGATTTGACCTTAAGACATCTGATTGCTCTTTATATTATGACTGACGACTAATGAAATTAAATAATTACGATCTTATCGTGCACTTTACCTCTAATTTAATAAAGCGCGTACTCGTTATTGCGTTTTACCTTATATTGAAACTATTAAGTAACAGTTGAAAGGGCCAAGGTTAAATATAACCTGCATATGGCTATGAAAACGTAAAGCAATAAAGAATATAGCGGATCCGCTACATTGTAATACAAATCATCGGAATTGGGCACAAAGTATAGTATACTCGTAACTTTGTATAATTTTGTAATAATTCTAATTTTGTTTCAACGTTGACCGTTACTAATAATAAATTTGAATGTATAGGTATGTTCATTTAGGTATATCTACTTTATAGTATAAGAATACTTTTGTTTCAGATAGTAACTATTTACTGGCGTGTGTAAGAGACGACACAATACAATTAATAGACCTACGAATGAACACAATTGTACGGTCTTTCAGGTACTGTACTGTACTTACCTTTCAAAAATTTTTCTCTTTACATAAAATAATCAAAAATAAATTATTGTACCTACTTATCCTAAAATATTAAATTAAATTAGGGTAAAAAAACGATACCCCTTACTGTACTTGTCTCTAATATCCTATAAAAGCAAATTAAAATAAATGTCTTTAATTAATACAAGTGAGACGGTCGTACCACTTTACACTACAACAATTATATTAATTATGATAGTTTTATTATTATTTTTATTTTATGGTCTAGATAATAACAATAAAAGCTATATTACTGCGTATTTCAGCCACGAGTCGTTTAAGGTGGGTTGCGACTGGTCGCGCGCAGCCTTCGGGCCGGCGGGCCGCCTGATAGCCGTGGGCGCCGCCGACGGCACTGTCTACGTTTGGAACACACACTCTGGAAAACTGGAAACTTTACTCAAAGAACACTCGTGAGTACTTTTACACTTACAGCCATTTACACACTAAACATATTTATGCTAAATGCATTTATCTTTTTATAGAATTGACAGGCGTTTGGTGATGATTATACGAGCCGTGTGTGAAGTCACATACCATATGGTCAATGAAGTTATGCAATTCTTTTAGACCTGAAATTCACTCAATCTTTTTTACAGTTGAGTAAATAGGATTTTGGTTGTGTTAAAGGTCTAATATCTACACAATATGTTACTAGTGCCGCCATCTGTCGTGCATTGTCGGTAGACATGTTTGTTTGCTCTATATTTAAAAAAAACTGTCTGTGCCACTCGTCAATGCGAATACGTTGTTTTATTTTAGGTTATGGGCCCAGCACGCTTCCACTATCTATATTTAACCATTGTCGCAAACATAATAAAATCTTCTGGCGGATGTCTAACTTAACCATGTTGATAGGACTCGCCATAATAAGCTCATTTAATGCCACACTGCTGTCATCTATGGCACCCTCGTGCGACAAAGTCTTAAGATTTAATGGGTCATGTCTATAAGCTGCTAACAAACTACCCGGAAGACACAAGCAGAACTTATCCTTTTGTCGTGACAAACACCAATCTCTTCAGTTTTTCTCAATAAGTATGTGACCTGCGTGTTGCTAGCGTATTTTTCGTAGGTATTCTATGATATTTTCATATATTATACTAGTTTGAATTGTGTAGTCAATAAATATTGAACACATTATTTCGCACTTCTTCCTTATTCAAAGACGTTAAATAATCCTACATTATAGGTTTTCGAATTGTAACTAGGTTCTCGAAGGAATTATTCAGTTTATATGTAATTATAAATACCTACATATAACGGACAAATACTAAAACACCACTCATTTTATTTGACAGTTAGATGGAATGGGCTTCAAGGGTATTTATGGAGCTTTTAAGTGACGTTTAGTATCTGGCTATAGTATTTTATAGTAAACCACTAACTAAGGCCATCATACGGCTCGCCTGATGGTAAACGGTTACCGTAGCCTATACCTATATATATTTTTCTATTGGAAACTCTACATTAGACGGTACAAACTGCTTGACAAGTAAGCATTTCTTTTAGAGTGCCCTATTACTATAGCTACCGTGTGGTAAACAAACTATTGCTTTTGCAACGAATGTTAAATAACTCGTGATAGCATTCTTAAACAAGAATGCTTCTATTCCGTACAGCTATAACAAAAACTCATTAAACTCAGTAAAATTCCGTAAACGAAATGTTTCCTTTTATTTCTTACGTCTCTTTTCGATCCGAAGAAACGTCTCCTATCCTCAATCTGCATTCCTTTTTTCACTGAGTAACCATTTCAAGAAACATGCAAAAGCAGAAGCTATTTAACCAGTCAAATGGTAGGTAGTGCCTGTAGGTTATACAGTATTTAAACCTGCTCTTTGCACGCGAAGTATTTACAAATTCCAGCTAGACACTGACGGCACATATGTTAGCTTGCGCAGAAATTAAGATTTCTAGCACGACTTGCATATCTACACATAAAGATACGATGCTTACATCCTAAAATATGTAATTTTTCCTGTAAGTGGAACCACCCGTTGTTATAAATAAAATATTAATATAATCGCGCGCAAACTTAGCTATTGATTATCAATGTGAATTGATTGTATTTATTGTTTAACCCTTATTACCTAAATAATATTTCAGAGGCAACATTTTTGACCTTGAATTTTAAACTGAAATTTTCTTACTCGTGACATCGTTTGGTTTACCCCGTAACATTTCGCATGGACAATTGGAATCGTGAGGTCAACATTGGCTTGGGCTGTCTCACAATTGCAAATTTCTCTTTCCCATACCGTACACTGCATATTTATTTGGCATTAAGCTATGTCTACACCTGCTTGTTTCGATAAACACTATTGATGAATTTAATGAACACTCAAATTGTTTATATCTAGGCTTTTGCCCAAAATTTCACTAACCGCGGCTTATGTCTGCAATAGCCTAATTGCTACATAGCAAATTCATAATCATCTAGTCACTAGGTTTGTAGTAGGTACGTATCTGAAAAAAACATAATAAAGTATCGAATTACGAATTGAAAATATCCTATGTATCCATCTTTGTCCCGACTCCTTAGCAATTCAGCGTAGATGGAAGCCAGTATTTTTTGTGCAGTCCACTCGACGCTCAATATTTTTTTGTAAATAGAATAAATTGTTCCCATGATTCGTGACGTCCACCCTAAGCGCGTTCTACGATGCAATCGACTTAATTCGCACCGACCAATCGCACACAATCGGATAAATAATTTCACCGTAACAAGGACAAAAGAAACCCGGAAACATTCCTTTGCATCTGCGCGTGCATAATTTTGCATATTTCCATCTTCGATGTTTTATTTGTTTGAACAGTAAAGCGCGGTCGGCTTTATTGCTATTGAGTCTAATTCAATATTGAAGCTAACATTACTACGGCTCTTCGGCTTATACCGTTGTGACATAAAACTCTTACCTATGATCTTCTGCTAAAATCAATTTGAACACAATAACAATATCGAACTAAAGTAAGATGAGCAATAAAGATTGCTCTCCTTTTGGTCGGGCCATTGTTTCGCATTTCATAAACGCATTTACTGCGAGCACATAGCGTTCCTACCAGATTGAAACTGCTTTACGTCTCATAACAAACGTTGCAAAGCTTATCTAGAAGAGCTCATTAACATTGTTTCGATATTCTCAGTTTACGTATTATATTAAATATTTTATACTAAGCTAATTAAACTGGTTAGTAATTATTTACATTATCACATAAATTATAAAATAAACTAGTTAATGTTACCTTGCCTCAGGCCTAGTTATAACCAGACTTACAACAGAATGACATAAATGTTCGTATCCAAATGAATAATATCCCCATATTATGATCCCGGCTGAGCTTTTAGTATGAGATATATCAAGTATTGTGCTCAGTATCGGGCACGATGTTTCCGGAAATGTACAATAGAACACCGATGTGGTGTGATTGTCGTGGCGCTCGCACATTTGAATATTATCTGCCCTTTGCGCCGCACCGTACTTTAGCGCAAAGTCGGCGCGCAGCATCACAGCATGCGGCCCTGCGGAAAATTAGCAACAACCATGTGCGACACGTTAGCTAGGTATTGTTGTCGTCAGAAATCGTTATGATTTATCGCGCGGTCCCGAGCTTGCTTATCGTTGATACGTATCATTGATAGCCGCCTCTATGGGAAAACCTGTACATTTTAACATAACTGCAAATTAACCTATGTACGTAGGTATATCTTGATGCCGTGAACTTCTAAAACCAACAAAATTTGCGACTACCCTGTCTGTATCACTCTATAGAGATAAAAATATTTGTGTTCTTGTTAGTAAGAATTTGACTTGAGGACTTCTTTTCATTTACGTTATCGTAGATTATATTTTATACAACAAAGTGGCTTGAAAGACCCTTAAGTAGGGACTGAATAAATTAACCGACTTGATATTAGGTATATGGATCTCACAACGTTTTAGGGTAGAAGAACTGAGTTGTGAGACTTGGTTTTTTTACAATTTATGTTTTTGATGGCATCATTATACTCTTAATATCTTATTTTTATTTCGGGTTCTCATTTATTTTTTCGTTTCATGTCTCAAATATACTTCAGGCATAAAAAAATATTAGTAACAGTTCTTAAAAAATCTTTACTATCTCTTAACCAATCCAATCCACCCATGATAATTTACGGTTTTAATAAATTTATTGTTTTCACCGAGAAGTTCATGTTCAATTATAGTTGCAAAAGTCTACAGATAAAGACGCTCGTAGAACAGATGTAGTTTTGGTTTGTAGGTATAAAGTAGGGAATGGAATCGTTAAGGCCTTCCACCTCGACAATACTATGACACAATTCAGAACATCACGTATTGTAGGCAACATAATTGTCCCTCTCGTTGTCTCAGACTACCCCATGCGAAGACTCAAATATAGGTATGTACGTACCTATGTACGGACATTGGTCTCTACTAATCGCGGTGCATGCTTTTTGTAGCGGAAAGGCTAACGACCGCCGCGGATAGGTTCTTGAAATTGCTTTATTGGGTAACCTGTTTCCGAACACAGTAGGCGTGTAATGCGGTTATGAATCAAGGCGCGACTGGAATAAGATATATGTTATCTATTATATATTTATGAATAACCATTTGTAGCAATATAAAACCCATCATAGTTACTCCCTACTTGCTTATGAGCTACAACCCACTTTACTAATTGTATTTTCTTTCCATGCGGTATGTCGAGTTCGGCATTCGTTTTTTCTCGTATTCGTTATTATTTACAACATTAATTGCTGCCCTAGCAGTGGAACTATTAAACATTTCGTGATTAAACATCTGAATTCCAATTTATAACATTTTATGTCTTGGCATGAATTAATGGTTGTCAAGACAGCGTTTTGATGTCGACGAACAAGCAAAATTGCATTGCACGCTCTCAGTTAAAGAAAGAATACATAGGTACGTAGGCAGTTTATAAAAAATATTCAATAAGAAAACAATAAACGTATTACTCCTTAGTCGTAACTAGATTTGTCCATATTTACGATATTTCCTAGTCCCCATATTAGATTTTCGTCCGGTACGGTGGCTCGTTATAGGCAACCGGGAGCGGTATGTGTAAACGAACCGAACAAACCAGACGTTAATTCTTGTTTATGAGTAGGCTCGCCTCGCATAAATACGATGCAGAGCTTTAAAGCGGTCTCCGACAATCAAAACACCGCACCGAACTAACAGTGTCCACTCGAAATCGTACGGAACACTTTGATCACAATTCTCCAATATATGAGTAATACCTACCTACTATAAATCGACATTTGCAACTGAAAATATATTGTACCGTCGTGACCGCTTTCCATTCCTTCGTCTTCAGTGAACCGACACCGCCGCCGTTAATACTTTTTGATTTAGTTATTTTTTTGTCGGCCTTATTAAACTCTATGCATTAAATAAAAGCCACGATGAGTATCTTTAAGTGCTAGTGACACAGATTTAAGCGTCGGCATAATATTCGTAATGCACGGCCATATAACGCGGGATACCGTTCATAGTCTCCTCGTATATTCTAAGAAGCGTAACGGTCCAAAGTGACTCGGAACTCAAAACGCTCCAGTTTCATAATAAACTTTAGTGGCGTTTACTGGAGCAGTTTTATTTTATGACCCGGCAAACTTAGATTTAGTCAAAAATCTTGACCAAGAATTTTAACTGCTCATTTATGGATAGTAAAGAATCACTCCGGTGGCAACTACCAGCAATAAAGTACCTACATCAAAGTCTACTGATGTGGTCACACCAAATAATATGTCAATTAAGATAATAATATCGTGGCTTTTAATTATGTATGATCAATAGAATCTAATTTGAATTAGGTATGAATTTTCAATATGACGATCAGATGTTAAGTTCACAGGCAAGAGAAGACGGATCACAGTGTGCGTATACACCAAAATCTTATACTATCGTGTATTATGTATAAAATATATATACAGTTTCTTATGTTCATCTCAAGCTAAATTGAACAAACCGATTTAGATGGAAAGTTTTCCATAATTTAGGCAATAAGACTTTAAAGATGACAAATCCTTGGTCTGTGAATTGTGATAAATTAAACAAAAATGATTTCTACTCCATAACGCACACAGAAATACAATTTCGCATTTAAATACCCATGTCTGAGAGTCGTGGTTCGGCTTTACTTCTAGAGCGGATCATATGCATCATCGGTTCTAGCGCGTTCCTTACTTACCGGTGCAAAATTCTTATCGGTCCAATAAGTGATTTAAGATGAGTTACTGTCGGTGGACCGACGATCTTGTGAGGGTCGCGGCACTGGATGCGAGTAGCGCAAGACCGGCCATCGTGGAGATCCTTGGCAGTAGACGTCTTCCAGCTGATGTTGTCAAGTCATGATGCTGATGATCATGATGACTGTCAAATATGTTTATTTTCGTAGTTAAATGTATATTTAACAATGATTCTTGGAACAGTTTTGTCTGATATGAAAATGGTTTGCACTATATCAGTACAGGTATATAATAATTATGTGGGGTATGACATCTAATGCGATGCGACATAAATAAGGCTATGTTTTGAAGGCAGCGTAAAATACTTCGGCACCATACCATCTTAGTATAATATCTCAAAAACACCTGCATTTTACACCCGCGTCAAGTAAACGCATCGTAAATGCCAATCTATAAAGTAATTACGGGGATTAAGAATACAACTTTGTGTGTGTAGGTCAGCAGTGACTGCAGTTTCATGGCACCCTCAATCCGGACTGCTGGCATCGGTGGACCGCGGCAAGCGTGCTCTAATTTGGGGAGACTTGTGACAAGCCTGGGAAGCTCCTCGCCCTCCGCCGCCTGTTGAACAGGTAAATAGCTTCGTCACTTTTTAGTTTACTACAATATTGTATTGTCAATTTGTCACCAACACAAAAAGTGTGTGCAAAATTTTAGTTTTGTCAGTTACGTCATGTGAAGAACTGTTATAAAATACAACTGCAATATTTGTCCCACATATACTATACCATACCAAGAGACGAAGTAAATAAGCTGGTAAAATAAAGCGATAAAGACCAAATCGGAATCTAACTATACTAACTGCGATTAAAGATTTCTAAATATTAATTAGGATTCCTTAAAATTGTATAGTGTATCTATGTAATAAGGGGCCATTTATTAATTGCGTAAGGATCAGGGGGAGGGTATGACCGTATCTAGCAGGTGGGGGGTGGGGTAAAAGCTGTTCGTACGTAATAATTTTACAAGTAGGAGTGAGCGTATTCAAATGAAGAGTGATGGACATTCCAGAGCAAAGCGTTAGATAAAGCGAGTATGAATCTACATTTTCTTATTTTAAAACGCATGTTAAGCAAAATATTGTTATTTGTTTTTTCTATTATTATTCTGTAGCGGGCAAGAGAGTATGTTTGTTATTTTTGACAGATGTTATAATTGAAATAGGTATGTAGTATAAATTATGGTTATTAACACAGATTAAAGATCTTTACCTCATCGTTTTTTAATAACATTCAGGAAAACTAGATCAAACCTTAAGAAGAGCTCAAAAATCTTTTGTGTCCTTGCATGAGGGTAGGGGGGGTCAAAAGTTAATTTAGACACGAACTATGACGCCTCACTGAGTTTATCTTCATTGAAGTTTTTTGAAGCTGGTGACATTTAACGTTTACGAGTTGAAAAGACCAATCGCACAGAATTATTTTCATTTAATCTTTGATAGAATACGTTATAGAACAATATTTTAATTTTACTTCAATCGATGTAGTTTTTGTTTTCCGAAATCTAAGGAACGGCAGATCATAACAGAATCATAGATAGTTAATAACTTTTTAATCCGTAACTCTCTAGACATTTCATGCATACTATAAGTCACTGGATCAAGTCTCACAAGTAGTATATTAGGTGTTATGCGACACATAGATACGTGAAGGTCAAAAGTGCAAGACACGTGCAGTCTTGACTTTTCGCTACGCTATTGTGCCGGGTAGCAACGCCACTATTCTAAATTCACACGTTAACTATGTATGTATATTTTAAATGGCATTGTACAATTGTTAAAATTTTATTGAAGTCGTAAATGTAATTTTAAGCATAGTTTCTAAATTTTATACTTATTGTGCTCCTTAAAATTCTTTCGCGTACTCGAGAATTTTAATGTTAATAGAGCCATACAGCCCATTTCAAATTATAAGCATTCTTAGGAATGAAAAAAAAATATTCCTTACCATATTACATTTTAGGCAAAAGAACCTGTTTTTTACAGTATTACACTTACTGTTTCTACTAAATTTATATAATCGGTCTGAGATAAATTTGATTGTAATCGAAAGCAAAGAGTACACTATACTTAAAACACACTTAGTTAAATCATATTATGTATATTGAAAATTCGACTGAGACTCGTAATTAGAAGTAGTTGTTGCGTAACGTAACATTAAAAAGTACGATTTATATAATTGAAAAAGTTGCGGGAGTAGGTAATGTGCAGTCACAGAATGTTAATTATCACTTAAGAGCTCACTAATAGACTCGAATAAACCCGGCCTGTAGTTTACTTAAAATATGAAGTCGAAATTGTATTGTATTCCACATACAATGTATGTAAGTAAAGCATAAAATTGGATTCTGTTAACAATTCTAGTCTTGGCCGTCCTAACGAGCTCTCTGGTAGAACAGCAAGGCAAGGGTCCCTGTAATGTGCCAATGCGCCCGCGCCGGCACTATCTTTTGACATGGTACCAGAAATCTTACTTTAAGACCGAAACGTCTGTCTTTTTGTATAAATTATTATAATTCTGTGCCACTGACCACTTACTGTGTAATTGAACGTCTGGTAGTGCGCCACCCTTGTTTTAAAAAAATCTGCTTAGAAGTACAATTGAAATTGTGTTGTATACAATTGACGTGCAATACAATACAGCCGACAAGTGAAAGCGTGACTTTCGACTTTCATTAAGTTTTTGTGTAAGTGTATGTATGGGTCTCAGTGCGACCGGGCCATATTGTCTCGCGACATAAATCTGCCGGACTATTCTGAATAAAGAGGTCTACATATTTGCTCGATTTTTACTTTCGAACGGACTATGAAATACGTGAAGAAAGTTGTTATTATCTACCATCATCCTTACATAGTCTTTATTGCACTAAATGGAACCATTAGGTATATGATCTCGTGTTAACTAACCAGCTAACTAAAACTTGGAGTGTACCTACGCTCTAGTGACCTACAATCTTGAAATAAAGCATGAGAGCACCAGTGAAAAAATAAATCAGAAAATCATAAATTCAATCAAATCAAGTAATTAGATAAAGACAATTTGCGGTTCATACCAATATGTACCAAAAATATTATTGCTAGCACCCGCAAAATAATACGTCATTTCTTTTTATTTAAGTAACAAATAATATAATATTCACTAACTTTGCTTTGGTGATAAATAAAACGAAGAACCGCCTAGTTCATTATTGATATCAGAAATCTTATAGTCACATTTATTATAAAACACTTGATTAATATATCATAGATATATAAAGGCTCAATATACTTTACGACTAATCATAAAAAATATGAAATACGTAACAAAAAAGTGTTTAACTATGTGAGAAAGTCAATGTTGTATATGATCACTATTTATTAAGTGTTGTCGCTGCAGGCGACCGGTACGAGGCACGAGTCAGCATTCATATGTATGTGATGGATCCATCAATAATTTTGTTGCTACGATCAGCAAAATAATTCCTTCTCGAATAACATTCCTTTTGTACTGTAGGTATTTTTGTCCAGTAAGTAGTTCATGATAATCAAACATCGAAAAAAAATCCAAAACGTTAAATAATTTGTAGCCCTTACTTTCCTCTCGGCCCGAAGTAGTCTCGAGTACCGAGTACAACACGCCCGCTGGACCGTTCACTAACCGTTTGTCGCCAAAACGAAGCGGAAAATTTAATACTCCGGCTGTGTACGTGATCGGTATCATTCTTTTTGTAACCAAACTGATGGCACACTTTCGTTTCCCATCGGTAAAGCGTTTATCGAAATCGGACTTTACTATTTTTTACATCACTGTCCTGGAATTTTAATTACTTATTTATAAACTAAATATCATATTAAATTGTATAGATACCTATATATATTTACCTTTAAAAGGTATATAACCTACTTATTAGGTGAGTAGCACTAAGTTTTACCTAATACTTATTATATTTATTAGAATTTGAGTATTTTTTCAGTTTCAGGTATTTATTTAAAAATACAACCCTATTTTCAAAATTAAATTTTAAGTTATTTACTTTTAAATCAGACTCTACACCTCAATATTTCAAAACTGCCAAACTAATTTGCTATCGTACCTATATAGTATGAACATGTTTGAACCGTGACATTGGTATTATGTCGTTAAATTTGTCCTAAAACCTCTTGGCGTCACTCGATACCGTTGCGTTGTGGCGAGCGAGTGTCCGAAGATTCGGCGTAATGACCTGCGCTCTTGCTCGCCGCACGAATGTCGCAGATCTCAATCATCCACGGTCGCCGACAACACAACACGGCTCGGCTGGCACATTCCTCCTTCTGCGGCTGTCCCAGCCGCCCCGCGACACCGCCAATCATTACTTCAGACCGATCTACAAATTACGCTTCGTTAAATTCGTGTAACTGTACTCTATGACAGTTGCGTAAATAATTAGTTGCCTGACATATGTAGGTACATACGACTGAGACCAATACTATCTAGATTTATCCAGCCATGAATGATCGCACCAGAAATTACGAGTACAAAAATAACATTGCACTTAGCTGACTGAAAATTAATCTATAAAATAGTACAAAGAAGGCTGAGGCAAATATAATTTTTCCAATTTAAGTATCTTTGTTATTTTATTACTTCTTATTAAGGAAAGTTTTGAGAGAGATGGCCCTAATAATTTAACAAATTGCAAAATAATCCCCAAAATAAAATTACAGAACACAAACAACTGTTACGGACATGATTTGTCCATCACGAGTTTATTTAATGATCGTATACTTACGAGTACAATACTCAGGTACCTACGTATAGAAATTATTGTTGATTCAGTGCGTTTTTTGCAATTTATCTGATATTTTTAATGTCGTGTGATAACCGTAAATGATTAAGGTGACTTAATTGGGTAACCTCGACACTTCTACGCGTCCACTCGGAGGCGGCCTGACAGTTCCATAAATTTGCTATTGAGCCCCGACACATGACCGCCAAATTAAAGTCGACATTGCAAAAAAAGTGTCAATTTTACCGTAAGTCGATCTACACATGGAGGATCAATTAAGTGTTACCGTTTTAGGAATAATTATATTTTTTGTTTGTGATGATAGTAAGGCCGGTAGTCGACAGTCGACACGCAACATTACAAGAGGTGTCCGGGGGCGGGCTAATAGCGGCTATTAGCAAATCGCTCTGCGAAATCGGCAACAATGAGCACGAAATATGCTCATTGCCCGTCCCATTCATTAAACTTTTTGCGATGCTATCTCTTGTTTTAAATGTATGTCATACTTTTTTTCTTTTTTCTACTCTAAGTAAACGGAATAATTTGCCCCCGGGCGGAACTTATATCGAAATTAAATAATTATCTTGGCGCGTTCGTGCTATCATTGTATCATTTCAGTTTGACTTTCGAGTAATTTGCGATAATATTTATATCCAATTTAGTGTGTAATAAAAACTAATCATCGGTAATTGCCAAAGGCTGCACATTTTATTCCCATCATATTAATAGAGCACTCTAACCATTATTTATAACTAAATTATCGAAAGATAATTCCTTTATCCCTAAATCCATATTTAAATAATAGACTAGAAGTTGTTTCAACTCCATAGATATAGAGATATAAAATGTAATTGATAACTAAGGGAGGTATTAGTCAACGCTTTACATGATTGTCGAACTGTGAAAGATATTTGCAAGTCACCTTTGCAGTAGAAATTTAGGATTATCTTATATCCACCGTTGCCTAAGCTGTATTCACACCGTCAAAGTTATTATATAACATATTGATGTTATATAATAACTTTGACGGTGTTATGTTGCACGCGTTTTACTAGTGCAGCTATAATGCATTGGCACTACCATATCTCAACTCGCTGTGAATAGAAAACCTCTAAAGTATAAGCCGTTCCCTTTGGAGTGAAAATATGTGTTAGTCGAATCATTAAGGATCTTAAACACGTTATATTTACGAGGCGAGTTGACACAAATACTAAGTTATGCATAATATAATAATTCATGAAGTAATACTGCGATAAATATTATATATATAGCTTGTTTAACATTGTAGGTATTTTATGTGAATCCAATTTCATCTAGGACAGTTTTATTTACAAAATAATATAAAATATCAAATCGTTAAATGTCGTGATTTCTTGGGATTTTTGCTTAAGACGAAATCTAAACCAACTATGTATGTATGCATAATTGAATATTATAATTAAATATGTTTAATTGAAATAGATACAAAGCGCATTGTTCAATATGATTTATTTAGTTTTTCATGAATCGTTTTTCATTATCTTTTTTATGCTCGTTTCCAATTATACCCCAAAATGTATATACATTATTATATTTACTTCTAATTAATAGTTTTCGAGTTAGTTCATCTAGCATTCAATTTGGGACTCGAATATTCAGCAATGGATATAGATTCATGTAATTGTATCATTAGTACCTGGGCAATCGAGCTTTGCTCAGAACAGATATAGGTAGGCGCAGGCAATTCTTGTAAATCCGTGTTTTCACGCAACACAGAAGGAAAACCTATTAATGTACTACCTATATAATATATTATTAAGTAGTTATCTGGTTTCCATCCATCGTAAAATGTTTTTTTATAAATTATTTTTCCGACAAACTGCATTCCAGTTTGTCGGCAAATGAAAAAATAACCTAGTACTAAAAAGTAATTGACAATGTTCGCAGGCAGTCAGCGACAGCGAAGAGCAAAGCGCGGAAGCCGAGAGCGACAACGGAGAGATGCTCGACTTCCTACGAGGGATCACCTCCGACATATTTCACCGATTTTCCTAACATCGTCCATGTACAAACAAAGTGATGATATCGATCTCACTGTACTAGGTATTTATTAACACAAATATTTCAGACTCAGCGGTGTATTAATCTTGAAAGACCTGTGGTTAATATGAGCAGCTAGATAACTACATCATATTTTTATGAAGAATATAGTTTATTTTTACAAAATAACAGTTAAAGGTGCTATCATTCACAATTTTGAAAACATACGCTCGAACTATATTACTCATGATTTGGGATTAGAACCTGGTTTCAGTGTAACTTTCATTAAAATGATATATTTCATGTATTCAAGAGAGATCAATTAAATATTTGGGCCAACTCCTCCACTTTAGATATGTAAACTGACATCCGTCAATTATCCAACATGTAGAGTTATTTTAACTTGTTAATTACACCGTCATAACCGAATTCAAAATAATGCCGAGTGTAAGGCTCGGCAGCGGCAATTCAATTGGTATATAATGTAACCGTGATTCTGTTAGTCGAACAATTATAACTGCTTTGATTGATTTTTACTTTGAATCATTCCTGATATCAATGTGTTATAATGTGAACCTTTCTTATTAAGATTCGTTACAATAGTAATCTTAACGTAATAATTATGATCGCTAAGAAATTTCAAGGCGCTAGCTTTCATTGTTTAACAATGAAAGCTAGCTATGCTAAAGTAACGATGCTTCACCCATTGTTTCGTCAGTAATTTTTAGGAGTCTTGTCATAATATGCTTAGTTATATGAACTTTAGTGTTTAGGTAAGTAAGTAGTTATGCGGTAGCGGTTAGCTTAAATGATTGCGTTTCGAATCTAAAGCAATGTCAATCTTTTTTAAATCACAGCAATAGTATATAATAAAATGACTTGTTTATAGTACATTGCCTTAAATACGTAGTTGTAACAATGCGCATCGTTTCAAAATCCTATAGTACCTAATTTATGGTTATAAATGAATAGGGGTCGTTTATTATTGTCAAAGTGACATGTTATTTGTTTTACTTAACCGACTGGGATGACTGTGGACCACCTGTGCTTCCCGAAGTCTCTCATTAGCAAACAATGATCGGGCGTCGGGCGACTACCGACCGCTTCTCGCGATCAATAAACTACTGAGCCGATAACGCGACGATGCCGCCACAGGGTTGCCATTTATAAGATAAGTTGCCTGAAATTTTATAATAACATATTTAGTAAAACGGAAACCTTTAGCATCATAGGTATTTCATCATTTTTGCAGCAAAGCTTACATTAGTTTGTATCGATAAATTTACCTCAACACATGAAATTATTATGAATTAGGTATAGTAAATAATAGGCACCACAAGATTTGGCAACCCTGTCCCACAAGCGTGCGCACTCGCCGCAGGCGACACATCTATAATCCCGTGACGTGTGTTTTGACAGCCAAGACTGGCCATTTTTTGAGTCAGTTTTTATAACATTTTTTATTATACAGTCCAACGACCCCGCACAACTCATAAAGCGTTATTTTCACATGTAATTACACGTATAACCGACCGCTTAATTACTCGAAACTGCTGCGACGTCGGGACCTGGAATCCGATCAAAAAAACCTAATCCGGCGCCGCTTTTAAATTACACTTCGTTAACCTTCGGCTCAGCTAATAATAGCGTACAACAACTACTTTGCATAGGACTCTGAAATGGCGCCTCGTCTCTCTACAGCAACATACTTTCTTGCCAACATAATATGTCTTACTCTTTAACGATATTATAATATTCTTCAATTTTAGTCCCCCTTGTTATTGTCGAACATTCAACCGTCGGTGACGACCGATTGGCGATAATATTGGCCAATTTAATTATTATGTTATTGCTGGCCATGTTGAAAACTAGTCACTTTATCTTCGACTTAGGTTTTCGGATTGTTTAATGGATATATGATAATTTCTGAATCGATAAATTATAATTTACTTGAGTGTTTTCATATGTATTTTGAATACTAAAAAATCATTGGAAATATATTAAATGTAAATAAAGTCGCAAAATGTAGGTAAGTCAAACATGTTATGCATATATACCTTAAAGTAAGAGGTTAAAGAAATGCAAATTATGCCAAAACGTTATTTTGGTTAAATCTAATGTTTTGAATTTATTGGTTGAGTCAAGAGGTTGTTTGGTTTGCAACCATTAGAAAGTGAGCACAAAAAATGGAACCTACTTTATATCTAGCTATCTATTTTGGCATGTTTGGTTGTGCTTTATTGGGAAATGAACGATATTTTATGTTTATTTCATGAGACATGTCTGAAACGGATTTGACGGTTAGAACAACTTCAAAAATTTTATTCGTTAAATTAGTACTTAATGGCGTCTGTTCGAGATAAAGAAATTTAATAAAAGAGAAAATTATAAATTATCTTTTCTAAATTATGTACCTATTGTATTTTATCGAAAGACCTCAAAAAGGCAAAACTGTTTTACTTATAAACAAACTAGTGGCTGATTTAACACAAATTCCATCAAATATTTTATTAATTTAGCTCAAATCAAAGAAATAATTGTGCCTTTTCTTAGCTGCTAAGCGAGTACATGTGTTATGTAAAAAAGTTCATTTTAAAATATTTGCTAATATTATAATAGAGTTTCCAACTTTATTCCATCTTTCTTATATTACTCAACAATTTAAATTGTAAATATTATGTAAGCTCTACTTATATTATACAGCTTTACAAAGACTGTTGTCGTTATTTTAGACATCACGGAGGGTAGTTTTACGGCCACGGTCTCAAAGCAGTGAAGATTTTTTTCTTCAATGTAATATACGCATTATTTGAACGCTAGCAGTAATCACAGATTATTGTGAATTTTAAAAGCATAATAAAGGTTTTTTGTTATTATTTACAGATAATAAATAGTGTATACTATATAGTGTCTATATAGACAAGCTTTGAGATACGGTGTACCAACTTTAATATTTTTATATGAAATGTTAAATTAAAATATTGTATAGTACAACTGTTTGTAAGTGGTATGTGATTTTGTCAGCCACGTTGAATAAAAATGTATAAAATTTCGCCACATTTATTCTGCGAAGTGTATATTCGTAAAAAATACATAATATGTGTTATTATTAAAATTATCTTTCATTTATTTCTATGTGAATGATTTTTTGCTTACTTTCATGAGCACTCTATTGTTCGACAGCGCTCTATGATTAAGTTCGCATACATATACGTATGCATTCAAGTCTTGTCAAATTAACATTAATTTGGCTCACAAATAGTAACGGTTACGAGTGATTTATTCAGGTGAAGTTATTAACTGTGTGTGTACTATTAGCTGCGAACTGCGGTCATCACCCATTGACCCGACAGTTTCTCCAATTAAACCGCCACCTGAGGGGACTCAAACAATAACTCATGAATTTCTAAGAAATAGTCACTGTCAATACGTTTACATAGACAAGGTCAGATAAATCAATTGTTAGTTCATCACTATAATCTAAATTCGTTGATTACTCAAGCGATTAATTTTAATTATATTGACTGACACGATTTTTAACAGCAAATACTCTTTGTTTTTTCACAGCTCGATATTTTTCTATTAGCCTCCAGGTAACCAACATAACAAAACAATTGCCAAGACAAAATAGAGTTCTTTGCGTGATAAATCAAATCACAGTTAAAATTGGTTTAGCTTGCAATTTGTATTAGTATGCTGTGTTAATTCTCATTGAAAATGTAGGTACGGAAAGTTTGACGCTCCCTTGCGTTGATCATGCATGACAGTGCACTATATTTGCATATAAGATATACCTATTATTCGGCAAGACCTGTAATAGACAACATAGCCTGCTAGCGCCCCAAGAAGAAGCGGGAATAAGCGATGGCGATGAAGAAGAATATTGGTACGATGGATAAAAAAATTACAGCATCCACATACTAACAATATTTCAGATTTAAATTGATAACTCTTATCAAATCAAACTAAAGGTCTATGTAAACATCAAATTACTAGGTGCTATCTCCAATGTTATTATAGATTCCACCCACACGAACAACAGGTGTGTTTTAGTCATTAGTTTATTTTGTCGAGATAGCATCTTGACGGATGTGGGCACCGAACACCATTACAATAGACGGGATGTTTTCCTCTAATGGACAAACCAATATCGGCCGCAGCAACCAGTTGTACGGTCGAGCCCGACACCTATTGATGGTCTGACAAAACTGATACACAAAACAAAAATAACAGTATTCGCACGTCGCTGTCGGTCGCTTGTGTTCGTTTTTTATATCCACAAAAACTATACAGTGCGAACTTATTAAGGCGAGCAAATTGAACATGGCATCGTAATTACACCGAATACAGTGTGCAATATTTAGGTAGTAATTACGGGGGTCGAGGAGCGATAATTTACGGGCACCTATAGAGCGACCGTCCACCTTGCATGACCCAGAGAGACAAATACTTGCGCCTGCGCAGGTCGACAACCCGTCAAGGACTCTCAACTGCGATATACGGTCAACACAGACGAAAACAAACCGTAGACCACAACCTACATCAACTGCCAAGTGCCATGCCGAAGACATACCCACAAATGGAAAAATACCTTCGCAACCGTACTGAAACAATAACAACTTTACGTGCCAAATCAATTGCAAATCAATGTTATCCGTTATGCGCCCGAGAAAAGTTTGGTATAGCGAGATAGATAAAATATAGAGTAACATACTGTCGATACATTTGTTCGTATCTTTGGTACCTGCATAATTACGTGTAGTATTAAATTGTATTAAATTTGTAGCGATGAAAGTAACCTGAGACGGCTCGGACTAGCTTCAATTATTTATTGGGCGCTTTTAAAAAGTTATTATCGGCATATTTCTAACTTAACTCGAGGCGGCTTGTCTAATTAGAATGTTAGCTAGAGCCGTGGGCCCCGGGATAACGGTTTACTTATTAGATACACTTGCCGTCCTATCGAACAGCCGATTTATCAAACACATATACGAAAAAATATTATACAGAAACAAAAAACCCAGTCTGTGCGCCATAACTTATTTTCTTTTAGAATAGCGGTTGTCACCGAAGATTATTTTTAATAGAATGTAAATAGACAGAGATTTATTGTATTACTACATTGTCTTTCGATTAACATAGTATGGACACTGTTTAATATGGATTTACCTACCAAAATTGAAGTATTTATGGAATTAACTCTTGTTCTAGACATTTCATTTAACTGTGACATGTAGGCTTATAAAATTTTTGTTGTTTATCGCGGAATCGTGCTTTTTCATTCCCATTGACAGGTACTTAGATGTTGACTTTAAAAAAAAGGTGCAAACAAAAATTTCATCGAAATCTGTTCAGCCGTGAAAGCCGTGCAGACAAACATAATTAATTTCGCATTAACAGTATCCATATAGACTCAATACCTTGTTGCCCACGAGGCAAGCGACGAGCGTTGGGACGATATATTTGTTCACATACATAACAAACGTAAATGGAATGCATATCTACTTGCAGTTGTCGGCAGACTTGACGGATGCTCAACTTCTCGAGATAAAAGCGCGACGGATTTGAAGTAAATCGACGAGTCGTGACCGAGTCGTTTAATCATAAGCATCTCAGCTAATTAGAGTAGGTCGCGAACCCCTGGGACCGGTAATGAAAATCACAATTGAACCTGGTTGCGGTGGAAAATTGCACTTGGCATGGAATTCCTAGACATTATCATTGGCTCTCACTGCAGTGCTTGTCAACCAGACACGACACGACAATTATGTTCTACTTTATCTTTTCAAAAATAATACTTATACAAGCTATTTATGTAAATTGAAGCAGAATAAAACAAGAATAAGGTAGTAGGTTAGCGACATTACCTATTTACAAAACGTTCAGTATGTTAACATGATAAGAGCAATGCAAAGCTTGGCATAAGGTACCAACTAGGAACCGCACTTGCAATTTATATATCCCGCTATACCTAATTATTTTCATATAGAGACAATATTGTTAAATCATTACAGGTCAGAGATCAGTTGCTATATTCATTTGCCGGAGGTATTTACGATACTCATTATTCAATAAAACTGTCGGCAATATGTAATTATAGTGTTTTGTTGTTCGTTGATTTGACTGAAGCAAATAGTTAGTAGATACATAAGATGCTGTTAAAAATTTGTCGTCAGAAAATCAGCAATCAGAATAGACCATTCTTTGATTCATGAATACTATTAACTGCACTTGAGGTCTGCTACTAGATATTATATAAAGGCATTTACATCTTAAATAGATGATATAAACACCGTCCGTGTGGCAGCTCGGCAGTGCCCTCTCCACAGACGCTGCATAGCCTGGTACGCAGTATAAATATTGACAAGGCTTCTTCTCCAAAATAGTTATGGTTGGTATTGTTAGTTAATATTCAATAATATAATTTGTTTTGTATGAAAATATTTAACTCAATTGAATTTTAGCGCTTTACATTAACATACACTTCACGTTAACACTAGAAGTGCCGAAACATAAGACCCCCCTCGAACCGCCGCCGTGACAATTTTGTCCCGTTATATCTTTCACGACGTTCATTAGCTTAAAGTATGAAAAAAAAAATTAAAACACTATGTAAGTTACTTGAACCAATGTTGATTTATATATTTAGCCCATTTTTATCGACCATAATGAATCCAGGTCTAAGTTATGTGCACCAATTGCACCACGTATGTAAAGTACAGCAATAAATGCCTCTAATTCGTCATTCGTCATATTATACCAGTCTTTATCTTTCAATTCGCGTCGCGCCTCTTCCATAGTACACTCTAAGATATGCTGCATCATTCTTTTTTAAACCCTTAGTAGCCAAGCACTTTTGCAAGTTTCATCCACGTTTGCGTTTAGCACGTGGAGTTGGCCCAATGCGATCTCTAAAAACATTTTGGCATCCATACCTACCAGGTGTACTATCACTGCTTCAATTACTGTCCAGACAGTCCATCGGAAGAAACAAGTGTTGAGCCTGATTTCGTTTCAAAACGAGGGTTTGTCAATGCCTCGAACTCCTCGATTTCGAACTCTTGGACATCGTCTTTGGCTTGGCACTTGATGTTGGGCTTCAGTCACGATGCTGATCAAACTTGTTATAGAGAGACCTTGAGGTATTTCTCTCTGAGTAGTGTCATCAGAAGAAGAAATGGAACTATTTTCTAGCTCGTAGTCATCGTCAGAATATTCCAAAGGCTCGCTATCTGATTCGTCCTCCAAAATATCATTCAAACTGGCTGGACACAATTTCTTGCAGTTTCAATATTCTGCGAGTGCGAGTTGAACTCGCGTAGATAGGGTTCCGTACAATGCCAAAGTCAGTGAACGTATTATATTGAGTTTACCACTTCATTTTCAATTGATAGAATTCTTATAAGTTTACCTGTAATCTACAAGCAATGAACTATATTTTGTATTATTTCAAATTTCTTGGCAGTAGTTTCGGAGATCAGGGTGGGGGGGGAAGGTCAATTTTCGTCTTCTTTCATGAATAAAATCAAAACTATTTATTTTCCAACAATAACAAACCCTTTCATTTGATATAATATGATACAGTAAGGTTTCCAAACTTTTTTTTAATTTCCTAATTTGTCCCCCAAAAATGACCCTTATATATTTATTTACTTTGCACATCTGTGTTTGGGTCATAGAATTACACCATTCTACCAAATTTCACCTGATTCGGTCCAGTAGATTCGGAGCAAATGTCTGTGACATGACCGGACAGACAGACGCACAAGTGATTCTAAAAGGGTTCTGTTTTCTTTTTTTTTGTACGGAACCCTAAAAACTTGCACTCTTTACGTGAAACGTCGAGGAAGTAAATTGAAACAATCACTGCTCAACTGTTTAGTTGACCCTCCACTCGTGCAACTTACCAGAGCAATGAGTATTACTGCTTAGAATCTTGGCGGGACAAAAATGACCCGGCGGCAATTCTAGGTAAATAGCATATTATTTTATTTGCTATTGTTTTTATTTAAAAGAAAACATATGGAATATGATAAATACAATAAATTATGAAAAGTCAAAAAGTTTCACGGTCCTGAGTAGAAAACATAAAAAGTTATTGACGATGAAACTTGCGGGTGGGACAAAAATGGAACGATGGCGCTTCTAGTGTTAAGAGTTAATTGTCTACCTAAACCTTAGCCTAATAAACACTAGGTATAGGTAGTGGCCGGGGATTGATACTATTACACCACAGATCGCACATTCGATTCCCTCCCAGGACAAACATGCGTGGTAATAAATAAATATGTATGTAGGCAACTAGTATGAATATCAATATGTACGTACATATACATATATACTACATATATAAGTGTGATATTTGGTGAGAAGTAGGTAGGTACTATTTCTTTTAGCGCATTCAGATTTCTTCACATAGAAAACGCAATTATGGTGCAAAGTAATCATAAAATCAATTTTCTTCCACAAAGCATAGTTAAAACATAACACAAGCATGCGTTTAACAAATGACAACAATATATTATCTATAGAACTGACATGTATGCTGTAATAACTCATAGCGAACGCGTTGCAGTTATGCGGGATTCAGACCTTCTGATAAATTGATAGTCTCGCAAACCAATACCTTAGAACTATTAGATTAGGCTTAGGCTATTAATGTAGCGACTATCGACCTTTTAACAGCGACCTCATAAGTACTTTGGTATCTCGATATTATGGCTTACAAGCTTTTAGGCACACGCTGCGAACTAGCATCTTGTCAATCAGGACATGCTTCCTCGCTGCATGCACAGCGCACAGGAAGTGATACAGGTAGTGGAACCGGATCGATGAGTTATTTCTGCTTTTTCTCGCAATCTTGTTTACATTAATGAGCCTTCTTGGAACTGCTTACAGAGACTAACTTGTATGCAAATATGAGACATAACGTTATTTAATTCCACGGCAAAAATAGAATCGCAATATTATTGTTATGACTGCTCTCGTACCTATAGCCGACGCAATGGTGCCTTGTCCCTTTGTCTCTATTACGGCTTGTCCGAGTGTCGCTCTTATCAATACTTGTATCTCCCTTGTTCGTATCACTCTATATGGAGACCGTTGGGTATTATCACATCAGCTTGTTCGGAGTGCGGTCGCACGGTAAGGGCCTCCATTTACATACAAGCAAATATCTCGATCTGCGGGCGCTGTGCCGGCAGATTACTGCCTCATGCTTCCGCACTGTATTGAATTCGGTACCAACGGTCCCGACTACCATTACCAGTTCACGTTTACTTGTTAGTGTGATTCCCAAATGATAACAATCTCGACGAGTATCCACTGAGTATTGCAATGTATCCATGCATACCTCCGTATTATGGAAAATGTCTGTGGTAACGAAATTATATTTCAAATCATTTCCGCGGTAGTTTAGTTTGATTGGTTAAGGGAGCTCCAGCATTCAATACCACAACGTACCTCAAGCTGCTCTACATAGATAAATGTCAATTTGTAGGTATATTTATTGGATACGATATAAATTAGGTATAATGGGATCATATTCTAAATATCCCATAATATACTATTTTATATAGGTACCTTGGTACTACTTCAATCACAAATAATAATAATGGACTATATAATTCTCGGTACGGTCATAAAGTAGCGCCTGCTTCTATACATAGCAAAATTAGTGATGCTAGCTATGAATATACCTTGCTTGACATCAAATACAGGCATTTAGTAAGCGCCTACGGTGTTTCTAATAGCAACATTTTTGGTGTGTTTCCGCCACGATATAACAAGGCGTTCTCGCTGTGCCCAGTCAAATCCAATTGCCAATACTCTAGGATTTCTTGGTGACATTTTTAGAAATCAGTTATATTACCGTTGTAATAGTTAAGGTTCCTTTATGGAATAAAGGGCGACGGGGGCGGAGAGATAACGGGGACATTAGCGCTAGACATGTACTAAACCCGGACTACACAGGGTTCGTCGTGTAGTGTCCGCTGTACCAGAGAACCAGAGGTACGAAGAAGGGTCAACTGGGGCTGCGTGGGAAGCGAGCGCCGCACCGGCCACTACGTAGGTACGTACATATCTACATACTGTATCAACGTATCTGTCTACATCATTACCTGCCCTGTGCCCATTCTTGTCATGCTTGATTTTGTTAGCAAAATCCAGGTAATGGCATCAATTACCCGAGTATGATCTTCCTGGAACGTACACGCACCTTACCGTCTTGTTAACAAAGGCACCTACCTATCTATCTAAACATTAGAACACTATTAGGAGACTGCTTGATAACGCTACCTAACAATCCAGTATGAATCCCGGAAACTCGTTGGAAAGGCCAGTTGGAATCGTGATTTTATAGTTCATGAAATTAAGATTCTATCGCTGCTCTGCGACAGAGATAGGGACCTACAAGATGTGTAAACAAGTAAATATTGTAAATAGTATTGTGAAACAATCGCAAATGAAATGTTCTAACTTAAGGGGGAGATAGGTGGGCGGGTCACCTACCAAATATACAAAAATGACCTTTGTAAAAGTGTTACCATTTTCGAAATACTTCGAAATTTCCGTTTTTATTGGTATATTTGGTAGGTGACTCGCCCACCTATCTCCCCCTTAAGTCCTACTACTTACCGGACATGTATGCCTACTAGATTCTATTGATATCTTATTGTTTTCTTGAGACATTTGTCCCTTTGATAGCCAAGGGATATAAGATAAGTTTGAGGTCGTGAAGAAAGCAACCCCACATTTAGCAAGCTAGATACTTTATATTAGCTCTATCACATGAATCGCAAAATGTTATACGACGATGTAGCTGCATTACCTACTAACAATCGTCACTTAGTCGAATGTCAAAGGCCAACATGATAAAATGATACCAGTTGCACGTGTAACCATTGTTAAACAAGGTGCAGTTGACAGAGGTCATGCGCCGCACCCTTTTGATTTGTGATTTGGAAGTCATAGGCATCCTATGATCCTACTGACCCACTGAAAATAATATACGAGTAAATTACCGAAGATGATCTAAGTACCTACTATATTAATAGGTCTTTACCTATGAAATTGCCGTTCTGCAGTACCTACTGGCCATTTCAAATCAAAATATTGTTTCTCACACCAAGAATCCAGTATTGTTGGCGTAATTCATTCAAGATTGTTTCAGTGTTGGCATGGGCAAACTTGCAGTGGAAATGGTAAATTAATAGGAGCACGGCAGGATCTTTTCCGCATAAAATTGTAGGTTGAGTAACCTTCCTAGGTACTCCAGTAACGGCGGATATACGGCCACATAAAATAATCAAGCCATTTTCACTCAAGCCAGGCGACAAACAGGCAAGGCGACTTCGGGCAGGCAACGGCAGACCACGACTCAGACAGACAAATTCCTTTTCGAAGGCGTTCAGTTGACTCTGCTTCAGAATGTGTATCTCTGATTGGCGAATAGCTTCAGCATCCAATGGCGAGATCTCTATGGTAGAAGCAGCGGCCCGGGCATCCGACCCTCGAGAAAAGAAATTAGAAACAATATCATTAATCAAAGAATTTTGAAAGTTATGAGATCGATTTTTAAAGATGATGGCAATGAAATGATGCAATCTACCAGTCGCTCTAACTAGTTTAGACCATGAACTGAAATGAGATGCATCAACAACTACTGGCAAAGGTAGCTGAGGAGTATTATTATTATTATTATTTATTGATCAAAACATTTTTACAAGAATAGTTACATACATACATTACATTACATCATTCTTGTTACATTCGTAACAAGAACGATGTCGGTGGACAACCGTTGAGGATGAATGAATGACGATGAAGTGTTTCTATGAGACTTATAACAAGGTTTTAGTTCATCTTCACCTAGCACTGCTGAGCCTGTGTTTAGTGACTCATTAGGCCAATCGCGGGTAGAAGACAACAAAAAACTTGGACCTGCTATCCAGCGTGACTCGATGGACAAAGATTTGCATTTTCCCCTGGTGGCATCATCAGCGACATTAAGCTCACTGGGAACCCAACGCCATTCACTGATGGCGCTTGACTCCATGATTTCACCAATGCGATGAGCAACAAAAGGTTTATATTTTCTCGCGTCATTCCGTAGCCAACCTAAGACGGTCATCGAGTCAGACCAGAAGAAGCGGCGAGTTGGTTTATAACAATGGCTATTACAAATAGTTGCAGCGAGACGAGTTGCTAGCAAGGCGGCTTGAAGTTCTAATCGGGGTATGGACGCGGGTTTAAGGGGAGACACGCGCGATTTACTCGTAATTAAGGAAAGTCTGACTTCACCATTTTCAAACAAAAATCGCCAATAACCAACCGCAACGTGTGCTAATTCACTGGCGTCACAGAATATGTGTAGGTCTATATCTAGTATACTTTGCTCTCACAAAGATTATAGCAACGCGGTATCTGTAAATTAGGTATCGACTCTAAACTATTGAACCACTCTATCCATACGACTTGTTCCTGCTCAGGCAGCTTTTCGTCCCACTGCAAGCCTTTTCGCCACAAATTTGGAAATAAGATTCGACCTCTCACCACTAAGGGGGCGAGAAGTCCAAGCGGGTCAAAAATTCGCATAACCTGCGCTAAAATTTCACGTTTCGTACGACCATTTACTGGCAAACCATGGTTTAATCCAGTATTGAAACCAATTACATCACGGGTAGGAAACCATATTAAACCTAATGTTCGTGTAAAAGCTGATGATCCTAAATCTACAATACGGTCATCGCTAGCTACAAGAGTAGACACTAACTCCTTTGGCAGCAAACTTAATGACTCTGGGTCATTAGATATCCAATCGCGCATTTTAAATCCACCCCGGCTATGAACCGTCGTAATGTCGGCTGCCAAACGAGCAGCGTGTGCTGTATCATGAACGCTTCCTATATAGTCGTCCATGTACGTGTCACTTTCGATTGCGTGAACAGCCTCCGCAAACTCATCTCGAAACTGTGATGCATTCAAGTTTGTAATATATATCGCTGTCGATGGACTTGAGCAGGCACCAAACATCATAGAAGTCATACGGTATGTATTGACTGGACCTGCTGGACTGTCACGCCAGAGGAAACGTTGCGCGTCACGGTCACGCTCCTGAATTTTGACCTGCGGGAACATTTCCTGAATATCTGCTGTCAAAGCTACCTTTCCTTCCCTGAACCGCATCAAAATTCCGAGAAGAGATTAAAGTAAATCGGGACCAGTTAACAGCAGAGAATTCAGTCACTAAACACAGGCTCAGCAGTGCTAGGTGAAGATGAACTAAAACCTTGTTATAAGTCTCATAGAAACACTTCATCGTCATTCATTCATCCTCAACGGTTGTCCACCGACATCGTTCTTGTTACGAATACTCCTCAGCTACCTTTGCCAGTAGTTGTTGATGCATCTCATTTCAGTTCATGGTCTAAACTAGTTAGAGCGACTGGTAGATTGCATCATTTCATTGCCATCATCTTTAAAAATCGATCTCATAACTTTCAAAATTCTTTGATTAATGATATTGTTTCTAATTTCTTTTCTCGAGGGTCGGATGCCCGGGCCGCTGCTTCTACCATAGAGATCTCGCCATTGGATGCTGAAGCTATTCGCCAATCAGAGATACACATTCTGAAGCAGAGTCAACTGAACGCCTTCGAAAAGGAATTTGTCTGTCTGAGTCGTGGTCTGCCGTTGCCTGCCCGAAGTCGCCTTGCCTGTTTGTCGCCTGGCTTGAGTGAAAATGGCTTGATTATTTTACGTGGCCGTATATCCGCCGTTACTGGAGTACCTAGGAAGGTTACTCAACCTACAATTTTATGCGGAAAAGATCCTGCCGTGCTCCTATTAATTTACCATTTCCACTGCAAGTTTGCCCATGCCAACACTGAAACAATCTTGAATGAATTACGCCAACAATACTGGATTCTTGGTGTGAGAAACGCCATGAAGTCTGTAGCCCGAAGCTGCCAACTCTGCAAGCTACTGCGAGCACCTTCGTTGCAACCTCCTATGGGCGACTTGCCAGCAGACCGTCTCGCTCATCACAAACGCCCGTTCTCTTTCGTAGGTATCGATTATTTTGGCCCTCTACAAGTCACCATTGGTCGCAGAAGAGAAAAGAGATGGGTAGCGTTGTTTACCTGCATGGTGACGAGGGCGATTCACTTAGAAATCGTCACTAGCCTATCTGCTGATGCTGCAATGATGTGTATTCGCCGATTTGTTGCTCGCCGCGGTACGCCAAGCACGATATGGTCAGACAACGGAACGGCGTTTGTTGGTGCAAATCGACAATTGCGCGCACTCTACGATAGTGCCGACTTTGACTACTCTGTTGAGCAACAGATACAATGGCGCTTTATCCCTCCTTCAGCCCCATTTATGGGTGGCGCATGGGAGAGACTGGTCAGGAGCGTGAAAACGGCTCTAAATGTAACGCTCAGAGACCGAACGCCATCAGAAGAGGTCCTCCACACACTCCTGCTGGAAGCGGAAGCGGTAGTCAACGCTAGACCACTCACTCATGTATCACCCGACCCTGAAGATCCAGAGGCGCTGACGCCAAATCATTTTCTGATCGGAGAGTCTTCAGGACGGCCATTACCAGTGCATCTTGAGGATTCAGATCTTTGTGGTAGAAGCGGCTGGCGAAAGGCTTTAAGACTTGCCGATCATTTCTGGCGTCGGTGGGTTTCCGAGTACCTACCAACCTTGACCCCTCGTCGCGTCCCGGGGTCAGATGTTTTGGTTAAGCCGGGAGACCCGGTTCTTATTGCGGATGGTGATCTCCCAAGGGGAACTTGGCCTCGCGGAGTGATCGAGGCACTGCATCCGGGTCGAGATGGGTTAGTGAGGGTGGTGGATATTAGAACCACAGGGGGGCTCCTAAGGCGCCCATTAAAAAAGGTCGTTCTTTTGTAAAAAAAGGGAGCATGTTATGAAATCGGCCTCTTTTATTGTATTTTTTACTTTTTATATTTTATGTTCTTTTTATAAATTGATATTACTGTCATTATTATGGACTAAAAGATGGTTTTCCAAATGATTAAATTAGTTTTATTCATTAATTGATAACAAATAGTGTAAAATCATTACCTACTCATAAATAATGATAAAATAATAGGCATTTAGATTTTCGGTATATACACGACGTGCGCGCGCCGAGTAACGCCGGAGCGGCGCGGGCGGGTAGTGTGGGTCGCTGTGACAACCGAATCGAACCGTTGACGCGAACGTGGCCGAGCGAGCGGCAGCCGCGCTCATAAGCGCGAGCGCCGTCTTGCTGTCCGGTTGTCTCTCGATATCTGACCTATAAGGTTGCGATTTATGCTGCGAAATTGCTAAGTTTTCTTAAGGATCCTTTTAAAAGGACCCACGGCGTTACGAGGATATGTACTTACCTACAAAAAGTAATGATATCCCACCAAAAACATAAATGTAAAAAAGGAGAGCCAAGTTCAATACAAAAATTATTCTCTGCTGTGGGCTTCGCCGCAAAAAGACTGGAGATCTGAGATTGAGTGCCAAGTTCTATGCAAAATCCAAATATGTAGTCTAAGGGCTGACTTGGCTTGTTTTCCCATACGAATTATATAGCCTTCGCGTGTTCTAAACCTGTTACCTTTCGGTTCTTATTTTATTATTCCGAAAATTTGGCTTGCTGGTAGAAACTACCCATCGAACATAAGGCTCTTCCATGACTGTGTAAAAGTAGGTACTTAATAATAATTCGTATGGGAAAACCAGCCAAGTCAGTCCTTAGACTACATATTTGGATTTTGCATAGAACTTGGCACTCAATCTCAGATCTCCATTCTTTTTGCGGCGAAGCCACAGCAGAGAATAATTTTTATATTGAACTTGGCTTTCCTTTTTTACATTTATGTTTTTGGTGGGATATATACTACCTGGATAGGTAACTCTTAATAGGTGTTATCTTTCTCTTTTTCGCAATTGATAGGTATTTGCTTCAAGTAGGTATGGAGAGGGTCCTATCCAGGTAGTATATATAATTCCTGACTACAACCCAATTCTTTATTTTATAACGTCCTTGCCCAAATCCCCAAATCTACAAGCGCCATCGCCAAAGATTATGTAATGTCACTACGTTTGCGGCCCACCCAATGAAGACCCAATGGGATGTATGTTGAAAACGTTTTTTTTATTAATGTTTAATCCAAGTTTAATCATGGCCATAGATAAAAGTCTTTTAGTCGCATACATTTTCAGCTGGCTTAATACTCAAAGATTTTAAGTTTTAACCTGTCAGGTCTTTCTTGGGAAATTAGGGGTTTCAAAGTCCGCACCACATGGTTCTCGAGTAGGACAATCGGGACAATGATATTTAATAGAAAATTTCGTTCTGTGGCAAAATTATATCTATTTTATATAAATTAACAGACACCCAGATTTTGCCCTTAAGCACTGAATGTCCTGCCAAAGTTTTGTGGCTATATACTCTTTGCCAATGTTTAAGGGAATACAGCCCGTCCAGCTTACAAAAGCTTTAAATGCCAGGTTTTCAAGCTCAATTAGGAAGGAAATTCTTAACAGTCGTGAAACGGTCCGATCGGTATTTTTTAAACTTTTAAACCAAACAAATGAATTCTAAAAACTATTACTCATGTTTAAAATAATAACAGCCTAGACTAGCCAATTTTTAATTTGTATATTTATTTTTTATTAAGATGTTGAATCAGGATCATGTAAACGGTTTTAGTTTGCCATACATAAAATAAAAAATATAACGGATGTCGAATACCATAGATAATACGCTATATGTCGAATACGTTGACATGTGTGATAAAAATGGAGCCTGCTTACCAGCTGGCATTCATTTGGTAATAATAAAAATCTGCATCATTGTTGTTAAAAACATTTGGTATGGCGTCTGTGCTGGATTTAGTTAAACATTATCAACATTCTATTGAGAAATATCCTAATGATGAGCAAAAAGTGAGTAAATAAATGTTCATTTAAACATTTGGTATTGCATTATTCAAGAATATTCATCGTCCTAAGATAGGTTCATACAAAACAGGAAAATCATGTAGCTTATTGTCCTGTTTGCATTATATAAAAAACTATCACATGTCTAAAATTATCTAAAAAGAAAGGATGTTTGCAAACGTAGCCATTTCTTGTAAACATATGTGTGACAACCTTACGTTTTCAACTTCTGAAAAATCAGCTGAGGCAAATTTGTAAGAAAGTGACAATTATTGCAGATTTTAAAATGCATAGACAAGCTGTTCCATCTGGATGTGACGGTCCAGCATCTGCAAGAAACAGGTGTCGGTCGCACAGTAAACGCGCTACGCAAAGAGCCAGGGGATGTCGGCCAGGCGGCCCGTGCCCTTGTCTACAAGTGGAAGTCTATGGTTGCAGCAGAGGAAAGTGACCAAGAGGGTGATCATGACAGTGAGCTTCCTTAGCCTTAGCCTATCTTTTTTATGTTTCCACCACATAGAGTAGTTCATAATAATTTTATCTCACAGATTCCTATTTTTGCTATAAGTAATATTGTTATTATGTATAAATCATTAATGTTTTATTTATAAGACATTTATAGGTAACTAATAGTTAATATGGCAAGATTAATGTTTATTCTGTTTTATAATATAGTTTAGTATTTTTCTAAAGCATATTACAGGCATGTAATATTATAACTTATCGATGTAAGAAAATGTATTTGCTGTAAGCAGCAATAATGGCGTAAGTAGAATGAACACACAGTTAGATTCAGATAAAAATTCTGCGTTGAATGGTCTGGGTCTCATATCCCAATGATAGCCAAGAGGTAGTACATAATTTATTAAATATTTCAATATTTTCAGTACTTTAAATTTCTGGAAATATATTAAGCGATCTCCATTGAAGTTATAAACTACTTACAACATTCTTGAGGTCTTTAAAATGAAAAGTCAATTGCTGTAACTGCTGTAAGTAGTGAAAAGCCTATTGGTAATAACTTTAACCAAAATATTTTCATTGCTGTTCATGAGTACTTGTATTATTTAAACATAACTGTGTTCCAAAAATCATCTTTCTGTCACTGATAATTAAAAAGATATAATTTTTTTTCTAACTTTTTTTAAGTTTTTTGGCTCTGGTGAAAAGTTGGGTTTTGACTACTTACAGCAAATACGTTTTCTTGCGTTGTTATGGTAACTAGGTCCATGTTTTTTGTAATAAGTATATTTGGTTGAAATTAATCAAAATAATACTTGATTATAACCAATTGGCTGGCATATAGGTTTAGTCTTATTATTTGAAATGGTTTAGCATGTTCTGAAAATCTTGGTTTAAAGATAACATCCCTTTTTGTCACGGGTTGCTAGAAAATGATGGAATTATTTTATACCTGGGTTTTACTACACATTCACAATAGATATGGAAAGGTACATACTAAAAAAATGAAGACACAATCTAGGCTACACCTAATAGTAACCATTTTAATTAAAATTACTTGGTAGATCCTTATCTCCATTATTCATTAAATCCATTAAAGTTTTTAAATTTAAAAAAAACATGGTTAAAAGCTTTTTTGAGTAAACTAGATTGTATTGACATCTGCACTAAAAATATGTACTTACAAAATTTCAGCTCAATTGGTTATTTGCTTACTACAAGTCCGTCCCACTTTTGTGTCCCCTCGACGACGCCCTGAGCCGAGGTTCGTGCCCCAACTAGGGCACGAAAAAAAAAATTATTTTAGAAATATTCCATCAAATTGTTTTGTCCCCGTTTATGATGTGTACGTACATAAAGACATGTTACAAAAATACAGGGAAGACTATGCTAGTAACAAACTAGCAACAAATAATTACTTATAACATGCATAAGATACCAAAAAAAAATATTGGTACCTAAATACCGGGGGTGTTTTGCACCTACCTGCATGCATCATAATTTTATAAATAATATTGAGGGTAATACCCACTTGTTATATTGCATGCTCTTACAGATTTAAATACAGTATTATTTATATACCTATATGAATTTGCATGTCTAACAGACAGCCCCCTTAGTCTATTATAATCCTATACCTTTAGTTTTTTTCTGAAAACTTACATCAATCCAATATTTGGAAAAATAATAATAAACTTGATTACAAGTCACTTAATGACATAATGTAAGTTTTAATAAGATAATTATATTATATAATAATAATATTTTAAATATAATAATTAACTTTTGTACTTAAATTTCATTTTAAATAAAATATTATTTTACTTTATTTTATCTAGTGTGAAATATATTTTTGTTTGTAAAATTTGTTTGTTTAGAATTTCTCATCTATTGAAAAGGAAGCTATAGGTGCAGAAAAAATATATTTGGAAACACATATTTTTTCTGCATCTTATTTTGAGCCTAACTTATTTTGAGTTATCCAAATAACATTGAAAACATAATCATTTGAACTGTTAATAGGTCCGCATGTTCAATTATACTTTTAAATTAAAAAAAACATGTTTGAACTTTAGCAAAAAAAAATAGCATAAGTTGGCAATTCACACCAAATTAGTTTTTGAAAACCATGTAATGTTTGCAGCTAAAACTTATAATGGACATGGAAAAGATTCTGATGACTGCATCAAACAACAAAGGAAACAACAGGAACAAAATGTTAAACCAAACATAAATTCGGTTAACATTAAGACTGAAGATTACAAGCAAATGAATGGTAATCAGAGTGGCAGTAAAAGAAAACATCAAACCAATGAGGTTAGCAAACTTAGATACCTTATCTTTCTGTGGTTTTTCATATTGTAGGTATTTTGCATGCATATGTCTATGAATAAATAATAAATCGTATAGTTCAGTGATGTGCTATGTTATAATTAATACATTATAAAAATATAATAGTAAAAACAGTTAGGTATAAAATATGATAAATCAACTCTGTAAAAAGTTGAATTACAATTAACCCCCCTTTCTCCCAAAAAAGATAAATCCATCAGAAGATTTAATTTCAAAAAATCACTACATGTTAGTTCTATACAATTTAATTTTATGCCCATGACAAACAGACGAATATGACGAAACTATAAGAATCCCTAGTTTCGAGTGTGAAACCATAAAAAAACACAATATTAAACTAAGTCAAGTGTTCTGTGTTCTACGTCAGTTTCAGTATTGTGTAACGGATGATGTTACGTCTCGATATGATCGTGTTATTTGTCTAGATGGCTTTATGAATACTAATATAATTGTTACTAACCAGCTGTTCCCGGCATTTGTCACATTGCCAATTTATTTGGATATTTTTTTATATGGCGGGGCACGAGATCCTTCGCGGCTTACACAGAACAATTCACCAAAATTTCAAAATAATTGGATCAATGGTTTAGGAACGCATAGATGACAAACATACAAACATTAATCTAACGTATAATTATTTATTTAAGGTAGAAAAATCTAACCTGAAGAGATCAAAGTATTCCAGTTCTAGTGATAATGATGACTATAAAAGAAAGCCAGACGTACAAATTAAGAAAGAACCGTCAGAGAGTGAAAGTGATAATACAGATGATTCACAAAGTGAAAGTGACTCTGATGAATCAGAGTCTTCCAGGGAGGAAATAAAAGTCAAACAAGAGGTAAAAGTAGAACCTTCTGACAAATACATATCTTCTTCATCAAAGCATTCATCACACAGTAATCACGTGGAACAAAAAAGAGATTCTTCTGCTGCCAAAAAATCCTCTGATTCAACAAATAAACATTCTTCTACACATTCACAGAGCTCAAGATCTAAAGAAAAATATTCACCTGAAAAGTCATCCTCAAAAGAAAAATCTCAAAGTACACATAAACACAAAAGCTCAAAAGAAAAAGATGATAGCTTTGAAAAGAAAGAAAGGCCAGAACACAAATCATCTGATGCTGAAAAAGAACAAAAGGAATCAAGATCTTCAAGCAAACACAGTAGTTCAGACAGGCATAAATCGAGTAGTCGTAAATCAGAAAGCAGTTCTGAAAAACATGAAGGTAGTAATGATAAACATGTGAAAAAATCTGAGAAACATAAAAGTCACTCACATAATTCAGAAAAAGAGAAGATCAAATCCTCATCAGAAAAAGATACATCTGCCCACAAACATAAAACAAAAGAAAGTATTGTAGGTTCTAAAGATAAACATAGTTCCTCTAGCAAGGAAAAATCACAGGACAGAAGTAGTTCTTCAAAAGAAAAGTCTAGTAGTCATAGTGAGAAGAAACATTCTTCATCAAAAGATAGTAAGTCTAATCGCAGTGATAATAAGTCACAGTCAGAAAAGGGTGAAGACAAAAGTAGTGAAAAGAAATCGAAACATAAATCAAGTTCCTCATCATCTAACAAGAGCAGTAAATCAAGCAGCAAGTCAAAAGATGATGATCGAAAGAAAAAAGCAAAAAGTAATAGTGAGGATAGTGATGATGGAATTGATTGTGGCTCAGGTAAAAAGGACAATTTTAAAACTACCTCACAACTTTGCTAATAAAGTTAAATGAGACTGGTTTAATTTATGTCGGATTGGATGTAAAGATCACTTATTTTATGTGCAGTACAGCTAATTTTTAATGTACATAATGTTGCCTGAGCTATTATTAGTACCTGCAATTAAATAAAGTTCGGTATTTGAATCTCAAAAGTAAAACCAAATTATATTTTAGGTGCCAGCTTTGCAGAAGCACTTGGAATGATGTTAAGTCCCACTAAACCTAAAAAGAAGTTATTGCTCAAAGACAGTCACTCACCAAATAACTCATTTCATAATGATGTAAGTAAATATGTTGTACTTTAATTTTATCATTTTAAACTGTGTACGTAGTGTAATGTCCATTCATGAAAGTTTTCTTGTTTTTAAATACTGCAATTTACCTACGTCTTTGATATTGTCTGTATATTTGGTACAATATAGTAAAATAATTATATCGTTATTCTTTTAGTTTATAAGGTACCTACGAGGTTAACATTTCACCAATTTCTCTTAGCGCACCAGTTTATTTCAGTACATCAGGCGATTAAAGCGATGATAGCTCAGTGGTAGTGAAGTCGGATACAACGGCGAAGGTCGTGGGTTCGAATCCCACAATTAGCTTGAGCTAACGGTGAAGGAAAACATCGTGAGGAAACCACAGAACGGTGGTCGGGTACCTTGTAGTACTCGACTACCTTCTAGTTGAAAATCTGTCGCCAAGCACTTGGTGTGTTCCGGCAGTTGCACTTGATAGCCAGATGCCATTGTAATAAGGTGTACAACACTGCTAATGTCTATATGCGACGGCCTGGTTTTCTAAAAAGTCACTTGAGGTATAAAAGGTAGTTTTTCCTTTTATTCAAATTTCAACATAATTACGTTGTCTAAATTGTGTTTGTGTTTATTTAACACACAATATACGCAGTCATTTGAATATTATGTATGATTATTACAGCTAAGTCCAGCAGCGTTACTGGCACCCAGTGCGAAGTTAGCTCCTTTACCTGCGCTAGAGATATCGGCTCTGCCAGAAATATCACCTAATTACAAACCTCGCCCGCCGCCTAAGTTGCTGGCACATTTGAACGACGAAGATGCCATGTGCGCTGTCATATCTTCTAAGAACCAAAGGTATTTATAAATATGGCCTTCGTTTTCTAATTTTATGGTTTGCTTCAAACTGTTATCATCAAATTATTGTTAATATCCGCTGGAATAAATCACAAACTGTTAATACATGGTGGCTATAGGTGGGCACCGTTAATTCATCAAATATTTAATTTCGTTAGTCGCTACTAAAAAAAGTTAACTTCGTTAAACCTTAAAGCGTAACATTTTGGCAGATTTTACGTTAATATTAGTTTTACGTTAATCCGTTGACACGTGATAAAAATTGTATTTTTATGTCGGACTTGGGGAAATTTAACGGAAGTTAACGAGTCTGTTAACATTTTTGAAAGTTAACTCATAAGTTAATCCGTTAATTAAAATATGAACTCAGTTAATTAACGAGTTAATGCCCAGCTATGATTGTTGCGAAATAACCAAATTAACTTGTACCTATCACAAGAAAAATCTAACCCTTAGCTTGTGTATAAAAAAATTGAATTCCAGGAAACCTGATTCAAGTTTTCAAAACACATTGACAGCTGTTTTGAAATTGTTATGCTTTATTTTCAGAACCAAAGTGTACTCCGGTAATAAGGTACTGGGTAAAATCCCTACCCTATACGAAATGTGCGTTCAGATACTCCAAGAACATATAGATGGTAAGTTTTATCTCTCATTATTTTTGACTTACAGTTCGACACTTTGTAACTTCTGTAGCTTGACCTTCATAAGTGGGCCCTTCACAGAAGGGCTCCTAGGATCTAAACTTATCTTGGTTTTGACGCAAAGGAAATTTGAGGATTTGTGTGAAAGTTTTGTAAAAAAAAATATCTTGTCTAATGCCGACCCTGTGACGGAGTTTCATGATTAAAATTTACCAAAATTTTATCCCAGGGTTTAATTATATTGAATATCAGTGAACTAATCTTAAAAAAATATTTTGTTGTTTTTGAAAAAAACGGGCACTTATAAACTTACGGGAGGAAGTGTATTACTTATTTTTCTTCGCCGGTTAAAAAAAAACTTATGTATATTATAGCACTCGAGTACACTGGAGGCGTGCCATATGAAATCCTCAAGCCTGTAGTAGACAAAGCAACACCGCAACAACTATTCTTATTGGAACATTACAATCCTTACCTGATGGAAGACACCGACCACCTGTGGCAGAAATTCTGTGAGAAACACTTCAGGAATAAACATCGGCAAGAAATGGAAACTTGTCGGGAGATGTATATTGTAAGTTATTGTTATGGATGATTCATAGAATGTAAAACTTTAGGAAAGTAGGATATATTGTAGATTTTTTATAGAATACAGATGCACCTCTGCTAACTTGGGCTTTTCTTGCCTATACATTTCAGTCCACTCTCGGATTTTAGCCAGATTCTCTTCCGATCAGTACGGATCGCGTAAAGTCTTGGACATAAGTCTTGCCTAAAAGACGTGGGTCGCACTCGCATTTAATGGAAACAATATATTCCACTCTGATATTATATTTATTTAGTCCCAATGTAATACTAAAATCTATTACTAATATTACAAAGCTCAGGAACTACTGGTTCGAATTGAAAAAATATGTTAGTGTTGGATAGTCCATTTATGAAGGAAGGCTATATAACATCGCGCTATGTTGTGAAAATCCCACGGGAACGCGGGTGAAACCGCAGGAACAGCTAGTACTATATATTTGTATGACTGTTCGTAAATTACATGATAGAATAGATAATGTTTTTTTTTGTTTATGTTGCCAGTCAAACTGAACACTAATATACTAAAATACATCACATAGAATAGTGTTTAAGAATATTCTTTCCAATTACAGAGATGTCAAGAGGAACAAGAACACAGGCTGAAGTCTCTGACAGCTAATATTAGGATGACGCAAGAAGCAAAGAAAGCGCCCATCAAACAAACTAAAATGGCGTATGTGGACTCTGTAGTGAAACCGCCGCGTAATGTCGCCAGGAAACAAGTAAGTGTATTTAATGACAGATCTATGTTAATGAACAGTTACCTAATTTTCAGTCAGAAATTATTAGGTTTTGCGTTATTTGAGGCCAAGTCTAAGTATGAGGTATGGAATTATTCCAATAAATAACAATACGTGGCGTTAAGAATTGAGTCCGCCTTTAAAATTGACGGATGAAGGTTTATTACGATGTTTTCCTTTGCTCTTTTTTATTGTGGTATAAAAAAAACACAGTGACAAGGCAGGCGGGTCACCTAATGGTAAGTGACTTCCGTCGCCTATAGACGTTAGCAATATTAGACGTTTGCCAATATCAACATAAAATGCTGTTTAAAATTAAGTTAAACTATGGAAGGTCGATTTATCTATGAAATATTTTTCAAGTTAGCGCCATTATTTTGATCAAAACTAATCCAAACGCCTTAAAAGCGAAGAATAAATATAGTGGGTTCTTTATTACATTTATGCCATAGCATGCTGACCGTTCGTTGTAGATATAATAATATATCGTCGGTTTATTTCAAAACGGGAAATAACCTACCAAACAGACAATGATTTTTCAAATCGGTTAATATATGATGCAGTTCTGAGATGACAAACATAAAAAAACTTTTTTGAAGTCAGTTTGAAACCAACTGACGCTGCAATTTTGGGATATTGAAATAACTTGAGTCGCAATTCCTGGAAATATATAGAATAGGTAATTTTCGGACGATCCGCGATTCAAAGGCCGCAATATAGCCTTCGATCCAAAATGTTATATCCCAAAATCGCGTTTTTGTTTGTTTTTTTGAAATAAACCGAGCGATATGAACCCTTGTAAACGATGATGATGATGAGAGTTGTTTGTACGGTGCGTGTGCGTGTGCAGGCGGTGCACGGTACAGCGCACAGTGCGAGCGCAAGTCCCGCGGCGCGCGTCGCCTCCCTCGCCGCTGCGCCCAACGTGCTGCGCGGCGGACGAACCGCGCTCGCACCACTCGTCACCCTCGGCTCAGCCTTACACAAACCCAAGAAGGCACCGCTCATGGCAAAGGCACTCCAACTCATGCGCGGACGCAAACGATGATAGATCGCACAAGTCTACTTTATGTTTGGATTTTTTTGCGCCAATCGACGATGTGGTCAGTAAAACCTTAATGCTGGTACGATTTTCTTTAATGCGTAGAAGTGTGATCGAGGCCCTATTTCATAGAACTTTTAATTGTGAGAAAATAAGAGGTACCGGTGGGTATACAACGTTTATGGAAGTAGTTTTCGCGACTTAACTCACATTTGTAAGCAAAATGACAATTTAATTACAATTTAATGCTTTATTAAATAGGGCCCTGATTTTTTTGGTATCTTTGATTGGAGAAATACGACTGTAGCTCGAGTATAAATTGGTACCTTAGAAAAAATTACGATCGTTTTTGTAGTTTTGATCCACGAGTATTTAGATTCAAACGATGTTAGGATTATAATACGTTCATTAACGTTAACGACAAACATAAACAACTCATCTAAATCATAAAAATCTATGTTTTTATGTTCGATTTCAAACTTTTCTCCCGAAATGTAAAGATGTGACAAATCATATTATATTATGTGAATACGCTAACTATTTATTTTAACTGTATTGTTTCTCATAAGGATCTTCGTATAAAGCGAATGTTTTAGTCTTTCTGACTGTCATACTTTCGGACCATGAATGTAAATGTTTTTGGATATAACATTAATGAACTTTTTTCATTTTATTTGACTGCCTAATTTGCTAGATTCGTGAAAAAAATATCGTATTGGGTTCTTTAACCAGTAGTGGTAATATTTTATCATTATTCTAAAATATTTTACTAAATAGTAAACGCATACATTGGTAAGTACTTACAAATTGACGAAAGAATCTAATATTTAATTAAATCCAAATTGGCGAATGTGTAACAATCTCGATACCATATGGTGGTATATAAATATTTTTAATACCTGTATATAACCTTTTATGTGTAGGTGATATTTATTATTTAGTTCACATAATGCAAATAAACTATGGAGGAGGTCGAATGTACATACCTCCATCATAAAAAATTAACTCCACTTGAACACCTATTTTACTTTAATCTTTTACATAATATATAAATAGAAATAATAACCTTATATATATATATATGTAAGTGTAGAATACAGATAATCATCCCGCCATAGCCATTAAAGTTAGTTAAAATAAAGTTGTTTATATATTAATGTAGGTAATCGTTTATATATGTATGTGTATGTATGTACCACTGTCATATTTATTGTATCAAATAGTGGGTTCCCACGGTGCGCGCTTTCGCGGACGAATACGCCAATTGCACAAGCAAATTTATGCCTACTGCAAATCTGTATTTTGTATATAAAAAAGACAATCGTTACTGACTGACTGACTGGTCTATTAACACCCAGCTCAAACTACTGAACGAATTGAAATTTGGCACCCAGATACCTAGTTATTATGCCGTAGGTATCTGCTAGAAAAGATTTTCCAAAATTCACCCCCTAAGGGGATGTATGGAAAAACGGGATATCGGATGAATCCGCGGGGCGGAAAACTAGTGTCATCATAAAAATCAAAATCGACTGTCATTCGATTATTTTGTCGATGCGGTGCTAATTTGCTTGTGTAATGGGCATATACGTCCACGGAACCAAGCACCATGAGAATCTTAACCTATCGTAGAATGTTTGTTCCTTTTCGAAACCAAAAAATAGACAGTGTACAAACAAAAGCGAATGTAAAATAGAACAAATAGATTTTGATTTTATCAAAATTTAGAATATAATTTTATAGAATTTGTCGACTAGTTGTCTAATATAAGTATAGTTCTTCGTCTTTATGTAAATAGCGTATGTAAATTGCATTTCTCTATATTATGGCTACCTTATTATATGATTTGTATTAGCTTTAAAGAATTTTATGTGACGTTTTAAAATCAATGAGGTGTTTTCTTGTGAGTTGTGGAATTCGATGTCTAATAATATAATTCACTGAAGAAGTTAATCTAATTTAACAACCTATATTATCTCTAGTTTCAAATCTTGAGTCCGGGCACGTTTGAGAATGAAGAAAACATTTGATTGTTTTAAACACGTTGTAACGTTATGTCACGTTATCTTACATAGGTTTCTGGTTAATAGCCGAAAAAAGAATTGGGTAAGTATCTGATGTTTTAATGTAGTCGATATTTTTAGATCTAAGTATTTGGAATGTCGTGAAAGTACCAAAATATTCGGGTAGCTGTGATATGTTTCAAATGAAAACATTCAATGTGATGTGTGTAAAACATAATTTTATTGAGTGTTCTGTCTATACCGAATGCCTCAAATATATGTTTTAATAAATTAATGTATCTATCCTTTTATATATGGTACCAAAAAAGAATCCAATCAAACCAAGTCATTAGAAACGTTATTAAATGGTGTTTACACATGGCTGCGTTATTAATTAAAAAGGGAAATGGCCAAGTCCTAAATCAATAGGTGTACAATACATTGGTAATTATAAATTATTAGTTTTATCAACATTATGTCTCGTAAAAAGTTAATAATAGAAACAAAATAAAATTATTTTTCACACGTATAATTTATTAATAATAAAAACATCACAATATTTAACTTTAAACTTGTTACATTAGTTTGTTTTTTATCTTCATACTAATATAATATTGAAGTATACATTAGCACAGGTCTCAAATTTCAGCTTGCTTGGTATGAGACCTTATTTGGATGATTTTATGGTTATCAGGTGTTTGTTTTAATTTGCCTGTAATATACGATATAAGTATAATTCATTGTTTTTTCGAATACACTCGCTACGAATACATGTAAGTAAATGTTTGATTGATTAAACATTTCTTAATTATTGTTTTAAGTTACGATGCACTATTACAAATGCTATAATAATTATGCAGTGAATATATACTTATCTAATATGATTGTCTTATTTCTTGCCCTGGTACAGGCTGTTCCCTACTTAACGTTAATATAACACCACGTCTATATTCCTAAACTTATATTTGAGCTGTTTAACGTAATCAGTGTTTTCAATTTTTGGGCATTGATAAAAAGATAGAAACTTTAGATTTTTGTAATACTCCGCAATCACGTTTACTACCAGAGGGCTTATATTTTCTATTCGGGATAGACTTAAAGTATACAATTGAATAAGTGGATATGATCCCAACACTTTCAATAAGATCATTTCAGAAAATTTTGTACTATTCCATATTTGTAGGTGTTGTAGTTTCGCCATCCGTGAAAATGCTAGTAGTCCCTTATCAGTAAGGTTTTCACATCGTATTATTGCCAAATCTCTTAGTTTGGGACATTCCGCCAGCAGATCTAAAGTGTTGTCATCAACGTCATCACTGCCATTAATGTGCAATGTCAATAGGATACTTTTTCTAGTCAGAATTAGCTGGGTCATGAATATCTTACCGAGATCTTTAACTTTCTCTATAAAAATTGAATGTAAATGTTTGCATTTCAATAAACTGTAGCAAGTTTTGGAATTAAGACCAAAATCGGGTAAAGATACACTAACAATTTTTTTGAATTGATCGTACTGAATCGTCAATCCATCTCTTCCTTCACCGTCGGTATCGCCTGCGGTCTCATGAATGTTTCCACTTTCTTTAGTTCTAGACATAAGACAATTGTTCAAACCCAATCTTTCTATGTTAGACAATCTTTTGACGTCCTCTTCGAATTGTTTTCCTATATCACACATGGTTATTTCAAGCCTAGTCAGATTATCGCAATGGTCTAGAATTGCTTTGACATTGGAGTAATGATTGATATATTGGAGTTTTAAACCAAATATTAATTCTGAATGAGAACTTATAAGTTGCAGTGATTTCTTTGCACGACATTGGTGGCATGATTTTCCTGAATAGATGATTAGGAGGTGCCTCCATAATGAAGGATCTCGCGCGTATTTTCTCCAGTCTTGTGATACTCTTTCGCACAATACCAATGTCTCTAGCGGCAGATATTTAAAAATTGTTATCATTACTTCTGTGGGCAAATCATCAATACCAATAGGATATTCCGAGATAGCGCTATTGTCGTCATCGTCCGGTCTAAAAATAATAGAAATAAAATTATTGTTATTGTGATAAAGAAGGTACCATGACCTGAAGCTGTTGTAGGATATATAAATAAAGACAATTACCTTCGCGCTACAATACTAAGTATGTTAGACATCTTGTAACAAACTGCGCCGCTTATTTTCTAATTCTAGCTACAAACAAAGACTTAGGACCTATAATTAAACAAGTCACCACTCGCGCTCTCCCACATACCTGGAAGTGGAACTGAATTGAAACGGTGCCGGTGTTGTTATTTTGTTAACTTGATAAAATACGACTCAATCAAATGTCACCCATAGGTATTTGTTGAATATGCGCCCATATGGACCATCGAATTTATCAAGTTATCATAGAGATTGATATGGAATTGATAATGCAGCCAAATCGGATGTTGCATTTCAATACCCATCATAAATAGAAAATGAATATTCTGATATTTAATCAGGTTGCATCAACTTGCATGAAGTTGCTTCTGCTCCCTGACTGATGTTGGCATCATTGTTCGGCAAATGATCAATAAAATACTTGCCCATCTTGTTGCGTTTTAGCGATCTTGCAAAGATTGCCATTGTGTAAAGTTTAGATCAAACAAGAAAGTTATAATTAAACCTACGTATAGGTAGGTTTCTACGAGTTATTTATTGATATATCAGTCTTTATTTTCAGAATATACCTACATATGTATTTTTTCCTAAGTCTATGATATACTTAACATTAGTTCTACTAAATATGAGGCACAGTGCGACATGAATCAAACTTATCGTAGAAAGAATGGAACTAATATCTAGTAACATAAGACTGAGTATTTCATCTCAGGTAGGTACCTAATTTATTTTGTATGTATTTCATTCATAGACACGCCAATTAGCACTAACACATAATGTCAACCTCGTTCATAGGTACCTATAATAGTCGCACTACGAAACGTAGGTAGGTACTAGTAGGCAAAGAGAATATACCACACCACGTTTCACTAGTATTTCATTAGGTATAAATTAGAATAACCTTTTCAGGTTAGTAAGATGTAGGGCGATTAAATTTTAGTTAATCAACTTACGTACTAAGTACATGGTTGGAACGAACGTTGTTACCTGTGATACAGGGCAAAGAGGATAAAATCACTACGTTCTACAGACTACGGAGCTCCGCTAGTGATAATAGTGTTCTGTGATACAGAAAGCGTGAGCGTAGCAAAGAGTAAAATAATATAGGTACCTTTCTTTATGATAGTAAGTATAATAAACCCATATACTACCGTAAATTATAAATCATTCGTGATTATACCAAATTTTCTTTGGCATTCGATTTATTTTGTATGAATATATGAACGAAATGCATACTTACCTACTGCTCAATTCACGCTAGTTTTCTATCTCCCATTCCGTACACGGCCGAGTGAGATAGAAAACCCGCAACACGAGTTAACACGACGTGCGGCCCTTTTATTTTTTGCCATCTGCCGCTTTATTCAGTGAGTCAGATTCCGTCGGGGCGGGTCGTCACTGCAATCTACTATTATTTTATAATACAATATTTTGTGATTTTTAACTTTAGATTAGGACGACCCGATTCCTTAAACCGACAGTTAATATAAATAAGCAAATATGCTTCACCTCAAGAACCTTGCAAAATCCGTCGGACCACCATTAAAAAATTCTATCCAAAATGAGGCAGTCAATAACTTGCTGAGACTGACGCCTGCTGGTGTCAACGTTAGTTGCCGAGCGACCCACGATATTCCAGATCGGCTCAAAGATGTGCCCACGAGTGCAAACCCAAGATTCTTCGACATGGTGGAATATTTTTTCCACCGAGCTTGCCAGGTAATCGAAGACAAACTTGTAGAAGACATGAAAGCCAGAATTTCTGTGGAAGAAAAGAAAAAGAGGGTCGCCGGTATCCTGAAGTACATGCAACCATGCGACCATATTCTTGAAATTCAATTCCCATTGAAGCGTGATTCTGGCGATTATGAAATGATACATGGCTACCGTGCCCAACATTCCACACACAGGACCCCAACCAAAGGAGGTAGGTGCCATTATTTGCATTTTTTTATTGAATTTACTTACATCATCTGTAAAGGTTCGCAGTTGGTAGGTAGTTATTGTTAATAGTAAATTTATTTATAGCTCTCGAGACACGTGATGTTACCAATCCATATGTTACGTAGCTATACGGATTTTGTTTGTAGATATTTAATTAATTAGGGCCATATTAAAATCACTGCTCTAAAATCGAATAGTTAAGATAAGACAACCTAGTAAAATTTGATTAGTGAATATTATAAAGTTACCTAAGTACTTCCCTCTCAAGGTAAATCCGAAACATGTGAAAATTTGTAAAAAAATAAGGGTAACTAAATGCTAAACCTCGATTATCCATTAATGGTAAACAGTTAACTATAGAGTTTAACATATAATTAGGTAGAGGTTACTCCGACTAACCTATAAAATATCAATGTGCATATAAGGTTAGGTACCTACTTCCTTTAAGAAATCATTTACAAAATTTGCGCAGGTGTACCTAGAACAAACAATAAAAATCCCTGCAGTGTGTGTTTTAGTTACCCATATTAACATTGCCTTGATTCCACCTACGAGTTTTAAACCTACCTTGTTCCTATCTACATTTGAAAAATCAAAATATTTTCAATCTATTACTAAGTAAATGTTAATATGTAGTATTATTCATCTGTTTTTAACATCTTGATACCTATTTCGTTAGGTATGTTTCACTTTTATATCGTATCTCCAGTCGATCTATAATTATCTTTAGCTAGGTACCTACGTCGAGAACGTCTTTATCAATGATCAAAGATAGTAATATCTCACTAATTATCTTTAAGTATAAGCGTAAAATTATCATATAAATCCTTTGAATTAATCGTAATAATATTACTCTTATTATTCAAGGCAATTCGTGAATGTTTGCGAAGGCCCCAAGCGCGTCACGCGAGTCGAAAATGGCTTTTTGCAGACGACAAAATTAATGTGATATTGTCATAACATAAAATTTGGTTCTAAAATCGCACCATCGCCCATTGTTAATGCTAAGACCATAGGCTTACGACATTGTTAAGGAAATGTTTAATGTTTATGCCCTATAAAACCCCTCCTACATTACTTTTTCAATTGGCTATAGATGCCAGGACCACCATAACAGTTTTCAAAACATTTTCATTTTTCATTTGGACGTCTATTTAGACCTAAAAAGTAACAAGAAAGCTGGTCTATTTATTTTATTACAAAAACTAAAACAAATTCTTGATGACTGCCTTTGTTCTGGTTACCAATAGATTTATCCGTAGGATCGCTAAAACTATATTGTCTCTGATAACTTTATTTACCTTCTAATATTAGGTCTTTACCTATGAAATTACCGTTTTGTATGAAAAAATTTAAACGATTTTTTTTAATGTATTTTTTATTTGTATTAATCGAAATAATCACCCATGCAATCAATGCATCTTTGCCAGCGCAGTGGCAGTTTATTGATGCCCTTCTTAAAGAAATCAGCTGGATGGGAGGCAACAAATTCTTCAAAGGCATTTTGTACTGCCTCTTGGGTATTGAATTTTTTCCCGCCAAGAAGTTATCCAAATTCTGGAAAAAGTAGTAGTCTGTAGGCGCAAGGTCTGGTGAGTAGGGCGGATGACGGAGAGCTTCCAACCCCAGTTTACCCCAGTTCTTGCAACTTGGAGACCGTCTGCTGTGCAGTATGAGGTCGCGCGTTGTCGTGCAGGAGCAGCGGAGACGAGCGATTGACCAATGCTGGTTGGAGATGTGCCAGCTTCTCCATCATTGTGTTCAGTTCTTCACAGTACACATCTGCAGTAATGCTCACCCCGTTTGGTAAGAAGCTGTGATGAATCACACCGGCGCTAGACCACCAAACAGTGACCATCACTTTTCTAGGGGTAAGTTTTCGTTTAGGGCATTGTTTAGGTGCTGAACCAGGATCCCACCAACTTGCTGAGCGCTTGCGGTTATCAAACAGAATCCATTTTTCATCGCAGGTAACAATGCGGTTCAAAATTCCTTCATTTGTGTGTCTGTTGAGCAGTGCAAGGCACGTCTCGACGCGTACTTCGCGCTGGCGATCATAGAGTTCGTGGGGCACCCATTTGTCAAGCTTTTTTACCTTGCCAATTTGACGCAAATGGACCAATATTGTTTTGACGCTAACGTCGAAAGCTGCTGCTAATTCAGCCGTAGATTGTGTATCATCAGCTTCCACAATCGCCTTTAATTCGTCATTGTCGACCAAAGTCTTCGGACGACCGCGAGGTTCATTTTTCAGGTCGAAATTTCCAGAACGGAAGCGAGCAAACCAATAACAGGTGGTGCGTTGGTTTGTAGTGTTAGCTCCGTAAACGTCGTTGATGTTGCGTGCCGCGTTGCTGCCACGACGGTATTCATATTCCATAATTACTCGAATTTTTAACGTATAAATGACGAAAAAGATTGAAATGCGATGAAAATGCGACTGGCTGGCTACCACCCTCAAGTTGAAATTCTGTCGCCAAGCAGCTGTTGGTGTGTTCCGGCAATTGCACTTGAGAGCCAGTTCGCCTTTAAGGCATTGTAATAAGGTGTACAACACGTTGGCAATCCCCTGGTGTTGCCAATGTCTATAGGCGACGGTTGTCATAGACGGTAGGTAAAGACCTATTTGTAATAGAATTCAAAATATAACAGCCTCGTATCTTTAGATTTGCCATGAGTTCCAAAATCCAAAAGATAAAAAAGTAACAATATGTTATGATTGTTTAAAAATAAAACATATCCATCATGAATTACATGTCATAAAACTATCACCTCGATTTATTATTTGGAAAACAAGATAAAGTTTACTCGTGGCTGTATCGCCGGCTGGCAACGGGAGGCGTGGTTATGACGTGACTCAGGTACGTCAGATCATATTGCGTAATTTCTAAAATTATGTTGTTAGTTATTCAACGAGCCCAATAAAACAATTTGTTTTCGTAATGCAACAACACTAGCGACAAACATAATACCTATTTCGATTGTATCCGTTGATTTGTAATTAAACAGGGAACGTTGAATGTTAAACAATTTATAAATTGTAACCATGCCTTAATCTCGATTAGAAAGGGTGACCTGTTGTTAGTCAGATTATAACCCTGTCTATTAGATTTATAAATGCCGTATTTTTGGAAAATTGGTCACATTGAACTGAAACATCTGCTGTTTTGTATTCTCTACAATATTTTTTGTTACCGTGAACCTGTACCCTCATAATGCGTTCACCACAGACACACCATAGCTTAGAACACGAGGGCCACAAAAGCCTAAACCTAACCTAACCTAATCCTATGTACTAATGAACTAAAAAGTGTTATTGGTTCAACGAGTTTTGTACTTAAAATGTTGTTCTCGCAAACGAACCCGTGAAAGGCCGGAAAACAAGAATGATAATAAGGAATTGACAGCGATAATTAAGCGGATCCGTCTGATAGGTACCTACTGTTACACCTCACGAATTGAGCTCGCATCCAAGCCTGCTTCAGATTGCTGAATCAACCTAGGAACGTGGGCATTTTGAGTCCAATTGTTAGGGTGACTGATACTTACCATACAATAATCGTAAGAGTTCCTCCAAGTTCCCCTAGGCAATTAAGTGTCCAAAATTAAAGAATTATCAGAATAAGCGTATGGTGACAGTTGTACCTTGTGGTATTATGTGCCACCGTTACTATGGTCCGTACTGAAATCCATAATGAATAACAAACACCTGATGATAGAAACTCCCAGTCAACCAAGACTGGTTCTCTGGACATGTTCTGCATTTCTGCGGACAACGCCCGATAATTTTCTAAATGTACCTAAGTCATCAGCAAAAATACAAGAATTGAAGCTGGAGACCCTTTCTAATCCGCCATACTCCCCAGATTCCCCCCAACAGACTTCCACTAGTATTTGGTCTGATATATTTTTTGTATGATAAAACAGGAACCCGTAGATTTTTACAGGAGCTTCAACATACTGCGCTTATAATGGCAAGAACATCTAAAAAGTAGTATAATAAAACCTTAAATAGTTACTAGGTTACTTCACTTATCAGCAGATAATTATGTTTCACCTGAGTTCACTGTGTCGTGAACACATCTATCCAAGTCACTGGCCCCATCTACTTGTTTACAATTTAGTCGTGTTCGTGAGCTAATACAAATCACAAATAATGACATATTATCTACTTGTTAAGTTGTGAGTAAAGACATCAACATAATATAGTATTGGATAGTCAGGATATTGACCGCTGTTCACCTTGGTTTAGTTGGTCAGTTAATACGTAACTAGGTACTTTAACTATTGGTACTAATTATTTGCAGTACTTTCAGTCTTGTAAATTATTATGAACCCAATTATTAATATGTGGATACTTACTACCATCTAGTTACGATAACGTAAGACAACGTACGAAACATGTGATCACAGCGAAAACAGCTGAGTTGTATGTTATATTATTGCTAATTTAAATCATCAAATAGGCCGCGAGTAGCTTGTTACTTACCTACTTACTGCGCTCTTGTATCAAATAAAAAAACGTACTAAATTTTATTCTTTCTTCCTGTGGCATTAATTTAGTGAACAAGGAAAAATATTTACACCAATTATGAAGTTATAAGAATACATAATTCCAAACAATTTAATTTGTCTTTTAAAAATAAGGTGCATACTTCTTTATATTTTCTTTTGTTTGAAATTTTATTGGCAAGAAAAATTGTGTAGACATTTTGGTAGGGGAGGCATTGATGCTAAATTTGTAGTTACTCGAGCGTCTTTGGGACCTACTGGAATTTGAAGATTAGGTGGAATAAAGAAAAAAAGGTTATGTGATATTTTCCCCTTCAGCGGTGGGGGGAGCGTCTACAGGGTTTCAAAAATGTAAAAAAAAACAGTCACCAAGAAATACTCGAGCGCGTCAGATATTAATAGGGTAGTCGCGCCACGTCTGTCTGATAACGGAAAAATAATAATCTGCCGTTTTGCGTGGTGGGGGTGGCCGTACGAAGGGGTCGAAAATATTAAAAAAAAAAATTTACTCGAGCGCGTCAGACATTGATAAGGGATGTTAAGTGAACCCTCCAGTAGCTCCTATTTTAAAGACTGACGATTTGGACGCGACCATCAGTCAGGGCCGATTTTTGAAAATGCAAAAAAAAATCGTGACCTTGATTTACTCGAGCGCGTCAGATTTTTATACAGGCGGTTCTTCTTGATGGCCTTGTTGTACTGACCCATAATCTGACAATTATGTTGAGGGATTTCCTTAATCTGACGGTTTGAAAAAAAAAATATGTAAAAAATATCGAAATCTCGAAAATGGTTCAAGATATCGAAAAAATGTTTGTACAAAAGTTGTAGAAAATTTAATTTTCTACAATATTTATTATGAATACATATACCAAAAAACCCATAGGAAACGAGATATTTGCAATAAATGATTTTTTGACCTTTGACCTTGAAAAATCAGTAGTCGCGGGCACCCTAAGAAAAGTAGCTTTTGAGACAAGTTTTAGGGTGTCAAAATAAAGGTTTATACAAGTTAATAGCTGACTATTTCTCATTCTGAGGTGAAACTCATAATATTCCTGGACTATACACTTAATAATGATTTTAGCCACTTCGGCTTGTGCAAATCGGCAGATTAAGATATTTCCGTGATTCGTGACTAATTTCCTTCAAAATAAAAAAAAAACCAATCGCGCTCGAGAAAATCCAGGTGACGTTTTTTTTTTGCAACTTTGCGAGTCTCCAATTTTCTTTCGTCACGCCCAATTTGTCAGATTATTGAAATGTACACTATTTTGCATGTAACTAACTTACCTTACCTTAATCTGACGCGCTCGAGTATTTCAAACCATCGATTTTTTTTTACTAATCTGACGGGCTACCCTAGGCGTTCGACACTACATAGAAGGCTCAGATTTGGTGAGAGTACTTCACAAGGTGCAAGGTTGCCCCCTTATGTTAATCTGACGCGCTCGAGTAAATCCCGAAATCCCCTATTCGCCTCCCCTACCATTTGTTGGTAGTACCTATGTACGTACACAATCACGCTGTAGGTACTCTAACAACCGTAAAAAACGAAAAGGATTGAGATGAAATTTAGATAGATCATGACTTTTTATCCCATTATAATATTAGACCCCTCGGCAACAAACGACTAGGTAACTTTATGATCATTAAATTAAAAAAAAAATGTCAATGTTGCGTTGCTAGTGCTACTTGCCTACTTATTACTGAAGGCGGCCGCAATCATTGTTTTTTTTCGGGCACAGGCGTTTGTAAATTCTATTTTTAGGAGTCTTAAAATAAGCCGATGAAAAAGTAACACGCATGTAGGACTAGCGCATAGAATGAGACTGACAGCGACTGTCCTACATTCTGATTAATAACATCTAATATACCTATTTGTACATCCCTATTTCCCTTGGTTACGCCATACCTTGAGAATGACTCTTAAGTACTGATTTCATTCATCTTTTTTAGGGTTCCGTACCTCAAAAGGTAAAAAAAAGGAACCCATATAAGATCACGCTCTTGTCCGTCTGTCTGTCTGTCTGTCTGTCTGTCCGTGTGTCACCACCGATTATCTAAGGAATGGGTGGACCTAGCAAGTTGAAATTTATACCAGATAATGAGGTCTATAGTCCCTATTGGGTGTATAAAAATCAAGGTCCTGAATCAACACGATAAAAGATATCGGCAAATTTAGATTTTCGCGAAAACTTGTAAGTACCAAAATTTACCTTAATTTTCAACTTTTTTTATTTTTTGGAATTTTTCCTTTATTTGTGCTGTAAAACCTCGCTTTTAACCAAAATTGACAATTCTAGGTCAACCGTAAGTAGGTACCCTATAGGTTTTGGGTCGAAAACCTATATGGTAGTTCCCGTTGACCTAGAATCACGAAATTTGGCAAAAAGCAAGGTCTTTCAGCACAAATAAAGGAAAAATTCCAAAAAAATAAAAAAAATGAATATTAAAGGGTGTCCCCATACATACATAGTTACCACCAATTAAGATAGACCTCTGAGTTGTATCGGCGCTCATACAATTTAGAGGTCTAGCTTAATTGGCAAAAACCTCAAGCAAGGTAATCGAAAACGTAATCTATTTACAAGATTGTACGGAACCCTCGGTGCGCGAGTCCGACTCGCACTTGACCGGTTTTTTTATGTGTTCTAATACTTTTTCGAAGGATTTTACTTACGGAAAGAATAAGAAAATTGCGCAAAAAATTGGAAAATTTGTAGGTACCTAGCCTATTCAGTCCTTTTTTTTATTTCTAAATAAATCTAGTTTCCTGTTAGATTACATCGGAAAATTTCCCTCTGACTCTTTGTACAATTTATCATATCAGTAAGATAAGTGTGAGCAAGATTCATAAAAATATTTAAAACAATCAGATAATATTAGTAGGTATATTTAATCGAGATATAACGAAAATAGTTTTTTCAGTGAGATGTTTTGAAAAAATATGAAACCGATAGGTACATTCATTCTACCTACATAATACAAACCAGTTTTCTAATAAAACTTGGGTTAACGACCTACGAATCATTGTAATTCATATAGGTAGGTACCTCCGTCGAAACCAAGGCTTAAGTCACGTGAAGCGGTCTAAGCGTGACTAAGCAGGGACATGTAATCGAGATGTGATAAAAACTTTTTGAAAGCTACAAACACATCATAGAACTGAAAACTGCAAAATCCGCGTTAACAATGTAAGGTATATTTAATAATTGTTCAACTTGTTGGTATATGATAGTACCTATGGTCAGTACCTATGGTACAATACCTACCTACTTATAATAAATTATATTAATTAATCTGAACCCAAAGAACTACCACACAATGGCATGACTAGGGTACTTAAATAAAAAAATATTAAAATGAAAATAATATCATACCAAGTGCTAATATGTATAAATTAATTTATATCTGTTGGGTTGCAGTGGATAGAAAAGCACACGCTAAGTAAATTCAAATAAATACAGACAGCTATCAAAAGAACTAAACATAAACAAATTAAAGGCCAGTGCCAGTAGTATCAGCATGAAGGTACTATGACTACTCTATGACTTAGGTATAATTACTGAGGAAATTGAAAACTTAATATATAGTCCACGTAAGGGTGTCTATGGCCCATCAGGCCTCCAACTTTTTGTCCTCCCAAAAAAAAATTAATTCACTTTTTCATTTTAAATAAAGAACCAATTTTATTATGCAATGAACAATCAGATAAGTATTAATCTTATCATAGCAGCTTCAGCCAGTTTAGGTAACCACACCAACAAAGCTCAGAAAAACCAAATATTTTTTTATCTGTCAGTTGCATACCTACCTGATAAGACGCGCCATTGCATACAATTTATCAAATTAATTACTCTCCATATTTTAATGTGAACTAAAGGTCAAGGTCTCATGATGACAGAAATTTACTTAGTGATAATGAGTCTTATTGAAAAAAAAAATTTGTAGTAGGTACACAACATACCCATATGTTAAGGCTACTTTAAGGTTCTTTTTGACAGTATTATAATAAAATTCTAAATCTATTACATGTTCATACTATAATTGTTTGTATACTGCCAACAAAAGGCAACCGCTCAGCAATATGGTTGCGGAATAAACCGACAACGCTGATTTTCAGCGTCAACCTTAGTTGACGTTTGGACGCCCCTGCGTCAATATGGATGCACCTCAAACCGCATAAAATACACACATCAACATGGTCTAGGGATATTTCAATTAAACCTAAATAACTAAAATTCTACTAACTTTTTGTTCAGACACCTACACATTAAAATAAACCTTGTTTAATAGCCTATCTAATCTGATAATAAACTTTTAGATAAAGTTAAATTTTAAAAAAACTTAGAAGAAGAGGCAGACAAAATTTCAATCTTAACTTTATTTTTGAAACATCAAAACCTAAACAAAACAACTATTATTTTTTAAATTGTTGAAAACTTAAAATTAATAATCCGTGGATCCACCTAAGACTCTCCTGATACATCTGCAGCGGTTCTGCATACTCAAAACAAGGGTGTCAAAAATTAAATTTAACTTTATCTAAAAGTTTATTATCAGATTAGATATTAGCTATTAAACAAGGTTTTTTTTAATGTGTAGGTGTCTTAACAAAAAGTTAGTAGAATTTTAGTTATTTAGGTTTAATTGAAATATTTAGTTAGTAGAATTTTAGTTATTTAGGTTTAATTGAAAGTAGTTGCTGACATTAGCGCGTATCATACATTACATTTATTATTTAAACAAAAAAATACAATGTTGACCCCATTTTACATTGAACCAGAAATCTGGCTTACATTACCTACAATGTTACAATAAAGGGTTTCATTCCAATATTGTTTTTAATTATGTGCATTAAAATGTAGCACAACGGGTACGAGTTGTTCCAGTTATGAAGTTAGCTACAAAAACACAGACACATTAACTTTCATTATCACTCATTGTAACTCGAGCTGTCTTTGTTAATGATCAATTTACATCAATTAACTGTTGTACAATGGAAAGTACGCAAATCCATAATAATTATCTAGAATGGTGTACCTAACTGAACAGAAACGTATTTACAAAACGCATGTTTATTGCCGGCTCTTCTCAGCAAAAACAACCTTCCGAACCGAGCATTTAGAGTCTGACTATTCATAAGTGCCTGTGAAGGCCTACTTGGATGAATAAACAATTTCATTTCATTTCTTGAACAATCTAAAATCTTGAGTTACCTATTTTCAATACCGCTTGCCTACCGAAATCGGTAGAACCATCCTTACCGTGTACCATCGATATAGGTATAGTACTAGATTCTGGGTCACATACAAAATCCAAGTTAATGCTATCCGCGTGAGTATATACTTTTACAGCTACATTTTTTTATTAACAAAGGGAGAGAAAAGTTTTAAAACAGTTTTAAGTTCAACCTAATTACAACCATAGCACCCAGTAATAAAGTCACAAATCTTCAAAATATTATCTAATACTTACGATCATTAGTCACATAAAACGAGCAAAGCAATAAACTACTCCTGTCACTTAAAAGAAATAGACATAAGTTAAAGAACATTTAGTGTGAAATCAACCTTAACATGCAACGAATAAAGTATGTTTTCCCGTTCTTGCCTTGAGAGCTACATCGTTTTGTTTCGTTTATTTTTTCTTCTTCGAAGTTTTTGCGTGTGTTGGCGAGTTTGGCCAAACATTTGTAGCGTTGGTAGCGTGGTTTAAAATATGTAATTTTGTTCAAAATTTTATATTATTTGTTACTTTAAAGCTTAAAATATCTCTTATTCTTTATGTTCTTACCGAAAGTAAGATACTCCGACCGTTAAATTGCTTTTTCGAGCATTATTTTTGCAACTTTTGAATACACACTGCGGCATTGTGAGACGTGTTTATATTGGCTGTGTTCAAACGAAACTAAACAAAATAAGAGCTCACTTTGCACACAAATGCGCTCTTATTTCCGAGACGTATTTTTTGCGCCGACCCTAAATCTAGTCTATACCTATATCGATGCCGTGTACAAATATTTTCAAATATGTTCGTAAATTAAAAATAGGAATATAAATGTGCCTACCAGCAACAAATTATGTAGATGGTGCCGTAATTTTGAGCACAACTATTTTAAACTCACCGATTTTTCAATATTAATGTTTTAATTTTAGATAGGACGTAACTCATGGAAATCGGTCACTTTATTTAACCCTTAAAATTTCATTGAAAGTTCCATGGTACTACTTGGGGTACTGCAATAGAGAGTTTAAATAGATCATCATCATCATCATCAGGAAGACGTTCACTGCTAGACAAAGGCCTCCCCCAAGGATCCACAATGGCCGGTCTTGCGCTATTCGTATCCAGTGGCTTCCCGCGACGTTTAAATAGATAGCATGCACTCACTTTCAATATCAAGACTAACATATTTGTTATCCCCGCAGGTATTAGATTCTCAATGGACGTGTCCAGAGATGAGGTCAAAGCTCTGTCTGCTCTGATGACCTTCAAGTGCGCGTGTGTCGACGTGCCCTTCGGTGGTGCCAAGGCCGGTATCAAAATCGATCCCAAACAGTACTCCGAACATGAGCTGGAGAAGATCACCCGTCGTTTCACCCTAGAACTCGCCAAGAAGGGTTTCATTGGTAAGATTTACCTATGTATGTTTAGGTAATTCTTTATTTAGGATATTTAGGTACCACATGGCATCAACAAGTAAATCTGCATATAAATACATATACGTACGAATTGTATTGGTACCAAAGCCCAAAATTAGCAGTGAGCATTGTTATCGCCAGTTTCACCTTCTTATTGCCTTGACAAACCTACGCCTTTTCTTGCAAATACTTCCATCTATTATTAACCTGAACTGTTTAAAAATAATAAAGAGGTGTGTAACGTCCAACTCGTCCCTGCCCTAGGTCATCGACTATCATCACATTACAAAGCGAAGTCGATAACCTACCAAGGAAATTACACTTGCGTGCTTTAAATTACCTCACATACTAACCACAGAGTAATTTAAAAATGTTGATTAAACCACAATATTTATCAATTCTCATTAGCAGATTTTATTTCGCATATCTTATGTTTCACATTACCTATTGTTAGGTAACCTATCAGTCATAATTAAAGTTGACATAAATTTCTCCGATAACAATGCTTTATTCTTCATCGATTGCATAGCAACTGATAAAGAAAGTAAACAAGTTGGTAGGTGAATTATACGTTATCAATCAGCAGTGTTATCAAGAATATGATGATATTAAATTAAGCGAATATTGAACAAATATAATCCGTATTTACTTACTGCAAACATTGGTAAGTACCTAAATGTAATAACTAGCAATTTTTCTCCGCTGTTCTTATGACTAATTCTTCTTCGATTGATTTCGATCAAAAGGGTGTCCCCATACATACCTACATATAGTTGACGCCAATTAAGATGTCATCTGAGTCCGACTCGCACTTGACCGGTTTTTTTTCTTTCTTTATTCCTTTCTTAAAACTATCCAAAAGCATCCTTTGGTAAATTACTCTTGCAGGGCCCGGCGTTGACGTACCGGCCCCCGACATGGGCACAGGAGAAAGGGAGATGTCTTGGATCGCTGACACATATGCCAAGACCATCGGATTCAACGATATCAATGCTCACGCTTGCGTCACCGGCAAACCCATAAACCAAGTAAGGAATTACAACATCTGTTGCGAATGTAATAATAATACCTACGTATGGATAGATTAGATAAGATGGCAGAATTCGCGGTGGATGAAATGTCAGCGGGGCTCACTGAATAAATCCTACATTTTATAACGAATATGTTGTTATACCTACTATTCTAGCAAGCAAACAAGTCACCATTGCATTGATTAGCAATGCAGTGATAAACAACAGTATGATACGTATGAATAGGTACGCGTAACTGAAAGACATGATATTTTGTTTCAAGAAAATCTAAATTATTATAGGTCGCCATATATCATCAGGAAGGTAAATAGGTAGGTATGTTCCCTATGATAGGAACTGACTATATATTATTTCGTCAGTTAATTAAATATTATTTACCATTTAACAGGGTGGTATTCACGGCAGAGTGTCAGCCACCGGCAGAGGTGTATTCCACGGTTTGGAGAACTTCATAAACGAAGCCAACTATATGAGCATGATCGGTGAGTTTTATTTATTAGATTTGATTGATAGCAACACATCCATTACGCTGAACAATCAAGCAATCTGCGTGGGTAGCGGACTCGTTTAAAGTAACTACATCTGTCTAAAAATGTTTGTATGAATACTTTATCACTCTGAAGTATTTCTTCTGATCCGAAGATTCTCCCTTTGTTACGTCGTCAATCTGGATTAAGAAGTAAGCAGCCTGTCTGTTCCATAGTTTACTCTGCATAGTTTTGGATCCGATGGCCGTGTGTGCATGAACATCCCAGAATATTTATTTTATTATTATTATAATAGTCTAAAATCAGTTTCTTCTGTTCTGGCTTCTTAAGCCTCAACTGGTAGATTTTATCTGCAATTTAAAATACTGTATAATTTTTCAGGCACAACCCCTGGATGGGGCGGCAAGACATTCATAGTGCAAGGCTTCGGAAACGTTGGCCTCCACACGTGCCGCTACCTCGTCCGCGCCGGCGCCACCTGCATCGGTATTGCAGAACACGATGGTTCCATTTACAACCCTGACGGCATTGACCCTAAGGTAACTTTTTATTTGCTCGCTCTCTATAGCGCTGTAACCGAACTTATCCCATGTCTGGGACTAGGCTACAGAACCTATCTTAAAATTATATAAATAAATAGATAATTATTGTACACCAAAAACGTCTTCAATTTTACAGTTTTTTTTTCTAATGTTTGCTTGTTTCAATTATCTGAGCTATGAGTTATGAATAGTTTAATTCCTGTCACAATATGAGCATATCATAAATAAATACGAACTAAGCATAAAAGAAACCACAAAAGCCTGTACCGAATGCTGATAGGTACCGTTCTTTTGTATTTGTACAATGGCATTAATAAGAAATCACCTGTTATAATATAAATAAACCCTAGTTTAATCATCGAAGATTCTACATATATTATTCGTCTTGATATCTACCAAGATAACCGGTAGGTAATTGATTTCCTTTTTTTTGACACGTAGGTATTGTACATGATCGGATCACGTGAATTCATACGAAACATGTTCAATTAAGTCGTTCGATATTGTCGAAGCGTCATAATTAATTTGCATAATCCATCCAGTTTATAAATAAATGGCAGATATCTATTTAATTTATTTAACGTTGTGCATTTTTTTTTGTGCAATATTAAGATAAATTATCTTGCCAATACCCTGAATACTCTGAAGTCAATCTAGCAGAACGATTCCTCCTTATCATTACTGCGTTTGCCAAATCATCACTTACCATGGTGATTGTAGAAAAACGCAAGTAGGTACATCGTACAGTAAATTTAATTGTATCAACATAACCTACCTACGAGGTTGTGTTGATACAATCCAGTATGGAACCTACTTTAATTAAGATGCAACACAACAGCCATTACAAATATTTGCATACCTTACTTTTGAAGGTAACGTTATGATAACTCCAGTAGTTACTATACCTTATATATATATATATATTAATATACTTACATGTACTTATCTATAAATTACGAACCATGAATGCGTAATCGCGAAGGCACAGCCTGTTCGTGATCTCAACAATGCTATTTTAAAGTTAAAATAATAATAAATTAGGCCATGCTTCATAAACTGGATAGCTGATATACTACCTACTTACCCCCCCCCCCAATTATTGTTTAGTTAGGCACCTAATAGGCACTGAAAGATTTAGTATATAGTTATTATTATTATATTGTTACGGGCCCACAATTGGCCCTAGTGTTGACCCTTGAAGTACCTACTTCCCTTTAAAAGAACCGCTTAGATGTTTTACCACTAATTCCTACCTGGTTACCTATTTAATTAAATAAAACAAAATCTTGAGTTGTTATAATTACACGAATACCATAATAGACAAGCTTTAGGACCAGAGTACGTTGGTCAATGCAGTCAAAGGCTTTGAATAGAACACAAAAAATGAGAATTGCAATTTGTGAATTATCTCAATAATTTAGCTGCCGCATCTGATATGTATTCATGCCTTTTCCTCATCGAACCTACAGCAAAAAGAGTGCGATAAACAAAATTAATAGTCTATATTTTTTTGTTAATTGTCTTAGGCTCTGGAAGACTACAGGATTGAACATGGAACAGTGGTTGGCTTCCCTGGCGCCAAGCCGTACGAAGGCGAGAGCATGTTGTTCGAGAAGTGCGATATCCTCGTGCCCGCTGCCGTCGAGCAGGTCATCAACAAAGAGAATGCACACAAGATTCAAGCCAAGGTCGGTCAACTGTGCACACATTGTGCAAAACTATGTCTACATTTCGCTAGTGTTAAACGCTGCATTCGGCTCTATTAAGTACTTTATATTACAAACTAGCAGTTCCCCGGGATTTCACACTCGTAAAATAAAGGCAAGGGTTCATAAACTGTCTATGTTGATGACTTTGTCTAAATACAGAAATTATTTATAACTTGAATCAACAAATGAAACCAGGCTTCAAAATGTATTCCTATAGCTAGGTTCAAGTCCTACAAAAAGTATTTATTTAATATTGCTATCATAGGTAATAACAAAGCTTTTGTCCATTCTTCACAGATCATCGCTGAAGCTGCCAACGGCCCCACGACCCCGGCTGCTGACAAGATCCTGATCGACCGCAACATCCTTGTCATTCCCGACTTGTACATCAACGCCGGCGGTGTCACCGTCTCCTTCTTCGAATGGCTCAAAAACCTTAACCACGTCTCTTACGGACGTCTCACATTCAAATATGAGCGTGAATCGAACCACCACCTTCTGGGTATGCTTTTTATAACTTTTGAATCCGTTTTAGAATGCCATGGGAATCTGTTAACCTGTAAAATTACGTCATCTCTACTGTGACAAATTAAATGGTGATTGGTCAACACGAGATGATGTGTCTCAAATATATCCCCGGTTTTTTTCGATCTATTTTTGTACCTTGACCAACTTACACCAGTATTATGTACATACTTATACAGGTCATTAAATATAAACCCTTAATTTTTGTTCAGAATCCGTACAAGAATCCCTGGAGAGGCGCTTCGGTCGTGTTGGCGGCCGCATCCCTGTGACGCCATCCGAATCCTTCCAGAAGAGGATCTCTGGTGCCTCCGAAAAAGATATTGTGCATTCTGGTCTTGACTACACAATGGAGAGATCTGCTAGGGTAAAAAGCCTTACTCATTAATTCATGAGTTTAAATTATATATAATATGTTTGTTTTCTAATGGTCGTTTACTTCCTCACAGGCCATCATGAAGACTGCAATAAGATTCAACCTGGGCTTAGATCTGAGAACCGCCGCGTACGCCAACTCCATCGAGAAGATATTCACCACCTACGCCGACGCCGGCCTTGCGTTCTAAACACTCATTAGATAAATCGAAGTATTCTATGCATTTTATAGACTCTCCAGTTTAGTCCCTATGCACTTATGTGTAACTTATAAGACATTATAATTCACAGTATTTTTTTCTCTTTCTTTGTTGGCATCATGGCTTTTTTTACGTTACGTTTAAGTGAAGCATTGTTAAACAATTAAGTGAAAATTTGATTTTACAATTGTATCGATTTGAATTTTGAATAAATATTGTTTTATTGTTATTCCAAAACAATTTATTATTTAAAAAAAAGATTATGAATTAGAATTATCAGTACCTTATCTTTGTTCAAGCCATGGGTTCAAGCGCTCAAAGTACCAACCAACCAACCAACCTATCTCGATATTGATCATCCATAAATAATAATATGTATTAAGTATAAATGCGAAAGTAATTGTCTGTCTGTCACCTTTTCACGCCTAAACTGCTGACCTTTCATGAATTTTGGAAAGTATACAGATAAGGTCACTCGGAAACTCGGGTGAAACCGCTGGGGACAGCTAGTTATCGAATAAATATGTATACACACGTATTACCATGGAGTGCACTGCAATGCACCAAGCAAAGGAACGAAACCGATGGAGACAGCTAGTTGACAAAGTCAGAAGGAGACACGATCCTCAGCAGTGAGGGAAGCGACTAGAGAGAGATTACCATGAAGTACATAGTTGTGACCGCAATACAATCTATCTAACTTTATTTCTGTACGCTTTATACTACAGTTAAACTGTTTAACTAAGTGAGACTACACATATTAGCTATGGTCGCCATGCGGGGCTGGGCTGAAGTTAGGTAGGTACTTTCAGAAATAAAAATATATTGCATTCCCATATAAACTAAAACATAATAAAACATTTGTACCTACATCTTTGTACAATACAATTAAATTTTTGTAGTGTACAAAAATTGGATTCGCTTGCCAAAGAACAACACTTACTAATTTTGTATTTAAATGAACCTAATGAAATAATACAATTTTTATTATACCGGGGCGGCGGTACTGTACTCGGTCTACCCCCCAGATAACTATATACTAGTCCCAGATAACTATATACTAGTCGGTCTACCCTACCCTGTCGGTATCGCCTATACCCACAGATTACTGATATGTAGCTTATACCCCGCTATTGTAGGATATTCACTCTTTACAAGAGACCACAGATTACTGATATGTAGCTAGCTACAAGAGACTACGTTGAGCGATTAGAGCGATCACCACCGGGCAAAACGAATGATACAAAAATTATTAAAATATGGAAAACCCTATCTTATTTTTCGTAAATGTACGGCACGGACCAAGAATTATATATTCTAAATGGATTGGTAACTCTAAATACATATTTGAAGCAAATACCTATCCTACCTACCTTAATGAGTTACCTATCCATTTAGAATATATAATTCTTGGTACAGACGGTCTATTGCAAAAATATTTTGTCAATTTTAGTCTGTGGAAATTAAGTCACTCGTTCATGGAGGACTTTTTGGCGGGAACTTGCGAAGTGACGTTGTGTTTTCGTTTTATTTTCATTAAATTCGTGTATTTTGAGTTTTATTGAATAATTTCGGTGGTGTTTTGTCCAATAAAGATCAATCTAAGTGCACAAGTGAAGTGAAAAAATAAATTAATAAATCACTCGTTGAATCGATGCTTTATTCTGTTCTGTCTGTTGTCAATGGATGGAACGGAACGCAGCCAATTACGTGGTGAAATGTCAGTTGTCATGTCAATTGATTCGATGTGGAATTAAAAAAATTGGATACCTATTTTAAAACTCTTGTTGAACAATAATTGATGAAAAATGTTTATCTCACCCTTATTAGCGACAGTGATTATTACATTAATTAATGGTATATTTTGCAAAAGTGTAGAATTAACATTCGAATTGCCAGATAGCGCTGTAGAATGTTTTTATCAAGATATAGAAAAAAATACATCTGCATCTTTGGAATATCAGGTAAAGATCAATTTAAATTTATCCAGCTTTCCATTAACACAAGCAGCAGTGCGTTGAAGTCTTACACATAACGTTATTAAACAAGGTTGTGAACTTTCTAACCTCATAATATTGGGCTACAGTTGTCTGTATCAAGTCGTTATGTTATTGCAGGTAATTACTGGAGGCCAATATGACGTAGACGTAAAGATAGAAGGGCCAAACAAACAAATTATTTACCAGCAACAAAAGATGCAGTATGACTCACACCAATTTACCACCCAATTATCAGGTATGTATTTTTAGATTTTTTTATAAACAAGTAGTACAAAAATAACAAATCTTGTGATTTAAGCGTCATCCGAGACTCTTCTCTGTAGTTTGGGTACTTAAATCTATACAAAAATGTATTTTTATTACATAGGTGCTACATTGAATAGCTAGACATAAATAATTTAATTAGCATTACTTCTTTTACTTGTTTTGTTTGTACACAAACTCTTATAAAAATTCTCAAGACTCCATGTCAGTATTAAAGCAAATATAGAACTACCTACCTAATTATGAAATACAAATATAAAGTAACAGTTAACAGTTGATTCAAGAGCAGATCCAGCTTTTTGGTCATATAGTCAGGACAGGCTCCAATTTGATTACAATAAAAATGAATAATAACTATTGTAATAACAACATATAGTCATACTAATGCATGTCATCCTCATATGTTTGCCAGCATACAAAATATAATATATTTAATTAAATTTAGTTTACCTATACTTATGTGCCATACTGAAGATTTATGCTTGCTATGTTTACATATTATTTGATAATTAAAGAAGAACTCATTTTAAACAGAACAAGGGAAGAAATTTCATATTTGGCAAGGGAAAATTCACATTTTCACTCCCCTAAACTGACCAAACTTGTTAAATTCATCTTATTCATCACCCTAAATAGTGCAAATTAATTCACTTTGGCCTAACTTAATAGATAGTTGTTATAAAATAGCAATGTTTCAGGTAATTATAAGGTGTGCTTCAGTAATGAATTCAGTACATTCTCACACAAGCTTGTGTACATGGAACTGAATGTAGGACCTGAGAAACCACTACCTGGAGTTGGAGATCATGCTACTGTACTCACTCAGGTAAGTAGCTGCTTTTTCTTTTCTAAAGAAATTGCCATTAATATGCAAATCACCCTTTTAACTCTTTTCTGCCAATGTCAATCTTCTAAGGTAAACTTGTAATGACCTCATTGAGGACAGGTTATATAATATAGTAAAAATAATACATTTCCAGAATATTTGCACACCTGGTTTTACTACACAAACCAAGCGTTTAATGCAACTTATATATTCCACATTTTTCTTTATTTTTTTTTCTATTTATTATTTTCAGTTGGAAACTTCTGCAGAGGAAATTCATTCAGCTCTCAACAGAATCATTGATCACCAGACTCATCACAGACTAAGGGAAGCTCAAAGTCGCAAAAGAGCTGAAGACCTCAATGAAAGAGTATTCTACTGGTCAACAGGTGAAACCCTTGCCATTGTATGCGTCACCTTTGCACAAGTAATGGTACTCAAAAACTTCTTCAGTGATAGACCAACGTACAACAGAATGTAATGTTAATTAAAAAAAATTGTATATTTATTAAAATATTACGGGGAAATTGATACTAGTTTTATTATTCATAACATGCAATTTACCATATAACATTATAAAAATACAAAATTTCATGTAGGTCCCAAGAGTTGTTTGTTTCAGAGGAACCAATGAATATATGTATGTACAGTCACAGAATGAAAAGGTTCGTCACCTTAGTCGCTTTTCGCTTGAACTAGTAGGTACTGCAAGGATCACCGCTTGACAATAGTTTTTACTGAAATAATAATGGCAGGTTGAACCGACAAGAAGGTTTTAGTTTATCAAACATAATAATCTTGTTGACAAGTTAATAGTCAAACAACTTTGATCTGAATAATTTTGAGCTTTATTAACAGACAGTTAAACATTATTTTGTCTAACTTGAGTCTATTCTGTAACATAGTTTCAAAAGGTAATATGTGCTCGTGATATGTTGAAGAATTTGATTCCGTGACTGTACATAGGTATAGTATTTACAAGAATTTCTCACTTAAAGTAAAGATAAATAAAAGTACTAAATTATTTATTTACATTATCTGTTTATTGTAAGTTTCCAGTACAAGCTCTACTCAGGTTGTGTGTCTATCCCAGGATATTATTATTACAAAGATATATGTATTATATATTTCATAAGTCTTACAAAGGTAGATCCACATTGTTGATTACATTTATTGTTAAACTAAGTACAAATAAGAGTTGGTAACATAATTGTAATCCATACATACTAGTGTTTAATTCATCTACATCATACAGAATGAAAAGTAAGTCTAATTGTATGTCAGGTTAGTAGTTATGGAAAACAATTGGTTCATTAAGAATCTTAAAAGTATGGTGTCTTCTCACCAAAACCATCCATAATATAACTACTCTTATCTTGGGAGAATTTAGTATTTTAGATTGCGGGTATTAAAACATGGTGATTGTAGCTCTACCTTGATGGTGATAGCATACATTATTATTTCTAAAATAGTACTAATAATGCAAAAACACCATTAACTAAGGCACAAGGATATGCTATCAGTGGTCTTTGCTCAGCATCACCTGACATGGTAACAAAAAGTCTACTAGCTGAGAGTGCTGACCAAATAACAGCAACAGCAGATAAACTGAGTCCCATGGTACCATCTAGTACAAGGAACATACCCAGCCCAGCCAGTACAACCATAGGTAACATACAGTAACCAAGAACACTAGCGACACTAAGAATTGTAAACACTCCCTCAGAACGGCTCATTAGAGACAATAAAAAGTACATCAAAATAACTGACATTACTGAAAGACCATAAACATAACCAAAATGTGCTTTGTTTCCTGATAGAAATAAACATACTGCAAGAGCTAAGCAGAAGGCTATTGGACCAGCGATATCTGTGTCTCTCAGCAAAAAATTAGCATCATCTGCTTTTGATTGCCCATGGAATGGATTTAAAACGGCTAAGGTTTTTTCTAATATTCTATCTGGGTAGATTTCAAGTTCATCCAACAAAGGTGGTTCATCAAATTCTGTCGCTTCTGTGGGTTCTCCTGGTAAGGGTGCTGGAGTGAATAAATTTGGATTATAGTACTGATTGTTATTGGCAGGGATGGACATAGAGGCTTGACCTTGGTCATAAGAGTAGTTTTGTTGTTCCGTCGGGAAAGTCTGGAAGTCTGAAATAAATGTTGATTTTTTATTAAATATCCGACCATATACCATACCATATGTATGGTCTGTATGAAGAGTTTTATAAGCAGTAAAGGAGCGAAAGAAAATTTCGTAATAGCTTACTCACCCAAAGTTTGTGCCTGTTCCTGAAAATTATTTGAAGTATTGAAAGAATAGTTTTGGTCGCTTTGGTTTTGCCAAGAAAAATCGTTAGGATTATTGAATTGGGCCATTTTATATACCCTCGCTCATATATTATTTGGTTATAAACCGAAGTTCTTTTTCAGCTCATAAAAACGTATATAAATTGAGTAAATTAGTAATTTGTGTATGAAAATAATTGAAAACTATGTAGTCCAATCAACATGTAATAGTCTCTATGGTAGGTACCTAATGTCAATTTGACACTTGACAGTTTAAGTCCGACAACTCATCAATGGACTACTAGGTAGGGACACGAAAAAAGTATACTTAAAGAGTACTTTTCCTTTCTACTCGATACTTTGTGTTTGATACTTTACTCAATGAGTACTTTTTGGCAGGTATCGAATCGAATAAATCTTAGAAATTACCTACATATAAAACCTTGGCTTTACGACTCATATCATTTTTATGACAACACCAGCTATCTAGTTCAATCATGTCGAACCTTCTAAGACATTATGGAATGTCTGGTTGGCGTTGGTAAAAATCGTTCGTTCTGTTCGCGGTTCACTTCCTTTCCGTTCCGGTTTCCCTCATTCACTCGCTCGCTTGGCAATGACGGCCATGATGCAATCGTGTTCGTTTAACGCGTTGTATTTCTCTACTGTTGTAATTATTATTGCGGTTAATAGTTATTGTGCTATTTGTGCTTGACTAATTTAAGGTAATTTGAAAGTACTCACTATTATTCTGTGCTGTCAAGAAAGAGAGATTGTCTCAACGTAGTTGTTATATTCTTTCTCTTTTTCGCAATTTATAGGTATTTGCTTCAAATAGGTATTTAGAGTTACCTTTCCATTTAGAATATATATTTTATGGCTGTGACTGTAGGCCTTAAGTAAAGTACTCGATACTTATACGAGTACGATACTTTCTTTTCGATACTACTCATGAGTACAGTGTCGATACTTTCTATTTGATACCGTGTCTCTACTATAATGTTAATTAATTGTTAATTGCGGACTTTTTGGCGGGAACTTGCGAAGTGATGTTGTGTTTTCGTTTTATTTTCATTAAATTCGTGTATTTTGAGTTTTATTGAATAATTTCGGTGGTGTTTTGTCCAATACAGATCAATCTAAGTGCACAAGTGAAGTGAAATGAAATCGTATATCGTGACTTTCTAGGTTGTCCCAAAAAGTCCATGAAATTTTTTAGTGGAATAGCCGCCAATTTCACTAAAATTAGACCGGACTTGTACGGACGACGAGGACTAGACTTTACAGTGAAAGTGACAATAAAACGTGACTAAACATAAAATTAATATTTAAAATAAAGAAGTGGCTTAAAGGTCTCGATACCAGGCCAAAAACTTAAAAAAAAAAACTTTTGCCTACCTAATAATCCACTTTATTAAATTGGTAATTAAAAATCACAGAAAGGCGGAATTTTACAACGTGATCGCTATTTTCTAGAGGTAGGGGAGGCAATGATGCTAAAGTAGTTACTCAAGCGTCTTTGGGACCTACTGGAATTTGAAGATTAGGTGGAATAAAGAAAAAAAGGTTATGTGATATTTTCCCCTTCAGCGGTGGGGGGAGCGTCTACAGGGTTTCAAAAATGTAAAAAAAAACAGTGACCAAGAAATACTCGAGCGCGTCAGATATTAATAGGGTAGTCGCGCCACGTCTGTCTGATAACGGAAAAATAATAAGCTAGCTACATATCAGTAATCTGTGATAATAATCTGCCGTTTTGCGTGGTGGGGGTGGCCGTACGAAGGGGTCGAAGATATTTAAAAAAAAAATTTACTCGAGCGCGTCAGACATTTATAAGGGATGTTAAGTGAACCCTCCAGTAGCTCCTATTTTAAAGACTGACGATTTGGACGCGACCATCAATCAGGGCCGATTTTTGAAAATGCAAAAAAAAATCGTGACCTTGATTTACTCGAGCGCGTCAGATTTTTATACAGGCGGTTCTTCTTGATGGCCTTGTTGTACTGACCCATAATCTGACAATTATGTTGAGGGATTTCCTTAATCTGACGGTTTGAAAAAAAAAAATATATAAAAAATATCGAAATCTCGAAAATGGTTCAAGATATCGAAAAAATGTTTGCACAAAAGCTGTAGAGAATTTAATCTTCTACAATATTTACTATGAATACATATACCAAAAAACCCATAGGAAACGAGATATTTGCAATAAATGATTTTTTGACCTTTTTTTTTTTTTTTTTTATCTTTATTTTTTGGAGGTTTTTTCAATTAGAAAATGTCACCTCCGTAATGCTTCAAAATAACAAAACACTTAAGTAACTAAATTACAAATTATTTCGGGCCTTAATCCCACCATTAACTAATCTGTAAAGCATCCTGGCCTCCTCCGAGGCGGGAGAAGCCAGAACACTATTACACCAGCCGACATCAAAAACACAAATATTGAATTGTGTCAACATGTGCCATCTACGGGCCTCGTTCCGTACACATTCCATAATTATATGATACACGTCTTCTACGGAATCACATTCTAAACAATTAGGTGTAATTACTTTGCCCATCATAAAACCAAATTTATTAAGAGGAATGTGTCCAGAACGTAGCCTCAGAGCCGTAACTATATCTTGCCTTCCCATATTAGACGCCTCGTACCACGGGCGACGAAGTAAATTAGGTTGAACAGTTTTATACCAAATACCTTTTTTCAGGGATCTCTCGTCAAAATATTCTGACCACATTTTAAAACATTTTCCTTTTACAAATTTTAATAAATTTGAAAAATATGGCAAACAATCGTACATAATACCATCTTCAGAGGCTTCTTTTGCTAACCTATCAACCTCGTCGTTCCCGGCTAACCCAATATGGGAAGGCACCCACTGGAGTATTACTTGTTTACCATTAGATCTAAGATGACAGACACATTTTAAAATATCATACGCAAGTGGAATGCCTCGATAATTTGATGTACATTTTTCTAAATGCTGTATCGCACTTTTAGAGTCTGTAAAAACAACAAAACAATTAAAATTTAGTGATTTAATATAAGAAAGTGCTTCTGCAATGGCGATAAGCTCGGCATACATAATTGATATATCAGCTTTAATACAAATCTTTATGTGATCACCTGTTTGAAAGTCTAAGAATGCCGATCCAGTACCATGTCCATCCTTTGATCCATCCGTAAATATTTGATAAAATTCAGAATAGTTTTCATTAATAAATTGATTGCATAAAATTAATAAATTATTACTTTTGTACTGTTGTTTAGGTTTGTCAATTATGTTTATATCAGGTTTTAGGAATTTTGTGTCCAAATTACTTATCCAAGTATCTAAACTGAACATTTCTAATAGCTTAGTAGACTGAATCGGAATTAGTTTGAAATCATTATGAACTTGGATCAATAACGGTTTCTTTTTACGTCTCCAATAAAAATTTTCACATAAGTTAGATAGTTTATCTAGTAACGATATTAGAATATTCTCGCTAATCGATCTCGATTTTAACCAGAATTTTCCCGCAAGATATAGCCTTCTAACAAATAAAGGTTGCAAGCATAATTCAGATTCCATGGTATGTATGGGAGTGCTCTTTATAAAACCGCCAATTATGCGCATGTATTGATTTTGAATTTTGTCTAATTTAGAAACATGACTAATGCAGCTATTATCGTACAAAAAACTGGCATAATCCAAACGACTTCGTACAGTAGAAATATATAAATGTCTCAAATGAGTAGGATGTATACCCCATCCAGATCCAACTAATAATTTAAAAATGTTTATAAACTTTAAAATCTTTTCTCTGGTTTCGTTAATGTGTTTTGCCCATCTGAGACTACGATCTAGCCACAACCCCAAATACTTAATCTTATTATCGCTCTCTAAAAAAATTCCATTGAGTTCAAGATTAACATTATCTATTTTGTGACTTCTCTTAAAAACGCAAATTTTACTTTTTTGTGGTGAAATTTCTAATCCTAATTCTAATAGTAATTTATTTAATATATGTAAGGAAGCTTGTACGGTTCTTACTCCTTCAGAAATATTGTGACACGTATAATACAATACAAAATCATCAGCATATTGAGAAATGAATATCTGTTTTTCTAACTGTTTACAGATGTTAATTGTCGCTACATTGAATAATAAAGGAGATAAAGGGTCTCCTTGAGCTAACCCTCGACCGGTCATTCTACTGATGTATCCATCTTCTATATGTACTTTAAGATACCTTTCCTTAAGAAAACTCCAGAGATATGAACATATTTTATCGCCTACTTTTAATTGATCTAAAATTGTAAGTAATTTTGTGACGTCAATGTTGTTGTAAGCGCTCTCAATATCTAAAAAGCAACCAATAGTGCTTAGACCCTCCGAAAAACCAATTTGAATTCTTGAAACTAAACAGCTCAAACTATTTATACAACCTTTTGTTCGTCTAAACCCTACTGTATTTACTGAAAACATATTATTTTTTTCCAAAAACCATTCTAATCTTTTATTTATTATTGAATGAAATATCTTGCATAAACAAGTCATCAATGAAATTGGTCGGAGTGATGATACTTGATTGGGATCTCGACCAGGTTTCGGAATCGGAACTATGTTAATATTTCGCCACTGTACTGGAACAAAACTAAGAGAAAAGAAAGTGTTGTATAATAAAAGTAATATAGTTTTACCGTTCTCAGGTAAATGCTTGATCATGGAATAAGTAATATCATCACACCCGGGAGATGTATCCTTCGATTTAATACATTTAACTAGCTCCTGCATGGAGATTTCAGATTCCAAATCTAAATTATTTGACGAGAATGTTGGATGTGCTGGAGAAACAAAATCTGGCGTCAAACTGTGTAGAAGCTTATCGGCAACATCCCTGTTTATATAATTCCTTTTCAATTTGTATCCTTTCATCCATCCTAATTTTTGCCACATATCTTTTGGCGTAGTTTTTGCGTCCACAGATGAACAAAACCGTTGCCAATCTTCACTCTTAGCTTGTCGAATTAATTTTTGGGCGTTTTTAATTTTATCTTGAAGTATAGATAAATTATTTGTGGTAGGATTCTTACGAAATTTTGATAATGCCAACCTACGTATAGCTACTGCTTCTGATAATTTGGGATTCCAGTATGATTTGGGAGAAAAATTTGAGTGAGGGTTTTGATTAATTTTGACTAAAGGAATATTTATATCTGCCGCTAAATTTATGTAATCAACAAAAGTATTATAGGCTTTTTGAGGATCATTTGGTAGTAATACGTCATGAAATAATTTCTCCAAACATAATTTGTATGATGACCAATCCGCGTTTTTGTAATTTCTTTTAATAATTTGTTTTATATCATTATAGTTATTGGTAGATAATTTTATTACGAGATGGTCACTTCCTAAGTTCTCATTTAATACAGTCCAATTAAAAGCGAATGCAATATCTGATGAAACCAAAGATAAATCAGGCGAAGACTCCTGTAAAATACCGTTAACTAATCTCAGTCTTGTAGTTTCTCCATTATTTAAAACAACAAAACTATTATCCACTAGTGCGTCTAAAATATAGCCCCCTCTTTGGTCTGTTTTATAGGACCAATTAGTATGATGAGCATTGAAATCCCCAATAATAATTGTTTTTTTATTACATAATGAAAATAAATGTTCCCAGTCACTTTGATTAGTATGGATCGAAGATGGGCAGTAAACACAAATAATATTTTCTATGTGACGACAGTTATATAATTTGACATAATATAACACTTCTATACCAGTATTCCTAACATGCAATTGTCTTAGCTCTGATTTGATGGATTTATGTAAAATAATAGCTACGCCACCGTAAGCGTCATGTCTGTCTAAACGATAAATATTATAATTAGATATCTTTAATGCACTATTCTGCTCCAACCAAGTCTCAGTTATAGCGGCTATGTAAATTTTATTTTGAATCAACAATTGTTCAAAGGATAGTAACTTTGGTCGGATACTTTGTGCATTCCACTGTATGATATTGAAATCTTTGTTTTTATTATAGGAAGCCATTGATAAATTCTATAATTATATTTAACATTGGCCAATCTGATATATTATCCACAACAACAAGTATTACCCACTCAATACACAACTTGATTATATTTTTAAATTTGGAACTATTATTCATATTTTTAAGGAATATTATCTCATGTAACCTAATCAACAACTCATTAAAACTAATATTTTTTTTTTCAGATTTTGCTTTCTCACCATTACCAAAGAGAATGTAAAGTTTTAACCATTACCTGCATCGCTATTATTATCTGTATATTCATGAGATTCCGAGCGTAGTTCAGGAGCCGGAGTCTGTCACCGTTGACTTTTATTTACGTGCTGTTTTGCATAATTTCTCTGAGGTCGTACAATCTTCTCTTTCCTAGGAATACCAGCTGTTGTCTTTAGAACATCTGCAAAAGTAGGGCTATCGTCATCTGAATTCATCGGCATATAAGGCATGTTTATATCGTGACAAGATTCGTGCTGATGTGCTTTAGGGGTTTCAGGCGGAACATATACAATTAATGCTTTCTTATATGTACAGTTGAACTCCGACATGATTTCTCGTATTCTTTTTTCTTTTATATAAACCGGACACGTCCTAGATAATGCCATATGTTTGCCGGAACAATTAGCACATAGAAAAGATGTGGTCTCACAGTTTGTATGATTCCCACTACATTTAGGACATATTATTTTATTAGTTGGACAGGTCTTCTTAGTGTGCCCGTATTTCCAGCAATGGGAACATTGTGAGACAGGAAACACATATGGCTCAACTGTCATTCGTATATTCTCCGTATAGATATAAGGAGGTAGGGAGCTACCTCTGAAACACAATCTAACTGACTCGCTAGGTTCCCAACCTTCACTATTTCTGGTATCACGACGGTTTAGTCTTCGTACAGAAATTAGCTCCATTGAATTTGAACATATTATTTGTTTCAATATGTCTTCTTCCGATAGATCTAAATCAACATTCCTTATAGTACCATAAGAGAAGCCGACCTCCATATCTTTATTCAATCTCCATCCATTTGATATGAAGTTTTCATTTGCACATAGCTTATTAGCACTAAATTCATCGTCAAATTGAATACGGACTCTGTATGGGCTAAGATATTTAACTGTGACAACGTTATTTATATTTTCATCTTTAAAAAGCCGAGCTAAAGCGAATGACTTCGGGAGTTTATTTTTACAAGAAATAGTAACTTCAATATTGTTTTGTATTTCTTGAGGGGTATTTTTATTCTTTCGAATTCTTTTTCCTCTTGATGTCATCCTTGACCATTCTTCGTCAGTGTCACCTGCCTCTAAAACCCTCTTATTTGATATGTTCACATCCATAGTTTCTTCGTTTGTATATCTTTCACTCAATCTGTCTTCTTCCATTAGTTTTTCTCCTTCATCGTTGAGTAGTTCTTCTAGCAATTTATCTCCCACGTCACAACATCGAATATCGTCCTTCGAACATCCAGCCTTAGATTTTACCTCCATATAACGAATATTTCGTAGATCCCGAGCTCCAGGACTACGTCGCACACCTGCGGCCGGGCGGCCGGCAGCTCGGTTCGTAAACAAAAGGTTCACTGATAAGGGATCGCAGTCAACACAAAGAACACGGTATCCTCGTACGAGTGTCGATACGAGACTGTTTTTTGACCTTTGATCTTGAAAAATCAGTAGTCGCGGGCACCCTAAGATAAGTAGCTTTTGAGACAAGTTTTAGGGTGTCAAAATAAAGGTTTATACAAGTTAATAGCTGACTATATCTCATTCTGAGGTGAAACTCATAATATTCCTGGACTATACACTTAATAATAATTTTAGCTACTTCGGCTCGTGCAAATCGGCAGATTAAGATATTTCCGTGATTCGTGACTAATTTCCTTCAAAAAAAAAAAAAAAAAAACTAATCGCGCTCGAGAAAATCCAGATGACGTTTTTTTTTGCAACTTTGCGAGTCTCTAATTTTCTTTCGTCACGCCCAAATTGTCAGATTATTGAAATGTACACTATTTTGCATGTAACTAACTTACCTTAATCTGACGCGCTCGAGTATTTCAACCCATCGATTTTTTTTACTAATCTGACGGGCTACCCTAGGCGTTCGACACTACATAGAGGGCTCAGATTTGGTGAGAGTACTTCACAAGGTGCAAGGTTGCCCCCCTTATGGTAGGGGAGGCAATGATGCTAAATTTGTAGTTACTCGAGCGTCTTTGGGACCTACTGGAATTTGAAGATTAGGTGGAATAAAGAAAAAAAGGTTATGTGATATTTTCCCCTTCAGCGGTGGGGGGAGCGTCTACAGGGTTTCAAAAATGTAAAAAAAAACAGTGACCAAGAAATACTCGAGCGCGTCAGATATTAATAGGGTAGTCGCGCCACGTCTGTCTGATAACGGAAAAATAATAAGCTAGCTACATATCAGTAATCTGTGATAATAATCTGCCGTTTTGCGTGGTGGGGGTGGCCGTACGAAGGGGTCGAAAATATTTAAAAAAAAAAATTTACTCGAGCGCGTCAGACATTGATAAGGGATGTTAAGTGAACCCTCCAGTAGCTCCTATTTTAAAGACTGACGATTTGGACGCGACCATCAGTCAGGGCCGATTTTTGAAAATGCAAAAAAAAATCGTGACCTTGATTTACTCGAGCGCGTCAGATTTTTATACAGGCGGTTCTTCTTGATGGCCTTGTTGTACTGACCCATAATCTGACAATTATGTTGAGGGATTTCCTTAATCTGACGGTTTGAAAAAAAAAAATTATAAAAAATTTCGAAATCTCGAAAATGGTTCAAGATATCGAAAAAATGTTTGTGCAAAAGTTGTAGAGAATTTAATTTTCAACAATATTTATTTGAATACACATACCAAAAAACCCATAGGAAACGAGATATTTTCAATAAATGATTTTTTGACCTTTGACCTTGAAAAATCAATAGTCGCGGGCACCCTAAGATAAGTAGCTTTTGAGACAAGTTTTAGGTTATCAAAATAAAGGTTTATACAAGTTAATAGCTGACTATCTCTCATTCTGAGGTGAAACTCATAATATTCCTGGACTATACACTTAATAATGATTTTAGCTACTTCGGCTTGTGCAAATCGGCAGATTAAGATATTTCCGTGATTCGTGACTAATTTCCTTCAAAATAAAAAAAAACTAATCGCGCTCGAGAAAATCCAGGTGACGTTTTTTTTTTGCAACTTTGCGAGTCTCCAATTTTCTTTCGTCACGCCCAATTTGTCAGATTATTGAAATGTACACTATTTTGCATGTAACTAACTTACCTTACCTTAATCTGACGCGCTCGAGTATTTCAAACCATCGATTTTTTTTTACTAATCTGACGGGCTACCCTAGACGTTCGACACTACATAGAGGGCTCAGATTTGGTGAGAGTACTTCACAAGGTGCAAGGTTGCCCCCCTTATGTTAATCTGCCGCGCTCGAGTAAATCCCGAAATCCCCTATTCGCCTCCCCTACCATTATGTTAATCTGCTTCGCTCGAGTAAATCCCGAAATCCCTTATTCGCCTCCCCTACTAGTATTTGTAGATGTTTTTTAAGTTAGTTAGTGTTAGGTATTTCTTCTTGAATATAGGCATCATCCCTATTGATAAAACCTTGAATGTCTATTTTGACCTTTAGCTAGCTACATATCAGTAATCTGTGTTTTGATCGGGCTAACGAGACAAGAGTTCCACGTCTGCATGTATGTACCAAAGAGTATATGTACGGGCATTTATAATCAGAATCATTTTAAAACTTTAGTTACCTACCATAATTTTACTAATATTTATCACCCCATGGGTTGCCGCCCCAACAAGAAAAAGAACACGTCGTCGAGAAGGTGCAGCACAGGGGGGTGACAGCTCTATTTCCAATCTTACAGTTCTGGCGCTGCTGTAGCTTGCTACATATTATTAATCTGTGCTCTGCTTATAGTGTTCAATTTTGTGTCAATGTGTGTGTACCAACGTCATTGGTAGTTTGACACCTCTGACAGTTTGAAAGGTAAATAATGTAAATCGGCCATTGTTTTTTTCATATCACATCGAGTCGAGCAGTTTATCTTGTTGTGTTTTCCTCCGTTTACAATACAATTCCACGCTTTGCTGTACTCCGTACAGTGATCAGTGATATTTATTTCTTTTACTGTGCTCCATACTTTCTCGTCATGGCGTTGTGCATATAAGTGTTGTGTTGGTGGTTGTGATTCAACAAGTAAAACTCGCAGACTATTTTGCATACTCATGAACGATAAATTACTTGGTTTGACAAAGAACCTATTGATGACTAAACGTGTTTATGAAAAACATTTTGATCAAACTCAATTTGACCAGTCTGGTGTTCGAACCCGTTATTCTTATCCTTGCTTGTTTACGGAACAGGAAATTGCTCATGGCTTACCACTTGCTAAAGGTATGAATGTAAACTTTTAATGTAACCTATACTTTAGCTTGCAACTAACTTTTGTGCCGTATAGGCACATATTTATAATTTATACTCTATGTTATATATTGCTATTCTTCTCTATTTACATAATCTATGTTCATACCTAAATTGTTCTTCAAATTCTATATTTAAACAGTGTATCATTGTACCTCATAATAAACAGTCGTTACCAGTGTCACTGTTTTACTTAGTATCCGAGAAGACCCTCACTCCATATTTGGTGACCCCAAACTCCATACTTTCACTACTTTAAAGTAATTTAAATTAACTATTCAAGAAATTACTTTAGTTGTTCAACTTACAATTGTATGTCTGCGGGAGCTCTTACGCACAATTATAAACTTTAGTTGATTAAATTATAAAATGCAAATAAGTTGTTCAATAGTTGGCCCACTTACAATATTATTTGTCTGCGGGTGCTCTTAAAGCCCTCTGTCCTACACGTTTGTTGCCCTTCTCACTACACAAAACCTACACAAGTCATCTACAGTTCTATCGAATCTACTTATACTACTAGGCATTAATGCTTTAATGTTTTTAATAATTCCAGGGTATCATATACAGCATGAAAATAATTATTGTCAGAGCCGAGAACAAAATTATAATAACTCAACAGGAGAAACAATTACCATCACAGGTATGAATAAATTGATCTTACTTGATAAATTAATTACACAGAGGCGATGACAGAATCAGACAGTAATGTCAACCCTGTAAAGCTTAAATTACTAGCTCACTCAACAGACATTGTCCTGTCCAAATTCCATGGAAAGAAACACTATCTGTCTATTCATCCAACTTTCCAATGTTTCCACTATCTATTTGTTCTATCTTATTCTGTTGTAATGTTTATTTAAACAAATTCAATACTTCAGATAAGCGGTTCAACACTCCTATGGAGACAATGGAGACTACAGCAGTAGTGGTGACCATCTATTCGACAGCGTCAATGGATCGCCAGATCAACCAAGGGGCAAACTTAGAGGCACAGTGAAACCAAATTCTCCTCGTCAAGAATTTTGACAAAAATCTATAAAATCCTCAAAACATATTAAATATATTGACACAACCAGTCTAGATGTAATTGAATATTACATAACACTCATAATCGCCTGCAATGCCACAATAAAATTTTAAGTGGAAAAATAGAATCATGCAATATCTAGCGCTAAGAAAATATAAAACTCATAGGTAAAAGAAAGCAAATAAATGACCACAAAATAGATAATTTGTTTTATTTGATTATCTACCTAAATAAAAGGATAAATACCCTAAACCCTAGTAGATTTTGTCGATATCGGGTACATCACTACACTACACAAAAATTATCGATAACAGCCATATTGAATAAATAATAGATGGACAGCACTATTCGATTTTGTATGTGTGTGTGTCGCGCCATTATAGATAAAGCGACAACAGCGCCATAACTGCAAATGTAGAAACTAGGCAAATTCGACTGTCACATCTGTAGCTAGCTACATATCAGTAATCTGTGGTGCAGCATAATACCACTAGGTGGGTGCAAAGAGTATGTAATGGTGGGTGGTGACAGGATATGAAATAAGATTAATCTGTTGACTCAAAGAGTATATAATTCGCGACATTTAACCTGTCAAACAACTCGTCAACTCGCGCGCAGTTTTCAAAATTTAAAAATTCGCGCCCAATTTTCAAGTAAATGTCATTGTCCCGATCAGAGTATATAATTCGATTCCATCCCATTTGAGAACCAAGGGGTGCGGACTTTGAAACCCCGACTGTCCCAAGAAAGAACTGACAGGTTAAAATAAAAAAGTTGTTATTTTGTAATATGGCATAGGTACTTTATTCCATTAAATATCGTTGGATTGATTCTATTATGGAATATATATGTATATTTTATTGAATCCATGTCCCACATTTAATATAGTTAGGTTTATGGAATGGTTTGTGTTCATTTATATAATTATATAATATTAAATTGCAGTTTTTACATGGGAATACTTACTTTAATAAAATAGAAGTATATACAAAGTCAAGCGACATGGTGAACTTGTATATCAAAAATGGTGTTCAATAATATCACTAGAATAATAGTCTTGTTTAATAAATATAATATTAGTTCTTGACCTTTTTCAATTACGTGTAACATTAAATATTATGAACTATAAAAAAATCCATTGTATAATAGATATGCCAGAACGTACAATATCAAAAAATATAACTTAAATTAGCAATCAAATTACACATACATCATTTTGATTTCACTCTTGCACCAAATAAATAAGTAGGTACTATAAACAGAATAATAATAATATGATAAATAAAAATATTACATAGTAGTCTAATTATTTACGTGTTGTACTTGATAACATAGAACATAATATAATCATGTTAATTATAGTATTTAATTACATTATGGTGAATTAAGTATAAAAAATCTCATATATTATATGCGACATATAAGCACCGTGGGCGGGGAACTGGGGATACATAAATTTCAATATGCTATATGAAGTAAAAGTAGCTAACACTTTCGGTATGCATGTATTTGGTGCCACTAGTGATTGGCATTGACATGTTCTGAGCTTCTTAAAGTACATAAACAACTTACAATAATCAGCAATAGTATTGACGATTTTTCATAATTAAATAACATTATCAGGTACTATTTTATAAAAACCCACCAAAACATTTTAGAGAAAACAATCAATTTTCTTTAAATTTAAATGCATATCTTTTAATATAAATAGGTACAAAAAATGTTTATAACAACAAAATTTGTACGCAAATTATGTAGAATATGACACTTACTCTTGTAAACTCTTGTTTGCTCCCATACAATTGTAGTTCCATATTAAGAACGTGTATTACGGAATAGTACACTTTCATTCATCAATATATTTTTCGCTTCGAAAGTAAATAAATATAGCGTGACACCCGAAATATTGGATATTTTACAAAACAAATAAAATAACAAAATTAACAACAACAATAAAACAATAAGCTAAAAATCATTTAAAACGTTATTTACATCTCTAAAATAATGAGTCTGATTCATACTAAATAGTTTTAACAATACAATCAAAACATTCTACAAGATTTTAGCTTTTTTTGGGACTACAATTAAAATGTTTGTTTTTACTGCATATCGCTGCAAATTGAGGTTAGTTTATACGAGATCCTAGTCTAGACTCTTTTCATTTAAAGTATCAAAATTTATCTGACTTGACATTTTTTCGATGTTTATTTTTATTTATTGTTACTCATTTCATTTATGTAGGTTTGTAATTTTAATTAAAACAAGCAATATTAATTTGACAGTCTTAGGCACAAATGCAGACAATCCTTCTTGACAAAGATAATCCTTCATGATTAATTTCGAATTAAGAGTCATTAAATGAATAATTATAAATTACCTACACAATATAGCATGTTTATTGACATACTATTCGTTTGAACACACTATTAAGTAGAGATTACAAAACGCCTATACAATAGGTTTAATGCATAAAATGTACACTATAAGTCAATCTTCACATAAAAAATTGTATGGGAATTAAAATAAAAAAAGCCAAACCATTCATAATATATATCACAGACACCTAAGGAAGATATTACTGATGCGATTACATCTATAGTTGAGGTATTACACACGCCGTACAGTTTTCATTTGTAATAAAATGTATCAATAAATTAATAAATTATTATTAAAAAGCACACAATCTCAAAATTTCATGAATACTGTTGTTTAAAATATTCATATTAATACCTCGGACTGGCGCTTGTCACATTCACGATGACACTCACACTTGCTCCCATCACTCACTTGTTCATACATGAAAGTAATCACTCACAATGGGTTCAGCACCATTTTTAATAGTGTTTTTTGGATCCCTGTTGTTTGGTACGTTTATTCTTTCGTAGCCAGCCGCCGAGTCGGATCTCTCCACACTTGTACTCGTCGTCGCACCATCGTCAACTTTCTCGTAAGGTGGTTCAGTTTTAGACAGTTCAAAGTACTTTACACTTTCGTAATTTGGATCCTTTTTGGATCTCACAGAGTCGTATTTCGAGTCCTTCGAACGAACAGATTCATACTTCGGATCCTTACACCGTAGTGATTCATAATTTGGATCCTGAGCGTTAACACTCTCATAGTTAGGATCCTTCGGGCGGACCGATTCGTAGTTAGGATCGGATTCACTACCAGTCGTGTACAAAGGGTCGTGCGGCATCGACTCGTAGTTTGGTTCTAACGTCGGCTCCTCGTTGTTATTGACCGGCCAATATTTGCCGGTTGTTTTATTCACTGTAGAATATGTTGGCTGCATTTTATAGTTGGGTGCGATAGTGGCGTAAGGTGGAGTAGGCGGTTGATTTCTTAAAACTTCGTAATTTGGATCGGAATCGGACGTGCTGTTATCAGTCTTTGATATGTGTTCGTCGCCTGGATCACTGCTCACAATACTGTTGGGACCGCTATCGGACGCTACATGGTTTAATTTTAATAAGTTGTTATTGGCAAAATTTGTGTTAGAACTGGCTTTGTTGATTTCCTTTACAGTTTCATAGCCTGGGTCTTGGTTCTGTGAACTTTTTCTTTCTTTGTGTGCTATGGTTTCGTAACCGTGGTTCATAGATTTCTTGCGATCGATGGTCTCGTACCCTGGATCATCGCCACGAAACTTGGACGTGTGCGGGTCACTATCGTTGGAAGTGAAATCTTTAGATCTCCGCGTCGCATCCTCTCTGGCCTTAGTTTTTTTCATGACTTTAGCATACATTTCTTCGACATTTTTCGACGGGCTTTCTGTAACTCTATGTTCGGAGTTTAAGCTGGTAGTAGCATCGGTCGATGAGTAGTCACTGTAGCCTTGTCCATCGATAGAATTGTAGAGGTTATCGGCATTCGTTTCTCCCTGATCGATATCGAAATTGAGTTCCCTCGCGACTAAGGGACGTATGAGGTCGCCAGAACTGAATCTGTGTTTTTCCACGGGATAGTTGCACCCGTAAAAATCTGAAGAGCTCACACAGCTATTGTTTCTTTGATGCTTCTCATTAAGACTTCGTCGTAACTTGTCGTGGTTGAAGTGAAGGTCACCTGCAAGCGGTATAAAGTACATTATTAATACTATTTACGAGTACTTTTAGAGAGTACTTTTTTGTGCCCGCCAGACGTCGTCCTGCTCTGAAGTTATAACACATAGAACCCAATTTCAGTGCCACCTACCGGGTCCAATTGTGTTTGAAATATACAAACAAAATTCAAATCGGTCCGGACGTTTAAGAGATATTAGGTGACAAACACTCATACAGAAGAATTATACATGTTTAGATAGTAATAGACAGACCTGTGCTAGATATCCTCTGGTGTTTATTCGCGAGTATTTGCTCAACAACCGGCCGATGGACTGGCTGATGAGTCTGATGTTGATGAACTTGATGTTGTTGACCTTGATGTTGTTGACCTTGGTGTGATTGGTGAGTAGACGGTGGTGGCGGAGGGGGTAGCGGTGAATTTGCTTGACGTTTTTCGGGCTTCGGTGATCCAAGCGCACCCGTCGAGTTTGAACACGATGATGATGAAGCTGTCGTAAAGGGATTTTTTTGGGGGTTGATTGAATATACAAATATCATATTTTTTATCTGTATACTTAAAAGGGCAATCGTTACTGACTGACTGATCTATCAACACAGCTCAAATCACTGAACGGATTGCGCTGAAATTCGGCACGCAGATAGTTATAATGACGTGGATACCTAAGTAAGAAAGGATTTTCCAAAATTCACGCCCCCAATGAAACGGGGGTCAAAGGTTTGTATGGAGAAACGGGATAAAACCGCGGGGCGGAATACTTATATTATACCTTGTCTGGAATGTGTTGCATGACTTGCACGAGACGTTGCTGCTCCAATTTCTGGTGGGGCGCTTCTTCTGAAAAAATGTGTATGTCTTAATGGATTAAGGTTTTGTTTGCCATAACCTACCATACACTATATAAAGCTTAGCTACTTCAACCAGTTACTTGTCTGCTACATCACAGAACAAATAAAAAAGGTAGAAGGAGCGTAAGTAAACAATAGCCTCAAATAAAGTGAAGCTTCGCACACGATGTCGTGTGCGTGACCTGCAAGTACGTTATCCCGCGTGACGCGTTCGTACAGGTTCCTTTTTCAAATTCGCGGACTGAGCTTCACTTTAAGTGCGCGGGGCTCTGTCTAGCTTTTTTATTTGGTCTGGGGTCTGTCGATATACACAAAAGAATATTAAAAATGTTATTTATCCAAGCAAATTAAATTATGCAATTGAACCTTTCCAATAGATCTCCATTTAATATTACTTCCAAGAATTCGATCCTTATAAGTGACAACATGAAATATGTAAAAAAATATCCCATAATCAATCGTAAACCATAGCTATTTATTATTACTTAATCTAGTATCGAAGTTCATAATAAAATAATTACGACGAATTGAGTATTCGTTACAGGGAATGCTGAATAATCGCGAACAATGGAGTATGTATTCGACACAACCATTACTCGCGGCATCTCTAGTTTGAATCCATACTGAGGTTGTGTATAAGACTAAGTGAAGGGAACTTACGTTATCACTTCCTTTTCATTAAAATCGTGTACATTGAGTTTTATTGAATAATATCGGTGGTATTTTGTCCAATAAGGACCAATCTAAGTGCGCCAGTGAAGTAAAATGATAGCGTGTATCGTGAATTTTCAAATTGCCCCTAAAAGTCAGTGATAAGTTTAAGTTGAAACGGCAACCAATTTCACTAAAACCTGATCAGACTTATGAAAGGTCAAGCCAAAAATCTTATTAAAAAAAGTTGTGTTTAAGTTTTATACCTGGCAGCCTGCGTGGTTTCGGTATTTAAGAGGTCGACGGCAGGGGCGGCAGGGGCAGCGGGAGCCGCGAGGGGCGCAAGGGGCGCGGAGGGCGCGCGCCGCGGTTCGCCCGCTATCTGCGCGTACGTATCGGAGCCACCGCCCACACTCGCCTCCTCGATAGCCGCATACATCTCGTCTGTTATTATAAAAATGTACTCATAATAACTTTGTTTTTCCCTCGCAAACGGTCAAAAAACATTTGAACTATGTATGGTTTTTATTTGATTTAGTCAATTGTAAAGATATTATGGCCGAGATGGCTCCATAGAAAATAATTAATTTTATTGTGAAATTACAATTACCTTACAAATGTTAGGTTCGGCATACAAAATGGTGAAATTATAATATTGTGTATTTTCAACGCATGTGTAAGACTAAAAGAAATAAATCTTTTTTTAATTCAACTAGGCTTGTTTTTTGACTACAATCTCAGCATGGTAAGTGTAGCCGATGATGGTTACATTTAACACAAAAACGTTTATTAACTTGAATTGAAGCATACCAGAATCATCTGACACGGTGGCATAGTGTGGCTGGGAAGAAGGCTTAGTACTCTGCGCTCGAATGTTGCTGAGTGGCTCTCGCACTGATATACTTGTATAGCCCTCTGAAAATAGATAAGGAATTAAAATTTTACCAACTTTGCTCAATTAATTTGATCTTACTCAATTCCGCGGACAATGTCTGTGATTTATTCATTATTTTTTCACAATCTAGGGGTCAAAAGGTCAATAAAACCCGGCATATACGAAAGATTTATACGTGTCGTGGTATCGTAATACCAAGCAATGATCTTTTTCAAGATTTCGTAGAGAGTTTTCAGGATTTCATTACCCGCACTATTTCAATTTATTATGACTTCATAGTAACTCGTAAGTGTCATGATTATTTTGGCTTTTACGAGGGCAGTTTGATAAATCCATGTACCTACAGTCCTACATGTTTAGAAAGAAGAAATAGTTTGTTCAATTTTATAAACAACATTTGTAAACTTAATAAATAATTTTCTGATAGCTGCAATATTATGACGTCATAATATTTTTCCACAAACAGTTAAATCAATGCTTTATTGAAGTGGCGGATTATAGTTAGTCAATTGGATGATATCATCGAACATTGTTTACGATATTAATAAAGTAGTAACACCGTTTAATGATAATGTTGTGTACCTTAAATATATATTTCCTACATTGAAAAATATTCAGTGGTAGTGACGTCGGAAACCGCGGCATAAGTCGTGGGTTCGAATCCTACAATGAGCTTGAGCTTTCTGTGAAGGAAAACATCGTGAGTAATCCATAGCACGGGGGTAGGTTACTTTGTAGTAACCAACTGGCTGGCTACCAAGTTGAAAATCTGTCGCCAATCACCTATTGGTGTGTTCCGACAGCTGCACTTGAGAGCCAGTTCCCAACTAGACTTTGTGTGCTTACCACCTTTCGGCCACATCATCACTTACTTACCATGGTGAGATTACGGTCAAGCACAAGCTTATCCAAAAGAAAAAAAATACAACGGACGGGGCTTAGCTGACGGTAATTCTTTTATCCTGGAAACACTGGTAAAACTAATAAACAATTTTTTCAGGTAAGGTCAATGCGGGGAAGTCCGGCAGCGGGTCAAGTCCGTCCACGTCTCCTTTGCGCGCTTCGTAGAGTCATAGCGACATCTGTAATTTAGGGCCAGAACTAGCAAGTGACACTGTTTTGCCGACAGACACTCCAGCTGCTGTAAGTAATTATTAAAGCGCGCAAAGGAGACGTGGACGGACTTCCCCGCCTTGACCTTAGATAGATACTTTACTTACTCGTCGAATCTGTTGAATCACCGCTGAAATGTACAGCGGTGTCAGTGTTAGGTCGCGGCGACGGCGGCGTTATGTACGGCAACTCTTGACTAGACGGTAGTTGTCCGCTTATAGCCACTGATGCAGATATCACCACCGATTCTAAAATATATTATCCTTTAGTGGGTCTATTACAGGACGTGAATCTTGGACTTTTATTTATACAACGAGTGACGAGCCAGGCGGGTCACCTGATGGTAAGTGACTACCGTCGCCTATAGACATTAGCAATACCAGGGGGACTGTCAATGTGTTTGTACACCTTATTACAACGCCTTAAGGACAGGTGGTAGAGTCAATTGTAAACGTTCATAAGTGCCTTACCTTAAGGGCCTAAACTGAATAAATGAGTTTTAATTTTGCAGAGTGTATTTTCGGTTATCAAAATTTGTTTTTATTCCTTGATTGATCGTTTGTTTCGGTTTGATACTGGCTTTATTTGTACACTTAACGGCAGACCGTAATTTAGTAACTACTGCCATTTTGTAAAAAAAAAATGTGACCATTCAACAAATAATTATATTCTACTAGTTTTCTGCCCCGCGGTTTCACCCGCGTTCCCAAGGGATCTTAACTTTTCCCGGAATAAAATGTATCCTATGTTTTGTTTATTCCAGGATATGACTACCTGTGTTTCAAGTTTCATCAAAATCCGTTCCGCCGTTTTTGCGTGATTGAGCAACAAACATTCAAACTTTCACATTTATAATATTAGTAGGATAGGATTTTTGTCAAGCTGAACGTCTTCATTAAAAATAGATAGTAAAATAAGCTTCGTACTGATGAAGATACGGACAAGTTGCATCAGCAAACATTATGTATATACGAAACTAATTTACAAGCACTTTTGATATGATATTGGTACGTATTTCTGTTTACGATGAAGTTTATCGTCAGGCGGAAAAGATTCGTGAACGATTAGAATCTCTACATATAACTTATAATAATACTCAAGCAGAATTGTGGGACTTTATTGTATTATGGCGCCGAAAATTAAGAGATAAAATAATTAAAAAACTGTGTTAGTGCAAACCTAAAGTAGTTAGGTTAGGAGTCTATGTTCCTTAATGTGTAGGTATGTACCTAATGCATGATGAATACCACAAATTGGTAACTGGCACACTGACTGATCACATTCACGAAGATAACGTCGGAACCCAAAAAGGCAAAGTAAAAAGCTAAACATTCAGTTGAAATAAAAAAAAAGTTGATCAATCATACTTTCACCCAGTTATAAAATAGCCCCAAGCTATAGTATTGTTAAGAACAATGCGTAACATGGCATACCTGCACCTGCTTGAACCGCTTCTCTCTCATCGATCTGTATATCGTTATCTGACGCTTGATCGGGAGTTATTTCTACCGTGCTGCAACAAAAACCAAAATTACACTTGTCATATGTAATGAAATTGTTTACACATTAATACTTGATTCAATTTTACAACCTTTATAAGGCGATGATAGCTCAGTGTTAATGACGTTGGATACCGCGGCGAAGGTCGTGGGTTGGAATCCTACAATGAGCTTTCGGTGCAGGAAAACATCGTGAGGAAACCATAGCACAGTGGTAAGGTACTTTGCAGTACCCGACTGGCTGGATGCCACCCTCAAGTTGAAAATCTGTCGCCAAGCACCTAACGGTGTGTTCCGACAGCTACACCTGAGAGCCAGTTCCCATCTAGGCTTTGAGTGCTTACTATCTTCGGCCACATCATTACTTACCATGGTGCGATTGCGGTCAAACACAAGTTTAGCCAGAAGTAAAAAAAAACATTACAATTAACTAATGATGTGGAAATGTTTCTACAGTTTCCTGTCTGACAATTTTTTGATATCTACATATATTTCAATAATTAATACATTAATGTATAATATAGGTTCATGTCAGATATTAATTATCGGTCACTTGGTCGCACAAGTGATGATATTTTGTAACAAAACTTACATGTTATGACTTTCATTTTGAAGTTTAGCATAGGCATGCTCGTAAGGGTGGTCCCGGCTTGTTGACGCCGTTGCTACATTCTTGTTTCCTGTAATTAGATAAATTGTTAAGATTACTGTAAATACCGCGAGCATCAGCCGATTGCGTTTATTATTGATATTAATTCCAAGTAGCGGCACCTTAGTTAACATGTCAGATTTGACGATACGATCGCATCATATTGATAAAATCGAATAACAAAGTACGGTAGCCGAATAATAGCTATCATTAAGTGAATATCAAGGATCTTTTCAAACTCAAAACTCATTTATTAAGTTTAGGCCCTGGTAAGGCACTTATGAACGTTACAATTGACTCTACCACCGGTTCGGAATACACATTTAATTTCAGTAGTTAAGAATAGCAACTCAAAAAATAGAATTTTAAATTTCCAATTATAATGTATCGGAAATAAGAAATGGTTTGCATTTTAGTTCAAGGTTTAAAAAAATATTTATAGAGACGATTGTCGTCAAACTCATTTTGAAGTTACACCTTTCTTGATTTATGGATTTGTGGCTATTACTAAGACTCTACTGTCTGTCTGTCACCAGGCTGTATCTCATGAAAAGTGATAGCTAGACGGTTGAAATTTCACAGATGATGTAAGACACAAGTTCTGATGCCGCTATAACAACAAATACTAAAAACAGAATAAAACAATTGAACAAAAAACGACTATAAAATTTGTACGAAACCCTCGGTTCGCGAGTCCGACTCGCACTTGACCGGTTTTTTATATATTGCTACACCAAACATCGAGAACAATGAGGCTAAAAACCGGTAGTTTAATACTCAAAGTAATACCTAATCAGAATTTAGTCACGATATTCATTATCGCAAATTTTCATGAGGTTTGAGTAATGTACCTAAGGCAAGAATAATGTAAAATATTATGCATATTATCCTGTATTAGTATGTACTACAGTATGTGTGCAATACTAAAGCATCACACGTATGTAAATTTTGACAGTGTTAAACGGAATTTTAGCATATCCATGAGCCGGCACGGAATGCGTGAACAAAACTATTTAGCGCATCCGAAGAGGCTGCGAGAAAATAAAGACGTATAGTGAAAACAATTACATAAGTTTTTATACTTATTGTATTGTAAGATTGTAAGAATAGAGATCAGAATCAACATTTTGATAGACTCGTCAATCACTTGTCTCGATATCAATCGAAATATTTTGGCCATTGTTTTCTGTGTAACAATTAAGGTCATTTCATCTAAATGAAACATGCCATGCATGTAAAACCTAGATTAATTCTTGTAAATGTTTAGTCATGGCAATGACCAGTCACTGGCCACTGTCTATGAACCCTATAATAGTTATCTTAGCTACATAAACGAGGCCATTTTAATAAGTTAGGCAGATTAACCGTCCACCCTCGTTTCGCTAAACGCTTACATTTCATTGTGCTGTGCTGTATTTGACCAATATAAAGATATTCTATCTTCTTGATGGTATCGAAAAGATCGTATAACTGACAAGGTTTGTATTTAATCAGTCATTTGTTTATCATTAGAATCGATTTTTTATTTCCTTGGTAAGATAAATCGATAAATAGCGAGCGACTGATCATGCCGCTCATTGCAGCTATTATCCAATTTGATCGGCTCCTAGAAAATTAATTAGATATATGTATATCTAACCTTCATCCAAATTGACAGTAGCGTAAATTTCTGATGCTGTATCCCCACTGTCGTGCCTGCCCACTGGATGGGGTATCTCTGGTAAACTTCGCTGGCTGTTTTGTGTTGACGCCCTGTGAAAAAGAAATATTATTTTATTTGTGATTATTGAACTCAAATTAATGTTTTGAAATATATGCCATGAATTAGTACCCCACTGGTTGATTTAATAGGTTTGGTGTCTAATAGGTACGTGAGAATGAAATTCCGAAGAACTTAAGTTGTGCCCTTCCATATAATTATGTAGGTTTATTTGCCGTAAGGATATTGTTAAGTAGGTACCCGAAGAGTCTTAATACCATAAATTTTACACCAATTATAAAACATTGTGTATAAAATCTTTGAATTACTTATATGTATGTATATACTTAACCTAGTCTTGCCATAAATATTGTTACAAGGAAAACATTGTGTTTTTTCTATAACATCTAACATTAATTATACTGCAGTCTGCGTTTGTTTATCCTACTAACATTATAAATGCAAAAATGACTGAACAAATTTTGATGAAACTTGGCACATAGATATGTAGATCATATCCTGGAATAAAACATAGGATACTTGTAAGCCCGGGAAAATATAGGATCCCTCGGGAACGCGGGTGAAACCGCAGGGCGGAAAACTAGTATATTAATACACAGTTTTAAAAATGTGAAGTATGTATTAGCCTAATACCTACTTATTTGTTTCTATTCATGCAAATAGTATAACAAACAACGAATGTACCGCCGTTTAGGGAACGTTAGGTATACCTACAGGTTAGTAAATGTATGTTAGCATTAGTAATAATTTATTAGACATAGTTTAGTAAAGTATTATACTTGCACAGGGCACTCTAGTAATTATGTTATTGAACTTGGCTCCGCGTGTCTAGATTATAGTTTGGTACAGCCGAGTTCATTAATACAGGGTGGCCGGAACATTGACGTCCAAAAATAAAATTTCGGTCCCTCGTATCGTGGGGTATTCGAATCACCCCCATGTATGTTCCGCGACTTTTCATAGTTTTCGAGTTATGAATTTTTTTCTGAATGTTTGAAAATTTTCGACCTGACCAACCTAAAAAAATTCTAAAAAAAAAAGTAGAGGGTTTTATCGAGTTTCTTTTTTTGCAACTGAATTTTCATAAGTAGTACTTTTATGCATAAAATAATCAGCTTCGTAACTGTGATGAAAGTTATGAAAATGTTGATCTAAAGTGAAAAATTTACGTTCGGTAAATTATGACTCAAATTTTCAACTTTAAATTAAAAATCTAAACAGGTGACTTCATGGTTCTCAAGTAGGCTTCAAGAATGCGCCAGACTCTCAGCTTTCATAATCATTAAAAAAGGTAGGACTTAATGGGGCTAACTTTGGCCTTAATCGGCCTTCAAAGACTGCGAGGTGGAAAATTCTTAAAATTAGCTATCTGATTAATATATTTTTTTTCCATTTTCTCGCTCCTAAGGTTACCATGTTAACGCGCACATGACAACGCCAAACCATGTTACGAAAAGAGCAAGAGGATCCTGGATTTTTCAATAAAGTTTTATGGTCAGATGAGTCACGATTTGAGCGATCCGGAATATTCAATATTCATAATTACCACAAGTGGGCGAATGAAAATCCACTCGAAGTGAGAGCTTCGACATTTCAACATCGCTTCAGCGTTAACTTGTGGTCTGGTATCCTCAATGGCGAACTAATTGGTCCGTTTGAACTGCCGTCCAGACTTGATGGAGAAACATACAAAAACTTTTTGGAAAATGAACTTCCATTGTTGCTGGCAGATGTGAATCTCGAACTCAGACGAACCATGGTGTTGCAAAATGACGGCGCCCCGTGTCACTATGCAACCCAGGTCCGAAATTACTTAGATGAAACATACCCCAACAGATGGATCGGACGCAGCGGACCAATTAGGTGGCCTCCACGCTCACCTGATCTCAACCCCATCGATTTCTTTATAGGTGTAGAATGTGTATTGCTGCTGGTGGTGGCCACTTTGAAAACCTTTTGTAAATGTTAAAAATAAATTAAGTACTTTTTTCACATTATCATCTGTGTTTTATTCAAAACCACTTTTTACGTAAAACTTTTCTTACCCAACTCTGAAACTATTTGTTGGTTAGTTTTCAGTATTCTTATCATTAATTAACCTTAGGAACGAGAAAATAGCCAATAAAAAATAATTACTCAGATGGGTAATTTTAAGAATTTTTCCACCTCGCTGTCTTTGAAGGCCGATTTTAAACAAAGTAGCCCTATTAAGTACTTCATTTTTTTTTGTGATTATGAAAGCTGAGAGTCTGGCGCATTCTTGAAGCTTACTTAGGAATTATGAAGTCACCTGTTAAGATTTTTAATTTAAAGTTGAAAATTTGAGTCATAATTTACCGAACGTAAATTTTTCACTTTAGATCAACATTTTCATAACTTTCATCACAGTTACGAAGCTGATTATTTTATGCATAAAAGTACTACTTATGAAAATTCAGTTGCAAAAAAAGAAACTCGATAAAACCCTCTACTTTTTTTTTTAGAATTTTTTTAGGTTGGTCAGGTCGAAAATTTTCAAACATTCAGAAAAAAATTCATAACTCGAAAACTATGAAAAGTCGCGGAACATACATGGGGGTGATTCGAATACCCCACAATACGAGGGACCGAAATTTTATTTTTGGACGTCAATGTTCCGGCCACCCTGTATATTGGCACTGTCAAGGATTCAAAATATTGTGAGCGTTGGAAAGCTCAATAAATTCTATACAACATATAGATCTAAAATATGTCCGCATGTGAACAGTTCAATAATATATGATCTGCATTAGGCAATAATATGTGATCAGTCACCCTTTTCAAAAATATCTATACTGTTTTGGCTTCAATAATATCTGAGCAGGCTAAGCTTCTTAATTATCTCTACATGCATGGGAAAGTCAATTATTTGCTGGAGCAAATAAGATCTAGTTTACATTGTTACAGATATTTTCATTGTTTTCTCGCGTTTGCTTTTTAAGTTTGTATTGTGTGTCTTTCGATGCCGTATGCTAGGTAAGGGAGAGGGGGGTAGCCCTGGCCATTTTTTTGTTTTCGATATTATGACTATATTTACTATATTCATTTATACACGGTGAATTTTAAATGGTTGTTTTCCCGAAAGGGGGTGAACTTATCCATAAATATGAACATCTTTTACTATGGAACCAACCCTGAAATATGAAAAAAAATATCAGCTGATCCCTATACATTTTGAGCGTGTTGGTAGGTACCTTGTCATCGACGCTATATGAAAATGATATTCATATTATGTATTGTAAATAGATAAGGTCCTTGTATATGTTATAAGAAATAAATAAATAAATTAATAGGAAATTGTTAGGATAGGCAAATCTCAGAATGTTGGACACCGAAACGAGGCATTACCTTGTCGAGAGCCGTTGTCGTGTCATGTTTTCTAGTGATCATTCTTTGTATAAAATGTGTAGAAATATGTAACCTATGTAATAAAATAACACACAAAAAGATGTATCGGAGAAAATAACCAAACTTGTAATAATTTTAATATTGACCAAATTTTTTTTACATAAATAGCAAGCAATTATTAAAATATTTTATTTATGTCAAAAACATTAAATCTTCTTATGAATCAGGAAAAATCACCAAATATTTTTTTCAAACCGTCAGATTAAGGAAATTCCTCAGCATAATTGTCAGATTATGGGTCAGTACGACTAGGAAATCAAGAAGAACCATCTGTATAAAAATCTGACGCGCTCGAGTATTTCAAGGTCACGCTTTTTTTTGCATTTTCAAATTCGGCCATGACTTTTGGTCGCGTCCAAATCGTCAGTCTTTAAAATAGGAGCTACTGGAGGGTTCACTTAACATACCTTACTAATATCTGACGCGCTAGAGTATTTCTTTGTGACTTTTTTTTACATTTTTGTAAACCTGTTGACGCTCCCCCCACCGCTGAAGGGGAAAATATCACATAACATTTTTTTCTTACCACCTAATCTTCAAATTCCATTAGGTCCCATAGACGCTCGAGTAATTATGGTAGGGGAGGCATTGATGCTAAATTTGTAGTTACTCGAGCGTCTTTGGGACCTACTGGAATTTGAAGATTAGGTGGAATAAAGAAAAAAAGGTTATGTGATATTTTCCCCTTCAGCGGTGGGGGGAGCGTCTACAGGGTTTCAAAAATGTAAAAAAAAACAGTCACCAAGAAATACTCGAGCGCGTCAGATATTAATAGGGTAGTCGCGCCACGTCTGTCTGATAACGGAAAAATAATAATCTGCCGTTTTGCGTGGTGGGGGTGGCCGTACGAAGGGGTCGAAAATATTTTAAAAAAAAATTTACTCGAGCGCGTCAGACATTGATAAGGGATGTTAAGTGAACCCTCCAGTAGCTCCTATTTTAAAGACTGACGATTTGGACGCGACCATCAGTCAGGGCCGATTTTTGAAAATGCAAAAAAAAATCGTGACCTTGATTTACTCGAGCGCCTCAGATTTTTATACAGGCGGTTCTTCTTGATGGCCTTGTTGTACTGACCCATAATCTGACAATTATGTTGAGGGATTTCCTTAATCTGACGGTTTGAAAAAAAAAATATGTAAAAAATATCGAAATCTCGAAAATGGTTCAAGATATCGAAAAAATGTTTGTACAAAAGCTGTAGAGAATTTAACCTTCTACAATATTTATTATGAATACATATACCAAAAAACCCATAGGAAACGAGATATTTGCAATAAATGATTTTTTGACCTTTGACCTTGAAAAATCAGTAGTCGCGGGCACCCTAAGATAAGTAGCTTTTGAGACAAGTTTTAGGGTGTCAAAATAAAGGTTTATACAAGTTAATAGCTGACTATTTCTCATTCTGAGGTGAAACTCATAATATTCCTGGACTATACACTTAATAATGATTTTAGCCACTTCGGCTTGTGCAAATCGGCAGATTAAGATATTTCCGTGATTCGTGACTAATTTCCTTCAAAATAAAAAAAAAACCAATCGCGCTCGAGAAAATCCAGGTGACGTTTTTTTTTTGCAACTTTGCGAGTCTCCAATTTTCTTTCGTCACGCCCAATTTGTCAGATTATTGAAATGTACACTATTTTGCATGTAACTAACTTACCTTACCTTAATCTGACGCGCTCGAGTATTTCAAACCATCGATTATTTTTTACTAATCTGACGGGCTACCCTAGGCGTTCGACACTACATAGAAGGCTCAGATTTGGTGAGAGTACTTCACAAGGTGCAAGGTTGCCCCCCTTATGTTAATCTGACGCGCTCGAGTAAATCCCGAAATCCCCTATTCGCCTCCCCTACCATTACAAATTTAGCAGCATTGCCTCCCCTAAATTTCGACTTATCAGTCAGAACTCAGTTCGTTTAATGGTTCCATCCAAGTACAGACTAACAAATCGGAAGTCGAATGTTCAAATCCAACCGCAACCATCGAGCAAAAATGGACGAGCGCAATATTATTAAGAAATCGCGAAACCTTTTTAGATCAAAGTCATCTGAATCTGTGGATATTTCTATAAATACTACGACTTCTGAGTTATTATTATAGTTTATTTTCAAGTAGTCAACTATTTTAACCCGGTTGGTATCATTTTATAGCGTATCTCCTTTTATACATATATATATAGATTAGAGAAATACGTAACCAACTTATGTTAAGTAAGTAAATTTTTGATTTACTTAATTATTAACGTATTTCTTAATTATAACTACATTTTTTTAAGCTATTGCATAGCTTTTCTCGCGGGCTTTGTTTTGAATGAAATAGTATTTATTAGACGGGCCGGTTGGTGTGGTTGGTTAACACACTGCCTATCACGCCGCAGGTCGTGGGTTCGATTCCCATCCAGGACACACATTTGTGTGCATGAACATGTCTGTTTGTCCTGAGTCTGGGTGTAATTAACTATTTAAGTATGTATTTCCAAAAAAACAGTATTATATGAAGTATATCAGTCATCTGGTTTCCATATTACAAGCTCTGCTTAGTTTGGGATCAGATAACGGTGTGTGTAAAATGTCCGAGGATATTTATTTATTACGATACGCGTGATATGGTAGGCTACTATTGCACGGCGTGAAGTTAGCGCCCGAGCGCAGCGAGGATGCTAAACGCCGTGCAAACCGAGGTTGTCTAAACCTCGGTCACAAGTATGTCATAATTAAGTATTTATATAATTTTAATTGCATAAGTTTATAAAAATGTTATGCGATAGCTTTACCGCGCCAGTCCCCTAGTGCCACAGTTATTTTTTTAGTTATATTACCAGTATTAGCGAACGAATTGAGTGGGTTTATTACGAATGTTAGGCATTGCCCCACCATAGAATAAAAATCAATTCTTTCACTGAAACTACAGTAAAGGTTTTGTTTTTGTAACAAAATTTTATTATAATAGGTCTTTTACCTATGAAATTGCCGTTCTGCAGTACTGGCCATTTTAAATAAAAATAATTTTTGTTTGGCTAAGAATTCTAATTTCAAATTAATTTTATTTTAAAGACATGGTTTTTTTTTCCAAAATTAGTCATTTGTTTATTGATTAGTGTTACATTTTCATCGAATTTCAATCTTTTTCGTCATCATGGATTAACACGTTAAAAATTCGAGTAATTATGGAATATGAGTACCGTCGTGGCAGCAACGCGGCACAAGCGGCACGCAACATCAACGAAGTTTACGGAGCTACACTACAAACCAACGCACCACCTGTTATTGGTTTGCTCGCTTCCGTTCTGGAAATTTCGACCTGAAAAATGAACCTCGCGGTCGTCTGAAGACTTTGGTCGACAATGACGAATTAAAGGCGATTGTGGAAGCTGATGATACACAATCTACGGCTGAATTAGCAGCAGCTTTCGACGTTAGCGTCAAAACAATATTGGTCCATTTGCGTCAAATTGGCAAGGTAAAAAAGCTTGACAAATGGGTGCCCCACGAACTCTATGATCGCCAGCGCGAAGTACGCGTCGAGACGTGCCTTGCACTGCTCAACAGACACACAAATGAAGGAATTTTGAACCGCATTGTTACCTGCGATGAAAAATGGATTCTTTCTGCGGTTATCCGCAAGCGCTCAGCAAGTTGGTTGGATCCTGGTTCAGCACCTAAACAATGCCCTAAACGAAAACTTACCCCTAGAAAAGTGATGGTCACTGTTTGGTGGTGTAGCGCCGGTGTGATTCATCACAGCTTCTTACCAAACGGGGTGAGCATTACTGCAGATGTGTACTGTGAAGAACTGAACACAATGATGGAGAAGCTGGCACATCTCCAACCAGCATTGGTCAATCGCTCGTCTCCGCTGCTCCTGCACGACAACGCGCGACCTCATACTGCACAGCAGACGGTCTCCAAGTTGCAAGAACTGGGGTTGGAAGCTCTCCGTCATCCGCCCTACTCACCAGACCTTGCGCCTACAGAATACTACTTTTTCCAGAATTTGGATAACTTCTTGGCGGGAAAAAAATTCAATACCCGAGAGGCAGTACAAAATGCCTTTGAAGAATTTGTTGCCTCCCGTCCAGCTGATTTATTTAAGAAGGGCATCAATAAACTGCCACTGCGTTGGCAAAGATGCCAACGGTGATTACTTCGATTAATACATATAAAAAATACATGAAAAAAAATCGTTTAAATTTTTTCATACAAAACAGATATTTCATAGGTAAAGACCTAATATAAAGAAAAAATTGTATTGTCGATTGTAGTAGTCTAAAGTGTGATAACTTACCATTTAGAAAAAACTATTAAAGTTATCCTACATATACTATCTTTTGATTTATTTCAAAATTCCCGTAGGTGTTCGTAATTACCCTGCCTTCCCTACTACTGCTACATGCGCGTCAGTTATAATTTTAGAAAAGAAAAGTTTATCGTCGTTTGAATTAAATCTAGCCAGTGTTCAAAAATGTAACAAACTCCTTGACCTATGCTAGTAAAATCATCTTTATGAAGTAGTAATAAGGTTGAATTTGAATTACATTAACTTGTTCAGATATTATTGTATTCTTGTGTGCATACATAATTATGAATCCTATACTGTTCAGATAATTATGATCTTAATGTTGTTCATATAATAATGTGCCTTTGGCTGTATAGATGTTATTGAGAAAAAGGAGGCACATATTAATGAATCCAAATCTTGACCACAATTTAATGATGCTTATAGTTTTCACAATATTATGAACTTTTTTGATGCTCATATATTTTTGGAGCCTGAAAGTGCCCATATATTAATGAACTCGACTGTACAAGACATATTTATAGGACGGGTTAAGTAAGACCCATCTACTCTTTCATTTAAATATTCTTATCATGTGAATATGATAAGAATATTTAAATGAAATGCAGGACTATGGAGACAGCTGGTTGACAAAGTCAAAAGGAGCCACGATCCTCAGCAGTGAGGAAAGCGACTAGGAACATCATGTGAAAGTTGATTTTTGGGTGATCAAATTACGAATAACGTTCGTGCACCAAATATTTGCCGTGCGTGTAATGCCGTAAGAAAAATATATTTGTTTTCGGTAATTTCACTCATTTGCTATGAATGATTACCTAGTGTTGTTTGACAAAGTATATACTGGTTTTCAAAGCACTAACACGGCTTGGTTTGGGACCAGATAGCCTTGTGAAAAATTGCTATGGATATAAAATAAATTACTAAAACATGGATAGAATACGATTTTCGTATATTTCTCTGGAACGCGGGTTATTATTAATGCGCGGCGAAAACAGACGGGCGATATTGATTTTATGTCATTAGTCTATTTATTATGTATAATTAATTTATGTATATGTAGGTAAATATGTCGGGAAAGAGTTAAATAGGTATTTATATAATTATGGCTAAGTGTGACTCATATTATGAGTTTGCAACTTGTTTACATTGCTAAGCTACTGCTATTATACAGATATTCCATATTCTTTTAAGCATGTAACTGCATTTAGATACCAGAATATACAGAATGAATTCTTAAAGTAGGAAGGAGTGGTTGGTCAAATCCTAAACTAATGGTAGGGGAGGCGAATAGGGGATTTCGGGATTTACTCGAGCGCGGCAGATTAACATAAAGGGGGCAACCTTGCACCTTGTGAAGTACTCTCACCGAATCTGAGCCCTCTATGTAGTGTCGAACGCCTAGGGTAGCCCGTCAGATTAGTAAAAAAAAATCGATGGTTTGAAATACTCGAGCGCGTCAGATTAAGGTAAGGTAAGTTAGTTACATGCAAAATAGTGTACATTTCAATAATCTGACAATTTGGGCGTGACGAAAGAAAATTGGAGACTCGCAAAGTTGCAAAAAAAAAACGTCACCTGGATTTTCTCGAGCGCGATTAGTTTTTTTTTTTATTTTGAAGGAAATTAGTCACGAATCACGGAAATATCTTAATCTGCCGATTTGCACAAGCCGAAGTAGCAAAAATCATTATTAAGTGTATAGTCCAGGAATATTATGAGTTTCACCTCAGAATGAGAGATAGTCAGCTATTAACTTGTATAAACCTTTATTTTGACACCCTAAAACTTGTCTCAAAAGCTACTTATCTTAGGGTGCCCGCGACTACTGATTTTACAAGGTCAAAGGTCAAAAAATCATTTATTGCAAATATCTCGTTTCCTATGGGTTTTTTGGTGTATGTATTCATAATAAATATTGTAGAAAATTAAATTCTCTACAACTTTTGTACAAATATTTTGTCGATATCTTGAACCATTTTCGAGATTTCGATATTTTTTATATATATTTTTTTTCAAACCGTCAGATTAAGGAAATCCCTCAACATAATTGTCAGATTATGGGTCAGTACAACAAGGCCATCAAGAAGAACCGCCTGTATAAAAATATGACGCGTTCGAGTAAATCAAGGTCACGATTTTTTTTTGCATTTTCTAAAATCGGCCCTGACTGATGGTCGCGTCCAAATCGTCAGTCTTTAAAATAGGAGCTACTGGAGGGTTTACTTAACATCCCTTATCAATGTCTGACGCGCTCGAGTAAATTTTTTGTAAAAATATTTTCGACCCCTTCGTACGGCCACCCCCACCACGCAAAACGGCAGATTATTATTTTTCCGTTATCAGACAGACGTGGCGCGACTACCCTATTAATATCTGACGCGCTCGAGTATTTCTTGGTGACTGTTTTTTTTTACATTTTTGAAACCCTGTAGACGCTCCCCCCACCACTGAAGGGGAAAATATCACATAACCTTTTTTTATTTATTCCACCTAATCTTCAATTTCCAGTAGGTCCCAAAGACGCTCGAGTAACTACAAATTTAGCATCATTGCCTCCCCTACCATAAAGGGAATAGCGAAAACTGCTGAAAGGAGTCTTGGGGCAGATTTTGATTGAAACTAAAACAAGTAGATGACAGTAGAAGACAAATTGATACCTTGACAAATATTTCTGATAATTATCTTGATGATAAGGATTTTAAAAGATAATAAACTTCATAATCATACAATATCTTTAACTGAAGTTTTGATTTAATTCTTTATTGCCACTTTCTCATAATTCTGAAAGATTATTTTTTAAGAGTCTATTGATTTCAAATGAAATAGATTAAGTACTGGAGAGTATAAGTTATTTAATAGTAAGAAAAGCAACAAGTATTTTAAAACTTGAATACATAGTAGACAACTTATTTATTTATTTTATTACTGTAAATTGTTAAAAATTAATTAATATAAATAAGTATTAGATTAAATATGCTATACTGAAAAAGGTCTCTAAGTTTTTAAGTACTGTGTAATGTTATAAGATCTATGTATGACACTTAGTAGCAGAATAATGAATATGAATTTAACCCCTTGGCTTGCAGATGGGACATACATATATACCCAAACTACCTACTAAAAAAAACATTTCACAAATTGCAATTGAAGTTATTAATCTAGATTTTGTTAGTAAGATACTTTAACCCTACAGACGAGTAAGACATTCACTAATATGTGGATATAATAATATGATTGTATATTATTTCCTGATCTGTGTACTAGTGATTTATGATATTGTAGTGGGTGTCATTTAAGAATAAGACTTTAAACTAATTTCAAAATAGTAATCACTATAGTTTGGTTAATTCTATAGGAATATCCAGTAATTCCAGTATTGATCATAATAATGAAAGGAAAATTATTAATTACACAGAATTTACCTCAAATAGTGTCAAGTGAGAGTAATCCATATCACCCCCATGAAGGCATGTGATATGTTTTTGAGTTTTGTGTGATGTGATCTTTATACATTCAGCCACATAGATACCCATACTACGATAACTAATTTGACTTTAGAACCAAAAGATGTTTAATACATGCCTGACAAGTTTTATATTAGTAATCCACAGGAGGATAAATTAAGTATAACAAAAAGGTTTATATTAGTTGTAAAGCATCCATACACTATGTGTTTAGCCCTTTAATTGGTTAGAGAAAAATTACTAATCTAAGGGATGCCAAGGACTAAAACAAACCGCTTTACAGATGCTGGAGTGGTGGGTGTTGGAGATGGTGCCTCCTCATCAAACCGTATTTTGACCACACCGGCCGTACCAACCAACTCACTTCTGTTAAATGTGAAAAATTATGGTTAAACAAATTATACACTTTAACTGGGGTTGAAGGTATGAATTTATGTAATTAAATGAATAGAACCTTATAATAATTTGATGTGCAAATTTATTGAATATATAATGTATATCAACAAGTTCTGCTGGATAAATTGGAACCTACTTGCGAGTTTAGCAGTGGAAGGTAGATAGTTTTATTACAAATAAAATACAAATTCATACTCACTTCTGGTTCGCGTTTTTGCAGCCACAAACACACGCCGATAGAACTGAGATGAGGGTGACGAGCACCCCCACACTTATAGCTATCTCTATAAGGGTAAACATGGTGAGAGATTTTCACCCAATGGAAATTTCACCGTTCATCAGGTTAGAATCCATTACAAACTATAATGTTATGTCACTCCCATAAAAAGAAACGCTCTATGTACACAACTTTCTTCCATTTGAGTAAAAAGTGTTGAAATGTAGGGCACTCGTAAACACTACCGTATTTATGGAAGGAACATGAATGCTAATTATTACAGGAATGTTACTGTTCATACAGTGTGAATGATGATCAAATTACTAGTAGATAGAGTAATTATTCATTAAAGTATCGCATCATACTTGAGGAATTAGGAATGCGAGTTATTTCGAAGAGTAAAGCAATCAAACCAAGCGCACGTCCACTGAATGAATCAACTCTTTGGAATGAATGAACCATAGAACACTATACTCTAGCGAGGAATGAACTAAAACGTAGTGTTTTTATCCTCTTTGGGATGAACCAAAGAGTATATAATTGAATGAACCAGAATGAACTATAGACAGTGTTACCAACTCTAAAAAATATTTACCCCTAAAGCTAAAGTCTAACACCCCTACAATTGCCACAAATACTTGAAAATCCCCTTGAAGTAAAAGCAATAATTATTACATTAATTAACAATTCTATGCTATCTAATCCTATCCCGTTGCCTGCCTCAATAGGTTTGACGACTGCGCACAAGGGGTATATGAAAAAGAATAATTTGCATTTAATTTATTTCTTTTACTTACAAGCTGTCTTATATTTCAAATAGTCAATTAATTCTGGTTCAGACGTTTTAAAATCATACGTTTGCTTATTAAAATTAACATTTTAGCGGAAGGATTAATGTTGTGAAAGATCCACCATTACGATGTAATGTAAAACCGACCATCATCAAACTTTGTAGCGTATCAGCAGAAAACCTATTTCGAAACTTATAAATCAAATAATCCTTAAAAATTTAAAGCCCCTAAAAAAATCCCAGCCGACGTATTTACTCACTAAATTTGGGGGAAAACCCTCATGTTGGGAACACTGACCACAGACTATCAAGCCTAAACCATTTTTCAATATGAAGAATGTTTTATTTTCATTAAATTCGTGTATTTTGAGTTTTATTGAATAATATCGGCGATGTTTTGTCCGATAAAGATCAATCTAAGTGCACAAGTGAAGTGAAATGAAATCGTATATCGTGACTTTCAAGATTGTCCAAAAAGCAAGCAAAAAGTCCGTGAAAACGAATAAAAAGTTTTAGTGGATCAACCACCAATTTCACTAAAACCTGACTGGAATAATGCACACGAGGATTAGACTTTACTGTGAATGTGACAATATAACGTGACTTTAAAATAAAAGAAGAATATTGAAAAAATATTTAAGCTTGATCTTAGACGAATAATAATAATTCGTCTAAGGGCTTGATAGTCTATTTAACTATAGCCTTTAAATAAACAAATAATAATAATCAGCTGTGCTGTTGGACAGTGCTGCCAGATAGTATAATTAGATACAAAATGTGCATAATATAAATATCTTGTGCGGATTCCATCGTATAATAGATATTACGCAAGAATTACAAAAAAAAAAAATTACACATCCAAAATCTTAACCATTAAGCTAAAAAATATATTAAAATCACTATCATTTCCGGGTGATTCAAACGCGGCCACTATGGCGCGCTTATTTTGTGATGTGAGATTAGACGAGCTCGATGACAAAAATGAATTGTTTGGTTCATAAAGTTACTAAAATCAGTTTACTACCATGGAAAAGCACAGAAAACTTATAAATTATAATAAATTTAAGCGTAGCGGTTACAAACTCTGTGGTCGAGTGTAAAAGTGACGTCACGATTACTCACGATTTGTTCACAGGGCGTTTTGGAAATTTGCGAGGGAATTTAAAAACAGGCACTTTTTGATGATTAAATTTAGAAATGTATTTTTAATTATTAAATTTTGAAAATAATTATGTAGGTATGTTTTTGTAACAATATGAACTATATAAAAAAAATCGTCCAATTTGAAGTCATGTGCATATTCCCTATTGGATATATAATTAAAAAATCAAGTTTAAGGTAAACTTTGCGACATAAAAGTTTTGGAGAGTGCGAGTTTCTTTATCCCAAGCAGGTATTTTTGTTTTAATTATTCCAATCGGAAATAGCACGCTCTCTTTCTAGATAAATATCTTAGTCGACTTTTGGGTGGGGACTTGCGAATTGACGTTGCGTTTTAGTTTCATTTGAAGTGAAATAAAATAAAAGCGTGAATCGTGACGTCCCAAAAAGTCCTTGAAGTGAAATAGCCAGGCCACCACATCAATAAAACCTGACCATTGTACGGACGATTCAATGAATTACTAACTTTACTGTGAATGTGATAGATATGACATGAAATTAACATAAAATACGAATATTAATAACTATACACTGGCAAGAATGTCCTAAAGGATAATTGTCAGCAAAGAAAAACCGTCTCAGTTTTTAGGGTTCCGTACCCAAAGGGTAAAAACGGGACCCTATTACTAAGACTTCGCTGTCTGTCCGTCTGTCTGTCACCAGGCTGTATCTCAAGAATCGCGATAGCTAGATAGTTGAAATTTTCACAAATTATGTATTTCTATTGCCGCTATAACAACAAATACTCAAAACAAAATAAAATAAATATTTAATGGGGGCTCCCATACAACAAACGCTATTTTTTTGCCCATTTTTGCTCGATTTCAATAATGGCAACAGGTAGGCACTTGAAATATTCACAAAATACTCAGTTGTATTTTTACTTTAATTAAAAGGGGAAATATTTAAGAGTGGCTCCCATACAACAAACGTGATTTTTTTGCCTTTTTTATGGAACCCTTCGTGCGCGAGTCCGACTCGCACTTGGCCGGTTTTTGATTCTATTTTGTATAATTTCAGAAATCTGGTGGTATAATATAAGTTGGCGGCTGGCGCTACTGTCGTCTATGAATGAATGCAACAAACTAAGAGAATATAAACACTACGTTTTTTTTACAACGTACGAATTTGAAATTATATTTACCTACTCATTGAAGAGAGAAGTTACAGCAATCGCTACAATAAACTTTATTTATTTATTAATTGAAACGTGATGTGGTGCTTTAAATTGTTTATATGAAATTATCTTCACGAAAGTATTCGCCACCAAACTTTCTCCTAACCTATGAAGTTCAACGCCGGTATGGAGACTAAAAGTGAAATATTTTCTCAAAGACTGATTCTTGCAGTTTCATGGAATATAGCTATGCAAATATTTCTTGCTATTGGACTAGTACTTCTCATTCAAGTTGACCTGATACACCCAATATCATGGATTACATCTACACTTAACGATATTTTTGGTTGGAAAATGGGTATAAACATTGTGTTACTTGGACTGGTCTCGTTTTTTCAAGCTTTTATTTACGGAAGTTACTACATGACACCGTCGCCAAAATATTTTACGAGGTTTTCAATGTTTCTGAATATGTTTTCCATGCAGAATGTAACTTTTAGTATTCTATATGCTCTCAGTGGATATTTTACTATGGGGCTATATTCATCATTGGCTAAAAATAGTTTTAATATTCTGAAGAAGACTTGTACAAACTTTGATGGTCAGTGTCTTATGGAACAAAGCCTTTTCTTACAGTTGGGTGGAATGTGGATGGGGTTGTACTATTTCTTAAACATACACATCTTCGGTGCCGCAATCCTTATCTTCCCACACGTTTATCAAGACAAATTTCAACAGATTAAGTTAGCAGTCTCCAATATACTGTCAATGGGCTTCAGGCATTCTATTGCACCAGTTGCGTATTACTGCATATTCTACTTTTTATGGGGTAATAAACCTAGAAGTGTTGTATCTGATGTCTACAGTTTATACCTGGAAGATCCTCCATTGGATAACATTATAAACTTGATTTATTCTGGAATTTGGATTGGGCTCTGGTTCTACACTAGTTTGTTTTTTGTGTCTGTGTATACAATGAGAACTATATTCAACATTGTCCTTACCGAACCAATTAAGTTTGCAATTGTATCTGAGAAAAGTTTAAACCTACATAATGCTTTGGCTCAGAGGTCACAATTTATCGGATATTTGGGAGCACATGACTTGAGAATAATGGCCATGACTGATCCATCTAGAAGACTGGATATTTTCACACTTTCACAGCCCGGTGGTCATCCAAAAAATTGGAACAACTTACTTGAACAATGTTTGAGCATCATCAATGATTTCACCAAAGAGTTGGATTCTGTTAATGGGGATGGAAAGATTGTTGAAATTGAAAATCCAAACCATAGAAACATTATGAATGTTACCCCACAGATGGGACTATCATACTCATCCAATTTAAGAAATATGGCACAATCACCTAAATTACTTGAGTTAAAAGACCACCACAAAACAAAAGCAGAGGACACATTTGCTAATGCTGTTAAAGAGGAATTCAATATGTTCCTTCAAAAACTTTGCCAAAAGCCAGGAATCAGTTACTTCTTTGGAGAGCTCACTGACACAAAATTTAAATTTTTAATGATGCAAGCTCAACCTGTAATGTGGACCTGTGAAGGGCTGGCTTTTATTGCAGCTGCTTCATTGCAAGAGGATAAATATGGAGTAGTACAGAATGATTTACCAGTGGTGATATCAGCATTGATCAGTCTCAAACATAATTTAGACAAATTAACAAAACCTGGCCTGGTGCCAAGAAAACACTTACTCAATGACACATTTGCCATAAAAATGAAGGCTGCCCTTATTTCATCAGTGAAAAGGAGTATTTATAAAATAGTCATAACATTCTCAAAATATTTGCATGAGATACCATTGGATCCTGATATTCAAGTTGCTATTCAACCATTTTTAATATGTAAGGAAGCCTAAATTGTATTGTGATTAACTATAGAACTCTTTGTGTTATAAATAAATTACTTTTAAGATATTGTTTGTTTCATTTTAAAATAAAACACAAATATAAATAAAAAGAATGTCTAATATTTTTTTATAAAATGATAGTACCTAAATTATCACATTTTGACTAGAAATAACAATCTTATAAATTACGACTAAAAGTACCATCAATTGCTCTATGAAATATTAAATCATGAAATATCTAAACAGTATGTTGTTGAAATATAAATGCATCAATAGAGTATGAAGAATGTTTACAGTAAGGTATCTTCATCACGTAGATCACTGCTCAACAAAAGTGAGCGCTGACTGGCCGCGCCCAGCAATGCTGTGCGCTCAGCTGATGATGTACCAGACTCGCAACTTAAAGATGCTGTCAAACAAATTGCCTTTCTTTTAATAAAATGTTATTAGTTATAAAAATCTGAATAAACAGTTGATTTTTTAGTTATTTAAATAACACACTTCATGATACGATTATTAAACAACTAGACACCTAAGGAAGAACAGGGGAAATGATTTACAAGAGAGATTAATCACCATATGAAAAAAACATGCAAATCAACATTCAGGTATATTCAAGTGTAAAACAACATCATGTTTACTTCAAAATTGTAAATTTTTCACTTGTATACACCTAACCTCGAACGAACCACACAATACAAGACGGAGTGAAAGATAAGAGAGGTTGAAAGACAGACAGGAGAGACCGTTCCGTGTATAAGTAGTGCGGTACATACGAAGGCGTGTTTACCGTCGGGGCTAGCGATGGGAGTGGCGCTAGTGCTGCGTCGCTCGGGCGACGCCAGCGCCACGCGCGCCGGCGACTCTGTCATCGACGCTTGCAGGCTGTAGCTCTCCCTAACAATCAATACATCAAAATCAACGTACCTACCATTTAATAAGAACAAGCGGCAGCCTCGAAGAAGTTTTTTTTATATATTATAGTTGTACATTTGTTTGTATATTTTGTACATTTGTTGTAAATAAAATTCAGTTTAAATTAAAAATATGTAGGTACTTATACATAGCTGTCCCCCGCGGTTTCACCTTAGGTAATTGTTAGAAATTGCAACACAATATTCGCATATCAAATGGCATATAGAGTAACCTGTATCCAGAGGTGGAGGATGTCTGTGAGATTTCGCTGTCGTAGGAGGTGTCGGTATTGACGGCGGCCGGCAGTAGGAAGGGAGGCTGCGACCAAGCGCGCCGGAGCGGTGTACTGTCGCCGCCTGGGGAAGAACCCTCGTCCGATTCTAGCCGCATGTGAGACGCCTGCTAATACAAAATTATGCTTTTACACAATCAGTACTCGGGCGGTGGTTAAGGGGGGGACTCCCTTTTACGAGGAATTAGTGATGACGCTATGTCGATTTCAATCGTGTCGAATCGTAACTCAAGGGGGAGCAACTACACCCATTGCCCCGCCCCCTGGATCCGCGCCTGTCAGTGCTAGGCGTTAAGCCTTATAATCCAAAGTACCTACTAGTCGACGCGTATGTGAGTGAGTGCGTGCGGATGCGCACTAGGGATTATATGATGGATTGACGCTTATACCTACTCGTATTTAGCACTAAACTAAGGATGTTGCCTATTCCAAGTTTTTTTTTTAAATTATCATACCCAACATCGACCATGTTATACAATTGATTTTTATTTCCAATCTAACCTCAAAAAGACGATCTTTTTGATAAGGTACATACATACATATGACGTCAACTTTCGGTATTTAATTCTACTAATATTATAAATACTAAAGTAACTAACACTCATTTTGCTCTACATTTTTGGTAGAGCTAAATTGATAGTCAAATAATTTAGGGCATTCGTAAGGCTCAGATTCTGCCTTTAGACGGAGCTTGAATTAGGCAGTGGCGTGCGCTCCATGTAGGCAGAAAGACACTGCCTACCCTAATAACTCAGATTAAAATCTTTTTCAGTTCAGATATCTAATATTATTTTATTTACGAATAAGTACTTAATAAATTAAATTTAACAATAAAAAAAAAACTTTAATCATAATTTATCTCCATCTATCGAGTATCGCGGGTATCACTATTACATAATATGCAAGCTCGTTCGTACAATTTAAAACAACTTAGCACCACAGCTAGCCGCGGAAAAGACACAAACTATTGTTGTCTAAATGTTTATATGTGTGCTCTCGTAATCATGCGGATTTATAGGTGTGTGCGCCGTGCGCGTTCCTATAAATACGTAGCACACAATGTCGCAAATAACGCCTACGTTTCCCCATCTCGCTCTTCCAGCGACCTCCAACTAGCTCTCAGAAGAGACTTGAAAACCCTATTCAACTTGGGAAGCTCCGTCATAGTGGCGGGCGACCTAAACGCGAAGCACCGCCTCTGGAACTGTCATACAAACAATCCCAGAGGTATTGTAATTGAATCCCTCCTCGGGCCGCTGAACATCGATTTAGTCGCACCCCTGGAACCAACTCACTACCCGAACATACTTGACCACAGACCCGACATCCTCGATGTGGCACTGTTGAAGAATGTAAGCCTAGGCATACACGACGTGACAGTGCACCACGAGTTAGTATCCGACCACCGACCTGTAATCTTAGAACTTACACCGAACGCAGGTCCCCCAGATTCAGGTCAAACCCCTCTCACCAAAGTCGTGACGAACTGGGACAAACTAGGCGAAAGCCTCAAGTCTGTCTCATCTGTTCACCTCGACAAAATCCCTAGCAGCATAGTCACCGCTGACGAAGCTGTCGGCGCAATCGACTCCCTGACCAGCCACGTGCAATCGCTTATTAGCGATTGCTCTCGGACAGTACCAGTGGAGAGCAATCGACGCTGGCGCTTGCCCGACGACGTACGTGACCTGATCAGGGAAAAGAACGTAGCCATGCGCGCCCATGACCGACATCCAACCGAAGACAACCGCGTCCGCTTGCGTACTCTCCACCGTGCCGTCAAGGAGCGAGTGGCAGAGGCACGCGAAAACCAATGGGACCAGACTATGAAAGACATCCAACCCTCCCATCTAGCCTTTTGGCAACTTTCACGTGCCCTAAGCAAGGACACGGTTGCCCCTATTCCACCACTAAAAAGGCCCAACCTCCCACTCGCCTTCGAAGACGAGGAAAAGGCGGAATGCCTGGCCGAAAGCCTGGAGCTCCAATGTACCCCCAGTTCCCTCCCAATCGACCCTGTTCATTTGGAGGAAGTTAATTCGGAAGTAGAACGGCGAGCTTCACTCCCGTTACCCCCACCTCCTCTCAACGAAGAGGAAGACCCCGTCCCGCCCGTGACCCCGGACGAGGTCAAACAGATCATCCGGGACCTTCACCCGAGAAAAGCCCCTGGCTCGGATAAAATCACAAACAGAGTGGTCAAGCTGTTTCCGGCTACCCTCATCACGCTCCTGACAGCGATCTTTAACGCTGCCCTCTCCAACAACATTTTTCCACACCAGTGGAAAACAGCCCACGTAATTGGGATCCCCAAACCCGGCAAACCTAAATCCGAGCCCTCCAGCTACAGACCTATCAGCTTGCTCAACGTCATGGGCAAAATATACGAAAGGTTAATCTACCTCCGACTCAAAGCGTACGCCGACGCTAATAAACTCATCCCCGACGAGCAGTTTGGCTTTCGAACCAGACACTCGTGCGTTCAACAAGTCCATCGTATTGTTGAACACATCTCCGCCAACTTCCAGAAAGGTCAAATGACCGGCGTCCTCTTTTTCGATGTTGCAAAGGCATTCGACAAAGTCTGGCACAACGGCTTAATCTTTAAGCTGTACAAACTCGGAGTGCCAGTCAGACTCGTGACCATCCTACGAGACTTCTTGTCAAATCGCCATTTCAACTACCGAATAAAAGGAGCGCTATCCTCACCCCATCCCGTCTTAGCCGGAGTCCCCCAAGGCTCTGTGCTGTCCCCCTTTCTGTTCACACTCTACACGAGTGACATCCCCAAAGCTGGCAAAGCACAACTAGCCCTTTTCGCGGACGACACCGCAATATACTATTCAGGCAGATGCCCCACGGCAATTGCCAAAGTTCTCCAAGCCGCAACTCACACCCTAGGTCCCTGGTTTCGGAAATGGAGAATTGAAATAAATCCCACCAAAAGTCAGGCGGTACTGTTCTTCAGTCCCGCCAAGAAATACATTCCCACTCTCCCCCCTCCAGTCACCATGTTTGGCGAGCCGATCCCTTGGGAGAGGCAAGCTAAATATCTCGGTGTTACCCTGGATGATCGTTTGTCCTTTTCCAACCACATAAGGAAGGTTCGTGCACGCGCCTACCTTGTGTCCAGTCGCCTTCACTTCATGCTAAACTCAAAGTCCAAACTTGCCCTAAAAAGCAAGGTCAGACTTTACACCGCGTGCATCCGCCCCATTATGCTCTATGCATGCACTGTGTTCGCACATGCATCCCCCAAGCTGATCCATAGCCTCCAAGTGGTACAAAACCGCTTCATGCGCAAAGCCACGGGCGCCCCGTGGTACATGCGTAACCTAGATCTACACATAGACCTCAATCTGCCCACAGTTAAGCAATTCATTAAGTGCGCTTCTCGCCGTTATTACGATCGTGCCCTAAACCACGCGAATCCGTTAATAGTCAAAACTGCCAACTATACTCCTTCAAAGATCTCAAAAATCCGTAGGCCTAAGGTCGCCCTCAGCGAGCCGGATGACCCCATAACTTTAGCTCAAATTCAGGATAGGGAGGCTCGCGCAGCCCTCGAGAAACAACGCCCGCGTTTCCGCCCTCGCCGGAGAGGCCCGTCGCGACGTCCCACTCAGATTCAGTCTCGTCCCCCCGTTAGTCAGTCGTTAACGGCCCGAGCCGCCACAGTCAGCAATCCGACCGTCCCCTAAAACTCCTCCAAATCGCTTAGGCGAAGTCCGTCCCACTTTTTGTGTCCCCCGACGACGCCCTGAGCCGAGGTTCGGGCCCCAACTGGGGCGCCCCCAGCGGTGAGTCGTCACAAACAAACACGGCTGAGAGCCCTAAGCGCTCGCCGAATAGTCCGCGTAAGGGTGTCTATGGTCCTTCAGACCGCCACCTTTAAGTCCTCCTCAAAAAAAAAAAAAAAAGTCGCAAATAACGCACACAAGCGCACAAGGTAGGCAGTGCCTATGGCCCGCTACGTAAAAACGCTGAGCGACAGTCGATGGAGGGGATGTGTTTACGCACGGGTACTATTGCGTCGTAAAGTATTAGACTATTGTTTTGTAAAATAAGTGTAATTGTTTTGTTGTCGAATCATAATTTAGGTACTTTAGTAGCTAAATAGTACTTTGAAATAGGCTGGAATTAAAAATATGTATTGTGTTTACTTGAGCATAGTTTATACATACATATTTCGATGTTAAAATAAAGAGTTGGTTGTGAAAAGAAAAACTAAGCCAGATGACGTCGCGGTGTTAGTGTTACTTATTCATAAAATAATAAATACTACAAAGAATTTTTCTTTCCTTGCTATGTAACACCATCGTCGTGCAAAGAAAGTTGTGTGTGCGACTGTATTTTGAGAGCGAACGAAGCGTCATCTCAACGCGGGAAGCATGGGTCGACTGATGAATGATTCGAATGAACCAAAAATGGGCGCGCACAGTCATACTTGCAGAGTGTTCCCCCGTCGCGCCCCCTTTATACCACCAATTTGATCGATAAATCGCTCAGTGCGCAGGCACAGGCGCAGTTTTTACGCGACGAAGTTAGTTATGCCATTATTTTAAAAAGTAGCATTGTTTCATTTAATTATCGCTACGCATAGCACCATTACTTTTTTGTCGTATTATTTTTTTATAGTTTAGTAATCGTGCGCGTCTGGGTAGGTACTCTAGGTCAAATCGCCATTATTGTTTGTTTTTTTTTTTGTTGTGAGGTGTTTTATTAGGTACCTATTTGAATTAACGCTGATAATAGTGTAGAAAATGGAAAATATTCACTGTAAAGTTGTTGTGGTGTGTGTATAGAGTAAATATAAAAGTTATGCGTTTTCAAAACTATGTTTCAGTGATAAAATACTAATTATCGTATACCAAAACCAACATGCAGGATTTTTGGTGAGTTAATAGCTTTTAAAATGTCTTGCCTACCCTGTCTAAAAACCCTGTGCACGCCACTGGAATTAGGTATAGGTACCTACATAATAATATAAATTAAATTGAAAGCATGTTTTTTGAAATGACCTCCGGTTTAGTATGTCTGCTGCGTCGAAACTTGAAGGTCTTCTTGGAAGGTCCATGAGCTCTTTGCAGTCGCGGTCGCTCTGTGGGGCTGTCGGGAGGAGCAGACGCCGCTGATGTGTCGCCCGGGGACAATGGGGACCATGGGGTGATTGATGTATCACCTACTGTCAAAACATCCATTAACGAGGTTTGCTTACAAAACATTCATCAAATATACACAAAAATGTTAGCTACAAAATATTAAAAAAAACTGAGAAATAAAATTCCTAAGGTTTTACTGACTTTGGAGTATTATTAGTTGGTATGAAAATAAGTAAACGAATCGTTACCTGTAGTAAACTTGAATTCAACAGATGGTACAAAACGAAGTTTGGTTTGAGTACTCGCGTATGACGGAGTGCTAGCCGCTTGTTTCACGTCATTTCCGAAATTGTTCGAACCTGTTGATATTTTTTCTGTAATTCTGTGCCGTAATTTAGTTACACTTGGATTCGTTTTATCTCTCTAAAGTGATTATAATACAAAACTTATTCTTTAATTGGTACTGTCTGCTTCATTCCAAAGACGTTGGCAACTAATTTTGTTTACCTTTTCAAAATCAACCTATGTAAGTAGTTATACTTTTAAATGCCGTCAATTTAATTTATAAATATTGCTCTACTCACCTAAATGTGAATTGCCACTATTATTGTTACTGTTGTCGCTCTGTCGACCGCTATTGTTTGCGGGTGCGTCGAAAGTCGGCATGTGTTGGCTTGTCGTCGAACTGCTTGATAGAGATTCTATAACAGGAGTTTTGAAAAAATAAATGCAAGGTAGCATCCATAATAGTATCCCCTTTGTCGGCTAATACTCTTCAATAGAAGAAATTTTGCGCCGGCAATTACACTTGAAAGCCAGTTGCTTTTAAGGCATTTAAAGGACTACAACACACTAGCAATCCCCCTAATGCTAATGACTATAGGCGACGATAGTCACTTACCATGAGGTGACCGCCTTCCTGATTACCTTGTGGTATAAAAACATGTTGCGACACCTATCTACATCGATACAGTTCGCAGTAGGAGTCGTTCCTAGATAGATGGCGCCACAATAATCTACATCGCGCTTACGAAGTTTTCAAGCGATCTGCACCGCGTTGTTGGACCGCGGTAGACAGATAGAAGTACCTCTCTGATGAGAGAGCGGGGCCGAAGGGTGATCGGGTGTTCTCGGCAGGCCGCCAGCTCCCGCTCGGCCCACCAGCATCGATATCAAGGAGGGCCGGTGCTGCTGGTGTTTGTCCGCAGCCGCGCCGCTGCGAGGGAACGCCTCGGAAGCGCGCTTCCCGCCGCCCGCGCCTTGACCTAAGTTCTCGGCAATTTGCTCTGTGTGGGGTTTCATACACATATCTGTAACTTGGACATTGGTCCGTCTGGTCTTGGCTTTACACTGCAATATACTGAATTATGAGACTCATCATGTGTCTATTGTTTTCATTTTCTTATATGTCTTTAAATTTTTAGGCTCTGACTTTATTTTAATTGTAGTTGACTTTTAAGAATTCTATTTGATGCACTGATTTTGCATTAACATATATATTTTACTAGCTTTCCGCCCCGCGGTTTCACCCGCGTATCCTTTGAGATTGAATTTAAAAAAAATCTTTCTTAATCCTCGTCTACATCTTAAAAACATTACCTGTGAAAAAAAAACAGCTTTCTAGGTCTAACACTGGGCGTTGATGAGTCAGTCCTTCTCATTTTTCATACCAAGAAACGGAAATAACTCCTAACTTTGAACCCCCGTTTCACCCCTTCAGAGGTGGAATTATAGGAAACGCTAAAATACGTATTTCTTTATTTTTATTTGTTAGCCTAAAAACAAAGTTTCATGGTTCTAGCTTCAAAAATGATGCGACTTCCCTACAAACTTTCAACCCCTTTTTCACCCCCTTAAAGGTTGAATTTTAGAAAACGCTAAAATACGTATTTCTTTATTTTTAATTGTTAGCCTAAAAACAAAGTTTCATGGTTCTAGCTTAAAAAAATTGCAGACTTCCATACAAACTTTCAACCCCCGTTTCACCCCCTCAGGGGTATAAATTTAAATAACGCTGATACACGTGTTTTTTTTATTTTGAATTGATAGTCTAAAAACAAAGTTTTATGATTCTAGCTTCAAAAATGACCGACTTTCATACAAACTTTCAACCCCTTTTTCGTTTTAGTTTATGTTTGTACATAGGTATAGGTTACAGTTTTGAAGTCGGTTTTTGTTTTTTATGTTTAAAAATAATTTTATATATATAGATTATTACATAACAAGTAGGTATGTATGTGATGACTTTAGTAGGTGTCTTAACTCAAAATTTTGGAAAACATTTACCATGGGGCCGAATCAAGATTTTGGGTTATTTTAAACGTTTTGATACTGGATGTAGGGTATATATATTAATTTAAAGTAAGCAACTAATCTGACATAAATAACACATTTATTTTTAGAAGACATTTAAGTGACAAAGCCGTTTCTAGTACTATTCTTAAGACCAATAAATGGTTCCACAAATCACACTTACGCTATAAAACAAGCAAGTTAATAAAGCACCCCTCACCGAATTTATATTGGTCGTGTGTGTCTCTCATGGCGCGTAGCTCTCGGGCTAGCTCGGCTAGTAGAGCGCCGCGAGCTCGGGCCGCGGGCAGCTTGAGACCGCGCACTCGCTCGCGGACTACGAACTGCATGTGACGCTCGTTGTCGCCGATCGGAGGTTGGGATAACTATTTAAGTTTGCAAAGGAGAGCATGTTTATTACAAAGTTATCTATTTTGTCATTTTTCATATGGTACTCATTCAAACTGGGTATCACAAGTCAGTTTATCTTTTAATTTTATATAATTTAAATAGAAAACTATCTGAATATGCTTGCGCAAAAGACGCTCAAAATTTATTCATGGCAAATGACTTCTTTATGAGTAGCAAGCAGATAGCTTGGAGCAGTACAAAGTAATCATTAAATTCGCGAGAAATAAATCATAGCGCTTACTCTTTTAAAAAAATACTCAGAATGTTTACAATATCCGTTTAAGCGTTCCCCAAATTGATGTACCTATAGGTAAATTAAAAGGTGCAGGAGGTATCATATAATAGAAGCATGCACCACATAGTAACAAACTTACTTTATGTACAATAAAAGGCTGCAGCAAGATATACAGCGGGGTGCGATAAGTGACGACATGTTCTAGAAAGTCCCACAAGTGATGGGCGGCCTCGTTCCTACGTCCGAGGTCGCGCATGGAGCGCGCTATGCGGCCCCACTCCGAACATAGCTCGCTCGTGAAACACGCACACATCACTTTTAGAGCTGTAAATTAATTAATGAAGGAATTTCGCTGTTTTATATTAGCTTCTCTAACTAGGATTATTATTTTTTCCGTCCTTCTGGTATCAAAGCTGTACTTTAATATAGAGCGGACTCTTTATATCATAATCTGCATTTTTCCCAGTTATTTAGGGTCGATACGATAATATGAGCATCTATTCAATTCTCTTTGACACATTGCCAAGACTCCACATGATTGGGAAAAGGTAAATGGTGAACGAAATTAACTCCTTTCTCAGACGTTGTGTGATAAACATTATTAGAGGATAAGGCATGATAGTTTTGTCAGTAGATACTATATTCAAAGAAGTTTTGGCAGAAATCACAGATTTATTTTCCAAAAAAAAACGAAAACTTGGACGAATAAACCACTCGTCCAAGGATATTACATATATTGTCATATACCTAATATGACAATATAATATCCTGTAATATTCTTGGCCATCTGATTCCATACTAAGCAGAAACTGATATACTTCTTTTAAATACTTATATAAATAATAAGTAAATCTATTCTACCTATTATACCTACTTCAAATATTTTCTAGTTTATTTACCTACATAAGGTAACAAAATTAAATGTAAAACAACTTACCAAGAAAAGCAATTCTATACAACTGATTGGACAACCGTGTAGTATTCCTCGTGTCCCGACTACCGGTGAATGTAAGTGAGTTTGCTCTAGCATCAGATGCGTTTAATTTTGCGTTGACAGCGGCTAATTGTCCAGGCGGAGCCGGGGGGCATAGTGCGTTTAGAACCACTGACACTAAGTAGCTAACGTCAGATTGACGTAGGGGAGGCACGTCTGGAAATATTACGAATTATAAATAAAATTTTTGAAGAAATCCTTATAAAGATGTAATGTTTTTAATAAATGACCCACCTTTTCTGCCACTGCCAACTCGCAAGCATAGCGGCATGAATAGATTCATAAGCATATTTTCAGTTTTCTCAGCTGTTTGGAATATTGCACTTCCCCCACACATTTGTTCTAACGAATAACTGTCCTACAAAATAAAAAAATCTAATAATGAATGACTTAGAAAAATACATAAAATATACGTACATTTAAACGTAAATGTTACTTACTCCAGTATTGATAATCTGCAAAGCAATAAGTCGAACGACTGTGCTGCAAAAGTGTGGCGGTGGAGGCTGCGACATCAAAGCCGCTGTGGCTGACGATAAATTCTCACCGCTATTATTTTCAGATACTATTAACGCCTGAAAAGATAAAATTTATGTATTAATAAATTTTTAAACGACTACAAAAAAAGAAGAGGTTTACAAGTCATCTGTAGGCAAGATTTTTATGTATGTTTTTGTTTATGGGCATAGTTATTTGTTTATGATCTTGATGATTCGTTTGCTCCTTGCTTATTTATGGACGTAGAAACTCTAATCTGGCATTTCTCAGATTTTCCACACCGTTATTTTATACTTTGGGTTTGATTTTATTTTTTGTTAGTTTTCTTTTTGTAGGTATAAACGACACGTTTGCAGAATTTACATAAAAACACATCTCAAAAGCGGAGAGTTACTATATCAATCTCAATACAATCAAATGGGTGTCTACAAATGGTCCACGAGATGTGACGCCAAAAACTACTAGTTTAACATTAAATATAAAAGATTTAAATACTCACTTGTACAGTATTTAGAAGCGTTTTAACTTGCTGCCAGTGCATTATGTATGGACACCTTATCATAGTCTCGTATACGCCTTTTAGGAGAACTGCTGCCGAATCCCAGTCAGTGTTTCTCTGTGGAAAAGAAGCAAGATTTAGACCTCATTTTCATTTAGAGATTTTTCAATTGAATTGAAGCAAATAAAGTATTTACTTCGATCTCTTAAACGGATACTAACATGTCAGGTACCAAAAAGGATAGCTGTGCAAAATCATATTCTTTTTTTATTCATATCTTTGGGATAGAGTATATAATTTACCAAATTATTAATTACCAAATGATAAATTGTTCATGAGTCACACTGCCGAGGGGGGGTAATGTTTTTCGAGCGATGTAGCCTCAGTTTCACGGATTTTAATATTTCCTCACAATTCATTAATACTAATATATTGTGGAAAAGTGCGCATGCTCTTCTAAATTACAATGGCGTTTAACAACTCACCCTAATACTAGGCTTTTTGGCAATCTTCAGAAAGACCTTATCAAGTCGCCGTAGGATCATAATAAGAGCTGGTCTTAAAGCATCATCGGCCCAATCGGCAGCTGGTAATACCAGTGACATATACCGCTGTAAACCACGACAACCCATTGATTCGGGGTCGTATGGCGATACCTTTAGCAGCGAGTGGGCTATTTCTGCTAGACGCTAAAAAAATATAGAAAAGACTGATAAAAAAACGAGCAAGCCTTTTAGTCGCATATGATGTGTAACATCTGACATCTCACCTCGGTAACACCAAACATGTACCAACCTGTCAGAAAATGGGTTGGTGCTATCTGACAGCCAACTCTTCCACCGCGCGCGCAAATTGGTCAATAAATAAGTTTTGAGCTTGAGGCTGTATGGGCTCATTCGTCCATATCTGACAGCCAACTCTACCACCCGGCTTCTTATTCATTCACTCCCACAGATTGCAGGAAAGCGAGAGGAAAGATGTTACACATCAACAATCTATAACTTGAAGACTCTTTGATAAGAACACTTACTGCATGTGACTTAGAGTCTAGTAACTCCACAGGTTTGCCCTCACTACTACCGCTGCCCTTAGAACCATTGAGATCAAGTAGTCGTGTTGTTGCGCGACCTATAAATTCCCCCACTAACGATAGTAATACATCTCTGGGACGACGGTACTCTGCACGGACCAACTGAAATAATCGGTGTTATAAAGTAACAGTATATTGTTATTTAGATAGCTGAATTGAAAAGTCACGATACACGCTTTTATTTTATTTCACTTCACTCGTGTTTATTGGACAAAACGCCACCGATATAATCAATAAACTCAAAATACACGATTTTATTGAAAATAAGCCGAAAAAGTTCCGCGATTCTTACCGTCCTTACCCAGAATTATTTAGCAGACTGGTAGATTCTGCAATTTAGTTGAAATATCTATTAGTTCAAATTATACCTCTGAATCTTCGGTGCCTGTATATTCAGGAACCGGCATCTTGGAGTTATCAAATTTTGAGTGTGATTCTTCGAAGGCAATGATTGTTGCAGCAGCTGTGCGCGGCCCTGTTCTTTGTGAAGACCCTTTATGTTCTGGGGACGTTCTATATGGACCATTATATGACCTACGGACATACAATACTATAGTATTTGAAGGTGTGGCTGAGGCACAAACATTTTTTAGTAAAACATATCTTACTTAGATAATCCCTCGCAATTATTGACTAAAGTTTTGATTGCAATAGCCAGTTGCTGTATAATCTCCTTTTCCGTTTTTCCTTCTCTGTTATAGGTTGGTAACTGAATTTGTTTTACGTAACAGGGGAGTATCGCTTCTAGAATGATCTGTAAAATTATGAGACCACGTGACAATTTACTATAATTTAAATGTACATCAACAAAATAACACAGATTCGACATTATCACACAATGGACTTATCTACAAGTGATGATGTGGCCGAAGGTGGTAAGCACACAACGTCTAGATGGCTCTCAAGTGCAGCTGTCTGAACAAAACCGATTAGGTGCTTGGTGGCAGATTCTCAACTTGAGGGTGGTAGCCAGCCAGTCGGGTATTACAAAGTACCCTACCACCGTGCTAAATAAAATAACTCACCAACATTTGATATCCCCGCATACTCTCAGCAGAATACGACACAACCATTACACACAGACTTATACAATCGAGTACATTGACCATTTCTTCTTCGTCTCGATAACAAAAGTCTATTGGTTTGAGAGGTTTTTCTTCTTTGATTAACTCAGCTATATGAAGCGGGTCGGGGGAAGGTGTTTCCAGGCTTAGAAGAAGGTTGAAGAGACAACTGGATTGTACCTGATGATCAACAAGGTTTTAATACAGTATTAGACTGATTGAAGAACTTTTTACAGGGATTTTATTCTCTCTAGTACTTATAATATCATCTATCATCTATTTATGATATTCGTTGTTTGTTGTGTACTATCCTGAAATATTTTTCAACTGTTTTTTTTTATACTACAAGTGATAATCAGGCAGGCGGCTCACCTGATGTTAAGTGAATACCGTCACCCTATAGACATTAGCAATAGCAGGAGGATTGCCAATGTGTTACACCTTAAATTGGCTCTCAAGTGCATTTGCCGGAAAACACCAACAGGTGCTTCCGACAGATTTTCAACATGAGGGTGGTAGCAAGCCAGTTGAGTACTACAAAGTACCCTACCATCGTACTGTGGTTTCCTCATCATGTTTACATTCACCGAAAGCTCAAGCTCATGTAGGATTTGAACCCACGACCTTCACCGCGGTATCGGATGTCACTACCACTGAGCCATAATCGCCTTAAAATATTCTCTTTAAACTCAGTTTTAGAATTAAGTGACAGTAGCGTCAAGGGTCAGCTATTTTCACGAACACAAAAAACTATTGCATTTCACATACACGCACATTAGCATTCACTTTCCTTTTAATTTGAGATAATGAGGCAGTTACTTACTTTACTGGCATCTCCATACGTGGATTCTTCATCAGTATCCAAAATAGCAGAGACCGATCCAAACATTTGTAATATGAAAGGTTTTCTATTCAATAAGTAGAACTGTTTGACGGCATACTCTATTGTGGTGGTAACAAGTTTGTTTGTTTGAAAGTTTGAGTATATTTGCAGGAGAGTTGGCATTATTAATAAGTATCTGAAAGTTTTTGAACGTAGCATTAGATGAGCTTTCTTTTATGAATAAACAAAAATAAGCATACGTACCCATTCGTAGAAAATATGCTCTTAAAATTGAACGCAGCGTTAACGTATGTTGCTATCACATATCTTAGAATCAACGAATCTTCACTATGCAGCATCAATGCACCATTTAGTACGTTTAAAAACAAGTGGATATCTCTGGACGATGTGAAATTTCCAGCCATAGCTTCGAACATACGTGCTATAAGACGTACCCACCTGAAACAATATGCCAAATTAACAAATGTATTTTTAAGACATAAAAAGTTTTGTTTTTAAATTAGCAGGCATTTTCTGCAGCCACCGTCAACTCGACGAATATAACTATTTAAGGCGATGATAGCTCACTGGTAGTGACGTCGGATATCGCGGCGAAGGACGTGGGTTTGAATCCTACAGTGAGCTTGAGCTTATGATGAAGGAAATCATAGCACGGTGGAAATCTGTCGCCAAGAATCTGTTGGTGTGTTCCGGCAGTTGCACTTGAGAGCCAGTTGCCTCTAAGGTGTAAAACACATTGGCAATGCCGTCGGTATTGCTAATATCTATAGACGACGGTATCCACTTACCATCAGGAGACCCACCTACCTGTATGTCACTTGTGGAATAAAAAAAGAATATAAAGATATTATTATATATTTTCATGGGGCAATTTTAACGTAACATTATTGTAATACTAACATGAACTTATGTAGGACATCTAGCCCAAGAAGAATAGTTCCAAGTGGACCTCCGCTGTAGAGTACCAAATCAGCCTCCAGAGCTTTGCGAGGAAATGAAGGTAGCTTCATTAACTCGTCATGTAAGAACACCACTCGTTGTACCACCTGAGACATTTTTAAGAAAATACATAGGATAAGGCCAAAAACATACCGTATGACATTAATACAATGTGGACTTTACTAGAGACTTTGTATTTTTCGCTTCGCTTTCCGTTGTAGTGTTGCATTAGGATATAACTATTGGTTTAAGCGGCGCACGCCAGTAAAGCTCCCAGTCAGCATGATTTGTTCCGAAAGCTTCAACAATCATCATCATATTTCAGCCACGAAACCTTAATGAATTATACAGAGAGACAGACGCGGCGGGGGACTTTGTTTTATAAAATGTAAGGCTTTTCGTCTTGGTTACATACCATATCAACATTTTTGAGTATAGCCCACGTCAGCAGCACTTTGCCAATTTCAACGAATTTTTGTAACAATTCTTGTTGTTGCAACTTGTGAAAAGCTTCGTCTGGTTCCATGTGTACCAAGCCTAATTGTGGGTATTGCGAGCGTTTGAAGAAATAGTGGTCACGTACATAGCTCTGCGGATTGTGGATTTGACCTGGAAAATCTTTATAGTTTAGACAGTACAAACATACAATGAACGGTTGGTTAGTACTTCAAAATTTTGATACAAAAACAATGCATGGTTAGTTATTACCTATTTGCCCAATTTTCGTTCAAATTTATCTTACCCAAAAGATGATCACAAAAGTTTAGCCTATGCATCTCCCGTATGTGTGAGCGTGAGAAGACATCACTAATGAAACATGCAAGACTTACGTGTTTTAAAATCTACAAGAAAATGTTCTCGGTGCAATCTTTCTGGAATACTGAAGAAGTCGAGAGATTCTTTCAATATTTGGGAAAATACTGTGTCTTCTTGTACAGGGAATTGAGATGGTATACTGCCTTCATTATCAGCTGTAATTTAAACAAAAAAATATATTACTTAGAGCTTTGTGTTGCGGCAAACCCAGAAACATTTGTTAATTTATTACATACATGGGCCATGCACGATTATCTTCTTGGCAGCCGGTACGTTAGCTGTTAGCAATATTGATGCATCGCATTGCTCCTTGCGTAATATTTGTTTCAAATCCTTAAACATAATGCCGTGGACACTATGTACCACCTAGAAATAAAGAAAATGAATTTTTTATATTACATCTACGCGGCGTTATTATACAAGAAATGTTATAAAATAGCATTAATTGATCCCCTAAACCATGTAACGAAGTGATAAATTGAATTGATTTGAATCTACTTTCTTCTTTGCCCGTTTCTTCTTTGCTCGCTCTCGCCTTTTCCCGTTATGCGGGGTCGGCTTTGCCAATCATGCGACGCCATTTATTTCTGACTCGTGCGTCATCTTCTGTAATTCCCGTGTACCTTATGTCCTTTTGGACTTTCGTTATTCAATTGAATGAAACGTAGAAAAACTTATAAGAGTGAGATAAAGCAAATCTAGACAGATATTTTTTATGCTAGAAAATTAAATCAAATATTCAAATATCACTTACCATCCATAAAATAGACAAAGCAGCACCGACAAGTCTTTGGCCTTCTTCATGTGGACTCCTCACGTAGAACATAACATAACCTATAATGTAGTTGTACAAAGCAAATGCTGCTTGTTGCGGTAAGCGCGGTATGAAGCGGATTAGATGCCTAAGTAATTTGAACATTTCATCTTGGTGGTCGCGGGTTAATCGTTCTAGGACGTGACGTAGGAATAATGCTGAGTCTTCTACTAGGCAGCCCCAAATGACCTGAACATTTAAAAAAGGTAAAATAATGTTTATTATTTGCAATTTCTCAGCAACTGGAAAGATCTGTGATAGAGCTTGATGATAGTTCAACGGAAGTGACGTCGGATACCGTGGCGAACGTCATGGGTTGGAATCCTACAATGCGCTTGAGCTTTCTTTCTCAATTTGTATTTTCCAAGCATAAGGAACCTACCGACCTAATCTGAACAAATATTTTTTGAATTTGATAAAATTTTTAGTTTATTATGAATGTCAAAAATCCATTAAATGGAATTATACAACAGTCATCGAACCGCGTTACATATAGTAGACGAAAATATTTACCTGATATGCCACTTCATAGACTGAGCATCCGTCACGCGAGACTGCTGCGTCATCTAAAAGCGACACTATTTCGGCTACAGCAGAGCACAAAGTTGAAGGAAATAGCGCAGATGCTACTTGCGTGTGATGCGAGCCACGGACACCCTCTACCATTTCCTCATCTGCTGGGGCTGGAAATAACATTTAGGTACTTCGTAATTCTCGGGATGGAGACAAATCCAAAAACTCAAAGAACATAAAAAGTCCAGCCGTTCTCGAGTTATAAATGGTGTAAATAAGCTGATTTTGTTTTATGTATACAGGATGTCCGGTAAGTAGTACGACAAACTTAACGAGGAGATAGGTGGTTGGGTCATCTACCAAATATATAAAAATCACCTGAGAAAAAAGTTCACCATTTTCGAGATGTAGCCGCATCTAAATCTGTTTACTCGAAGACTGTTTATTTGATCTCATTGTTAAAGGACTGCTGCCACAAAACATATGCCGTTATCATATTCACAAAGTCACCGATACTTACGTTCAATATGATCATCAGCTACATGATCTAAGGCCGGTTCCCTGGCAGCTTGTCGCGTTATAGGTATTGTTGTTATAAGGAAGCTTTCACGTTCAGCTCGCTTCTTATCGTTGCGTTGTTGCAGAGCTCGTTTGATTGCTTCTGTTTGCTGTTTCTTACGAGTTTTTGTTGCAGTAACTAGGGAACGCTGAAAAAAAGGTAACCCATAGCTGAGTATCTAAAACGCCTTACGCACTATCCATCTCGCTGTACGTCCCGCCAACGTCATGTACGATAGATGGTGCCTTTAACAGATTTCCAGTGATAGATTTTGGGGTCCACAAACTAAAACGTCAAAATCTATACTCACATGTCTTTCTTGGTTCAAGGTCATTTCCATATCTTTATCCTTGACCTGAGGACTCCAGGGTGGGTCCACTACCGCTAACGACTCGATTCCTATCTTTGGCGAAGGTAATGTGAACTCGATACCAGGCGGTGGTACTTTAAATGTCATTGAAGCTCCCTCTTCCATCCGCGGCCAAACTTGGTAACGCAGTTTCCACATAACTTGGAATCTCAATATGGCGTTGATTCTAAAATTATTTGTATTTTGTAAAGTTCGACACAATTTTTTTACTCTTTTCCTGAGATACCGAATCGGTAATTCCACGAAATGAGACGCTGTCCGTCCACACAACGTCAGGATTCATTTTATGTAAACAACAATTCATGACAATATATAGGTGTTTATTCCAAGACATATAGAAAGGTTGTTTTTTACTACATAATATTTCAAAAAATAAGTAATATTATAATTTTATATTAAAGTGTTTTTATAATAATATACTAACCTGACCCCCGGCTCAGTATGTTTCAGGTCATTATGCATGATTTCAGTAGCCGTATGAGGCGATTTAACAGCGGCTAGTATGAATAATGCAGCGGCGCAAGCGCTTAGTTCCCGATCTGGTTCTAACAACAGTTGCCAGGCAACAGGCGCGCATTCACCGAACATTTCCTCGCTCATTGTCGTTGCACCTTTTATTAGTGTGGCTAATGGTGTATGGGAGGCATCTCGTACCTGGTTAGGAAAATATATAACACTAGCTATCCCCCGCGGTTTCACCCGGTTTCCTGTAGGATTTTCGCAATATAGCCTTCCTCGATAAATGGGCTATCCGATACTAAAATAATTTTCCTGAGTTTAGCGCGTTCAAACAAACAAATTCAGCTTTATACTATAAACCTGAATTTGTTAATATATTAACATAGTTATACAGCTGTCGGGTATGTAGTACGACAAACTTAAGTGGGAGATGAACCGCAATAAGAGATCCTGGTGGTAGCGCTCCAGTACCTTTGGGAGCGTTCAAGTATTACGTAACGCCCCCTCCCCCATGTATCGCGCCGTCACGTTTTTCAGTACCCCCCCTCACCCCTAGTAAAACGTTACGTATCCACCAAGTGAGCATTTTTACCTAAAATTCACAATTATGTGGCGTAAAGTACCGAAAATGTAAAAAAAATTGTTACGTAACGCGTAGTTCAAACCCCCTCTCCCACCCCTGTAACGTTTTACAACCCCCCTCCCCCCAAATTCGTTACGTAATACTTGAACGCTCCCTTTGCGTGTATTGTTTTCATACCTGTCCTTTTAAGTACTTCAATATAGCAGGTGGATCTGGAGGCGGATATGGCATGGCACCTGGTTTAGTGACTGGCGGGGTCTCGTGATGTGGCAAGCTGCCGTGTTCCACTCCCGCTGCTCTGTAAGCTAGGCCTGCACTTTCTATCACCGACCGGTCGATTCTGTAACGTAATGTGTAGGAAATAAAGCATGGAATACATTTGACTTACATGTAGCTCTTAGGTCTTCTGGTGGAGATTACTCTACTGGTAGTGGCCCAACAAAACCAATTCTGTTGTCTGTCAAAAAAAAAACAAAAACCCGCCTGCCTCGTTGTCACTTGTGTTGTGGTATATTTAGTTTACCTATCTGTGGAATGTTCGGAAGGTTTTCTAGTTCGTCGACCTCGTCGCGCACTGCCAGAACCTTCGTCCGAACTTGTCGTATTCAGTTCTGGACCGAACTTCTCTCCATAAATCTAAAACAATGGAATATATTTATGGGTATTCGATTAAATTCAATTCTTATTAATAATGCATTGAATGCGATTTCTATATCATCGACGGAAATGTATGTCATGGGACCCTTGAAATATTAATATTAATTGAAACAATGCATCAGGGAATAAGGATACGATAAACAACAGTGTAAATTACCTTTTGCACTGATTTCATAAGCCTCACAGTGGATCTCATGTTGCGCCGAAAACAATAAGGATGGCAGAAATTTTGATGGCAGCACACGTAGTTGAAAGAATTCAGGAATTTCACCATTACCTGAACAAAAAATATATTATTGAGTAAACAAGGGATAAGCATTATCTTTTTGCGATGTTTGATTTCCTCCCCCCTGCTCCTCCTAAAGAATAAATTAATTGCATTAGTCATTCACTTTTATTTAAGACAAGCTTCATCCCCGCGGTGTTACTCGCGTTCCTGAGAGAATAAAAATATAATAAAGTCCATGTTACTTACTGATAATTTAGCTTTCTTTGGATGAAAGAATTGTTGAGATCGGTTTAGATTTTTTTAAAGTATTTTGAGAATCGTGTCACTAATTGAAGTAAATTAGCCTAGTTTAAATTGTACCTTAAGCCAAGGAAATCCCTTATTAGTATCAGGTGGATCGGTAGAGTTGCTGTCGGGACTATCTGGAGGATGGTCGTGGTCGTCTGATAATACACCGGGACTTTCTTCACCACCGCTGTCTACTTCATTGGGCATTATTACTGTTCCTCCTAAAAATTGAGATTGTTACATGTAACTTTCGTATCGTTGGTAAGATTGTCACCGAAAAGGTCGTGGGCTCCATTCCCACCCAGGGCAGACGTTTGTGTGTTAACGTGTTATTTGTCCTGGGTGTAATTTTCTACATATTGTATGTTTATATTTTGGCATATATGTAGTAGGTATCTGGGTCCACAATACATAAAGTGAAAATACAAGAACATGAAGTAAATATATGTAGCTAATAATAGATTTAGCAGGGATGGCTAGTAAAACTAAATCCTAAACGATAATTTTAAAGCTTTATAATAATACTAACGGTCCCGCGGTTTCACCCGCGTATTATTTCAAGATAAAAACTACTACCAGCAGGGTATGTAAATAACGTTCAGTTAAATATTGACAGATCATAAGGGGTACCTGTTCCTGGATAGATTTCTGAAGTGTCGCTTCTATCAGACAGCGAAGATACTTTCCTTCTACTCTGTATAGAATCTGATCTTCGTGTAACAACTATATGAAACAGAAAGGTGTGTTAAATTATATTTAAAAAAAAACTCAAAATACGATTTAATGAATATAAAACGAAAACGCAACGTCACTTCGCAAGTTCCCGCCAAAAACTCTAAAGTACAGTTTAAAACTTTTTCCTTCGGGGATTTTACCGCAGGGGAGCGACCAACAGCTTTTTTATTTATGACCATATTTTTATAGTCATATTTGATATGTATTATTAGGTATATAGTTGATTTTATTTAATTATATTTTTATCAATTATATACACACATTTTACAATAGCAATACTTACATTCTTCAACATCCCTATTTTCCTTCTGTCTTAGTTTGATAGACCGTCGTTTGAAGGAACCGTAAGCAGAGTGTGTTTGTTGCGTATTACGGCGATGCATACATGGTTTGCCGCGAGATCCCAGTCTACCCTTCTTGTCTTCAGGGGCTGGCGGGATGGCATCTGCTAACTAGAATTTATACAATGAAAATTATATTAAAATAAAGAGTTTTAAGTTTTTCTATGACTTTTAAACTATAGACATAAAATATATTTGTATTCCTCTTAACAAGTTATTTCATTGGACTTGTCACACGATGCACTTGGAAAATATTTATATTATTCTAATTTAACCCCAATATCGAATTTATTTATGCTATACGTCCATGATTGTGACATCAAACTATACATGTACTAAATTACAACTTCATTAATTCATTCTTCTCAGAAGATAAGCTGTATCCACGACCATATTCGCCTATAATTTCGACGCTATAATCGTCTTTAAAATGTAAAGATAAAATCTACATACCGTGACATTACTTCCACCAGAAACATTTTCAGGCTCGTGAAGGACAAATGATATTTTCCGCTCAGTTTCTGCACCAGCTATCGATTGCAGACTTTGAGCGGATGCCTGAGAATGGCCCATACTTGACAATGCCATACTCCATCGTCGATTTGCTTCCCTGTTTCATTGATGACCAATTAACCCATAGATACGTGAACATAGACGGTTTTCCTTACTCGCGTTGCACATATCAGCTATAAATTATCGTCTATTATCTTTATTCACTATTCAATTCGATTGATTAGTTTTAATTCTTATTCTGCATGCCAATGTAGCAAAAGCGTATTTTATTATTGATACTAATTTAATCTAAACTATTGTATTATTTATTAGAGCTATCGAAAATAATTTTGAAAGTGTAGTTGATAAAATAATTTCAAAAATTCGTGTAGTTAATTATTGTACATTACTTTTTAATCGATAAAGACTTTAGGTGTTTTATTACAACATTCCATGCATATTAATTGTGCGTTTGCACGTTTTACCGAATATATTGATTTTCATTGATATTAAAATCGTGGATTCTACAAACGTATCCAGTTACATACGTTAAAAGATAAACCACCGAATTTGTTTACCAAAAGTACGAACTCAATTTGTAGGTGCAAGTGGTTACGTTTGCAGCAACCATTAAGTGCCAAAATTGTTATTAAGTGACCAATATATATGCTAGGTAAATAGTCTTAGTTTATGGTGAATTTGCATATATAGTTTGTAGTTTAATAGTGTATGTACGTATACAACTTTATTTACATTCTATATACGCATGCACGCTTAGTGCTGTATGCAAGTTAACATGCATTATTTCTTTAGAAAACATACTCGACTGGCATTAATGTGTGTTGACTGCTAAGAGCCCTGTTAAAATAAAAAAATCATCAAAAATATGCACTCTTTAAAACATCATTTCAAATGAACTGAACATAATGAACTCACTTAGTCTTACACAAAATACGTCGTTTTTCCATCCATCTTCGCATAACAAAAAATAATCGGTTTACACCAATAACAAATTGCATCTACTTACCAAAGAATCGGTAAATTAGTTAATGGATTATAGTACCTGTAGACTCGGTCCCAAGGTCCTCTTTCCTTCAACGACGAACGGTTGGTTTTGGGTAAGTTTTGATAAGTTTCACGTAAGAAGGCCGTAATTTCAAAGAGTAGCACGCAAGCGACAATCCTTAAGGCTCGAGGACATTCAGCACCAATAGGTTTTCCAGGAAGGCGTATGCTTGCTATTACAAAAATATACCATTATATTAAAAGTAAGCATTTTATTATAGTCCTGTAATAATTGTTAATTTATACCTTCATCTAGAAAATCTTCTTCCTCATCTTGTTGTAAGAGCTCGCGTTGTCCATCAGGGTCTGCTACTAAATTGACAACAGTCTCCATATGCTTTCTATCCTCAATCAACATCTCTTCTAACCTATTGCCGATAGCCTAAAATACGAATCAGTACATGGAAGTTGCCAATATAAAAAATATTTTTATTATATTCAAGTGATATTAATATTACCTCTGCCCACTGATAAAACAGCTTTCCAGCGAGGCGTTGTCTCAGTTGTGGAGTCATTGTTGCTGAAATAATATCAAAGAGGTTCATATAAATTATAAGAAAGTTCTGCTTGTTCTCAAATTGTTGGTGACACTCACTATTATTTTTGGCAATACTTGATTTGAGCCAATACGGCCACTGTCCTTTATTACAGTTGTGTACCAAGTGAGCACATTCCAAGAGTGTCGCTGCTCGTCCAACAACCACTGTATGAGGCTAAAAGGGAATCAAATTTTTATTTAAACTGGTATTAAGTAACCGTTAAGGTACTTCACCTCACAAAAAAAAATCTACACAATTTTTTACAATACATTATTAGAATTAAATTGAAAGCTTACAAGGTCTAATAATGCCGCCATAAACAGTGCATCAGGTGTGGCACCAGGTTGTGTAGCGTCCAGCATGAAGCTAAATCGAGCCAGGCCAGCGTATAATGGTGCAGCAGCCACAAGCCGCCGTCTTTTCAGTACTACTACTTCTGATTCACCGCCGCCTGAACCACCTTCCGCTGACCCACGGCGTGACATATCTGAGGTACACAGATGTCTTGTTTATTATTTTGAAATCGAAAGTAAGTGGTCACCGCTACTTTTGAGATTAATTAAATGGGTTTGTGAATGCATTGTTGACCAATTTGAATTTTTTATCTGCTGGCTTTAATCATCCTTTAGGACATTTCTGCCTATGTCAAGTTAGTATTATTCTTCTTCTATGTTAAAGTCTCTTTGTATCACGATACACGTAAGTATTCATTTAATTTCAATTCACTAACTTTATTGGAGAAAACGCCACCGATATTATTCAATAAAACTACAAGGTTTTTGTATCATGAATTACACCAAATTAATATAAGATAGGTAAAAAATAAAGACAGAAGGTAAAAGCGGATGACGCATGAATATTGTTGATGAAATAGAAATTACGTAAATGTAACATAAAGGCAAATAATTGTACTTACAACCTCCACTAGTCTCTTCGATACTGCCATCTCTTTTCTTGCCCATTTTTCTAAGACCGAATCTATTGAGTCTATCTTCAACTCTCTTTCGGGCTCTAGAACGATATAATATTTTATATTTTTACACTAAAATCAGTATTTATTCATAAAGCTTAGCCAAACCATAAAAAAATACATACCTATTCAATGTGTATCCAACTCGTCTCTTCACATGAACAGGTCTATTAGAGTGAGCTGGAGCGACATGTGGCGGTCGAGCCAATGATATCATGCTACCTGATATAGGCAGAGATTCACCGGAACCGCCGCCATTGCGGATCAGCGACTGCGACGATGGCTTTTGACGGAACCAGTTTACTACAAGAATGTATGGTAAAATGTTATTGCTTGTATATTTTTTGACTTTTCAATTGAGAGAATAGAATAAAGGGAAAAAATCACCGCTGAAAATAGGCATAGGAGTGGGTTCAATGGAGATTTCATATGGACTTTTATATACTCAATCTTTGTTTTAGGATCCGATGGTACGCGATTATAGCTGTGGTAGTGACGTCGACTACCGTGTCGAAGCTCGTGAGTTTGAATCCTAAAATTGTTTGAGCTTTCGGTGTGGGAATATATTGTGAGGAAACCATAGCAAGATGGTAGGGTACTTTATAGTACTCGACAGGCTGGCTACTACCCTGAAGTTAAAAGTCTGGCGCCAAGCACCTATGGGTGTGTTCCGACTGATACATTTAAGAATCAGTTTCCTTCTAGGCTTTGTATGCTTACCACCTTCGGCCTCATCATCACTTACCATGGTGAGATTGCGGTCAAACACAAGCCTATCGAAGGTACAAAAAACAACCTTACATAGAAATTTGGGACACAATCAGGCTGATGATAACATACTCTTCCATTCGGTCGGTAGACGGTAAACCGAACGCTCGCACTCACGCACACCGAACTAGTTGCAAGTTAACAAGGATTCTCAAACTTTTTTTTTTGTTATTACGTACTTATCATGTTTTCGTGTCATCGCTGTAAAAGTGAAATCAGAGATGGTGTACAATGTACACTGTGCCTCAATAGGTTTGACTTCCCCTGTGCGGGCATAACCGAAGCAGGGTTTCGCAAACTTGGAGACAGGAAAACGACATGGAAATGCAGCGCTTGTAAGTCTGGAATAGCAAGTCCCAACCCTCATGTGGAGAAACCGCACCAGGGTAAAAACCAGGGTGATCTAGAAAATATTCATCAGGAACTAAAAAAACTTTCCAATCAGATGTCGTCACTGCCGCAATTGATGGCTACCGTCAAGACGATCCAGGCTGATCTCTCAGATCTTAAGGCCATGAAAAGTGAGATATCTGAGATTAAGGGTTCCCTAGAGCACGTCCACGCTTCCGTTGAAGAGCTCACCAGCAAAACAGCTGAAATCGACCGTGAAATTCAGTCTCTCCAAAAAACCAAAGAGGATTTCTTACGCCTGGAACAGCGATTTGGCAAACTTGAAGCCGCTATATGTGAGAACGATCAAAGGCTACGTTTAAACAATATAGAAATCAAAGGTGTGCCTGTGTCTTCTACGGAAAACCTTTTTAACATAATCACCAAGATCGGTAGCAAAATCAACTGCGAAGTCTCGAAGGAACAGATAAATTACATCGCAAGAGTTCCGCAGCGCAATAATAAGAATAACAAATACATAGTCGTAGCACTGCATAACCGCTATTTGAGAGATAATTTCATTGCCGCAGCTAAAAAATGTAAATCTTTGACGACTGCAGACTTGGAACTCAGTGGTGACAACAAGATCTTTGTCAACGATCATCTCACTATTGAAAATAAACAATTGCTTAATAGAGTGAAGATTCTTGCGAAAGAAAAGGATTTTTCCTATACATGGGTAAAAAATTGCACTATATTGGTGAAAAAAAATGCAACCTCTCCCACATATGCAATCAAGTCAGAAGCGGATTTGAAGAAAATTGTCTAAATTTCAACATTTTTATTACTTTTGCACGCACTAGTTTAAAAAGTTTGAGATTCACTGGTATGTTATTTTATTTCTATTCATTAGCTGCGTCGACGCACCTCGCCTTTGTTCTCTTATCGCTCGGGGCGGATTCTGCTACCTGCTGTACTTCTTATTATTTCACACTTTACGATACGCTAATTAAAGTTGCTTTTGGTTTGGCCCGCTTCATACATTTATTATGCGCAACACCTTACATTTTAGAAAAAAATGAAACGGTTATGAATATCTTTGACTTATTGTTTTATGCACTTCATATTATTTGTTATTGCCTCAGTTCGCCGCCACGATTATTATTGTTTACATGTTATAAATTAACGCTCTATAGCATTTTTATATTTCATTTTATGGTAATGTTATTCCTCTGGTTATTTTCGTACGTTTTTAAAAATGCTTGAACTGTACTACCAAAATGTTCGTGGTTTGCGAACAAAAGCGTCAATTTTCTTTAGAAGTGTATGTTTGAATAGTTATGACGTGATATGCTTGACTGAGACGTGGCTTAACAGTGATTTTAACAGTAATGAACTATTTGACGATCGATATCTTGTTTGGAGGCGGGACAGAAGTTACAGTGATACACATCAGACATTGGGTGGCGGTGTTCTTATCGCAGTTCGGCGTGAACTTGTTGTGGAAGAGCGTACAGACTGGTGCTCTTCTGCCGAGGACATATGGGTAACGTTAACACTTAGACGCACTAGGCCTAAAGTCTCATATAAATTACACATTTGCACTATTTATTTATGCAAACAGAACCTGGGCAATTCATTGATTGCTCAACTTGAATGTTTTCACTCTAAACTAAATGACATAGTAATGAACAATATTACTGATACTTTTGTCATCGTAGGAGACTTTAATTTGCCAAATATAATCTGGTCACCGTCACAGGGTAGCGATGACGGTTACTCACTTTTTCCAGATAACATACAAGGTTCAACTCAGACGGATTTTTTCGATATTTTGAATACATGTAACTTGTTGCAGTTTAACTGCCATAAAAACGTTAATGATAGAATACTGGATTTAATTTTCTGCAACAATCATTTATCAGTTACAAAATGTTCTGACCCCTTAGTGTCCGAGGACCCACATCATGTTGCTCTCAATATATGTGTTGATTTCGTCGAGTACCATGCTTTAGCATCCCAACCAACTTTGAAGTATATGTACCACCTTGCTAATTTTACGCAAATAATGCATGATCTTGACGGCTTTGATTGGTGCCACGATATCGCTAATAGGACAGTTGAAGAGGCATTGTCATTGTTATATGACAGACTTAGTTTGGTGCGGGATATAAACGTGCCAACAAAAATAGTAAAATTGTCTTCAAAATATCCCCCCTGGTTTAAATCCCCTCTTATTAAAATTTTAAAAGAAAAGTTTAAATATCGCTCTAAATATAAAAAGTACGGTAATCAATCAGACCAAGAATCCTTTTTAACATTACGTAATCGCGCTAAAATATTGGAAAAGGAAATGTTTGTTAATTACATAAACGTTGTAGAAAATAATATTTATAAATCCCCCAAAGCCTTTTGGTCATTTGTTAAAAGTAAACAGTTATCTAACGCTTATCCTTCTACTATGAAATACGGGCAGCTTTCGTCAGGGCAAGGGGACGTTATCTGTAATATGTTCTGTGACTTCTTTTACTGTAATTTTCTTCAAAGTACCCATATGAGTACGGCTGATTTTGAGATTGCCCAGTGCCATTCTAAGTCGACTGCGGATATTAGTGCAGTGGAAGTACATGAAACTGAAGTATTCAAGCTACTTAAATCCGTCGACCTTAATAAATCTGCTGGACCTGATGGTATACCTCCTCTACTAATATATAAATGCGCCAAGAGCTTAGCATTACCTCTTACAATGATATACAGGCGTTCTCTTAAAGAAGGTATCGTTCCTCGTATTTGGAAGTCGGCGTTTATTACCCCTATTCATAAAAATGGTCCTAAAGACCGAATAGAAAACTATAGGCCTATATCTAAGCTCTGTTTATTCGCCAAAATACTTGAAAAAATAGTTTACTCGTCAGTCTATCATAGCATCAGACAATCACTAAGCGATTATCAACACGGTTTTTTGAGAAATAGGTCTACGGTGTCCAACCTCCTTGTCTGTTCTGACTACTTGACAAACATCATGTCTGAACCCTCGCAAGTAGACGTAGTCTACACAGACTATCGCAAAGCGTTCGATCGAATAGATCATTTTATACTTTTACGTAAGCTCTCAGAAGTGGGAATCAGAGGCGACTTGTTCAGGTGGTTTAAATCATATGTGGAAAATCGCTGTCAGACAGTTGTTCTAAATGGTTACGCTTCTGCATCAGTTCAGGTACCTTCTGGAATCCCTCAAGGATCATTGCTGGGACCATTGCTTTTTATTATATTTATCAACGACATAGGTGCATGTTTCAATCACTCTAAAATTATTCTATATGCAGATGATATGAAAATTTTATGCCCCATCTCAAAAATTTCTGACTGCTATGGTCTTCAGGATGATCTTAATCAACTGCAAAATTATTGTGCAACTCATAAGCTTGAATTGAATGTCTCCAAGTGTTTTGTCCTAACTTACACTCGAAAACCTAACCCTTTGAACTTTTCCTACAAATTACATGACACTGCTATTAATAGAATAAAAAAAGTCAAAGACTTAGGCATCACATTCGACTCTAAATTACTTTTTGATACGCATGTTGAAAATATTATAAAAAAAGCCAATAAGGCACTTGGTTTCATATTAAGACTCTCAGCTGATTTTAAAAATGTTAAAACTGTTAAAATTCTCTATTGCGCTTTTGTCCGCAGCCATTTGGAGTACGCATCTCAAGTGTGGAATCCTAATTATAACATTTATATTGATAGGATTGAGCGTATTCAGAAACGTTTTCTTCGTTGTCTGCAATTTAAAACTAGAAAATACATTTCAAACTATACCGCCCGGTGTAAACATTTTCATATTTTGCCACTGTTTGAACGTAGGCGCATGGCAGATCTAGTGTATTTGTTTAAAATAGCGAATGGTATAATAGATTGCCCAGAGCTGGTGAGCAAACTGGGGCTATTGACTCCATATACTTTGTTACGCAGGCCTAATTTACTGTACACACCGCGGGTCAAATGCACTTACAGGCAGAACTCCTTTATTATACGTGCATGCAAAGCATTTAATGATATCTCAGGCAAACTTGACTTGGACTTATTCCATACCAGTGTCTCTCAACTTAAAAATAAGATGTTAAGAAATATCTTTGACCTATCTTTGTAACTTTCATTATGTTGTGAGTTGTGACTTGTTTTACTTACTTTCTACTATACTACATTGCTATCCAGTTTATCTTTCATTATGTATGTATGTATACTATCCGACCTTTTATATTCTATTAGCTTTCTTTTTATATGTGAAAACTTTTAAATGGCCTTCAGATATTTATCCTTTACTTCTTTTGTATGTACTAGCTGTAAGTTTTCCGAATAAGTAAAAATAAAATAAAATAAAATAAAATACTAGGCCAGAAGCACTCATATTGATGTAAAGACTCACCAATGCCGCTAATGTGAAACTTGGAGGGTATAGACTTGGAGTGCGATATCTTGTGGTGCGGAGTGATGTCTGCGGAGGAGGCAGCGGGGATGGTCCGCTCGGACTGACGCGGCGTGAGCTGGTAGCGGCGCGTGCGCACCGACAACGGGGACTGGCTCGCCGACTCTGAACCACCCTCCGTGTCTAGCAGGCTCTGGTACAGGTGATAAGAACTGGTCACTAGCGGTTATTAGGCAGGTCTAAATCCCAGATCTAGCCGGTAACTAGGTTTTTTAATAAGTGACCACTAGTAGGCCGTATCCTGGCATAAAACATAGGATACTGTCTGAGATATGATTTGTAACACGTATACGTACGTAGAACGAGTTCGCTAGTTTAAATGTTCAATATAATTATTTTTGTTGGTCTTATTTAAACTCACGTGTGCGCCGGTAGAAGATGTGCTCCTTTTTTTAAAAGTGAACTTTTTGTGAGTGCGCTCGTCTGGCGCGCATCCTGAATCCGCACCTGTGTCTGAACCGCGTTCCTCTTCGGATGATCGAGGTATATGTCTGCAAATATTGTATACTATAATAACAATTTTATTTATATGATGCGATTTACAAATACCATAAATAAATACCGAAATGAACTTCCAAAAATTAAACAAAGACATAGTGATGCAAAGTATTTTTTATCACAGTCAAACCAAAAATTTTATATTTGTAGTCATAAATAAATTGTGTGGTCAGGCGACCCCGTCAGGAACGATGTTTTTTTTTTTAATCATTTTTTCAAAGCAAAATATCGCCTGGGGTTCATAACGCTTTTTTCTTACGTGACGATTTCTGCCAGTCCATTCTACTGTAAGCCGCGTAAAAGAACTTCGTTCCAATAAATATATGTTTATTCATTCTTTAAGACTACTCAAGATCTCAGTCACTAAACTACACGGAAAAATAAGTCTTGCTTACATCCCAAAACATTTTTCTATCTGTAATTTTAGACTCCCAGATTGTAGGACAGAATTAGTCACAAACCTTATAACCCTAGTGGTCTGCATATTAGACTCCCTTTGTTGAACATCTGGCCTTTCAGCGGTATCTAGTAGACCACTGAGTGAGACGATACGAAACTCGCCACCGTGAGCTTCGCGAACGTAGTTTAGGAGGAGGCGAACTTCGCTATATAGTGCCTATGAATAAAAAAAATATAAAAAGATAAGGTGCTGTGGGACACTCGATAAAAGCGAACATAAAATCGAATTAACTAGAGCTACCCTTGTACACCTCTGTTTTGCTCACTCATATGGGCAATAATACGCTGCCCAGCAAATGACTAGCATGGCCTTACATTTTTAGACAAGGTTAGTAAACTGACGACTGCTGGACTTACATGATACTTTACAAATCATTTAGTCCTCAATGCATTTGTTTAGCTTTTTCCCATATCCATTTCCATAAGATTTCTTTGATTTCGCAGTGACTTTTCTAAGCATATTCATAAGTAAAATCAATCTCAAAATTACCGAGTTATCAAGCATCTTCAATTCCTTGTGCATAAGCGCGAACCTAGTGACTAGTACTCTGAAGGTGGACTCAATAATGAACGTCTCTATCGCACGGTTGGCATTAGCACCAGTCGTAGCACCAAAGTTAGTTGCGTAGCCAGCTTGTAGGTGACTCATGTCAGGAGACTTGGTGTAATTGCGTTTTTGTTGATCTGGAGAGAAATTATGATTTGGTGGATTGGACTAATAATTTCTTCTTCTTACAAAATTACAAAATCGTAGGTCTTATCCCTTTAGTTACTAAACCTATAGATTGTATAAGTCTATTATATGTGGTACTTACTCATTGGCGACACCATTGTAGCTGGTTCTGCACAAAAACCAATGGTCGCATGTAAATTATCCAACACCTCCCTAATTGGTACAAACTTGGTCATTTCCTTAAGACGGATGGTGAATTTAGTTATACAAGCTGAGCGTAGTTGCCTTAAAGAGTTACGGGCTTGAACTCGGAGGCATTCCGCTTGTGGGCCTCTTAGAGCGGTGGTACAACCGTGGGAGCATCCTAATTGACGGAGGAGTCTGTAATATTTATTATACTTGTTTATGGTCCACTTGTCTCTGGATTGGGATTTAAATAATTCAGTAAATGTTCCCTACATTTATTTCTATTCTGAAGTAAAGCTGTGCTAAGAGGACCTTTCTTTTTTGTATTTTAAGATAAGCTTGAGTTTGACCGTAATCTCACCATGGTAAATGATGATGTGGCCGAAAGTGGTAAACACACAAAGCCTAGATGGGAACTGGCTCTTAAGTGCCACTTTCGGAATACATCGATAGGCGCTTGGGGACAGATTTTCAACATGAGGGTGCCCTACCACTGTGCTATGGTTTCCTCACGATGTTTTCATTTACTGAAAGCCCCAGCTCATTGTAGGTAACAAATGACTCGATAATCAATGCGTAAAGGTTCAAATTCAGCAGTGAAAATATTTTCAATTTTTGAATAAGTAATATTTAAAATGTTGAGGAATGATTTGAAGAGGCCTTGCTTGAGAGCCTCTTAGGGCGGCGGATATATGAAATAAAAAATGTTACTGAAAACTACCTGAGTATAATATGCATAATCATGTAATATGGGCAGTCCAAATTCTCTTCATCTTTTGCTTTATCTTTTGAACTATCACCACCATCTACGTTTGTGGACTCTTGGCTTTGAGCGCAGGGTAAACCGGAATCTCTATCCTATAAATTAACCAAATTAAGATACACGAATAATTTGCCCTATTTTAATATAATTCCAGTTAAATTTACCTTGCTATCTTTATCTTTGTTAAAATCAAGGAGAGGATCTTCAGTACACGGCTGTGGTTCTTCCGATCTATTATTTTGCCAATTCTTATGTACTCCAATCTCCATCAATGTGTCGACTAAATTTAACATGACTTCCATAACGCGAAGGGTAATGTAGAAGCTGTCCATTGTAGAAACAGAGTATACTGCCTATAAACATAAACATTAATTTATTTTTCATCCCATCTATTCTAAAAGGACGACATGATTCACCTTTAAGTGTACCCAAAGGTGGTGATTTCTATAAGAAACTTTTAGCGGGCAGTAATGAGTTTTTCATCCCATCTATTCGAAAAGGATGACTTTGTTCGCCTTTAAGTCCACCCAAAGGTTGTGTTTTCTATAAGAAACTTTTAGCGGGCAGTAATGAGATTTTAATCCTCTTTATTTGTGTGCCGCAATTAATTATCTTTGCCGCGCACTTATTGAATTTGGAACATCTTAAGTGTTCAGCGTCAAAGAAATGGAACGCAAATATTGTTTGAATAAATACTGGCTGGTAGGACGGCCCATAGTCCCATAATAATAATAAAAGAAGTGTGTTGTGGGTCTTTTTTTTTTACCTTACCACACGGGTGCAAATATTTTTGGCTCGGGCGACGTACTTTGAATCCTTCGCTACGTTCAGGATTCAAAAAAGCACCCTCGCCGTAAAAATATTGTTTTGCTCCCTTATGATACAATCTACTATTGAAGAATGTAATTTCAATATCAATTATAATGTCGTTGTATGATGTTGTCTATTTCTGCATATTTACCTTGAGCACCACTTGGAAATCAATGTCACCATCATTAGTGATATAGTACATAGAACCAGGTGCTTCTTGTATTTCTTCCACAACATAGGTTATGTTGGAATCAGTTTGTGAACGAGTTAGGCTTGGTTTCCGTTCAGGTGTCGGAATGTGTTGCGAGCCTTGCATGCTGACTGAGTCTATTTGAGATTCCATTGACCCCTAGAAGTATATGCTAAGCTTTATGTCCAGACAAAACGGAACAAACAGGAGGCAAATAATTAAATCCAAATTATTCTGGGCTTAACAGAAGTAAATTAATGTACCTGTCTAGTCTTTGAGAGGTAATCTGGAGATGGTGTAGGGGTATGTTCAGTGACTGTTATTATCGGGTTTTTCTTCTTTTGTGCATTAGATGGCATTGTGTTTGATGGACCATGTGCTCGCTCTGTTTTCACTTCGCCAATGTATCTGAAAAGGTATTTATAGTTATATTTAGTAAATATATATGTTTTTATTATTGACTAAATCATTATTCCTTCAAAAAAATGCATAGTTTAGTATTTCGTAAGAATTTTTCACACAATATTATGAGTCTTGAAATTTTTCAATTCCAGATATTCTAGTATTAAAGCATTATTGTTTTTTTATTTATCATGCTAATTATATTTATATTGTACTGTTTTAAAATTATTCACACCTACAACTTTTAACACTAAATCAGAGCTAGTTGTAAATAGTGTTGCAAGTATTATTCGTGATTACATGCTAAGTACGGAAACTGTTATATGAAGACGTGGCTTATTTATTTATCGATATGGGAATCGAGTATCGAATTAAGAATCGATTAAAGCGTTAGTCCTACGTTTATACTCTAACTACTAATCAAGAACTACAGCTTCAATATATTTTATGAATAGTGTGTTACTGGCCTAACGAGCGTAATGCGTGCATACAACTACTTTGATGCTATGTGTTTGAATGATGACGTACAATTCTCTTTCTATTTGGTTTATCAAAGTAATTGTTCATTCTCTTAAGCTTAACCTACACCGGTACTATGGCAGCATTGGAGAAACATACACTATAAGCATATCGTTTAACTGAGACGAAACCAGCGCGGTGGTAGACTTAAGGCCAATATTTATAGCACATAGTATGAGTGCAGTATTTGGCCATGATATTGTTCTGTCCACTATCGCACTGTACCAGTATCGCGCAGCTGCCATAGATACCATCTCATTTAAATGCTACGCCTACAGCAATGTGAACTAAGCGATTCTCTACGCAATTCTATTCGAATGGTTTAATTAGCAGCGCAGTGCTTGCATCTAAATTACAAAGCTTCTATACGCTTGTATGTTTGTCAACTTACCCATTAGAGGCTAGCTCATCAATCAAACAGCTAGCGACGTATGTTCGTCCATTACAATAGTGTACGGGTATAAGCGTAAACAAAGACGGGAGAAAGAGAAAAGATATATTTTTCTTATGTAGGAAATATCACCCAGATAATGTGTTGAAAGAATAAACCATGCTGGTGCTCTGATAATCAAACAGTATTGTAATAAAAATATATAATTAGAGCTATACGCATTAAAATGTCATTGTACGGAGTTGTTTTAATCTTTTACACATAATAGAGTAATGTTTTGGGTATGGGGCGGGGTTAGGTAAAGAGAGCAATCGTTATAAACCCTATGTATTAAAAAAAACTTTCTCCTCTCTGCCTGTATATCCCGTCTGATACCAAAGCGAGATACAAAATTACAGAATTATCCTACGAAATAATCCTCTCCAAAATTACAGATAAGATTTAAAATGTCTAAACTAATCTTGTAGCTTGATTCAATAAAAAAAAATCTACAATAATTAAATTTTGAGAAACGTTCTTATCCGAAACGTTTTTAAACCTAGCTATAGAATGAAAATATTAAATACTGTAAAATTAAAAAAAATATATATCATGTAATTAAATACATGATATTTTTTTTTTCATACGGCTTACCTAAGGCTTGGCATACTTTTTCCTTTGATGAGATTGCAGTGGAACATATCGCCTGTGAGTCGAGGACCAATGGGGGGAAAATTGCTAGCCAGCGCTGAATTAGGCCTATCATCTGCATTATCGAGACTCCTGTGGTACTCCTAAAATTGTAAGTTCACATAAAATATAGGTATTCAATCGGAAGCAAAACAAGCAAAAAAGGACATAAGAAAAAATAACTACAGATATCATTCTTACGGCAGTGTGAAAAGTGAATTTATCATCCTGGCATATTTTTTCTAAAGCCTTTTCCGATTTAGATAGAAGCTTCGTCTCAACGAATGCTTTCAAGTCCGACATCTTCATTTTTCGTTTGATTTTTTCACTAGATCTTCTAGTCATTATGTTATCTTCTTCAACTTTGGACGCAGATGGAAAAGTTATTTCTGTTACCGGTGACATATCTTTTAATTCTGGTACTTCCATGAAATTTTTCAGTGAATCCCTTTCTTTCATATCAGGACTTTGATACACCGATACCTCTATCTTCGGTATTGGTAAAGAATTGCTTCTTTTTCTTGGCTGAGTTTGTTTGGACATATCATCGCATATGTCTCGCAGTCTGTAATATAAAGGATGTATTTAATTACAGAAGTCTAGAGATGAATAGATGTTGAGTCTAGAAGTTTATGTTGACCTGTTATACATATAGTGAAGAGCCCAATAAACTCCTTCCTCTTGCCATTGCGATGTAAACAAACAACGTAAAGTGGCGACATCCAAAAAAGTTGCTGCAGATACCTAAAATTAAAAAACTAATATTTTTATGGGTGTTTTCTTTACTGATTGTAGTCAATTCTTACATAGGAAGATTTTAATTGGTCATAAAAAGTACACAATTTCAATTATAAAAATAATCAAGCACATTATTTTGGGCTAACCAAAATAAATAAATTCAATTTGGCGGCATTAGCGCGACTTGAGTACTGATCTCTAACTTGTCTCATTACATTTCTGATTATGACTTAAAGTATTCACCATTTATCCGTAATGGTAGTGCTCAATATCCAGATAACTCAGAAGTATGTACATAATATTATAAATAGAAAATATTTTTTTACAGTTACCACTTGTGACGAGGCAGGCGGGTCACCTGATGGTAAGTGACTATCGTCGCCTATAGACACCAGCAATACCAGGGGGATTGCCAATGTAATTTGATTATAAGGTTTGATGTTTTATATGTTTCTTTATAAATGATAAACTGAAAATTACTTCGTGGATGGGACCATCTGTATGAGCTATACTTTATTTTAATTCCCTTGGGAACGCGAGTGAAACCGCGGGGCCGAAAGATAGATATTTTATTTTTAAAATTTATTTATTTGGCTCCTCAACAATGAGTACACTATTACAAGTATAAGTAGTATATGTATTCAAAAACATATTTGAGTGCCGCATTCATTACAGAAGAGCACGGCATGCACTAAACGATGCGTTCATGGTGAGTAAACACTATCTGCAGTATTCGGCTTATACTTACATGAATTTGTTTCGCAGAAGGTGGTTTTTCAGTTGTTGGAGTACCTTTAGGTCCTTGCCCGCCACCTCCACTATCGGACAGTGACTCTTTGTCAGATGAACTTAAAATAAAAATGAATTATTATATCTCGTATCTGCTCGTAGAATTCTAGATTTTCGCAAAAAACGATGAAATAGTTAGCATAATACCTCATTTTAGTGACTTGTGGTAAAGGCTTGATGCCAGGCAGGGATTGCCTATTGGCATCAGACTTACGCAGCTGAAATAGGCTTGGATCAGCTGCATATACTGTGTAGGCCTCTTTCACTGCACCTCCAAAGTTTTGTTCAGATGGCAAGCGGTATATAAACTAAAAACATATCAATTAATATTGTGTAGGTACAAAGGAATACTTATGATTTTTTTCTTTGATGGCAATCATCCATTAGGATATTTCTGCCAATGTCAAGTTATTATAATATCACGTAATATCATATTCACAAGTCATCGTCAGTTAATTAAGGTCAGTTTCAGTGAAATTGGTGGCTGTACCAGTATAACTTTTTAGACTTTTTGAGACATGAAAAGTCCCGATACATGTCTTCATTTCACTATACTGGTGCCTTAGATTGAACATTTTTGGACAAAACGCCACCGATATTATTAAATGAAAATAAAACGATGACGCAACCTCAATTTGCAAGTTTCCGGCAAAAAGTCAATATTTATGTACATATCTCAGAAAACTATACTAACCACATGCTCTTCTTCAGTACTAGAGCTTTCTTCAGGTATAGTTTCAGGGAAAATGGTGTCTTTTGGTGAGGACAGCCATGGTTCATCTTCTGTACTTGCTTGTTTGGACGGCACATCTGATTGGGACCCAGATATGTTTTGACTGGGTGGACTGCCATTAGCCGCATTACCACCATCTTCTTTAGAGAATTTACCTATAGTATAAGATAATATAAAGTTTGGGAACTTTTAGAGTAAGGGATAAAAACGTTTGAATAGTTATAATTGGTAAGTGTCGTAAGGGTACATGCACGTACAGATATTAAAAGGAGTGACCACTTTGGTACTCAAATAATCCATTCAAACATTTAAAGCTTAGATTCACATACAATACAGCCACCGTGTCTTGACCGGTCTTAAATATACCTATATACTGTATAAATTGTGCCAATAGGTCTTGTTATTGGGTTGCAAAAGTATACAAAAATAATTGTAATTGAAAATACAAGGAGAATATATGATGAGAGTAGGTATAGGCAATTCTATGCTTTTACTTACGACCCAAGAACACATCACCATGTTGTGGTCTTTTAGAAAACTTGCCTCCGAGTGGTTTAGGCTTAGGTTTGACAAGGGTGGTGAAGCAAGGAGCATCGGGGTGACGGAATTCCCAAAGCGCTTGCCACATCTTCAGTCCATTTTCCAATCTGTAGTTGTTTGTGAAATCCGATTCCTTTAGATGTTGAGATATTGGCGCGAATAGAAATACGAAGAGCTGCATAAAATAATAACTTCATATTATTATTATGTATTATTAAAGTTGCAAAATTACAAAAATCGCGAAAAAAAATTATAAGCATGACTTTAGATAGGTCTATGAACTATAGGGTGGAAATTCCTGAAAGTTTATATGAAAATTTGTCTTTCCTTGGTTAATTATTTGGAATAATGTGTTTCAGAGGTTTTGTATAAAAGGTAGGCCACTTATTTTCTGATTACACTTGCTAACATATTCCCTATATTTAAATTAAGTTTTAAAATCTATGTGATGTTATATCATTAATATATACCAGTTAATCTTCAATTAATTATTAAGCTTCCTTATAACTAGTAACATGTAAAAGAACACATACTGTCATTGCTGGAATTGAAAATAAATAGTGAAATGGATTGGAATACATAGTTCCATTTTCATAGTCATAATCAGCACATTCATCTGAGGCATCAAGGATGATCCAGTGTAGCGTGTACAGGAGTTTTGTCTCTACATTTCCAAGTGACTGCATATTGTCTTTGACTCTGGAATGAAAAGAAAGAAAAATACAATTATTTTGGTCTCACACAAAGGCAGCAATTTAAGAAACGCACATTAGCCATAAGAACTATGTGAGACCAGAAAAGGCACCTATCTCAGAATATGATGATTGAATTCTTGAATGAAATAATTCAATTCCTATTTGTGAGTGCATCAAAACTTTTTTGAAATGAATATTGAGGCCTGTTTAAAATGAAATGGAATTATTTCTCATTCAAATAGAATGAAATGAATTTATTTGCCTGATACATGGTAGATGGGATCTTATATTATACTGCTTCACATCTTTTGTTAGATTTTGTCATGCAAAATTTATCAACTTACAAGCTAATCAAATTATTAAGTAGATAATGAATTATACTGTTTTAACACATTATTTCAATAGATACATTACATAACTAAACTCGCGAGGAATTTCTTATCAATTGTTATGCTATTGTTTGATTGGTACGGCCGTCAACCTTAAGAACCAACCAGTTAAATAAAATTATTAAACTAATAAGATGTCACATTTCTTTTGCTAGAATTATATTATAAAAAGTCACTTAAATTGTAAAAAATAAGTTTCATGGTTCTAATAAGAGCACAAGATAACATTTATAGGTACCTGTTGTGCAGTAAAGCAGCCAAGGCATGCATAACATGAGGCAACGCAGCTTGAATGAGACGCCATCGTGGTATTGCTTCAATAGCCTCAGAAAGACTGATAGAGAGGCCAAAGCGTAGGTTTTGTACTAGCACCTTTTCAAATGACTGTAAAATAACGTAAATTTTAGTTTCAAGATGGTGTTAATGATTTTCTCAAATTATATTAATGTATTAGAGACATGGGAGTATTGAAGGCAATAACCCCAGTAGGACTTATATAATATAAAAGAATCATAGAAAATATTGTTGGTTTATTTAAAAAACATCAACAAGTTAGAGCTTTTGATAACAATTATAAATAAAGACTTTCTAAACATTGATTATGTACAAGTTTGGCATTCAATGGACAAAGTACTATACTAGACTAACAAAAATTCAGCATCCACATTTTATGGATTGAAATTGTTACTTGAATTTTTTAAACAACTAGGAGTGTTTTTATATAGTTTTAATTCGAATTTCGAACTGGAACAGGAATTTTAAAGCGTTATGTGATGTTATAAAAATGAGATTGCAATTTAAAACTTGTGCCATTTCCTTATCCCGTAGAACACCATCCTGGGACCTTCTAATTTAGAAACATTTATTTATAATTTAATCGACAGGACTTACCTTGCAAGCTTCCTTCAGCTCCTATGTAAGTGCGCAAAAAACAATGAGAAATTAATTAGAATTCAAGAAGTAATATTCATTTAAAAAGTCTATCAAGAACAAAACAAACCAAAGTTTGTAAATATTATTACGCAAATTAGTCATCATTTGATTGGATTCAAAAAGCCGAACTTGACTTCTAGTGATTAATATAAATTAAATAAATACTTAAAAACGTAGTAACATCTTGAGTACATTGAAATAAATATTATTGTTCTAACAAACATATAACAAACAATTTCAATCTTCAATATATCCAATTTGACGTTTTTCTTCGCGGATTTTTTTATTTATTAATGTTTATTCATGATCATAGATACAAAGTCTTTCAGTCGCATACATTATCAGTTTTAAAATTCTTATTTTATGTTACAGTCACGTTATATCACATTCACTTTAAAGTCTAGTCCTCGTCCTTATAAGTCCGTTCAGGTTTTAGTGAAATTGGCGGTTGTTCCACTAAACATTTTCAGGGACTTTTTGGGAAAACCTGAAAAGTCACGACAGACGCTTTCATTTCACTTCATTTAGATTGATCTTTATTGGATAAAACACCACCGATATTATTCAATAAAACTCAAATCGAATTTAATGAAAATAAAATGTAAACGCAACGTCACTTCGCAAGTTCCCGCCAAAACAGTAGCAGATTTAAGCAGATCAACAAATTACAAATGTTACCGGCTTAAAAGTACTTAAGTGTGGAATTATCATCATCATCATGCTAATATGAAAATATCCATGAGAACACAATTCATCCTACACATCCTAACGAGTCAGTAATCTGTAAAAAATATTTTAAAGGGTTTAATTCTCTTGGTCAAAAAAACATTCATTTTATTATTACATTTTGTGAGCTTTTTTTAACACTTTATCCAAAGGGGCGCTGCTGTCAAGTTTCTGGCTTTTATTCTGACTTTTACATTCATGCTATAATAAAATTATAATCTTAGAGGTGTGGTAGGTATATTATGTGTACCTCAAAACCCGCATGCTCTCTTGCCCCTATTAAATAAAATTTAAGATTTACTAGAGGTTACTAATTTTTCAAAAGCAAACTCTACGGTTTTCCCAATCAAAATTACAACTATAGGTACCAAAACAAACCTAACTAATAAAAATTACGGGAACGTCAGTCGTTTGTCCCACCCTTCACCCTGCATACAAAATTGAACGAAGTAAAGTTGGTTGTTAAAAATAGGTAGTACTATGATTTTGTTATGGCGAAAAATGGCGGTAACACCTAAACTGGCAACGTTGGAAGCATTGGAGGACCACGGAAGGACATTTTCACGAGCATCGAGCATCTCACGACAGTTCGTAATTCGCTGCAGTTGTGGATTAATATATTACATACTCTTTGTTGTGGATTGGAGAGGGAACCGCTGGGACACAGAAAAATAATGGCTGGGAGTAATAGAGATCTGCGGGAAAGCTTCAGTTTGCTGCAGGCAGTGCTACATGTTACCCTGGCCTATGCCTTATTCTGTTTCTGAATTAGGCATAGGTTCTGAATAAAATAGTTTATAAATAAGTAGGTAGGTATTATCTAATACCGCAGCAGATGTCTTGGGAATACTACTAAGTATCTCTAGGTACTCTAGGCACTAAGTGAGTTCTAGAGATTTTTTTTAAACTTACAATAATTTGCTATTATTAAAAACATATAGTAATAGGTATACTAATACTTTCAAATTATAACAAAAAAAATGTTAAATGTTCCACTAGCGTCGCAAGTTACGCATTCCATCCCGTTAAAAGCTTCACTACATAAAAATATTCTATTAGATAAAACTGAAGAAGACCGGTGTATGAAAAGCTACGTGAGCTAAGCTAAGCCAAGTTAGCTTATAATGTACTTAATTATAATGATAAAAGAACATGAAGGTAGCCTACTAATTTGATTGCAAGCTCCGAAAGGAAATATGCAGAATTACAGCAAAACCATGATACTTACGTGGTGTCCAGGTGCTCGTTGACAGAACTGCGTGTTATTAACAAATAAGTGAGATTCTTTACAATACATATATCCTATTATAAACATAGGTAGGTATAACAGTATAAAAATATAATTAATATTAACACATAATAAAAGATATTTTCCCGTACCGGGAATCGAACCCGAGCCTCCTGGGTGAAAGCCAGGTATCCTAGCCACTAGACCATACGGGAGTTACTATACTTCATATAAAGGTAGCAAGAGATTTTAGTAGGTATTTATTAAATCGATTCAGGTGTTTTCAATTAAATGGTCTTACGTCGAAGCTATTTATAATTAAGCCTGAGTCTGTATCATACAAATAATTTCTGCTAGAACATTAACTTTTATGATATTATTATTATCGAATGAATGAACATGAAGATAACATATAGATATACGCATAATTGCGCAGTGAACATCAAACACTGGCTATGTACATTATGCCAACAACTTAAAGATATTTTACATAAAGAACTGATTTTCTCCCGTACTTTTAAATAAATATAGGTACTCACCATGCAAGCGGCATCATGGACTTTCCCCAACCGTGGTCTCACGAAGGGTGTTGTCTGCCTCCAGAGAAATATCTGGACGGGAATAGGTATCACCTCATCGGTGTTGGGATCCTCTTCCGACATCTCGTTCGCTTTCATGCTGTGCTGGACACGTTCCTAATGGTAAAGTTGACGAATCTAATCATCTTCGATTCAAAACAATTTCAATTATTATCGATGACGCAAATTCGATTTGCTCATGGCAATTTTGCAGGCACTTGTTTTGTTTAAGAAATATATATCTTTCAGTTCTTTTTAAATTATGAAATACTTTATTAAAATTTTATTATGTAGAAATATATTCGTTATGAATTATATATTTTTTTATAATAGTACCTACATCTGATTTTTTAAGGTAACAGACCCGTTACAGGTGCAACAGATGATTTAAAATGAACCAACCTAAGAGATTCGCGTAAATCACATTATATGAAGGTGAGCACCGCTTACATGAAAACAGGGGTGATATTTCCGCGGTATGTGGTAGTGACACAGGAAGGACCGAGGACAGAGGCGCGCACTTTCCCGGAGGGAAGCTAGACAGAGAGTGAGCCTTCGCGCATTCGTATCGAGGCAGGGCTTAGGGTTGACACTTCTAACTATTAAATAATAATTGTACTTATTACAACGACGTGATTTAATCGTTATATTTTTTTTTTATTCCTATACCTGATTTGAGTATTTTAGGCCAATAATTGGGAATTAAAAAGAACCGTCTACGTGAAGGTTATTTTTATGCCGATAACAACGGATACCTCTACATACTTTTTCAATTAAGATAAATCGAAGATTTTGTAATTAGATAACTAATATGGAACACTAGCTTTTCGCCCGCAGCTTCGCCCGTATGGACTACACGATTAAACAAACATATAGACCTTAACACCCCTTTTTACCCCTTTTAGGGGTGACATTTAAAAATGTTTCATTAATTTCATTGAAGAGCATAAATACTATACTTCAAGTAATATTGATTAACTCTTCTAAAATGTTTTCAATAATATCAATTGCATCTGAGCAGGCCAAAATCCAGTACATAAATAAAATAATAATCAGCAGCCCTAAAAGGATTACTTAACTACATTGATCTGGGTGCGCAGACTGTGCCGCCGAGAGGCAGCCTCCCGTTGCCTTGGAAACACAATATGGCCGCCACTCAAAGCAGGTGGAAAATAGGTCGCTCATATTCATTCAGCGATATAAAGACATTCATTAACACTAGATAGCCTACGGCCATTCACAAAAATTAGATCGCTCTTTGGAGATCATGAGATTATTTTGTAGAGATAAGTTGTACATGGTATATTTAATAATGCTAAATGTATTTTTATTTTGTCAATGTTGAATGAATGAAACCAAACAAAAGAAAAGAAGCAAATAGAAAGTGGGGCAAAGAAGGAAAATCTCCAACGGTAGCTATAATTTTTACCGGAACATACCGTTAGGTCAAGCTCGTTGTAAGATTCGAACCCAAAACTTTCGCCGCGGTATCCGACACTAACTACTTTATCCATACCTACATCTAATATCTATTTCACTCTACATAATATAACAACTTTACGACCTGAGGCAAACCGTAGCAAAAGCTTAACATTATACACACTTCAGTAATAGGACATAGAAGGTATACCTAATTAATTAAATAACAAATTGATTCAACACTTGTTTATGTATTGACACAAATGGATTGCTAATTAGCTAGGTAACATGTTGAATTAACAAGATCGGCGTAGATATCAATGTTCACATAGTGGCAGGCAATTTACTTTATAAATAGAGTCTGTCAGGGAGCGGCACCACTAAACATTTCCCATTTTATAGATTGTTTCCTTTATAGATGTGACTTTGTTTGTGCACGTACATTGTGGCTGGTTCAATTCAATAACAATATCATTTACTATTTAGATACTAATAAATGTATACGTAAGCATCGTGCGATATCAAGCAGGTTTCGCACTGGCAAACTTTTTAAAGCTATGATAGCTCAGTGGTCGAATACCTACCACGGCGAAGGACGTGGGTTCGAATCCTAAAATGAGCTTGAGATTTCGGTGAAGGAAAACATGGTGAGGAAACCATACTATAGGTACTCGACTGGTAGATTACCACCCTCAAGTTGAAAATTTGTTACCAACCTACTACCGGTGTGGCAGTTGCACTTGAGAGCCAGTTGCCTTGTGGTCAATATGTTGCAATTGGAATTAAAACAAATTCACATTCTAGATGTTATGTATGTACGTTTCTACCATCGTCGTTCAACCACAACCACAAACCTGCTCAAATCCGTTCCAAATCTATAGGGGAGGTATATCTTTTATACTTTACTAATACTTTCCTAAGTAGTTTATTAATTTATGATACAATCACGAAACTACTAAAATAACTCGAGGTTGAAGATACCTATAGCTCTATATCGGGCGGGCGTTACCAAAAATAACGACACTCATTCTAATGAAAAATATATCTTTTAAAACTGATGTGGATACATTGTTTTATTTACCACAAACGGACCATATAAGATCATTTACATCAAATTTGGTACTTTTGTAGAATATCATCTGGAATAACAAAATAGCATAACTTTTATACTGGTAAACATAAGATGCCGCGGTAAAAGCGCGGTAAGGTGGGTGAAATCGCGGGAGCGTGTTGATTTAATTAATTTACTGTACGAAAAATATTTGTGGGTTATCCAGGCTGGAAATAAAAATGTTAAAAAAATAAAAACTTATGAGCAGTCAGTCCGCTGTCATCATCAAAATGTCAATACTAGAAAATTCGACAAGATGACAAATAGAGAAGGTATGTAATCGATATAATAATTAAAGTTTTTAGTAACAACCATCAATATTACTTTAAAAAACACATAGATACATTAAATAAACTGCACACATACAATTTATTAATTATACATTAATATATAGAAGTTGGTGAGCCAACCTGTGACCCACGCCTGGCAGCTCTGTTGGCAGTACATCTCGTAAGTCAAGTTTTGGATGAGGCGTATATTATTGTAGACGCTGCAAAGGATTCAGGTGAGTAAAACAATATAACATTACATCATAATCACAACAATCTATCATAATATATTTTCGAATTATTATGTAGGGTTTTTTTTAGTAGGTTGTATCATCTCAACTGGCCTTGGGCACTCCATAGTACCTTATAAGACTTATAGGTATTTATCCGAAATGGGAATGGTCTTTAATAATAAAACGTCAATTAACAGGTCAACCGTGGAATTACATATCGATGTTGAAAAATGTTAAAAATGATAGACTCGGAGAAACTGATGATGGACTGGGAGAAACTGATGATGAACATATATCATTTGGCATCACAAAGGGTGACAGCAGTATCGTGAATGAAAATAACATGGACCTTGCTGCCAATGTTGTTATTACATCGACACCTCAAAAAAATTTAGGTAAATACTTACTTATATTCCTCTCTATCCAAAGGTTGTCTGGAAGAAATCGTTATAAGACCGCCTATTGTACAACTAATTGTATCATATAAATCTTGTTACTTTTTTATTCTTGTTTTTGGTGTATAATAAAGAGTTGTCTATCTATCTGTCTATCTATCTATATTATCAAGTAAGAGACACCTCATAATTAAATTAGTCTACTTATGGAATCAATGTGGATGAGAAATTTGTTTAAGATACTTCCATTTTCATTTCTAAACTTTTTTTATTAACAAATTAATAATTTCAGATGACTCAGGAAAAATTAAAACTGAAACAAGTTTTATTGGTCAGGGTGACGCAGAATTGGAAATGGTAGTTTTGGACATTTGAAATAGATTTGTATAAATTTATAAGTTCAAATAATTTACATGTAGCTTTTTCAGCATCAAAATGATCTATCGAAATCCACATCAATGTTCATCAGTCATCTTTTTGATATGAGTGATGTGGAACAAGTAGTTATTTGTGATGATGACAATAATTTGTCAAGTAATCCCGAATCAAATGATTTATTAACACAAGCAATGACGAACATTATGGAGTCCTACGTGAACACTGCCCTTGGATTAACTTACATAACAGACAACCAAGCAAGCGGTGTCAGTGTTAAAGAATTTCATATAACAGGAACGTCATCAAGTGCAGATCATTCTGAATATTCATTAATGTCTGATGCATATAAGACTGATTTTGGAGATGATATAACGGTTAGCATTAACAATGACGCTATATATCATAAAATTGATGAAACATTCCGTATAAATGAGGATGGAAGTAATGAGGTACGTATATTGTTCTTCATCATTCTCCTGGCTATTTACTGAATTTAATTTGAGATATGTTTTGGTAATAAAAGCAAATGTTAATACTTATTATTTATGGTCATTTTGCACACAATGTTTTTATTTTAGCAAATTGGTGAAGATTCAAACGAAAAATCAGATAATGGTGATGTCGCCTTTTATGAAAAATATTTGACTCTGAACCGTAAGTTTTATTAAAAATATTGATAATTAAATAATAAATTGCGTTATAATTGTTGATATTTTTTTGTTAACTATGCAGGTGATTACGAACAATGTTCTGATGATGATGGGGAACCTGTATTGCAAGATCCAAAAGGAATGATGTTACAAGAAGTTGAACTGATAACTACAAATACTTCAGATGAAAATTTGTCTTCAATTGTTGAGCCACCACAGGTGCCTATCCTAATGATAATATAAATCCCAGGGGCTGAAGAATTTTGTGATATCATAATATTGTTAATTATTTAATCAGAAATCGAAGGAATTAGCAGCTACGTCAGCAATATCAGCAGCTGCAAGTGGGTCTCGCAAAAGCTCCCTAGCTAGTCGTTGCCGAACTCAGGGTTCAAGACTGCTTGCTTGTCTACGAGGATGGTGGCGGCGCAAGACGCCTGGGAAGCGTAAGGTATGATGTCATAAAATTATGTAGGTAATTTATAACAGTAATCTAAAATAAAAGCTTAAGGTTACCTATGAAATTGCCGACGAAATAATCAACGTTATTTTTATGAAAAGTATATATTTTGGCCATTTATTACACTTTTGCCATTTTAATGGAAGTTCATTTATGCCTCTGCTATAGAAATGCTGGACGGGAAACTATAAACTCTTTAAAAGTGTTTTTCACCGCTTCATTGGATTTGAAATAAAAAAAATAATATCAGTTGGAGCATGGTCTGGTGAGTACGGTGGGTGATGGAGAGTGTCCAGTCGACCCATCGTTGTATGCGTGCCGTCTGTGCTGCGTTGGTACCACGATGAAATTCGTATTTGAAAATAATGCGCAATTTGAATTAAAAAAAAAAAAGAATTTGAATTCAGAATGTAGGATATCTTCTCACTAACAAAAAATCGCCAATTTCATAAGTAAAATAATTGATGATATTGAATATATGTATAAAACATGATCGTGTCCGTCGATATCTGATATGAAACGGAAGACGCCTACTATCTTCCTACTATTTATCTTCACAAATTAGTATTTTATTTACGTCCAAAATTATAATTTTCATTTAACAGTAAAAGCATATTTAGTATATTTAACGTAAATAAATGTACATTTAATATGACGTAGGTGAAATATTCAGCATATTTTTTGTTTACAGGAAGCAAGATTCCCTGGGGCTATCCGCGGGCTATGTCCTTTATCTCCAGATGCTAGGAGGCGTGCAGCAAGCCTCTTAGACCATCGTGAGCTACGCTCTCCATCACCATCACGTTCTATAGTCTGGAAATTCAACACGGTCAATGAAGCCCTTGTTAATTCATCTCGCTGGAAGAACTATGGATTCGATACGAAATACAATGACATTAACGAAAACTAATCTATTAGTAGAGTATTGATTGACTATAATATTAGAGTTTTGGTCGTATTAATAGCTATATTTTTGTAATAAAACGTTTCAGTTCCATTAAAATTGCAGTTTTTCTAAAAATCTTTGAATTAAGTGAATGATTTATCATTCCAGATTTATAAATAAATTACACATCAGATTGTTATGGGTATACCTAAACATTAAACCTTCATATAATATTGCTGACACCTTGGTTTCCAAGAACGTGTACTGCACGGATCCGATCGAAATAGTTTAGCGTAAATGTAGATTTACCATTGGAATCGTTGTTAGCTCGATAGCCAGGTGGAAAATCATCTCGTCTCGCTCTAGCTAGTGATCGTGGCAAGCGTCCGAAGATGCCGCTAAGACGGACCAACTCCGCCGAAAATAGAACAGTTACGGATTCCTGGGCTAAATCTCAAATATCCAGACGGGTGCGCCATCTAAGTCAGTTAAAACAGTCCCACGAAAAGTTACCGAGCCCCACTTCTTGTCTGAACGTCTGCCAGTGAAGACCGGGAGGGAACCATCAAACACCACACAAAATGGTGAGTCAATACTGACCGCAGTGAAATTGTGAAAGGTGTACAGTGAAATATGGATTGTTATCTCGACAAGTGATACATTACTAACGCGCGATAACGCGTTATTCCGCTGACCGGAATTTCGCAAGCAAATCAGTGTGGTGTTAAAAAGTTGTGGAAGAAGATGGTAGCATATAATATTCTCTCAAATATATTAATTCATAAATATCTGCAAGCTGCCAAAGAACACAATAAACATAATACCTACAGCCCTACACATTGCATGACATGGCACATACATACATGGATTAACGAAATATTTTTGATAATTTTCAGAGCGACCTCAGCAAGAACGACGTTGAAAGTGAGTATACTTTTTTATTTGGCGTAACCTGCTTTATTACTTAAATTTCTTCATGTCTGCTTTCTTAAAAAATAATATAACAATCAATGGAGATGAAAATTTTGAAATAACTTTTATACTTACTAAGAAACCCATCGTAATACATAATGAATCATCAAATTAACATTCTTCGTCTTAATTTTTTCGTGAAGATCATTAAAATTTATATGTACAAATGTAAGCAAATATTACATAAATGAATGGAGAGTGAGCATCATTACATCTAAGATTAGAGCTGTTTCTCATAAAAGGTGCGCGTTGCTAAGAGAAGCCGGTCGGTAGCGACAGTGGCACGGCCACCGGCCACGCTGCGCGCGCGCTGCGTTCCAAAATTAAACTCACGCGTCACACGATCTCGCATCGCTACCCGCCCAAACAGAGAAACTCCACTCAGATTTCACTGCAAGCGAGCTTCGTATGTTTTGGCATAGGAATAAATCGTAATATCTACGCATACCTACTTCTCGATATAATGCCAAATTCCTTTCACATCCTGTGCACTTGCAATGATAGAACGACTGTCATTATCAAGGTCAGCATCTGATCTTGAATCAGCTGATCCGATGCACTTTGTAAGATAGTAGTTAAAAAAATTACGAAATATATGAGACTCTTATTTATTTCACTCAAATAAAATTAAATCTCATTAGAACTAAAGAAACAGTTTTTATCAAGGATTTTATCAACAATTAAAGGTTAAAATTTTAAAATTAGTTAGGGATGTACTTAAGTTTCGAATATTAATATAATATCTATTCATGCATTTTTATTGTGAAAATGTGTAACAAACAAATAAAGTCGTTGACTGTTGGCACCCAGTTGAATTTAGGCCACAGCTTCAATCGGATTATAATTAGAATATGAGTCATGAGTTCACTCACAGTTAAAATATCGAAATACGCGTTGGAAAAGTATTATTCCGGGCGAAGAATGTCCGCCCACGCGCAGCGCTGCTTGACGCCTCCGCGCTCTACCTGCGGTAAACATTTTCCAGAAAATTGTGTAATGCGCCGTTGGAACTCATAGAATTTTATTTAGGGTTCAATGACTCAATATTATGGAATAACAACAATAAAATATGATAGGATATTTTTGGATTGTTATCATTCTAGCTATCACCCACGATTTCAGAAACCACATTAATCCATTAATTTATGGATATTGTTCTCTTTCTTTGAGTCAAAGCTTGGTTGGTTAAACAGCCTAAAACCTTCTTCAATACCATAACTTATCTTATAGAAAATGATCGGTCTCGTAGTTCCTGAGATTAGATTGTTCAGACATATAAACAAACTCTACAGCTTTATAATATTTTAATTTTATAATACTAAAACCATATTTTTACAAAAGTATGTATTGAAGTCACGATGGCATGCTAGATGTAGCATTCAACGTTTAACAATGAGATTTATTTGCGCAGGGGCATCCTTCGCCTTCTCCATCTACGACTTTGATGGTAGCGGCAAAATCGACGCCTTCAATGTTGGAGACGTTCTGAGGGCGCTCAACTCCAACCCTACCATGGCCACCATTGAGAAACTCGGTGGAACCAAGAAGAAGGGCGAAAAAACCCTCACGGTATACATTTATTTTATCTTTATAGGAGGATACTTAGCTGTTTATCAAAACTTTTCATAATATACGAGGCTAATTGTTGGTCCTTGATAGCTATATGGAGGGAGGAGTCGAAGAAAAAACTAGGGCTTTTGCAAAAACCATTATAGGTATTATAATTAAAGAAATTAAAATTGTGAAATTTTGTCTATTCCAACTGTCGTATAGTATTCACGAAAAATCAATGATTCCTTTGTAATATTACAGGTTGAAGAGTTCCTTCCCATCTATGCCCAAGCTAAGAAAGACAAAGACCAGGGTGCCTACGAAGACTTCTTGGAATGTCTGAAGCTGTACGACAAGAACGAGAATGGTCTCATGCTTGGTGCCGAGCTTACACACACCCTCCTTGCCTTGGGTTAGTTATTTTTACATTTAGAATATAACAATTGGGTACACAAAGCTTGGGTAATACTCCTGGAATAATGCTGAATATAGTCCATTGGTCCCCGACAATACATGGAGAACAGCTTGTTTAGCAGTATGTAAATTGTGATGCTAATGATTTAACTAACGAACGAAGAAAATATGGAAATCAAGATTTCAAGTTTTCGTTGCATACCTTGATTTTGATTTTTGATAAGCTGCGACCTATGATATAAATCTTCAAGTATTAAATACAAGAATTAGACGGAACCAAGTTTATAATTAGTTTTCCTTAGACTTTGAAGTGTCGATAAAGATTAATAGGCATCAAATAGATATGCAGATGTACGTGACAATCTATTTATGAAATAGTTTGGCTGATAGCCAAGTCACTGAGTATAAAGCGATGACGAACATTGTTTGTATTCAATAATTGAGGCCAATATTTTTATCTTTATTCATATATGACTTTTATATATAGGTATATAGATTACAAAAACCCTATTTATTTTTGTAGGTGAGAAACTGGAAGATACTGAAGTCGGTGAAGTCACAAAGGACTGCATGGACGCTGAAGATGATGATGGCATGATCCCCTACGCATGTAAGTATTACCCATTGCAAATGTTACGTTTTCAATATTATACATATAAATTGTGTAAAGGTAGTTTATCGTAGGTAGTTTGAAATACATTGATTAAAACCTGAATTTTTAAAAGCCCTTGTAAGTATTAGATGATGCACATGGACTTGGAATAAATAGTATTTTTGAGCATGTACGCACACAATATCATTTGCCCTTTTTTGTTATCCGACATTGTTTGTAATTTTCACTATTACCTAGATTAACAGAAAAAGTCCTGATTGATATTCCTCCCAAAATAAAAACAGTTGATGTTATCATAATAAGCATGAGGGCTATGTCGTTTGTGTGTGTTACCCTTGTTTTATACAGTTTATTCGTTTACAGCATTCCTGAAGAAGGTGATGGCGTAGAAGACATCCATCTCGTCATATCTTTAGTTATAAGATCGTAAGTGAACCTACGCAATGGGCGTTCAAGTAGCTATCGCAGTTCTTCGTTTTCGCTTGTCGCCGGTTTTAAACTTTCAGCTTTTGATTACTTTTACGTCTTAATACTCATCTTTTATGTTCACCGCTTCTTTCACCTTCAAATTAAAAGAAAATTATAACCAATCTATCTCTGCTTACCGGTAAATTTTTTATCCGACTAACCCAGAAGGAGGGTAATATTTTTCTTCTTTACTATTGTGAACCATGCATCATAACTCATTCGCCAGCAAATAACGTCCGACTTTATTATTGCACCGAATGACATTATAAATTGTGATTTTCAGCTTTCCTCCGAAAAATGTGCGATGGCTGGCAGGGTTCTAATCCAAAAGCGGCAGCGGACGGAGGCGAGCCAGCGGAAGCGCCTGCGGAGGGCTAAGCAGTCGAGGCCGGGGCTGGCGCGCGCCGTATGTCGTCGGACGGACATCAGCCGGCGCGGCGCTCGCTTGCCCTGTCCGCCGCCCGCCTCTCGCCCATGCCGCCCTACAGCGACACCCCGTATATGCCATCTTAGATACGGTCTACCCTCTTTTTATACGTCAACATCTTTACAGAACATTTGTACGACTATCTATGACTGTACATACTAAAGTAAGATTTAATTAAACAAACTGTAAAACACACGTTGTACGTGTCTTTAAATTTATTATTATTTATTAAGTACGTTTATATAATGACAAAAAATACAAAAAACCGTAAATTATTTTATAATAAACTGTTAAAATGTTCAGTATTGTGTTATCTTCAATTGACTACTTTTCATGGATAACAATTTATTGATCTTTTATCGTTTAAATATAAAAATAGAAGAATATAGATACACACATCGAAACCCATAAAACCTTGAATCATTTCCTCAGTAGGTAGGTTAGGTAGGTACCTAATCAAATCCTTGAAATAATTTATTTCATTGGACAAATTCATATAAGTAAGGCCTAATTGATTTATGGGCATATATCTAAACTGTATCTGGCTGTTAATTTAGAATAACAGTTTTGTATGGACTTATCGAAGGAATATTAGTTTAACTGAGATAACCCAGTGATTGAAAAATCGGTCTCTTTTTATCAGGTCCACCCATCATACCTACCTTAGAGCGTGGAGTAAATGCCTTACTACAAAATAATCAACTCTGTAGATATTTAAGCTATTTTTAGGATCAAAGTTCTGCAAATTAAATGATGCTCAAACTGAATTAAACAGCAGCTACTAGCGACATCTAGTTATATTATAATTTCAAATAATTTAAATTACAACCAGTGTTTAGTGTGGTTTCATGCTGATCTACCAACGCCAATGAAATTAACTTATTCTGTCACTAGAGGCATGAAAAAAAAAAGATAGGTAGTCGAACTGACAGAATCTAGCAGCCCGGTCAATCTTCGAAAAAGCGAGAATGCAAACCTGTATTTAGATAGGTAGGTACTAAAAGGACCGTGTAGTGGCGTGTAGGTAATTAATATATCTCCTTGAATATCATTAATTAATACCAATCTCCTAGGATTTAAATCAAATATAAGTAAGTATTTGTAATGAAAACAGATATCTCTATTTGTAAATAATTTGAATTTTTCTGCAAAGGTACCTACTTATTTAAGAAATTATTTTAGAATTTGATTACATAAGTACTTAATATAAGGTCATTATGGAGAATTTATAGTCATATTTTTTTATTATTATTATAATAGACTAGGTGTCCTCCGCTGTTTAACCCGCGTTCCCGTGGGATTTTCACAACATAGCATAATGTAATATAGCCTATTATTATAGCCTTCCTTCGATAAATGCAATGGGCTATCCAACACTAAAATATTTTTTCAATTCAAACCAGTAGTTCCTTAGATTAGCACGTTAAAACAAACAAGCAAAGTCTTCAGCTTTATAATATTAGAGTAGGTAGATATACGAACATAATCATAAAGAAAAAAGTTAACATTTCAATTAGGTAGGTATTCGCATGATAAGTGCTAATCAAAGAAATTTAAATATAGATACATTTAAAGTCTTTGGTGCTAATGAATGAGAAGAGTAGGTATGTACCTATATATGAAAACAATTAATTTAGGTTGTCGCTTCTGGGCAATGCCCGTAGAAAAACATGGCCGACCGGGGTATCATTTGCCAAATACTGAAACGTCATAGGTCCAAATACTCTCTCGCTTTTGCGCCAGGGAAAATGGCGCGGAAAATATTTTCCCGGCATCAATACAAACACTCGAGTCACTTCGGGACGTAATCGGGTAAGCTCGTGACTTACCGAAAGTGAAGCTGTGAAAAGTGTGGTCACATTTTAAAAGTACCCAAATTTTAGGATGTAGCTGTGGGTAAATGTTAACTAACATGGGCAATATAATGCCAGATACATACTTTTAGATTTTTCTCGAAATAAAATTTCAATATCACTGGTATTCTTAAAATGATTGTATTGCGTTGTGATGTATGATTGTATTGTATAGCTTGTATTAAGTATTTTAGTTATCTGCTGTTCACTTAATAATATGGCATATATTTTTTTTAAACTTAGTGCACACAAAAGAGGATTTTCTAACACAAAATGTGGCAACACGGTTTGATTCTTGCCCGACTAGCGCTGCAGCGCCTAGGCTCCACCGACCGAGGCACCGCGGCACCGAGTCACTCACAGTGTTTATCTCAGTGTCAAACGCGCGGCTCGTCTGAATAAAGTTGCTCGCAGTGTTTACGTTGTGAGTGAATCTGATAATTTAGTGATAACGTGCCTGACTTGCCGGCCCAGGTACACCAACCTCTTATCAGGTGAGAAAAATAATTATTTAGGTATAAGTAAACGCTATTATCATTCAAAAAACTTTAGGGCTTCAAATATATAGTTATAATAGACTGCGTACCTTTTATATAAATGCTAGGATTCCCATGGATATAGAAAAGGTAATACTCCAAATAATTTAGAACCATACTTTACTTATTTTTATTTTTATTTTATTTTATTTTATTTAGGACAACAAACAGTATGACAATAATAAGTATACAAACAGTAGAAGAATTAAAAAAAAAATAGAGTTAATGTCACACCAACTACGTTACCCACATATTACAAAAAAACGTATTAGTGTTGAGGTGTAGATAGGAAAAACAAAAAAGATAAGAGATTAATCATATTACAACATAAAAATAGCTTGTGAGAAACAGCGAATTAATAGGTAATTATAATAATATTGAGTGATAACCTAGAAAGTGTTAAGTAAAAATAACTTATATAATTATATTTTGAGAGGACAGAGTACCCGCAATTGCTCTTTTAAATTTAGATGAAGACAGTGCAAAGATGTCAGTGTCCAAGAAATTGGCGTTATATGTTGTGACAAGTTGACGAAGAGGAACACGTACTTATTTAATAAACAAGTCGGGTAAAAGGACCAAATACCTACATCATTTTCATTTTCTAGAAAATATGATCGAAATTCTTTAAGCGCTATATTTATAATATTGTTCAATGTGAAAGTAATGATTGTGGATTATTAATTGCAAATGGGTACGATGTCAGGTCAGGATACAATGCGTTCTGTCATGTGACTTATTAGCGAATCCTTAATAGTTGCTTATAGAAATATGCAGTACCTATGACGTTTTTGAGAACTATGTACACAGATAAACTAATAATAGTTAAGTAGGTAGTAACGCTAATTCTGCAACTATTGTTAGCGCTGCTATGTTATCTGGCGTCTGGCGTAAGTACATAATACATAAAGTATCTATGTACAGGCAGTTCAAGATAACTTACATAAATATAATATTAACTCTTTTATCATAACTATTTTTTACATTGTTTATGCTTGTTTGATCACAATCTCCCCATGAGTAGACAGTCGGGTTAATCAATAATTATAATTTACTGACCTGTTTATAATGACAGCGCTACCCTCACGTAGCTTGTAGGTATAATACCTGGCGTGATGTGTACATACATCCAGGCGAAAGGCTGTTTAAAGAATTGTTCGTTGATAAAAGAAGTTGTACTATAGATAGGCTTGTGTTTGACCACATTTAAACCACAATGTTGATGTTGCGAAAAGTGGTGAGCAAACAAACCCCCCAGAACAAACCGCTAAAGATAAGGGCTGTGATAAGGAAGATAGCAAGCCTGACGGGTGTTACAGCCCTTAATTATATAGGATCATTTCAATTGCATCAAAAGATGTCTTTATGACAATCTCTCATTGCATTACTAAAACCTATCTTATGTCACGATGTTTGTCCGGGCTAATTTCCGAAACTACTAGGTACCTACTGCGATCTTGATGTAACTGCACCCAGGTAGATCATATCCTGGAATAAAATATAGGATACTTTTATCGCGGGCGGAACCTGGTTTATTTATAATATCAACTATTATCTTTATTAAAATAAGAAATAATTTTGTTGATGTAATAATTAAATAATAAATCTTAATAGTTTGCCGCAATAACAATTTGGATTATGAGTATGTACCGTCTTTCCACTTCCGTGACTATCAGGAAACCTGTATGAATTTACGATATATCTAAAATGCAAAATTTACAACAGTGCAATTCTAGCAAGAATATGAATGTTATAGATAAGCGTAGATTACTATCTATACCAGTGCATGCAAGTACACGCTAGGCTTGTAGTTGACAAATGTTTTTAAACAAAGTTCCGCGATGATAGCTCAGTGGTAGTGACGTCTGATACCGCGGTGAATGTCGTGGGTTCGAATACTACAATGAGCTTGAGCTTTCGGTGAAGGAATACATCGTGAAGAAACCATAGCACGGTGGTAGGGTAGGTACTTTGTGATACTCGTTTGAAACCAGTCGCCAAGCACCTAATTGGTGTGTTCCGGCATTGTAAAAAGGCCAACAACACATTGGCAATCCCCCTGGTATTGCAAATGTCTATAGGCAACGGTATTCACTTACCATCCCGACCCGACCCGTTAGCCTGGTGGTCACTTGTTGTATAGAAAAAAACGTTACGAAGAGAAACCAGATATTCAAATTCTGGCCTCATGTGCACCCTCACTAAGTCACACAAAGTGTATGGTAATTTAATGAAGGCTGAAGTGTTCATTTGTATATGTGGATGCGTTAATCTCATGAATTACCAGTCCGATAAAAAAAATCGCTGGATAGTCCCTTCATTGATATTATAAGCTATATCTATATATTATATATCATCATATTACAATACAAGGGGCCCATAGCGTAACCTAATGGTTTTTGTATGTTTGTAACGAATAAACTCAAAAACTACTGGACCGATTACAAAAACTCTTTCACCCTTAGAATGCTACATTATTCCTGAGTAACATAGGCTGTATTTTTATCCCGGGAAAAGATAGTAGGTAGGTACGGTCGGCCAAGAAAGTGGTGTGCTAGTTTTGTTTTAGTTTCCTACTCATCGAATATTACAACAAGGTTCAAACTAAAAAGATATCACTGAAAGAGATGCATAATAATGACGTTGTCAGATTGATCTGTATGTAAGTGAAACTAAACTTTATCACCCATGAATCTGCAAGCAGCATTCAACCTTAGGGTGGTACACAACTTTCTTGGCCGACCGTACAAGCAGGCTGATTAGTGAAAGTAAATGTATCCTGGATGTGAATCGAACCTCAGATTTGTGTATCATGTCAACCACGCCTACCGGCACGTTAAATCTTTAATTATTTATTTTCAGGTGTTAGTGCTCGTCTGCACGGATTGTGATCATCATGGCAGACGTGAACGAACCATCGGCAGCCGTCGTCAAAAATGTTGACAAACATAACACAGGTATTACTTACATTCCATTTAATGAAATGCCCTGCTGTTTCTTTTTGTCGGCTAATCAGTGGAATACCCGTAGTCTAGATTCAAACCATTGTTTTTTTTGGAACTGCGACTCATTCTTGAAAAACGCAAGCTGTTTACTTGCGTCAAACAAAACCCTTATTAAAGTTTATTTTTATAGAATGCTAGAAAAATATGAAAAGAAATAATTAAACTCTGAACTCGTAAATTTAAATCATATGATGTTTGTATGAGGTACCGTACCTATGTGTCCTATTGAAACACAGTGGTATTTTTTTTTATTTGGGCTCAATGCTCATATTTTGCATCAAACTTGAAAGAACAAGGCCTGTATATTCCCAGAATCTCGAGCCGACGACGCTCAGCTGTCATAAGAAAGTAATAAAAGTGTTCAGTTGCATGGATCATTCAAAATATAAACTAATATAATATAATTAAATAAATTCCCACGGGAGCAAGTAAAACAGGAACTGCTCAGTACAGCAGCTTACAATAGGGTCCGCCGGTTTAATATTATTAAATAGGTATTTGGTACGTATAGCCAACATGTCGTGTAGGTATATTCTTGCACTGTTTTACAATATGGCTTATATATATAGATAACTATTCGGGTAAAACAGCTTAGGCTAGTTTTTCAAAAGAGTCAACAAGATAAATGGCATCGAATAATTCAAATCTAAAATCAAGATAGGTACGTATAATGAGAATGTTCTGCTTAAAAAAATAACAAAGCCCATGCTATTCAAATAATTATCGAGATTTGTTTCAGTGTTGATATCAATTCGATGAGCAAATAAACCACGCATCTTTTGCAATGTTATTTGAACAGCTTCGCATTTACAAAACAAATATAGCCTTCACACGTATACTTGTATGTCAGAACCTACATACAGATGCCGTGCCTTACCTGATGTTGTAAATGACGTAGTTAAAGAATAGATTAGAATATGAATAATAATAATTACGAAATATAATGCATAGAATGGTATATTTTGATAGTTGAGAGGTTTGTTTCTGACCGCAATCTCATTACGGAAGGTTACTGATAATAAGATTTTAAATGATTTTTAATATTTTTGTAGCGCAAAGGTTAATTTCAATCGCTGCATAATGACTGGGATAGGATTTCCTCTGATAAGTCAAGCCCGTACAAATTCGGTTCCAATTTCAAATTGCCAGCCAATTAAATAACTCTGTTTTTTTTACCGTACCTACCATGTAGTACAGCAGCAGCTGCGCTCGGGGACGTCATTTAAGAATAGTCCATACCTATGAGATATCATCTCTAGATCACCTTTCTATAGTTTCTTAATAAACAAAGATGGAGATACTTTTTATACTAGCAAATCGTATTGTAAAATCATATTTATCAGTAAATATTTATTCAAGTGTATAAAAGACCAAAAATACACACTATGTATAGTAGATTGTGTAATTTTATGTTATACAATCATCTCCCGTATGGTCTAGTGGCTAGGATACCTGGCTTTCACCCAGGAGGCTCGGGTTCGATTCCCGGTACGGGAAATCTTTTTGTTGTAAACGGTTTATTTTGCCTCAATTATTATAATGCCATGATTGAGTTTTATTGTAGCGATTAACAGTGATATCATCATTTACAAAAAAGTGACCGTTTGCGATTGATATTGTAAGATTCTAGTCTGATATGAAGACACTTCACAAAGCAACACCTACTCATGTTTGGGGCTAGGAAGAAGCAAATTGTCGGTCATATGCTCGTAAACGAGGATCCTCTCTTTGGCAATAAACATGAATTAATGTAACGTACGTGGGTGGAGCTACATACTCGGTGATCAGCTCTCCCGGAGACAAATGTCCACATTCCACAACTATTACCCTGAATGGGTGACTGTCTACTTTAATAGAATCGTCCTACTTTACTACAACGAAATGATTTAGTGGACTGATATACTAGGTTACACGATAAACTTAACTTCGCCCTTGCAAGTCTTGCATACAATCGTGCTTTGACTTCACTTAATATTCGTTTAATCGGGAAGGGTTTTTTTAATTTCCCATACTTTTTGAAATACAATGATTTACTTGCGTTCCGTATATTTTTTTCATATAATCTATAGACATAATCATCGTTTATTATTTTACATTGTTGTATAAATTCATACCTATTTGCATGTTATCTTTTACTATCAGTGCTATTTATCATTATCTACAGGATCCTGCAATAAAATAAAGTAACTTTAATCACAAGAAAATATAAGATGCATTAGTGGAAGCTAGTTAGGTACGCATAAATGAGAAAATTTGAACGTAGGTACGGTATACTGATCGGAGTGAGAAGGAAACATAGACTTGAGTAATATCCTGGGGACGTAGCAAAATTTTAATCAAACATTCAGTCTGTATTATTATCTACGAAACTAACAAACATCACAAAGAAATATAATAGTAAAACAATTTGGGACTGTGAACCGTGCGCTAGTGGAACCACAAATAGATCACTTGTAGGTGGCATTTCTAAGAATATCTCCAATAAAATTGACACGTCGCTCAATATATCCCTTGGATGTAGTGCAGTGTTTTCAGCCTTGACTTCATTTCCTTTATTATCCATAACTATTTCGTCTCTTTGAATATTTACCTACTAGTGCTCGCCCTCTGAACGAAGTTAGACTAAAAAGTTTTTAGGAAAGAAAATCTCGTCAATAAAAAAAACTGCACTCCTTCTTTTTTTTTTTTTTTTTTAACACACATAAGTTTACGTTTGACCACCAACTCGCCTTCTCCATATAAACTTTAACTGTGCCAAATTTCATACTCCTCCGTCCACGTAATTTTCGTAAAAAGGGGTACAAAGATTTTTCTTCACATAATAATATATAGAAAATTTTAGCATTTGTTATCTATACAAAACTTGTTTTGAATTCTATGCTAATATTGGGTCAGGGTCGATATCACTCATTCGCAAGATCAGACTAAATGTCAATGAATGTTAACATGGTGAATAACAAATGCATTAGAAAAACTGTCGACTGTTTGGATACCTGCCTACAGAGATAGTGACATTATTTTATCAGTGTACCTAGATTTATCTTTATCCCGAGCCAAGTGTATGACCCCCTGCTCTAGTTTAGTTAGCTCGACGATTTAGTCATCGAAACAAAGTGGGGACTAGCCTAGCCTTGCTAGGGATCGGACGTCGGCTATCATAATGTTGGTTGTTAAATTGAGAACATTCTTAGTTCTAAGAGAAACCTATTATTCACCACTCCAACCCAAGTAGGAAACAAAGAAAGAAGAAAAAGCTGTACTAAGTACTGTTCAACAAAATAGTTCATTTCTGTACAAAAAATTGATAATGCGAATGTTTGTCAATTTTACTGTGATGGTTCAATTATTAGGATGATAGGTACTTGACACATACCCTAGAAAAACACCAGACCCTTCAGAATCCTGGGTAAAACCACGTGATGGAAATCAGTCCTACACAATTAATTTTAAAATAATAAGGGGAGATAGTAACTCTTCCTAGAAGAATTTTTCCTCGTGCCTGATACAAGTCGCTCCAAACTTAGGTCTTTCTGTTGAATCTCGTGCAGCCTTCATAATTACTGAATTGTAATTAGTTGAATTTTAAAATGACTTTATAAGTTTTTATTTTCATAGTATTCCACTACTTGGCTTATTTACACCGTTTGCTTCTTTTGAAGTTGCTAATGTTTTTTAAAAGTCAAAGGATGAGTTGTAAGTAATTATATAGGGCATATAAATATAGGGCCATTTGGTAAAATTGCTGTCTATTTTGTAGCAAAGAACTAATGATTCAAGAGAGATGATTCTCATTATTCTCAGTGGCACCAGATTTTTAAATTTATTTATTATCTTCTTTTAGTAGGTAGGTATGTGTTAGATTTGGTTCGGTAAAAATAAAGGATATTAACATGACCCCATAGAAGAATTGCACTATAAAGTAAATCGAAGCCAAGAGGTTAATTGACCGAGGTTAAGCGTACAAAAAATGAGAATAATACAAGTAAAATTCTCTTTTAGAAATTTTGGATATGTTTTTATAGCGTGTAACTTATATTCATAGCTCGAAAAAACCAAACCTTTTTAAAATTTTTGTTAAACCAAATAACGTGTTCAACATAAACATGGCTTTAATGATCGATGTACGGTTAACAAGTTCATTTGTGAAGTCATAAAAATTCAAATGAAGCTAACCCACACGACGTACACTTTCTCATGGCTTCGTATCTATAATAAAAACATTGAGTACATTCTTACTTAATCGATATATTTATAAATTCCTACTAGAGTAGCTACGACTATCTTGCTGTAATAATCATAATGGCTCACCTGTGTCGCCTTATCTACATTATTTTTTTCTCTTATATCTCTTTTATTTCCCTGTTGTAATCTGTAGCATTTACTACAATAGACAACGATTTTGACTGCTTACGCTGGGTGGTAATTAAATAAATGTATTGAGAGAGATCCAATAATCTCATTCCCCATTAGTTGTTTGATTTTATTCAAATCTGTTACGTAGGCTAGTGACACTGTGCCTTTTTAGTCTATTAAAACAGATATCTTCGGTAGATGTAAGCGCATTGGCCATTTTGTTAGGGTGTTTTGAAAGTCTGTAGATATATCTTTTATGATAATCCACAATCTCCTCTCTGACAGTGGGTATTTTAAGGTACATATATTTGTTGCTGACATTCCAAGGTATTTTGAAAATCATTCTTATCATTTTAGTTTGGAATCTTTCGATTTGTCTGCATTGACCTTAATTCGCCATGTTTGGTACCATATGCTCATCTGGTTGAGGCCCTCCTGCAAGTATTCTGATGGCACAACTTCGTTGTTATGGGTAGCTAATAATACAGTGTCATCCGCGAACGTACCAGTTGTACGAGTAGTATTAGCAGAAGTCGGTAGGTCTGCTGTGAAAATGAGGTAAAGCACCGGCCCGAGAACAGATCCTTGAGGAATACCAGACTCGATGGTGATATCTACATCTATCTTTTTTTTATATAAAAAATGAGTCTATATTTCCCTTGATCACGCCATAACTTGAGGACGACTTTATTGATTTCATTCATCATTTTTTTAAGTTTTCTTATATTTTGTAGACGGTTTTTACGGAAAGAAAATTGCGCAGAAAATTGGAAAAAATCAGAAAACTTCACTGATTAATCACGAAATCTCAGAAAGTATAAATGCTACAAACTAGTAGGTAGGCTCGTAGATTCCTAATAAGAAGAAGGTAACCGCTAAGAAAGGATTTTCGAAAATTCAACCCGTATAGGGCTCATTCGGAAACGCGGGTGAAACAGCGGGGGATAACTAGTAGGTACTAAATAGACAGCATCATAAACTTTTACTCCACATTAATATTTTTCAATTGTTTTCTCTCCTACAAGATCAATTTTAATAAACACCAAACCGAGGTGGAGCCGAGAAGAGGCCGGCGTCATCTATTTAATTGTATTATGTTAATGCCATAAACACAATTAAAGTCACTTATTCTCGTTAAAGTGATAATGCGCGGAGTCTTTGCCCTCCGGCACTGCGACTGTGTGCTTGGAAAGGGTATTGTTTCGGTGCTGAGTTCACGACCTATTGTCTTTTGGAACCAGCTGAGCTGGAGTTTTAACTGGATATTGCGTACGGTTTTTCATTAAAAGTGCTGAATACAACAATAATGTATAACATATAATGTATGTGTACGTACATATTATATATAAAAGTAAACTGTTGCCAATTATTTCTCTAATAGGACCATATCGTGAGTAAAATAATATAGGCTATATAAAATTCTGATAGAATTATGTATTCATTGCAAATTTTATCAGAATAAACTTATATAAAATTACGGAGGACACTGCTGGTTGGATTAAGAAGATACGCATCAATAAGTAAAGACCAAAAAGTAGGTGATTTATATTTGCAACCTATTAGTGATCTTATTTATAGCAGATTAGTCATAGTGTGATATAGATCGTGTCAATTAAATAATTCGTTTAATTAAATAACTAAAACAATGAAAGTATTGATGTAGTCACGCTCTATATCTACACTAAATGACATGGAGTTATCCATGTAAATATCTAGGTCAAATTCAATAACCAATGGTTGAAAGAGCCGGGAATGTGGACTATGTCATCAATACATACCAAGAGATAACTGCTTGAGATCTGTTCAATGAATTAGGTTTAATTTTTTTGACAGACGTGATTTTGTTGCCGGCTGCAAGCAATAGACTTTTAGCATATTTTGGCTGTGCTAGTATACTCTTATGTATATTATTTCTAATGACCGAGTCCAACAAGATGACAGTGCATCGTTGATCAAAAAGATTTATTGCCTTCTACTAATGCAGCGTAACGGTGACTACAAAAGAATCTCTTCAGGAAGAAACAGTTAATTTACCGTATTTTTATAAGAACTACTTAATATAATTGAATCTGGTTTTTTATTTTATTTTATAAAAATATGAATTAATTCATAAAAAGGTTCGCTACAAAAAATCTAAGCAACATTTCAAGGCGAGGTTCCTATGTTTTGCTCTCGATGGGTGCGGCGGGAGCTGATCCCGAAACTTTACACAATACTAAGTGATTAATGAACTGTGAATTGTAGCAAACAATGGCATCCAAGGTATAACACTATCTTTTTAACAAAGGACGGTTGGCATAAAGGAACCTTATTAGCAAACAAAAAGTTTCTTATACTCAATTAGATCAGAAAATATACCTTGAAAATCGACCAAAAATTCTTGTTAAGCAGCAATTTCCGTCTGCTTAATATCAGTTATTAGATCATCACAGTCTTACTGGTGACAGTGGATTAGCTAATGGCTAATACCCTTACATCTACCATCAAAGTACAATTCACGTTTAGTTAGTAGCATCTCGCTTGTAATTGGTAAATTACCGGACGGGTACGACGCACCGCACATGCTTCCCTTCCCACCTAACCAACTAGTAATATTTGTTGTTCTATTTAAAAAAAGAATTTTACTATAGGGAATTTTACAATGGGAAATAGTAAATATTTATTAGTATGTAAGTACTAATATTATTTACTTTCTATATTCTTAATTAGTATTGTCATAATGAATTCACAACAGAAAACGTGATGACGCTCAAATTAATGTCAAGTGACATTACAGAATTATTTAAAATAAAATCTTTATCTTGATCAGGTCTTATGACTCGGCTATTGTAAGAATTAAATAGTTTACGGGTGGTTTACGGTTTCCAAGTTTATAACTGTTTTACATAATTGTTTAATGTTTCATAGTAGGTGAAATAATAAGTCATGCAATTGAATTCGAAATTATGACCCCAAAAACTTAATTTATTTTGCGTTTTGTGTTTGTTGCTATTGCTACTTCCTGATAGCTACTTTATTTGGTTTTGAGAATTAACTTAATTTATTTCAGTCTGAATCGGAGTTAAATGAAGGCAGTAAAAAACGCCCACAGAGCGAATTTTAACCATTACATTGGCGAATGTACCGATTAGCACAATTCTGTCGCGACGTTGCGTGTATCTCGACAATTTGGTGACGCCACCAATTAAAACTATAAAGTAAATTACACTGCTGAAACAGAGACGAATTTTGGCAGTTAAACACCAATCAATGTAGTTACCTACCTAATCTATACTGATATTATAAATCTGAAGAGTTTGATGGTATGTTTGAACTTGCTAAACTAACAAACTACTAGTCCGATAAAATCTGTTTGAGTTTAGGCCGTTTATCCCGGGTGGGGGAAAATTTATTAGAACCAAAAGTAGGAAGAATTTTTTTATTGTAAATTAAGAAAATTATACTTATCTATTCCTAAAACACAAGTCTATAAATATTCTGAGTACATAATCCGGTAATATCATATTTAATCATACGTATCTACCATATGCGTATTTTAAAACATCCAGAGATATGTTTTTTGATGGTTAGATTGACCAGAGAAAATATATTCTTTGATTTTCTATAATAAAATAAATAGAAAGATGTAAATAAAGAGATGGAACGGATGCCAAGTGTGAGATTTGTCCATGATTCGGCCCCAGAGGTGACGAGCGCGCGGCGCGTGAGGTCGCATACAAATTAGCATACCGGTGCGTACGCGCTTATTTATACACGTTGTTTTGTTAGGTATTATATTGCATCTAGAACATTACATTCATTACGTAGCCAAACGTTGTATGTACCTATAGGTATTGGCATGTTTATTTTCGCTTTAACTTTAACTACGAAAATTGAATATACATACATGGATGTCTTTGAACAAAACAACCGTTCGAGGACGTAGCTATTGTTGCCGTAATCGTTTGTCGTTACCAAAATGGGTAAGAATGATAATTATTCACTGTAGAGTATCTATCAGAGACCGCATAATGAAATAATTGGCTTATAGTAGTAGGACTCCTATTTATCCATTTACCGATGTAATGACATCACCAATAGAGCATTGCAGTGAAAATAATTGAGACGCGTTTGGAACTTTGTGGAATAATTTGATTTGTAAACTGTGTTAGATAGTTTTGAAGAATATGAATCTTAATTATAACTTCTGACCTTGATATAGAGTTATATGTAGAGTTACTGAATATATTAACATAGAGATACGTGTTACAACTCCCAAGGATAATCCTATTGTTTATTTTAATTTAAAATAACCTGACTTACAAAACTAAGTACCAATCCATACAATACATAACTACCAAGGGAGTTACTATAGTACTTATGGTGTACCAATAAAGAGTTGTATCTATCTATATCTATCTATCTAGTTGGGAATTAAACACAGATACCGGAACATAAAATGTTCTCATAAATTATCAAAGAATATTGCACCAAAATGACGAAATATTTGTTTGACCTTTTTACGAAACAATGCGCGGATGCCATAGATTCTTATCCATGATGGAGTATCCCTTAATCAGGTTATCAGTAAGCTAAGGTGTGTCGGCGATGACCCATAACTTAACCAAAGCATGTAAACACATAGTATTTCTGATGATGATGTAATTCACTAGTCACACTACTTCTAGCATTTATGACGACATTTGGCTTTGAAGGTCATGGGTGTCCTTGCCAAATTGTCTGTAAGTGATATAACTTATTCTGCATTCAAAAATTGTTACCTACATTTTCTCGCACTCACTTTCAAATTGTGTCTCTGTTTCAAATAAGTCTTGTATTTACATAGGCGGTTTCATAGCAAGAACTCCTCCAAAGTATGTCCTTACTGATTGATCGGCTCGATCTCCTTAGCTGTTCTATTAAGTCAAGGGTGAAAACCGCTGATAGAAAATTGGGCATCCTCAACTTTAAGCACAAGTCCGATCGTGCATGAAGTACCTACCTATTGCAGCTCATTTAGGATGAATGCGCCAAACAATAGACCACCTTGCCAAGATACTTATGAGATATGAATACAATATAATATACATACTCTATTCAATATATTATAAAGTAAAAACTAAATTGTTCCTATTGATCGTACAAGATATTCAAATAAAAAAATAGTTGATTACTATTAAAATTATCTGTAGAAGTTAGCCCCGCAGGTCAACAGTCCACCTGGTGGGAGGAATTAGGGGCGTTTGGTGCATCTCATACAGAGATATTTTAAATACCACTTCTTGTTACTTTTGCCTCTGTAAAACTCTCTCTGATTACGCGTAATTAAACTGATAAAAAACATAAAAAAAAAAAAATTAAGATTCCGTGAGATTTTGAAAACGGCTAGTCGCATAAATTATACTTTGAACATTGTTTTGTTACGATTAAGTTATTTGTATAGGAAGTAAAGTTTACAGTAATGTTTGTAATGAGAGAATAACAATTGCTTTTCTTGTAGGCAAGCGTGAGAATGTGATGGATGTTAGATAAGATATATCATAAAAGTTGTATACATATTTTTTGTTAAAAGTGGGAGCACTTGTTATTGTTTTCAAAAGAAAATAATAAGTCAATTCAAGCACCGCTTGTATCTGCTCCTATAGAATTTTCAATAAAATAAATAGAAGTAGCTATAATATTGGTAACAAAGATGAAAAAGGACGTGTCATAGCCTAGAGATAGAATGAAAAATGTGTTTCTTACTCTAAACTGATATTAATATGACGGGTGATTTAGGTAGGGTATTCTAGGCTGGAAGAAGCATATGTTATATAAACATCATAAAAAAATAAAATGGAAAATAGCACTAAAATATTTAGAAACTCTAAAGAACCATTGGAGGACATTGGAGACTTAAGCAAGTACCTACTAAAATTACGGTCTTCTTGAATGTGATTTAGGGTATTGCCATCAATTATTACGCTATATATACGCTAATATCCTAATTGGCATAACTTTGTTACCTATGTTCATCAGAGATAATGTAGCTTTCTAATGGTGAAATATTTTTTCAATTCAGTCCAGTCTGAAACTCAGAGCCTATTCATTGCAAACAAACAAACAATCAAATCTTTCCTCTTTATAATATTACTATAGATTATAATTAGTATAGACTAGCTTTCCGCCCCGCGGTTTCACCTGTGTTCCCGCGGAAATTAAAATAAAATACCTATAGCCCATGTTACTCCATGATAATGTAGTTTTCTCTAGATGAAAGATTTTTTAACATCAGTTAAGTATTTTTTTAGGTAATCCATTACAAACAAACACACAAAAAAATCTAATCTTTTCTCTTTATAATATTAGTTTAGATGATTCGCAAAATATGGCCTAACAAATATAACTAAACATTATCTTCCTGTAGGTCCTTTTCACAAAGTTATACACGATCAAGCTTCCAAGATCAAATATTTTATCCATAATCATCAAGCTTCCTTACAGGATCATGTTGATCCAATAATGTATGTATGTAAATCATGTCATCAGTCGGAACTTAATCTATTAATACAAGCCCTAACTTGTGGGCTATGGAAGGCATGACGTTAAACATAAAACGTTATAATATGGGAGGATGACTTATTTATAACGCTTTGAAAATGGCTGCTTGAATTTTTTTATGCGGTCACAATATCTAATAACAAGCTGACAAATTATAGTTTTGATTCATATATTTACTTCTATGTATATTTTGTAATTTCTAGAAAATTTATTTCGTTATTCAATTACTAAATGGCGATACTTATAGGTACTGATTTCTTTTCGTAAATTATTCCGAAACTACTTCTATTGTTGGAATAAATTACCCTAAACCAGAGTTTATTTATTTATTATTTCAAGATTAAAATGTTTTTCTCTTTCTTCGTAGTCATCTGGAGTAAGTACCTAATTACTAAGCGTAGACAGCGCTAGGCTTTTAGTTAAATCATTCACAAAATTGCAAAGTACCCAAATATATTACAAACTGTGTGTACCGAAGGGTGAAATTGTGACTGTTTCCGACCCTCGGCTATTAACAACGGAAGGGTTAAAACGGTTAAAACTTATGCGGTCGGAAAGCACTCGGCTGCGCCACAAAAAAGTTGCTGCGCGCACAATTGTTACTACAAACCCCTTACTTATTCTAGGCTAATACGCTTTGGTTCTGCACAACATTGTGTTTAAATATGAAAGTTAGATTTAGTATCTATTTAAACTTATTTAGGTCATAGTTGGAACTTACTTGTTATATTTGCGGATCAGGGACTTTGTAACGAGTGTGCGTTGAAGTCTTTTCTTACTTAAAATATTTATTACCCCATATCAAAATAAAATTGATGAATATTATTAATAAATATAGATTTACTATAAATAATTAAGTATTATTCAGAAATCTTTATAATATAATCAGATGACAGCGCCATCTAACAATGAAACAGAAAAACTGCGTTGTGTCATGCGAACGGTAGGTACGTAAGTGAAAAGTGTGCGAGAGGAAAACTGGCGACGCTACAAAACTACAGGGTTTGTAAATAACCTCAAAGATGGCAGTAGTAGTAGATAAAATTATACGCGTTTGATTTTCTATGCTCTTTTGTGCTCGAGATAGTTCGTAGTATCATCAATATCGTAAAAAAGAAATAGGCGCGTTTTCGTAGCACATTTGATTGGTTTGGAAATTTGGACTTTGGGATGAGATTTTTTTATAGTAGATACGTATAAATAAATACTTACCTCATATTAGTTTGGTAAACAGATTACAATATGTGATAGGACTTCATAAATAGGTACATCGTATTAGCTTGGACCACGGCGTCACTCGCGCGAAGAGATTTTGTTAGCATCTTGTTTCATAATAAAAATGTATCCAATCATGCTCGGTTCTCTTTAATCACAGCACAATATTTTTTTTTATTCGGCGGATATATTTATGACGTCATGTCAGTCTTTCTAATATTATAAAGATTAAAGATTTAACGATTTAAAAGAATAAACTCTAAAACTACTGAGCCGATTTCAAAAATTCTTTCCCTATTTGAATGGTACATTATTTCAGATAAGCAATATTTTTATCCCGGAATAAGATAAGATTCCACGGGAACGCGGGTGAAACTGCGGAGGACAGCTAGTATTTTATAAAAATAAAACTCAATTTAAACTATCGTTTTCACGTACAATAAAAATCTGAGATGTCAGTCAACATCCCTATTCTATTTATTTATGCAAACAAGAATTTTCTTGTCAATACATATCAAATACATAAGATAATCTTTATTGCATGTTGATTCATTTTGTGGAAATTTTAATGGATTTCCTTCTTCATTTGCGTAATCTTCAGTGGTTACTACCTATACCACTGTCTCATAGTTTACTGGTTACAACTTATGCATTATTATTGGAAGGTATTTATTGCCCGATAAAAAATAGTCGGGTAACACACATTTTTTAAACCGACGCCTGAAGAAGCGTCACGCACTGAAGTAATGTTAGGAGACACGCGATTGCAAATTCCCTTCCTGGTTACGACCATTTTTGGATCAAGCGAAAGTTCCTCAAGGACTTTTCGGTTACCATAACTTGCTGTTTAAAAATTGTATAAACGCACATATTTTTGGCTGAGGTGCAAGTTATGACGCTACGCATCTATTGATAAAATGTTGATATCCTAATTAGATCAGTCAATTTTTATAACCACTTAAATATCATCAATAAAATTTCGGCGGAGAATCTTTGAATGGTTTTTCTGTAATTATTTTATATTCTTACCTACTAAGGTATTTATATCATATGGGTTGTTTTTATTTCATTGTATGGTAATTCATAGAAACAAACCAGAATACGAGGAAATATTAAGAACTCGATGACGAACAAATACATTTTTGTATTTAGGTACCTAATATACTCACACAGCAGTTTTATAACGTTATCTTATCTATATCTATATTTATAAAATTCTCGTGTCACAGTTTTAGTTACCGTACTCCTCTGAAACGGCTTGACCGATTTTGATGAAACTTTCAGTAGATCTGAGAATAGGTTGTTATCTATTTTTTATTAGCTTTCCCCCGCGGTTTCACCCGCGTTCCCGTGGGGTCCGCGTTTCCGTGGGATTTAGCGGTATAAAAAATAGATAAAAACTTACTCTCAGACCTATTGAATATACATATAAAATTTCATCAAAATCAGTTAAGCCGTTTCAGAGGAGTACGGTAACTAAAACTGTGACACGAGAATTATATATGTATATAGATATATATATAGATTTGGATGAAATTTTGTGTGTGTATTTCAATGGGTTCCTCGATGATTTGAAAGCAAAATTGGACCCAGTAGCAATCGGGTTCTAAGTTTTGTTTTAATTTCAGAGCAGGACAACGTCTGCCGGGTCGCCAGTATAATATAGATAACTCTTTGTTGTACACCAAAAAGCTGATTAACTATACCAGGGGTGATTCCCAGTGTGCTGTCGACCTTTATACAATGCCTTAACGGAAACTGGCTCTCAAGTGCAACTGCTGGAACACACAAGCGACAGATTTTCAAGTTAAGGATGGTAGTCAGTCAGTCGAGTACTAAAAAGTACCCTACTACCGTGCTTTGGTTTACTCACGATGTTATCCTTCACCGAACGCTCAAGCTCATTATAGGATTCAAACCCGAGACCTTTGCTGCGGCCCGCTAACTGATCTATCAACGCCTTATTGTTGAATGGGTAGTCTTTTCGCTAAGAAGCAATCTTCCAGACAACCTTTCTTTGAGCAGCGCATTCCAGAGCCGAACTGCATGTATGGTCTCAATGATCTATCATAAAAAGTAATTTTATGTAAAGGGGTTTTCAAAGTAAAATTATTTGATGATCTGAATGATTAAAGGAAACTGACTTAACTTTATATAGACTTGAGAATCTAATATTTAATTTCAATAGTGTGACACGTAGAATTAGGTAATAAACTAAAGGTCATTGTTCATTTATTAACTCGTTATTTATTGTTTATTAATTACTATTTAATTATTGTTACAGGTATATCAAACTGCTGCACGAGAAATCTGGTAACATGAAATTAAGTTAAATGATTTTAGCTCATCTCAAATTCTAATAATTTGTAATTATGTCAAAATTCTTCGTAGTAAGAGGTGTACATAAATTACGTAATTCGTTTCAGCCCTCTCTCTGTTGTCATAGTGAATTGTCAATTAAGACTACATTTGGGGTTTAAAATCCAGCTAAATATGTCTCACTTAATTTATGGACGCCCCTTAAATTACATGATCACGAAATTATCGTTGTATTTGACTATAGAATTAAGTTTAAACATTGTCCTCAGTAGGTAGATACTCTTATGAACTTTAGTAGTAATAGTTAATTTAGGAATATATGTTATCATTTTAAGACAGCCCCATCACGTTTTGTATAGTGTTTTGTTTGTTAAACCGTCTCATCTTATGAGGCTGCTAAGGTTTATTTTCAAATGTTACATTAAAGCCAAGGTACAATTTAAATAATAAACTTCGTTCGCCTTACAAATCCCGACACCTATTATGTATCGTTCTTACCATATCATATCTCATTTTTTGTCTCCTTCACATTGATTGTTGAATGAAGGACGGACATAGTTTTCATGTTCAATGAACTCGGGGAAAGAATGTTGATAGTAGCCCTGTAGGAAATTTGACCGATAAAGGTGCGCGCGCACAATTTTCAGGGCGCAGGACGCAGTTTTTCCATGAGTTATAAATATTTAGAATCGCCGAAATCGATGAATAAAAATAATATGATAAATAATTTAGTTATGAGGCTCCGGATAAAGTGTCAACTTACTTAAACTTTATTTTTAATTGAGTTGCGCTTCTAGTAAAAATAATAGTTCTCCGTCTACGTATTTGATGTAGGTAATTATTTGCGGGAATAGAAATTATTCTGTATTTTCTGTCATCTTTTTTGTAAACATTCACAAGTAGACGAGAATATCAATACATTTCAAAAGAATCGAAATGGCAATGAAATATGATTTGGGTTTTGCCGACTCTGGACTTTTAGGCAGTCTTCGTGTACTTCAGCAAGCCGATAGAGGCAGCACGTATCACGGCACTTCAGGTTTTGCCGGCGTCCATTGCGGTGTGAAACCCCTTCATCCGAGATTTAAATATTAGCAATATCCGCAGTATCTGAACCACATTCTGTACTCATATAGTGTCTCCTGAGTTCGAGGCGAGGTAAGTGATCAATCTATCTGAAACAAGACACTGCCAATGCTTCAATACACATGAAGAACATTCTAGTTTTCAGTTCAATAATACCATTTTACGTTGTAACCAGTAAATAAATAGTTACATGAGCTTCATTACCTATGTTCACTTGAGTATTATTATAGACTCCATCCATTAGAGTGTTTGCTGGAATATGCTTATTTCAATTTCATATCGATCGTTTTCACGGTAATATAAATGGCTTATTCACGATATTACTTCAAACAGGCAATTGGGCGGCCAAAATGAGGGTAAAACGACATGTGATAAAATTAGGCGCAAATCGCTTTAAAACATGCCCTGATGATGTTACTCGTATTGTTGTCTTCATGAAGCTTTGAAAAATTCAATTTTTATAAATCTAGAGATACAAATACTTTTGTTTTTTTTTGTTTTATTGAAGTCACGAACACGTCATTTTGACGAATTGAAACGATTACATTATTTTCGGTGCAATAAATAAGCTTATGCTCCCAGATAAGATTTTTAGCTTGAATTATGATGATTGGTCTTGAAGGATTATTGAGACATGTGCGTTGTTATATTATATTGGACTTCATAAAAAAACATCTATGATGACACCTTGATACAACATACAACGAATGTTTTTTTTGGCTCGAAATAAAATTGTAGTTATCATAATTTCATAATAATTGAATGATTAAATCATTTACTCGTTTATTTAGAAATAAAAAATTAAGTACTTATAAATTTTGTCTACTTTGTGATATATATACTTATAGTAATTTTATAGATTTTTTTTATTCTGGATAAGCTTGTGTTTGACCACAATCTCACCATGGTAAGTGATGATGTGGCCGAAGGTGGTAAGCACACAAAACCTAGATGGGAACTGGCTCTCAAGTGCAGCTGTCGGAACACACCCATGGTGCTTGGCGACAGATTTTCAACTTGAGGTTTTCAACTTCAATATAAAATGATTATATTTCTAAGAATGAAAGCTTATCCATCTCTTCTGAAAATATCTCACCATTTTATAAAGATTCACATTGAAAAGGGTTAGTTTAATTAAAATCCTGCAACTTTTACATAAGAGTAAAGAGAAACCAAGCGTGAAGATTCTGATTTAGGTATTTGGGACAATTTTAAATTATTTTAATTAACATAATTGCAGAATGTAGGCACATATGTCGTACGTAGATGTTTTTTCTCTCTCTCCGTCATTGCAACTAATTTGTTGGCAGGATGTTAATTTTGGGAATGAGTCAACCGATGTCGCTTCTGCAATTGTATCACTTAAAGTATCCAACTGTATTGTTACCGCCCACAGTGAATTATTTTTTTGGTTGAGTTTAGCATTGACAATGATTTAGGGTTATTGAAAGCCAGTTCGTAATTAAATAAGACAATGGCTACATTAAACGTTGATTGTTTCTTTTATTTGGTCTTGTAGCATGTAATTATCACCAAAGACATAAATGTGAAAAAATAGACAATTTCAGTGCAAACGTCGTTTGGATTTGTTGGCGTAGGCGATAAGAGTTGAGTTCTGAACGGGTGTCAAGTTAAATTAGTTTCTTAAATCATACCTATAAGGATAACGTGCTTTAATTGATTTAAATTTTGTTATTTTATATGGTATTTAATTAATATTACGGCATGTCTTATTTGACAATAAATTACGTATAATATTGAACTTTACTAGTTGTTGTTATAATCAGATTAGGATTTAGAAGAGACAAATGTTATTTTAATCAATTTAAGAGCCTTGTACATTCCTACAGATATGATTTAAGGAACCTTGGCGGACACACTATCGTGCGTCTAGTAGGTAATGGAATAACCCTTGAGAATTCCAATTACGTAGTGATTATTATAATATCAGATATAATATAATGGATATAAATATCCGAGTTTTATAACCAAATAGAAATATTATTGAGTAGGTATATATTATCCATTTATAAAACTCTATTTTACTGGTTTTGTCTCTGTGGTTTAGTATCGTGAACTACAATGTAAACAAACGAATTAGACTAGAAACAAGTCCAGTAAATAATCTTTAATCTTTGGTAAATTCAAAGCAAGTGTATGAGTCAGACGTATGACTCACGGCTCTATGTAGGTTTACACTTGTGTCTATCTTATCTTGAGTTAAAAAAAGTGACAGCGACTACAAGGGGGTCAATTTTAATTAATATCTGTTATTCAAGAAAACTCATCTTTGCTAGTTTTAGTGAAAGTGAAAGGCCCATAGATACCTAAAACTTATTGTTCATTATAATTAATAATCCTTTTTTATACCATTTACTTGCATTTATTTAATACCTACAATTTCGGGAAAATACGACATCTTATCACTATTTAATTTATCTTCGAAATCTTAATATCACTTCTTTCGCGTGAAAATATTTGATCATTCATAAATATTATGTCACTATGTTTTCTATATATCATGCTTGATAAAATATATTAATTTTCAATAGCTACTAAGGTCTAATAGTCCATTAAGGTACTACGAAAATTAAATTACTATAAATTCAACTAGGTACTTTCTACTTTTAAATACCCCTGTACCTAGAAGTACAGGGGGGAGCTAGATTAGATATATCATGCATGACATTTATTGAATTTTATGTCAAAGAGTCATTGACCTTTTTACTTTTTACTAAAGAATGTAAATAGGATAGAGATTTGAAACACCAGCTTGTTAGTGCATTATTGTTATAGAAACTAGGTACTAATGCATTGTGGGGTTTCATTACTGGGGTTAGGGTTGAAGGTACGAACAGTAAGTCAGGACCAACATTCGATAAATATACAGTTAGGTACCTACATACTTCCAAGAATATTGATTATCACGACTGACGTCAATCAAATTAATGAGACCTCAAAGTAGGTTAATAAACTACGAAAGATATTTTAGTTCAATTTATTTATGTTTTAAATTCATTTACTCACATACGAGTATTGTCAACTATAAAAATCGTATTGCTACTTAATTATTGCCAGTTAGTACCTATCAATACAATGTACACAAATAACATTATGACTTATAACCAGACATAATAATCAAACATTACCTATTGTATACGCGATTTGACGGGCCGGTTGGCGTGGTTGGTTAAGACACTACCTATCACGCTGCAGGTCGTGGGTTCGATTCCCATCCAGGACACACATTTGTGTGCATGAACATGTCCGTTTGTCCTGAGTCTGGGTGTAATTATCTATTTAAGTATGTATTTACAAAAAAAAAGTAGTCTATGTATTATATCAGTCATCTGGTTTCCATATTACAAGCTCTACTTAGTTTGGGATCAGATAGCCGTGTGTGAACAAATGTCCGAGGATGTCCGAGGATTATTCTGCTGATACCGATAACATAACTGCATAAAACTTATCATCGAGTACTTCACATCACAAATTTCAATACCACTCGCGCATTTCAGTTCATACTTTAGTGTAAATTCCCCTCGAAACGTCTTCGGCATTTACGTAGTTAATAACGTAACGAGGCGTATTTTTATCCGACTGAAAAAGCCTAACTTCCAACAAAATGGCATGTTGCCATTAAAGAGATATTTCAATACTTTTATTCGAGCGGTCAGGGTAGTAAGTTACCCTATTCTTTGCTGGAAGAATTGGAGGGGTTGCGATTCTGTCTGCGGCGGCGGTGTGGGCGGGATTTCGTGTTGGGGTTTCAGTAGCCATGGGTTGTTCGCACCTTGTTGTGGACTGTCTGACTTCTTTTGTGCACCCCCTGATGGTGTTAGGTGCAGCTGCGGTAGTTGGCTTTTGGGACACATCGGTGGCATCTCTGCTTTCGGCTGCATGTTTTCTAAAAATAAAAACAAAATCGATCAGTTTTCTACATTTTTTTGTTCAAATATCAGAGTTATTTTTACAGTATGCAAATTTTGGAAGTCGGCATTACATTTTACGGTGCCATTCATATTTACTTCGAAACACCTGTTAAACTTAGATATTACTTGTTTTTTTTTTCCATTACTAATGTAAGATTCTTTCCGATAGTCATATATATGATCAATATTTCAAGACCACAATTTTTGTATCAATTCACTATACACATCTTATGAAAATAATAGAAAAAATAGCGATTTAATTTATCTTGTAACAATAAAAGTGGCACGTTTTAATCCAAATAATAAATTATATTCTTTAAAACACTGCACTTACTTTGTTTATCCAAACTAATATTTTCCAATCTAGATGTGATGATATTGGCACCGTTTACAAACATTAGATTCTTCGATAATTTAATTTATTTTTGTTATTTATGTGTATATATACGCACGACGGAGGTTTAATACGAAATGTGCTGTGTTTAGATCGCCTACTCGGTTTTATATCGCTACTGAGTCACATTTGGCAAGAGAAACTCTCAATCGTTGACCACGTCACTTGGCTACTGACGCCAGATATTATGACGCCAGAGAGGTTTGCTCGCTTTACTCCTCGCTCGAATTTATTAGTATACGTACGTAAGTATGTACGATGGATGAATAAGTACCTAGATATAAGACGCAAGTGGAATTGAATGCGTACAACATTTACCTACATGTTTAAGTACAGTGTTATTTTATTATGCATAAGTTTATATTATGCGTCAATATTTATATTTAAGCATAAGAGTTTTCTGACTCATTGATAAATATCAATTATTTTATTTTTTATTTTAAATAGGTACTTACATATATACATAATTTCTGTACTAGAAGAACTGCCTATATACATCCTTATGTTACAAGAACTTGTATGAATTAAGAAGGTTTTAATAAGGGACTTTTTTCAAATTAACAACTGTAAAAGATTAAGTGGATTCAGGTAGCCAAAAAGTAGTTCAATGGCCCTTAGCATTAACCGAGGCATTAATCATTTCGTCACACGAGACATTCTGTTGGCCATTGTCTGTATATTTCCGTTTCAAAACCCAGAAAATCATTCATCCAAAGAAGCATTATATGCAAAATAAGGTAGACATCTTATATGTATGATTTTTATACTCTTTTTTTACAAGTCAAAGTGGCAAGAAGTGAGGTTTTACATTCAGTATTAAACTCTCTTATCATTTTCCACTAGTCATGGTTTTAAACGATTAACGTATGACGCTATTACCTAGTCGGAGAGGTGTGTCAGGGCTAGATATCACTCGTCAAGGTCTGCTCGAAGTGTCAAGAATACAGGTACCTACTTTAGTTAGGTACACCATACCTCTAAATGTATATGTACTTCAAACCTTGACAATTGATATATCTATACGGATATGAGAATCATACAATTAGGTATTACCTATATGCAGTATATTTTTTTATTAGTTATTTTAAATTAATTTTCTAATTTATTTTTAATTATTTCATGGTAGGTAACATTATGTTTATAACTACTAATGATCCCAAAGATAATGTATAGAATTTTATTGTAATTTCAACTAAATTTTACATGATATTAAAATTTTATGCGTAGATCTTACGTAGGTGAATACGTATATAGAATCTGGTATTATGTACTTGTACTTATGTACCCTAAAGTGTACCTTTCCACCTAGTAATTCAGTTTCGTATTTCACACAAATAAAACGAGCTATTCTCTTCAGTATAATACTACATCCTTTGCCAACATTATTTTATTATTCCGTATGTCGATCACGCTATACAGGCAGAGTTAAACATGTTTTTTTTTATCTCGTAGTGATAAGAAATCTTTATTGATGTAATAACTGTATATCGGTTTACAATCAGAGGAAAATCATACTACGCACAGGTTTTCCATTTCATAACATTAGTATCACTCTTTCTAAATATAGTTCGTCAAGACGCTGAGGCGATGAGAATAATAGAAAATTTATATTAATTATATATTTACAAAGAGATGGAACGCAAGTTCTTTGATGACGCAATACTTATTTTGGGATGTAGTACGATTCCCCCTTTGGCCTTTCCTGTTTCAACAAAATATTCAAAGTGTAATGGCACTTTCTTTGTAATGCGATATGAATGTTCTATTTTATGTTTTAATTAAATAGGATCTAAACTTGTACTGTATATATTTACATTATCTTTAAGGTTTTTTTTATACAAATACTTTTCATTTCCATCATGTATGTTATGGCTGCTATGGACGGAGCCCGCTGAAATCAGTCATAACAGACCATCAGGAACAGCTCTTTGTTGTTCTCACTTGGCGAGTTACTCCACTGTCCGTCAGCTCCTAGTCCCGTGAAAATCAGGATTCATTTCACTTAGTCCAACATTATTCCACTTATAAACGCTAGTAGTTTGGAGTCACCGCTAATTTGTCATCACATTTTCACAAGTGCCTGAGTAACTGTGTTGGTATATGATTGGTATGAGTCAGCCACCTTCATGAATAGCTGTCATTAGAATTACCACGTTTCTATATACTGGCTTTTAATATTTTGTAAGGTTCAATGTCTCACTTTTTGTATTGCAAAGAAATCCACTCGTGCATTTGAAATCTTCTGTAGGTACCTACATATTTACAATGGGTCACTTTGTCTTGAGTGTAGGTGGGAGCCACTTTTATCATCAAGCGAATATACTTTGTTTTTAATGTCCCTGTTCCACTTTCTCCGCTCGTCATGTCACATCAGTGTCTCTGATGTTAATTATTGTAATTGTATTTACTTATCGCTAATTATGATGACACAATTAACAATTCATAAGTTTGTCCTTTTATGACTGATGAGTGATGATACTTTACGATAATTTTATATACGTATGTATCCTGTATACATAATCGTAAAGTATTAGATAGTCAATAAAAATATCATAATTTTCGAAATATTTCGAAAATGGTGACACTTTTACTATGCTCACTTTTGTATATGTTGGTAGGTGACCCGTCCACCTATCACCCCCTTAAGTTTGTCGTACTACTTACCGAACATCCTGTATATGATTTAATATTCAATATGTTAGTACTATTTTATGCTACCAGCATTTGATTAACTGTATTTAATAAAAATAAATATTTAAAGCAATGTAGTTACAAAAACATCATGAGTCAACAACAACAACCAACAGGCACTAAGACGCATTTTGTGCTCTACGTTGAAAACTTCTGCACTTTGATGAAATGTATCAGTCGTGTCAAAACTAAAGATTATCGAATCTTTGATACCTGTTTATAATTATACATAGGTTATATATGTTGTGTACAAAATGCAATCCTGTTGGTCTAACTTCTCTCGTTTTTTTTCAATACTACTAAAGTTAGTTAGGTGGCAAACAAGCATACGGCCCTCCTAGTTTCATTAATAAAAAAACATTCATATTTTTAGTTTTAGCACTTATTGGCATTTCAACAAAATTCTAAACCATGTTTCGATAGTGTACACCGAATATATATTGAAATGTTTACTTGATGTGTTTTTCACGATAGCACCGGTTGTGTAGTAGTAGTCATCAAACGCGTCAGCACAGCACATCCAGCATGTTTATAGCAGCAGGTACACACTGAAGGTTTCATAGCTAATAAAATTTTATTATCTTTTATAGTTTCCAAGAGACATCGCAAATAAGCGATCGCCTCGTCGTGCGAAGAATTATGACATAGAGACCTCTTTTTAGAGGTTGAACTTAGTAAAAGTTTTGTCGTAGTCGTAAGAACAATGGAAGCTAACAACGCCAATCGGGTAAGCTTCGAGTTTAACACGAGAGCACCGAACTGTTGCACTAAAGCACTACTTCTATTTCATACAAAAATAAGCTACGTTTAGGTACCTTTTATACGGTAATTGCACCTTTAAAAATCATTTTTCGTCAAAAGAAGCAATTTTCTTTCATCGATGAAATGGCCATGAAACTCTGAACACTTATAAGTGAACAAGAGCCGCTTTCAGACACCCTGATTTTATTAGGAACCTAATGAAGCAATCGTGATTATTTCAATGAAACTTCATTGACTGTTCCAATACATAGGTATATTATACATCACCTTCGTTTATCTACTCGAGAAATATCTTTAAATTAAACATTTTTTGTATTGGTTTAGGTAGGTACTACTAATAGAAAACCGACGTCAATATACATAATGGTGTACTATGAAGTATTAAATAATATGCAGACATTCTGTGATCGTAGGGTAGAAGCTTTAGTTACTGAGTTTGAAAAATACTGAAGAATATTTTTTAAATTATAAAGATACTTGCTCATGTGGGTTATGATATCAAACATGTTATTGGATCGCATTCTTGCATAGACAACAAAATTTACAGTCGTAAATAAGTATGCATGCAATGTTATGCCAAAGTTAAACATGGATTTGCGAAATTTTACAGTCTTTTGATGTAAATTCGTCAGTCTTCGTTGACGAGCAGTATTTTACGAAGAATCGCATGATCACGCGATGAGGACATTTACCCCGGTCAAAGGTTCATATTTTATTTGTTTAATAAGTAAATTCCTTTCCATCGTAATATAAATGTGGTGCTTATCTGGTAATATGGTAATCATTATAGCAGTAATTTCATTTTAAAACCATTAAACCAGTATTTAACCAGTCTATAATTAAAAAGTAATATTTATAGTGAAGGTGAAGGTTAAAATACTTAACATAGTTCTAACATCGCTAGAACTCCTAGTCAAAACGTTACCAGCTAAAAGGCTTCAATCGAAAAGACAATTTGCGTGACGGGTTTCTATTTCGGTTAAGATAGGCCCTATAGCAGCCACCGTTTTACGATGCGTTCAACGATCGAAACCAAGTTAATATCTATTCATATCTAGCAATATATATACGTAGATCACATACATTTTACACGGAAATGTGTGCACATTTCAGTCTGGAATTTAATTTCATGTTATTTAAAAGATGTAGGCGAATATATTCTTAGTTCCTAGAAATAAACCATTAACTCCGTTCACGTTTTCAAGCACTCACACGATATTATTTTTATATTTGTTTATACTTTTCATCCTGGCTGGTTTCCGTAATTTATATTCAGTGAATAACATTTCACTATAGTATGAAGTACAAATATATTTTTAAACGGCAATAGCTCATTGACCTAGTAGCCGAGTTTGTGACAAGTTCTATCTATTGGTCGTTGCTCGCTTCGCTCGTGCCCGTGTGTCTGAAAATGGGACCACGCTAGGGGGAAAGGAAACACGGAAGCGCATAATGGATAATTTTTTAATTTTAGTGAAACTAAGTATTGTTTTTTCCCTAGCCTTCATTATAAAGGGTACGGTTTCCGATGTAACAAAATACTATGATTGATTGTGTAGGCGCGCAGCACTATTCCAATATTTTTTGATATTGTTTTCGTTGAAGAGTTGGTTTGTTTTGATTACGGTTGAGAGCTGAGCAGGGCGGTGACAGCACGGGCGTCGCCGCCCCGCGCCTCTACGCTATCGTTTTCAATCATTCTTGTCTGCCGAATTATTCGCCAAAATCTCAAATAATATTCAGTTTAATATGAAACTAAGAAGTTAACCCAATAAATGTCCAAATCTATTATCACTATCATTAATTAGTCTTTGTGATGTTTCGCATACACACCAAAGTTCTCCTAACCTGTCAAATCTATAGTCATCCTACGTGGGTAATAGTTTAATTTTATAGTTAAGTTTTATTTAATTTATGTACCTTGGTGCCTATTTAATAAATGATTCTATTCTATTTTATTCGTTAAGACACCGGTGGATACACGTCCTCCAAGTGCTGGTTCTACTGGACCAGATCCGACCAGCCCATCTCCGACGCCAGTACGACCACTCATTAGAGCTGATTCTCGATCTACATTACCTGTGCAACCCCCGAGGCCAGTAGCTCCACCATTATCGCAAGCGAGACCACAATTCCAACCAGGAGGACCTGTAACTAGTCCTCCGCAGTTTGCTCCTCGCCCAGGCACTCCAGTGACTAGAGGAGCAGTTCCACCTGTGCAGCCAGGTTTGCAGCAAACTCGACCAGTGCCTCCACCGTTAAGACCTGTTGGCCCGCAATCGATTGTGCCACAGCAAGGTCCGAAGCCTTTGCAATCACCTACGTTAGCTCAACAACCGAGAGGTCTTCCTCCGAGCAATTTGCAGTTTGGTCCGAGACCGCCTCCACAATTGAGTGCTACAACACCTGACGGAGCAAGACCACAAGTTCCACAGCAACCAAACGGAGTTCCTAAAAACGGTGCCCCTATTGGACCTGGCCCTGCATTAGGACAATTATCTAAGCAACCATCCCAGAGCTCATTAAGGGGGCTTGATCCATCCAATTCTTATCAAAATAAACCAGTCAACCTGGATAACCAAGGAGTAACTAATGAAAATGTTAGTAAGACAGAAAATGGTATTGAAATACCTGGAGTTCCTAAGGGGAGAAGTTTCAGCATTGCCGCTGCTCCAGGTGCCCCTAGTCCACTCAAAATTGAAGATGATCGTCGAAAATCTGTTAGTTCTATAGGAGGCAGGATTGATGATTTTACAAGTCGTAGTCCGGGTCTTGGTTTAATACAAGAAGGAAAAATAGACAGCAAAGACAATGTTCGTGAATCTAAAGAAAGCGTTAGATCAGAAGTTCCTTACGAAGGTGGTAGAGATGTGCCAGATCGACCAGAGTCTCGAATAACTGGTTCTAAAATGACAGAGTCTTTTATTGGATCCCTTCCAAATCCATCTCAAAAAAAGAAATCAGATGACGATGATGATGTTGTTTTACAGAATAATTTAACAATACCTAAAAATTCTAACGAAATATCACCAAATCAGATAAAGCCGGAATTATCAGAGCGATCACCATCGTTGACACGTAGTGATGATTCTCCAGAACTTAAACCTTCACAGAGCCCGTCGCTCAAATCTCAGAATGTGACCCCGGAACCGCAGAGACCTAAGACACCGAAAGCTGAAACAAAACGTGATTTGAAATATGAACCAAATAAAGATACTAAACCAGCTGTAACACCCATCAAAACTCCATCAAAATCTCCTATTCCGGAGGCTAAACTACCCATGTCTGTACCAAAGAAACCAACTGAATTAAATACATCTTTGGCTTCTGTAGATCCCAAAAAATCCACCCCACGGAAAGCTGCTTCGGCACCTAAATCTCGGCCAAAAGGTAAAGGATTTAAATAATATGCAAATTATGTGATTTGAGATGAGCTAAAGAGTTGAGTATTTTTTCGTGTTGATAACTCTTCCTGAATGTTTTAAAATATTATTTTCCTTCCTTTAGATGGTGACAACGATAGCGGCGTCGATGAATCCACACAAGGAAACGTGCGTAAATTACGTCTTGAATTTATACTTACCTACCTCACGTTTAAGATTTTCTCGATATTATTTTTATTTATAGGACCTCAATGGATCTCCCAGTTCACCTAATAAGAAGATTGCCAGCAAACTACCAACAAAAGAGAAGTCCAGTAACAGCTTAAAGCCTAGCCTGTCACGATCATCGAGCAAAAGTGCTACTGTCAAAACTCCAGAAAATCCATCACCTGCTGATAAAAAGAGTAAGTGTTGTTCAAGTAAGCAACAGAGGCATAAAATTGAATCGTATTATGTAGGTATAGGTAGCTTGAATATACGTAGATATACATTTTAAATATTATTATTGTCTGTTATTAAACAGTTTACTATTGTAAAAAATGTCGGAATTGTCAAATGGTTAAGTAAATATTGATAAATAACACTATTCTATCACCCGAGCTTAATTTGAAGAAGTTTTTTAGGAGATTTTGCTTAAATTTCTATTCTGTATTTCAGAAGTGCCAATTAATAAAGTACAAGTGGGCACTGCACCTTCTCCGAACATTAAAGCAGTCAAATCGAAGATTGGGTCATTGGACAATGCCACTTACAAACCAGGTGGTGGAAAAGTACGAATCGAGAACAGGAAACTCGAATTCGGCAACATCACACCTAAAATTGCATCTAAAAACGATGCTTATATGCCTAGTGGTGGAAGTAAGAAGGTAAAAGCTAAAATATTATCGGTTTAAATTCATCGAATTTTAAATGAATACTGTATACTAAACATACCACATTTGTACATCACATTGTAGATCACCACCACAAAACTGGAATGGAACGTGAAGTCAAAGGTAGGCTCTCTTCAAAATACGGCGTACAAACCTGGTGGTGGTGATAAGAAGATCGAAACAGTAAAGCTGGACTTCAAAGAGAAAGCAAAACCGAAGGTGGCTTCTACTGTTAACATCACTCACAAGCCAGGTGGCGGAGCCATTAAGGTAAAATAATAGTTTCTACAGTAAATATAAAACATAATTAAATTAACTTATAGAGTTGCCGTGACTTACAAAACCTCAGTGAGTATTGGATTTCTTCATCGTAAATATCAACTGCACAGTAAAGTTATTCAAGTATAAAATAGAGCTTCGATATTTAGTTAAACAAAAAGCCAGTATCAACCACAGTCACAAGAACAGCAAATATATTAGAACACAATAGCACTTGCAATTGAAAGTAGGTAGGTATGTAGAGTTCATCGGAACACGTTATAGTAAATTTTAAATTAATGCTGTTCTTCTTTAGTCAACAGTTGCAAAAAACGGAACCAGATCAGTGAGTAACATTATATAAATACAATTTGTGTCAACACCTCACAATAATGCACTGATTTCTTGATATTTCGCTAAGTCCACTGAAGATGTCGATCTTCTGAAAAGGAAAAATTATGTGTCGATTGTGGTTTTTTTTAGTTTATAAAGTGGGCGTTGCCAAGGTGGAGGGCATCACATAAACATTTTGCATACCATGTCTTATGGAATAAGGTCAGTTTGGTACATTCTCGTACCGACGGATGCTTTATGAGAATGTTGATATCGTACATAGGTATTTCTTGATTGATACCATAGGAAAGGTTCTGGCTGCTAAACACGCTGAATGATCTGCTTTGGTGGTGAACGAACGCGTGACTTCCCACTTTAATTTATTATTCTGTGTGAATGCTGATAGACAACAGCTAATTATGCAAATATGTTATTTGTTGTTACACCTTTTTATTTTTTATCATATTCATTGAAATATACTTTTTGCTATACATAACAATGACACGATATTTTTACACCATTCTGAATGCCTAATACACATATCGAGCATATATGTTTAGCTTACATAACGTAGCAAGAACGACGTTACCCCACACACGGTTTACACGAATACTATTGACATGCACGACACGAAAATCAATAACCATTTCTGTAACCATTTAGGTACTTTATAAAACAATCACAAAATATTATTTTTTTCAAAAAAATTACACTGTCTAGCAACACAATTTATATATGTATGTACTATTTGTTATTATTATAACATTTGCTTATTTTTTTTATATCATTGGCATTAGGGTTCCGTAAAGTGCAATTGGAGACTCAAAAATAATTTGAAACAATTTTTTTTAGATTCACTTTTGATATACGAAATTAGTTATACAATAAAATAACAAATATATGTATTAAAGACGTTCTATTTATCACCGGTACTTACGGAACCTTCAAAATTTTTTTATTTTATTATTAATCTATTTAAATATAGGTATTTTATTTGCACACAAAATTTTTGGAACAGATCGAAAATCAAAAATTGGAATTCAAGGCACAAAGTAAAGTGGGCTCTATGGACAATGTAAAGCATAAACCAGGAGGCGGTGAAATCAAAATCTTTGACGACAAGGAATACATCAAGCAGATGAGCGGTCACTCGCCGGTGCCAGACAGTCTTGGTCAATCTCGCCAGGAGGTGAGCCACTATCCAGTCGCTATCGTTCGGCTCTCTTGGAACTTTGTGTTGTTTTGCTTCTTTATCGTTTCATTTTGGTGACGGTCTTTATTACTTGCAATCATTTCATTGTCGTATAACATCTCCATTTTTGTTTCAGCCAGAGTATTTGTACACGTATTATTGAATAGGTAACATACAATTTTGTGTTAAAGAGAGTTTCAAGATATTGTGTGTCATTAACTAACATTTGTTAATTTCGGAGTTAGCGTGTTGTTTCCGTTTGATTTTCATTTGCTTCCTTAACTTTTTTGGTTTCCGATTTCAATGTCTATAACTTTTGCTAATAGTGGTTTGATGTGTAACAGTATTTTTTCTGTTGTAGAGTCCATTACCACCAGCAGTGCAGCCTCCCAAATCGGACGAGAATCTGAATCAACAGCAGTGTTAAGCACACTCTGAAAGACTTCGGATCGTCAACAAACGACACTAACTTTTATAATCAAGAGTCCATTTTTTGTATATTTTTATCTCTGTTAATTAATTATATTGGTAACATGTTTGATTACCATGCATTTGTTAACAAATGTATTCGTTTTATTATGTCGATGTCAATGTTTTATTGCATATCCATTCGGACAATATTTTTGAGTACGTTGAGCGTGTTAAGTCCAACATTGTTTTTTGGAATGATGCAAGTAAAATTATTATAAGTACATATTTGTAGCGTAAATGTTGATTAACGTTGATTTTCTTATTTCATTCATTAAGATTGATATTTCGGGTTGAATTTTATTTTTAATTATCATGAGTGCCAATCGTAAATAGCCGTATTTAGATTTTGGTCAAACTACTAGAAAATATTTAATCACCATACTGTTAAACCTTTCTTTGTACATAAAAACCGTTTTCAGTAGATATGCACTTTTTGACACATCCATACCTACGTTTGTAGCACTGTGTTGTCTTCGTTGCAATTGCATATAATATAAGTATACACACATACTTAATAGGCAATCATAAGCTTGTTTATTTATTTACGACTTTTCTATTCGTGTTTATTTTTTACATGATCCATTACTATGTATTTGTAGATTTATATGCACTGACGATTTATAGGTAAATTATGATTTGGAGCGTAGAGCTTTATCGGGTAGTTCTTGACACAGCCGAGGTATTTAGTGTTTATAATATGTATAATGCATTGAATGAGTCAAAACAAATATATCATTAGGTCACGCATCGCATCATTGTAGCTTTTTTAATACTATTTTGGATACGTTGCGAGTTGTACACTGTAATATTTTTGTAGCATCGCTGTGACAAGAACAGGTGCGGGCTCGAGATTTGACTGACCAGATTATTAGTATGTAATAAATGTTTTATATGTAACTACGATTATAAGAAGTAACTAGGTTTAGATAGTGCGTATTAATTTAGTGTTGAAGCTTTCGAGTCACAAAATGATTCTTGCATTGTCATTATTAAAATACTGTAAGGTAGTGTCCTGCATTTAACCATTCTAAAATATAATTTCAAATTATAAATTTATTTTAATATGTATATCATATGTAGGTAGCAGTTTTCTTTTTTATTTATTTATATTTCAGAGTGCTTTGCATTTACCTACTTTTGGAATACCTACACATACATACAATTCAACATTATATACTTAGGTACATAATTGTTACTTAGACGGAAAATTTATTCCTTCATTTAAACTAAATTGTTTTGTGGACACAAAGGACGTACTATTATATAATTGGTAATCATTTAATACAATTTAACACTAAAATTTTCTTTTGTTTCATTTATACATATTTTGTACACTTGAGTTTTTGATTGTTTACCTAATAGCAGAATCATATAGCACAGCGTTCTATTCGAGGGACATGGAATCAATAAATCAGCCGAAGAATTTCAATTCAAAAGTTCGAAAATTTTCGACTATTTGTAATCAACTGCAATAGTAATGATAAAACAATATTTTGCATATATAATTTATGCACATATGTAGGAACCTATTTAAAAATACACATATGTCAATTATTTTATTTACAGTCATATCAATACTTATAATTCTAGATTTATTATATGTAGCAACATTGTCATCACATTTTGGCACTCGCACTTAGTCTATGGACATTTTATACACCAGAAGAAATCGGTAAGTTGATTTTTTTACTCTAGGTATAACTATTGTCACTTGTCGTTGAGAAATAGCCCTGAAAATAGGTTCTTGTTTTACTTTGTTTACTTTTCTATCTGTTATCTTGGTTGTTTTAAGTCATTGGATAAACTAATAACATAAATTATAATTAAACGAGATCTTCCAGTGACGAAAATGAGACACGAACTCCGGAATCATTTCGAAATAAAGCAGCAATTTATTTTCTCGCAGTCAATGGTAAAATAGTTATTTGTTATACAAGAGTGTAAAGTTGTTTATTAACCGCGTGCTCAATTTTGATGACCGAGCAAGCGAAGGATTCTAAAATTGAATCATGAGCGCAGCGAGGGGTTCAACAATTAGAATCCTGAGCGTAAGCGAGGAAATCAAAAGAGCACGAGGTGAAAAATCTTTGCACTCGAGTGCAACACGTAATTTTTCATCCCACCTCAGCGAGGAAATTACTAAATGCAAAAAAATAAAATGGCGCGCGCAAAGCAAATAAAAAAAAGTACACCAAGAAGATCCGAGTCTGAGTTTTAAAAAAAATAAAAAAGGATGTATGAGAAATTCGGTACCATGGAGGGAGAAGTAAATAGGTTTAATGATGTTTTGAATTCACAAACATAGTGCACACGATGTTCTATTTACTTTATCCTCTAGAGGATAATAACGGCTTTTACACTCAGATATCGAAGAACAAAAATACTCTTCCCGAGATGGGGGGATGAAATAGTTATTTGTTATACAAGAGTGGAAAGTTGTTTATTAACCGCGTACTCAATTTTGATGACCGAGCAAGCGAAGGATTCCAAAATGGAATCACGAGCGTAGCGAGGGATTCAAAAATTAGAATCCTGAGCGTAAGCGAGGGAATCAAAAGAGCACGAGATGAAAAATCTTTGCTCTCGAGAGCAACACGTAATTTTTCATCCCACCTCAGCGAGGAAATGACTAAATGCAAAAAAAAAGAAAAAGGCACGCGCAAAGCAAATTAAAACAAGTACACCAAGAAGGTTCCGAGTCTGAGTTTTTGACAAATTAAAAAATGATTCTTTAATTTTTGCATTTTTAATTTGTCAAAATTTTAATTTTTCGTGAAAGAATAAAATTGTTAAACATTTGAAAAAAAGCCAATATAGTCAGATGGTCCAAAAATATTCAAAAAATGTAACCTTGCTGAGTATCTTGCCGGTTCTTCTCAGTTGAAGGCTGACTTCCGAACCGGTGGTAACTTCTGAATTCGACCTTCATAAGGGCCATTCTAGGGCCTAAACTGAATAAATGGTTTTGACTTTGGCTTTGACTTTGATGTATGATAAATTCGGCACCATGGAGGGAGAAGTAAGTAGGTTTAATGATGATTTGAATTCACAAACTTAGTGCACACGATGTTCTATTTACTTTATCCTCTAGAGGATAATAACGGCTTTTACACTCAGATATCGAAGAGCAAAATTACTCTTTCCGAGATGGGGGGATGAAAAATATATTACTAAACTCGTGAAAAAAAATCATTCATCTCGGTCCTTGCTCCGCGTTCCGCTCAGGATTCTAATCTAGAATACCTCGCTACGCTCGGGATTCTAATCTAGAATCCTTCGCTATTCTCGGGATCCAACTTAGTCACTCGAATTAAATTCCCTTTTTTTTCACTTGTTGTATAATCTACTATTTTCTTTAGTTTTATAAATTTTACCTAAAATGGTGGAAACATTTATTTATGGTTTCATGTTTCGGGATTCTTTACGTAAGTTAGGTAGATACCTACCTACTAGTATTTTAACCGTTGTCATGATAAGTAAAATTTAATATTTTTGTTATTTAAATTTTATCTTTAAGGGGATTAAAAGTGGTGGAAAGATTTGTATATTTATTTATGGTTTCGTTATGTAAGGGTAACTAAGATGATATTATAAAAGCGCTGGTGAAACCATTAGATTCAGCGATTCGGAACATTGATACCCCAATACCTGATTCGGGGTGATGTGAGAGTGAGAGAATGCAGAGACCGTTTTATAATTAAAGTAATTTTTCTGTCTGTTTGAACACGCTATCTCAGAACCTACTGAATGGATTTTCATGAAGTTTCACAACTTAGCTTGGTGCTTCAAAAACTCTTTGCTTCTATGCAAACGGTATTCAGGAAGATTTTGGTAAACATTACGTAAAGTCAGCGTGAATACCTAAGCTAGGGACAAAATTAACAATTTATACCTACCTACGTAAAATATAAAATATATATGTATTTCCAAAATCAAATATAAACTAATAATAATTAAATAAATACATTTTAAAACTGAAACTAATAACTAAAATAAATTAAAAAAGTTAGGCCCCTTCGGCATGGTTCCAAAGATGCTGGCAGCGTTTCCTCGCTGTATCGCAATGCTGATACGTTGTGCGAGGAAACTGCCAGCTCTTCAGTCCCCAGTACAAAATCTTAACCTATTAGCCAGCTCTTTAAAGAGCTGGCGAGCGCCAGAACCCCACGGACCAAGGGTCTCAATACCGAAAGGAATAAAATTATATCAGTGCCGAGACCCCTATATTTTTGTCTTTTTAATTTTTCTGCCGCTTCAGCCGCCGCGCCTGCTTGAAAGCTGGTTCCATGAAGATGAGAAGGGGCTAATGTGTCCACACAGGTAGCATCCCACACCAGTGCCCTTCCCAAGCTCCATGGAACCAGGGTCATCCCGTCCGGTCTCTTGCCATCGTCTCTGGAAATGCCGGTTGGCTCGAGTAGAGCTGGCACGTTGACGGTGGCAAGAGTGCGGCGTATGATATCATTCAGCGCGGCATGCCTAGAGAAGCGACCGGCACTTTTTTGGCACGAAAGCCCATGGTGTCCCAGTGGGTCAACCTCGCTGCCACAGGGACACCTGTGAGCAAAGCATACACGTACTCCAAGTCGTAGACAATATTATATTTTATTATATTCTATTCTTATATTGTAGAATACCTGTGAAAATCCATCGAGAAGCATCTGTGAACAAACTCAGAGCTGTTTATTTATCGTTTTTTTTTTATACAGGACCCGTATTACATGCCAGCTCAAGAATGGTCGGAGGAAGATCGTCCGCTGTCTCGCTGTCGTTCGGCTCGCACCCCCCGCACCCCACGCACGCCGCGGGCTCTCTCACCCCGCAAGCATTACACCAGGGAAGAAGAGGAACTCGTGAAACGCAACAATGAGCGAAATAGACGAGCGTCAATGGCTCGACCCGCAAGCGCGCGCGAACCTATTAGATCAGCTTGCTCTAGGCGCACTTCACTCTCCCGTCCTGCTTTTTCAATTTATTAAGGTATAGATTACCAGCACTTCAAAATATAATCCCCTGATGGTATATAGTAGTTGTGCTTCATCGATTCATTATTAAACAAATAGCTACTAGTTTTTTTATTTTTATTCTGGATGAGCTTGTGTTTGACTAAGTACAATCTCACCATTATATCTCACCATAATTGATGATGTGGCCGAAGGTGGTAAGCACACAAACAGAGATAGGAACTGGCTCTCTAATGCAGACTTTGGGCCATCTAAATCACGTTTTTTTATACCACAAGTGACAACCAGGCAGGCGGGTCACCTGATGGTAAGTGACTACCGTTGCCTATAGACATTAGCAATACCAGAGGGATTGCCAATGTGGATCTCAAGTGCAATGCCGGAACACCAACAGATGCTTGACGAAAGATTTTGAACTTGAGGGTGGTAGCCAGCTAATCGAGTAGGTACTACAAAGTACCACTGTGGTTTCCTCACCACGTTTACCGAAAGCACAAGCTCATTGTAAGATTCGAACCCACGACCTTCGCTGCGGTATCCGACGTCTCACTACCACTAAGATTTATAATTGCAATGAGTAGGTAAAACAATACTCGTCAGGGATGAACAACATGATGTATTTGTATTGTGTCTGTACACTTACCTTATTTATTAATGGTATTAGTAGAATTTTATCAAAAAAACTATGTATTCCGTCCACCCTCACAAAAATTAGATGTAGGTATGTCCCTACGATACACCAAAGTTATAGGATTGTCTACGCACGAAATACAATAAATTCTTTAAAGAAATACTCGTAATTAATTGCATTTGATTAGGAGCATTGCATATGGGGTTTATTATAGTTAAACCTCTATCTATAGTTTTAGCAAGAAACTCACGAAATGTCAAAATAAAATTTATTAAACAAACAACTCAAGATTTTGTAGCTTGATTCTAGATTCTAGAACTAGATGTTGACAACTGTATGTAAGTTTATTTATGTAGAATAAATGGTACACTCGAAGTATTGTTTTATTGTCCTTCATACTATTACGCGGCTAAATAAAAATGAAAAGTGTTTTCAAAGAATTAATGTCCCACTCATGTACCAATTTTTTTTTATTATGAATAATTATCATTAACTGAACATACCTATTAGCTTACTGGCCTGTCCAGGTCGGTACTATAGAATACCCTCCAACGAGCTATGGTTTCATCGCGATGTCGGAATCTTGGACAGATGTAAATAAAGCAGATCAGCGGAATCAGCTCAGAAAACATAAATCAATCAACGTGTTTTTCAAATAGATGTATAAAACATCATCGCAATTTTGAAATAGAATTTGTTTTTCCAAATATGAGGAGCCTAAATTTAAGTCTCATGCAAGGTAAATAATGTTAAAAATAAAAAAAAACATTTCTTTTATATATTGTTTAATTGGTGTACATGGTTATGCATTATAATATTTATCCATTGTTAATTCATTAAATTATGGCACTTAACACAAATAAAATATATTTAAACAATACATACAATGAATGACGAAATGCCTTATCGAAACATATACTTATTATAATAATGATGTTCGAGGTAACTTAATAAATAAATATTCGGAATAAATTTCTCAGTCGTTCGTTGGCATAACGAAAATTATCGAAAGCCTTTTTTGTTTTTGTATTTAATTTTTTTAAGAAAATAAAGATTTAAACTCAAAGTTCAACTTATTGTTCCCGATCGTAAAAAATATAAGTAAATTAAACCTACACATGATAATCGAAGAATAACTTAACGTTTGTACCCATAAGGACAACTGACTCACCACAATTAATACAACAATATCTTAAAACGAACGCGCAGGATGTCATTATATAAAAACTTGTTTAACATCATTCGATAATATAAATTGTTGATAAAAACTTACGACTAACAAACTCCTCTATCTATGGTTACTGCAAAAAGATACACGCGCTAACAGCCAAGCGAATACGTGTGAAGCTACCGCATTGCGAATCCGCGAAGCACTCACTCTACCTACGCGTACGTAGCTTTCCGCTTCATCTACGAGTACGTGAGTTGGTACTTGGTTATTGTAAGGCATGTTATTTGGCTAATACTTTGACAGCTACCCAGGAGTTCGAATACTAAAATTACATAAATAATATTTGTGGAAGCGTTCCCCATGCTATATGTACGTTAAGATACGACGAATACTCCGACTGATGCAACAAGCGCACTCACACACGACACGGTAACACTAAATAACTTTAATTAATTACATACAAAAGGCCACATCACATCATTCAGTCACAAAGCGCGAATTAACCTAACTGTAATGAAAATGTCTATTTCTACAAACATAAATAAATGTCATTGTTGTGATTGGAGGTTACAATCGACTATTAATATTTCAACTACTATAATTTCGATAACATTATTAACCTAATTATTGTATAAATTATGTCTATTGTACAGGTCTAATTTGTGTCAACTTACGTCCATCTTAATTGTAATGAGATTTATCGCGTCTCGCCGAGCCTCTTATTTCTTTGATCACCGAACGTAGTTGGCAAGAGTTTTGATTCACTCACGCCTCGAGAAAGACACCTATAGTATCGTATAGGTACATTAATTTTGATCGCTACTAGTACGTGGTAAGTACACAGACTACAACTTCACCAATATTGTGACTCGAGCACGACCCACGACGCGCGACGGGCTACGAGAGGAACTGTATCGTGCATTCAAAGGTTTTTGTTACCAATTTTGACCTCTATTACATGACTAATAAGAAATCTTTTATTAAAATATTTATGTACAATATATTTAACACCAATAAACGAATACTGAATTTTAGTCCACGAGTATTATAAAGTTTATATTATAGTAAATACGTCTCGAATATTAATATCATATCTTCAAAACTTTGCGTTTCCAGCTTGAGCAATACATGTTACGTACCAAAAATATCGTTTCTCTCCGCTACTTAAAAGCAGTGATATGATCATTGTATCACAATAATATTCGTGATCGTACTTAGCTTTTGAAGTTTCCATTATTTTATTTAAAAAAAAATGCAATTACAAATGAGGTACGGTAAAGTGCGCTTTACAATTTATTTATGTGAATGATACGGTGTCGGTCAAAGGATATGTAAGGTGGAAAGGCGCATGCAGTTATTAATTATAATGTGTTATCCAACACCATATGTTTGTAATCGTCGTGTAGCTTCGGGAAAGGTTCTGTTGGTGGGGTGATGCAGTTATAAACAACATGTTATATACAACTACACGATGATATTAGTCAAGATACCCTTTATACCACAGATCGAAAGAGGAAGGATATAGATAGGGTGCATGCTATTAGATACAATAGATGATTAAAAATACTGCAGACAGGGTTATCCTTCCAGTATTTCAGAATCTTTGATAACTTTACCGCACCAAATTCTAAATGGAGAATGGTTAATTTATGATCAGCAATCTACATACACACATCTAAATATACATATACCTACATACATAGTATAATATCGATACTGTATACCATTTAATATCAATAATTACTTTTAGACATACATTTTCACATTGAAATAATCTATCTAAACTTCGAATTTATATATTTTTTTAACATATAGGTAGTAATTGGTGTCTTTCTCTTGGCAGTGAATTTCGATTAATTTAGAGTAAGGAGTTTGACCTTACAAGTATGAGATTTCCCTACAGTACAAAGTAAATAGTATCTATATCACATCCGATTGAGGTAAATATTTACTGTGAATACAAACAGCAAAGCAGTGTATAGCATTATCAGTAAATATTACCACAATTTGTGTACCTAGCTTATAATAAAATTTATGTACAGTTCAAGACCTTGTCGTGCCTTAATGTAAGACTAGATTTTACTACAGAGTTAGAAATGTGAATTTGATTTTAATGATATTAAGACGGAATAGAAATAATGAATAATGCTGAGTAAGGCAACATCAAAAAGTAAGTATTTTTTACATAGACAGTACCTAGTATAGTCCTCGAATGTGTGGACTAGATAAAACATACATAAAATTTTAGTTTTAATTATTTACAATGTCTTTGAACAGCATCGTTCCAAATACAAGACCAAACTTGACGACACAGAAAAGTAAACATTCTATTTAAACAAATAAGTTCCATTTTCAAATATCACGTTCCAAAACTCTATTGCACATTTACTTCACATAACAGTTTCTTCAAATGAACCACAACCATATCCCCACATGCATTTACAAGTCTGCCACTTATAGGGAACCTACACTCAATCAGTTTCAAATTTCTACCAAAGTTTCAATTCAAACGCAATGGCCGCCAACAGGGATGCCAATCGTGCTACGGGTTCCAATATCAGAAGTCCTCAACAAGGATCGCATCGCGCGGCACCAGCCCTTTCTGGTCACCCCTACAGCACAGTATATATTGGTCATCTACCTCCAGGATTAGCCGCAGACGCTCACCCTCGTTGAAGGCAAGGTGGCCGGAATCGGAGGGCAACCTGTGCCACAATGTTCTCACGTATCTGTGGACGAATTAAAAAATAACCTTAATGCTAAAGACTAATATATTAATATTTCTGTCGATGTGGAAAACTTTGGGTGAGGCATATGTCCAGCAGTTAACGTCTTTCGGCTGAAATGATGATGATGATATTTAAGATTAATCGGCTCACGCCAATGCTATAGTCACAGCGTTTGTGGTCAATGTAAAAGCATAAGTAGAAAGAGCCTGTTTAAACATCATCGATGATCTGAAATGGGCCTCCAAAACAAATCTCACACTCGAAAGCCGATAATATGGGAACTGGCTCTCAAGTACAGCTGTCGGAACACACCGATAGGTGCTTAGAAACAGATTTTCAACTTGAGGGTGGTAGCCAGCCAATCGGGTATTACAAAGTACCCTACCACGTTTCGAACCCACCTTCATCGCGGTATCCGACGCCACTACTACTGAGCTATCATCGCCTTAAAATGGGTCTATTGATTGTAATCGTAATTCTAGATCTAGCATATCATCCGAAAATAAAGATAGTAACGAACTAAGCAAATATCACATAAGGACATTGTAAATATGATTTTGGGCTTTCATTCTTCTACAGTGAAAGAAAGAAAGAAAAAAAAAATTCAAGACAACACACAACATTACTTTACATTAAGCTTAACCTACTTACACAGAAACATGAAAACAAAAATTAAATTAAAAATTTAAAAAACCCCCGACGCAAAAAAGAAAAGCGGACATTTAAAAAGTCAAAAATAATACCTATCGTTGAGCCATCAAATTCGATTGAGTAATACCTATACATATTTTAATTATAGAAGTTGATGGATGGCACGATAAGGTTTGCTCATTGAAATGGCGCTATAATGTCACGGCGGGGTATTATTTTTGACTTTTTAAATGTCCGCTTTTCTTTTTTGCGTCGGGGGTTTTTTAAATTTTTAATTAAATTTTTATTTTAAAATTTTTAAACTTAGTTACAAAAGAAGTTAAATATGATAAGTACAATTTTTAAATCATCTTTGATCTTAGTTGCAATAGTTACATAACTGCCTTACCTATATTCTGGTGCGCTTTCAGCGAGCTTGAGTTCTGTTTGGTAGTCGTAATTATTGGTTTTTACATACTTTTCGGTCGAAAAACACGTTGTTTGACCAAAACACAAAATTTTTTTCGGCATAAAATCTAATTTCAATAGTGTTCTATTGTTCTAGATATCCTGGCTGCAGCATCAGCTCATCGTCTTGCCACCGTTGCATTGTATGTGAAGTAAACACCTTGATAGCTTCATAAAGACTCTTTTATTCATGTATAAATCGAAAGCTACCCCCCATCACAAATAATAAATCTACCTTACACTACATCTCCCCTTTTATAGAAATTTATATAAATTATTGATTGTAATACAAATTTAATTTCATGCAGTTATTACAAATATACCTATATATCATAATAACATTTATTAACACCATTTCATCCGAAATGTAAGTTATTAAATTCAGTAAATATCAAGCCTTGTAACATTACAATCTATTTTAACAAATAAAATAATGAAATTTTAACATGGCTGAAAACATTAAAAATTAACAAACAATATTAATTACATTAAATTATAAGTTACACATAAATCATACCATTGTTTTGTATATATCATGCTTATTAATTAATATTTAATTCATTTTGTTTAGTAAACAGATTTGTAATTAGTTGTATATTCTTTAAATGCATAATTCTAAGTTTTTAATCATTAATTTTATTTTATCTGTGGAAATCATTGTATATTTAATAAATGTATATCATTATTATATATATTTTTTTTAAGCTGAATGTAAATTTATATATTTTAGACTGGAATTACTTTATTTATTTCATTGTTTTAAATACTTCTTTAGCACGTTTTGCTGCTGCCCGTTCAGGTACCTGCCGTTGCATTACCACCGACTCTTCAGTAAGAGTTTCATCAAAGGAATGTAATGATGAGTTGTCAGAATCTATGCAAGATGCGAAGAACTCAGAATACTCCCCAGATGTTTGGGAATCCGCATCGCTAAATCCATCAGTGGTGTTGGTTGGCGATTGCTCCGGAGACTGCGAGCGCATTCTTATAAGATGCCTACGGTTCCGTCTATACACGCGACCTCTCTCGTCTGTTACAAAATACGAACGCGGATGAGGAGCCTTCGCAGAGACCCGCGCTACGCGCCTTTTGTCGCCATCAAGTGCAATCACATCGTCACCCACCTCCAGCTCTGGAAGTGCCCTAGAACGCTTGTCGTGCCATGATTTACTTTTATTTTGTTTGGACAATATATTCCGGTAGTCGCGCGAGTTATCCCTATCCGGCTGTAGTTTTTCTTCGTGAACAGGCAAGCGCGTTTTGATCCTTCGCCCCATGAGTAATTGTGCTGGACTTGATATACCATCCCTGGGAGTTGAACGATAGTTTAGTAGACTTAGGTACCAGTCAGTGTTTGTGCGTTGTGATTTACTGAGTAGCGCCTTTACCGTTCGGACTGCCCTTTCACTACGTCCATTCGACTGGGGATAGTTCGGTGAAGAGGTAATATGCCTAAATTCCCATGCAGCGACAAAACATCTAAACTCTTTCGATGCATAAGCCGGTCCGTTATCTGTTATCAGTACTTGCGGAATTCCATGACGCGCAAACTGATCTTTTAGAGCCACAATAACACTTTTTGAAGTAATGGAGTTCAAAGGACAGACCTCAACAAAGTTTGAAAAATAATCGACTAGTAGCAAATAATATTTTTTACCGTACTCAAATATATCTGAACCAACCTTAGCCCACGGCAGCTCGGGTATGTCGTGGGGTATCATAGGTTCTCGCTGAGGCGTCGCGGCTTGCTCTGTGCATACGCGGCACCGACGCACAGCCAGTTCTACCTCGCGGGACATTCCGGGCCAAAACATGACGTCACGTGCACGGCGTTTGCACCTGTCAATACCGAGATGGCCCTCATGTACACGCTGCACCATATCCTTGCGCAGTCCGCTTGGAATCATCACCAAATTGTCCTTGAATAAAACCCCATCAGCATATTCGAGATACTCTTTATGGCTCCAGTGTGACTTGGCACAGTCATCAACATCATACTTATGAATTGGCCAACCATCTATAATGTAGTTAATCAACACTTGACACTCCTTATCATTAGCCGTATACTTTCGAATCAAGTCAAATTTATGTGCACTAAATCTTACATTTTTTATTAAAAAACATGTTTGCTCCTCAACCTCCTCGGTCACTTTATCGTGCATCAACTCCGGGAGCGGCGCACGAGACAATGTATCTGCCACGAACATATACTTTCCCGGCTTGTATGTAACTGTAATATCGTAGCGCTGAACTCTTAGCATCATACGTTGCAACCTTGCCGGTACGGAATCTAAGGGCTTATTGAAAAGAGGCTCTAATGGCTTATGGTCGGTTTCCACCAGAATATCACTTTTGCCGAACACGTACTGATGGAATCGTTCCAAAGCGAAGACGATTGCGAGCATTTCTTTTTCGATTTGCGCGTAGCGCTGCTGCGTGTCCGTGAGTGTGAGTGAAGCAAACTCCACCGGCCGTCCGCCCTGCAATAGCACCGCGCCCAGCGCGAGCGCACTCGCATCCACCGACACAGTGGCAGGCGCCCGTGGATCGAATAGTGCAAGTACCGGTGCCTCGCACAAACATTTTTTTAGTTGCTCCACGACCCGATCCTCGCACTCACTCCAACACCATTCGTTGTCTTTCTTTAATAAATTACGTAACGGAGCCGCTTTCTCAGAATAATTAGGAATAAATTTGCTAACATAGTTTACCATGCCTAGGAATCGCTCCAAAGACTGACGGTCACTGGGGGTCGGCATATCTTTAATTGCCTTTAGTTTTACTTTGTCAATCTTCATTCCATCCGCTCCAAACGTATGCCCTAAGTAAGTTACTTCAGTTACCGCAAATTCGCATTTATCCTTATTAAATCTTATACCAACCTGACCGGCGCGTTCTAACAGACTCTTTAGACGTTTATCATGCTCTTCCTTAGATGACCCCCAAACGATGACGTCATCAACGAAGGAATCCACCCCGTCTAAGTTCTCAAGCAACTGTCGAACCCTACAGTGAAAAACCTCTGATGCCGAATTAATCCCGTAAGGTAAACGAAGGTATTGGTAACGGCCAAAAGGGGTACCGAACGTGCAGAGGTCGGCACTCGCGTCGTCCAGCTGTATCATCCAAAATCCAGACCTAGCATCTAACTTACTAAAATACTGCGCACCGTTTAATTTGGTGGCTATTTCAGTAAGTGTTGGCAATGGATAGTGCTGCCGTCGTATAACCCGATTTAGCGGTCTTGGGTCGAGACAAACCCGTATGCTACCGTCTTTCTTCGCTGCGACTACTATACCATTGACCCATGAAGTAGGTCGTGTGACTTTTCGTATTACACCCAACGTCTCCATGCGCTCCAATTCTGCCTGTAATTGATCCCTAACTCCTACGGGAATTTTTCTAACTGGGCAAATGCAAGGGCTAGCATCACGTTCAATAGGTATTTTATAAGTACCTGGCAGTTTACCTAAACCTTTAAACAACTCGTCATACTCAGACATGTTTAATGAATATACACGCTTTATTAAACTCAATAATTCCACAGCTTGTTTACCCAATATACTTTGACATTGCCTTTCAGATATGACAAACTTCAGATTATAATTAACATTTTTGTGCACACATTTGATTACGCATGAACCGATTATCGGAATGTCGTTCCCACAAAATGATTGTGCTCGCGTTGAATCAGCAGCAATATTCGAATTAGACAAGCCAAGTTTCAAGTAATTTTGTTTAGAGATTACATTTAAATCGGAACCTGTGTCTAATTTAAATGTGTGCACCTGCTTACTGTTAGGTAAATACAGCTTTTCGTACCATTTTGAGTCCTCACTAAGAACCAACGTGTCAATACACTCTATAGTAGAAACAAAGTACATACCGTCGTCGTCATGTTCTTCATTAAGTTCAAACACACGGTTAGATTTTCGAACGTTGCACATTTTTTTATAATGGCCTTTACCACCGCACCGAAAACACTTCACTCTTTTCGCCGCACAACGAACTCCGCCGTCGCAGTATATATCACCACATGCTGAACATGCGCGCGCTCCCGTCGCTCTCGCCGCGCCCACAGCTTGCCCGCCAGCTGGCTCAGCATGGCGCGAATGCCACGTACCGCCGCCGCCGCCGCCGCCGCCGCCGCCGCTCGCGTTTCGCGTATCTGCGCGCCGCGCAGCGCTCCCGCCATGCCCAGAGGTGCCGCCACGCCTCGCGGCCTGCGACCTCCACACAGCATGCACGTTTGCTGCACCGCTCTGCGAAGATTCGCCCTTGACACCTTCAATTTCACGGCCATCATCGTTGGACATCTCGCTAGCTTGACATATTTTTACCGCTTTGGCCAACGTGAGATCGTCGGTTCGCAGCAACCTGTCCCGGACCGCACCGTCCGTGACGCCACACACGACACGATCACGCAGCAAGCTATCCTCCAGGTGTTCAAACTCGCACTGCTGACTCACGAGTTTTAAAGCAGTTATATATTCGTCAATGCATTCTCCTGGTTCCTGATTCCTAGTAAAAAACTTGAACCTTAACAAAGTCGTATTCACTTTAGTGCCAAAGTGAGTATTAAATTTCTCAATTAATTTTGTGACATTTTCTCGATCTTTTTCGTCTGTGAACTTGAGCGTTGAATATACATCGTAGCCCTCAGGTCCGATTAGATTCACCAACAAGCTGGCTTGAACATCGCTTGGCTCCTTTGATACACCGGACGCTTTTAGAAACAGTTGGAATTGTTTGAGCCACCGGCGCCATGATTCGGCACGATTCGCCGGTCCGCCTTGCAGCGATAATTCCGTTGGAGGACGTGCATGTTCCATCGTACACAACTATTTTATTGTTCGTAAACACTTAAAATCACGATTGTTATCACTTGCCACACAATTACACAGTTTTAGACGTGAATATTTATTAATTTGTTCGACACCGCTGCCACCATGAAGTAAACACCTTGATAGCTTCATAAAGACTCTTTTATTCATGTATAAATCGAAAGCTACCCCCCATCACAAATAATAAATCTACCTTACACTACAGTATGTAGAATCAAATACTGATCAAAACGAATCCAAACACGACATACCTGCTATTATTTTTTCAAGAGTGTACTAGTGTGCTGGATTTCCTGGCTGCAGCATCAGACCAAAAATTCCATAATCTTGCATAGTTATATAGCATACATGGATGTTTCAAATTTTAGGTCACATCTAGGTTTGAAAGTAAAGTAAATACCCATTACGCGTCTAAGATCCCTACCACAGTTAACAAAAGAGCGGATAACTTTGAAACGGCTGAACCGATTTTGATAAAACATATCTAAGAACCATCGCTGGAAAACCTGCTTTTAAATAAAAAAAACCGCATCCAAATCGGTTCGCCCGTTTAAGAGCTACGGTGCCACAGACAGACACACAGACACACACACACACACACACATAGCGGTCAAACTTATAACACCCCTCTTTTTGCGTCGGGGGTTAAAAAGGGACAAATAATAATGTAATGTTGCGTGATGCCTGGAATAGGTCCCGACTCAACATAAAGCGAGGGTTAGCAAAAGCACTAACCCTCGCGCTGGTTTTCAGTGAAAGAGTATTTTTGTTTATACTTACTTGTGTTTATGGTGGTTGGTAGTATGATGTGCCCTCGCTGCGGACGAGGAGGCGGCGCGGCGCGGGGCTGCGGGGGGAGCAGCGCGTCCGTACGGGAGGGACGACGGCCGAGGAGTTGAACCCCCTTGCCATGGTTGATCCACGCGAGACGTTCTGTCACAATACCATTCTTTAATAGAACATAAGGATTCTTGCAAATCCATGGCAGTCATAAATAGTGGCATCCACGAAGAAGCGCCCTACTCTTTTTCTTAATTCTTTACAGCGTGCATGTATATATACATATAGACAGCTATATAACACTACAGTGAAAGGATGCACTTTTACACTGTAAGGGATTAGGAAAAAGAGTACCTAGGGCGCGTTTTCGCGTGTGGCATTTGCAGTTCCAGATAATATGCTGCATATATGAATTGAATTCGAATTTTTTGTTATTAATTGTCTCATAAATGTTAAAATTAAAGTTCTGTGGCAGTTTCTCACTTTCTTAAAACAATTCAGATATTAAGCTTAAATGCAGCTGCAAATATGTTATGTTAGAGTATATTTTCTTCCATGATAAAATGAAAACCTTTAAAATAATACCAGGTTTAGAAAAAATCAAGATAAGTACATGTTATTTATATTGATGACCTCGGCATATTCTCACGGAATGCAATAAACCATGCTTTTCAGTACAAATTCAATGCAAACTATTATTTGTTAGGTTTCATTAAAATTAAATTTCATTGAATGAAAACTAAGTTTTGCGATTAAATATTATTAAAGTTATTTGTTTTGGAATGACAAAAAGAATATCACGGAACGTACAGTTATTATTTATGCATAGATTTTCCAGTCAATAGTAGGTAGGTATGTTATGTTAATATTAGTATCCTCCAACGTGCAGTTCATGCTCAGGTATTCAGGCCAATTAAAAACAATTGCGTCAGCATGTTGGTGTTAATGTTATTTCCCATTTAATTGTACATACGGCGATTTCTTAGCATTTGTAGTGTTTTTTACAGCATCTACTGCCGCGCGAAGTCTGTTCACCGTTTGTTTCCTTGTTGTTGTTTCAGGTATATTTCTGAAGTAATTGTGCATATATATATATAGCTTAAATACATAATAATATACAGTGCTAACTACAAATTAATACTATTTATAACCCATAGTGCGGACATATATTTTTTGAAAGTGAAATAAAATAGGTGCCATCTAACAGATAACTTATACAAAATTATATAAACTTTTTGAATACAGAATCCATCACCTTTGTTGATAATTATGGAAAATTAATAATTCAGAAAATGTTTATGAATAAAATATTCGTCAATAAAAATTGTGGTTTTGATTTTCATCAAAATTACCTGTTAGCAGGTTGCGGTGGCCTTTTATTTGTAGTATTTGTTCGTGTTGGTGCTGTTGTAGGGCGAGGCGCCGCAGCGGTAGGAGAACTACCTTTACGGACCGGAATCGGGATACCTCTGCCATATTCAATAATAGATACAATTGATAAGCGTACCATGATATACATATTTAAAAAGCAAAATTTAAAATTTTGAAAAAAATTCACGACGGTTAAAATGTAATTGAATAAGGCGTGTATCAAATCCTAACCCATCACTGAAAACCGCATCAAAATCGGACTAGAAGTTTTGGAGATAAATGGCAACATTGATTTGCACAAACAAACGTCCACTCACCCCAAACGCATATTAATATCAATGCACATAAAACCAATACGGTCTATGCACAGCACTTCAAAACGTTTTTAGGTCCTTTATTATATAATAACGTCACTAAAATAAATTTTGAGCTCCCCCTATATATACTAAATTTCAATGCAAAAAATATATCAAACAGTGGCTATTGACTCTTTCTTATCATGACACTGAACAGTTTATTCTTGTCCCAAATTATTAGATGATTGCCTTTCTTTGCTATAATTGAACTATTTAAATTTTGTTAATGGACAGATTTATGTTTCAATTCTTATATTATAATATTCATTACGCATTGCCTATGCTCTTTTTTTTTTGTTTGTTTGTGATATTGATATGCACATTAGTTTTTATTATTATATAATCCAATCATGTGAGTATATTATGGTATTGCCTTTTTACCTTATTGTTCAGATTCTATGCTCCGATTCTATGCTCCGATTCTATTTAGATTTATATAAATTGCTTAGTTAATGTTAACTCCCAATCTTAACCTAGTAATTGACCTGTCTGTATCAATCGATGAGGTATTTAGTACTACGGAAGAACGAGCTGTTGTCTACAACACAGGCTAACCTGGTGTAGACTCAGCTTCAACCTTTATTGTTGCACAACCTACATTTGTTTGTGTTATAATTCATATTTCAATTTCAATTTGTAATAGGTTAAGCTTTGAAGATAATAAAGATTATTATTATTATTATTATACATATACCGTCTCCGTTCCGTCGTGGGTAAAAATAGAGTAAGAGCCAATGAGATAGAAGGTAAGATCAAATATGGATGTCATTCAGTCTCGCCTGTTAATTTGAAAACAAAATGTACTTAAACTGACCGGTGCGTATTTTTGGCCGGAGACTGTAGTGTAGGCGCCTGAGGTCGGACGGGCGATGACACGGGCCGCGGGATCTTCGAGCCGCGCGCGGTTGCCGGTGACGTTTCCCCTGAGAAAGTACATTTATTTATACAACTTTTCGTACCTGTGTAATTTTTGAGTTCGCATCTTGTTTTATTGGAGTACCCACTTAGTACACTTCATAAATCAAATAAAATTATAAATAAAGACAGAGAAGTGTGTGCTGCGAATTAAAATTAATCATTATATTATAGGTACCAACAAGATTAACTGGCCGATAAAATCTACTAACTTAAAAAGCTATGCTGTTTAATCTTTCCCAACTGCTTATATTTCTTACTAGCTGTCCGCCGCGGTTTCACCCACGTTCCCAGGATTTTCACAACATATCGAGATGTTATATAGCCTATAGCCTTTCTCGATAAATGGGCTATTCAACACGTAAATATTTTTTCAATTGGAACCAGTAGTTCCTGAGATTAGCGCGTTCAAACAGCTTTATAATATTTGGTATAAAAATTTGTACGAACCTGATGGTGTAACTGGACTTTCAGCATTGCTCATCATTTCCCATTTAAGTTGTAGTCGGCGGAACTTGCCACCTGAGTTTCCACTTGCATTACCTGTGTTGCCGCTGGCACCACTGCTGGCTGAACCTGGCCGCCATTGTTCTTCTCCGCTACAATCCAGCTGTTGGAAATACAGAATATTTATTTAGTTTGGGTTGGACGAAGAAAAAGGCATTTTTTATGAATTCAGGCTACCCATTATTACACATTATAATATAGGTAGGTATATTTGATTAAATTTTACTAGGTATCGATGAACGCCTTTTTTTAAAGTTAATACTGTAATATTTAATTATGTCAAAGAAATATAATCTAATCATCGATATACTGGGTCGATTTAAATGGGCTTTCATAAAAGATTGCAACATTTCCACTACAAAACTATGAAAATAATCTGTAAAATAAATAAATTTAAAAACGTACGTAAATTTATATTAATAAAAGCAAACACACAACTGAAAAAATATGTTAGCCAAGCTGTAAGCGTTGTTATAAAGCGAAACAAATTAATATTAGGTAAACTAAAATAAAACCTGTAAATGAAAAATGAGAAAAAAAATCTTCGACTACAAATAAAGCACATTGAATAGTCCGCAACACAAAACCCCGCCAAGTTACCTTTGCTTCAACGCCGGTTGTCTTAGCGGAGGGTTTATTGTTTTCGAGGCTATCAGTGTAATCATCGCTGTCATCAAACACGAGCCGGTCGAACGCCTGCATCAACTTAGAGCCCAACTGTACCCCAGACCATCTTCGGTTTGTTTCCAACTCAATTCTACTGTTGTTTGGACAGAGGTCGTAACCAATTACAGTGGGATTTACGCATGAACGCGGTCTGTTCTTTTCCAAAGTTGTCTTAACATTAGCCGAATCGTTCAACAGATCTGGTGTGGATGGTTCTTTATTTTTCGGTTCTTTGTGTCTCATTATGACACTAGTTTGACAGTCGTCGCTCGAGACTCCACTTGACTGCATCGAACGCACCAGTTTCAGCAAATTCCGCTGGTTCAGTGTTAGTGGTGGGGTGTTAATCGTAGTGGGCTGTTAAATACACCAAATTCTTTTTAGCATCATGCACCATGCCGTCCATTGTTAGTTCTAAGGTAGTTTAACCTTGTCAAGGTCACATTTGACATCGATAGTTAGGCCATGCCTTTATTTGCATTTTATGTAAGCTGTGCACGAAAGTAAATACTAAAATAACCCGTTTATACGCTGTGTATAGTGATTTGTTGAAGCACATGCAGTAAACAATAAAATGCAAATAAAGCGATGTTCGTTTCAGTAGGCGGCAGTTTGATAGTATGCGATAGGTGGACTGATACACGTAAGACACGGAATATTGGATACGCCTTTTAGTATGTAAATATGTTACGTTAAGATAGCTCAAAATTATACCAGGAGTTTATTTTTAATGATCGTAAAACCTACCCGACTTGCAGCACGCATATCACTCTCGATCCTCTTGAAGCTACGGTGAAGTTCTCGCATTTCAAACATGAGATCTAATGAAAATGGTAGTAGCCTCAGTGGTTCTAGGCTGGCGAGTAGGGTATCCAAAAGGGCTCTGCATCGTGTTTCTCCCACACAACCGGCAAGAATAAGGGAGTCTGGACCATAATGTTTGGCGAGCACTGATTCTCGGGTACGTACGTACGAAACCCAGGCATCCACTGATTGTGCACTAAAAACAAATAAGTATTAGATAGAATAGGCTTTTACAATCAAATATTTTGTACATAATACTTATATTCTATACGTACTTGAGTAAACCTAAAATAAATGCGTTGAATTTGACTAGTCCTTCAGTAACAGCATCTTCACTGTTGATTCGCAATACTAATTCGTTAAGGGATTTTGTGATGGGTCCTGAAATTTTGAAAAGAGTTTTATAGAAATAATTAAAAATGTTTAAAGTGATATTATTTTAGTAGGTTGATCTAATTTCTTAAGCATTTATAAATTTACCTTGTCGTGCAGTAGCTTCTACCATTTGCCAAACAGAATTATTCACTGCCCCGAAAGATGTTTCAATGTTCTCCTTAAGACCATCTCTAAATATAGCATACAAGGCTGGACATAAAGCATTTAGCGCTATTTTGGCGCAAGCTGGGGACTGTTTAGAGTCCCCAAGATATGCCAACTCAGTTTGATCAGTTGCCGGAGAGAAGTGTTGAATTAGCATTTCTACAGCATCTGTTACGTTTGAGACTAAAGCTGAAAATATGAAATAATTATATTTATTAAAATTTTGTTGAATCCATAGATATTTTTGAACAAAAAATATTTCATGAAATATATAGGTACCTCTTTTTTGGGAGATATCAATAAGATCATATTTTGCTCTTCCTTCGTGGTGAATGGGACTGCCGAATTCGTCAGGGCTCACTTCAGCTTCTTCGCATATAGGCATTTCTGCCAAATTTTTTCCCTAAAAATAACATTATTTGATATCGGTCAAATTTTAAAAAATCATAATTCCATAGTACGTACCAATGAGTGAAATGCAGAAAAGTTAATGATTAAAAATAATGCAAAAAGTAAGTTTAAAAATTAAATTTCATAATTATAAATAAAGCTGTCAAATAATCCAGTAAAAAAAAAGAAATAACAAAAAGAATATACAAAAATAAAAGAACCAAAGGTACTCACAGAAATCAACGGGCAATGGCGTGGGCATGGGAAGAGCGAAAGCGAAGCAAATATTACCTGATAATGTCTCTGTGCTATTACAGCAGATATATTTGGTGAATTGGGCGGTGTGGCAAGACTGCCAACCTTCAGATCTTCCACCGGTTTTAGCTGTGTCTGCTGACTTTCTAATTTTGTTTCAGATTTCTGCGCAAAACTCACAGATTTCTTACTATTACAACTACTGCCACTTGATTCTGTTGACCTCTGATTCTCCTCTTGAGAGCGCTTCAATTGTAGGAACTTGGTTACCTGACCTCTTACCTTTTGAACTTGATTTTGATCCCAATCATCCATATTTTGACAGCTGAATCCACTTTGCTTCAAAAATTCTTCCAATTGCTGCAAATCTGCACTGCTTATAAGTGCACCAGGTGGTGGAAATTCTGTGTATTCCATTTTTTTTGTTCGTGGTTTTGGCAATGGAGGAGTGTGAGGGCGGTGGAACTTAAGTTCGTTAGATTTTCCAGATTCTAGACTACTTTCAGTTCCCACTCCTTCGTCTGGATAATACTCATTACAGTCAGCATCTTTTTCAGCCGCGTCTAAGAATTGATGAGATAATCTTTTAGCGGCCAGATCATTGTTTTTTCTGTAATCTATATTTTGATTTTGAAGATAGTAAGGTTCTTGTAAAGATCTCCTTTTTGTTTTGTGTTCTGTTGCAGTTGTCATACATACTATGGGATCTTGAACAAACTCATCCATTTCAAACATACTATATCGCTTTGTATGCGTACTTGATTTGCGTGTCTTATCCATAGATTTACGCAATATACTCTTTGGTAGTGGTGGCCTTGGAGGAGCTAACTCTCCTAATTTGGCGATACGATTTTGATCTGCTAATGAAAGAGATCGCTTAGGTATAGTTGGATTATTAATCCTCTGCCCATCATTATTCACGCCACTCGCTTCTGAACTCGTAGCACTATCATAACGATAAACGAATAATGGATTGAAATTTCCCGCTGGAGCAGGACTGTTCTGTGCTGAGGAGTCTGTCAACATGGTTGATGAGCCGCGGTATCCTGAAGATGGTTGAGTGGCTGTGCTAGAACTTGAAGATACAGCTGTATAATTACCCGCCAAGTTATTACAATCACAACTTATGGGTCTGTTCTTTAATTTACTTGCCGGCGAAGCATTGCAGTATTTATTCCCACATTTTGTAGCACTTTCTTTTTCTTTCATGTGTTGTAATAGCTCAGGCATTTCCGATAACAGTTGTTTACATTCCATAGGTAGTAAAAAGTTAAGTGAGTCCCAGTCCCTTATATGACTTAGTCCTTTTTTCTTCAACATCTCAACATCATTACAAGAAAATGGACGTTTACCTTTAGCTGGTAATCTGCTCCTTTTACTATCGCTAGACTTAGGTGATATATTAACTTTTAATGGATTTAAATAAATGTTTGGCCTTCCATTTAAAAAGCTTATATCTGGCAGCGTGTAGTTTGGATATAATACAAATACGGGTTTTTCACAGTCTCCTTGTTTTAATTTTTCTAAGAACGATGGTTCTACAACCTTAAAAATTTCACGGTCATGAGAAACACTTGAAAGTTGCATGCTAGATGTTTGCATACTCTTATCTATAGAATCAGATTCAAGGTGAGTTGATGTAGATTTGTTATCATAAGACTCTCGCTGCAGTCGCTTATTCATTTTCGTTATTTGAGTTCCATCAGATTCTGAACAACTTGAAATACTGACACTTGTAGCTGATGATTGCGAGGAGCAGGATTTTCTATTACTTCGTTGTTTAGATTGACTGTTCAAGAAATTTATATTACTTCTCTTAATGTGTGGTTTATTTACGGTAGCGTACAGATTAGTTTCACTGTCACTTAATTTTACTTCATCTACAGCCTCTTCCTCTTCTATTAAAACATCATCATAAACTCTGTTACTGTAAGGGTTTGAAGTCTGGATTTCTTCGTAAACAACTGTTGTGACTTCTTCAATAGCATTACTTGGCAAATCTATTTGAGGTCTTTCTGAGTTCATAGATTTTGAATCACCAATTTTTTGCTCTCCCATAGATTCCCCACTTTCACCACCGGAACTAGAAGGCCAGCACTCTGATCTGTCCATCTGATCCATACCAACTATACCATCATTGCTCATGCTCTTCTGTTTCATAAATAATTTGACCAAACTAAAGGCCTGTTTAGGTTGGCTTTTGTCCGAGGACGTTTGATTTTCAGTAGAGGACGTGCTCATTGGCTCTGAGTGCTGACTTCCTTGTGTTGAGCGGTGCTGTGATACATCATAAACTTTCATACATATTGAAGTGCCAGTGAGTCTTTGGTTGGTGGTAAAAGAATCGACCTGAAACATATAAGTGTTAGTACCTTATTAAGATTGAGTGTATCTACTCCTGATTATTTTTCCATTAACATTAGAAAGTGTTTATTGCACGTACCGTTGAATTGCTTAGAGCAGCTGAATTAATGGAACTGTTCATGAGTTTCCGTCTGTACAGATTTGGCAAACTTTGGCTTTTGATTACAGAGCTATTCATGTCACTTGAAGCATCAGTCGGTTCATTTGAGTCTTCATTGTTATTTCCCGAGGGGTGCCTAAAACAAAAAAAACCTTATATAGTTCAATTCATAACTTGTAATTAGAGTTATATGATAGATAATTATTTCATATCAAATTATATATTAACAAATTGCTTTAATGATGTTGATTTTTACCTCCTTAATGGTGATTGACTGCTTTGTTTCTTAAGCTTGCTCCAAGTAGTTAAACCTAAATCACTCCTAGCCATAGACGTAGTTAACTTATTCGTTATTTTCTTACACCTTTCTAATAATTCTAAATTCCTGCGCGTTCTTTCATCATTATCTAAGACTATATGTTCTGCTTCCTTACCCAATTTGTCTGAAAACAGGTTGTTAAAATTAGCTGGAATGTTATCATGAGTAATGAAGTGTCTATGAATCAGCATATTATTAGCGTCATTGCAAACATTATACATATTAGGTCACACTTTGATAATATTTAAACATAATGTAATATTCATACCATGTTTTTGATTGACGGCCAATTCAGCGCACTCACTGTCCTCTGAGTAAGTGGTGAGACTGCCCTCGAAGGCTATAGTGTAGTTGTCCTTATTGGCCTGGCAGGTGAGAATGAGGTCCTGCTCAGTGGGCAGCTCGCAGTCGAGACTGTCTACGCTGAAGTGAACACCATGTACACCCTCTTTTACAGGGGAGAACAATAGTTCAGACTTGCATATCGACATGGTATTGATCGAACCGACAGATTCTTCACCCTATAGATAATTTGAATATTGTTAATTAAGCTGTAGCTCTTAAAAACCATTCTAGGTATTATGTTCCAAAATTGAAACGTATGCATGAAGTGCAAGACATTATAATAACAAGTGAACGTTCCTAGAAGATTTCGTAAGCTAACCCGCGTTAGTACGAACATAAACATTTACGTTTAGTTATAATTATGGATGCGGATGCAAGTCGCCTCTAAAAATAAAGAACTGCAGCCTAACTTGCAATGTCGATATAAAATCAATAAAATAAACGACAATATTGATACCGGTTATCTAAATCATTACTGATAATTCGAAATGGAACATTGATTAGTTTTTTTTGTTATTGATAATATTATATCTAATATAAAGTAAAATTATGGAAATAAGGACGGCCTATTATACAGTTTTTAGTTAAAACAAATAATAATATTCATTACATTCAGTACATTTAAAAATGACAAACAACATGGCGGCCGAGCGAGTGTTATCATCAACTTAATTCCTTTTCCTGCTACAAATGAGGTCACAAATCAAACTGTACTCAATGTAGGTACTCATAACATCGCCATTGTTTCATTCATTTTTATACAGATTTAGGTACTTAAAATTATCAGAAAACCTATTTTTGGAGATTATAAAGAGGGTAGTTAGTAGAAAAACAATTTCATTAATTAAGTGCATAATAAAGTAACTGTTAGCTTGAAGAATTGTGTATGAATGATTGTATTACTGATAATGTTATGTTTAGTAAATAATGATCATATTATTATGTAAATAATGAGAAATAGATAAGTGTCTATGTACACAGTAGAAATATAGAAATATGTAGTTTCGTTTGTTCAATAGATTCTTTTTAAATTAAGTACCTTTATAGAAATAAATAATATCTAATATGATTGGCGTGGCTGCCTACGATAGATCAAACTTTCACTAGAATCAATTTAATCTGATTCCGAATATTTATAAAGATGTAATGTAACATTTAAAAACGTAAAAACTATTGACTCACTGAGTAATATCCTTTGTAGGAATCCCAATCGTATTCCAACACACCCATTTTGAAATGGTATCAGTCTATTCCCACTGTTAACTAATATAACGTGAGCACACTACCACTAAATCACGGCTAGTAACATCGCCCGCGCCATTGCGCTCAATCCCTTACACTATCTTTAGTTCAATGAAGTCCAGTGTCCAGGAACCCTTATCTTACGCACACACAATTATCAATTAGATTTCTCAAACTATCACAATTACTGGAAATGCAACACTTGATAGTATACATTTCTAAAGTTTACGCAGTACTACACTATCAAGAGCCAAGGCGGGCACAACTCACGCGACTGGGGCAGCGGGAATATTAATTTTAATATTAGCCATTGCAAGTGGATCTCAAAGTTTAAACATTGAATGAATATAATAATATCGACGTGCTATTCACGCGGAACTCCCAAAATTACTGCTCTGAAAATGAACGCACGATTAAACAGAGCAAACTAATGTGTAATTAGCGAAGTAATAATGACCAGGGTTCAATTAGCACTTCAAATTTAGTAACACCGTCAATGTTGGAGATACAGTGTACCCTATAGGATTGCTATACTATAGTATTGCAGCACTTCTCTATTCCTATTGAACCTTTGTAAATAGATCTTTTTAAATTAAAACATGGTGGTGTATAGTTTGAGATCGTGTGGACTATTGAATAGACTACATTGGCAACGCACACATGGTGGCAACATGCGCCCGGCCACACATTGGATGATCAAATATAGCACACTCACACACATGTAGCGCATGAGGGAATGACTGTATGACCGGGGGAATAACGAGCGTAAAGTGATTGACGCAATTCTGTGTGAGCATTACACTCACACATTTACATTGATCTTATTTTATCTTTACTAGTGCTACATCCCGTGGGACCAATGTACTTTATGCCCCTGCGCCCGCTCTGTATAGGAAGTCTAGTTGTGAATGCTAGCCAAGCGCTGTGCTTTCTACGTATCATAAGCGTGTGTGCGTACTCTTGGGACTCAATAACAGTTAATTAAAAGTAGCCTGATGTCTTTAACTTTTATTCAGTTTAATAGTTTTTAGACAATAATGTTATCTATGCATGGCATTGGTACTTCCTTACATCTTTTTTTACTACAAATTGAGATATTTGAAGTAACGGCTTATTTCTTTAACTGAAATTTAAAACAAACGTTTACTCTAAAATATGATCAAGCTAAAACTGCCTAAAATATAAATGGAACCTAGATACTCCCTATAAACTGAAATCAAATCATGTTGTTGCGACCTCTATTGACAATAACTGGTACTATTCTATTTAAAATCAAATATTGTACTAGATGGCGTTATTTTGATTGATCTTCGAAGATTCTCAATAGATCCAATTAAATTAAGTAGATGTTTGATTATGTGGCGGAATTATAAAATACTCAGTGTAAATCATTGTGCTGTTAAAAATTATGCAACGTGCACAGCAAAGATTTTTGATTAAAGAGATGTTTAAAATGAAACATAATATGAGCTTTAATTTTAACAGCAAGTTGAGGCGAACCTGAAAACTACTGTCGGCACTGAGACTGACACTGCTGTCGAATCGAAACCTTTCCATGAGAGAGCTAGAGATGCTCGCGAACATTTCACCTCTGGGATTACTCTGCAATATACGATTACGTGAAAATATGAAATTAACTGAAAAAATAAAGATACATACACAAATTAAATAAAGGAATTCATAAAGATTACAGGAATATTTAGACAAAATTAGACGTTCACAGTTAATATAGAAGGCAAAGAGTGAAATACTTTGTTCCTTATTTTGGACAGACAAGGGTTAACAAATCATTCCTTGGTAATTGCGTTAATTTTTTATGATAAAATAAAAAGAAAGACTTTCGACTGTGATGTGTGATTTTAAATTTTAATCATAAATGAAAAAGTTCTGCAAGAATGTGATGACTACAAGGTAGCTCATTATATTTGAAGATATAGAAATAGGTGCACTCTGCACAGGAGCACCTTCTACATGCATTTTTTTTGTTTAATTATTAGCGTATTCTCTTACCAAGAGGTAATTGTTTAGGTTAGGTATATTTTTTTATTTATTTTCTTGTTCGTTTGATTGTTAAGATATCATAACCGAAGTAAGATTATAAAAACATTTTACAAAGAGGAAACCGAACCTTGTTTTTGCCGGTTCTTCTCAGTTAAAGGCCGACTTCTGAACCGATGATAACTTCAATAAATACTTCATAAGTATCCTAGGACCTAAACTGAATAAATGGTGTTTAGTTTGATAACTTTAGAAATTATAACCAAAACCTTGAAACGAATGTTTGAAACTTTGGATAGTTAAGAATATTGCGTGTTTAAAGAAGTTTATATCTATAGACGCTTGCAGCACTCACTTTGCTTGATTTCTTATATCCTACTCTCCATTATTATTAAACAAAAATATTATATATATATATATATATATAAAAGAAAGTCGTGTTAGTTACACTATTTATAAGTCAAGAACGGCTGAACCGATTTGGCTTAAAATTAGTGGGAAGGTAGCTTAGAACCAGGAAAAGGATATAGGATTAAAAAATACGAAAAATTCACAAAAAAATTATGAACTAAATTATTTTTGTCATACATTTTGTATAGAACGACTTTTTGACATGTCTCGAGATCGGACTGACAGATGGTTTAGTTTCACAATAGGTGGCGCTAGAATCGGGTTCTAAGTTTTATTTTCAGGGCAGGACAACGTCTGCCGGGCCCACTAGTATATAATAAAAACATAATAGTTGAAGAATAAAATACATACTTATATGTATATTGTACTTATTTAATAATCGCAGCAAAAATTTTTGGTTTTATGAGAATTTTACGATTTAAAATAAACCTATGGTAATAATGTATTATTATAACACAAATTTAACTTTACTACATTTTTAGTAGGTTGTTGTATTTATGTACCAGTCACATTCATCATCATCATCATCATATCAGCCGGAAGACGTCCACTGCTGGACAAAGACCTCCCCTAAGGATCTCCACGATGACCGATCTTGCGCTACTCACATTATAATGTTTAATTATTATTAAATGCAACATTATCTTAAACTAAGGTTAAAAGGCTTAATTTTATTTTTGTGATTATAATATAAACGAAGAATAAAAGAACAGCGGAACTAAAGTCATCATTTCCGGGAGTTGATAAGTGGAGAGAATGTCCTCGCGGTCGTGGCTACGCCTGCCAATCTTTAAACTTACAAATATTACCTTGAGGTTTATTCTGATTGTAACAACAACTTTTGGCAGATTCATTGCAGTTTTTAATAAAACTAAGGTAAGGTAGGTAGGTAGGTAAGGTGTGAAGGTGTTTGAGATAATATTCTAGCATAAGGTCTCGCAGAACCTTATCATAGCCTTGTTATGATTACTATAATATATTCAACTGTAGGTAAGTCAATCTTGATTATAATAATATAATGATTTTTAAAACAACTCATTTAATGTAATAATCGACCAGTGTATAAATTTCATTTATTATAACGTCTGTTTATATTACGAGAACCTGTCCTTTCATGACTTTATCGTTGCAACACGAAGTAAATGAATTCGCTGTCGACTTTAATGACAGCAATGAAGTAAATTTCGCGAGACGGTTCGCGTTTTATGTTTGCGGCTTGGATTATCTCGGGTACTTAAGAAAATCCTTGGTCTCAACAATTATGCAATGTGCCTTGATATTCAGGTAATCAACCTAAAAATAAATCGCAACACTTGCTATATTTAGTAAATATCACAAACGGTAAGCCCTTAACTTATAAGGGCTTTTTAATTTTAATTATTTTATTTTCTTAATTATTAAATTTCACGTAAAATCCAGTATCTTGTACCTAGCACAATGACAGTAATAAGAATTTAAAAGCAATTATTTTTACAGCTATATTGAATGAATATACTGGCAGTTAAAATGTTGCATAACTTTAGTTTAGTATAAACCTACGAAACCAAATAATTTATCTAAGTAACCTCCCTGTAGGTAACAACAAAAAGTAATAAAGACCTAAAAATGAGTCAACGCTCACCTAATAATTGAATATTCCCTTTCTTTGGAGAATTTAAGAATTGTAACATCACTGAACAAATTATTTGCACATAAAAATAAATAGTCAATATTATTGCGCACTCATCTTATAAAAACTCACTCGTTTACATTATGAGAGGATATTACAATAAGAAAAAAGCTATTTATGATGCGAAATTTAATAGAAAATTAACTAGTGTAATTATTATCCTAGGTTAATGTATATGTATCTTCGGTTATAAAAAACAATGTTTAAAAAACAAAAGTCGCCACGTATTATTCATATTCTATTTGTTACTGTGTACGAATTGTTAAACTATAGGATGGACGTTATTAACTATTGGATGAATGTTTTCGTAAAATGGCAGCTGTTTCAACACGACGATAATAATAATATATCATTGCAAATAATTTTAAACCTTATCCTCATTGAAATATAATTATATTAACACCGAAATGAAATCTAAGTTTAGATAGCTGTTTAGTGCTTACCATAATTTGTTTTATTGGTCTTATATAGGCTTTTTGGAAATACCTAATTTTGATTAAAAAGGTTAAATTAAAAGAATCTACATATATGCACGTATTGATACGGTTGTTCATTATAAATAATATAACTCATGTACCTAGATTCAGTCAGTTAAAAAAGGTCATAATAATGGCTGAGTCTTTTACATTGTTTTTTTTTTCAATTATTTGTCTATTTTGTACCATAGTTTTTTTTATCCGATACCTATATTGCGTGCAGTTCACGCAAAAATTGAATTAGAAAAATTCTGAGCTACAGATATTAAGAGCTATAATAGAAAGTTTAAAACCTGTTTCATTCGTCACGATAAATAGTATTCTAGACATTAAGAAAGTAGAACACTGTATGGATATTATCTCTCAAATAGGCTCATATGATACACGTTAGAGAAGTCTGTAAAGTTTAAATTGCAGTTTAGTTGCTTTTAAGTTGCTTTTATCATTAATTCACAAATTAAAAATAATTAAATCTTTGGCATATGTGATTACTGATTATTATTAACGACAATCTATACTTATTACTTTGAACAAATCCATTATCAACAAAAAAACTTTGGTAGTATCCCTTTTTAATTTGTATTGTATATTATCTTCTAATACATAACTTTATGTACCTATAAAGATTTTCTAATCAGTAGACTTTCCTTGAGATCTGACTGATATCGTACGTAGTGATATCGTACGCATTCTCGATTATCGTTTATCTATCTATTGCACCGTTTTGAAGGCCTTATTTTAGACAAATATATTGCACACAATCTTATTAAAGTATGCAGATAGTTGAAGCCTGACTCCAACTTACATCATGCGTCCTGTCGTCGATGATGGTGTCGTGTGGCAAGTTAGCGGTCATGAGCAGCGCGTGTATGTCTTCGGTTCGGAAGCTCTCCATGTCGGCCTCCGCCAGGTTGGCGTCGAGGTCCCGGGCTAAGTCGTTGTACCGGGACGTGAATTCGAATCGTGAGGCAAGGTCGCTTATGCCTTTGTACGAGGCAGACACGGAGGAGAGGACTGAGGTGTGATGGCAGGAGCCGTCTCGAAAAATTGGGCTGAAAAAAAAAGAATGGTTTTTTATTCGTTTTCTTTATATTTCTTACTTGCTTCCGTCAGTATAGCCTATCTGTGTAATAAATACTAGAGGGTTAAAATACCAGGACATGGTTATAATTGCTTCACCATTGCTTTACTCAGATGTGGCAGTTCATATACAGATGCAAGGAAGCTAGGCATTAGAGACTATAAAATCTCTTTGCTCCAACAATTATTGTAGTTAATCAACTTTATACGACATGGAAAAGCAATTTGACTTGTCACATGTTGGTATCGCTATGGGACCACCATTTCTTATTATCACATTTTATTTCGCCACTTCGTCAAAATTTTGTTATAAGAGAAAGTAAAGTTACATTATGAGAGTTAGAACTGACAATCTCACACACTGTGTCTGTCACACGGCACATACCTATTGTTATGCTATGAAGAATGTAGGGGTTATTTATATTTATAACTTCCTAAGTTTTGATGAGAGTAGGTATGTAACCTATATAACAATGTGTTAACTGATAGACGCAGACGCCAAAATTACTTTGTTCTAAATAGAAATAGTGTTTTGAACACATTTTCTAAAAGTAGTGGGACTCTGTGGGACATAAAAATTGCTCAATATAATGATAGTTATCAACTGTTAGATCTTGCTGTACCTATGCAAGTACATCTACCAAAATTTCCTTAATTAACCCTGTTACATCATCACAGTTTTTTATAATAACTAATTCGTTGGAATGGACGCGCTTGTGTGTTAATGAAAACCAAATAGGCAGTAGGTCACGGTTTATTCATTCAGAGAACGTTGTTCGTGAAGTGTTTATCAAACACTTACTTTGGAATTCGTGGTTAAGTTACATACATTTTGCTATTTTTGTATAGATAGAGGATGTTTGATAATATATTAAAAATTGTATTTACACACTTGGTTAAAAATTCAGTAAGGTTATTTCTTCCAATCTCTTTCCACAATCTAATAAACTAAAGACCGACAATACTATAGAAAGAGAATCAACACTTACTTATAATCAAGGAACCACAGGTAGCCGGAGTTGTCGCAGTGTGCGTCGAGGTCATCGTGAGCCGAGTGCTGGCTCCCGGTGAGGCTGGTGTTGCTGTTGCAATCCTCGTCGCCTGCCACCCCGGGGCTCGCCGCCTTCAGCCCGAGCCGTGGCGGTGGCCCTGAAAAATGCAATACCGGACTATTAGGAAGAGAATGCAAAAATGTGCTGCAGCATTATTATAAAAGAAATTATACATATTACAGGGACGGAGGAGCGCCAAGAAATATTTACAGTCTGCAGAGAACTACATGACTTCAGTGATTTCTCTGAAGTGACTGATTTCAATGGAAATTAATCTATAAAAGTCTGGGGGTGCTAATGAATAACTATTTAAATTCGCCAGTAACCACGGACTTAGGATTTTACACTGTAGGTACTCTCTGTACCTACATTCAATATTTGAACGATTTAATTCTTTTTGCTACCAGCTGGCTCTAAGTTTATCGAATTAGAAATATTACCTAGCGAATATAAGTTTGGACATATTGTCCTCATTTTCAAAATAACGTGGCCTAACTTATTTTTAACTATTTATTTACTTTAAGTCAGTTAATATTCCTGATTTGATGAGAAATTATGAAGTAGGTAAGTATTACCTACTAACTCCAAAAAATATTTGAATTAGCTTATTATTTTCCCGAGAAGGTTTTTCAATAAGTACGATTTGAAAGATCAATCGAGAGAGACTAATAGTCCTGATTTCGCAAGACCTTGGCTTGAACCAAAATCACATGAAAGCATTCTCTAATTGGAAATATTTTTTAAACTGGGCCAAGATGATTTTGAATGATTTTTATACATCTACTCAAAGTAATATTTTTCAATAAGCTGTGCTAGTCGAATTTTAATCCGATTGAAGTTAATTACGAACACCTTCGGCGTTGCTACATAATTCTCCCCATGGCGCCACATTACGCTGCCAAGAGCAAGGCATTGGAATACTAAAATGTACTTGGGTTGTTGCCTTGTTTATCCAGCGGAGGGCGTGGGTGGGCAGGCCAGCCAGACGACATGCCATCTAGGGAATGTTGATGTGCATCCAGAACGGCTTTGAGGAAAACGCTATGAATAATGCTTCACCATCTAATCGTATCTTATTACTTTAATTAGCAAACGAGGACTTCCTTCGATGCCCATGAAGATATAATCACATCACATCGGGGTCAATAATCGTTACGGTTTAAGGTTGCAGTTGTGAACTTCTCTGTGAGGCCAGTTAAGAGACTATAAATGACGCGTGTAGTGTATCTGAGTCACCAGTGATACATCGTCTGCAACAAGAAGCGGCTATGACTGGCGAGTCGATTGCTTTTGTTTCCATGTTATGTTAAAGCAATCTTGGAATCATATTTGTTCGCTAATACGGTTGATTCACAGTTTTATTTAAAAAGAACAACATTATTTATCGGGCTCTATCGATATCAATTGCTTGGATAAGATCGCTGTTGAAATGTATGGAACAAATATATTTGTAGTTGAACCACACTCTGTAGAAATGTGGACTCGTAGGCGTCGTATGGGTGGATCTTGAAGCTGAGTTCTATTAAACATACCATAGATGCGTACCTACTATGTACACTGTCGCCTAACATATTGGAACATTTCAAATCTTTTGTATTTCAAACGCATACGAGAAGCAATGTTTAGGTTTTATTGCGATCGCCTCGAGCAGACGCCGCTAGTGGGCGGACACACCGCATTAGTTCATTCCTTCAATTTATGCTCTCCGGCAAATGGAATCTTGGTTTTCTATACTGCTGTAATATTATAGTATGTGAAAAAATAATTCATTCACAAAATTTTGCTTGTGTAACTTATGCAGTACGTGAAAATTTTTATGTTTTTATGTGATCAAACAATCAATTCATGTATTGTCATATTTAGAATAGAAATTAACTCTTCCAAAATATACTATAAAGTCTGGTTTAAATTAAGAAAGACTTTCCTCATTATAATGTATATGAGGTGATTTCCTCATTATAACCTATACCACAAAAAATACCTACACATCGAGAAATTTAGCCGAAAATACGAACAAAAGTTTTTTTATACATAATCTGTTTCACAACAAATGGTAGAAGGAATAATTTATGGTTAAGCGTAAAAGGTGCCCAAATTTCTTGGAATGCGTTCGGGGAAAGCATTCCAAACCGTTGTTTTGATAATACCTCACCCAATCAATGGCACGGCGCCAACACGCTTTTCTGTATCTCGTGTTTTTACAGGATTATCAAAACTGTATGTTATATTTAGTAATGAGGCAAATCAACGCAAAAAATGCTAGTAAACGGATATATTAACCGTGTTTACAAGTCCTATGCGCACTCGCTTCTATTCGTGTCGCGTTAATTCATGAGAGACGCTCTATTTAGGTTTCTTCTGATGGGCAGAGTCATTTTTCAAACGGAATTAAGTCACCAGCATGAAGCTAACTAATCCTTTAACAAACCACACAGCGGATGTAGCATAAATTTATTATTCAAATGTACTATGTTTGTCACCGCCCGTTTGGTTGAGTTGCACTCATATAAACAGTACCTTACTATAGCATAAAATCAATATTTTTTGTTTCATTAGCAACGTAGACTATGGGAAATTAATCTCTTTGTCTGTTTATGAATGCAGTTTATGTAGTAACCTTTTAGTTCTTAGTATCGGTAAATAAAACATTAATTACTTTTTCATAATTAAAATTCTGATTTTACTTTTCATCTCGTGACCAGAATGCTGGCATATACCTCGCTCAACGAATCAGCATTGCCATCCAACGAGGCAATGCTGCCAGCATTCTGGGTACGTTGCCTACTGATAACGACTTTTTTATTTAGATTTATTTATCCTTTGATTGGGTTAATGTTATTAAGTTATTAAAATAAAATTCATAGTCAACTTTACAGTCGCTTTTTGCAACATCCAAGAGACAATGAAAAATGCCCGTGAGATCGCCAGCTAAATTGGCCGTGAGTGGCGGATGGAGGTCGGTTGGCAGCTACCACGATACTTCTGGACTGTCGTTTAATTCAGAGAAATTAATGTAATACTTGGCGATTGAAATTGTTAGTTTGATGAATTTGGCCTCGTGGTAAAGGTTACCGGTACGCCCGACAGACTATTGCGTGAACCTATGAGTAATTAAGATATTGCAATACACTTGAGAAGCATTGAAACTCTCACAATATTATGACTGTGCATGTATAATAAAATTTTAATGCATGTGAAGGAGGTGCAATCTTATTGTAATGAGATCAGATTGTACTTCCTATAAATATTTAATGACTTTTGGATAGGTAATTATTATCGAGAATGATCAACGTTCCACTTGATAGCCTTGATATTCGACATGTTGACACATTACTGGATTAAGCCATGGTCAAAAACCGGAGCTGATATTTTATAAAATACAATTAATTGATATAAGTGTTCATAATAATTTAATATTCGATAATATATGTACCTACGAAAAAACGAGTTGGCGTAGTGATAATAATAATATTATTTACTTTATGGACATTTAAAATTTACATTATTGGCACGTCAACAAGCGCATTGACCTAATTCTACAAATGTTTCGAAGCGTAAACGTCGCAAAACTTGATATTAAGCGAGATGCCAGCTTGAAACTTGAAGAATTATTCATGATCCGACAGTGGAAATAATTGAATTGACATGTAAGAAAATAATTTTCAAAAATTATACATATTTGATCGGACCTATCACACATACCTACCTACCAAAATAAAAATTTTCAGTGGCACTTGGAAGTGATTACGCAAACTACTAATTGAAAGAGGAAATAAATGTCGAGTAAAAACCGGTAGTTAAAGAATACTTTATTTGTTACTTCGTTCATATCCTGGTGAGAGTGACTCCATTTACCCTTAAATTACAGAAGTGGTACACGAACGTGAGAATGGTAACACGGACACATAAATGTTCTAAACAACCTTTCACCTCCCCCGCAAGCCAGTGTCCTTATAAGGTGGCGGCGCTTGCGCAGCGCAGGAGACCACACCGGCCGCGGCACGTCCGTTGAAGAAATGTTCGTTTTACAAACCAGTGCATGTTCTAAGAAACTTTACTGGGTACTATTTGTATAACGAGAAAAGAGAATGAAATTTGATAAAATGCTAGCTCGATCATTCTGGGAAATAATAATGTCAACGCAAATATTATCTACTATGTTGTTTGCAATAGCATCTTAACATTGAACGATAAGAGTCAATTCTGATAAACTTTCTTTCAGTTTGCTTAGTAAATATTTTATTATTTGTTAACTTTTCTTACGTAATATTAAATTTATCAAAGCACATAGTTTTTCATAATACTTGTTAATATTAGGAAACCTGTAATTGGCTTTGACTTCCTGAATATTTATTATTTTGTTAATTGTACTTTAAGCTGTTGGTTTCGACAAATAAATAAAATAAGTAAAAATGATTGTTTTATGTATTAGACAGTATCCGAATGTAGAATTGTAGTAATTTCTCAATCATATATATTAATCAGTCAACTTTACATTAAGATGAATGAGAGAATTAAACTAAAAACACCAGTCTAAAGACTGATTCACTCAGCTAGCCCACCACCATCGGCCTGACCTTTGACATAACTAAATGTCTATGACGAATATTAATCCATTTAAATCAGATTATAAACGGTAGAGGCTGGCCCTTTCAAAGCTTTTGGGATAATAAACATTTATTTCTTATTTGGACCTTTACTTGAAATGGGTCACGAGGCGGTGTTTTGAGTTAAATTTTAAGGTTCCTTATGTCAAGGGTTCAACAAAGGGAACACCGTATCAATAGCTATTAATAGTGACGACATAGAATGAGGTAAATATGAAAGAAATACAAGTTTAAAATAATTTCTAATCGATTTAGGATTGTAAAATTAAAGTTAGCATACAAACTTTAATTTTACAATCCTAAATCTAAACCAATGAAAACCAATCTCTTTTAAAATTTTCAAATTTTAAAAGAGATTGGTTTTCATTTAAACAATTTAAATTATAATAAGGATTTAGGTAGGTAGGCGTTGTTTGAGTGTAGTAATTACCTACTGAATTAATCTAAAAACAGCTATTCTATAGTTTTTTTAATCAATGTAATTCCCTTACATCTGTATGGTTATATACTCTACGTACTTATAAATTTCTAATATTTTGGTCCATGTTCCACCGTTAAACATTCCACAAAGGTTTTACTAAAAAATATTTACCCCTAGTAAATAATATTAGGTAAAATATTTCGATCGTCGTGATATATCTATAGCCAAATCGCCTAATTACCAGATATCACCGAAAGTAAATTAAAAAAATATTTAATATATATTTATTTATTTAAAAATTACGTGAAATCATGATGAGAGAAAATTGTTACAAAACAAAATTTCCTTTCCACTAAAAATAGCCTTCTTAATCGGCCCATAAATCTTGAAGACATTGATTTACCTACACACAAATAAAATATGCATTGAACTTTTATTACAAATTTTACTCTCAATCTAATAGCCTGATTTTTCAACTTGGTGATTTCAACATAAATTATTTCTAACAATTCAAATAAAATTTTAATGTACGGAATCTAATAACGGGCAAGCCTTTCCCGTACATGACAGATTTATACAAATCCTTTTTCAATTGAATTCAGCGACACTATGCCAGTGGGCTCAAGGTGTAAGATTTAGGTGCGTACCTACTTTAAAGATTAACTGTCGCGTCGCTCATGGGATGGGTATTAAAATCAACAGCGTGTCATTTTGAATCACAAAATAGTAATTTATTATAATAGACGGTTATAAGTCAGTGACGTCTTGATGGGAGGGATCTTTTATGAAAACTCTCTGACATTTATTAGGTATACAATGATCTTTTTTATAGGAATTATATTTTTCGTCTTTTATGTATTAGAATGGTATATTTCAATAGTTTATTTGTTATCTATAATAATATTATAAAGAGGAAAGATTTGATCGTTTGTTTGAATTGAATAGGCTCTGAAACTACTGGACCGATTTGAAAAATTATTTCACCATTAGAAAGCTACATTATCCCTGATTAACATAGGCTTTATTTTGTCCCGGGAAAATATAAGATCCCACGGGAACGCGGGTGAAAACGCGGGGGACAGCTAGTACCTATCAAATAAAACCAACTAATTTACTTAACTCAGACTTTGAGTGGTAATTTACCTACTTAACATACTACTACCATATTAAAATTACTTATACTAATATACCTACTTATACTACTTAACAGTAGGTCGAGATTTATTTACTCAAATATATTTTAAGTTAAAGTAAGTGAGTCACAAGAAAAACAAATTGGTAAACCAAACAGACGACACGCGACGGCGATAAAAGAAAACAACTCGACCAAGGCGCCGGATAATTTCACTGCGACATGACTCCATCTCAAAATGGAAGAAAACCATACACGATATAAATAGAATTACTTCTCTGTGCATGACCAATTCTCTAATTTTGTAACAAGTTAGCCAGTAACAAACCAATAAAGTTTAAGAGAAACTTATTTAAAATAGAACACATTGCTATTGGCAAGTGTAATTAACGAGGCGATTGGCATAATTGTGTATGATTGCCTTTATAATAAAAGCCTTCACAAATAAATATATTTATAATATCTTATATGTATATTATGAGTATATACCTATTGAGTATTGGTAGGCAGGTACGTACCTACTCGAGAATTAACATAGTTACATTTGCGAAATTATTGGTGTAGATTGTAGATCAATTTCATGGGTCATAATAAATACCTATTAGATATGTACTTAAAAATATAAACGTGGGATAAAAACTGTTTGGTTAATCTCACCATAAGTCTAGATAGCTATTATTATGATTTAAGTCGTAATTTATAACTACGATTTGTCAATAGCTTTTAAAATCATCGGTCGTCCTACGCGAAACCAGAACAACGACCGGTGTGAGGTCATATCGACCTTGAGAGTAACTGAATCGCAGTCAGGTGAACCAATAACTTTTTATGCTATAAATAAATGGACAATTATTTAAATATAAACAGAAAACCTTTCAACGAAATCGATTTCCTCGGAAAATCTTTTTTTTTTTTTTTTTTTTTTATTCTGGATAAGCTTGTGTTTGACCACAATCTCACCATGGTAAGTGATGATGTGGCCGAAGGTGGTAAGCACACAAAGCCTAGATGGGAACTGGCTCTCAAGTGCAGCTGTCGGAACACACCAATAGGTGCTTGGCGACAGGTTTTCAAATTGAGGGTGGTAGCCAGCCAGTCGGGTACTACAAAGTACCCTACCACCGTGCTATGGTTTCCTCACGATGTTTTCCTTCACCGAAAGCTCAAGCTCATTGTAGGATTCGAACCCACGACCTTCGTCGCGGTATTCGACGTCACTTACCACTGAGCTATCATCGCCTTATAAATCTAATTGACATAACTTGTACAGATCGAAATCTTTTTAATTTTCTTTTTAAATAGGTGGGCGTAATAATCAATACAAACAGCACCAATGAATGATACATCGATAGACAAAATACGAGTGACTAATCGAGTGGTAATCTGTAGAACGTACGAGTCAGGGTCACTTACATCAATGTGATGATGCGATGAGACCGTTTTAAGCGGCAATTTAGATGCTATACAAACGACAACTTCCCTTTTGAAATGGCATGAATAGCTTTTGCAGTTACATTTGGACTGATCGCAAAAACTATTATAATTATGTAGGTAACTTTTTGAAGTTAAATAATTTATCGCACAAAGATTTTGTAATGTAACGTAAGTATAAAATCTGAGCGTTTGTGTTGTGAATCCAGGTTACCTAGGCGGCATATGTAACACCTATAATAAAATTGTTAGGCAATAAGTTACACATATGAACAAAGTAAAATGATAGTAATATTTAACTGCTGCAACGCATATAGTTAACACATACGGTTGATGACATTAGTATTTTAAGTATTGAGGTAATTTCTTCTACTTACTACACACGTCGAAATCTGAAGATATGGACGATTGAATACTATGCCGGCATTGTAAATATGTTTAATAAAATAGAAGTACTCAATCCGGAAGTTTTTATTTTATTTTTTAAACTCATTTATTCACTATAAATTTTAAGAAACACTCAAGATACATATATAAGGGCTCGTTCACACGAGCAGCATGCTGCTCGCACACACGCGTCGATGCAACATGCTGCTCGTGTGTACGAGCTCTAATACCACATAGCGCAAACCTCACAGGGTTTATCTGTGAGTGGCAGGTGGCACTATTAGTGAAATAGTAAAACTAGTTTCAAATACTTTTGTAAGGAAAATTACAATAATTTACAGATAGTGTATGGATAGGAGCGTAACGTAGGTTACTATTTATCCCGAGATTGCGGGCAAAAACGCGGAGCGAATCTAATACGTGCTAATACCCTGTACGTACATTTCATTATCTAGTTACTATAAATTAAAGTCTTATTTTTAGAATCGTGCAATAAAATATGGTAGATATAAAGAATTTAATTACATATTATTATCAGCAAATTGAATAGAATTGAACTCGAGTAATTAGGTAAATCAAATCAGCGCTCCGATGCATCAATTACATGGGTTAATGCATGCCGCACCTTCGTTACAATACAAAGGGCTCTATCGTATTGGTCTCATTGTGGGTACTTCGCTTGAATAGCATTAAGCGAGTTATACTGATGCATAATGACAAGGCAAATTCTATTGTTCAGTACTATAAGCACCTTTCACTACTAAAATAAGAGTATTGTTGTTTATTAACTAAACTAATATGTTTTCGAGTAAACGTTATTGAAAAAGGATAGATACTTCAAAGCTGTCGAAGTCAAAATCATGTACGGTTTTTTTTTGATCGCGACTATATTTACTTATAATAGAAAATGCAATTGGACTACTTTAATAGGAATTTTATTTTATGATTTTTTTATATGAAAGAGATATAGTGAAATTTAATTAGTTTTCTTTGTAATCAACAGAATATGCAACATTGTAAATGTTTACTTCACCTTAACAAAATAAATTCAATACATTAAATTGGAAATATTCTTGAAAGCTAGAATAACAAGCGGCATCCTGCGCGGACAGCGTGTTAGATTTAGCCCAGATTATTAATTCTAGACTTACCAACCACGTCATATCTGTAGACCCTAAGGGTCTGGTTTGTTCTACATTAAACGATTTCTATGGGCGTGTAGCACACTATAATACATAAGGCCACCTCGACAGAAAAAGCATAGTATTCGGAAACCAATTTTTATCTTATTTACTTTTCTCTGCCCTGTATCTTCAAATTCTTCTTCATCTGAGATCACCACTGCATCTGATTTTCAGCTTTAGTGATCTCGTACTAAAGGTGCCAGCTGAAAATCAGTGCTGCTGGTATCCGCAGCACTTGCTGAGCTGGTATCCTTTTGACAGCACACCTTACGTTTACGGCCCGCGAAATGTCTTAGTTCTTCTATTTTTGTTCCTATTGTTAGGTATGTGGTATTTACCTTATTATTGTTATTTCTTTAGCATTTATTTTGCTTTTTATATGTAAGTATATAATATTTCTCACAACTTTGTTTCCATTGTTATATTTTGCTGTCATTAAATGTTTACTATTCTATTCTTAATTAGATACTAAGTAATTCTTGAAATAATTAAGAATCAAAATCGATTACAAAAAGAAATAAAGTAGCTTTTCTCATGGTAAGAACATTATGCATTACCTTGAAAATGAAGTTGTTTGCATTAGATTGTAAATTTTCATCAACCAGATTGTAATTAGCTTTGTTTGCTTTTAATCATGTTTGCTTCACCATAATTATAATTTTGAGCCTAATTAAGAATATCTAAGCGAGTGCTATTTTTATTCATATATTTTGTTGCTTAATACTTTTAAGTTCTTCTGAAAGTAGTTGACTTTCTTAAGAAAAGGCAAATGAGATTATTTTTCATTTCCAAATAAATTATATCTACATAAATACATCAGTGTAAAATCGGGTTTAGTAGAGAAATCGCGGCAATATTACAATACAAATATATATGTAAGTAAGTAACTATACACTTAATTTGTTGTTGTCCTTGACTCGCGAATGCTGGCGCCACCAGGCGCCGCCACGTTCTTACCTTTGCCTAAACCAACTCAAACCACACTGCAAGAAAGAGAAAGCTTGCATTACTCGTATAGCTCCATCGCACTCTTTCAGCAGCACCGTAAATAATTCTACTACCATAGTAAAGTCGTACCGGCTTAACTCGACGCCTCTCCCCCGATTGCTTAAATTATATTTAGCGTTGTCCCAACAACTGCAATTTATAGATTGCAAAGCAAATCACCGTGGAAAGGGGCCCTGATTGATGATTGTACTGTACCGTATCTACAGTCAATTAAGAAGTCGTTTATAGTTAGTCTAATTCTATGGTCAATTACAGATAAAGGATGAGATATAAAGAACAAGATAGATAGATAGATAATTCTTTATTGGTACACCACACAATAAAAATAACAAAACAAAATAAAAAGATAACATTAAAAGTGTCACAATGGGCGGCCTTATTACTAATAGTAATCTCTACCAGGCAACCTTTGGATGGAGAGGATTTTAAAAACAATAAAAGATGGCGGAGCAAACAGAATTCATATCTTACACTACAATTATATACACTAATAATAATATTAAATACACTACTAATACACATATACTTTCAAAGATACATACATACATATACTAAATCCTAATAATTACATATCATACATAATAATATATATATAAAAAATAAAATAAAGAATACAATACATACATACATATACTATACGAGTATATATACTGAGGTAGCTGAGCGATTTAGAAGCAGAGCACTAAATTAAGTGGAGAGGTAAAACTTTTTTAGACGGTCTTTGAAGATGTTCAGGGATGGTGATCTTCTAATCGAAATCGGTAAAGCGTTCCATAGGCGAACAGCCACAATCGTAAATGAGCCATCATAAAATGAACTGACATGTGATGGTGTTTTAAGACGTAGATCTACTGATGACCTCACTGTGCACGAACTAGAACAGTGAAGGAACTCAAAACGTTCCTGAAGATAGCGCGGGGATGAAGGATTATACAATATATTGTAGAGCAGAGAGAGTATGTGAGCATTCCGGCGAAATCGTATAGGAAGCCACTTGAGCTGAGATCGGAAGTGAGATACGTGATCATATTTGCGTAAGCCAAATATAAATCTTATACAAAAATTTTGAAGTCGCTCAAGCTTATTAAGCTGGTCCTCCGTGAGATCTAGATAGCAGGCGTCGGCGTAGTCAAGAACAGGAAGCAGAAGAGATTGAGCTAAAGCAATTTTAGTGGCAGTAGGAAGGAAGTTACGCAATCTATTCAGTGAGGCTGCTGACGCAAATACCTTGCGACTAGTGGCTTGTAACTGAGGCTTCCAACTCATGCAATTGTCCATAATGAGACCCAAATTCTTCACAGTATCACTAAAGGGAATTATAACACCGTCGAAATTTACTTTTGGAAGTGATTGCCAGTCCACCCTGGATATTAATCTCGAGCTGCCTACAATCATAACCTGAGTCTTAATCGGATTGACTTTCAAGCCAAAGGCTTCGCTCCACTCAGTTATGCGCCTCAGGTCATTATTCAAAGTTTCAATAGCTTCGGTTAACTTAATTAGAGGTGATTGTGAGTATATTTGAAGATCGTCTGCATATAGATGGTAGGAAGAAGAAAGATTATGAGATATGGAATTTATAAAGATTGCAAAAAGAAGAGGAGATAGGACGCCGCCTTGTGGTACGCCGGCAGACGTGTCACACCATGAAGAGAATTTCTCTTCAAGGCGAACGCGTTGCCTGCGCCCATACAGATAACTGTGAAACCAATCGATCACCGATGGAGATATGTTAAGAGAGCGAAGTAAAGATAGGAGAATGTCAAAATTAACATTGTTAAAAGCATTACTGAAGTCCAACAATGTTAACACCGTTAGATTTCCATTTTCCATGCCGAAACGTATGTCGTCTGTAATTTTAATTAGCGTGGTAACTGTGCTGTGGCCAGGACGGAAACCAGATTGGAAGGGATTAAAGAGATCATGATGGGAAAGGAATTTACTAAGCTGGTTATAAACGAGGCGCTCAAGGACCTTGGATAGGAACGGTAGAATGGAAATAGGACGATATTCAGAGAAGGATTTAGGGTTAGCTTTTTTAGGAAGAGGTAGGATTTGAGCGTCTTTCCAGATAGAAGGGAATACTCCATCAGATATGGAGTTATTAAAAAGGAAACAGAGGATGGGAAGGATAATATCAAGGATTGGCATCAACATGTTGCGACTAATACCATCGCCACCTACAGCATTAGAGGTGATTGACAGTAAGCTCTTCTTAACATCACAAGCGGATAATTGATTAAATACAAAAGGTGAATAATCGGGAATTGGTAACGCTGAAAGATAACGTATAGTATTTTTTTTCACTGAATCATTGATATCAGTTGAAGAAGAAAAGTGAATATTTAAAGAATCTATGTTCAAATTGTTTGGAGTAGGTTCATGAGGTGACTTACCAATTCCCAAAGACCTAAGAAATTTCCAGACTTTAGCTGGGTCTTCATTTTTAACGGATTCGTGAACATGGCGACGTAACGCATCCCTACACATCATATTACAGCGATTGCGGAACTTTACATATTTGGCTTTGTTAAGCTCACTTGGACGGCTCTTAAACTTACTTTTAGCAGCTGCCTTTTTATGCATCAACTGTTTGATCTCGTCAGTGAGCCAAGGTGCTGGAAGATGTTTGATTTTTATGGCTCGTAGAGGGGCATGTTTATCGTATAACTGTGTCACTAGCGAATTAAACAGTGCTACCTGCTCATCTACAGTCACAGCGGTGGTTACTGGTGACCAATCGATGCATTGAGCATCAATAAGAAAGGCTTCCCGATCCATACCACTAAAATTGCGTTGAAGGATAATTTTGGGCTTGGGTTTTGGAGGACGAACTTTGTATGAAAGGAATATCAAATCATGATACGAGAAGGCGTCAGCCGAGAACTGACCGTGATTTGCAATATGCTGGGGGGACGACACTATCATTAGGTCAAGAAGTGAAGGAATAGAATTTGGAAAATGATGAGTAGCATTAAGGGGAAGGATGTGCATATTGCATGATTGGATAATGGATACAAGTGAAGAAGAACGGGAATCATTTTTTAAAAGGCAGGTATTAAAATCACCCATGATAATATTATGGCTGTATAAAGGGGTAAGGTCTTCTAAAATCTTTTCAAAAGATGAAAAGTAGTTAACACGTAACGATGCACTATAGTAAACACCGAGTAGGATTTTTGTGTTGGAAAGGAGAATCTCAACAAATAGATGCTCGCCAGCATCAGAGATAGGTGGTTGAGCTGAGGTGCTTATTACAGTATAGGGGATATGCGCACGAAGGTATATAGCTACTCCACCACCGCCACTGCCAGTGCGGTCGTTACGTATCAATTGAAAGCCGGGAAGTGAATAGGAAGTAGAGGGAAGGCATGGTTTGAGCCAAGACTCGGAAACTAGTACAGCATGAATATTCTTACAGTCTAGAGACGCCAGCATATCGTGGAAGTGAGCCGGAATGCTCTGCGCATTGATATGAATCACGTTAAAGTTTGTAGGTACATCAGAGAACTGGGCTTCGATATTATCGGAGAGAGAGGGTAGGCTAACAAAACTAGTTTCACCATCGCTGCTACTAGGGGATACAGAAAAATACTGCTCAGAGTCACTACTGCCATCATTAGACTGGTTTAACATAATATACCTAAATATACCGAATAAAATATATTATAATACTATAATAATATAAATATATGATAAAAAAAATAAGATACACACTTATATAAAATAAAAACACAAAAACTAAACACTAAGGCTTGTTTTTTTTCTTTTTTTTTTTTATAAGTCTCCACCTGCCGGTTGTGTATATTATACATTATAAATAACATGAGAACAAGAAAAAAAGAAAAGTAAGTTCAATATAAAAACTAAATAACACAAAATGGGTAGATTTTTCTAACTGTTATCAATCAATTGGCGGCAAGAAAAACTACTATACAACAATAAAATAAATAAAAGGAACATAGGTGCAGAACAACAACTTATAATTTTCTGCATCTGTGGTAATGAGTGATCATTTACACTCGACACTGACATAATATAAATAAATCTATTCTTATAGTTTAGGCCTGATAGACCTGTAACTAGAGCCTTTAAATAGACAATGATAAAACTAACGAAATGTCAATGTCAATGTTGGATAAAATCGGAAAAATAAATAAATAAGTGACAAAACAAACAACAAATAAAGATTGAGGAATTGCAAGTGAATTACCTTCTCGTACAATATAATATACCTAATTTAGTAAGAGGGTAAACAAAAAGAAAAACAAATTTTACGTACCTACCTACCAACAAATGAAGACGGCCAGAAAGCACCCATTACTACCATCACTTTTTGTTGGAGGCGGCGATTCGTCGACTCTTGATTGTTGCAGCTGACGAGGTCTCCTTTGCAGCAGGAGCCGGCGCTGGTTTCGGTATATCAGCCACGGCAATGTTATCGAGTTCCGCAAGAGAACTGATGCGGTGCCGGGCACCATTGGCACCGAGTACAAACACGAAACCTTCTCGCGTCCAGCATTTGTTAACTCCGAATCTCTGTCGAGCAGCCATAAAGGCGTCGTGCCGAGGCTTAGTTAAAAATTCTGACAGAGTGATGCCTGACCCCTTCAGATTAGACTTGGAATGCCAGATCTTATTTTTGGTTTCAAGCTCACGGACTTTAAACAAGACAGGTCTAGGTCTATCAGGTGTTGATGTTCGCCCCATACGATGGCAGCGTCCAATGTCTTTAGCAGAGAACCCGGGCACCTTTAATTGAGTTTCCACAGCCTTGACAACCTCCACAGCAGTATCTTCATTTTTCATCTCTGGAAGGCCATGTAGCAGTAATATTTTGCGACGACTCCTCATCTCCAAACTGTCATACTGCTGCGCCAGTACTCCTATCTGATCTTGTAGGGTCCGCACTGCAGACATGATAAATGTCCGGAACGAAACAAAGTCAGCAGTGAGGTTAGATACAGTTGTGGAAGGTACTGCTGCTTGGAGCTCACCCTGGTAGGCATCCATGCGTTGGGTAAACAACTGCTGCAGCTGAAGAATAGACTCTTGCATAGTGAGGGCAGCATCCATCTTGACAAATAAGTGAAGCAAAAGTGTTGTGGTGTTAGAGATGTTATGTGATGTGTTAAGGTGAGGATAACACTTTCCGGCAGGTATTTACTTATAAACTTTAATCTTCCATAAAAGAAAATTCAATTTCTTAGTATTTTGTAATTTTAAAACAATATTAATACAAGAGAATTTAACAGCTGATGTTTTATCTCCAACCTCTGTATCTGTATCTTCAAATTCTTCTTCATCTGAGATCACCACTGCATCTGATTTTCAGCTTTAGTGATCTCGTACTAAAGGTGCCAGCTGAAAATCAGTGCTGCTGGTATCCGCAGCACTTGCTGAGCTGGTATCCTTTTGACAGCACACCTTACGTTTACGGCCCGCGAAATGTCTTAGTTCTTCTATTTTTGTTCCTATTGTTAGGTATGTGGTATTTACCTTATTATTGTTATTTCTTTAGCATTTATTTTGCTTTTTATATGTAAGTATATAATATTTCTCACAACTTTGTTTCCATTGTTATATTTTGCTGTCATTAAATGTTTACTATTCTATTCTTAATTAGATACTAAGTAATTCTTGAAATAATTAAGAATCAAAATCGATTACAAAAAGAAATAAAGTAGCTTTTCTCATGGTAAGAACATTATGCATTACCTTGAAAATGAAGTTGTTTGCATTAGATTGTAAATTTTCATCAACCAGATTGTAATTAGCTTTGTTTGCTTTTAATCATGTTTGCTTCACCATAATTATAATTTTGAGCCTAATTAAGAATATCTAAGCGAGTGCTATTTTTATTCATATATTTTGTTGCTTAATACTTTTAAGTTCTTCTGAAAGTAGTTGACTTTCTTAAGAAAAGGCAAATGAGATTATTTTTCATTTCCAAATAAATTATATCTACATAAATACATCAGTGTAAAATCGGGTTTAGTAGAGAAATCGCGGCAATATTACAATACAAATATATATGTAAGTAAGTAACTATACACTTAATTTGTTGTTGTCCTTGACTCGCGAATGCTGGCGCCACCAGGCGCCGCCACGTTCTTACCTTTGCCTAAACCAACTCAAACCACACTGCAAGAAAGAGAAAGCTTGCATTACTCGTATAGCTCCATCGCACTCTTTCAGCAGCACCGTAAATAATTCTACTACCATAGTAAAGTCGTACCGGCTTAACTCGACGCCTCTCCCCCGATTGCTTAAATTATATTTAGCGTTGTCCCAACAACTGCAATTTATAGATTGCAAAGCAAATCACCGTGGAAAGGGGCCCTGATTGATGATTGTACTGTACCGTATCTACAGTCAATTAAGAAGTCGTTTATAGTTAGTCTAATTCTATGGTCAATTACAGATAAAGGATGAGATATAAAGAACAAGTAAATATTATAACGTTATTTATATTGTACTCTCACCTAATTAACTATTCAACAATAGATTACATTCGATGCTTTATTTGTGATTCAGCTGGTGTTTTGTCATAGATCTTATTTGCGGTGCCTTTAATGTTCATAAACAATTCTTGCTCTAAACAATGGTTCAGGATACAGTTCCAGCTGTGGCTGAACGGTAAATTCAAGTCAATGACCACACTTGCAACATGACATGAACAAATACCGTAATGGTTGTCTCGATAGAGTCACGCTAACACCGCCAAATTTAGGACAGGCCGTAGAATACAAAGTAGCCATTTCATGATTCAATATCCTGGGTTTCACTATTATCTCTATCAATAGAATTGCGAAAGTTGATTCGTTAATTATGACTATTTTCGCACATGCAGTAAAACGCTTTCGTAAAAGGAGCTACTTCTTAAACCGGGAGCAATGGTGTTTATTTAGATCTCCTTATAATATGTACTTGTTGTATGATCACATTTTCGTATAATTTGAAATACATTACAATTTCCTGGTTGTCAAGGATAATTCCTTATTTAACAACGACCTATATGCACAAATTAAGATTGATATCACGCATATTGCGTGTGTTCGTTTTGGTTGCGCGATGCCAAATTGCATTCGTGCAGGGTAGCTATTAATCTCAATGTTCTCCTACTTAGACCGTTTATTTTCTAGTTCTTGTCAACTCAGAGTTACTTCTAACATACAGAATCAGAAAACCATGTTTGAAATATAATAGACATGTTAACATTTCTAAAGAATTCTTACCAAATTGAATATTATTAACATTTATTTAAGACGACATTTTGGGATTAAAATATAAAAACGCAGACTTCAAAGACGTTGGGCTAAATATGTTACATAATGCTATTTAGACAAAAAGGTACATTTCTCGATGTGGAAGTAGATTGAGCATATAAATAGACTGGTCGGCATTACTCGGCCGACTGGAGCCCATGCAGGCCCGCGTGGACAATGGATTCCGTAGACGAGACGCGTTCCATATGGATGAACTGCTAAAGGGCATGCACGATCGCATTCTAATCGAATCTAACCCATCCAACGCTACCTTTGGTAAAAAAGCCGCACTATTTTTTATATAACTTATTAGAGTAGAGAACCTTATCTGGCTGTAGTCCTGGAACGTGGTGAAAATCTAGTATATCAATATGGACGACGACGCCTAAAAGATACATTGGACAACTGCTATTTATCAAATTTGAAAAAGATATCTACATTAACTTTTTGATTAGAAATAGTGTTTGTGTATAATTATTGTTGAGCGTGATAAATCTAAAATGATTTTGGAAAATATACACTTAAAAATTGTAAAGTCTTCTTGACGAATTTTCCAATAATCAATTCAAAATTCATACCACTGAAGCATGAATGTTTTCAAACTTAACAAAGATTGAAATTAATCGCTTTATGTTTCATAAATAGAGTATTGTTCAATATCATTGCAATTTGACGCATGCACAGAACATTGAATTTATGTGAGACAGATTAACACTTAATTTACACAGGGTGCATTTTATACCAGATTAACTTTGAATGGGTTAATTAATTAATATTCGTTCTGTACTATTTACCTTCCTGGTTGATGACTCGTGAAAGTGTATCTGAGATTCTATTAGTTATTCAGAGGTGAAACTTTTTATCATACGACGCGCCCTTTGGTAAGCATTAAAAATAAGATTAAGGGCTACAAAAAGGATTCTTTGAAATAAAAATCAGTATACCTCTCAACAAAACCCTAAACTCTGAATAGAGTCAAGTTACATGATTTGTGAATTAAACAAAAAATCTGTTGATATTTTTTCTCTATACAGTCTATACTACTAGAAGATATAAAGTGGTAGTAAAGCGAGCACAGGGATATGCTAATCACCGGCTAGCGGATGATATGTTCACCGAGACGTCTTATCTAGGCGACAGCGGCGCTGCTGGTGCCCGCAATGGCGTCGTTACGTGTGAACGAGCTCGTGAGGTAATTTGTGCTCAGTTATACAGCTGTTATATAGCATGCAACTTTAATATGCGTGTAAGTAGGCAACCTGCACGATTATTTCAATTCATTTAAAGTGCGAGTGTGACGGGTGACGAGGAAAGTTAGACAGTTTATTTAATCCGAAAGTATCAACACTATAATATTTGCTAAAAGTGCTTAATCAAACGCTGCATTTGGAGAGAATTCAAAAAAATTATATTTAAAGTTTCAATGCGACTTAATTAATATACTCTCAGTACATTTATACAAATTATGAACATGTCATGTAAGGCAAACAGGATAAATATGAATGCATGACGCATTAAACTCGTTCAAAAAAACTATGGGTAAAGTAGGTTGCAATTAAAACATTATAATTTTCCTGTTTCCTATCCTAATACATAAATAGTAGCTATATTTTATACAAATACTTTTGAAATTAATCAATTATGTAATGATAGAGTGAATACAAGAATATTACATAATGACGAATGATTTTAAATAACAACACCATAGTTTGTTAAGAAGCATCCAAATTCGAATCGGTAGATATTCTATGAAAAACTTTAAATTCCAGAAGTGCCAAAATTAGATCGTGAAAATTTGCCAGCGCTTACAACCTTGAGCTGGAACGGCTCAATTTAAACATTCATTTGATGAGGGCATAACATAAACGCACATAAGACAAAATGAAGGATACTGCGTCTGATATCTTTTGTAAGTCTACATATTAACAGAACTTATTTAAGGCATAGGAAGGAATTACGACACATTGTAAGTAATTTAATTTATCTAATGATTTTGCGTCATTATTACAAACTCTTCGTGGTTTAACGTCACGTTTGAAGTTACTGGCTGGTTTCATCAGAATGCTTAATAAAAACTATAATCTATTGACGGAAAAACAGAACGTAACGAAAAAATAACTAATGAAATTAGGAGTTTACTGTAATTATAAATCGTTTGTTGATTAAGAGTGGTATAGGGTTTACATTATTTGATGCGAGGGATTTACATTCATAGGCCATGGAAAAATCTTATAAAGAATCGTTATGTAGACAATGAGTTAACATTTAAAGATTACGATTATATTCCATAGATACTCGTAGTTGGTAATAACAGAATTAAGATCAAGGAGGTTTTCAGCAATTAGGTCTTTCAATTATCGTATCAATTAATATTTCACTAGATTATTCAGCTAGACTAACAGAATATCGCTAACAACCACGAAAGCTGTAAAATAAATTAGGTTTATGGAAATATTTTTTTCCAGAGAGACAAAAATCATAGTAAATTCAAAGCAAGCAAAATTAAATGATGCAAGAAGAATTGATGTGCATATTCCATATGCAAACACGACTGGCAAAAATTAGGAAAAATAAATAGGATACAGGCATAGGTTACATACACGATTTCTAGAACAATGTACCTACTAAAAATAGACAACTGGTTTTCCCCACAAGTTCTAAGTGGTGTAGAATAAGGATTCCGTAATGTTCACCCACGGCATATTATGTTAGTTTTTGTTGACGTGGTCCGACCAGACAATAGTCATGATATTTATAAATAGTACCTAGTGATTCATAAAGGCACCGATTATGTTTTATAATTGGTGAAAGTGAAGTCGTTAGATTTATAGCTAGCTTATACAACATATTACAACATCCTTTATATGATACTCGTGAGCAGAGGACTACATTTGATTCGGAAACGATGCATGCAAGTTTGACCCTTAATTATTTGAAAATAACTACGATTATCATCTATTCGAGTTATTTTTTTACAATTCGGGTAGTTGACTGACATATCAAATTAGCTTATTTTTATTTAATTGACAGTACGATAGTTATATGGAGATTTGTATAACTACCAACTTGTGAAGTCATAAATATAACATAATCATAAAAATATTTAAGTTCCGTTTGTGATTAGATTGGTAATTAAAATCAAAGGTTATAATTATATTAGTTTTTTTGTATTTATAGATGTTTATAAAATGTTTAGGGTTTGATTTTATCTTGAATACAATCAACATCATTATTTAAAATTTAGGAGCAATGATATTGTGAATGTCAAGTGAACTAAATGATTTAATAGTAAAATATCAAGTGATGTCGCAAGTATGTAACACGATATCGTCGTGCTAGTTTCAATAGCGTTTCACTCTACATGTTTAATGGTAACTTTGGTGGGACAGCGACGACTGATGGTCAAACCATTACTACAGTTTCACGTGGGTGATTGTACTACTTGCCTACACTGTATTGTCCGTGTCCGCCCACTATGTTAATAATTAATCTTCAGAGGAAGTTTTGATTTGTAAGATCTATTGCATAATTTGTTAGATAAATAATCCAGTAACTCCTGTCCTAAGAAGGTATGAAACGATTTTATTAGTTACTAGCTTTCCGCCCCGCGGTTTCACCCGCGTATCCTTTGAGATTAAATTTCAAAAAATCTTTATCTTAAAAACATTACCTGTGAAAAAAAACAGCTTTCTAGGTCTATCACTGGGCGTTGATGAGTCAGTCCTTCTCATTTTTCATACCAAGAAACGGAAATAACTCCTAACTTTGAACCCCCGTTTCACCCCTTCAGAGGTGGAATTATAGGAAACGCTAAAACACGTATTTCCTTATTTTTATTTGTTAGCCTAAAAACAAAGTTTCATGTTTCTAGCTTAAAAAAATCGCGGACTTTCATACAAACTTTCAAACCCCGTTTCAACCCCTCAGGGGTATAAATTTAAATAACGCTTATAGGAAACGCTAAAACACGTATTTCCTTATTTTTAATTGATAGCCTAAAAACAAAGTTTCATGATTCTAGCTTTAAAAATGACCGACTTTCATACAAACTTTCAACCCCTTTTGCACCCCCTTAAAGTTGAATTTCGAAAAGTCCGTTCTTATTCCTCGGTCAAGTTTTAAAAACAACACTTGGGAAAAAAAAGAGCTTTCTAGGTCTATGGGTTTATAGGCTGGGCGTTGATAGATCAGTCAGGACTTATCTATATATATAAAAGGATAAGATACCCCTGAGAGGGTGAAACGGGGGTTGAAAGTTTGTATGGAAGTAAAAAAACATGTACCTACCTAATAGATGTCCATTAGATTACTATAATTACTTACATAGATTCTCGCATGATGTAAGAATACGGAAGCGATTAACGCCAACAAACTTACCTCTAAAAGAAATTAAAAACGTTAAGTGTTAAGAATATTTTAAAAACCCAACTCATAAATACAAGATTGAGACTCGGATATCACTTTCATATGCAAATGTATGCAATCAATTAAAAAAAGAGTGATAGATTGCTTAATTTGTTATGCAAGAACGAAAGCATACTTGGTGTCTTTTTAATAAACAGTTACTTCAAATCTAAATTTATAATACATACCAATAGTATAGGATGTGAAAGTCTTTCTGTTTGTCTGCAAGGTTTTCACGTCTAGACAGAGCTGAGCAGATTTGGCGAAATTTGGTAAGTATAAGCCTTAAGCCCTATAACATAGGCTACCGTTATTTTTTAATTAACCCTTGAGTATGGGCAGTAGCCGAGTTGTACGAGTAATATTAGTTCTAACAAAACAGGTCCACGTTTTACAAACAATTCTGTCTTCATTTTAAAAGCATTTTTTGTTAATTTTAATCTTCGAACCGAATGTTGAAGATGGCTTGAATTAGGTAACTTTGTATTCGAACATAAAAATAATTATATATCTACTATATAAAAATAAGTCGGGTTTTCCTTCCTGACGCTATAACTCCAGAACGCACGAACCGATTTCCACGGTTTTGCATTCGTTGGAAAGGTCTCGGGCTCCGTGAGGTTTATAGCAAAGAAAATTCAGGAAAAATTCACAAAAAAAAAGAATAATGAAGAAAATTATTTTTGTCATACATTTGGTATAGAACGACGTTTTGACATGTCTCGAGATCGGACTGACAGATGGTTTAGTTTCACAATTGGTGGCGCTGGAATCGGGTTCTAAGTTTTATTTTCAGGGCAGGACAACATCTGCCGGGCCCACTAGTTACAAGTTTGAGTCGTTAGAATCCTAAATTCGGCAAAATTAAACATTACTATGACTGAAACTAAACAGGATGAGATTTTAATTCAATATTATTTGTGTTGTAATTGAATCATTTATGATGACATATAGAATTTGAATAAAAAAATGTTATTGTAGTTACTTTTTTTATTTATTTATTAAACTTTAGCGAAGCGTAATAAGTAATTTTTTTTTAATTATTTTCGTGCTCATCCAATACTTTTCGCTATGAATATAAAGCGTGTTGCGTAATTAAGTATAGACATAATTGAATAGATTTATATATGATAATTTTAACATGAATTTAAAATCGATAACGATAGTTCATAGTCAAGTCAACGTTCGCGCATGACTGTAGTTGTTGCTTCCGATTTGTTATGCAACAGATAATATCTATAGTCAACATATTACACAATATATGTGCTTATTTAACGGACGCTGTTTAGATCATCTATTTAAAATGTATAAGGCCCTTTATATGTGCTTAATTCGTATTTGTTAAGATTTTTTTTAAATATATTTTTATTATAGATGCACGCCAATAAAATAATGTCATTATGGTATTTTTTTCGAATTCATAATTGGAATTGTATGATATATGAGTGTTGATATAGATACAATAAATTCAAAGGTCATAGAAAAAACATATACTCACTCTCTTAATAATCTGTTTTAATTAATAGCAATTACTTACCACAAGAAGAAGAATATTATTTAGACTTTTATAAAATAACAATAAAATTGCGCTGAGTTCGCTTGGAGTAGGTACACAATTACATGAAAACGTGGGAGTAATTAACAAACGACCATGTCGAGAGGTCGGATGGTGACTGAAATGAAAATCACGAGGCATATCCTGATTCTGGAACTACTCATGTTGAAGGACACTCCTTTATGATCTAGTTGCTCACCTCGCTCGTACCACAGTTTGAAAACTCGCATCTACAAAACCACTTTGACATTTAAACCTTTTGACATAAAGCTTAAACTTGAATAATTGAAGTAATGTGATGCAAGAAGGACTCCTGAATGTGCGGCAGCGGAGCATGAACCATGAAAAGATGCATTAAGTTAAGCCCGACATCAAAAGTAAAGGAGTTTTCTTTGTACTTATGCTTTACTATATACCTATAGTACCTGTAGGCTCTCTGGTAGGTTGTAGGTACTTTGTTTGTGTTTTGAATTTTCCTAGTTTTTCATTTCAAGTACATTAAGCCTTTACAAGCTTTCAACGCTTTTACTATCAAAATGTTAGCGGGCTCAAGTAGTATACCAGGCCTATATCTACAAGCCCTAACCCTACAAACCACACATATGGAACTATAGCATTACTACAGTTTCACTTCGAGAGCTTCGTAAGTAATCCACTGTTTTCTTTGTATCATCATTGACACTACCCCTGCCGTGCTCCCAGATTTTAAAATTTGTTAAGTCATTCGGATTTAACTAAAGAAGTATAAATAATAACAGATGTTTGCTTAAAACGCCAGACAATCAGAGATACTATTGTACCATGTGACACACATGGGTAATATAAAACTCATCAACAAATTAAAGAGCCCTTGCAACTGCATGCGATGCGGGCGATGCAGATGAATGGGGCGATTTGATGCTTATGCGCCGGCGCCGCTCGTAGTCGCCAGTCATACATCCGGACAAACAATGTCACATGAAGAATATATTTACAACATACATACAACATAAAACGCTATAACCACAGTCTTCAATGAAACATTTATGTATGTTAATGCAGATTCTTAGGCGATAAATTGTCATTCATGTTTTGTTACATTGAAATGTTGAAGTTGCTAACGATAAGAAAATAATGTAAATTTTCATAGTTAAAGCTAACTACGCAAATTTCTAAGTAGGGAAAAGAGAACAGTTTTTTTTATTTTGTTTTTGGGAGGACAGAAAGGTCTGAGGGACTATAGATACCCTTACGCGGACTATTCGGCGAGCGCTTAGGGCTCTCAACCGAGATGCAAAATTTGGACGACTGACCGCTGAGGGCGCCCCAGTTGGGGCACGAACCTCGGCTCAGGGCCTCTTCGAGGGGACACAAAAAGTGGGACGGACTTCAGTTGAGTACTAAAATTGTTAGTAAATTATTAAAGTCAAAAATATAGCTTTTTAGACGAAACTTGCTATCAATAAAAGGTATGAACGAGCCGTCAATCCAATAGTAAAGGTAAAGATTACAATATGTTATTAGATTCATAACCGTCAAGTATCCATTGGTTATGTTCGTGCGAATGCCCGGTAAAGTGCGACTATCCCGCCTATTGACTTTCGCCAGGACAATACTTGTCATTTATAACGATCCAACGGTATTGTTCAACCCACAGTCAGCATTTAACAATGAAATAGTACCTACTTCAGTACGTACGATTGTGCAACACCGAACATAGGTATAAGATTTTGATGTCGTAATTTTAAATCAATCATCTTATTTTGCAACATAGTTGTACGTGACTATTTATAATATTAATACATAGTCTTTGTCAAAAAAATACGGCCAAGTAGGATTACGTAAACCATAGGGTTCTGTAGTACCTTTAATTCAGTGTAGATTTATTGAAAACCTCGTTATGATTTTTATAATATTTTAAGAATTCCAAAAATACTGTCTTACTTTAGGATAATGTGTAAAATATATGAATACATATCAGGACCAACGCATACTAAAGTATTGGATTCTTTAAGATGGAAAATGATTTTTGAAAAATATATCTTGTTAAATACAAAGTACCATAATAATAAAATAATAGTAGCTGATTCGTCAGCTTTAGGTTTCTGATAAGTATAGCCTCAATCCGTCTTCAAATTCTCGAACATTGCTGAGTAGTAGCACAGAGCTATGTTACAGTGGTTATTTAGTATTGGCTTTGCAATAAAATGAACCAAGTGATAGATTGTAAGTTGACAATTGTAAAAAAAAAACAAACAGAGTCGAGACCACACATAAAGAGCATATGGACATTCCTATACAAATATTGACCATGGAGACCAGAAATTTCGCAAACGAAAACGAGCAACTTTCGCCGATGTCACAGCCTTGTCTTAGCTAGCATAATGTAACCATGATAGTAGGTAAGCACTTTCCACTGTGGGTGACGGTGCTCGCCCATTGTGTTCAGCGAAAGCCGAATAAAAACAAAAGGATTTACACACGGAACTGACTGCTAAATGTATTGGGCATGGTAAAGATAAGTGGTCGATATCTCTTCCAATAAAAAATAGGCTAACCACAGAGGTGTTATAACTAATATCAACCAATTGTCGATAGATTTATTAAGATTAATGCTATTTTAGCATTACCTATATAACACACATTGCGTAAGGTACTTCTCTACTCGAGTATAACGGTTTTTGTACTTTGGGTTACATTAATTACAGATTGTAATTCATTGCTGATTTATTTTGTGAAGAAAAATAGGTCACACTCGTAGTTATTGCTAAAAGTTATTATACTTCTCACACTATAATGGTTAGTATAAATATTGTGTTAACATTAATAATCACGTGTGCATATATGAAACAGCATGATGTTAAAATTTATGAATAGAACCGCTTTCCCTGACAATGATTGAGGACATTGCCGAAGGTACAGTTAAGCAGATAGTTACGTCAACTTTTGGATAAATCTCTCACCTTTTTTGCAAATAGAAAAACTTGTTTTTTGTACGACCTACAAACCGTTCCGAAACCCACAATGCTCAAATAGCGTTGAGAGGCTTTACCAAGTCATTTGTAGTTTTATTCATTTTGTTATTACTACAGTTCTCTGACAGTAGTACCGCACTTGCTTACATTTTTTTAAAGCAGAAATGTGGCCTTTCAAAATAATAGTATCCGTTATGATAAATACTGATAAATTACTGTATTATAAAACAGTGAGGAGTCAATTGCATCAATGTCACTAGAAAGTAGTGTGGATAAGTTTTTATCAAGTCGGCTCATAATGCTAGAACCAGACTTGGAGTTATCACCTGTCTCCCCATATATACCTCTTACAAACGTGTCACTGAGCTCTCTCTTTGAATTATATTACTAGTCAGGCTAGACAACTTATTACAACTGCATTTTAATTAATTAATAGACCCAATCAATGGTAAAGTGATCTCAATAAAATAATGTATTATATGGTTATAAATATCTGAGTCTCATAGCCTTGGCACTTGGTTGATACTCTAATAATACCTACGAGTACTTGGTGTTGGTGGAACACAAAAACACGAGGCACGAAGCCAAGTGGCTATTTGAAATGTAATTTTATTGAAAACGTGCAAAATAATGTGCAGGTGTTATGGAAAATGAAATTTGTATTTACTATATATTGATATTGATGAAGATGGGGATTGCTGCATTGGTAAAAATATATTATTGTAGACTCGTATAGTCTTTAGGTGATTTTATTATAATAGTTTTGTACTAGTTTATACGTCTACTCGTTTCATAATAATGATCACGAAATAGACCACCCAGAATAGTTTTGATATGCCCATTTTAGCGGTTGTTCTGTGAGTAAATAAGCAAAAAAAAAACTGTTTTAAGCATTTAGGTTTCTTAATAAAGTTAACACATTATTTTGGGTGAATTATTCATATAATGAAGCTATTGTTTTAAGTTTTCTGGATTGTCTAACCTTAAGATCTAACCTCTCATTATAGGTTACCCACAGCTATTTATATTCTACATAGGTCGCTATAATTAACAGATAAAATATAGATACGTATAAAATATAACTTCGTTCACCTGGTAACCTAATAGTCTACAGTTTTGATAAAGATAACTGATTCGTTTTGATATTGCTTTTGTTGAAGCTCGTGGCATTGTGCTTGTGCATCCAAATCGATACGCCCCTTGGCGGACGGTTCGTATAAACCTACAATTTGGCCAGTCAGACTTGCCTGCAAAAAACAGTCGGAAACAAACGCTTCATGGTCGTTTAGTTTTTGCACTAAGCTACGGTCGGCACGTACCTCAAAAACTAACCTATTGTTAGGTCACGGCAATAACATTTTGTGAAGCAACAATCTGTTACAGATATAAAAGTATTTCAAAAGCACTGGAATCCCAAATTATACATGCAAGTTACAACTCCTATAGTTCGTAAATGGATTCAATTTAAACATGGATTTACGTTGAGCGGATCCGGTAGTGCGATGGTCTGGTGAGTTAACGTTACATGATTCTACTATCTCCTTTTTATATCTATACGTAGGTACTTAATGTATAATTATATACTATACAGCTTTATCAGTTATTAACATGATGGAAACTAATATGGATGCGGTTATTTTTATAATATTGCTAAAGCAGTTATATTTTATACCTACTTAGAGTAAGTAATAAACGAATACTCTAAGAAGTTATTAAGGAATTGTACGTAAAAAAATATGATTAGTTTCGTATCCTACTAAACTCATAAAATTGATCAACTGTTCTGAACGATAGTCTTACTTAAATCATAATATTTTCTGAGGTACGCTTTTTCGTAAATTCGGTCGAGTCAAATTTCTATGACTTACGCCAACATATTTGCGGGTAATCAACATCATTGTGTAGTCATTTTACATTAAACGCATCTCATAACCATCAAATATGATTTCCCGTTTGTTAACAAATTCACGTCAACTTTCTTTCCGACAGTTTATTTCCTTATAATGTCCACTTGTGCTAGACTCAAGTGGCCATTATGTATAGAAAAGTAAACATCCAATGAGTAGTCGATAAAACTTTCATTTTAATGCCATTTACTGTTAACCATGAAAAAAAAATGTATTCCTCATATAATTCTATGTATGTCACCGGAAATGTGTGAAATCCAGGTAAGTATTCTATACTATTCCTGGCAAAGTATAAAATACCGAATGCGCGTCGGCGTCAGTAATGTATTCAGAATCGACATCGATTGATTAGGTTGTTTTCTTTTTTATAAATTTTTATTTTGAGTGAACAAAATGAACATTTCCTGAAAATTTTAGACTTTCTGTAAAATGCCTAGGAAATGTATACAATACCGGATACACATTTCCGGAAACATATACACTGACCATCTGAATCGATATTTACGGAACTAAATTCTTTAGTTTAATGTTCAATTACAAAACAATCGTTATCGTGCATTGTGCGTCACTCTAAGTCTCAAACTAATTAATTAATAACATTAAAAAAATATTTTTTTCAAATTCTAACACGTTAGAAGGTCACGGTCTGATTTTTCTGACTTATAGATAAACTGATAGTGATGCCGTTGTTTTAGCGTAGCTGAAGCAATCTCCACGCGACACTGGTAATTACTGGCATCGTTTCTGCAACGATACGGTTAAACAAACCCAGGACTTAGTGTTGAAACTACTACTATTAATGTTAATTAAACTCTGACGTCGTTAGACATTGCTACGGGTTGATACCTACGCCGTCAAAGAATACTAACTACTATTACGCCTAGTACATCATTGAGATTATATATGGATACACTTTGAAACTATTTGGCCCATTCTAATATCTATATCTACACTAATATTATAAAGAGAAAATATTTGTTGTTTTTCTGTGTTTGAAAAAACCTAGCAAATATATAAGAGCCCAAAATTAGCGAAACATACTTTAATAAGGACAAAATCCTAAATTTGACAACAATTAATATACCTGAAGTGTATAGTTTTGTTAAACGATAACCACATTACTTTAAAGAATAAAAAACAAATTGATACCTACCTACCTACTGCCTACATCAAAACTGATCCCGTCTAAAAATCATTATCAATAAAAAATACTTAAAAATGCCTATCTAAAATGTTGCTATTGCATGAATAATATATGTGTAAAGCTACAATGAGTATTGTTCGCTCTGACTGCTACATAGGATTTCCCAGGCAGTGGTTTGTTTATTCAGGGTATTATTATGAACATTGATCATGAAATATAGGTAACTTAGTTTATTTTTCTTAGATTGTTTATTTGCATTAAATAAAGCATAAATGTTATTGTAATATTTGGTATATTTTTATATTTTTTTGCGAAAAGTATCTAATTATAGCGCCAATAAAAACAGTACTTATTTACTTACTACAATTATTTATATGTATAAATAAAAGCAAGAGTATAAATTACTGTTATTTAAAACCCGACATAATTTAATAAATAAATATTTACTTTTATGAAAAGACCTATATGTATAATCAGGCTATTAGACCATCAACGTACATAAATTATTGAACATGATTGACACATGATTCACGAATTCTCTAAAACAATGAACACAAAATCAAATATCAATGTTGATACTGTGTGTTTGGGTATTTACTAGTATAGTCGCGAGCAATATTATAGTGATAACACTATCCTATACTATACGTGCCTATGTTAAGTAGGTTTAGATAAGAAACACATTCCAAATACTATTATTACTATTTTATTACTATTATTACTATTTTAGTCGCCATAACACGCTAATATTGTCAGTGAGACTAGATAAATAATTATTGAATGTAATAGGTGTAAGTTGTTTTTAAAAAGAGTAGTAATTGCTGAGTTTATTGCCGGCTCTTCTCAGCAAAAGCAACCTTCCGAACCGAGCATTTAGAGTCTGACTATTCATTAAGTGCCTGTGACGGCCTATTTGGATGAATAAACAATTTCATTTCATTTCATTTCAATAGACTAGGCTAGACGGATCAGCGAATTAATTATTTTGCTGCATAACTATATTTTTTTTTTATTTTTTTTTATACCACTAGGTGGCAAACAAGCTTACGGCCCACCTGATAGTAAGTGGATACCGTAGCCTATGGACGCTTGCAACACCAGTGGCGTCACGAGCTGCTTATACTTAGTTTATTATGCCGAATTATGGAATATGGGACCTTTAAAAATCCTGATATTATTTTCTTTTTTATTTTCTTATCGTGTTTTATTTTTACGCTGAAAATACGGAATGAAATGTCAGCACAAATATGTCGTGCTCAGTGAAACTGCAAATATTTTATTTTAGCAATTGATGTCGCAGCGGAGCAACAAATATCTGAGACTTTCACAGTTGACGTGAGTGGATTGCCATACGATTTATTGAACCGAATATCCAGTCCGAATGGCCAACATCAATATATATTAGTTATACGACGGTGATAGTCAGGATTGACAAAAAATAAATTATGTATAACTTGGGATTGGGATCCCTGTTGTTCTGTTTATTAAAACCGATTAGACACTGATCTCATTTGGTATGATTCAACTCTCCGTTTATAGCGCGCCTCAACATTATAACGTCCCCATCGTAAATGGGTATGCTGTTCAGCATATTATATTTATGACACTGGCCATATGGCAAAGATTATGTTTCGAAAGACAAAAAATATCTGAGAACAGTTTCGACTACTTAATTTTTTTTACCAGTTTTAAAAAGGCAATAAAAACGTCATCAACTTTCAGACAGTCAATCATTATTGTGTTCGAAAATAAGTATGTTTCACTAGTGTGTACTGTGTAGTTAGCTGGCGCCCCGTGGCGTCACACCTTGGCAAACCTAACTTTTGGCATCTGCATAACTGAGTAGGTACACAACTAAGGCCAGGTGTAATCCAAGAACTTTGTACCTGCCACCATGCCAGGAATTGTAGCAAAAATTTTCATTCTACATCAAAGCAAGAACGTATATGGATTGTTGAGTGACTTCAATATAATAATACCAAATCATGTTTTATGTCGGGGAAAACTAACCTATTAATAATGAGCGGTTCGTCCTATTACATACAGTATATTATACCGAATCAGATATTAAAAGTTATTAATTAAAATTGAAATACTAGGGATCCTTGGTTTAGACATTTACTTGTATCCGTTTTTATAAACTTTACTTCTTTTTCCGTATTTAAAAAAGTATCCAAGGTTATGAATATCCGTCTTCGAAATCACATCCTCGAAAACGTACCTACGTACGATTCCTCTTTCGGCTGCGTATGATTTGCTCAGGACTATAATGTATTCATAAGAATGAAGCGTGCCCGGCCATGACACCAAATTAACAAATCAATACAGAGAATACGTACGCACATACAGACACTATTTTACGAGGAAACTCGTCCTCCAACCGTGAACGCTTCTTCTGTTTATTCATAAAGTCACTTTCCACTGAGTGAACATCGTTTTACAAGAGTTGCTACAAATTGACACTTGATCATTTGTTATGTAGACGGAAGGACGGAAGGCTCCTTTAACACGGAAACAATTAATCATAGCCTTCCAAGATGATTGTAGTTAACCTGAATTTTGTATTTTATCTTTGAGAGTCAGATATCATACATTTTTAATTTGTAAATTAAATATTAATATACCTACTTTATTTAAACCATAGGTCCATAACTCTGTGTAACAAAATACTTAATAGTAGGTACCTATTTGAAACATTATAACCGACTTTTATCGTCAGAAAAACAACAGAAAAACATTTGAAGAAAAACCTTTTTATATCCGATTTCAGCAAAAAATAAAGTAGATAGGCCTGAGAAGGTGAGAATGAAATTAGAACTTTGATTTGCGATACATAAAGGCCTCAATTGAGCTCCTCACACCTATATCATAGCTGTCAGCCACTTAACACCGCGGATGTCTGTTTTCCATCGTTAGGTACCATGATTGTTGGTATCGAATTCTTTCAGCAGTATTTTTAGAATCTCTCATACATACACATGTGCGATAAATGTGTACCGAACCGTTAATATTATTTTAGGTGTTTGATAATATAAGTAGCACTCAGTAAATCATACTAGGTATATTTTATGATGGAAATAGTTTGAGGCTGAGTCACTGCTTTCTGTGGTTAATTATTGAGTTTTTAAAGGTACTTTTCTGCTCGCAAGTTTTTGTAGATGAACACAAAAATAAAAATACCGCATTTAATATATGAATAATAAGAATAAAAATGTTTATTTAAATTTGACCCAATTGACAAAAATAAGTGCACCGAATTATTTTTGTCAATAGGGTCAAAATATTTTTTTTATATATTTGGAAAGAAATATAAAATTTCTGAGTTCACTCTGTAGATGTCTCTGAGATATGGTATTTTGCAGTAAACACGTCATGACAAATACCGCAGTCATGTAAGTGTGCCAACTAAAGCTGGCAAATTTTTTGTAATATTATTACAAAAAATTGTATAGCTATAGAGTTTGTCATTAGTATATGTGTGGAGTAATGAATGTCAGACAGAAGGTTTTTTATTTCAACTTAGAACTAATAACTGATTTTCCATGGTGATGGAGTAGGTACTTTGTTGTTCTCGACTGGCTGGCTACTGCTTTCAAATATAGAATAGAAATAAAAAAGAAATCGAACGAAAGCAAACTAACTTTGTTGTACAAAACGGTAGTTTCATAGGTAATAATAAATAAATACATAATTATAAAAATATTCTTGAAATAATTGTCCAAGTGACTGTACAAAGACTGAAGACATAAAAATACCTTGGTTTTTGCTGAGTCATTAAGTTATCAGTAGACTGCACTACAGTAATTGAGAGCTTAATATTATTAATTTTCCTTGCTACAATGCAGATAGGTACGTATAATATAATTATCCTTGTTCTACATTCTTGACATTGGTCAATCTAAATTCCCTATTATATTTAAAACACAAAACGCCTTTTCAGTCCTAGAAGTTTGAGCTGCGCACTGAGTTTCTTTTTTATCAGAACCGGTGGTAGAGTCAATTGTAACGTTCATAAGTACCTTACCAGGGCCCAGACGGGATAAATGAGTTTTTGATTTGATTTGATATATGTGGAAAATCAATATTATGTACATTTCTATTATTCAAGTTATCTCATAATGCAAAACTCTTATTAAAGGTAGATTATAAATAAGTTAGCTAAACCAACAGACTATTTAACTATGAAATATAAGAACTAGTAAATCTCAGTTACAAATAAAAGCAATCATACTGATAGGTTATTGCCATCTTCGTCTAGAATGCCGACAGCAAAATGTCCGTCTATCGAACCGGGCGAGCAGTAAAATTGCAAGGAAAAGTTGGCGGAGTGCCAGCATGCGTATATGTAGGTACTCGTATACAACCAACGAATGGTGCGATTTATTGTTTGCAGAAAGGAAACTGTTATTTCTTATTCATGTGGACGCAACACTTGCAGTTTGAAAGTGATATCGTTTGCGCGTTGTGTCGCATCTTCATGGTTTTTGCTATAACAATAATATGTTTTGAACAAATAATAATAGATCAAAGTCATCGAAGCAACTATGTTTACTATACCTATACCTTACTAACGTTATTAATGTTTAGGTATAGCAATATCATCGTATTTAAAATTACGATTCATCATCATTATCATCATAATATACAGCCTGGTGATGTACACTGCAGAACTATGTAGGTCTCTTTCATAAAATAACAATTCCAGAATGCTAGATCCTCTCGTTTCTTTCTGATTAGTGAGCAGCAAAAGTCCACTAAGAAGAAAGTCATCTCACTTAGCCCCAAACCAAATGAACTGATTGATAATTTTTACACGTATAAGTACCTAATATTAGTCCTAATCGCTCATATATAAGTATACATACATATTATACCGAATGATAGTAATTAAATTATTTACAACAAATATACAATTTTCCAGCGAACGCATCAGCCTGGATATAGTATTATTGTACTATTTTTGTACGCGTGAGCCGATTTCGATTTTGTTTAAATGGACTCTTAGAGGTAGGAGGTAAGAGTAGGTACTATTTTGTTTCTAAAATGTAATTAAATAATGGAAGGAACTAACGACCTCTTTTAATACGCGATTAAATCTTTTGGAACATTACAGTAAATTGAACACTATATCTAATATCATACTCCTGACTAAGCTGGCTGGGGTAACTTAGAAAAAAAGGAATAAACGCGTCATTACTAAAACATTTTAATGGCTAAGAGAGGGAAGGGAATTAAATTAATTTTGAGTGGGACAGGCACGCGCGGGGTTGAACCCTCACCGCCTCCACGTTTAGCCCATAACGTGCCTTGTATCTGCCTATCTCATCAGCATTAAAAAGGTTTTCTGTGCTCTTTCGACGCTTAGAAGCGATACTAAACGTAAATAAATGGCATTAATTAAGGATTATAAGCTTATAACCACTACCTACTTACAACTATTAAATTTTTTATGACCATGTAGTTCGAAAACTATGACACTGCGAGAATATATCAAACTTTTTTTAATTTTGCGAGCTATGTGGAATGGAATGTGCATATGTATAATATAACTATAGCTACGTATAAAAACGCAGACAGTGAGGCCACAGGAGGGGTCGACGCGTTTAATCCACCCTAGCTTCGTAGGATTCCTGGAAAAATTGCTAGAATACAATCGCAGGTACTTTTTATTATTCGCAAAAGAAAAAAATAATTTATGTTACCACAAAAAGCTCAGATTTATTATAAGAAACTACATACCCTTGAAGCGCAAAAAATTGGCTAGGTATTTTTCTCTGACATTAGGGTAAACCTTTGACTAAATATGCCCTTGAACTTTGGCAATAACTTGAAACGAGCCGGCAGGCACACAAATATACGCAACCGCTTTCTTATTATTACAAAGGAGCCTAGAGCACTAGTAATTTATCATTTTGATTCCTAATGAGAGTGGTAAAGGTGTGGCTAATATTTGGTTTAAAAGTCCCAAACATAAATCGAAGTTTCATTATTAATACAATAATATGTCTAGATCACTGTTTCGGAAGTTTATAATATATTTAACCATAATTAATCCGTTTTGAAGTAAGTTAGAAACACGCTACGTTCACACTCAATTTGTTTGTAAGTTTACTGTCACATTTTATCGCACAATATTATTTACATGCTCATAATTAGCAATTTTCAAAACGCGACCAAACAAGATACGAGCGATCTTCAGTTTCCTACAGTCTAATAAATGGTTGGAGGCAGTAATTCCCGAGTCCCCTTACCACTGCTCCGTTTCGTACACTCGAAAAATAACGAAGTTTTTCCGGAAATCACGCACAGGGTGATTCACCAAATGTGTTTGGATAAGGTAGAAGGCGGTAGCGGAAACCATAATATTTTGGTGAGTATAAACAACAATTAATAATTATCTTTCAAAGAAAACAAAACTGCAATGTTAAAGTATTTTTTTGCAATTGCCTAAACTGAATAAATATCATTTTACCTAGAACTTAATTATTTAATCACCCATTATCTTTCTAAACACAAGTCAAGGATGATCAATTTCGCAAGTATTGTATTATAGGTATACGTGAACTACTTTCGACACGTGATCTCCGAGTTCTCGTAACACAGTTTTTGTCAATTGTATTGACTATTTTTATACTTGTTGTTGTCATTCATACCAGTCGCTTATGACTTGTAACATCAAAGGGGTGTGTTTTAAACTCAAAAGATGTATGAGTACGAACAACGAACTACAAGAGGTGTTGAGTGAAGGGGACTTGAATTATGCAAAGTTAGTGCAGCAGAAGCATAAAAAGAAGGACAGAGTAGTCAGAGTATTTAATGAAAGGATGTGAGTGTCAAGGGCGTAGCTTATTGCATCTTCACACACTTTTATAAATGTCTTATTTTAATTTTAATAGCTATAATGGGTCATGGGGCAACTTCTTCAAAAGCGGAGTAAGAAGATTTATGCATGTCCGCAACCCGCTACTTAGTGGGATAGAAAAAAAACTCGAAATCTCTACTCAAATTAATATCATCCCTGAAAAATATTCTTTTCACTATGTAAAAAGTAAAACGAAAATGAAATCTGAAATTCTCTGTCAAGTCTGGGTACTAAAATGTACCTACATGTTCAAAGATATTATGTATGTAGTGTTCACTCTCATGTAAGTTAAAATAATGTTTTGTCATGTCTATTCATAATTTTCCATTTGTTGTAAAAAAAAAGTATAATGTGTAATTTTCCTGTTTACCATACATAAATACCTATAAATACGAGTAGGTACATGGTCGCCATAAAATCTTATCTGATTGGGAAATATTTTTAACATTCATGTAAGTACCTATTATTAATAAATTCATGGCTATTTTGAAACATAATTTGATACATAAATAAATAAATGATATATTATTTTAGCTCTTGCCTTATTTTATACAAGAATATAGTATCAAAAAGTACAAATCTTGGAACAAGATTGATGGTGTCTCCCAAATAATTGAATACCTACCGATATTCTGGAAAGAAAGACGAATAGGTATACTAATGTATATCCATACAAGTGATATGTTTTTGCTACCAAAAATATAATAAGTACTTTGTTAAAAAAAAGTGATAATTATGTAAAAAATGTTACAATTATGCTCTTCTTTCTTTGATCAGATTTAAGTTACATAACAATCCCATCCATTTTATGTTTTTATTTGTTTACTGCATAACATGGCCACGGCAGATGCGTTACAGGCTCATTTTTCACCTGGTATCCAAAGCACCTTGTGTGAGGTAACTGCATCTCTCATGATACCCTTTTTTGGTACTGGAAACATTTCATGTTTGCCTTATCTTGATCCCTGACATTTCATTTGAACTGCGTGCTTAACATTCAATTTAAAGAGTAGTTAGGTCATTAAATTTTTATTTATTTTTTGTGGAGTGTTTTCATAAGTAGCTATATGAATGTATTTCCTAATTGGAACATTTACTTAACGTATTTTTTAAAATTATTATAAATATACATAATAACATATTTGAGTTCATTATCTAATCGGTCAGTTAACCTGTATGCTTGTTTTTGGCAAACTGTAAAATGGTCAGTCAATTGAGAAATGACAAAATATTACGGCGATTGGATTCACTTTCAAGGTGAAAAATTAAAAGACATTGAATATTTTACGCAATAAAATATCTCATCATTTTGACAATGTGGATAGATGTTACTAAGATGGTAATTCTGATGGAGACTAGTTAGCTTCCTTGCACAAAAATAACCTTAACACAAGCGAAATCTAGCCAGATGCCTAGCTTATGTCTGCAACATTCTAAAAATAGGATAGAACTCCGTCTCCTTACACTCAGAAGCAAAAAACATGTAGTCTAAAGATTTTGAATAGAATAATCAACATCAGAAAGAGCAGACGAAAAAAAAATAGAATTTCATGCAAATGTTCTTACTGAGAGTGTCATTTATTGACCTAGCAAGCGAAGGGTCTTCGTTTCAGCTTGGCCAAAATTGGTTTTGTATGTCTGTCCAGTAGTCCGTCTGTCGGGACTGTTGTTCTCCTCTATAGGTCTACTACGCGATACTATGTCGTATTACTCAAACGATTCTGGCGAAATTTTGTGAGCAAGTTCGATAATAAAGATATGGATATTTTTGTCGATCAAGCTTTTGGATTATTTTCAAAATGCGAAAAATGTTCAAAACTTTCGCGAGGTCTACAGCTCTCAAAGTCACTAGTCATATTGAGTTGGTCACCAATAAATTAAAAAAGAGGACACAAACTTACATTACATAATAGTTAAATGTAGTATACATTAAAAAGTCAAAAAGTTTAGCAAAATACGTTACACAATTCAATAATTATGTTAGTGCCGTAGTAGAGTGTGCACTTTCGCTGAAGATCATTGCTGTCATTTCACAGCACACGCAACTTGATGAAGTAATTGTCTCTCAGAAATCACTTGGAATCTTATCTTGGAAATTTGGAATTGCTAATATCAACGAGGTTAATGATACCGATCTCGTTTTACTCGAACAATTGGATTGCCCAAGGTTGTATTTTGCTTTTAATAATATTCTCTTCATATAGTGGCCATTTGATTTACCTAAGTTAGATAAGTAATTAATATACTCAAAATGTCTACATTAAGGGTTTTTATTAGTATGATAATTTTCAACAATTATACAGACAGACATATAAACTCAGACATCGTAATAGCGCAGAAATTATTTAAAACATATTATTATCCTGTTTCAGAGGCAGTATTAACATCGACAAAAAAAGAATTCGTGATCGTACGGCGACAGTTCGATATCAATACCTATTTAACTTTTTCAACAGCAGTGAAGCTACGTATCTTTTCCGACACGGAGAGCCACAAGTCAATAGTTTATTTATGTCGTACTTTAGTCGACGTGAGGGTGGATCGATTGAGGAGGTCTCCCCTTAGCACGGGGTGCACTCAGTCAAGGGTAGCGACGTAGACGGATGTAGATGTTGACATTTCTTACTAAGACAAGACGTCTACTGAGAAAAAGAGTTCTATGTAAATGTATACGTGTATTTAAATTGTATATTTGAATAGTTTGATTTTAATATTCTTTAGATATGTTTTGTGCTGCATTTTGTTTTAATAAGCAGCAATAAAAGTGCCAGCATTGTAATAATCACCGTGTTCATATTTGTGCAACATGTTATCGTGGCTTGTAGGCGTTAACAAATTGTTTGTGTGATAATTGTTGATAGGTATGGTCTCAAGGAGGAACTTTAATTTATGAACATAAATCCTAAAACACACAATCTTTTTAAACCAAATGAAAATCATAATAACAAACAAAGACATACATATATATTAGCATTAGCATACACGTAACATCAAAATAAATGAATATACAAACACTGGCAGTAAGTAACCTGCCGACATAATTGTTTTACCAAACGCACTGAAATTACTTTTCGTAAAAGACAATGGCTTGTGTCGATTCAATTGACCGGTCGTTATCAACACATCTTCAACTTTAACAATGATGGGATCATTTAAATTTACAAATAATTTACAGTTGAGCTGTAGAAATACCTATAAACTCAACGCACGAGAAAAAAACATGATCGTTACAATAATTTTCCGAGTAACAATGAAACATCGTAAGTGTAAATCAAACCACACGAAGTACCTCGTTATAAGAACAATGGGAAGCTGTTGAATACGCCATAAAAACCTTCGAGGTAGTATAATCAATATTGTTTTTAGTTAGACATACATCCAATGTGGCTGATCGTCCGGCGAGAATCTATTCTGTAACTTAGAAGACCTAGTTCCCAGCGAACAATGTGTTGCTATACAACCTTTTACTTTATCTGTCGATGACATGAACATAATAAGTTGTTATCAGATGAACAGTTGGTAATACTATCTCAGCAACAGACAATACATATTTGCCGTCTGCAGGAGTGTCGAAATGTTTGACTTTGATTGAATTAATAAACCATTTTAGAGCAATAAACCAGCTAAGATTCCACATCGTATTTTCCACAATTTTCCTGAAGGACAAATTCCATATTTGAATTAAAATTAGTTCAACTAGATTGAAATAATTTCCCCGCACTTTAAATACAACGGTTAAAGTTGTTTAAATCATATCACGCACATGGACCACCATATGGGATATGTTTTATTGTTTTTATGTTCGTGATGAAACTGCGCTCGACCTCGACAGCCCCAATTGCACCAATGAGAGGACAGGACAAGTCATCACAATTTAAATCATTAGATGGCATAAGACTGACTTCACACGAGCAACCACTAAATACCAGAAAAGAATAAGTACTTAGTTAATATTTAGCAGTAGGCTACTTAGTAAATGACTTAAAATCATTATAATTCACAACTCAGTGGAACTGGAATCATGCACGAAGAATGTGTGAAATCAAATAGGTTTATAATTTTTAAATAAAGTTAAACGATTCACGATCCTTGATGTGTTACGAGTTAAGGTTACAGCCCATGGAAAAATAATATAATACAGCAAATATTTTGTTAACAGGGATTGGTGACAGGTTTCAGCGAGACATTCGACTAAGTACTTTTATCCCAAGAACGTATGTAAAACGATAGCAAATCTCATGCAAATAAATCGGATATTTAAGCTAAAGGAAGATAGAACCAAACGCATAAATGAAGATGAAAATTTTGCAATCAGAAAGTAAACAGAAAACGTGCGACTTGAATTACCGCACCAGAATTCGAATTTAACCAATGATTGCTGCGAGTCATTCCGAATGACGTTTCGTTTCGCTTGTGTGAAACACACTTTATATAGGGCTTAAAATGTATGATATATTTTTATAACATATGACATGTAGGTAGGTATACAAAATTGTCACGTTATAACTATGAACACCTGTCACATCACATTGATAGTTCTATTTATTAATACCATCATTACCTACCAATCCAGTTAAACCTTAATTTACTTTACTTAGGTACTTAATTATGTAAATATGTAGGTGTTAATATTTATTGGCCTTGTGCTTATTTCTAGCCGACTTTCTTTGGCAGCATATACCTATAGATATTTCATTATAATTAGACGTAGTTATAATTTTGTGTACAAACCCTTAAATGTGATTCTAATATCATCTTGTCTCTTTCTCACCTTTGTAAACTATATTCAATTACTACTACTACCAGACCTAATAGTAGAGTATGTAAAAAACAGCATCGATTAGCTAGGTTTGTATACAACATCATAAATCAATCAAGATAAAGGTTAATTAGCGCATTAGTCGTTCGTTAATATGTCGATAAAGTATTTACCATTCGGGCGAAAATCTGAGTGTGCCTTGATCCGCATTTTCTTTTCCCAATGTATCCTTTTTGCAGTGTTCGATTTTGGTGCACTATCGTGAACCAGGCACCTTCATCACTCAACACTTCGACACATCCGAGGATAAAAACCTCACATTTCGCGTCTACAATCGATTATTTGTAAGCCAAGTCAGAAAGGATACAAGATACTAAGAAAATTCTATTAACAACCACTTTTCACATTGTTTTTGCACGTGACAAAACACAAGTAAAGACACTGCAACGTAAAATAAAACAAAATTAAATTATTATTATTATTTGTTACTATAGGGTGCCGCGTATCGCTTGATTTGACAGCTGCGAGCGCGCTATCCCGAATTCCTGATTCAAATATTGGATTGGACGGGTCGCGTGAATGAGCGCGGGGTGAGCGAGAAAGACGGTGAACGTCATGAATACAGCCGCACGTGTCGGGAACGGGACGGGAGGGATACAAATAGAACGGGATTAATTGGACTATACTACGACCGGCACCTAGCAAAATTTTGATCTTTTGACACAAGTCAGTCAGTCAGACAACACTACAACACATGATGAGTTGTGAAGAAAATCCAACTAAATTGCAAAATTATATTTTCCGCGCTGGTAATGCGTTGATGGAATTCGCGTAATTACACCTAAAATATTGATTCATTGTTTATAATGTATAAAGATTGACGATTTCATGTTTGTCAAATCAAGCTATTACGATGCACTGGATATGAGTAATCTAAATATTAATAAGTGATAAAATAAAAATAAAACTGACATTGTTAATCGGATCACGACTACAGCACCGCCGTATAAACCGTCAAACGCGCAGGCGCAGCGCCCGTAACTGACGTACGCATGCGCGCTAACTTCACGCTAGTCGACTGTCACTTCAGTTAGCTGCTGGGAGGCAGTTTACTATAATCTTTACAGGCAGTACAGCTGATACAACTCTTCGCAGGCTGTGTTTTATTAGCCCTGTAATTTATATGTATACTGCCGGCCGCAAAGAAAAACTACCTATGTAAAAACTATTACCTTGCCATACACTCATATCATTCATTCTAACAATATAGACTCATGATGAATTGATATGAGCTTGTGTACGCAATATTCATCAGTTAGGAGCAAAAACAACAAGTAGCAAAATTAAGGAATATCTAATTTAGTAATAAAATTATCTGCAAGTCAAGTGGCAGGCCAAAACTGTAACGGTATGTTTACCAAATTCGTCATAATAATGCCGCATTATGCGGAGCAAAGTGAATGACCCGAAACCTGAATTTGTATTAGATATTAGAGCTCTTTCTCATGTCGGTCGCATCGTTTTTGTAGAAAGATTAATTAATTAATTATATAAAATATGCTAATTAAATGACAGATTCATGTCAAAGACATCAACGAGATTATAAAAACTTGTAGATTTCAAAGGTCTTATAAAATAGTGAATTGAAAGAGAAAATAGATATAACATTTTCTAACCGCATCAATAAAATAGAAATGGTGATAATGGTCATAACTAATCTTATGATTGAGCTTGAAAGTAAATAGGTCTGGAGATATTGTCATAAAATCTATGATTTCTGACCAGTGACCTAAAAACACGTAATAGTTTGATCATGCTGCTGAAATGACTTGTCTGTCGCCTACACTGGCGCATTCCGCTTGATCTCTGTCATACGTCCTTTATTGCAGATTTTGTAGACAATATAAACCCGGACTTGGTAAATGTGAAACGGTCACTTCGCAAACTCATCACTTTTTTAGCAAACAACATGTTGATTCTATGCAATATTTTCAGTAAATGTTACTCATACGTTTATACGAGTAGAACCTGTAAGTAGACCTGATAAGGGACATGAATCATGAGGCGTGACGTTCAATACTATTGTCTTAAACTTAATAGCGTTAGTCATAACTTGTATGGAAATGTAAATCTATATTACATCTGTAGTAATAGTATCCGTAGGTACTATTCTAAGACAAGTAACGCCATCTAGTAGGATTTCCATTGAGCTATTGTTCCGGTCTTCGCGATTTATAGTCGTTCGAATTACAAACGTGATCATAAAGTACTTAGTAAATAGTTAAGGTATGTAAACACAGATGTCGCGTAAATACATTTTGTATTTGTAACTTATACTATTGTTATTGGTTACATCATAGCATTAGTAAGTGACCTTGATACCCTTGATAAACAAATAAATAAATCCCTTCATATAAGAATACCTAAATGTATTATACAAAAAGGTGCTTCACACCCACGGAATTTTAATTTGAGCTCTTTCAAAATCACAAATACCTACATAATTAGCAAAACCTATGACTTATGAATTATAATTTGGTTGTTAGGTATGTTTTACTTTAGTATATTTATCGAGTTGAAAAAGAAATTAAAATTGGACATTATTAGCAGTTACCTTTTCGTTTTCTTCGCCTTCGACGTTTTTTTTTCCGTGTCCTACGTTTTTCTTTTTTATTTTCAGTCTCATTGGGTTGAACATATGCAATTTTTGCAAATTCAAAAATTTTCGTCACTAGACATAACACCAATGCAATCATTTTTTGTATGTTTACCTTTATCTTTTATTCAACAGTTATCTATCACTGATGCCGGTATTTTTTCTTTCTTCTCGTAATCTCTAGTTTAATCACGAGTTTCTTAATCATTTGTCTATTAATAAAACGAATCACTGATTTAAAATATATCTTGTGTGTACGTACTGCCAAGATCGACTTAACCTTTACTGTAAACACTGCACTTGTTTGTAGTTCTTCGAGTATGTTTATCTTTCTTGTAAGAGTTAAAATATGAGTTTATCAGGAGGTTATCAACAAAACACGAGTCTGTCAAGATGAGAACATATGACTGGTTGGTCGGCTCTCGTCACCACGGGAGCCTTGATGTGATTTCTAAATATGGTTAAAAATATACGCCTCACGCGTTCAATCATAATAAACCGTTAGTTTAGCTGCACTCAGCTTGATTTTTTATTAGCACTGTTGATTAGAACTGTTAACACTGGATCGATGTGTATTTTGATCTCTTTAAACAAAATTTAACTTATTTGTTCATTATCGAATGTTTATAGGATCTTTTATCACTAAATTTTAACTTCAGCAGTTTGTATCGATGCTGGAGTTGTTCACTTGAAGGGCCATTATCAAATGACTCTACATTGTGAAGTACCGGTAATCACTATCAAAAGTATTTGCTAAAGCTTTCTATACTTGTGTACCTATGTGAATTAAATTACCTGCAGATTGTCATGTACGCAACCCTGCTGTCATATTCCTTAGGATTTTACACAGACAGTTTGGAAACTGAAATGTTTTTGGTTGGGAGAGCCTCGTGTTTCGATCATGGATACCATGAACTGCTGTCTATACTAATGTCATCCATCTATACTAATATTATAAAGAATTAAAGTTTGTGAGGTTGTAAGGGGTAATCTCTGGATCTACTGAACCGATTTTGAAAATTATTTTACCAATAGAAAGCCACGTTATTTATGTGTCATAGGCTATATTTTTTATCCCGGGAAAAGATAAGATCCCACAGAAACGCGGGTGAAACCGCGGAGCACTGCTGGTACTTAATATTATAAATACTTAAGTAACTCTGTCTTTTTGTCTATTACCTTTCACGCCTAAACCGATAGATGTAGAGAGATAGACAGGATTTTGGAGAAGGACATAGGATAATTTTTATCCTGGGAAAAGATAAGTTCCCTCGGGGACACGGCTAGGGTAGCTAGTTTATCAATTATTATTATGAGTATCAATGGATAATAATTATTTATGTTATCTATGCTTATTGTAATGTGTAATTGCTGTGTTTTATTGATGGCTCTTCTCAGGAATTCAGACTTTTTAAATGATTTTTCATTCAATAAAATATTTCACAATGGTTAGGTTTATGTTTCATCAATCTTCGTGATACTCGTAGTGATGAGGCGGTAGATGAAATGCACGCAAATTAGCGCTCATGTTATGACTAAATATAGGTATCGGTATAGACAAAATTTCGTTTAAAAATAATCTTTTGTAAGTATATCAAATACAAATATATTTTTCATGACACACTTTTTTGGAACGAAAAGTATCTCCATATTATTTTTATTTGTATTCTCCAATTATTTTTCCATATATCGGAGAATGGATGTCATATTTTTAGGATAAAACATATTTACATATTGTAAAACAGAAGCTTAAAAATATTATTGTAATGCACTCCAAATTAATAATTAACTACGTACTTATGTATATATAACTATGCTGTAAAGGATTTTGCTAATGAGCTATCGAACTTTTTACAATCTCAAGTGCCGAAACACCGATAGGTCCTTAATAACAGATTTTCATCTTGAGAGTGGTAGTCAGCCAGTCGAGTACTGCAAACCGACCACCGTACTCAAAGGATTCAATGTTTTTATTTTTAATCAATTATTAATATTCATAAAGTGGTACTTTATACCAATATTTATACTTATAATGCAGTAGTAGTTAGACATGTGGGAAAATACTATTCATTTCGGTTTTCAACTCATTCGTAGGTTGTTTTTGAGTTATTTATAAGTTATTATTATTATTTAAATCACAGTTTATCCACAACGTTTTTATTGACTGTACTTGGTATTAAATTGGTTATAAAATGTACAATATAGTTAAAACATTTTAAACACGTTTACAGGCGTCGCGGAAACAAGCTGTCCTGAGCTGTTTGCATAATTATTTTATTGTTAAGTTTTATATCGATTATACTAATCATGGCATTTAATTAAAAATCTAATTCTCAAGCAAAGCAACGCTTGTCTACCAAGCACGTTATACTTTGGAAAAAATCTTTAATTGAAAATTGATAATACTTCTCAACTTAAATCTACAAATCATACTTATTATTATGTATTTCATACTTACCTACTTTATAATCGTGTTATAGCATAAGTAGTAAATTAAATGGAATATAATAAATATAAATGCTCACTTACCCAACATCCTATTGACTTCTCCTTTTTCAGTCATTATCGTCGTCGAATTCTTTCATGGCTTCGAACCTGGGAAGTGAAATAATAATATTTTAAATAAAACCTCCTGTCGAATTTTATCTTGCATAACGTAAAGAAACAGGGTCTACAAGTAGGTACGCTTTTAAAGTAATCCAGAGAATAGGTCCGAAACAGAAATCGTTCCTTTACCTTAGTATCGAACTGCGTCCACCCCTACACTTGCAACACAATATGTAAGCACAATAATTAACTGACACACTCACTGAACAAAACAACGTAATACACAGTTAAACAATATACTCGATAAATTTTATCTATAGTATATGTAATCACATGGTTTTCACTATAAATTCAACATTTTTAGAGATTAAAACGTATAATATCGTAAAGATTTTCCAGACTGTGTAGAGGCATCAGGACGAGGGTTGGAGCGAACCTTACGGAAATGCACGAACTCCTCCGATGGGGGCCGAATGCAAATAATTTACAGGGATGGACTTAGTTGTAAGACCTTTTTATATTACCCGTATACTACGGTTAAACCGAGTCACTTTGAAATCCTACTTAAGTCTGACCGATAAAGATATTTACGGACTGCATGTAATTAAAAGATTAAATGTTACAGCTCCTGAATTAAGAGTTAATTTTGGTGATATTTTTTTAGTTCGTATCTGTAAAACACGTTCTCTACCGCCCCGCAGTGAGGTCGTCGTCGTTTCGCCATATTTTCTACGCATGCGCCCCTATTTCCCTCGAAGGTAATCACTAACACTATGTTACATTGGAATACTGTGTTGCCAGTGAAAAATATTAACAATAGTATTTTAATTTTCCTATTATTATTAAACAATCAAAAACATTTATTTCCCAAAGTTATAGGCGTATTATTATTCACGGTGCGCGCGCAATCAGATGACGTAGTCTTCGCAGCACATTAGACTGTGGCATTACGAGTAGTAAGTACCAACTCCTCGGCAAAGATCAATAAAATATGACGTCACTCCATTGACTCCCGCTTAAAAGATTGCACTGCACTTCCTGATACAGAAATAGGCATTCTGCAGCTATACTTAGTTACACCTTGCTGATTTAACTTTCATCGTTTAATTTGCACTAGCTTTCCGCTCCGCGGTTTCACCCGCGTTTATGAAGGAATTAAAATAATTTATAGCTCCTTTTACTTGCTGATACTCGTAATATAGGTTTCCATTGGTGAAAGATTTTTAAAATATGTTATGTTTTTTAGTAAATTACTAACAAACATACAAAAAACAATTTTGGTTCTCTTTATAATACACTAGCTGTCCCCCGCGGTTTCACCCGCGTCCCTGATTTTCGCAACATAGCGTATATATATATAGCCTTCCTCAATAAATGGGCTATGCAACACTAAAATATTTTTTCTATTCGAACCAGTAGTTCCTGAGATTAGCGCGTTCAAACAGCTCTACTCTCCTCAGCTTTATTTATTAGTATATAGATATTAGTTTAGATTTTGAAACAATAAGGTTGTCATTTTATTGGGATTGCTAATCAAATATCATACTTATTACTATACTACTTAAATATACAAAACTTACATATACATATAATTATAATTATAATAAACACTAACTAAGCTATATAATAATATATACAAAAAACAAAAAGAGATTAAGTATTAAAATATATATATATATATAAATATAATATATTATAATAACTAATTTAAAAAGAGACAGCTGGTCAAAAATGCTGCCAGTTGGTAGATTTAGGTTAGATGAATTAGGTTGTTATTATTTGAATATCTATCTTTTATTCTAACTAGGTACTAACATAGTTAATTTATTATCACTAAGAACTCCAAAAACATATCTAAGTCGCTACCCAATTTTATTACAATATCTCCGGAACAAAGTGGATCGAAAAAACACGATTAATTCAGTATAAAAAAGGTTTTCAGATGGAATTAGTATCAAATCAAAAATGCAATGTAAAAAATCTATTAAGATGTCAATTCATTACATAATGAGATAATTTGCAGATTTCATTATTTATATTATTAGATGCTTAGTAGTAGGAACTCGGTTCCTAGAAGGTGTACAGTGATAATAGCAATCTAAATCTATTGAGAAGCTTATAATTTTATAATTGCAAGCTTTAAAGTGGGCTTACACGGCCTCTAACAAATGGATGCGCAATATACAACGTCGTCTGACTCCTTCAAGGCCAGCCACATGCCATGTAAGGATCTAAAGGCATTCAATGTTAATACTGATGTAGGACGTCACGCCTCAGGAACGAAGGAATTGAACAATGAGTAAAACTGGCTCATTGCATTTCAGTTAAACGAATCAAATTTTACAAAGTTATTCACTCACAGCTCTTTTAATATCAGGATCGTTTAGTGCAATCATTTTATTGTATTTCCGGCGATTTTGTTTATTTCATTCGTGAGTTACGGTAGTATTCATTTTATTTCTAAACTGCAGAACAAAAAAAAATTTAAAGGAGCGTACGTAACAATCTCCAATGAAGTGAAGCAACGTGCACGAAGTTGTGTGCGTGACCTGCACGTACGTTTTTCCACGTGATTCACGTCGCACAGGGAATCGATCGGCTTCCCTTTTCAAATTCGGCTTCCTTACTGTGCTTCACTTTAAACGCGGGGCTCTTTCTACCTTTTTTATTTGGTCTGAGTTCTAAACTAATATTATAGAGAGAAAATATTAAATTTTTGTATGTTTTTGTTAGTAAAAGATAAACTCAAAAACACATAATCGATAGGAAACTACGTTATCAGAAAGTAATATGGGCTATATTTAATTTTAATTCCCTCGGAAATGCGAGAAACGTGGATGAAACCGCGGAAAGACAGAAAAAGGAACAATCTAATTTATATATGTACTGAGAAGGTAAATGGTGATAATGGAATACTATTATCACTTCCACTCACGCCTGCAAAGGCTAACAGGAACTGCATGCTGCTACTGCAAGGTCGTAAGTTCAAACCCATTGCTGTAGACTATATGAGTTATTGACTCTCGTAGATGTAGCTAAGCTTTAGTAAGTTTTTAGTAGAATTTCAGAGGAAAACTAATTATTTAAAGACTTATTTAGGTACATTTGTTTCGGTAATTTTTTAATGGATATGTTATTTTTACTTCTTATACTAAAACGGTCACTACGCAGCCTAATTTAATCCTTGTCGACAGATACCTTAAGATAAGGATAAGCTCTCATGTTTTTCGTCACAGTTGTCAGAAGTATGAAATATTAAAAATCTCGATAAGAAATTAGGTAGTGTACCTACATATCCGATAAATTTGATAAAAAGATAAGGAGATAAGAAGATTTAAAGGAATAAATAGGTGCTCTTTTTAACACTGACTAGGTATATGATCCATACTTTAAAAGTAGTTACTTAGTGAATGTCGTTAATAAAGATTCAAATCACTAAAGGAAATTATATCATAAGAACTAGATAATAACAATTGCACTAGAAGTTTAGTGTATAAGATGAACAAAATTTATCTGAACCTTTACGATACAATACGATGAAACACTATTTCTTTTTATAGGTTCACAATATCACAAATAATTATGATAGATACAACCAATATGCAATCACTTTCGTATGCTACACATTTATGTAAACTTTTAAAACTGCGGTTAACGCGTGTAACAACGAACATTTGGAGCCAACTGACTCGATTATGGTCGATTTGTAAGACTCTGAAACCTACTCGGTAGCAAGCGATAATGTTTTTTAATGTTTATTGCAATAAAAGTCATTTTGGTGTAAACGTGAGCTTCCGCCTGAAACGTAGGTGAACTCAAACTCGTTTTACCGAAACAGATAGCATTAATTAACGCCAAAAAGAATTCCTTAATTTAGTAACGTCATACCTGACTGAGGTCGATAGGTACTAAAGTTAACTACAAAAAAATAACTATTGAAATTTTAGGAAAATCTTCAGCTTCACGTTTTAATTTAAAAAAGTAAAGTGCACTTTAATTGGTTTATTATATTTGGAATTCACGAAATATTTTTATGTCATTGACAAAGTCGTGCAAAAATTAGGTTTCACAACTTCGACATCACTACATAGAAGACATCATATGTCCATGCATATTTTATTTGGATCACTGTCAATTAATAGAGCATGGACTATGGTACAGCTAGGGTTGACCTCCAGCTTACAATCAGTGATAATTAGTTTAATCACACACGTAATGAGCACGTAACGTGCAGTACCGATGCGTGGCGGGCGCGGGCGCGGGCGCCGAGCGAGATTCTCAACTGTTTTATTTTAAAGCTGGCTCCGTACTTCGGCCGTGAATATTGCGAAGGTGTTATGAGCAGTAGCTCTAGCTCTATTATTCAAATCCTATGAGCAATGGACAATGTCGTTCATTGACTGCCAAACGAGAACCATGTCTCGTGCATTATTAATTGCTACGCAATTCTTTTCTTTTTACAACAAAAGCTACATAAAACTAGTTGACACGGCTCGTTATTTGTTCTTTTTTTGATAAAATGAGCTTATTACTCATATTTAAGTCACAGGTCTACTCGGAAAACACGGCATATGATTAGATAACGGTTTTCATTTTCTCTCAAAGAACTTTTTGTATACATTACTAGCTGTCCCCCGCGGTTTCACCCGCGTTCCCGTGTCCTTGTACTGTTCTTTCTCAGGATAAAAAGTATATGTTATTCCAGGATATCATCTACCTGTGTGCCAAGTTTCATCAAAATCCGTTCAGCCGTTTTTGCGTGAAAGAGTAACAAACATCCATCCAAACTTTCACATTTATATAATATTAGTCGGATAATATTTATAATATATAATACCTAATAATCTTTCTAATCATACTAGCTATAACTTACTATTTTATAGATTGATCTCTAAAAATATCCAAGGTACAAATATAAAAGGTACTGGATTTTAGACTATGACGTCAAAACTCAACTTGCATATGGTATGGTATGGTACCTACTCGTAGTAACTGTAACTATATGACCTAACACTAAAACTTCTCTAGACTGGTCAATTAAGAACTAGGCCCATTGAAAAAGGCCAGTTATGGAAGATAATAAATAAGGTAACCTTGTGCAAATTGTGTCAATCCACTTATTAACAAAGAAATGTATTGATTCTACAATAAATTGCGTATGTGATCTGTATCACGTAGATCACAAATTAAATGACTAAGGAAATGATATGATAGATTAAGGTTACGAATGACGGCAGATACAATCGAGCGTTTACAGAGATATCATTTTTATAATAAACAATGGCTATTAATAATATCGGTGTTTTATATCTCATCTAAAATATCGGGATAAATGATTAAATAGATCAATACTATAAAATATTTAAGTCATACAAATGACTGGTGGATGACACGTGCAAATCGTTTTTTTTATAACGATTGATTATCTAAATATCAATAAATACTGAGTAAACTAAATGAATTATCAGTTGCAACAGTGTTCTACCGTTATCATAATATGAGCTGTATCGCTTAGCACGCTGGAATCAATTGCTGTAATCGAATCAATTTGTAACTGAAATGTTCATACGAGAATATACCACGCCGCTTAACTGTGCCAGTCAGTTCAGTAGCATCACCTAGTAAACGCAGCATTGTGTGTTTACAATGCATCGCCTTCAGTTTAGACAGTTATCTTTCTATTTGACCAGCCACACTGTTTTCGATTTGCAAACATAACCACATTATCTTATCGCTTATATTAGTAGAAGTGGTACATTAGTGAACGCGGCTCGGTGACAGTATACGAAAACTGTGATGTGAGCTCCCGACGGAGTAATTGTGTTTCAATATATTTGTGCATCATTGAATTAGAGTAACGATGTCGGAGTGCGCAAATCTTCATGAATTGGAGAAATTGAGGTCAGTTAGTGACTGCACATTGTGATCCACATTTCGTATTCAAGATTGTTCCTCTCGATTAGTGATTTAAAAATAATTCAAAAATCTATTTGGCGTGAATAAAGATTCCTTCGCAACTAAAAAGTCAAAGTAATATAATGTGATACTAGCTGTCTCCCGCGATTTCACCTGCGTTCCCGAGGGATCTTATATTTTATTGGGATAAAAGGTATCGTATCTCTAATTCCAGGATATAATCTATTTGTGAGCCAAGTTTCATCAAGATCGGTTAAGTAGTTTCGGAGTTCATCGCGAAACAACATCGTGACACGGAATTTTATATATTAAAATGTTTGTACAAGATACTCACATAAATATTTTAATATTAACACGCACGATCAACACACATTTTTAATTTAAATCAAATAACTTTTTATTTTCAACTATGCTAGAGTTAGAGCGCAGCTGATCTAACAACACAAGTCTGGTTTAACTAGTAACAAAGAGAAAGCTTTGTAAAATATCAAAGGAGTCCTGCCTATTGTTTTCAAAATTCAATCCTTTCACTTGACTACTTACTTTTTCAGCCCCAGTGTTAGGTCCAAGAAAAACCAAGGTAACTCTGTGTTTAAAGAAGACGAGTCGCAGAAATGGCAAATAATATTGGAGCCGGCGCTAGTCGGTGCAATGATAGCCATCAATTTGGGTCAAACTTCATTGCAGAACTTCTATTTGAGAACAGCTTGCACCATGGACTTGGGATACCAATCCGAGGTCTGCGATAGAGGAGTAGGGGAAGAGTTCAGAGAAGCTGAGGTGAGCGATCAACATCTTAATATCTACAGTTTATATTATTACCACGGCGAAGTGGGTTCGAATCCTACAATGAGCTTGAGCTTTCGGTGAAGGGAAACGTCGTGAGGAAACCACAGCAAGCTGTTGCTAAGCACCTGTTGGTGTGTTCCGGCATTTGCACTTGAGAGCCAGTTACCTTTAAGGCATTGTAATAAGGTGTACAACACATTGGCAATCCATCTGGTATTACAATGTCTATAGGCGACTTTACATTTGTGGTATAAAAAAAATACATTACTAGCTGTCCCCCGCGGTTTCACCCGCGTTCCTGAGGGTTCTTATCTTTACCCGATATAAAATAACCTATGTCCTTCTCTAAGGTTCCATCTCTATGTAATTTTTTTTAATTGAATCTGTCGTTTAGGCGTGAAACATGATTGTATATATTTACCAATAACTGGTAGGGGTAATGAAGGACCAGTAACAGAATGCAAATTTTCACCATTAACCATTTATTTATTTTTTGTATGTCGCCTTTTAGTTGCACCACACTTATCTCTGAAACTGCTGAATGGATTATGAGGTTTCCTTGTGAAAATCGCCATTGGTTTCTTTTATAGAAGTCAACCGACGTCGAAATATATAGAGACATTACCATATCTACACAAGTGCAGCCAAGAAGCTAGTTAGTGATATATCCTTGTAAGCTCACACATGATTCAATATTATTAAAATATCATTACATTGTTCTTATCTTTGAATATTAATATTAACTAGTCTCATTGTCAGTATACAATGTTCTTCAATAACATCATTATTATTTTCTAGCTACATCGGATCCCTTTTATCTCACCTAATTAAACTAATGAGCAGATGATAGAGAGATAAAATACATTATTACTTATAAATATAGGAGGACTATTCAATCATAAATTCATAGAAATAAAATATTAATTAACTGTATTAATCAGCCGTGTGCCAAAATGTGTTTTTTTTATAAGGTGAATTTTTATTTACACCAAATGTACAAAATCTACATATATAAAAAAAACTCGATGCTGCCGATCGGCAAGGGTCCCAGCAGGCTGGCAGCGTTTCCTCTATGGATGACCAGGCTCATGCGTTGGCGGAAAAAGCTCCCCGCCCGCCGGTCACCCGAAACCGATCATTTTGAAAATATTAAAAATAATAATTGATTATATTATAAAATAAATTAGAGCCGCGCCGTCATTCAGTGCGTTGAGGTAAAAAAGAACACACGAAACGCTGATTTACGTACGTTATATTTATGTACGTAGCATTGTATGCTATGCATTCGTATGCACCAATGACAGTCCTCACAGTTTGCTCTATAGGTAAACGAATTGACGAAACTAGGAACTAACGCAATGATCGTTCATCGACCACTGTGCTACCCCAAACTCGTTACTAATATCTTGGTAACTTTATTTAATTTAAATTGTATGTCATTCTGTATATCAAACTATTTCACCATCATGTTTTTTTCAGGCAGCCAGCCAAATGGTGGTATCACGCGTGAACGTCAGTCGAAGTTTCATTGGCTCTCTAATATCTACTGTGGTCCTTTTGTTTGTTGGTCCGTGGAGCGATTGCAGTGGACGACGGAAGCCATTGCTCATCATGCCACTTGTTGGCATGAGTGTTATGACCACAGGGGTCCTTCTTATGCTAATATTCCCTGGAGCAACGACGGTTCAAGTACTTTACGCGGTACAAATACCGATGTCTCTGGGTGGTAACTTTGGTTTACTGCTCGCTGCTGCCTTTAGTCACATTGGAGATGTAAGTATTTGAAGATCTGTAAGTAGTAGGTATATACATAGAGCAGCAGTTGTCCGCGGTTTTATCAGTGTTCCCGATCTTATCTTTTCCCAGGATAAGAAATAGGTATCCTATATTTTTTCCAGTACCTTTATGATCTACCTGTTTGCCAAGTTACATTTAAATCCGTTCAATAGTTTTTGCGTGAAAGAGAGACTTTCACATTTATAATAGTAGTAATATTTAATCCCTTAGAACTCTCCCACGGCCCCGGTTTCTCGAGGCTGTTGTATTTTTTATTTATAAGCTTGTGTTTGACTGCAATCTTTTTTTTTTATTCTGGATAGGCTTGTGTCTGACTACAATCTCACTATGGTAAGTGTTAGCTTTTTCTTCAGGAATCCAAGTACAAACGCCGTAGAATTATTTATAACACTTTAATAATATGATAGCCGTGTACAATTTCACAATCTCCAAATAGAATTGTCCACATCACTGCAGTACCACTGCTTTTTAATCAGTCTATCCCTCCAAATAAGTTTCTACCTGACAACCGACATTTTTTTGTCGGAGTCAGAAACAAAGCTTATATAAATTAATTTCACAATCAATACATTTAAAATCAATATATCTAAATTATAAAATCACAACATTAATAATTATAATTAATTTACATCAAGACATATTTTAATGTATACTTTTACTCTTTTTTAAAAATCACATTCATACATTTATTTTTTAAGACAAATTGAACACAATACTTTTATTTAACTTTTATTGAACACAATACTTTAATTTCACGTTATGGCTTTGAAAAACATGGATTAGATTAATTATAATTATTTAACAAAATAGAAAAATAAACAAATACTAAAACAAAATACAGCCCGGATGGATGTTCATTTCAACGGAACCACAGATAATGCTTACATTCGTCCATCCTGACCGGAGAATCGCGACCTCGCGATTATTTCATATTTAATTATGTTTTATTTCGTTACATATAATTTCAAATAATTTCATATCAATTCATATAATTCCATATAATTTCATATCATTTCATATAATTTCATGTGATTTCACATCACTTCATATCATTTCAACTAGCTAAGGTGGTTTTGGTCAGCTAAAGCTAAGCTAAACTGTATCCGTATATTATTAATTATACATATTATAACTCATGTCAATCATACTATCATTACTAACTATACTCACTTTACTAACCATTACTAACTTTACTAACCATTACTAACCATTACTAACCATTACTAACTTTACTAACATTAACAATTTTAAACTTTACTAACCATTACTAACTTTACTAACCATTACAAGATTACTAACATTTCTAACACTACTAACATTACTAACATTTCTAACACTACTAACATTACTAACACTACTAACCATACTAACACTACTAACCATGCTAACACTATTAACCATACTCCCTTTACAAATAATAAACCAAAACTTCACATTTATGTATGCAATTCACTGACTGAAGGTATCACTCACTGCCTTCACAAAATCAATTTATTTCAAATTAAACATTAACGAATCACATTAAACATTATAAATATTTATTTAACCTTCGTTATTTAAACCTTCATCAGAACTGCAACCTATTTCATGAGGAGGCTGAAATACCATCCATGGATGGATTTTATCTACAGGAAAAACTCCAGTGTATTTAGGTTTATGCTTTTTATGGGTAATTGGGGTGTCTTCAATTTCATACCTGTCGTTTGGAAGTATATTTATAATACGATAAGGACCAAAACATTTTTGAACCAATTTCTTACTTTTACCTTTGTGGGCAACTTCCCTCTCTACCCTCACTAATTGGCCAATATCATACTGTCGTGGAGGAGCACGAGATCGGTCAAATTTTTGTTTTTGCTTTTCTTGATTTACATTGATTTTAACTAAAACTTCGTCCCTAATTTTATCTATGTTTTGAGTGTCACTATCATTGCTAGTTATCGCTAACTTTAATTCACTTTCATGTGGGCCCGTAAGCCTTTGTCCAAATAATAACTCTGAAGGAGTTTTCCCAGTTGCTTTATTTAAGGTATTATTTAAGCCCCATTGAACTTGTAACAAATACTCATCCCAAAGTTTCTCGTCTTTTCCACACATCGTTGCCGTTAATGCATCAAGTATTGTGCGATTATAGCGTTCTACTTGACCATTGGCTCTTGGTGTAGCAACAGAATTCAAAATATGCTTAATACTTTTCCCTGATAAAAAATCTTTAAAATTACTGCTAGTAAATGTCGTGCCTCTATCGGTTATTAACCTATCTGGGACTCCAAAAAGTCCGAAATATTCCTTAAAAACTGCTATGGTTGTATTGCTCTTTGTATTTCTCACAGCTTTCAAAATTATAAATTTTGTAAATGCGTCAATTATTGCTAATATAAATTTATTTCTCTTCTTACTATCATTGAAAGGACCTAAATGATCAGCGTGAACAGTGTGGAAGGGCTTAGGTACCTTTTGTATAGGATGAAGGTAACCAGACTTTTTCCCACTTGGCGCCTTCCCGTGGGCACATTGAATGCAAGCTTGACAATATTTTTTTACAATTCTACTCATTTTAGGAAACCAATAATCCGATTTTACTTTTTCTAATGTTTTATCGTAAGAAAAATGCCCTATGTCATCGTGACAGGCTTTTAAGATTTGCCACCGAACACCTTTTGGCACTAACCACCTAGGACCTTCAGTAGTTACTTTATAAACAAGGCCACGTTTTAGACAATAGTTCTGTTTGATATGTACAATTGAATTGGACCCACCGTCTTCCAAAATATCTTTAATTCTTTGAATTTCAGAATCATTCATTTGAACAGTTACCAACCAGTCAGTAGTTATATGAAAAATATCGATACTACTTTGCTCAATACCGGCCTCATTGCTAACTACGGGGTTCCTACTCAATGCGTCTACGTGAGTCATTTTAGTCCCAGGTTTGTAAACTATATTAAAATCGAACTCCTGAATAAGACTCCACCAACGAGCAACACGGGGAATCATATCTCTTTTAGTAAAAGTAGCTCTCAATGAGTTACAGTCGGTAACTACGGTAAACTGGACTCCAATTAAATAAGGTCTGAATTTTGAGAGAGAATGAACAACCGCTAAAGTTTCTAATTCATATGATGAAAAGTGCTGCTCGTCTGGGGAAGTTTGCCTGCTGTAATAAGCTACCGGTTTCATACTATCATCACATTGCTTTTGTAATAAGATCCCACCTATACCATGCTTACTAGCATCGGTATGTAATTCTATTAAAGCACTCGGATTAAAAAGGGTCAAAACTGGTCTAGATACAAGCTTTGATTTCAATTCTAAAAATGCACGCTCTTGTTCGTCGCCCCAGGACCAAGGTGAATTTTTCTTTAATAATTGTGACAGTGGACGTGATATAAGTGCAAAATTCCTAATAAAACGTCTAAAAAAACTGGCTAAGCCTAAAAATTGCCTAACGTTATGAACACTTGTTGGTCTTGGAAATTTTTCAACAGCTTCAATCTTATTTTTCCCTGGTCTAATTCCGTTCCCAGATACTTCAAAACCAAGAAAATCTATTTTAGATTGAAAAAAATAACATTTAGATAGCTTTAAAGTCAAACCAGCGTTTTGAATTTTTTGCAACACTACTTCTAACTGTTTCAAGCCTTCTTCAAAGGATGAAGTTGGCAAAAGTACGTCATCCATATAGATAACAACTGAATTAAATCTTAAATCATGGAGGACTTTATTAATAGTACGTTGAAATACTGCTGGGGCATTTGTTAAACCAAAAGGCATTCTGTTAAATTCGAATTGCCCATCTGGTGTCACAAATGCAGTTTTCTCCTTAGCATCATCGTTCAGTTCTATCTGATAGTAACCAGAAGCAAGGTCAAGCGATGTATACATATTATAACCAGATAATCTATCCATTTGATCCTCAATTCTAGGCAAAGGATAGTGTTGTTTAACTGTTTTTCGATTTAAGGCCCTATAATCTATGCAAAGCCGTTTTTCCCCTGTTTTTTTACGCACTAATATAATCGGACTTGCAAATGGCGAACATGACTCTCTTATGACCCCGTATTCCATCAATTCATCCGTAATTTTTCGAACCTCTTCCCTTTCTGCATGCGATAACCTATAAGGCCTGTAAACTACAGGTTGAGGGTCTACGAGATCTATATTCATTTTTTCCATATCAGTACAACCCAATTCTCCTAAACTGGTGGCAAAAGATCCTCTATAACGGTTCACAAGAGCCAAAAGTTGAAGTTTCTGTGCATTAGTAAAGTTTATTTCAATATTTAAATCATTAAGTGTGAAAAGCTTTCTATCCATAATATCAATTGTATTAACAGAACTGGAAGGTAACGATACTATTTTTAAACTTCGTACTCTAGCCAACAATTGATGTTTATCAAAAGAAATAGGTTCATTAGAAATATTGTCAACTAGTAACATGCCACATCCATCATCAAGGGAATATACCCCTCCCTCTAAACTATACTCCCTATTTGGTATTGACCTATAACTGCTATCAACTAATATTGGACCAGTATAACGAGTTAATGAATGTACTTTGACTTGAGAACAGCCCGGACCGATTGAACAACATTCTTGGACATACAATTTAATAAATTCTTGATCATCAGATTTCTGAGTAATAAACAAATCATCACCAGTCTTTGTTATCTCTACGTTAGGTAAATCTGTAAATGTTTGTCCAATCAATAAGGGATACCTCAAATGATGATCAGGAACTATTAGTACATTGACATAAGCTTCAACACCTTGTAGCTCCAATTTTACCCTACAGTGCCCTAATGAATAAACGATTGCTCCACCGAACCCAGTCATGGGAGAATTCTTAGTAGTATCCCATTTGGTTAAAATTTTATCTGCATCTGATTTTCTCATTAAAGTGCAATCACTTCCCAAGTCGATAAAACAATCTCTCTCAAAACCATTAACCTTAACAACCTGAATATATTTATTTTTAATATTATGCTGATCACTTGCTATAATTTTTAGAACAGACTTACCGTCTTCTTTTTTTCGGTAACATTCGCTAGTATCATGGCCAACCAAAGAGCAATTAACACACCGTTTAATGGGTTTTGTACACCTTTTAACGGTATGACCCTCCTCTTTACAATTAAAACATTTTACCGTATTTTTAATATTATTTGTATTTATAATTTTATCTTTACTAAATATCTTTTTAGAATTAGACCTTGAGACTTCAAACTTCCTACTTCTTATATTTCGAAGGTAAGCCAAAAGTTTATCCGGATCTTCGAATTGGGCTGCTTCGGCGCCTAATCGTACTGATCTATCCTCTATACCAAAAATTATACATTCAACAGCCCTTTTGCCTTTTATATCGCACCTATTCAATAAAGAAATTTTATCATAATAATAATCCTCAAGGGAATCTCCGAATTTTGCCCTTTTATCCAACATATCTGACAACATTTGACCGTAGTTCTCTTCTGACGGAAAAGCTGCTCTTAATTTATCTTGCCATTCAGTCCATGTAAAAGTTACAGTTGTTAAACCCTCATACCAACGCTTTGCATTACCATTTAACTTAGGAATAGCATAGTGAATGATTTGTTTATCAACCCAGGTATACATCTGTGCTATTTCATTAACTTTAGAAATCCAAGTATTTATATTTTGATTCTTAGTAGATGGATCGAATTCTGGGACAACATTCACATTACTATATCTATCCTTGCTACTATTGGCCATTTTATCCAAAAGTTCAGTGAACTTAGATATAATCTCACCCGTAGTATTTGGTTGGCTGCTCTGACCACGCTGTCGGCTGGGAGTTCGTGGCTTGCTTCTGCGATGACGCCTACGACTTGACCGTCGTGAAGAGCTTCGCCTCCGACGCTTACTCCGGCTTCTTCTGGGACTCGACATGCGACTGCTGCTACTATTTTCCCTCGAAACACTGCGTTTTCTTCGTCTCGAGTTACTATCTCGAAATGGTGCAGCCTTTTCAATGTCCATTTTCTGTACAAAATAATGATTCACGGACATAAAAGTTCTAATAAATGATATACAATATCACGTTTATGCATAAATACTATTATACTGTAGTTTCAACCCCTGATAATCGACATTCAACTATTATGCGAACATGAGACTACGCTAATTATTATAGTAGTCTCATCAGTGAACATTCGTGATTTATAGGTATATTTCATCGAGATGGATGCTATATTTTTCTCCTATCTACTAATTTTATTTGTATAATAATTGGCATATGTAGGTACTTTGCATACCAGCACTTAAAAGGTTCATTTAAATATATATTTCCAATCTAATCCCCAAACAATATTTTATTGTTGGTATTTAGAGCATGGAAGAAGAATTTGCAATCATAACATTATAATTAGAATTACTTACGTTTTTATATGGTATATCCCGCTTCTGAAATTGTTAGCTTTTTCTTCAGGAATCCAAGTACAAACGCCGTAGAATTATTTATAACACTTTAATAATATGATAGCCGTGTACAATTTCACAATCTCCAAATAGAATTGTCCACATCACTGCAGTACCACTGCTTTTTAATCAGTCTATCCCTCCAAATAAGTTTCTACCTGACAACCGACATTTTTTTGTCGGAGTCAGAAACAAAGCTTATATAAATTAATTTCACAATCAATACATTTAAAATCAATATATCTAAATTATAAAATCACAACATTAATAATTATAATTAATTTACATCAAGACATATTTTAATGTATACTTTTACTCTTTTTTAAAAATCACATTCATACATTTATTTTTTAAGACAAATTGAACACAATACTTTTATTTAACTTTTATTGAACACAATACTTTAATTTCACGTTATGGCTTTGAAAAACATGGATTAGATTAATTATAATTATTTAACAAAATAGAAAAATAAACAAATACTAAAACAAAATACAGCCCGGATGGATGTTCATTTCAACGGAACCACAGATAATGCTTACATAAGTGATGATGTAGCCGAAGGTTATAATGGTAAACCTCTCATATTTTATTCTCAAGTAGAGGCAAATATCAAAGATAGAAGAGAGAATAGGGTTCTACTTTAACTCGTAACGACTAGTCTGTTACGACTACATAGTCATCGTCAATATTGTGAATTAATCCGACAAGATTAAATTGCGTAATGAATGAATTGATAAAATTATACCTACTTTAAATTAGGTAATTGTTACTATTTCATGGGCGGGGGCGATAAAATTTGATATTTCATAGTATTGTTCTGTATAGGTAATAATGATAACAATATTCTAGTGGAAGCCTATCCTTTCTAGTGACGGGCCGGTTGGCGTGGTTGGTTAATACACTGCCTATCACGCCGCAGGTCTTGGGTTCGATTCCTATCCAGGACACACATTTGTGTGCATGAACATGTCTGTTTGTCCTGAGTCTGGGTGTAATTATCTATTTAAGTATGTATTTACAAAAAAAAAGTAGTCTATGTAGTATATCAGTAATCTGATTTCCATATTACAAGCTTTGCTTAGTTTGGGATCAGATAGCCGTGTGTGAAAAATGTCCGAGGATAGTTATTTATTTATTATAATTTTTATTTATTAAGTATAGTCTAACAATTAGACTATAATTAATGATAAACAATACGATAGTTTTAATTTAACCTTACTTATTAAATTTATTATAGTTCTTGAATTTCGAAATTTAAAAATTTACTACGAGAATGTATGCTAACCACCCATAGAATAGTAGATTGTTATACACGGGTCGAAAGGTATATCAATTCCTTTAAGAATTGATATTTTTCACCCCTGTTAACTCTACTTTCCATTTCAAATATAAGGAATTTGAACATATTAAATATTTATTGATAAGAATAACATGAGTAGTATATACCTACCTATTTAAATTTAATTGAGAACAATTTGTGAAATTTATAGATAAAATATGGTCTTTTTTTATTAATTTTATTGTGTGTGTTAAGTAACTCACAAGGCCGCAACATTTTCTCGTAGCCGACTACAAAACCAAATTTAGTTCTATTTTTAAAATTAATTCCCGCGCTAGAGAGGAAAGTAATTACTATGAGTATTTCCCGTCCAAGAGCCCCACTCTTGCAGCGTCTCCCGCTACTCAGATCAAACAATCAAGCACTACTTTCCCAGTATTATAAAAGAAAATGAATATCCATTCTTCTTCCACTCATAATATTTAACATGATTGCAGGTGTGCTACTCAACAGGGCGTAACGTCACTCGAACGATGGGTGCTCACCGAGCCGCGATACAGATAGCTCATGTCCTGGGCGCAGTCTGTGGACCACTTCTTTACCGCTACCTTGGATTCTACGGTGTGTTTCCTCTTGTTTTATCGCTGCAGGTACTTGCTTCGTTTATTCATTTGCACGTAAATCTTCATTTCAGTTTACATTTCATGATCCCCTAGCTAGGCTACATCGTGACTTTGAGCTTGTTTTTGTACCTTGAAAATTCAGTTTGTATTTCTTATTTTATTTACGTGGATGTTATCCACACATTTTCAGTTTCTTTGATAATGAAAAGAAATTAAATATTTATTCATCCAAATAGGCCTTCACATGCACTTATGAAATGTAATCCTTTAACGTACGGTTCGGAAGGTTGCGTTTACTGAAAAGAGCCGGCAATAACCTTAAAGTTCAGTTAACTTAGTTAAGAATTAAAAGCATAATGCCAATGCAGTAAAAGGAAATATAGACTCCAATATGCAATAGTTGTGTGCAAATATTTCAATGGATTTGTAGGTTTCATAAAATTGCATCAATGCAAGGGAATGACTGCCCTGTGATAGTGAAGTACATGACAAAATTTGTGGATACAATCCTACAACGAACTTGAGCTTGCGGTGAAGGAAAAAATAAAATATAGTGAGAAAACTTAATGGTGGTGGGTAATATCTGCCGCCAAGCTACTATCGATGTGTTCTGATCAAAGAGATTTAAAGATAGTTGGCTCTGACATTGGCAATGCCAATAGTAAGTATAATTAAACGTTAAGGCGTGTCACTAACATGCTTTGATGACCGCCTTGACAAGAGGGTGTCCCTCTTTGCGTCTCTTTTTGGCACATAGATGAACTGGGGTGTCAAAACGGTTATCATACCGTAGTGGTACTTACTTACTACCAGGTGATTGGCCCGGGCTTGTCATACTTCTGACATAAAAAAAATTAAGGCGATGATAGCTCAGTGGTAGTGACGTCGGATACCGCGGCGAAGGTCATGAGTTTCAATCCTATAATGAGCTTGAGCTTTCGGTGAAGGAAAACTTCATGAGTTAACCATAGCACGGTGGTAGGGGTACTCTGTAGTACTCGACTGGCTGGCTACCACCCTCAAGCCTCAACGTAGTGATGGGTTGTGACAGTTGCTCTTGAGAGCCAGTTTCCTTCAAAGCTTTGTGCGCTTACCACCTACGGCCACATTATCACTTACCACGTTAGATTGCAGTCAAGCACAAGCTTATCCAAAGTAAAAAAAAACACACACACACATACACCAAATTCCATTTTCAAGTTTTGTTTAATGTTTTCAGATCTTCTCGCTTCTGTACGTAGTGTTTGCCGTTAAAGATGTGAATGTTAACACTGAAAACAAAGTGTCAGTTTGCAATTGGAAGCTACCACTCAATGCAGTACGGTGCCTGGTGAAAAAACGTAACGGCTACAATAGGATGATCATTCTACTTATGTTAGTTGTAGCTCTTGGCGACAGAATGTTGTTATCTGGTATGTATTTTATTAAGGTTTGTCAAAAAATGCCTCATAAATATTACAATAATAATAAATCAGGAGAACATTAGGTATATTATGATGATTTGTATAAAATTGTGCTATGTTTATTTTTTAAGTGTTTAGTATCGATCTACTTTGCTTCATATTAGATAATTTATTTAGTTATTGTATTATACTAAATCAATTACAAGTAAAGAAATTACACAAATAATTTACCTAAGTACTTTTAAAGTAGTACTTAACAAACAGATATTGTTGGAGGTACACTTAAAATGTAGTAGATATATATAAGTATACTGCACCAAATTTTTCGCAGCAATCATTATTTTCCATAAAATTACTGTTTACCTTATAAACACTGCAAATTGGGCTACTCTTGACAAATTTAAATCATACATAAGTTGGTATATCTATTTAAACGGTTCATATTGAATTCTGCTGCGATTTTTTTCTCATTAACTTGACAAACCAACTTAAGAATAACTAAACTAACTTTCTTATGTTACTATCCTGTATCTTGAATATTTGTTTTATTTCCCAGCGGAAGTACTTCTCGCCTACATGTACTACAGATACAAGTTCCACTGGGATGACGTGATGTTCGGCTCCTTCCTCGCATACAGGAATATTGTCAGTTTTCTTGGTCAGTAAAAAAAGAAAATATGTAAAAAATCAACTTCGTAACGTCGCATGCTATATAGGTACATATTTTACTCTTAGATAAGCTTGTGTTTGCCCGCAATCTCACCATGCTAAGAGATGATGTGGTTGAAGATGGTAAGCACACAAAGCTTAGAAGGAAACTGGCTCTCAAGTGCAACTTCCGGAACACACCGATAAGTGCTTGGCGACAGATTTTCAACATAAGGGAAGGGTGGTAGCCAGCGCCAGTCGGGTACTACAAAGTACTACTACCGTGCAATGTTTTCCTCCAACGAAAGCTCAAGCTCATTGTAGGATTCGAACCCACGACCTTCGCTGCGGTATCCGACGTCACTACCACTAAGCTATCATCGCCTCATTTACAAGTTACATGATGCTGTTAATTGCATGCATCCACATTTTTGGCACATGACTGAGGCATTTTAGATGGCTGAGTTGGTGAAGCGACTCTCGTACTTATGTGTTTCTTCTGAAAAGAACTTTTGCGGAAGAAATCCAGAATTTGTATTAGAAATGCAGTTTATAAAAGCTTGGTTAATGTTATATTTAATTAAAAGCCTAGCCTTTGGATTTAACAATAAAAATCTTATTCCTACTAAGTTTTCGGCAACTGACGGAAAGTTATGTAAATTCAAAGAAGTTTCAAAATCTTACAATTTACCTCAATATTATAACAAAATACAAAATGAATACATTGTCATATTCTTTTTCACAAATCCTTAGTTGCATGAAAACATTGTTTCTTTTTCAGGTACCATCCTGATACTCACAGTTCTCAAGAAACGTTTTAAGCTATCAGACGAGATGGTTGGCTTGATGAGCTGCATGTCTTATATTTTGGCTACATCGGGCCTTATTGCTGCCACATACACATACTGTGTATTTTTGGGTAATTTTCATTATGTACTTATTCTAGCACCGTTTCAGTATTGAAACAGCTCTCAAGTACCGGAACACACCAATAGGTGTTAGGCGACAGAGTTTAATCTCAGGGGTGGTGTCCAACAGGCGGATATTATGAAGTACTCTACCACCATGTTATGGTTTCCTCACAATGTTTTCCTTCACCGAAAGCTCTGGACGAATCCACGACCTACCTACTTAAAAGTAATACTTAATAAGTTAAGGCGATGATAGCTCAGTGGTAAGTGACGTCGGATACCGCGGCGAAGGTCGTGGGTTCGAATCCTTTCAATGAGCTTGAGCTTTCGGTGAAGGAAAACATCATGAGGAAACCACAGCACGGTGGTAGGGTACTTTGTGGTACTCGACTGGCTGGCTACCACCCTCAAGTTGAAAATCTGTCGCCAAGCACCTGTTGGTGTGTTCCGGCAATTGCACTTGAGAGCCAGTTCGCCTTTAAGGCATTGTAATACGGTGTACAACACATTAGCAATCTCCTGGTATTGTCAATGTCTATAGGCGACGGTTATCACTTACCATCAGGTGACCCGCCTGCCTCGTTGTCACTTGTGACATAAAAAAAAACATACTCTACTCTACATAATACTATTTCTAAGCACAAATCTATAATATAAAAATGAATCGCAAAATGTGTTGGTAAGCGCATAACTCAACACTATAATAATAAATATCGGAAAATGAAAACATTACACGCATTGGTATGGCTTAAAGGACTTGACTCCAAGTCATATCGAATTAAAAAGAAGTTGAAAATTGAAACAACAACAACCCGTCGATTTGCCGGTGTACACGTGTTTGGTCACCCGAGCTGAACCCCACACACCGCCCTATCACCAGGGTGACGGTTCTGTTCAGGAGATTTTTTTGCCCCGACTATAAAATAGGTAGTAAAAACTGCCACATTACAAATCTTTTTGACAGAACGAAGTCTGTCGGGTCCGCTAGTACTATAATATATTTATTATTACCGTTGATACTGACGATGATGCGTCAATTTATGACTTTGTTTTCATTTGTTACAGTTCCTTTGGTAGGTATTATATCGCAGGGCTCTCAAGTGGTGCAGAGACCTATATTAAACAAACAAATTCTACCTACGGAACAAGGTAATCCAATTAGAACTCTTTACTCAAATAATGCTTATTTTATTTACCTATTTAAATAGTGTGATATGTATATGTTACTCGTCATACATCTACAACACGGTACATACTGTAGGTAAGTCCGTTAATAAATTATTATCACAAGCTTTTAAATACCTACAATATTAATTAGTACCTACTTTCTTCTAACTATTAAAAAATCAAGATATACTCTAATCAGTTTTATGATTCGAATTGACGTGTCTAATTACACCCGATAATAAGATTAAGCAACGAACATATTAGTGGCAGTAATTTCAGATAAAATCTACCTTGGTCGGTCAAAACGTGCAAAATTTAATTTCACGATTCCAGAGTTGGTCCCAAATATAGGGTATTTATTCATATTAAAATAATAATTATATTGTAAAGTAAATACATATTATTTACTTCCATATTATATAACGAAGTCCCTCGCCGAGTCTGTCTGTCTGTATGTTCATGATAAACTCAAAAACTACCTCATGATAGAATAATTCATGAGGAAGGTTTTGGTGTATAGTTTTTTAAGGTATTGTATATATTTCAGCTGATGATTGTTGAATATGTCGTAACAAATCATGCCGACTGGGAGCTTGCTTACTGGCGTGCGCCGCATAAACCAATATAGCTATGGATAGCTGGCTATAGAAATGGCAATTCTTAGCTTGTACTATCAAAATACCCGTGGTTTGCGTACAAAGACTACTGATTTCTATAGGAATGTGAATTTGAATACTTTTGACGTAATATCCATAACAGAGACATGGTTACTAGATAGTATATCGAATAGTGAGTTGTTTGACGGCAGATATCTTGTGTGGAGGCGGGATCGTGAGTATTCCCGAATTGGGCAAGTTATGGGTGGTGGTGTTTTGTTAGCAGTAAGACGTGATTTAACGGTAATTGAAAGACCGGAATGGCGTAGCTCCGCTGAAGACCTCTGGGTTACAGTCTCTTTCAATAATAAGAAACCAAAATCCACTACATGTAAGATACATATATGTACAGTTTACTTATGCAAAGAGGGAGGTGGTAACTCATATAAAACTCAACTTAATAACTTTGCCGATAAGTTGAATTATTTATTACTTACCCATCCCCTTGATAAGTTTATTATACTCGGAGATTTTAATTTCGGGAACGACGTAACTTGGTCAAAATCTAGTAGCAGTGATAGGGAGCTTAACCATACTAATATTTCTTGTGAATACCTTCGTAACTTCTTTGACATAACTACTACTTTTAACTTAAATCAATACAATGGGGAATTAAATTGTAACCAGCGCATATTAGATCTTATTTATTCTAATGGACCACTTCATATCCATGCCTGCAAAGATCCACTTGTACCCGAGGATAGTCACCACAAATCACTATGTATACAAGCCGAATCTATTGAAGTTCACAATTTAGAGGAGGAATCCAAAATTAGTTTTCTTTTTAATAGGGGTGACTATCCCTCAATAATTTCAGAATTAAATAATTTTTCCTGGAATGACTATTTACTAAATGTGCCACTAGATGCAGCAGTTAGTTTCTTCTATAACAAATTATACGAACTGCGGGATAAATTTATACCATCTAAAACTATAAGATCAAGCCAGTATCCCATTTGGTACAATTCTACATTGAAAAAAGTTTTGAAAGAAAAAAGTAAATTTCATAAAAGGTACAGAACATATGGTAACTTGGCAGATTATCAATCATTTTCGTTACTACGAGCTAGGGCTATTAGTTTAGAGAAAAACTGTTTTGATTTATATATGAACAAAATTGAATTGTCAATAATTCACAACCCCAAATCTTTTTGGTCTTATGTGAAAAGTAAAAATAAATCTAGTTCCTTTCCTAATGTCATGCGGTATAAAGAAAAATCTGCGGAAACTAGGGAAGACATAAGTTGTTTATTTGCTTCTTACTTTCACTCTACTTTTTCGCAGCCTATTCCCAACAGTTCTAGCCCGGGTTGTAGCTCGAGTATAAGTTCGTCTAATATTAGTTCTATTGAAATAAATATACAGCTAATTACTAAATATTTGGAATCTCTTGATCTCTGCAAATCTGGTGGCCCGGACCTTATACCACCTACATTTATTGTTAAATGTGCCAAGAGCTTGGCTTTTCCTCTTTCTTTATTATATAAGCGTTCCTTATCCGAAGGTATAGTTCCCTCAATATGGAAATCAGCATTTGTTACGCCAGTTTTTAAAAAAGGCAACAAAAATGATGTAGAAAACTATCGTCCTATCTCTAAACTCTGCTTGTTTGCGAAGATTTTGGAGCGACTTGTCTATAGTGAAGTCTATGCAGCACTTAAATGTACTTTGGGTAATGAGCAGCATGGGTTTATGAGGAGACGTTCTACCGTAACTAACATGCTATTGACAAACGAATTCATAACTGAAGGCATGGATAATGGAGTGCAAACTGATGTTATCTTCACTGACTACACCAAATGTTTCGATCGGATAGATCATCGTGTGCTTCTTGAGAAACTATTAGCTGCTGGTATACACGGTGATCTTTATCGTTGGTTTGCATCCTATATTGATAATCGCACGCAAGCTGTAGCGCTGCTTGGTAGTATTTCTGACTGGCTAGTTATCCCATCTGGCGTCCCGCAAGGATCCATCCTAGGTCCTCTACTTTTTATAATCTTTATAATCGACATCAATACTTGTTTCTTAAACTCCAAAATTTTGTTATTCGCAGATGACATGAAAATTCTAAAATACATTCGTGACAAATCCGATATAAGCGAGCTTCAGGATGATCTTCTTAGGTTTGAACTATACTGCGCACGTTACAGATTGGACCTCAATGTGTCCAAATGCTTTTATGCCTCTTATACAAGAAAAAGAGAACGCATCAATTCTCATTACACTTTACTAGGCCACAACCTTTCCCGAGTTAATGAGATTAAGGATCTGGGTGTAATCCTTGATAGTAAATTAATATTTGACAAACATATTGATCATATCATAAATAAATCCTCCAAAGCTCTAGGATTTATAATGCGTGTCTCTGAAAAATTTAAAAGTTTAAAGTCAATTAAAATACTGTACTGTGCCTTTGTACGTAGCCACTTGGAGTACGCCTCCCAGGTCTGGAATCCCCAATATAAAATTTATAAGTCTAGAATTGAGGGTGTTCAAAAAAGGTTTTTGCGATTCTTAGACTATAAGGCACAGCAGAGATCGATTGATTACCACCATCGGTGTAAACGCTATCATTTCCTTACTCTAGAAGCACGGCGTAACATCAGCGACATTTGTTACTTGATGAATATAGCACATAGTACTGTTGATAGTTCTGAGTTGCTCTCAATGATATACATCCGAACTGGTCAACTGGGCCTTAGACAACGTCCCATATTACATGTACCTCCTGCTCACACTAACTATAGGCAAAACTGCTTTACATTGCGTAGCGCTAAACAGTTTAATAAATTATGTTCTGAACATGATATTGATATTTTTTGCACAGAACCAGCAAGTGTGAAACGTCTTCTGACACAAAGTTATTTTGCTTCCTTCCCTGAGTGCGATGACCAAAAACTTTAATAGGTTTTATGCCAAATGGTTTCCATGATGTGTGTGTGTATTTTAGGTTATTCTTTTTATTTTTTTTATTAGTAGTACATATGTAGTATTTAAGCTTAGCAAAGTATCGTATAGATATACATCGGTGGAGATTTGTTATTAGCATTAAGATATTCATTTTCTTTCTTATATAATTTTATTTGCTGTAAATCTTCCTAAAAATAAATAAATAAAAATAGCTATATTATAATATCCCAATACGACACTACGACATAAATAACTAAAGGCGTAGGTATATAAGCGAAGCCAGGGGCGGGTCGTTAATATTATTATATAGTATACCCCTTTATGTTCCTCCGGTATGTTTTTCGCCTGAATTTCCATATCTTTCTTATCATATGATAAATTACAGACGCTTTCTTCTAATCAGATTTTTATCCAGTGCAGAAAAAATTTAATTCTCACTTCTTCTACTAATACGTATATATTTTTTTGTTACAGGTAAAATATACAGCGTTCTTGGTGCATTAGAATCAGCAACTCAAACTTTCTCATCACCATTGTATTCGTTACTTTATAGTAAAACTGTATCAACCATGCCAGATGCGTGGCTTTTGCCTGGTCTTGGTTTAGCTATGATACAGTTAGTAGCTTATGTGATCACTAGGAAATTTGCTAATAAATTAAGTACGCCAGATAGTAAAGTAAACAATATTGAACTGAATAAATGTAATAACGATAATGCAAATGTTCAAAGTAAACCTGTTATAAATACCTCTAGTAGTTATAATTTAGGTGTAGAATAAGGTTTTAGATAATAAAAGAACTGTATTTATAAAATTATGATAATAATAAATTAGAATATTTTTCTTATTTACAATATTGCTTTTTCATTAATGTAATTTCTTTGATAGAACATCGCTGTTCAGAATATTCAACATTGCTAATTGAACATTGATATACAAAACAGGTTCTGAAAAACAGCGCAAATTTTAAATATTCTCAAAAAAAACTGAGACTCCTTACGTTGTTACATCCGTCATTATATCGTCGGTTCATTTTATTTTTCAAAGGCGATAATTTGCAATTTCCTGTTGTGAATAAATTTAATAATTTATTGATAAGCTTCTTCAATATCTAGTTGATAATCTATAAAATTAGAGTTCCTTAAACAATGATAATAACTTGATTTTCGATTTTAATAATATCATAGCCAAATGATGAACAAAGAAATCATTGTGTTTCTCGACGATTCCGAAGACAACAAGCAATGACATTTTCGATATCTAATCGTACACTACACGTAAAATTGTGAACTTGATGGATAAACAATAAGCAACAGATAACTTACTTACGTATTTGTTTTTGCTCGCGTCACACAAAATCTATATTAATGTAAATGATAGTTTATGTTCTATGTTCACCGCAGCGAAGGTTTGGTTTCGGAACCCATAGTATCGCTGTAAGGTGCTTTGTACTACTGGGCTGGTTGGCTACCACCCTGAAGTAAAAAGAAAATATCGGTGTAATTCCGGCATTTGAGAGCCAGTTCCTTCAAAGTATAGTAAAAGGTCGACACCGCAAGAAGATGCAATAAGTAATCTATTAGTTGTGAAAGGTTGAGTGGCAAACTTTGAAAGACGGACATACATACATGGATCAATTCTCTGCAATATTCTCGGGAATGTGATTAGTATCTACTTCAATGGACGTTGGGACGAAGAGTACGTTTGTATGTTTTTTAAACAACTAGAAGGTGCCTCATAGAAGAAGCCTGAATCAGGGGAAAATAGTCAAAGAAAAATAAAACCTAAATAGGAAGGGCTCTTCGGCAATCGAATTGTTTATTTATAGACTGCAGTCATTTGAAATGGCTATAAATAATAAAGCTTTCAATCAGTACGATAGGTAATCTGATGTGATGGTCACATGTCATACTAATCTGATAAAACGATGGTATAAATGTTAGCGGCAGTGATTACCGATCACAGATTTTAAATATCAATCGTAGCCGTGTGACAAACATTTAGGTAAGTGAGTTATTAAAGTTACAAGTAGCCACCTACTTATAGATATAATATCGAGCTAAGGAAAGCAATTATAATAAGCTATTAATATTCACAGAATGCAGCGTCCAAATATGTATCCCGGAGGCAACATGAACAATGGCATGCCACACACAAACTTTGGCCCCCCAGGTCAACAGAATCCTAATTTCGGTCCTCCTAGACCAAATTACCATCCTGGAGCCAACTTTGGGCCCCCTCAACAAGGCCCAGGAGGACCAGGTGGACCAGGTGGACCAGCGAACTTCCAACCTGGCTCGTGTTTTATGCCCGCAGCTACTATCCGCAAGATCAGCAACACCACACCACCTAAGTTCAATTAACGATCCAACTGAATCTCGAGTAGGCTATTATTCTAGGTAGGCAAGTGTTTTCTTAATTATAAGTGTTACTAGCTGTCCCCCGCGGTTTGAACCGCAAACTTATAAAACATTCATTATGTAAATAACCTTACATATGTCCATACAAACTTTCATCCCACATTCCCTATTGTTATTTTACACCCTTGAGGTTTAAACTTTTACAAACTTTGAATGTTATATTTATTTATATCGAATCAACAAATAAGTTTCAAACTTCTAGCTCTAAAAATGAGATACTTCCATACAACTTTTCAAACGGTTGTAAGGGGTTGAAAATGGGGAACTTTCAACCCCTTACAACCCTTTTTTCGCATTAAAAGTAGCCTATGTCCTTTCTCAGGCTCTAGACTATCTGTGTACCAAATTTAATTTCAATCGTTTCAGTAGTTTTGGCGTGAAAGCGCGACAGACAGACAGAGTTACTTTCGTATTTATAATATTAGTGAGTATTAATAAATTTTACGTCAATATATGGGCTTTGTCACTACATCATGACAGGGTAATAATTAAAAGTTGATATTAAATAAATAATTTTCATTTTAAAATGTAATGAGTATTTTATTTCTTGTGTGATAAAAGATTCATGAATAATCGCTTTTCTTAATTGAAACCTAATCCCACGACTTAGGTATTTATATGTATGAAATTATGAATGGTACCATAGAAGTATTCATATAGTTATTTTATTCCTAAACATACTTTAAAAATAGGTACATATTTTAGTATCAGTGAATTTTTAGGGTTGTCAAGAGCTGTAGGCATTTTGCGCTACCTCGTTTTCCGTGCATTGAACACGCGACGTTTTTTTCCATCTTGATAGAGATCTTCGTCATACAACTTATTATTCATTATAAATGATATTTAGAAATATGTTTGCGGTTTATAATTTTAGCTGTTTAATTTTTTTATGGAACGGCAATGTTTGCCAATTTAAATAGTGCACAATATAAAATTACCGTGTCACGATGTTGTTCCGCGATGAACTCCGAAACTAGAAGATTGATCAAGATGAAACTTAGCACCCAAATAGATTATGTCCTGGAAAAAGAGACAGAATAGGATAAGGACAGTGCGTGTGAAACAGCGGCGTCAGTTTGTTAACAAATAAAATACAAAACAAAACGCCGTACTTCGGTAACCCTCGCCTAAATAATTTTAAGTAGATAATAATTTCCTATCAACCATGCCAGTATATCCAAAATATTTAAAAAATGTAACCTTGCTGAGTTTCTTGCCGCTTATTCTTAGTTGAAGGCTGACTTCCGAACCGGTGGTAACTTCTGTACCTACTTAATTCGACCTTCATTTTCTAGGGTCTAAACTGAGTAAATGATTTTGACTTTGATTAATTTAAGTTTTCTCGTACCATAGACAAGAAAATCTAAATAGATGACATAAGCGATGAACTACAAATACATAATTATGTTAATCTACTACCGTGTAAGATAGAAAATGATAGAAAATTTTAAGGCATCTCTTGAGAACAATAGAAAAATATAAGGACACCAAATTTTTATAGGAGCGATACCAAAGATGTTTGACGTGGCAAAAAGTACAGATCATGTCCGAAAAACACCCGCTTGCGCAAATCAACCGATTACAAATTATTAGCAAGGTAAACGACATGTATAGGAAACAATAGTCGTGAAAATGATGTGGACCAGGCAATCTATCAACGATTAACGCAGGTTTTTGGCCTATAATGGGAGTGACAGTTTGAAACGCAGAAAATATCACGGCATAGGTATTGCAAACATTTGAGGTGTGGAACAATCTGTCTTAACTAAGTACTTTTTTTATAAGTATGTATATAGATAAGGTAATTTAGATAATTACCAATTTATGAGTAATTGTATGATTTTAATCTTCATTAATTGAATAGATATTGCGCTTAATTATCGCCAAATAGTTTAGGTTGTATAACTCACCAGCGGTATAGAACCTCTCCTTCCCCCGCCTTCGGCCTTCGTAGATATATTGGCTCTCTCAGTGTGTTCTACCGTCTTTATAATGGAGGAGTGTTCTCAAGAACTCTTTGACTTGGCGATGTGGAGCTCATCCTCATATCTTTATGATTTCTGAAAACGACAAATATATGACATAGTGACCATTAGAAGAGTAGGCTTCCCTCAATACCAGCAGTCAGTAAACTACGGTTTTTTTACGTCAGTAAACTACGAAAATTAATCGAGGCCTCGGGAGACCGGCAGGCGGGTAGCTTTTTCCACCAACGCATCAGCCTCGTCATCTAAACAGGACACGCTGCTAGCCTACTAGGAACCTCGCCGATCGGCAGCACGTAAGAATAACAAATGACTAATCCGGCTTAAGGCGTATTAATATTCCGATTATTCCCTTCATAACAACAAACGATAATATCGTAGACAAACAGGAAAACAATAAAACCTGCCAAGATCGAGTCGAACTCGCGAACTATGTGACTTTTTATTTTTGGGTTCGATACTTTATAAGGAAAAAAGGAATCCTTTACTGTCCGTCCGTCTGTTCATTTCACTTTTTATCAAGGAACTTCTATAGTGTTAAAAAAGTACTAAATATTGATAACTTTTAGTTGAATAATGTTTTTTAAGCTATTGTATAGCTTTTATCGCGGGCTTTGAGCGCGGCGACCGAATCAAGAAATTCCGTAACGAAAAAAACCTAACACGGGGGGTGTTTTGTTTTCAAATATCACAGCGAGTATCATATTTTTGTCGTCGTCGACTGCAGTCGGTTGCAAAAAAAGAAACCGTGTCCAACGACAACACACTTTTTTTTAAATATTATTATTCAGCAGTCCCCGAGTGCCACAGTTGGTTTTTTTTTAGTATCACAAACTTACGTTTGCGATTTAATATAGGCATAAATCATAAATCTGGCCTCGGTCCGGCGCTGATTACAAGTCCGGGTTTTAATTATTTTTACGTGGTACGGGAATATTTGCTACACGACAGCCGGTGTAGTTAAAAAATACGGTTTTGAATACGGAACCCAAAAAAAATCATTTCTGATGAGCGGGGCTAATTGAACATATTTAGATAATAAAATGATAGTGAATTATCTTTATATGCTATAGCTGTCACACATTTATAAGTCCTAATTTATCCGCGTTTTATCCTGATTTTAAAACTGAAATGATCAACCTTGTGAAACCTGATGAAACATAAAAAAAACTTGATCTGACTAACTGATTGACCTATCTGCGCACAGCCTAGTAAAGGTAAACATTAATTCCTCCACTGAGGTTACAGAAAGGGAGGCCGAAACCTAGTTTTATACCTGTTTATTTTACCGATAGGTGTTTGTAAGAGAAGATGTGGCCAAATGTGGAAAATTTACATAGCCCAGAAGGAATCAGGCTCCTAAGGGCAGCTGCTGGAACTCACCGGTAAGTAGGTATTTGGGTTAACATCAATTAAATAAAGTAGCTAGTTAGTACCAAAATAAATCTATAGCTCAATGATAGAACTTCTGATACAGCATTTAATGTTTTGGGTTGTTACAATGACTAGAATTGTAACAGGACCACACACAGTATCTCTGAAGAAAGACGGGGATTTTTTTACTTTTATCATATTTCTGGTGATGCTTATAACCTTCACCTACCGGTAATTTTATCATAAATTACTATCTGTATTAAAACGTTTTATTGTTGTATTGTGAATTAATTATTATTATTCAATAAAACTGTTTATTCTTACTAAGGAAACTTATTTTTAGACTCCTTGGTAAGACATATCAATGATTATTGCGTGAAATCGTTATCTTCCATTCAACTGAAAAATAACATAGTAGGGATGCGTTGTATTTTTCTAAAATACGATTTTGCATACATTTTTCTTGTCCTTGGAAAAAAATATGTAGAATAATCAATTACAAACATTAATTGTCTTATTAGGTATATGAGATGGTTTAAAGCAGAGGCTCTCAAACTTATTTCGTGTACCGCCCACTCTGCCATACTTTACCATATTTCGAAATCAAAATCACAATCATTACACCTACTGTAATAACTTCAATTTAATTATTTATTTATAGACTCGTAAGTCTAAGTACTAGTGTAGTAGGTAGGTTTTCATTTTAGTTTAAAGTACTTTAGTAAGTATTAGAAAAACATAAATCAGCCTTCCCCCTAAACAGCTTCAATGGCCCTAATTTCTTCTGGGCCCTTTACCGCCCCACTTTCAGCCTCTGGTGTTATCGCCCACTTTGAGAAAGACTGGTTGAAAGTAAGTCTTGTAAAACCAAGCATTCAACATATTTTGTCATTAGAAGGGGAAGGAGTGTTATTAAATTATTTCACGTTTCTACGTGCATTTGAGGTGAATTTCCCGACAAATATTTAATTTCCTTTACTCATTAAAATTCAACCCACTTTTATATTAATTATGCGCATAAAATATTCAATCAATAACTACGGATTATCATTATCTAGACTGGTTAGCTCTTGACTAATTTTTCTACATACGGTACTTTTACCTTTAAATAGCACAATGGAAGTAGGTTGAAATTTCTATCTGTCTGATATAAACAAGCTATACTTGATAATCCGATAAAAAACACTGTATAAATACTGTTGTTTGTTAGCCCACATTATAATAAGTTCACATCTGAGACGCACTTTACACAGTATCTGAAAATACCAACTCTCGTGTGATACCACGACACCAAGTAAGTTTCCACTTCATTATCACATCATAAAGTTTTCTTGATCTTAGTAGATCTTAGTATTACTACCAAGGATTTAAACAAGCACTTCCAAAAATCTTTTCAATCCCCTGTTGAAGAACCCCATGCTGTATCTCCCTCGGAAAAACCACGCCGGGAACATTTCAAAACGTACCAGTAACATTTACGCTTTGCTACTTCCCGATTGGTTTTTCCCACTTGTTTAGGGTTTTTTAGCAGCACTCCGAGAATTTTTTGTCATTTAACTATTTTCTTTTCTCAGAATGCAGCGTAATCAAGATTATAATGCACCAGCTTACTCCAGTGGAAGTCGACAAAACAGCAATATTCATGTCAATGTTCCACCTAATCCAGGGTTTGGGTCTAGATTGGCCAGCTACCAACCGGGCCCGGGCGTTGGCCCCACTACAACTGTGCAGAGCTTCCAGCCCAATTCGTGTTTTATGTCTGCAGCAGCTATTCGAAGATTGAGCAATATTAATACACCACATCAACGCTTCGATCCTTGCTTTTTTTAACTGTATAATCACAAGAATCAGTTCCTGGAATAGAATCTCGATTTATGATGCGGCTTTTGTTTAAGATGTGATCATTAGCTTTAGGATTTTATTTTACAAATAAATTACTTTATGATTAACTTGATTTTTCTTTCCTTTTACTTTTAGTTTACCACCGATTGATATGTGGTGATTTTTTTCAAAATTCAATCTCTTAATGGGTAAAAAAGAGATGCGCGGTTGATACCGCGGGCGCATTCTAATCCAATGTATCTTAGCAATATACCAATATTCGTCAGACAGTAGGTAATTATTTTCTGGTTTCAATTTATTTGTTCACGCAATGATTTTCTGTCAGTGATTGGTGCTACGAACTGCTACGAATTGCTACGATCGATTCTATTCAGTTCTATGAACCCACATCGTTCGCTGGAAAAAAATATTTAGCAACAATATACAATATGATGACTAATTATGATGACACCACGAGTCATTTACCTCATACTCGATACTTACCATTTTTAGTGTCAAAAAGATATAATAAGTAGATTTTTCGCTTAATCCAATTTTAAATATGCGTTAACTTATAATATGCGTTAACTCATCATAATATCTAAGCGGTAAAAATTCTTATTTCTACACCTCAGAGTCAGTATTACTGATATGGCAGGCGAAAAAAAATCATTCATAATTGTTGAGTTACTAACGTACTAGTAATATAACTAGTCGTCTCAAAACTACGTCGAAAAAATGTATTTCAAGTTATTTTGTCTCATAATTGAAAACGCCTATTCTGCACAACATTGCAAAGAAGCATATCATAATAATATTATAGGTGCGAATTATTTTACTAATAAAAGTATTGTTTTTTCTCACAAGTGACGTAGGATAACGCTCCGAAGGTCGTGAGTTTGAATCTTATAATGAGCTTGAGCTTTCAGTGAAGGAAAACATCGTAGGGAAACCACAGCACGGTGGTAAGTTACTTTAAAGTACTCGACTGGCTGGCTACCACCCTCAAGCTGAAAAACTGTCGCCAAGCACCTGTTGGCGTGTTCCGGCAATTACACTTGAGAACCAGTTGCCTTTAAGGCATTGTAATAAGGTGTACAACACATTGGCTATCCCCCTGGTATTGGTAATGTCTAGGCTTAGGCGACGGTAGTCACTTACCATCAGGTGACCCGTCTGCCTGGTTGTCACCTGTGGCATAAAATAAATAAAGTAAAACTTAGTAATCGACATCAAGAACTTTTTAATTTGCTTGTATTTTGAGCGTTCTTAGGTACTACTTAGTAACGATAAGTATATGTAACGATAGTGTACCTAGTATTTAGGACTAGTAAGAGTACTACTATCTAATTATAATGATATTCATTATATTATTATAATTTATATAATTAGTGATTAAACGAACTTACCTGTAAGTGAAGTTCTATCATAATTATACGAAGGGCTTCGTCCGAAAAGATTAGCAGGATAATAGACACTTGTAGTTACGCACAGAACTACCAATCTCACACTTTAGTTAAAATACCCTCGTTATTTTTATACACAATAAAAATATAAAAAAGAGAGGGTACTTGTATTTTAATTGTCCGATACTTCGACTCTGTTAGTCATTTAGTTCAGAGCTGAAACAAACGCTTATAGTATTTCACGATTAGATAGGGTAGCAATTAAAGCTGGGTAGGGAGTAAGTAGGGGTAAATCACTTATTTACTTTAGGTACTTTAACAATACCCTAAAATAACATAATATGCAATACCTTGCAATTATAACATTTGTGAATCTCAATTGAGATATAAATAGCCTTAATGATTTTCAAAAAAAAAATTGCTAGCAAAAGAGTGTCGATTTGAATTAACTGCAACAACTCTATTATAAAATCTTCCGAATGTCAGTGAAGAACCGCTCCAACCTGCAGTTTTTCTAATTAAATCCGAACTGACTCTTAATGTAGTCCTCCTAATGTTTAGTAGGTACTAGCATGTCTTGTGCTATGTGCAGATAATTTAGAGACGTCAATCAATACCGCATATTTTTAAAGTGGATTTGATCTAACTACTCAGAGTTTGACATGTCACGTTTTTAAAGTTTTTTTTAAAGTTATGAACAGAAATTCAGTTTTTTTTTTTTTTTTCAAATAATTATTTAACGCTCTTGCAACCTTCATAAAAGGGTAAACTAAGAATCGCTTGTTTCCAATTTTTTACGTTTTAATGAGGTCTGGGATTTAGTAGAAATCTCAGTACGAGAAAAAAAGAAAACTATATTTTGTACTCTTATTTTTGAAAATGTCTGTACCCACTCTATGTGCTGTAGCTATAGCCAACAATGGTTAATCTATCGTTCGATAGATCTTCATTGGGAAACCAAAGTGATAATCTATCTGAAACTACAGAAATGTCTCATGTAGAATCGTATCGTGGTAACGGCGGCGGCAAACGAAGAGACGCTTAACTCTGTCATCCGTACCAATTCTATGGCATATTATTAAAGAGAGAGCTCTGCTGACCTACAACTATTAAGGGTACCATACTGGGCACCTTCTTAAAAAAAATACTGGTAAATATAAATATAATATACATATATTACGTATCGATGCCTCAAACACATCAATATTATTATGAAAACAGAAAATATACCATTATCTCTGACATCACTCATACTGAGAGCTTTAGAGAATTCGCAGAGAGCGACGCCACCATGATCGGAATGGTGGAGATGGTGGTACACCTCTCCTCAGTAAATCTGTCTGGATACTATATCTGCAGCCAGGGAAATCTGCATAGTGCATGTTTTGGTTGCTAGAATGAGATAATTATAATTAAATTTGCATTAGGTTGCAAAAAAAAAAATAGGTCAATACCTATTTAGAATCAATATTCTAGATGTCTTAAAAAATAGGGGGTACCAAGGTTGAGTTGGCCAAAATGGAACAACAATAATTTCTCTACCCTTGACTGAAATAACATTTCTTAAAGTTTTAAGTATAACTGTGAAAGAGAAAAACAAACAAAAAAAATATGTTGACCAAGATACGAAGAATGCATTGATAGCATATGCGTCTGGGTCTCTTTACCTTGAGATAAACATGTAACATTTTTTATTAATCCGGCTTGTGAATAATTCAATCATAATTTTCACTCAATATCGGGATGTAGGTATTGTCGGACCGCAATTGTAGGTATTGTCGGATGATCTGATCTAATGTATAATGCAATTTCATAATTGTTTTTATTTTTACACCATTGCCAAAGGTCTTTGGTTACTTTATTGAGATGGGGGGGGGACACTTCAGCCCACCCATACAATTAACATATGAGATAGCCGTGGTGTTATCTATCCTTAAAAGAATTTGAGTCTGATATAAATCATGAGTGAATTTTTATACCGATGAAAGCTGCCATAATCTCTAATAAATTTATATGTTGAGATTTCCCCTGCTCACTCCAGACACCACTAGCAGACTTACCCCCAGTTGAGGCGTTAGAAAAAAAAAATTCAATGAATATTTATCAAGTTTGATTGTACTAACTGACTTATCAATCGCCTATCGAATCCATCATTTAAAGTCAGATGATAGAGATGAGGGTAAGGTCATAATCTTAATAGGGACAGATGTCCCAGGAAAACCAATAAGATAACAATAGAATCTAGTATATTAGTGATTCAAGTTATTCAAATGTTTATCTCTTTCGAATTATTTGGTGTAGGTACAACCAAGCATATTATTGTTGTGCATGTAGATGTTATCATCTCAGTCAGTCAAGCAAATGATCAAATTTTACAATTAGTTTTCCTACTAAACTTAATTAACTCCGATTTTATTTTAGTTCTCTTATTAGGAAGCTAATCGATGTATATATATATATATATTTTTTTTTTTTTTTTATCCATAAAATTACCTAAAAACTTGCAGCATGTGTTTGGGATCATATCACTTCTGTGATTTTTGATTATGAAAACTGAAGAAAGCAGCAGCTCTCTTGTCATAGAAGTATTTTCTTGGCAACTTCTGTAAGTACGAGAAACCAAAGGAATGGCAATAGTACATTTCATCATTCCAAGTGAAACGTAAAAATCTTTTTGAATTTTCACCTATTTTTACAACAAAAAAAATACCCGTCTTTTAGCTCCAAATTACACATGTAACTTTAATAGCAGTACGTACGTAGGTCTTTTAATTTGAAATGATTAGTAATTACAAATTTATTAAGACTTTCAGATTTAATATTAATCTAGATTCGCCATTTGGTTTTTGCCATTGGCTTATATTGGCCCTGACGGGGTTCACATTTAGTAATCGCACCGATTGATATAAGCTTATTAATAGTTTGATTGAACTATGCCTTGAAGGTATGCCTTCGAGATTAGAATAATGTTTAGGTTGTGGAATACTATTTTAATTTTTAATACAGGTCGTGAGAATGGGGTTTCATAGCCTCAAACCCAAGAAAGTACTTTCTGATCAGACGTAATTTGTATCCACTGATCATAAAACTAGGTAAGCTAATCTATCAGCATAGATTACCTCGTCTATCTTCGACCGCGGTCCGTCGGATATCATAGTTCTGCGAATCGGAGGAGGCGCCCTTCAGTTAAAACTCCGGGGTGGAGGTGGCTTCATCTTCTTATTTATGAGCGTCAGGATTAATGAACGCCTTGTAGTGGAACCATCATGTTGGGAATCGCATAAAATGCGTCCTATATCCATAAGTAGCTTAAACAGGGCGATATCTTTTTCTTCTGTGGATAAAAGTGTTGTCATAATTTCGCCCATTTATGATATAGTGCTATATCATGTTTGGGCGATCTGTTTCTGTTTATAAAATAAACCTTTAACCTTTTTGATTACAATTTCTGAGACTGCAGCTTGTACCTCTGTATTGAGGGTAGGTGCATCAATAAATGTAGGTATACAATTCTCAGGAAGAAGGTATTTGCTTATAATTTTTATAAGCTAATAATAAGTTTTTTTTTTTTTTTTTTATTACCGTAATGAATAAATTCAAATTGCACGGCAAGGTCTTTTTGGATGTTCTTTTGAACAGATTTCATAGCTGATGGATAATGTTATTCATAGCTAGTGTAAAATTATCCAATTCAACAACACTTGCCGGCTGAACTTCTGTTGTTACAATAACTTCCATACCTTCTGGTATAACGTAACAGGTGATCTCCGATGCTCCAGGCTAAGGTGATAGCTCCCTTTCAGCCAAAGCTAACGATGAAGGCGAATAGCGGCTGGAGTCGGATGAGACTACCTGATTGGCTGAAATTGGCGGTGATAACACCCCTTCAGTTCGAATCGGTGGAGCGGGTCACCCAGGAGTTGGTGAATTATAAGATCCCAATGTATCTTGATTCTGCGTATCCATTTTGGTTTTGAAGATTTGTCATCCGAAATGACATTATGATTCAGTAAAGGGTAAAGTAAAACTCAATAGCGTAGTACTGTTAACCCCAGCATCATAAGAGTAAGTTACCCTCAAATCGGTGTAACGTGAACTCTTTCCAATCGATATTGAAATTTACATTTGTAAGTTACCCTCAAATCGGTGTAACGTGAACTCTTTCAATCGATATTGAAAATGACATAAGATTCAGCAAGGGGTAAAGTAAAACTCAATAGGGTAGTACTGTTAACCCAGCGTCATAAGAGTAAGTTACCCTCCAATCGGTGTAACGTGAACTCTTTCAATCGATATTGATAAGCAATGCAAGTCACACCTCAAATAACTTTGTGACGTGAGCCCTATTGTTATGTAAGTTGTCTAATCCCGTTACCTCCAAGAAATTGTACCAATGAGCCCCATAGAGAGAGATGCGAATTACCATCAAACACTGTTTAGTGTGCATAATAATTTATCTTAATATAGGCATGTCATACCTCAGAGTCGTTATGACGTAAGCCAGATAAATCGGATTTAATAAACCTGAGTAAGTAAGGTGATATTTTTTGCTAATAATAGCATGAGCACACCAATAAATAACTTAACATACCTTCTAAAGTATTTTCTAAATAACTTGAAGAATCTGGAACCACGGAGCGTCGGCGTCTTTTTTCCTTAGTAATTTTTATAGAACACTGTCTTTTAGACATAATTTAATTAGTTTTATAAATACTTTTACAATATATAAGATGTTATTAAGAAGAACGTGTGGACTGGCCAGGCACTGAAACGCGAATGACTAACAGAGTCGAAGTATCGGACAAGTAAAATATAAGTACCCTCTCTTTTTTATATTTTTATTGTGTATAAAAATAACGAGGGTATTTTAACTAAAGTGTGAGATTGGTAGTTCTGTGCGTAACTACAAGTGTCTATTATCCTGCTAATCTTGAGGACGAAGCCCGAAGTATAATTATATGTATAGTAAGTAATTTTTATATGTGGGCGGGGCACATAGCTCGTAGAACCGACGGCCGATGGGGCAGAAAGGTTCTCGAGTGGCGACCACGAACCGGAAGGCTCACCGCAGGCCACCCACACGGTGGATCTTGTGAGGGTCGCGGGAAGCCACTGGATGCGAGTAGCGCAAGACCGGTCATCGTAGAGATCCTTGTGGGAGGCCTTTGTCTAGCAGTGGACGCCGTCCGGCTGATATGATAATGAAGTAATTTTTGTTTAATGCACAATATTGTTGGTTAAAAAGGGGTTAGTTACCTGTTATTGGCCTACTAAGTTAAATATTTCTGTCAAATCAATTTAGTACGCTGTTGGTTACCTAAATAAATAAACGAATAGCTATGATTATTTTAGTATCTTGATTTCCACACATAGTATGATGAGCGGTGACGACGTGTTAATCGCAGATATATAGTGACGGCAGAGAAGACGTTATTTTTCCGGATCGTTATCTCACAAAATATATCTTTGAGAAATACCCAGTTTTGACATGCGAATCTTATTGAGGTATCTATTTAAATCAGGGGTATTCCAGTCAATTGTGCTATTTATATTTCTTATATAGTTACTATTTTGGTTGGTTAGGGTGTAGATTTTTGCTTAGCTATAACAATCTATCTCTAAAATTTATTTTGTATAAAAGTTTTATTGAACTTTTATTAGGCACGTTTTAAATTGTTAATTTTGATTACAGTCGTATACTTTTATGAAAAGTTGTTAAAATTAAAACAACAACAACATAGTATTAATTTGTAGGTAATATCCAAATAATGCTAGGCATGCGAAAATATTATTACATACCTATAAAAACTGGATGTGTAGGTAAGGTTCTATTGAAAAACACTGTTTGTACAATATCTCTTTTGCTGAATGATCCTTTTACAAAAAGCCATTTTTTTTTTTCAAAATATCTCATTTGCAAAATGGGCATTTTCTGCTTTTGTGTGATTATCAAATGATTTCGATTCTGAAATAAAAACCTGATTAAAAGCACAAATTAATCAAAAATCCATGGGTTGCGAACAAATATCTGTATTATGTAGGAACATTTTGCTTGCAGTTTTTCGTTTCAAACAATTCAGTCAAGTAATTGCAGTCATCCTATACATATATTTCTAACTCAATACGTCATTAAATTAGGAGTAATCATTCAAAGTATTCTGACGTTTGAAGTGTATAGGGAATTTCAGGTGAGTGAAGCTTCCAAAGATAATTTTTTCAAGATAAAACAGACAGCCTTTATCGGTGAATAAATTTATAAAAATCACTAAAATTTGCTATATAAAGTTAGTTAATAAATAGTGCTGGAAGTGACTACTTCTTCAGAACCCAAATCTTTGTTACATTAAGATTGCGGTAAGATACCATTTGTAATTGCTTGTTTGAAAAACATAAATAAATTAAATAAAAAGTCGATTATTTTCGACATCTAAATAAGTTAAAACCTAAGTTACTCTGTAATTGCTAGAGTAGGTATCATTATTTTGTTTAATTTAATATGACATGCTAAGACACATGAGACCTTTTAACAATAAAATGAAAACACCTGTACCTAAATAATTTAAGCCTTTTAGATTGCTGGAAAGATTGCAGATCGATATATTTTTATTAATAAAATAAATAACATATAAAAACAAGATGGCTAATATGATCTGCTAATAAAGGGTTATGTCATGATTACCATAGGGTCCAGAAGTAAAAATAATTCAACGTAATATTTCATCTAATTTAGCACGTGTACTATAAACAAAGCATCTTTATATAAAATAGTACAATCATAACATTACAATCTACCCATGTCATAACTTGCGGATAGCGCAAAACCGGCCATTGTGGAGATCCTTGGAGGAGGCCTTTGTCCAGCAATGGACGTCCTCCGGGTGACATGATGATGATGATGTCATAAGTTTAATTGAAATCCGTTAAGCCAGCATTTAACTACTTTACTTCACTACAATAATGTTAATATTTTTTGATAAGTTGGTATCGAAAATAACAGCATCCTTCTTTTTCCCGTTTTAGTAATTAAATAAAAGGAATGGAAAGGCTCAGTAAAGTTTTTGATGTTTTTCCGAACATGAATTTAATTTTTATATATTATTTTACTTTTATATATATAGATTTATGTATGGTATATTTTGAGTGGATTTTGATGTAAAATGGTATTCTTTTGCCTGATGCATAAAAACTAAATGTATTGAAATATCGAATCGCACATTGTCTCTTTGCAGAAATGTCTGGACCCGGTGACAAAAAAGAACAGAAGCCATACCGCCCACCTCCATACGAAAAACCCCATGCACCTCCAGATAATATCAGAGATCGCCCCAGAGCCTGATCAAATCATGATAGAACATGCTTCTTCATAAAATAGCATCGGCTGAGTCTGTGATGTGATAATTATACTTTAGTTTAGAAGATATCATGGCAGACTTGTATTTTCCATCAATGTTATACATCAAAGGCTATTAAATTATTTTTTAGATAAAGTGTGCATAATTATCTTTGGAATAAACAGTCTCGCAAAAATCAATTAATCAGCATGGACTACGCTTCGCACATAAAGTTTGGGTCTGATACTGATCAATTTAGATGAAATTGGACATAAGAAGATATAAAAATGTTATCTAACTCCATATAATATTTAACTCCATATAATATTTAACTCATTGACAACCTTATATAACAATTTGACAGCATACATCATCTACGTGCGACAGTCTGGGAAAACCCCACGTCCAAGGAAAGGGAAAACCCTACAAACAAAAAATATTCACAGAAAATGATAAAATGCATCTTATATTTATTATTATCTTATTGAAGTAAAATTGGTTTGCTAGATTCTATAGAGAGTCTATTGAATGGATTAAATTTATAAAATGCTTAATTATTATTCATTTAAAATATAGAGAATCTCAAATAAATATTTTTGTTTTATTTCATTTCAGTATTGTTACTGAACATTACTTGTGTTTAGTCATAACCATCATATTGGTTATGAATATAGTTATAGAGTCGAGTTGAGTGGACGGATATACAAACAAATGTCATCGTTTTCAAGCATAAATTTATATCCTGAGCTGAGAATTAAAAATATAATAATAATAAGATTAAGAAATTTGATTTTGAGTCTTTATTTCTTAATTAATAGCATATTAGGTATATCACGTATTTTTTGTTTTAATATGTGATTCGATTGTAATATTTTTACTAAACAATAAAAAAAAATGCACTAAATATATACATACTAAATTAGAAATAAAACTAATAGGCGATTTAAGGCGATGATAGCTCAGTGGTAAGTGACGTAAGGCGATGATAGCTCAGTGGTAAGTGACGTCGAATACCGCGGCGAAGGTCGTGGGTTCGAATCCTACAATGAGCTTGAGCTTTCGGTGAAGGAAAACATCGTGAGGAAACCATAGCACGGTGGTAGGGTACTTTGTATTACCCGACTGGCTGGCTACCACCCTCAAGTTGAAAATCTGTCGCCAAACACCTATCGGTGTGTTCCGACAGCTGCACTTGAGAGCCAGTTCCCATCTAGGCTTTGTGTGCTTACCATCTTCGGCCACTTCGTCACTTACCATGGTGAGATTGTGGTCAAACACAAGCCTATCGAATATAAAAAAAAAAAAAAAAAATAACGTATTGCATTCCACTTAAGTTATATTAAATACCATAAAAATATGTGATCACGAAATTATACATGAATATGTAATCTAGCTTAATTTACCTCAAATTATCAATAAAAACATAAAAAACACAACTGCCGTTACAAGAATTTAACTATAAAGTTCAAAACAAGTTGTTTTATTTTTTACAGCAGTCATGAGAAAGTTTTCTGTAAATTAAATAATAAAATACAGTTTTATTACAAAACCAAATATCTATATCACAATTAAACATAGAAGGTTAAATTATTAGTAAAGAGTAGGCATACTAGGTATATAACTAAAGGAAAAGAAGACAGGGACGACAACTGAAAAGATGGGACGACAATTGCAGGCAAACCTTGGACTAGAATAGCACAAGATAGGGAAAAATGGACACGGTTTGAGGAGGCCTTTGCCAAAGGGCACACAGATTTCATTTTAGATAGAAAAGGAAATGAATTAAGAATAATTATTTAGTAGTAATACTAGGTAGGTTTAGGTACTAATAAAAAATAAGGATACAAAATCAGTTTTTCATATGAATCTATCAGGGATCTCTAAGTTTTATTACTCATTCACAAACAATTGAATCAATATAATACTGTAAGTAATGATATTCATGATGGTTCCGAGCAGCATAGAGTAGTTGAGGTGAAACAGATTGCAAGCAGCGAACTGCAGGCGGTTTGTACTCAATAACTGCTTAAATGTTACCAGTGAGTTCTTTACAGTTTGATCTGAAAAATAAAAACCAAAAAAAATATTAAAATACCTATAGGTTTTTTTATTTTATTGTACCAGAAATTCCTTTTACTTCTCCAATCGCACATAATCCGTCCCCTATTTTTGTATAGCACTCACCGCATCGATAATCAATCATGCATTTTATAATTTGTGTTTCTGTTTGACCCACTTCCACTTGCAGCTGATCTTCAATATAACAGCCGATATAACACCAGTAAAATGGCAAGATGCTGCTTGCAATCACCAGCCAAGGGTACTTTGCCTGCATTAAAGAAATTAAGGCTTTTAAGCAATACTTCTCTTGTAAAAAAATCAAACGTAAAAGACCAATACATATATAGAATGTCCAAGCAATTTAAAAGATTTCAAATAAAAACCTAAAGACAGACTCCGCAGAAAGAAAGTCAAAATAATTTTCAGGTATTCTAGGTTTTCTTACCTGTTTGCAGCTAATAAGGGTTACACCAAATACTGCACTTGAAAACATCAGCCATATTGTCAGCAGAATCTAAAAATATAATTATAATGTGAAAGTGAAAGGGTACAAAATAAAAGCAACACGAACATTACCTGAATTCCATAATATTTCTCAAGGAGGTGTATACAACTAACTAAATTATCGTAGACTTTACATAGAAACTTTACATTCACTTGTGCTGTTTGATGGTCTTCTTCAATAAATCGAATATCGTGATTGATCAAATACTTCAGTATCTTCAACTTATCGTTTTCTGTGCTATTCGCTATTGTATGAGATATTTTTTTATTGAACATTAGCATTTCAGATAACATCTCGTTTATTATTTTTAACGAAGCCAATAGTAAAATCAAATGTATCATCAGATCCAAAATATTTAAGAATGTTGGAATTCTAGTCAAAAGCACAAATGGTGGACTTGTTTCTATAATTTCCATAACTACCAGAATAATATATGAAATTATTGGAACTGAAAGCCACATAAACATTTTCATAGCCATCAATTTGCAACTGCGGTCACAAACTTGTAACTCGTCCATAGTTTTATTTATAACTTCATAAATATCATTACAAATTTTATCTCTGTTAATAATGTTAATTATAATAACGAGCACATTTACTGCTACATTGTTTATCACTGATATTTGTTCCAAATTTCTTTTTAAATTAAACTCAAAATTTTCTAAAGATAAGAAACATCCCGTTGATATAGCAATTGCAATTAACAATGACCATAACTTTGACAATAGCTTAGCGCCACCTGATTTATTGGTAGTTTTTCCTACTCCAAATACAATATAAATCCAGTTAAGTTTAGAAAAATATTTATCAACCATTTTGCCCGTGTGTTTTAGGGAGTGCTCCGAAAATGTGGTTTACTTTGAAACTAAGACAAATGTAATCAAAATCATATAAAAAGTAGCAACAACAATAATTTTAATTCCAATTAGTTAGAGTACATATATCAGTAATAGTTTTCTATATCCTATAATTTATTCATGGACGTGTAACCTCTAGTTTTAACGTATAATTTAGTTTCATCATAAAGTTAATAAAATATGAAGAACGATTAAATTAAAAAACCATTAGAGATTGACTACCTATAATGACTGTACCTATGTAAAATTATGTATGTTGGTTGATTGAGTGATAACTTGATAACCTATGATTAATAGTTTTATTCTAGATACATAGGTAGGTAAGTAGGTATATGAAAATATCTTGTGCAATTTTGGATTTGCAATTTATAGTAACAATAAATGATTCATGATAAAAAATAAAACCGGCCAAGTAAGAGCAGGAGCCGAGCTCACGTGGGGAGCGTTCCGTACACAGGTTCCGTACTATTTATTCTAAAGAAGAACGACACTATTCCTAAAGTATGAACTCTAGAGATCACGCCAGATTAATGATCTAGGAATCACTATTAATGATTGTATGACTGGGTGCTTCCCAGTGCCGTAGCGTAGCGTGGGTGTCAGCCGCCCGAAGTGGAAGAAAATTTTGCCGCCCTTTATTTAGGTATTTTAATTTAAAAGACTAATAGGTATACAGTTTTTCTAAAAAGCTTTAAGGCAATAACAGTCGTCAAAGTCATCATAGTAGTTACAGGTTACAAATAAAAAGTCATATGGTTATTATTACATTATTGAACACTATTCTTTATTATGATAGATCCTATAAAGGTTCCGCTTTTTCGTTTTGAGGTACGGAACCCAAAAAAGCAAAAGTACCCACATAAAGTGCGACTTTAGGCCATTGATATTCTCATCGCAGTGAATTTATCTAATCGCACACGATATAATAATCAGATAATATAAACAAACGATGTACAACTAGAAACCAGTGAAGCCGCGGCACTTGTGTGCTTTCGTGTTGTTTATTTATTTTTTGAACAAAGAAGATTTCATAATGTCACACTGTGAGTATAATTAGCTTGTTGGTGAATTTATTAACTTCGATATGTTCATGATGATTAACAAAATTTAACAAGAAACTGTTTATCCGATTTACACTAACAGAAAAGCCAATGTATTAAACTGAAGGTCTTTACATTGGTGAAAACTTTTTACAATACCTAATGGTAAAGTAACTAGAAAAACCTACCTTACCTACACTTAGATATTAAATGTAATTATTGTAGGTATGTACCTACCTCTACTTTAATAATTTCTATAATAATTTACAAAGTATGCCTGTAATTGGTTCAAATTGATAAGTCGATAGATAATTTTAGATTAGAAACGGACAATAATACCTTTCTCTTTATTATAAGAATTGTGATGTTGATTATTGATAGTCATAGGTACTTACACATATTGCATCATATTTTATTGAATTTCTCTTGATTTTACCTTGATACAAACTGGAGGCTGTAATAATGTTCTAGTCAAATATGAACTAAGGTTTTTGCTTTCTAGTTTTCAGATAAATCCACTACACTATATAAAATTGTTGTTCTTAAAACTCTTGGCTCACATAATATAGAATTGCAGGAATCGTTATTTATGTTATCGTAGTTCTAGACTCTACCTCATTGTTTTGTGTATTCCAAACCGGTGGTAGAGTCAATTGTAACGTTCAAAAGTGCAATATAAGGCCCTAAACTTAACAAATTTGTTTAAATTTGTGTTTGATTTTGTTTTTTCATACGGTAATAATCGTCTATTTATACATAGATAGAAAAATTGTAAAAAGGAAATTCTAGTGAGTATAAAAAGATTTCTTTTAATATTGTTAGGAATCTTTTAATACCGTTTTTTATTCCCTCTTCTAGCATTCAATAATCCTGAAACTATTTCATGGATAGCTTATACCAGCTTTTAAATTTCAGTACCTCCAAATGGTCCACCCCCACCATATTACGGGTATACGACACACCAGTACTCTCAGCCGCACCCCCATCCTCACCCGCACCAGTACTCGCAGCCGCACCCGCACCCGCAGCCGCCCGCACCGGGCGCGTTCGCGTACCTGCCGACACCCGTGGTGATGCCTATGGCGATGTACCCACCACAGCCTGCGCCTGCGCCCGCGCCGCCCCCGCTAGAGCCGCAGTCACAGCCGACATACGTCACCAACTATATCTATCAGAATCAACCTACTTACGTTGAAGGTGAGACTATTTTACTACTTAGGTAACGTAAAAAATAAATAAATAATTAAGATGTGTTTTAATTAAGACTTTTTTTTAATTTGTATCGACTTGTGTTTGACCGCAATCTCACCATTGTAAGTGATGATGTCTCCGAGGGTGGTAAGCACACAAAGCCTAGATAAGAACTGGCTCTCAAGTGCAGCTGTCGGAACACACCGATAGATGCTTGGCGACAGATTTTCAACTTGAGGGTGGAAGCCAGTCAGTCGGGTACTTCAAAGTACTACTACCGTGCTATAGTTTCATACGATGTTTTCCTTCACCAAAAGCTCAAGCTCATTGTAGGATTCGAACCCACGACTTTCGCCGCGGTATCCGACGATACTACTACTGAGCTATCATCGCCTAAAAATACTACTTTACTACTTCAATGGTGAATATTTCAACAAAGTTTTATTATTTTATTAGAACTTATTTCTGCAGTACATCCGTTTGGACAGGTAGTAGGTAGTTGAAGAGATATTTAAGAAAATCTGGAGGTCATTCAAAAATTTACATTACAACTTAGCCAAAATAACAAAGATTACGAAAATCTATTTTCTAAAATATCTGTTTTAATTCTTTTGTCAAAGTCTTTTGTCTTTTGAATACAAAGTGGACAGTTTTAAACACTATTTTAAGTAATACTTAAGTACATGTCTGTAAACTTAATATTCATACATTACAATCACTTCGTATTATAGTTACTAAATACAAAACCAGTCAGTCATGTTTATTGCATTCTTTAACAGTGTAAGTTTAATTACAACTTAAAAAAAACTCATAATACGAGTATGTTAAAGATTCAAAGAATTTGCTACATATAACAATAATGGGTCTGAAACTAGATAAATTCTTACCATCTTACGTATATTGCTAGCTGATTTGCATGCAAATAATTTAAAAATATTTTCCAGATCCAATTGATTGGGTAACCGCAACACCAACGAGCGCCGCATCTCACGCAACGCGAGCCCTAGTAGCAGGGAAGGAGGGTTGGGACGGAAGCCCCCTGTGGGTAATCAGGGCCCATCACAGCGGAGAATTTGTACCCGGAAAATTGGCAATTAAACATCGATCGGCCTATATACCTCACGGGGGGAAAGAAGTGCCCGTACATCATTTTGAGGTAGGAAGACTTATGGAACTTACCCGCGATCCCAAGGGATTAAATGACTAATCGCGATACAAAGTATTCCATTTAATTCATGAATTTTTAATTAAAGTTTGTTGAGCTATTTCGGGGGTGATTCAGTGAGATACACAACCTATATTATTATAATATCATCAGAAATTCATTATATCATGAATCTTATAAATATTATACATTGGCTATTTACTTACTTAGCCGATTACTATGCGCCTTTAGCCTTTCTACTGATGAAAATGAAAAGACAGACATTCTACTCAAAGAATACTAACTAATACTAAGAATAAAATATTTTTTAAGATAAAACTATTTAGTTGTCTACACTGCTGAAGTATATTTAATGATCTCATTTACGCAAGCTGTACCCAGTTAGGTTTTCTTTGTTTAAGTCTTCTAAAAATATTTCTAAGAGCTCAAGGCTGTTTAATGATAGACACGTTACAGAAGCAAATACGTCTTAGGGTCAGTTCACACCGAGACGCGACGCAACGCGACTATACTGGAAGAAGCCGCAGCGCTGCGTGCTGCCACTTATTCTGTATTCTCACAATGAAATGTGTATCGTTTCGTGTAGTAAATAAAGTTATATTTTGAGTCGCCCTATAAAAATGTGCGCGGAGCGTCGCGTCTCGGTGTGAGCCTAAAAAAGATCACTGTTTATTGATTTATACAAAGTATTGATTATTACACGAGTGCCTAACATTTATTACATACATATTTAAATATAAGAAACTGCAGATAATATGGTAAAGAAAAACGCGGAAGAAATATAAGATAGAAGAGATAGAAATGTAAAAATAATTAATTTTACCCAACGGGTTGTTAGTATTTTTCGACTAATATATACAATGCGTGTTTAAACTTCGAATTCCTTCACAGAGAATTTATGTAACGATTAATAACATGTTACATGTTTCCACAATTAAACAAAGCAATTATGTTAATTACGCAATTCTGCAATATAAAAACAGTTATTAGAAAATTAATGAGATGAGAGAGAAAAAATCTAAGGTAAAAATAAATACCTATGTGGGTGTGTGTGTGGGGATTTATAGAGAATAATAAGATTTTTTATAATTCCGCAGATTCTATTAGCTAATTCAAATGCAGTTCAATGGTTGACCGCAAGTAACGGACAGATTCCTGCTGGAGCAATTGCAGCTGGAAATACGCACAGCGCAGAACCCCTCTACATAGGTCGAGTGAGGCATTTGCGATCTATCACTCCCGGCAAAGTGAGTTTTTTCACCGTTATAGCATTTGGCAGAAATGTAACCTGTATCTATCCCCACCCATCCGTTCGGCCGAATGCCACATCTTTATTTAAAGACTTTCAGGCCTATATAAATGAGTAATTACTAAAAAGCAGGTAGGTACCTGTTTTCTGTAAACCGTGGTATTCAGGATAGAATACCAGAATAGAAGTCAAAAAGTATTTATTACAAGCTTTATAACTTGCAATGTATGTATGTTTTTCCGGGGTGAATCTTGCAACTCAATTTTGAAGCAGATATCCCTGAAATTTTGTTATACACGTTTAGTTTGGATGACAATGCATGGTCAGCTGTGTGACGTCATTCTAAAGTCCAACATGGCGGAACACCTAAGAAGCGGACTATTATTTTTTAATGCAATCCTACAATATGGGTATCAAATGAAAAGGCTTGCTGAGAATAACTCAAAAAATAAAGTGACGTCACTCTGAATCTAAAGCTTGTTTTAAATATTTGTTTTAACTTATAACTATTAAATAAACATCTTTGTTAGACTTTCATTAAAATTGTTGATATGCGTATGCAGTTTTTGTTTAAGTATACCACCTTTAAGGTGACATACAAGCATACAGCCTGCCTGATGGTAAGAAGTCATAATAAGTATATAGACCCTTGCAACACTAGCAGTTTCAATCGCGCGGTGAAGACTATGGAAGACTATGGAGCTTGTACTATGGAATCCTATCTGTATTGAAATTAATTCACTTGTTAACCGGATATTTTTCCCCTGTACTAAATTTGATTTGACTAATATAACTAAGGCCTAACTAACTTAAAATAAGTAAAACCAGTATATTATTCCTACCTACTAGTTTTTCGCCCCGTGGTTACACCCGCGTTCCCAAGGGATCTTATCTTTTCCCCGAATAAAAAGTATCCTATGTTTTATTCCAGGATATGATCTAAATGTGTGCCAAGTTTAATCAAAATCCGTTCCGCCATTTTTGCGTTATTGAGGAACAAACATCCAAACAGAAACATACAAACGTTCACATTTATAATATTAATATATTACAATGAAATCAAACGCTAAAAGTTGAACCGGTATGACCTAGTTTAACTGGTAACACATGCACTTATTTCAAGAAAATTTCAAGAATGCCGCTTTTACCAATCGGCGAGATTCCCAGCAGGCTGTCTATGTTACCTCTTGGGATGGCCAAAATAATACGTTGCCAAAAATCTGCCTGCCCGACGAGTCTTCTGAGGCGTCTATGAATTTTTTGCTAATTTCAATTTTAATTTATTTTCAGATCCATCCAAGTCACGGCTGCTGCTACATCTCATTTGGTGGAAATGAAATTGCTTATAAAAGCTATGAAGTACTTTGTAGAGTCACATGTACGCTAACGATTTCCAGTAACTAATATAAAAAATCGGTATAAACAATTTTATTATTGATCAATATTTTAGTACATACAAACCTAAGCTACCTACCTAGGTTGGTACATAGATACATATCAACTGCTGTATCTTAGTATAAAGTACCTATTGATAACATATCTGTAGCAAAGGATATTCGTTATCATAGATTTCTTTTCGCATTATTCATTCCAATGAGCTTATTTTAATTTTTAATTACAAACCTACTTATAATAAAACCTATAAGTATATATTATAATGGTTTTGTTCGTGATGTCATGGACGAGAGCCCCGACTGAAAACCAGCGCAAGGGTTAGTACTTTTGCTAATCCTAGCTTTTTATGCTGAGTCGGGACCTATTCCAGGCATGACGCAACATTATTTTATTATTGGTCTTTTTTGTATTCATGTTTCTGTGTATGTAGGTTAACCTTAATGTAATGTTGTGTGTTGTCGTGAATAAATGTATTTTCTTTCTTTCTTTCTTTACTTTTTATCATGTTTTCTAATAATGTATAAAACATATTGTTATAATAATGTAATTTGTTTAAAAGTAAATTAAACATTCAAACTAATCATTTTTTTTATAATTTTCTTGAAGTAGTTTTATGATTAGGAATATGGAAAAGTCATGCCGAGATTAATATAGGTAATAAAAAGTTAATTGTCGTACCAGAGAACGTTGTATAGGTACCTAATGGTTTTAGATCTTGTCTCTTGATATTTTATCAATGATATTGTTCACAATATTGCGGGTATGCATGGGCAGCGCGGCGGCGGTCACTTACATTAGTTGATCCGATCTCTTACCACCTTTAAACTTAAAAATAACTACAAATCCGGATTGGTATCCGAAAAAGAGCGATTCCAACTCCACGATAAGGGCCGGCTGACCAAATTTCATCACGATTCACGAGCTGTCCCAGCCACCTAACCTACTAACATAGTGTAAGTATTAACTGTTGCTTCTGTTATGCGAATGCGATAGACATTTTATAGTAAATCTTATGTCTTTCGAATATTTCAAAATGTGAAAAATAAGATTTGATTATGTTAAAAAAATGTGAATTCATTTCGCTCCAATGGATTTATTAAATGTTTTTATTTAAAAAAAAAGTGTGATTAAGCTGAAAACAATAATATACTACACTAACATCTAGCGGGATCAATTGCAACACGTCTAATTAAAAGTATTCGCGTCGAGCCTTTGATAGTTTATAACATAACTAAAGATAGTGCCAAATAGAACTGCATCCCGTTATAAGGGAAATTCGAAACGGGAATATAATACTAAAATTAACTAAATATATTAGTCATGGATTTAATCAATTATACTTATTTAATGCTAAATATAAATAGGCAGTTGATGACAATCATTATCTATGCATTGGACCAGGTCCAGGGCCGTCTTCTACAACCATCACAGGGCCGGGCGGGGGATTCCATCCTCCGTCAGAAGGTTGCTGGACAACGTCTACTGAATCACTCGGACCACAGCAACTTGAGCATGAACCCATGATTTGAATCTGGACAAAATTTATAAAATAAACATAAAGATTAGGCTTTGAAACTCATCATGGTAGGCTGAAGACGTCCACTGCTGGTCAAAGGCCTCCCCCAGACCCCCAAGGATCTTCATGATGGCCGGTCTTCCTTCAATTATAATACTGATGATACCAATACTGATATGATGATTCAGATTAGGCTTTGAAACTAAGCACGTATTAAACCTAATCATGAAAAATCTAAACATGAATGCTGTCATACAGCTGACTGAATGCTTTAATCGAATTGAGGCCTCACGATTAAACTAACTAGCTAACACACAAGAACTTATTTGTGTGATAGATAATGTACCTATGCTAAATCGATTTGTTCAATTGAAATACTTGGTAAAGGTCTAACATTCACATAGATATTATGTAGGAATGCTAAATTTCTTACGTACCTGTAACGTTGCGTTGGTGGCCCTCCAAACTCGTGTCTAAACAGGTACTGATTTACTTTACATAAGCTTGACAATATTGTTTCATAACTAACTGAATCGCTAATGGATAAGATAATAACAAAGCCTGTAGATACTTCTGCAGTCTTATCGTAGTTTATCGATAAGTGAGTCATATCTTGCCTGTTATATTTTGTCAATTCCCGGTAAATTGATACCTTATAAGATATGTTATTTGTTTGATACAAAAATAATAATAATGAGTAATCGGTTTATTGTATTCAAAGGGTACTACTATAAAATTGGGTAGAAAAATACTCAAAACTTGCTAATAAAAATTACGTAGGTAATGTACCTATATGACTGACTAATTAGTCAAACAAATGACACATTTTTGCTTTCAGAATACTATCTACATTCCGATGAAAAGTTGGAAGTCTGTTTGAGATATAAAATTAAGTACTCATTATGATTATCTAGGTATACAGGTTGTTCCACGTTTCCAGTAGCACGACAAACTAAAGGGAGAGATAGGTTGGCGGGTCAGGGTCACCTACCAAATATACTAACCTAGTAATTGACCTGTTTGTATCAATCGATGAGGTATTTAGTACTACGGAAGAACGAGCTGTTGTCTACAACACAGGCTAACCTAGTGTAGACTCAGCTTCAACCTTTATAGTTGCACAACAGTTTGTGTGTTTAAAAAATATAATTTTGTCTAACTTGTGTAACCCTGTCATGGCCTTACTGCTTAAAATTATTGTTTTAATATTATATTGTGTATGTACGCTGTTGGATTACCTAATAAATAAATAAATAATTAATATTTCAATTTGTAATAGGTTAGCTTTGAAGATAATAAAGATTATTATTATTATTATACAAAAATTTCCTCAGCAAAACTGTCATCATTTTCGAGATATTTCAGATTTGTATATTTAAGTATCTATTGATATTTGATGTTTTTTTCTAATAATCATTTAATTTCCAATAAAAATCATTTACTGAGGATATTTTTGAAAATTTGGTAGGTGACCCACCTATCTCCTCCTTAAGTTTGTCGTACCTACTACTTACCGGACCTGTATAAATAAATAAAATTGAAGTGTCTTTTTGTGATTTCGAAATAACAGCTTTTTACTAGATACATAAATAATAAATAAATAAAATATGAAACGGAACATAAAACAAAAAGAAACATTTTTTTATTTTTTTCTCTGTTTGTTCCAGCAAATCTCTGAAACGGCTGGACCGATTTTGAAGGAAACATTTTAAGTATATTATGATTTTGGCACCCCCCTGAAACTGCGGGGCAGGTGTCCCGGTTTGCCCACCCTTAGGTTAAAAAAAATGTACACGTTTAACAAAATGAAGTAGATATTTATTTACTATATGACTAAAGTCTACAAAATAATTGTCATGTTGTAGACGTAATTTCATGTAATCTACCTAATTGTTTCATCTCATTGGACCATGCGGCCCCGGTCCATGGTGGGGTGGTCCATGGCCTGGGGGACCATGGTGAGATGGGCCATGGTTTGGTGGTCCACCCGGGGGAGGAGGTGGCCCTGGTTCAGGTCCACAGCAGGATGAGCATAGACCCATATTTACTGAAAGGAAAATAATATTGATAGACCTTAACCTTACCTACTACACACTATAAATATGAAAGTTTTGTACGTGAAGATGTTTGTTACGCAAAGAAAGACAGATTTTGATAAAACTTAGCACACATGTAGATATCCTAGAATAAAACAGAATATTTTTATCCTGGGAAAAGATAAGATCCCTCAGGAACGCTGGTGAAACCGATATAGGTATAGATACCTATATCGATGGTAGGCACTCACCAAATGAAATACAGATGGGCTAAATACCTTACTTTGCAATAGGTACCTTACTTTATACCTATATAGGTATTTTTATATAAAATAAGAAAGCGTTATATTTCGGTGCGTTTCATGTAGATACTGATTATTTTCCCTGGCGATCAGCATTGATAAAGCAAAATACATATTCGGTTTTATGGCTATCGATAATAATATAATATGATAGGAATATCAAATTTCTTTAAATTTGATCATGCATGACTCATTTTTGGCTAGGAATTAGCTTGTCATCATTTAAGTAGGTACCGCTCTGTTCTCTGTGGTGTCTGAAATACATCGTGAAGTGACAATTATTAATTGCTTGCTTTAATAATTATTTGCTTTTTTTTATACCACTATGTGGCAAACAAGCTTACGGCCCACCTGATGGTAAGTGGTTACCGTAGCCTATGAACGCTTGCAACACCAGAGGCGTCACGAGCGCGTTGCCGACCTTGCATAAACCTTCTTACTCCTCTTTATTTGCTTATCATGATTGCTTTTGTTGAGATAATACTCGGTATCGAATGAAAAGTATCGACTTTTATTCTCGTTTCTCAGGCAGATAGATACCTACAGTACTAATCATGGCAACAGATAATCATAACCAGACAAGACAACGCAATGTCCACTGTAACTTTTCCGAACCATAAACCTAGTACTGAAAATTGAGACCATTGCAGCTTCGAGGAATATTTATTAGGAATATTATTGTGTAACGTAAAAAGTTAGTCAATAAGTTGAATTGGTAATCCACGAATCAATTAGGTTGAAATGCAGTGGCGCCCATATAACGTAACGTGCAAAGCGGGTTGATGTAAGTATGTGGGTGGTATCTTACATATTTTAATCATTCAGACATTATATCCATGTTTATTCGCCAAATATAATAAGAAACGGTGGCGAACTAACATCCTGATAGTGAAGCTAGAATCAGCTAGGTATGTAGCTCTGTACCGTCCGTTGTGGAGGTGTAGAAGGAAACCCTATCTACAACAGTTAATATCCTATATTATGATGATGTAATTAATAAAATATTTCTCATTTATCTAGTTAGTATTTACTTTTATTATATTCTTCTTTTTATCGAAATGGATCATTGTAATATTAAATAAATATTTTTTAACAAAACATTTGTGAATTTAAATTATTTTCTAAATAACTGTTGAATCCTTATAAACCTTAGATAATAATAATAATAATATATTTACTCATCTCATCACAACACAACAGTAGGATTAACAAAAGAGAAAAAGAAAAAACAAGAAAAGCAAAAATAAAATATTATCTTATGTAATAAAAAAATATATATGTATAAAGTAAAATTTAATTTAATTTAATTAAATAAAATGTGTGTCGTGTACCTACTGTGTGTGTGAGAGTTGTTGATTTCACGTATAGGTAATGCTATGGCTCCTACACTAGGCTAAGCCTGTCCTGTAGGTAGCCAATTCTTCGCCAAGATTGTCAAAATAAATTGTATAGTATATCAATGATTGGGTGTGTATATGGGGTGTGGGTGAGTATGCGAATGTGTTTAGTGCTTGGATGATTATATTTGCTTAAATTTGATGTGATAACTTTTAGAAGAAGTTCGATTTTGTTTTAAGTTTGATTTAATAGCCATTTGAAAAGTATTTTCTTAAGTTCTCTAACCGTACAGTATTTAATGGAGTATTTAGAGACAATTTTGTTGTAAATGTAAGGATGAAGGAAGGTGCCGAATCTACGTGCAAAAGAAGTTTTAATACAAAAGTTTAAGATAGGTACACCAACATAATAAATTAGTGCTTAAACTAACTTGACACTTTATTTATATTGAAGCTCATAATTAGAAAGTAAAATCTATTAGGTACAAGTGGGTTTGGGTAGATATTACAGTAGTTTTTATTTTGTTCATTCGGATAGACGACCAATAATAATATTATTACATTTATTTATTTTACTTTAACTTATTAATTACAATTTCAAATATATATATAAAAAATACAATATTTATATTTAAAATTATAAAAAACAACATCCAACCGGCATCGGGAACAAGGTCCAAGTTACCGGTGGTCAAGACTCCAGAGAGAGGAACTTCCTCACAATGCGTGCCGTCTCCAGGAGTACTGCCATCTGAATCTGGCCCTTGATCCAGCCACCTAACGTGAGCCTCTTAAGGTGTTTGTCGAGGCTCTTTGCCAATAGGCCATGGGCGGAAACGACTATTGGTACAATGACTGCCGTGTCAATATCCCACATGTCGACAACCTCGTGGACCAGATCAAGATACTTGATTTCTTTATATAATATTATTATTATCATTCCATTTATTTATATTACTTTAACTTATTTATTGCAATTTTAAATATAGATATAAAAAAAAACAATATTTATACTTAAAACTATAAAAAACAGCATCCAACCGGCATCGGGAACAAGGTCCAAGTTACCGGTGGTCAAGGCTCCAGAGAGAGGAACTTAATTATTATTATTATTCACTAGTAAAATTATATAGATATTCACATTTAAAAAAATCGAAGCCTCGGGTGACCGGCGGGCCCCCGAGCTTTTTCCGCCAACGCATCAGCTTGGCCATCCAATGAGGAAACGCTGCCAGCCTGCTGGAAACCTTGCCAATCGGCAGCAGCGGCAGCCTCGAAGGAGTTTTTTATATTTTATAGTTGTACATTTGTTTGTATATTTTGTACATTTTTTGTAAATAAATAGATGATTACCAATAATAATACAAAACATCACTTCTCAGTAATTTTTAACAATATTATATTAAAATTAAATATATTTTTATGAGGTAAGTATAAAAATAACAGACAGATTATCCGATATAAACTTAGTTTTTCAATATTATTATAATTGGTATTATTTCATCTCCAGCCTGGACCGTGGTGACCGGGTGGACCATGGTGAGGTGGCCCGTGGTGAGGTGGTCCATGGTGTGGTGGCCCATGGTGGGGTGGCCCATGGTGTGGTGGCCCATGGTGATGGTTTGGGCCAAGGTGAAGTGGCGGCGGGCCCTGGTGTGGTGGTCCACAACACAGTGAACAACACAGTCCCATTCTATCTGGAATTAATTGAAAAATTTAAATGCTTTAAACTGATATTATATATATTACCTAATTTTAAACTAAATTAGATATTTACATTATTATAACTACAATTAAAAAAACTAATCTAATCTAAAAACTACCTAAAATAAACTATAAAAGTGCGTCGAAGAATTCCTCCGCTTCGCCGTCGACTGGTAACGTTCCCAAGACTGGCAGCATTGCCACGTTGAATGGCAATGCTTAATCTTTGGCCAAAGTAAAAGCCAGCCTTTTGGTCACGGGAAGCGTCAACCAATCGTTTTGAAATATCCTTAAATAGGAAATGAGCACTCGGGCCCCACGACCCGACGGTTTTAACCCCAAACGGCTCAAAAATATAATTACCTATAAGGCTATTATATTTTCGCCGCTTGAGGTTCTCAGCGGATGCAGCGGCACCGCCGGCATGACACGCTGTGCAATTTAAATACAAAATCACAATTAACTAGCTCGACTATTATAAACACAGACACAGACACTATTTACGATAAACATCATCCAATACAGTTTACACTTGTACCCTACACCCATCAAGTGCCTACGTACATTCTATTGAAGTTATCGGGAAAGTCACAACGTTCGCAGCTCGCGGTTTCTGCTAAATAGCTAGATTACGTGAACTATAAATTAATTAATTTGTAATGATGTACATACATCCTCCCACACCAGAATTCCTCGTAATAATACGAAAATAACCACCTAACAGTTACGTACCGTACGGTACGAACAATATTTTTGGTAATTCGAAGAGCAAATCAACAAAGCGCGATTTCTTCATTAAACATATTCGAACATTTTCAAACAATACAAAAATAGAAGCACTTGAAACAAACATGTTTCCTATAGACATTAACTAATTTAAATATTAGTACTTTTAAGTTTTTATTTGCATTTTTGACTTTAATGGAGTTTCATAGGAGTGAACTGTGCTAACTATCAACTGAAATAAAGTGAATAATTGTGAAATTGCTCACCTGGTGACTAACAACTGAAATAAGGTGAATAATTAGGTACTTCAAACTATAAGTAAGTTTCAATACACGTTATAATTCATCACTCTACTTGTACAAACTGATAAATTCACTGGTGAAACTCTTAGATAAGTAATAATAATATAGGGTTCGATTTTGATAACGAAGGTACTGCGTGGTACTGCGCTGCGATGTTAAAGATAGTGTCATTACGAAGACTCGCCCGACTCTCTAATTCCTTACAGTGCAAGTGAACACCTGACCTATTCAGATATTCAACGCATCATACATTCAATACTGAAATTCGCGTAGGTAATGATAAATGAATGACTCATAGACAAATGACGGGTACAGGAAGCCATAAACTACTATGGTAGATAATAAAAAGTAGATTATTTATTATTACCTATACGTCGCGTCGGTGACCTTAAAACTCACCTAGATTTTTTTGTAAACATAAACTCTTGTAGTTTTTCCTGCAGATGTATGCTCGATTCCAAATTGGTCGAAGGTATAAGTGTCCAACATATACCACAGTAGGTTAGTAATTTCAACTTAAATCAGCATTACTATTTCTGTTTTACAAAATTAAGATGATTCACAATAAAAATACTTGAATACATTTTTTATACGAATAAATTTTATTATTTTAACAAAGAATACAATTCCATATCTATGTTTTGATAACAACATAATAAATGAAATAATCACACTATACTTATTGTATAAATAATTTAAAATTTTATTTAGTTCCTAGTCTACAAAATATTTTACTATAATAGTTAAATAAAACACCGAATACGAAATCTAATACGTGGTTTTTATTTTACTCCCTGTATATATACATACATATATGAAACAATACACATAAATATAATTCAATTCTCCTATAATTTATCATTCCTAAGTAAAACATAAAATTTAAATAGTAAGTATTGAAATCTGATAAAAGTACAATTTACATGAATTTCACACTCACTCGTTATATTTAACGTAAGCATGTTTATTTTACATTATTGTGCTTTTAAATAAGTGTTTATTATATTGCTACTTTCTGCATATAAAATAACGAAAATAAACTAAGTTCCTACCTAACAAATATTATGCATTATCACGTACAATAAATATCGGTAAGTATAAAAACAAGCTGTCGTTGTCGATAATGAATACGATTTACATACAATTATGCTTCTTTGGAATGTATAATCTAGACAATAGATCACAAAACTCATGAGCGACATATTATCTAGGCTTTGTGTGCATGAACCATATGACGTACATCACTTACAATGGTGAGATTGGTCAATTTAAGCCATAATAAGAGGAAACGCTGCCAGCCTGCTGGGAACCTTGCCGATCGGCAGCAGCGGCAGCCTCGAAGAAGTTTTTTATATACATATTATAGTTGTACATTTGTTTGTATATTATGTACATATGTTGTTAGCCATAATATAAATAAATGCTTTTACTGAGTAGGCTTCTATCACATATTAAGTACAATTACATAAATCCTGGAACATATCCACACTCGGCCATCTGCTAAGAAAGTTGGGATATCTACTTAATGTTACTGAAATTTTGGAAGATGTTTGTGACTCGAAGATGTGTACCGTATCAATTTGTACCATCAAATATATTCTTAACTACAACTAATAATAATAACCATCGATAGTAGATACCTATAACACAAAAAATATGAACAATAACTCAGATACTAATAGGATTTATTGGATATGATTTTTAAATTTCAAATAAATAATTCGAGCCGCACCACATGCATACATACTTATTTACTGATAAGTTCATTTTATATTTCGCCTAAGTACTAAATGACTTTGGTATTTAATAAAACAGAACCTAAGCTTTTGATGCCTCGAATTCTCTATATTTAATAATTGAACTCATGGTTTTCAAATGTATGGTAGATAACTAATTAACATAAAAAATCAGATCCTCAGAACAAATAAGTCTGAGATCACACTCTTACAACGTAAGCTAATAATCAACAATAGTACAATAACATTAAATTCATATTTTAATTTCAAGGCAGGAGTCAGTAGGGGTCATATCATGATAAAGGCCTAAACTAGAAGCGGTCATCTATGGAAAGGCCTTTGAAATCATTAGCGACAGAAATCAGTTTTATCTATATGGCGGTGGAGGTTGATTCATATATGTCGGTGCGTGTGGTGGCGTCGTGACGACATGGTGGTGATGTACCACTGCGGGCGGCGGGGGGTCGTCGCAGCAGTCGCAGCAGCAACAGGGGATGCAACAGCAGCAGCACGGACGACACGAAATGTTACAACCCATTCTGAAATGTTGACAACAACGTCTATTACTCTTTGCAAACTTACTTAAATTACTGTACCTATTGTTTTGTAATTGGTTCCACACATAGATATCAGAACATACACCTCTGTGGTTCCACAACAAGTATTACGTGTTTTTAGGGTTCCGTACCTAAAGGGTAAAAACGGGACCCTATTACTAAGACTTCGCTGTCTGTCCGTCTGTCTGTCTGTCACCAGGCTAGGCTGTATCTCAAGAACCGCGATAGCTAGACAGTTGTGATTTTCACAAATTATTTTTATTCAAAAATCAGGACTGGTGTTATTAGAATTAATCCATTTTTTTAATAGTTACACACTTATCAATATCATCATATTTAGCTACACGTTTTTAGCAGTCTCCGAGTTTTTAGCAGTAGCGAACTCTATCGGTATTAATAGTCTAATAACAATTTTTCTCATCTATTTTATAAGATTGTTAAGTGCCAATTTGATTAGCAATGCTTCTATTGAGACAGCACGGTAAATATGGACGTGTCAAGGCACTGTATCAAGGCGATGCTGACGTCACAATGCCTCTGATGACTTATTCCATTTAAAACGTATTAACTAAAGATAATTTAGTACAGCCAATAATGGCTCACTCACTTTGGTATAAACCAAAGTGACTAATTTGAACAACTATGAACACGAGTGACTATATATACCTATAGGTACTAATGTGCAGCATTTGTCACGTTGAAATACAAATTATACTATCCTGTATTACAAATATACTAGGTATTCATTCTATTTACCTAATGATATAGGTAAATAGAATATATGACCTGGGGTAGCTATAAATAGCGAATTAATACTTTAGTGCGAAATATGAAATTATTATGCGATGTGAAAATAGCGTAAAAATAAAAAATATATTTGGTCGTCCACGAAAAACTCACCTTTATAAACTTTTCATCTATACATAGGCTGTTGTGGTGGATAAGGGTAACCTGGTTGTTGAGGTGGGTAGCCGGGGTAAGCGCCGGGTGGCGGCGGCCCGTAAGGGTACCCGGGCGGAGGCGGAGGTTGTTCGATCACCACAGGCGGGTGGTGTACGTGGACAGTCTGAGGCGGAGGCTGCTGGCCACAAGCGTTCGGACACAGGCACGGCACCAGGCAGCAAGCGCTCAGTGCCAAACAACAGGGATTACAGCACGCGTCGCATTCGCCGCAGTCGAAAGAAAAGCACAGACCCATTCTCTTGCAACGTTGACTTTTCAACTAAAATCGATAAAATAATAATAAATTCCAATCTTTTTATCAGTATTCCTAATCGGTATTCAACGCTAATAACGACTCTAAATTATATAGAATAAGTCCAAGACTTCTAACGCAAGTGTTCAAAATGGCGGAATGTTATCAACGTTGATACTGTTATCGTTGGTCGTGTAGTTTTTATCTCATGATAAAGATGATACTTACATGCAAAGCTTTGTTAGTCATTTTATGTTTTTGTATGTATACCTGCAATCTAGAACGCAAAGGTCGACAGTTCCTTTATTCCTGCAATCGCTCAAATCATCATCTTTCCTATGCTATTTATTTTTGCGTTACATAGGCCGTTTAGTAAGGCAGGTTATAACGTAGGTGAAACCGCAGGGAACATCTATCTACACTTCTTCTTTTTCTGTCCTTATCCCACGCTAGGTGGGGTCGGCACAATATGTTTTCCTCTTCCACTCCGCTCTATCACTAGTCATACTCACACCTTTCATATGCATATCATTCTTCACGCAGTCCATCCACTTCTTCCTCGACCTCTATATCCATCCATACCCATGCTCAATACTCTTTCCTATATGTTTTTCATCCCTCCTCATATCATAACCATACTAAGACAACCTATTGCCTTTCTACTTTTCAGTCACTAGTGCTACCTACTTTCAAAAATCCTCTTATAAATTATATTCCTAAACATCTATATACACTATCATAGGTAAAAGTATGATAATAATAATAACATATTGAGATAATTGTATTAGCCGATACAGGTAGCTATAAAAAATAATTCCTTACCTACGCATTGTATGGCATTTTTAACAAATGTTATTTTTCATTTAGGTGTGTTCTCATAGCCAAGGTTCCTTACTAACACATGCAAAACATATTATATTGTCATGACGTTAGAATGTAGGTTAAAATTAATGTAATTGAAAACACGCCCAATACGGTGCTCTCTAATTTATTAAATATACCAATAAACAAGGCTTATATCTCAATTTGAATAATTAACCATAGTACCTAGTACCTACCCAAATAGTTATTTACTGATACAAAAACCATTCAAATATTTGAATTAGGCACATCAATTGAATAACAAACATAAAACACGTAACAGTAAAATGAAAACTAAAAAAAAAACTCCTGATTTTGGGCTTTATTTTGGAAATATTTATGGGGTTTAAAAAACTTATCTAAACAACCGGTCAAGTGCGAGTGGGACTCGCGCACCGAGGCTTCCGTACAAACTTGTAAATAGTTCGTTCATCACGGCAATGGAGTCTCGAGGATTTTTTTGAATTTAATTCGATTACGTTTATAATTACAACTCAAAGGTCTATCTTAATTGGTGGTAACTATGTTTGTATGGGGACACCCTTTAATTTTTCCTTTATCTGTGCTATAACACGTTGCTTCGTACCAAATTTCAAGATGGAGATACTTTGAACCATGAGGAACGAACTAGCCGTAGAACGTAAGCTACTTTTTTTAATCGACCCCTAAATGGATAAATAATGCTTGAAATGGCATGGCGTCACGATAAACCATTCGGACGAGTGACAAAAGTTGTTTTGCTTATGGTATAACATTTAAAAAAATTTTTGAATTGTCATGTCCAAGAATTATGTATACTAAATGGATAGGTAACTCTAAATACCTACTTGAAGCAAATACCTATCAATTGCGAAAAAGAGAAAAATAACAACTACGTTGGGACAATCTCTCTTTCTAACCCTACTTACCCTTAATGAAAGAAAGAGAGATTCACAGTATTCAAGCACTATCAGCAGAATTTTGGGAAACTGTAATTTATTTCGTAATTAGGTAATTAATAATTAGCTCTTTAATAAAACTAATAATTTGAATCGCGATTCCTGTTTTTTTTAGATAGTTTTGGGACGATCGTTCCATCCATCCGCGATATACCTACTCGTCTGAATATGAACACGAAATAAATTTTAATAGAAAGTCTTAATACGTAACGAAAATTAAAATATTCTAAACATCCTTACATAAATTATAAAGCGTAACGTATCTCTGTCTGTTTGTCCATTAACTATGATTATAACTAGAGAATCACAACACGAAAGAGTTTACAACTAAGTACTCTAAGTGTTTGGGTATTTAACTTAGGTACTTGTTCATGAAAAAAAGGTTTAAACTTGATCGTGCATCACGCAAAGTTATTTTAATAAAATTACTACCGTTTGCATTGCATGGAATATACGAGTAGGATAGGAATAGTAATAACGTAGGTACGGCTAGTATTCTACGAGCGAATGGGAATATACGTACTAGGTATAGATGGATTATTTAAAACCAATGTGGGGTATGACAAGCTGAAAATCTATACTAAGGAAGTTATATAGACATCTCGAAAAGCATTTCAAACTTTTGGTCCCGGTAGGTAGGTACATATAAAAAAACTAGATTATTTGTTAACGCATTCCCAGATTTTTTCAGTGTAAGTTCGTTCGTTATCTTCATAGCTTAAGTTAATAATATAATGATTAATTACAGGTTTAAAATGTTCAAGATAAAAATCTATGCAGGCACCTATTCACGATAAAATTTAATTATAATTGCGTAGAATCACATGATTTCACTGATAATACTTAAACAGGTTCACAATTTTAAAAACAAACATTAATTTCACGTTATTAGTGGACGACCAATTAATTGTTAGTATAAGCCCAGCGTTATTAATTACATACTTAAGTGAAAATATAAAACTCACCTTATTAAATTAATAAAACAGAAAACATAGCACCAGCATTCACGTTATAAACACAATGTGATAAGAAACAAAAGTGAATGAGTCAGTCGTGGTTAGACATACCTACTGCGTAGCCACCAGGGAAAACTGCTGGTGATGCGAGCGCCTGCGCACTACTTCACATGATAATGGTCTCTTTCTGGCTATCGTAACAATCTATATGAGTGTAAGGGACACAATATTACTTGGTACGTCATCCGTAGGAAATAAGAGCAACCTTGCAACGTAGGAGTTCAACGAGTCATTTTCGACGAGGAAAACTTATGCATTCTTACTATAGTATCTACTATCCAAGGTATTTTTCGTATGGTAGAGATCCAGGGCTTCAATTTAATGGTAGGTACATCAAATATCAATTGGATGGTATAAAACAAACCAAATAGGATTTCATTCTCGTGTCCTTCGAGTTTTCTTGTACTTTACGTGAGGTTTTCATAATCCAAGCCTTTGACGCACGAGAACTTTGTATTCGTGGTAGGTAGAGCTACCTACTTAAGTATGCAAATATATCCATTGTAATTAATCACTTGTTTAAAGTCAACAGAGAAAACCATGTTTGTGAATAGGTAGGTACCTACACCTACAGGTATATGTGGCACATAATAAATATTAAACATAATAATCTGATATCAAGTGAATGTGTAAGACGTCAAATATTATACGTAATTCTAAATTATTCATCTATCTATAGTTTAGTTACTTGGTGTAATACTGCGGCAACTTAAAATGAAACCAAGCTGAACGAACTGATTTCATAGCGGAAGGTAAGGAAGGCTGTATCACGGTTGCCGCGCACAAGGCCAACATTCTGTCACTTCTTTTATTTGGTAAGTAGTTTTGAAAATGCAATAGCAAGTTAAGCAAATTAGTCTGTGGCTTAGGATTCCTTCAAAGAGTCATTGATCCGTTTTAAATGAAAATGATCTGTGAAAATTTTAACAACCACATTCATCACCACCAATCATTCTCTAGAATAAACTCTTAAGGTCTGTTAAGAACTTAACAAACGCACGGGAGGAGACGCGCGGGCCCTATAGATTACAGTCCACTATTTTTTTTCATTTTATCGTCCATCGTACCCTAACATAACAGTTCAGTGGTAGTAAAGAATAAATCGAAGTCGTGGGTACAAATCTCACACTGAAATTTCGGTGAAGAAAAACATTATAAGGCATGGCCTGGCTCCGCTACTTTGTGTGATTATATCACCTTTGGTCACATCATCACTCGCCATGGTGAGATGTTAGGTATTCTAACAGGCCTGCGTAGTAAAAAACTAGTAATGTAAATTCGTTATAGCACAGATAATACTAGGATAATACACATAGTACAATGATAACACAGTTAGTTGGCCGGAGACTGACATCCGAGAAAGAGAGAGAAAACCTTAGCCAAATTTTCCTTAGGTATTTTCATACTTAGGTTGGTAGGTAAGCTGCTTTAGGAGTTTTTTTAATAAATCATTGCCTCAACTGATAATAAAACTTAAAATTCTTGGTGAAGTTCATAATCTTTATTTCAGAAATCACGAAAGCATATCAGCTTAAATCCTTATAATCTTATCACGTGAATACGTCACACTCAATCAATGCCATTAGTTGGACAGGAGCTCACTCGAGTTCGATAAACGAACGGCGCACAATAAAAATGAGAAAAAAATTCAAGTAATGAGTACAGACGATTATTCACTTATCGCTCTGGCGGAAACCACGAGACCATACAACAAATCTTTACCAGATTTGATATCAGAAGAATCAAAACGTTCAAAAAGAAAATACAGAAGAGAAACGTTAGAACATGGTGACGGCAAGAAAGAAAATGCTTCCGTGTTACGAAGATTTCCGAGTTTTCAATCAGCGTTGAGGCCAAATTTTCGAAGATTTTATAGGAGGGTCAAAAAGTTAAGTTGTATTAAGTCGGAGGACGAGGAAGAAATGCCAATGATGGAAGTGCCGAGACATAAGAGCATAGACATCGGCGTAGGACTGGCCAGAAGGATGTCACTCTTCCTGTTCACAAGAAGAACAGTGTGCGTGCATCCCTATCATCCGTACACTCCACAGCAAACTACAAGAAAAATCTATCTCGGTACGGGTACGGATGATAAGTAAAATGTGACGATAAATAGTGTAATCTTGAATGCCAAGGTACGATTTGTGCGGATTTTCTTCATTGGTGAATAGGTGAATACTTATATTTTGAGCTATCCATGTCTGTATTTGTAATATTCAAAAACGTTTTTCAAATGTTATTTTATGTTAATCGATATATTTTGAAAATATCTGATAATTGATAGTGATTTATAAAACTACCTGGATATTACAAGCCAATTTGACTATTTTAATCGAAAATAATTTAATTGTTACATGATCTACGATGATACCTACGAGTAATGAAAAGGGCCCAACACGGAGAATATTGATTTATTCACTAGCTAGGGACTTAAAGGAATGCAAGAATCAGAAATATTTGAAAATAATCGGCAATTATAGAAATGATCTAGATTCTAGACCAAAACTTTTATCTAAGAACTGGTAACGAAGACAATTTATGATCAATTATCTACAATCAATAACCATGTTTTCGTCATTGAGTAAGCACGTAAGATATGTAGGAACCTATTTTATTGATAGCATGGAGTCAGAAAATTTATACTTTAGTCAATCTGATATTGCTTCAAAAGTGTTATGAAAATAAACACAAAATAAGATACTTATGTGTATTTAATTTGAATGAGCATTAATTCTGGGAATCGTGTAAATATGTAAGTACTTAATGTAGCTCTACTAGCAGAAGGTTTTTGTTTGTCATTTGTTTATTTCACATTTGAATAATCTTGCCGTTAATTCGTGTGTGATTAATTTAATTTTGCGATTTCTGTTGATTATTTTTCTTAAATTTTTTTTTTCTTACAATTTTGATGCTACTATTTTTGCTTGGACTTTGATTAGCCTAACGATTTTGACGTAGTTGTGTTATCGAAAAAATTAACGTGATTTGTCGTATACTCAGCTTACTTCCGTATTTTTTTTCCTATTAATGTTTTTATGATAACTGTTTATCATTTCCAAATGTCTATTAAACGAGCATGTTTTTAAACTAATAGGTTAACTAGCGTTCAGGTTTTTTTTTGGCACTAGGAGAGTTTAAAACTTTACCAAAATAAATTAGAAAATGAAAAAAAATGAATGAAAAAATAAAAGAACTACAATAGTTAGGTTTTTAATGATTTTTTTCATCTGCTAACACAAATATTCAAGATTGTTTTGCAATAAAAACAAATGTAAAAAGTAATAAATTCCAAATATCACAGCTCAAAATAGTAGGGCGGGAGAACATTTAAAAAAAACTGAAATTTCGAAATATTTCGAAAATGGTAACACTTTTACTACGGTCATTTTTGTATATTTGGTAGGTGACCCGCCCACCTATCACCCCCTTAAGTTTGTCGTAGGTACTACTTACCGGACACCCTCTATAATATAGAATCTATATAGATAGGTACCTATAAATCGTCTAAACATGGAAGTAGGAACAATTTATGTTCAAATAACCCAGAACTACAATAGAATTCTACTGTTAAGACAGTTGTTAACTGCCTTCATTTCATTAAATTAAAGCTAGATTCGAAGTTGTTCTTGTCGATAATTGAATTGCCGAATACCAACAGGTTTCGGAAATTAAATAGTCATATGCCTCATCCACAATATAAAAGCTACATATTGTTATCCTTGACACACAACAGCAGTTTTATTCGTATTTCTGATCGTTACACAGTGAAATGTGGCTATCTACTATATTTCCCCTCCTATTGTCACTAAGTTTCTTTCAACCATCTCTATGTAAAGCATTTGAAACGTGTGAGTTATTTACAGAGCTGAAAATGCAAGGCTTTTCGCAAGAAGATCTAAAAGACTGTAAGTTTTTGATTATTTATAAAGTACCTATTGATTGGCGAGTTGTTTATGCGAGTAACATTTTTTTTTTATAAATTAATAAAATATTAATAAAATAGCCCAAAAATAATCTAAGTTTGATATGTTTTACGAATCTGATGTTAAGAGCTGGAGGGTTCGTAGATACTAAAACTTGATGGAAAAAAATGGCTCATATCAGACTCAAGAGTTTTGATTTCGTTTTACATTATACTTAACTCGCTCGACCAACTTGCTATCCAGCCGTGGAGCATGGGTTCGATTCATTTGTTTAGATATAGGTAGCTACCTAATGTTATTTATCAATCATAAAATAAAAGGAATGATGATCAATTTTATAGATCCTACTTAAACACCTGGAGTGAATAGGTACCTACTCTTATAATAACTACCTACCTTACTGAGTTTATTTTATTTTAGGGGTATGTCTCATAGAAGCAGAAAGTTCCCGTCGTACCAATGTTATTGGAGGACCAGATGCAGACGGCTCATATGACTATGGTTTATTTCAAATTAACGATCGCTACTGGTGCAGTAACACTACAATCCCTGGGAAGGGCTGCGACGTGAGATGTAAAGGCAAGTCCAGTTCATAACATCATCCTCTCCACAGTCTTGTAACATCTACACGACGAGGCACATCTAACCAATTAAATTAGTGAGCTAAATGATGCCTGCTAGCCAGGACGGGCTCTTCCTGGCAGGGCCACCTAAAAACCTTTTTACTTTTGAACCAGGGACCGACAAAATCTGATATTTGGCGACAAATTAGCGACAGACTCAAAATCCAAATCCTCGATGGTGGCCCTGCCAGGAAGTGTCACACTACATTGGGCACCATTAAAATGTGCTTTCATTGGTCATAAGAAGGTAACTACGCACCAAATTAAATTAGATTGCGAAACTTTTAAACCACATTAGTTTCCCTAGACAGTTCTACTGTAGGTGTTGTGTGGGAGTTTCAGTTTAGTTCTTCTGATGGATCACCATATCATGGTGAGGTTGTGGTCAAAACAAGGTATTTTTTCTATACCACAAGCGATAACCAGGCAGACGAGTCACTAGATGGTAGGTAAGTGACTACCGTTGCTATAGACCCCCCTGGTATTGCCAATGTGTTTTACACCTTATTACAATGCCTTTACGGCAACTTGCTCTCAAGTGCAACTGCTGGAACACACCAACAGGTGCTTAGCGAGATTTTCAGCTAGAGCTACCCTCTAGCTGAAAATAGCAATAGCAATAGCCAGCCAGTTGAGTACTACAAAGTAACCTAACCGTGTTGTGGTTTCTTCAGGATGTTTGCCTTCGCCGAAAGCTCAAGCTCATTGTAGGATTCGAACCCACGACCTTCGCCGCAGTATCCGACGTCATCACGTCACTACCATTGAGCTATCATCGCCTTATTAGTAGGTATTTAGCTTAGCTATAGATATACTGAAGGTTTAAAAAAGAAAAAGCGACATTATAGCAAAACAAAACCAATTATTTGAAGTGTTTATTGTTCAACAGATCTCCTGACAATTGACATCACAAAGGCTTCGGTGTGTGCTATGAAGATCTACAGACAACAAGGTTTTGATGCGTGGGTCGGCTGGGTGAACCAATGTAAAGGAAAAATACTACAAGATATCACGTGCTAGAGAATTGTATAGATATAGTCCGTTCCACATGGATTGGCAATAAAGGTCATTGACTGTCCTTTACCATGTTCAATAAACCTGTCACTCGCCATACAAACCGAAACATGTCACGTACCATGATAATCAAGCGATAGCAGTTTTGCGACAAGTTAGTATTGCGAGCGACAGGTTTACTGAACATGGTAAAGGACAGTCAATGACCTTTATTGCCAATCCATATGGAACGGACTATAGTGTCATCTACGAAGATGCGCCCCACTCTTTATCTTAAACCCTTACCTGTGCATCATATCGCTAGTGTTTTAGTGCTGTCGATATGTCTTTATGTATCTGTCTAGCGAAAGGATGCTCACTGCACTGTAGAGATTAGGAAAAAGAGTTGGGCGCGTCTTCGTGGATCGCACTATCTATTTCTAAAGTAATACTATTTTAAATTATACATAATTATATTCGTTTCGCTTATTTAAAAAAAATTAAGCGCAGAGTCTCATGAGAGAACATCTTAAGCACGAACTCACTCTCAGTTTTGAACTAATGAAATACCGTTTAAATTATTAAAACATCGGAAGTAAGATGAGAAATACTGTCATTATGCGATTGGCCATCCCTCATAGAAGGCTCAAAACAGAATACATGCTCATTAACAATACAAAGTCATTTGGTAAGAAACATCTATTACATAATTTAAAAAAATATTGCAACATTCATTAGGTAAATGCAAGCGCGTATCCTGGGGAGTTTATTATGACGCTAGGTCTAGGTCGATATAATTTAGATAAATACTTTGTATGATGGCAAACATATGCGAATGACACAATTAATGTTATATCATTTTTTATAATTACATTTATTTATTGTAAGTAATCGAATTGGAGCTTGTCCTGACTAGTCCTCTACTATATGAGTATAGACTTTATAAAAATATTAATTGGAGATTTTTGGATGTTTTCTATAATTGAGATTATATTAACAGTAACATTTCAGTAAACGTAAAAATGTATATAAGCTCCGCATCAATAAAAAATATTGCACATTAAAAATAGCAGATTTTGATCTTGCTTCGTCAGATCTTTAATATTTATATAGGTACAATTTCGGGCGGGTTTCTAAAAATATATAAATTCTCAACTACACTAAATATATTGTTTCAATAAATAATGTCATGATTCTTTAGTTAGATTTCTTTAAATGTACCAAATATTTACTTATTACATATTAGATTAAAATAAATTAATTGACCAAACTTTGCAACATAAAACTAAGTATATATTAGTGTAGCCTTGCACAACAAGGGGATATAATAAAATAACTACATACAAACCAGTGCCCGATTAAGCCACCACGGGCCCCCTAGCAAATAGTATTTTTTGGAATTAATTTGTTAGTTTTACCACAGTATAAAGATATACTGTGGTTTTACGATGGTGCCAAATTGCGTGTAGTTCAGTGCAATACTAACGTCTTACCGTTGGCATGTAGTAGCAATAAGTGGTACGTAAGGTAATGTACCTATCCATACTAATATTATAAATGCGAAAGTGTGTCTGTCTGTCTGTTACCTCTTCACGCTTAAACCGCCGAACCGATTTAGATGAAACTTGGTATAGGGATAGTTTGAGTCCTGGAAAAAAACATAGGATAGTTTTTATCCTAGAAATCACCCTTTAAGGGGGTGAAAAGGGGGGTGGAAGTTTGTATGGGAAATCAATAACCGCTGAACTAATTTCTTTTTGTCTGTCTGTTACAACTTCACGCTTAAACCGCCGAACCGATTTAGATTAAATTTGGTATAAGAATAGTTTGGATTGCGGGAAAAAACATAGGATAGCTTTTATCCTAGAAATCACCCCCCTTAACAAAGTTAAAAGGGGGGTGAAAGTTTGTCTGGGGAATGAATAACCGCTGAACTGATTTATGGATGTCTGGAGATTTATGAAAAAACCGGCCAAGTGCGCGTTGAACTCGCGTGGACAGGGTTCCGTACAATGCCAAAGTCAGTGTGTGGTGTAGTCAGTCAGTGGTAGAGTCAATTGTAACGTTCATGAGTGCCTTACCAGGGCCTAAACTGAATAAATGAGTTTTGAGTTTGAGTGAACGTATTATATTGAGTTTACCACTTTATTTTCAAATTGATAGAATTCGTATAGGTTTTCCTGTACTCTACGAGCAATGAACTATATTTTGTGTTTTTTATTTTTATTTTAGGCTCGGTAGTTTCGGAGATCAGGGGGGAATGGTCAATTTTCGTCTTCTTTCATGAATAAAATCAAAACTGTTTATTTTAAAATATTAAGGTTAAGGTTAAGAAAACGAGCCCTTTCGTTTGATATATGACACAGTAAGGTTTGAAAAAAAAAAGTTTTTTTTTAATTTCCTAATTTGTCCCCCGAAAATTACCCTTATTTAAAAAAAAATATTTACTTTGCACATCTGTGTTTGGGTCATAGAATTACACCATCCTACCAAATTTCACCTGATTTGGTCCAGTAGATTCGGAGCAAATGTCTGTGACATGTCCGGATAGACAGACGCACGAATGGGCCTATAAAGGTCCGTTTTTTTTTTGTACGGAATCCTAAAAAGCATTGAATAAAAAATAAGCTACGCAAATTACTAATTACACGCGGACGGAGTCGCGGGCAAAAGCTAGTCTTAATTATAAAAACATTCTACCCTATTTTAATAGAAAAAAAACGCTGGGTCAAGCACGGATTCACAGGGCCCGTAGCATACTATTATTGCTACGTGACTAATCCGGCACTGCATTATATTAAAATAAGTAATAAGACAGTTTATCACATTTGAAAACATTGAAGTACTGAAATTGTAAGTACTCTTTATATGAATTACAATATTTTGTAATATATCCACAAAATAACTTAACAACTTTATACTAATAAGTACATATTCGAGGTCACATCACATTATCATAGTTATTATAATTAGCAACAGTAACAAAACTTGATGCTAAATAAATAAATTAGATCTAGTTTTACAGATCGAACAAGAGATAACATTTAGTAGTATTAAAGACATTCAAAATGTCGTCAATAGAATATTTAGATAAACACCAAATAATCATGATAAACAATACGAAGAAAATACTTAGCACCCGTTGTTGTCAACCGATTCTTTTTATTTAGTTGCTATTGACGAATTTTAGTATTATCAATTTAAAAAAAGGAACGATTTGTTTTCCGTAATTTTAATTACAAAAATTATGGTCGTACCAATGGGTAAACTACGCAAACCTAATGCGCAGTTATATACTATTGAAACTACATAATTAAACAAACATAATCAAAAGCAGTGATTTCCATTGATTTATACAGTACTGAGTATTTTCATGGTTTATTTATAAAATAAATACGCAGGTGTTGTCGTCAGGATGCTAATTTACTTTTTGCCCATTTCCTTTATTTTAAGTGTCGATGCTTCAATGGCGCTTATCATAGTCGATCTGAAATTATATGAATATTTTTTTAATTAAGTTCTTTTCTCAATTCCACAGCTCCAAGATACGCTGATGCGCCGAAAATAAAGTGTTAATAATGCAAATGATCACAATCAAAACGAGGCTCTCACGTAATTTCAATTGATTTTCTGCTAAGAAGAGCCGCTAATGCATTAATACAGATTTATATAAGACTAGCAGTCCCCCGCGGTTTCACTCGCGTTCCCGTGAGATCTTATCTTTTCCCGGGATATAAATTATCCTATGTGTTACTCCAGGACATGATCTACCTGAGTGCCAAGTTTCATCAAAATCCGTTCAACAGTATTTTCGTGAAAGAGTAACAAACATCTTTATATCCAAAGTAATCCAAACATACGTTCACATTTTATAATATTAGTAGGATAGTATCTAAGTAGGACTAGCTTCCGCCCCGCGGTTTAACCCACGTTCCCAAGGGAATTTTAATAAAATATAGATAGCCTATGTTTGACAGTGATAACGTAGCATTCCGTTGGTGAAATAACTAAATGAACTGGTTCGGTAGTTCCAAAGATACGTACAAACAATCCTTACCTCTTCATTATATATATGTACCTAAGTCAGCCTACCACACGGACGCTGTTTAAATCATCTATTTAAGATGTAAAGGACTTTATGATAATGCAGTGGCGGACTAGCAGGCTGAGTAGGCTGGAGCCTAGAGCGGCAGTTTTTAGCGGCAAAGGGTCCCATTTGTTTATGTCATACAGAAATTACAAACATTCATATTTATATTCCTAAATAATTAAGGTATTTAGATATGATTCTTACATGATAAGATCCACACAATAAATTCAACATTATATACGATTTATCTACCACTTAGATATTTTTTTATCGTAATTAATATGACTGTAAACTAGGTAGGTAGGTAGGATATTAAATTGTAGAGGCCGGTAGGGGTGGCAAAATTTGAATAGCCTACTGGCGGCAAATGTGTAAATCCGACACTGTGTTTATGTACGTAACAAGTGTAAATATGACTTCAAAGAACTAAGAAGCTAATTTACTCATCTTACCTCAACTTTCCATCCTCAAGAGCAGTGACCCCACAAATAGTTGACCCTCCAGGAGAACAGACTTCGTCCTTAAGTAGTCCGGGGTGCTTTCCAGACTGCAGGACCATCTGACCACTGCCCACTAATAACTGAGCAGCGTGACGCAAGGCAACTGCTCTTGAAACACCTTGCTTTACAGCTCCATCGGCTAGAGCTTCTATTACTATGTACATCTGAAAGAGCACATGATTATTGTGTCTTTCAATATTTTTCAGAATTACATTAGAATACAAATACAGCTTACATACACAAAAGATAAATAAAAGTAAAAATAATTTAGTAGGCCTTATCGCTTAAGGTGATACGTAAAAAATAAATCATAGCTTGATGGCAGGCCGACTGGGCGGAGCTACGAAAGTGACAGAGTTATTTATCCATATGCGAAGAAAGAGAGCGCAACAATGCGCTCGCTCCCAAAATAAAACAACGAAAGCGCCATACCAAATAAAAGTTGATTAAAAATTAATTACGCTATTTATCAAAAAGATTTTCGACCAGAATTTTCAAATACAGTGGAACCCCGGTAATCCGACAAATGTTTTGCAGGGCAGTGTCGGACTATCGAATTTATCGGATTATAGAGTACTGCCTAAGACCCCCTATAGTCCGGATTTTTTTACAAAAGAGTGCCTTGTAATCCGACAAACTACAGATCCAATGATAAGATTCTATAATGTTATGTTGTATGTCAAATTTAGTACATTTATTAACAACACAATAGAGAGCTTACGTTTTATTATAAAATTATGTACTTACAAAAAATATGCAATAACTTAACGTTAGACGAAAGAGGTACATACATACTAAAATAATCAAAAATTATGAATCAATCAATTTAAGAAGCATGAAAAGACTATGTCGGATTACAGGGGGTGACGGATTAGACAGGGGCCGGATTACCGGGGGTCCACTGTACCTAAAACCCATATTTCGAATGCAAAAATAAAAGAAAGAAGAGGTCTTTTCGGAATTAAATTCTATCGAGGCAATATAATCCAATCCAATAATAATCCAATCGTGTTTTCACGTCTACCAGAACATTAATCAAATATTCAATAAGCATATTGTCCAAAATAAATATCTTTTAACTGTGCCAAAGTGAAATAAAACTATTTCAAAAAGTTCAATTATTTTTTGGTATCGCCTCTAATAGTAATATTTAGTTTAGCCCCTTCTTGACTTGTTTTGAACCGAAACATCTCAAATCTATTTTTTTCCATCATTTGTTGTGTAACTATTATATTATCCTGATTTTGGAACATTATTTTTACAATTTACAAGGTATTCCTATGTTTAATTTAATCAAGCTAAGAGACAGATAGTTTCTTCAACATTTATAAAATTTGTATGGAGTATAGATATATGTTTCTATAAATACTTACAAAAGCAGGACCACAAGCTGTCAAAACTCCCAATGAATCAATCAGAGGTTCTGTAACTTTTTCACAAAGCCCACAGCTACTCAAGAGTTTCTCCAATAACATACATTGGTTATCTGTAACCATTGGATCAGGTGTATAAAGACAAGCACCAGCTCCAACTGTCATAGGAGTGTTGGGCATGATGCGTATGACACTGATTTTGGCATTCGGTGACAACACCTCCAATTTCTAAAATGTTAGAACAGAAAAAAATTGGAACATATATAACTCAGTAACCTTCAGTGTTTTGAAAATAATAATTGAATTGCAAATCCTGGAATTAAATTTGTTTTTAATAAAGTAATGATGAAAATGTGTAATTTTTTTAACTTTTGGGTAAGCTCGTGTTTGACCACAATCTCATCATGGTAGGTGATAAAGTCTAGATGGGAACTGGCTCTCAATTGCAGCTGTCAGAACACAGCGATAGGTGCTTGGCGACAGAATCTCAACTAGAGGGTGCTAGCCAGCCAGTTGGATACTACAACCTTTCATACACTCTTAAAATGGTACCTAAACCTAATTTTATTGTGGTTATTGACATTATCACTTGATAGTGTCATTAACCACATTTACAGTATCTTATCTTATTTTCTACAAAGAATTATGCCAATTCGGTGTTTTAGTCCAAATACTTGTTAACAATGTAAATGTATGTAATCACCATTAATAACAGATGATAGCAGGTAAAAACATTTTCCCATACATGACATTGGCATTGACTAATTTGAGGGGAATCAATAACTTCTATTCTTTTCTTGTTTGTTAGAAAGAGATATGATGAGATTTAATTTGTCGGCGTAAATTTATTGTTATAATATTAAAATAAAATATATGCCGTACCACAAGGGACCAACAGGTTAACTAGTTATGTTTGTAAACATAAAATCTACACCATTTTGACGGGCCGGTTGGCGTGGTTGGTTAACACACTGCCTATCACGCCGCAGGTCGTGGGTTCGATTCCCATCCAGGACAGACATTTGTGTGCATGAACATGTCTGTTTGTCCTGAGTCTGGGTGTAATTATCTATTTAAGTATGTATTTACAAAAAAAAAAGTAGTATATGTAGTATATCAGTCATCTGGTTTCCATATTACAAGCTCTGCTTAGTTTGGGATCAGATAGCCGTGTGTGAAAAATGTCTGAGGATATATTATTAACATATTGATTAGGTATATTGTGATATACAAATATTTTATTATATTTTAGATATATGAACAATAACATGCTAATACAGTATCTATGGTTCAAAAAATTAGTTTCAAGACACAAACCTTATGTAAAGTATCAATATTAACTCCAGCCAACATAGATATGAACAGCACATTTTTATATGGCATATCTTTGGGTATATTATTAAGACAGCCATTAATGGCCTCCACCAACATTCCCGGTTTCACTCCCAAAAAAATTATATCACAATTACCCAACACTTCACCATTGTTATTAGTAATATTAGTCCCTAGATCTTTAAAGTGCCTCAGGTGTTCAAGGTGAGGTCCTGACACCCATATGTGTTGAGCTGGATGTGCATCTGTTTTGAGAAAATTTATTTATGCACCATATCATATCATTTATTTATTTCCTAGAATATGGTACAGTAAGATGGACTTGTCAATGAGTTCTGTATGTTCTACCAATATTGGTGAGAAATATTAAACCCATTAAGTAATTCAAATATCATAAACTCATCCCAGTAATATAAAAATGTGAAAGTTTGGATGGATGGATGTTTGTTACTCAATCACGCCACAACAGCTAAACGGATCTGGATAAAATTTGGCACAGAGATAGATTATAGTCTGGAATAGCACATAGGCTACTTTTTATCCCGGTATAAGATAAAATTCTTCGGGAACGCGCGTGAAACCGTGGGGTGGAATACTAGTTATATATAAATAAATAATAATGATCACTACAAAAATATGGCAACTCCTGAATATATAAGATTTTTTTGCGGAAGTGAGGAATCGTTGAATAGGTATTGAAATATTTACAACATATTCTTTCAATAGAATTTGAAGGACCTGACCAAGGACAGAAGTTTCAATGATATTGAAGTACACGAGCGATATTCTATAAACTTTTCGATCGAAAACTAACTAATTAGATTTTTGAATTTTATCAAATTTAATATTTACCATTTCTTAAAACTCCACGCACAATAGCTGTTGACATATTTCCTCCTCCTATGAATCCCAAATTAAAAACCATTCTGAAATAGTTAGGTATCTTATTTTGTTATACCTAGTTATCTTGAAGAGGAATTCCTGAAATTCTTTTATTGTGGATTTATCTTTGGAGGCTGGCCGAAATCGACTGTAAAACGTAGTGTTTTTATCTCGGAACAATATGTTAGTCAAAGAGTATGTAATATGTTAGTTATTGTTCCGAGTAGAGATGGGTAGTTATTCTAATAACTAGCCAAATACCCGCTACTGATCAAATACCCACGGCTACGATATCCGTCAAAAATATATTCGGTTGTTGGCTATCGAATGGCTACGGCTTCGAATAACCTACACGTTTATGACGTAACGCGCTGTAGCGAACAACCACGCCAGCCGCCGGCAGCCGACTAACTAACTAACCAACTAGTTGAATGAACAGTTGTGGCTACTCGTAGCCGTAGTAGCCGTAGTAGCCGTAGTATCCAAACTAACTAACCAACCAGTAACCAACCAACCAACAACGCGGGAGCGCGCTGTCACCGCGCTCACTGCTATTAACGATTTTGAACTTAATTGTGTAGTCGGTTAAGTTTAGAATTGTAAGACAAACAGATTTTCGAAATTTTCTTAATGAATATACGTAGATAGAGATAACGCTAAACCCATGATATCAAAAGCTAAACCAAATAGATAGATAAATCAGTTTTCTATTAATTATAGTATAATTAAATGTATTAACATTTATGATACGAAGAATGAAATTGTTATTTCTTTTACAATTGAATAAATTTTACATAAAAAGTACTCGTGGTTATAAAATTAGACTAAGTGAAATGCGAGTGCAAATTGAACGCTGTTTCTAGTTTCTTTAAAACGTGGTATTTGAATTATCAGCCTTCTTCTCTTCCTTAGAGAAGAAGAGAAGAAGGGTGAATTTGAATTATCACCCATACGATTTAAATCTTAATAGCACTCGTGATTAAGCTTAGAATTGTACGACAAAACAAACTATCATTAGAGATAAATTCATTACGCCAAATGGATTATCACGACATCTGTAGTTTATTTGTAAAATAAAAGACAGCTGACGTAAAAATAAAATATGCGCTCCATAAGATCCTAGTCTTGTCGATAGACAGGTTATTAATTCACAGCAGTTGAAAGAGATGGCGCCAAATCAGTAAATGGATATTTAACAATTTTCTATTATTCTTTTTATTTTTAGTTTTTATTATCATTACGAAAAAGGAAATGCATATATTCTTTTCTAGGAAGTGTAAAAAGTTTTTTTTTTAAATTATGTTATTTAATCTAAACTTATTTTGATGAATTTGGCTAGTTTTGAGTCACTATAAATAAGTCGTTTAAATATATTCATAGATCATAGATGGCGTTAAATCAATATACAGATATTCGACAGTCTTTTTATTATAATTAGTAAATTTTATAATACGTACGATAAGTCATTTCAGTGAAGTATAAAATAAGTAAACAAAATATAAAAACATATCATCTAAGATTATTACCGCCGCGGCTGGTATGATACTAAATAATTGCATCCAACAGGGTTTGAGCGTTACTAACGGTTGTCCTAGAGATAAATCCATTACGTCAACTGGGGTACCACGACATCTATAGTTTTTTTTTTGTAAAAGTCTAGTCTAGTCGATAGACAGGTTATTAATTCATAGCAGTAGAAAGAGATGGCGTTGAATCAGTAAATTGATATTTTTCAATTTTAGTTTATTATTATTATTTAATATTACGAAAAAGGAAATGCATATTTTCTTTTCTAGGAAGTGTAACAAGTAATATTTTTTTTAAATTATGTTATTTAATCTAAACTTATTTTATTGAATTTGGATAGTTTTGACTTTCTATAAGGAAGTCGATTATTTATATTCAAAGATGGCATTCGAATAATATATATATTCGTCATTTTTTTTATTATAGTTAGTAAATTTTATAATACGTACGTACGATAAGTCATTTCAGTGAAGTATAAAATAGGTAAACAGAATATAAAAACATATCATCTAAGTTTATTACCGCCGCGGCTAGTATGAAACTGAATACTTGCTGGCAACAGGGTTTGAACGTTACTTCCTTTTGGTATAGTTACTATACTCTTTGAGCGTTACTACTTAGTTACGGTTATCCTAGACTATTGGATAGTGACAATTGATATCTAATAACTAAAGATAAACAATCCCAAGCAAAAGTTCTCTCAAAACTGTCTCAAATTGTGTTGGGTAATACTAGTTATTTCTTAAAGTTTTATTCACAAAGTATGTACAAAAGGCAATAAAAGGACATCGTTCAAAATGGCCCCAGAACCAACAAGCATTATTGTTTATATATTTTATTATATTAGTTGCAAATATCTATATCCAACGGACAAGCTGCCTTCCAAAATGATTTTTTAAAAGTATTGTGACTATTTGTGACGACTACGCCATCATCTTTACCATAAATCAATATTTTCTTTTTCTTTTTTAAAGGTTTTTGGCTTGGTATCTAGACCTTTAAGCCATTTCTTTATTTTAAATATTCTTCTGTTTTGTTATAGTCACGTTATATTTTCACATTACCAGTAGACACATTTACCCAATAGCTGAAATAGCCGGGTATCAAACTGGTTATTGCACCACAAATAGCTGGCTAGCTAAGTTATTGAAATTTCGGCTAGTTACCCATCTCTAGTTCCGAGGTTTTTATCCTCTTTGATCCAACTTTGATCCACAGATTACTGATATGTAGCTAGCTACAGATGTGACAGTCGAATTTGCCTAGTTTCTACATTTGCAGTTATGGCGCTGTTGTCGCTTTATCTATAATGGCGCGACACACACACATACAAAATCGAATAGTGCTGTCAATCTATTATTTATTCAATATGGCTGTTATCGATATTTTTTTGTGTAGTGTAGTGATGTACCCGATATCGACAAAATCTACTAGGGTTTAGGGTATTTATCCTTTTATTTAGGTAGATAATCAAATAAAACAAATTATCTATTTTGTGGTCATTTATTTGCTTTCTTTTACCTATTAGTTTTATATTTTCTTAGCGCTAGATATTGCATGATTCTATTTTTCCACTTAAAATTTTATTTATTATATTGCATCAATTGTGGCATTGCAGGCGAATTATAAGTGCTATGTAATATTCAATTACATCTAGACTGGTTGTGTCAATATATTTAATATGTTTTGAGGATTTTATAGATTTTTGTCAAAATTCTTGACGAGGAGAATTTGGTTTCACTGTGCCTCGAAGTTTGCCCCTTGGTTGATCTGGTCCATTGACGCTGTTGAATAGACTGTCACCACTACTGCTGTAGTCTCCATTGTCTCCATAGGAGTGTTGAACCGCTTATCTGAAATATTGAATTTGTTTAAATAAACATTACAACAGAATAAGATAGAACAAATAGATAGTGGAAACATTGGAAAGTTGGATGAATAGACAGATAGTGTTTCTTTCCATGGAATTTGGACAGGACAATGTCTGTTGAGTGAGCTAGTAATTTAAGCTTTACAGGGTTGACATTACTGTCTGATTCTGTCATAGCCTCTGTGTAATTAATTTATCAAGTAAGATCAATTTATTCATACCTGTGATGGTAATTATTTCTCTTGTTGAGTTGTTATAATTTTGTTCTCGGCTCTGACAATAATTATTTTCATGCTGTATACGATACCCTGGAATTATTAAAAACATTAAAGCATTAATGCCTAGTAGTTTAAGTAGATTCGATAGAACTGAAGATGATTTGTGTAGGTATTCAACTAAATAATTGTTTTGTGTAGTGAGAAGGGCAACAAACGTGTAGGACAGAGGGCTTTAAGAGCACCCGCAGACATATGATATTGTAAGTGGGCCAACTATTGAACAACTTATTTGCATTTTATAATTTAATCAACTAAAGTTTATAATTGTGCGTAAGAGCTCCCGCAGACATACAATTGTAAGTTGAACAACTAAAGTAATTTCTTGAATAGTTAATTTAAATTACTTTACTGTTATAATTTCATATTAAAAATATTTTGAATTAAAAAAATCTATAGAATATTGTAAACATAAAGCTACAGAAAGTGGAAGGATACAGATTAAGTTGGACAAGATGTGTGTCTGAAAGAGCCCTAAGATGACAACTTAACTGTTGCTCTAGGCGAAAGTTAGTTGCAAGCTAAAGTATAGGTTACATTAAAAGTTTACATTCATACCTTTAGCAAGTGGTAAGCCATGAGCAATTTCCTGTTCCGTAAACAAGCAAGGATAGGAATAACGGGTTCGAACACCAGACTGGTCAAATTGAGTTAGATCAAAATGTTTTTTATAAACACGTTTAGTCATCAATAGGTTCTTTGTCAAACCAAGTAATTTATCGTTCATGAGTATGCAAAATAGTCTGCGAGTTTTACTTGTTGAGTCACAACCACCAACACAACACTTATATGCACAACGCCATGACGAGAAAGTATGGAGCACAGTAAAAGAAATAAATATCACTGATCACTGTACGGAGTACAGCAAAGCGTGGAATTGTATTGTAAACGGAGGAAAACACAAGATAAACTGCTCGACTCGATGTGATATGAAAAAAACAATGGCCGATTTACATTATTTACCTTTCAAACTGTCAGTGGTGTCAAACTACCAATGACGTAGGTACACACACATTGACACAAAATTGAACACTATAAGCAGAGCACAGATTAATAATATGTAGCAAGCTACAGCAGCGCCAGAACTGTAAGATTGGAAATAGAGCTGTCACCCCCCTGCTTTGATCGACTGAGTCAAGAGTTGTCAGCTACATATCAGTAATCTGTGGTCAAGACTGAGTGAGACTGACTGACAATTGTATACTCTTTGTGAAGTTTACTTTTTTTTTTAAGGTTTTTGGCTTGGTAACTAGACCTCTAAGCCATTTCTTCATTGTAACATAATATTCATTTATTATGTTATAGTCACGTTTTATTGTCACTTTCACTGTAAAGTCTTGTCCACGTCCGTACAAGTCCAGTCTAGTTTTAGTGAAACTGGCGGCCATTCCACTAAAACTTTTCACGGACCTCTTGGGACAACCTGGAAAATCACGATACACGCTTTCATTTCATTTCACTTAACTTGTGCAGTTTGATTGATCTTTATTGGACCAAACACCACCGAAATTATTCAATAAAACTCAAAATACACGAATTTAATGAAAATAAAACGAAAACGCAACGTCACTTCACAAGTTCCCGCCAAAAAGTCGACGTTTACTTTGTGACTGACTATTCCACAGATTAGATTACTGATATGTAGCTAGCTAGCTGACTAGTCCGCTAGGTAGGAGCAAGGATGTTATAATATAAATAAGGATAGCGTCTTGAGCCTTTAAAAACGGCCGGGGCGAGAAAGCGCAATCATGGGTTGCATCTTAATCTACTAGGGTGACCATGCGCCGTGGATTTTTTTTTGGTCTAAATATTATTAAGTAATTTTTCTATGATTTTTCTATATCTGATGCGTAGGCAGATTTTATTTTATAATATGTAAGGAAATGTGCGTAATCGATTTGCAATGTTTATGGACCTAGTGCAGTGTCTGTGAGAGTAGCAAATTTGGTTTAAGCGTTTTCAATCCGGAAATTTTGATGTCAAAGATGCACGTCGCTCTGGTCGCCCTATTACGGATAAAATGGATGTAATTTTTGGAAAAGTGGAGCAAGATCGGCATATCAGTAGTTACGACGTAGCTGAAGAACTGGGAATTGACCACAAAACAGTTTTGGCGCATTTGAAAAAAACTGGGTACACAAAAAAGCTCGATATTTGGGTACCTCACGGGCTCACTGAAAGAAACCTGATGAACCGTGTACTCATTTGTGATTCTTTATTACGACGTAATGAAACCGAACCATTTTTGAAGAAGCTGATAACTGGTGATGAAAAGTTGATCACGTACGACAAGAACGTGCGAAAAAGGTCGTGGTCAAAGGCCGGTCAGGCTTCACAGACTGTGGCGAAACCCGGGTTAACTCGCAACAAGGTGATGCTGTGTGTGAGGTGGGATTGGAAGGGCATTATTCATTATGAGCTGTTACCACCAGGCAGGACCATCGATTCTGAACTCTACTGCGAACAACTGATGAGATTAAAGCAAGAAGTTGAGAGAAAGCGGCTGGAATTAATCAACAGAAGAGGTGTGGTTTTTTATCATGATAACGCTAGACCTCACACATCTTTAGCCACTCAGCAAAAATTAAGAGAGTTTAGCTGGGAGGTGTTAATGCATCCGCCGTATAGTCCTGACCTTGCACCTTCAGATTTCCACCTGTTTCGGTCTCTTCAGAATTCTTTAGGCAGTGTCAGGTTAACATCACGAGAGGACTGCCAAAACCACTTGTCGCGGTATTTTGATCAGAAGTCCCTTTTCTATAGCAATGGTATCATGTCCCTACCTACCAGATGGCAAAAAGTTATCGAACAAAATGGTACCTACATACTTTAGTTAAATGTAAATAAACTGTATTAAAAAATGTTCTGAATTTTTAAAAAAAATGCGACGAAACTTTTTCCCAAACTATTATTAAAAGATCCTTGGTTGCTAGTGCATAAAATCCCTCAATTGAACATAGAATCTAGAATTTAGCCCAATAATTATGTATACTAAATGGATAGGTAACTTTAAATATCTACTTGAAGCAAATAACTATCAATTGCGAAAAAGAGAAAGATAACAACTACGGGGAGCTTTTTCCGCCAACGCATCAGCTTGGCCATCCAAAGAGGAAACGCTGCCAGCCTTCTGGGAACCTTGCCGATCGGCAGCAGCGGCAGCCTCGAAGATGTTTTTTATGTATTGTAATTGTACATTTGTTGTAAATATTAAATGTTTAAACAACTACGTTAGGACAATCTCTCTTTCTTTCATTAAGGGTAAGTAGGGTTAGAAAAAGAGATTGTCTCAACGTAGTTGTTATCTTTCTCTTTTTCGCAATGGATAGGTATTTGCTTCAAGTAGGTATTTAGAGTCTAATGGAACGCTAGATTACACCCGTGTAGAACACGTTTTAGCCATACGACTTGAATCTTACTTGAATGTACAATAGGTACATCATCATTATTTTTTACTATAGCAACTTCATACTCTTAATCAGTGACTTTTTCACTTATGTATGGCAACTTTGACAGTTTTGAGCTTCATATTTTAGGGTGAGGGAGGTGCGCGTTACATTTTTTGGGATATTTTGATATCGTTATCAATTTTACAATGCTAAAATAGTATTATAACACAGGAAGTGCTCAAATATGTGGTGTTATAGTGATTCATTCAGTTATAGTTTGTATGAAGTGTAGTGTCCAATATGTTTCGATGTATACCTTTGTTCAAATGTAATCGCCAAGTGGAATGTGTAGACAAGCGGCATTGCTCGTTGCCATCAGTACCTGAAGAAATTTTACGGTATTCAAGGAGCTTAGAAGAACTTTTTTTGGATGCAAACCATATACGAGATCTGCCGAAGGTATGTTATGTTAAAACCAAAATAATGGGATTGATAAGCGTCGTGGGCGTTTACCATTTATCAAACTTGTTACCTACTTACCGTAATAACATCGAGGCGTCTTACGCTTGTATTGATAATCATTTACTTTTTGACATCGGTGCCTCCGTGGTAGCTCAGTGGAGAACGTAGTTGTCAAACTTGCCAATGATTTTTAGGATGTCAATTTGTAGATTGGAATGCTTTGCAAATTCGGGCATGTAGTCTGCAATACTTCTAAGCTGAATATGTATTATTACAAATTGTGATTGTGATAAATATGTAATAGCCATAGGCTTGTTCTTGACCACAATCTCACTGGAAATGATGGTATGCCTAATGGATATCAGTGATAAGCACACAAGTAGCTAGCCAGACACCTTATCCAACCACCATGCTATGGTCTCCTTGTTATGTCCACTTTAAAATTGATACCCTGTTTATTTAATTTAGTTTATAATCATGTTGTCATAAGATTAAAGATTGTTTAAATATACCCCGCAAAATTAACTCAACATTATTCAATGAGATATGTTATAATTTTTGAAGAATGGTTTTAACACCATGATCAATATGAAATGACTTGAAGCAACAAAACATGCTTGATGTGTTTTGTTATACGAACTACTATAGTACCCAAGAGATGAAGGATGTTTTATTCATGGTATACTTATTTTCTTATTCATGGTATACTTATATGCATTCATATTTGTTTGGATTTACAATCCAGGACAAAAATCTATGATGCTACCAGCCTTAAATGGAAAAATGCAATGTTAACTATGATTATTAAATCAATAGAGGTGTATGATATAAAAAAAACATATTAAATTGAATATGACTGATCAGCAATCATGGTGTAATCACTGTATTATAATAATTACATCCAGCATAGACATTGACAAATATGCAATTAGGTAGGCATTTCTAAAAGTTCTATGCATTTTAATCACCAGACATTCTACATCAATTTTAATGGCTTGATTAAATTATAGTATAGTTGGTAATGTCATTAATTACTTAAAATAGCAAATAGTAGTCATAATCGGGATGTTTTCTATAAAAAAAAACAGACAACTTCGATTCTATAAAACATCTCGAATATATTATGTTGTTAATTACCAATTAAAAGATGAAGAGTAGATCTTTGAATGGTGTATATACACCATTAATATTTATGCCATCACAATGCACTATTACTTACTTACAAAACTATTATTTTGATATTTAAGTAAAATAATAAAATGAAGCTGATTTGATACATCAGTCAACATCCCTAACTTATAATACATTTTTTTCTAAAATGTAGTGTAATTTTTTTTGGTTTAGACTACAAATAATTTTTCTATGTTTGTTACAGAATTTCTTCAGGCTCCATCGGCTGAGACGATTAGGTCTTAGTGATAATGAAATTCACAAACTTCCACCAGATATACAAAATTTTGAAAACTTAGTTGAATTAGATGTATCACGCAATGGTAAGTTACCTTACATAGAATTTTATCTAAAATATTTTTATTTATTAATTTACTACTGAAATGATCATGTAGCTTAACAGTAATGCCAAAATGCTACATATTCATATTTTTAGCATTAATTTAGTTTCCCTATTTAAATTGTAAATTGAATAAGTATGTATAAAATGATAAGTACTACATAATAGGTACTAGCGACCTGCCCCAGCTTCGCACGGGTAGCAGAGCATATATGCCTACATGTATTTTTCTAGTGTAGTGTCCTATGAGAGAGAACACTGTATAAACTATTGGTTTACGCGGCGCTCGTTAGTAATGGTCCCCGTCCAGTAAGTTGGTGTCAAAAAGTATTTAATAATATTAAAATTTCAAAACTTTGTGACTGATTAGGCTATACGCAAATTATAGTTATTTAAGGAATTAAACTTTCAAACAAAGTTAAGGCAATAATTTTTATTATGCTCCATATTGTACATTTAAGTAATTGTAAAAAAAAAACTAACTTGACGCGACGACATCGCACTTTCATCGTTTATAGAAAGGATGGCTAATGGTTTTGCATCGGATTACGTACGTTTGTGATTAGTTTGTCGTCTGATTGGGAAATATTTTTTGTCATTTATCATCGGTAGATCCATTGTGTAATTAATTACTTAACTTTTATCTTTGTAATGAACAGTTTATTGGTAAATAAGTTAAATTAGTAATTAACTTAAATATGTACGTAAGTAATTAATGAAATACCGTTATTGGCCGGCATGCATCGAATGCTATACTATGGAACTACCCTAAAAGTTTGCGAAGCACACATAATGGTAGCCGACGGTCTTATATAGCTGCATGCCTGATTGGTGGCTATATTAGTATGCGTGATACATGCTGAACTGCTGATCCGTCAAGTCAAGCGCATAACTCCACGTACGAGGCAGGTGCGAAGTTACACGCAAAGCCGAATGAAGCATGAAAACCATCGCTGCACCATTCACTCATGTTACTATATTAATACCTCTTAGTTCATTTCTAAATAGTCAATCATGGTACTTCGTATGCATAATAGACGATATATGATAATGATACTGATAGCAATTTTGAAGTTTCCGAAGTTGAAGTTAAGAACTTAGTAACTTACTTGGCAAAATATATGTATAAAACAAAGTGCCACCGTATCTGCATGTGTATCGTTCCGCTTTCGACGATTATTAATGGGAACGGTTTCGATTTGTATTTTCTTTTTGTGTGTAAATATAAGACGAAAAGACTACCCAAGTTGATGAATAACGATGAGGTCAATTTCCTTCAAAGAAGACGCTCAGGGTAGTGTTAGAACCCATGCGGCACCCGACATTGATAAGACCACTGGGTCTTCAACTGTTTTTGGACCTGAGTGTACAGAACAGAACGGTCTTGTGGTTCTTCAACAAGTAATTCAAAACAATGATGATGGTATATTTTTTATGTCCACAACAATCACGTTGTTTAAAGCCTCGTTTCAATCAAATAATTTACACTGGCTGGCTCGGCTCACATGAGGTTTCCGATGACCTCGCAATGTATGCGAATGCCACGCGGACGCGGCCGGTTGCAAATCTCCGCTTAGCGCCTCCACACGTCCACTATACAATACTCTTTAGTGCACTACTCTCTTTACTACAAGCATCGTCTATGAGCTACTAAGTATTACTTAAATACGATAAGTCTGTTCATCATTTATTTACACTTCAGAATACTTTAGATAAGAATTAATAACTGATCCAGCTTTGCGACTTTATTTGAGCATGATTGAAGGTGATGATGATTTGTTTGTAGTGGCTTGTAAAATGTCAATTTATACGTAACCCAGCTAACCACTTAGCCCTGATTTTGTTAATTTCAAAGTTATTCTTTCAAATTCAAATGAGCGTAGCATATACAGGCAAATTCCACATGCTTACTCATTTCGTGATCACGTGAAAATACTTCAATCTAGGGTAAAACACATGACATTGATTCACATATTACTTAATTCAGAAAACAGCAATTCCATAGTTTTTAACATAGCACGTTCATACATCTATGTGAGATCTTACATCTTATCACGAAACTGCCAATTAAATTATGTATATAGATAGGTATTTTGTACCTATATCGTATAACTATAACACGCACTAAATTGTGCGTGTGAAGTATAGAAATAAGCGCATGTTTCTGCTTAAATTTCGCCACAGCAAACTAAATATCTTATAATCGGGTTGTGAATACCTATTACTTTATACTTTCGTATATTGTATGCACGCTTCATGTGATAATAATTGATAAAGTAACTACGATAAGAACCTTTGCTCCGTGAGCATTTTAAATTATAAAACTGTTATTATCTTTGTTAGTTATTTATTATCTTACCCCTGAGCGATCGTGGCGAGCTTAACTGAAAGCACTGTATCTGCTCAAAGCTTTACATTATAAATCGTTTACGGTACGGTACAGGTACCGTTTCAACGCCGACGGCGAGGTTTCTCAGTTGTACTTGGTCCATATCATTAACAGCTAGGTAATTTATTTGGCCGCTAACATCTCAATTGAAAGCAGTTTATTTTAAAAACAAAATTATATTTCCATAAATACTAAGTAAACTGCATTATTTTTTCTTACGTACGGTTTAGATTAATTTCTAACTTTAATTTGATCATTTTTATCGGCATTATAACAACATACACAGAGGTTTTAAAAGTATAATTTGAACAACCAAACTATTTCGTTGATATCATCTGATCGATCTATTCCTCAGACAAATAAAGGTACAATTTCTGCTTTACGACAATTCGTACTAACTTGTAGGTATATTTACTATGCAGATTGTTTATGCTTTGATTTACTGAGTCACGAGTTCTGACCTTGTCCGCCTAATATGTGGTTTGTACCACTCGTTCATTATTTTTACCGCTAACGTAACGTCACAGCACAGTAGGTACTCACAATTAGTATTGAGCCTCAATTTTTTTTCCAAACAATGTGTTCTCATAACAGAGGAATTGCCTGAGAATGAATTGTTTGTAAATTTTTCGGCCTAGAACCATGCTTAAACCAATTTAATTGTGTATACTAGTGTTGTTTTCCAAGCCAATATTCGCATTTATATTATGGTATTCTTCTGAATAATACTAATAAAACTCTTAATTATAGTGAAATTGTTGAGTATTTTATTGTCGAATGACGAATTTTCAAGCACCAATGGGTCCGACCTGACTGTCGGTCACCCTTGACGATAAAGGGTTATCGTTGGGTAACCCTTTGTCATTCACTTCATTAACTTATCTGACAAGGGCACAGCTTTCATCACACTGAAATCTGTGGCTTTCATCGAAATGTCATACATTAGATCCTAGTCACTTTGTTTTCTACTGTCGCCAAAAACCTTGAAATAATATGATGTCTAAATTGCTTCCCGCCTTCTGTTAGACAAATTAGCTGTGTATAATTTGTCTACGTTCATACATAGATGCAAAAACTGTAGGATAGGGATTGACCTTTAAAGGAATAATATACCTCACAGCTAGGATTACTTATAGCATTCACACAATTCGTATTCTTATCATATTTCACACAATCTCACACTTAGTTTACTGTTAATACAAATACAATAGGGAATAATGGTTAATTTTGAAGTATCTCCATTTTTGGCTAATTCGCCAAAACTCATATTTCTATCGCTGGGAAAGATAAGAAATGGGTCATGGAAACGATAAAAAAGGCTTGCTGGTATCATATACCACCGAATTAATAACATAAGTTTGGATATGATGACGATAAGATTTTTTTATAGGAGTCTGCACTTTAATTAAAGAAAGGTAAATGTAATTCGAGTTAAATATTTCAGACAGCTTGACTGCAATCCCATGATGCATATTTAAATAAAAAGTTTGCGGTGAATGATTCGAACAGAATTCCAACGACCCGTGTAGATGAACTAGATTTCCTGTTAAACTCGACGTCAAGCGGTTAGTGCAGTGTTGTAGAATAACTAACCTCTGTGCATTGTTCACAGTTACCGCTCCGCTCTAAATTTATTACAATACAATCTAAAACATAACGAGTTTCTGATGCTAACCTAACGATGATTGCACATATCAATATTGTTAGTACCTGGGCGACCACGATTCAAACTGTTAGGGACAATATGTCTCTCAACTCTGCACCTTGCGAGATTTTTTCATATCTAGATAGGTAATGTCAAAGTAAAAAACCCTCTTAATATTTTCGGTATTAGTTTATTTCTTGTCAGAGCTGTATTTTGAGTTTTATTCTAAAATAATATTGGAGGAATGAAAAATTTCTTAAACTGTAGCTGTGTCTTCTTGGTTTGATGGTTTAAAGCAAGTCTTGTAAAACCTAGGTTTTATGATAGCTTTGTCAGTTTTGGACGACGAAAAACCTGGGTTTTATTAGACTTATTTTAAACGTAATGAAACCGCATTCCTTTATTGTCATGAATGCTGATTAAAAGAATTAGAAATTGTCCCAGTGATGATGCTCCAATCTAGTATGCGCATTACCCTTACCATTCACGTTGTAAACTTTTCATCTAATCGTTTAGTATTTCTTCAGTCTATTATTGACTCAACAACATCCTCAAACTGCTTCCGATTTAAGTAGGTATACTAGTAAATTAATATTTTGCCAGTTGTTTACTCATTAATAATGACGTTACCAATATCGTAGCTGGTTCTGTGAAAGTACTGACCAAGTCGATCACTTCGCTAAAATGACGTAAGAAGTATTGTGTAATTTTTTTGCAATTGTCCCGTATTATATTTATTATATTGCCAGTCTCGCTATTACTCTTCACAACAACCTTCTATGCCATGTTGCACAAGAAATCTTCCTATGTGTTACAGAATTAGATAACGGTTGATAAAATCCACTTTAAATGTAAACTCACGCCTGATAAATTGAAGGAATTTTAGAGAAGTGATACCATCTATGGCTTTTGTTTTTATCGTGGTAATAAGTAAGCGAGTAGGTCGACGTGGGGTCAGCATTAATCCGATAAGATAGGTCGGCAGAACAGAAAATACGAGATATGTGTATTTGATCGCATTATATTCATAATACTTTAGTGCAACCAATAGGTACCTCTCGACTGTTACCTGGTGGAAATGTCATTTTGACAAGTCTGATAGTTCTGTTCATTTAGGCAAGGTGATCAAGTAACATAGAACCCTTAACTGGTACCTGATGCGAAAAAGTACTGAGTTGCTTACAAAAAGTTAACATAATATATCTATTTAGTTTAGTACTTCGGTGGTATGGCAGCTCATATTATTCGACTGTTGGACTGGAGGGTCGGACCGTCTGCATTGTCCTCAGAGCTCCCACGCCTCACACCCCACTACCGTTTCTCCAACACAATTTGTTCCGGAGCACATCATTCCCACCACTTGCATTCCAGTGTAATTAATAATTACCATAAACGCGCGCTATTGTTTCAGCCATCAAATGAGTCAGAAATGGAATTTGAAACTAAAGAAAAATCTAAAACGGGTTCCTATGTGTTTATTCTTTTACGTAGGTATTTGAGGACCTCAAAGATCGTCGAAAAGTTTGGAGTTAAGTACCATGTTATTATATTTAACGTTTGGTTGCATTTAGTATATTCGCTGGGACCCGGCCGTTGGATCATCAGAAAGTGAGGTCATTTGTAGAACCGGTTAGAGCTTGGATATAAAATTTTGTTACGGGTTGTGAATTCAAAATAATCTTGATATGTTTAAATGACACAGGTTTTCATATGTGTACTCTGATGCAAAAATTGCTGTCAACAGAATGGTAAATTCAGTTTTCCAAATTGGAATTACCTATATGGGTTTAATTAAAATATTTAGATGTACGAAACCCTTGTAAGTTTGTTGTTCATTCAAATTAATTAAATTTGGTTAAATTTGGAATAGGAAGTAGGTACTATAAATTGGAAATCATGGTTTTTTTGTAGAATATGTCACAGAAAGACTATAATATAATTTACAACTAGTTAAATGGAATCTCTGCTCTCTATTCCTCATCCACTAAGAAGGGGCTTTTGGAAATTCCATCCCAAAGGATGTTAAATAAGAAATGAACTGATGTATGATTGTATATGTTGTTGGAGTTTGATTGTTTTTACTTACTGTGATTCCTTGTATCATAAATTGAAGAATAAGGAAGTTTTTATAACAGAACATCTCGTCTAAAAACTTTCTTTCACGCTGAGATTTCAAAACATTATATTACCTGTGTATAAGTGTTATATCACAGGGATAGGTTGCCCGGGGCACCAATATTATAAATTTTATTAGATATTTACCCTTGCCTCAGGGAGCATTATTGTCCCACTGTCTGCGACCGCTGTTCATTACAGTGGGCGATGGATCGGTACAGACCACTCGCTCGTCGCTTTGTGCTCTGAACAACTCAATAACGCTTTAATGGGATTCCAGTGGTGGCAATTCACGCGAGACTGACCGCCACTCAACCGCTGGCTATGACTTACATTGATCGAACGTTCATTATTTACACAACTCATGACCTACAAAACCCGGTCCAATTGCCAATATGTCATCAATGATAAAAAATAAAGAGGCTATGTTTATTGACCATTACAGTTTGCCGGGTGACCGAAATGTGTGAAATCTTTGAAATAGTCGGCTTTTAAACGTACATGTGCGAGCGATGTGATGCGTACGTCTGGCGCCCAATGAAAATCAGTGATTGTAGAAAAGCAATTGTTGCGTCATCTCTTGAAAAAATCGTTGATTGTTGTTCAATTACTTGCTGGTTGCTATAGAGTCGATGTTGGATACCGCTTATGGTAACTTTTTTTAGGGTTCCGTACCGAATGGGTAAAAACGGGACCCTATTACTAAGACTTCGCTGTCTGTCAGGTCTGTCCGTCCGTCTGTCTGTTACCAGGCTGTATCTCAAGAACCGCGATAGCTAGACAGTTGAAATTTTCACAAATTATATGTATTTCTGTTGCCACTTTTTTTGCCCTATTTTGCTCGATATCAATAATGGCAACAGGTAGGCACTTGAAATATTCACAAAATACTCAGTTGCATTTTTACTTTAATAATAAATAAAAAAATACAATCAATATTTAAGGGGGGCTCCCATACAACAAACGTGTTTTTTTTGCCTTTTTTACGGAACCCTTCGTGCGCGAGTCCGACTCGCACTTGGCCGGTTTTTTGATACACACAGAGTGCAATAAACAAATAACCAACTACCTAATTGTTAGGGTAACTGGTGTAAGAGTTTTGTATAATAAAGACAGGGACTATTATAAACTAAGCGTAAAATTTATTCTCGTATTAGCTATGTGTGCATAGTGCATAGTGTGAATAATAAATTTCAAGAAAAATCTGAGGTGTAATATGTTACGTAGGTAAATCGTTACAATCTCGGAATTGCAGCTGACTTGATCTCAGATTGCGATATATCGTGCACGGCAAGATTAATTTCCTTCCAGTCTGCAGTACCCCGGTCCCCATCCAATTGAACTTTGTATTGTATTTTGCAGCGGATATTACATGTTGCGGCCATGTGCTGCTCTCACCTACTTGTGATCTGTCAAACTGTCAATCATGCTGTACTTTTGTGTTGTAATAACAGCTCCCTTCTTGTAGCCCTGTTTATTTATCTTTTCCCAAAATTACAAAAGCTCAATTATTCTGATACACTTGATATTAAGCATATCTATAGTTACTTAGTCGTGAAACTCTAAGATGATAAAAAAATATTTAAACGTTTTTTTACTATACGTATACTTAATGTTTGATGGCTAAACAAGTCTGGTTTGCAGCAAAATCGAATTGTAATCGGAAACCGTCTCGAAGTAACGGGTCCCACAACACAATCTTAATCGGTCGTCGGCTGGATTCCAGTAGCTCTTGTTTTAGCTGCTTGAAATTTCATTAGGTAAAATATTAAATAATTCTAGCTTCTACCTAGCGGTTTTACTCGGGCTGGCACTTACCTACCTACTATTATCATTCTATTCTGCTCTTCATATTTAAAAAATGCCATGTTAGAGTTAAGTAATAACCTAAATAACAAATCAAATTAAATTCTGAACGCTGTACTTTAAAAACATTTCAAAGTGCAGCGGAAGTATAGCTATCCGAGCTCGTAAAACTGAATAGCTTATGCACCCCTAAAGATAAACATACGGTGCACTTAGATAGAATCCATCGCGTAGCCACATACCTTCCTAAAATAGCTTCAGCACAATCAAAACGGCTCCAATATTTACACATACTCCCTTTGAAAAAATGTTTAACATAAACATATCGCGTTAGTGATTTCTAGCCGTTCTATCCAAACACCTGCCAGTGTAATGTACAGCTCCAATTGTAGTGGTAGTTCTCATTGCACTCATAAAACCGTCAAAGTAACAAATGCGTTGTTTCTTACATTACATTACATACGTCGTCAATTCATCAGCTTACAGTTAATGCGGAATAATTTTATGCAGGGCTCTTTTGCGTATGTTTTTTTTATGTCAGCAGATTAACAGGTTCCATCTGATGGTAGGTGGTCACCGTCGCATATGAATATTTGCAATACCAAATCATGTTATACTAGCTGTCTTCCGCGGTTTCACCCGCGTTCCCGTGGGATCTAATCTTTTCCCGGGATAAAAATAACCTGTGTTACTCAGGGGTAATGTAGCTTTCCAATGGTGAATGAATTAAAAAAATCGGTCGAGTAGTTTTTGATTTAAATCATAACAAACAAAAAAAAACTAATCTTTATAATATACCTACTAGCTGTCCACCGCGGTTTCACCCGAGTTCCCGAAGGATCTTATCCTTTCCCGGGATAAAAAGTATACTTACTATGTGTTATTCCAGGCATTCCAGGATATGATCTACCTGTGTGCCAAGTTTCATCAAAATCCATTCAGCCGTTTTTGCGTGAAATAAATTTGAAGTTGTGTTTTTTAACCTATAAGGGGTTCCAATGAACGCCCTGCAGGCGTAGTCCTATGGGTTGACTAGTCAAATACTTAATTGATGATGTCACGCCCGCCTGATCGAATGCTCGCTCGCAAACCGTAAACTGTGCCGCACTACAGTTAACATCGTGAAATTAGAGAACCAGTTTGTTACTGCCTTCCTAAGCTAAGCGCAGCGGTAATAGTCATCATGTAATAGTTCGACATTGAATATTAATTTATTGATCTGAATTTTGTAAAGTAACAGATCAATAACTCGTAATACATTCACTGATCACGTATAAAATTACGTCGATTATTATGTGAGTGCTTGTTTATTTTAAGTTCTTACCTACCAATTATGAATATAAAATCAGAATTGGTCATATAGTAAAAGTTGCTCAGCTTGAAAAACCCAACATAGGTTTTGAAAGCTATCTTAAAATATCCGCTTACTTAATAGGTACTTACTTATTCAATTTGTAAAAGTATATTGTGAATTCCCAAGATACTTTTATAAACGTGAAATCTAAATCTTTACGTCCCTTATTTAGTTAGCTATTTTCATTTAATTTCGAGAGGACCTAAGTTTGAATAAGTTTTCCATTGTGGTTTTTTTCATTAAGTATATTGCGTCTTATAATTTTTTGATAAATCTTGTAATTTATGAAAGTACCTAATTAGAATTTGCTACCTACTCATATGTTTTTTTTTATCTACACTTTGTCGGGATTTATCTTTTATTAAATAAATATTTTAATCGGTCATCGTTTGGTTATCTGGCAGGTACCAAGATGTCCTATGGATCGCCCTGGGTACATAATGGAAAAGAACTTTACGATTCGGAACCGTTATATCGAATAGACTAGGTAACCGACTAATTGCATTTTTCACGACGTATTCGGCGGTTTTCTATATATCCAGTGTGTACTATTATTTTCCTATTTCTGGCTAGTGCGACCTAGCTCTCGCTCGCACAACTCGTATTATTTAGGTGTACAATGTTTTGTTTAACAACTCGAAACGTGAAACAATTGCAAATTATTTTGAGGACCGCATTGTTTATATGCCCATGTGCCAATTATTTTCAGGTCGACCTTCGACAGCCCTTAGTTGATCACACAGCATTGCACAGCAAGTGCGCCTGTCAGCGCTGCTATGCTACCTACGTAGTTGCTGTGTCGATGCCAAAAGTGTTATTCATCATCACTGCCATATTTGTACACTGATTTCGAATTAAACATGAATAAAATAAGACATGTCCTATTTCGCGATGTTGCTTTCTTATTCTTACGGTTTTATTCTGTATACGGTGTAATTTTAGAGTTCCGTAGGCAAATGGCAAGAAACGGTACCCTTATAATTCGTCTTGTCCGTCTATTGAGAACTTAAATTACACTTTCCTTCTTGCTAGTTTTTGAGATGTTTTGGAAACAAAACAACACTGTTGTGAGTTAAACACATTTTTTTTTAAATTTACAGCCTTAGCAAAAAGTTACACATTTATAAATATATAAAATAAGCAGAATAAATAAATGTGTCACCAGCACCGTTAACCACAGGATGACCGTTAACAACATTTAAAGAGATGTTGAGCTAAGTTAACACCAAATGAAAAGTGACAAATGTGAAAAAAAATACAAACTTATTTTTGTTACTGATTTAAATAAATTTTGTAAACTATAACTTGTTACTTTGTATACCTATGTATATGCTCACACTCACTTTGTCGGTCCAGTTGATATTATTTCACATTCGATTGAAACTTGTACTAAACATACATAATATAAGTATTTTTTATTTAAGTAGTGGTTTCATGTTGATCTTCACGTCAACTAAGCCAATTTGGTGGAGAATTTTCTCATCCTTGACGATTATTTTGGTTTTGCACGACGAAATCAAATGTTAAAGACGCATGATTTCTTTCCAGACATTCCGGACATCCCAGAGGATATCAAGAAGCTCCGCGCGCTCCAGATTGCGGACTTCAGCAGCAACCCGATCCCGCGTTTGCCAGCCGGCTTTAGCCAGCTGCGTGCGCTCACAGTCCTCGGCCTCAATGATATGTCACTCACCAGCCTGCCTAGTGACTTTGGCAGGTGAGCATTCCATTCCGTATACCTACGTTGAGCTGTATTTAAAAAGTTATTACACACAACCAGGGTTCAGTAAAACCACAGATCTTAAGGTCTTTTCTCATTTTTTTGCATGACGTTAGAAATAACAGATATATTTAGAAACTGAGTGTCACTAGCCCTCCAACACTGACAAGCTAAAATTACGAACATTGTCGTAATATCTTTCGAAAAAAGGCTTTTAAGAGCCCTCTTTACAAATTTATAAGCGAGCGAATATTGCTATATAAATTATTTAGAACTCTGGGACCCTTTTTAATGCTATTAGGTACATAGGAGAAAGTAAATATGACAAAGCTTAAAATATTATTTAATTTTGTTATTACTAACGGGATGGAAAACGTTACTTGCTATTTATTTTATTATTTTTTTCTGTATTAAACGGCTGTGTATCACGATTATTTTATTATGACCAACATTTGAAGATTTTGAAATGTCTATTTCAAGATTTTGCTCAAACAATGAAATGAATGTTTCATCAAAGGCCTTATATAAAGCAAAAATCTCATCGCTCGCGGTTGTAAGAAAATAGCTTTGTTACCTTGCTTGAATTAATGTACAGCACTGTTTGGATTGTGAAAGTCAATAAATCAGCGCCATGAGTAACGAGTCCGGTTACACACAACTTCGTTTTGTAGGAAGGAACTTTGTTTAGTGCAGTACAGAAAGCGAAAGTCTGCTGGAAAGCTGCGGAATGCCCCGAGTCTTACCTTTTACAGAGGTCTTTACAAACACTTCATTCATGGTACGGTATGGTCTTATGCATAACATGCAGTGTTCAGTTTGAATAACAAATAGATCAGTTTTTTATGATTCATACCTACATACTAAATTTCGCCACAAGTGTCTCATCTAGGTAGATATTTTTGTTCTATATTATAACGTGCCGTGGCTTTGTTCGTAAGAACACTACTACTTGTCAAGCCACAAGTCGTTTGTCTTGAATCTGACAAATTATTATCTATTAAGTATGTATTTAAAAAGTAGAATACCTATGTAGTATAATACCATAAAGGCCTTTACATCTTAAATAGATGAGACATAAACAGCGTCCGAATGACTTCAGTCCAATACGGGAGCGACAGTAGCGTCATAATATCAGTTATCTGTACCCGTACCATGAGTTCAAGTCATCGATCACACATCGATACTCGCTAGTGACAACGGTTTACATTTAGTATGAAGATTTGTGCAGCGCCTCTAATGGATAATTGCCATCACAGTTTTTCATACAAAGTTTGATACGATATTCCCTAGCGTGTATCGATTACAATACCATAGTAAACCCATGGTAGAGGCACTGGTTTCCACAGTTAAAGCTTTACTTACTATGGGAGCAGAATGTTTATTTTTACGTTGCTCTACGACACAAGACCTTATGAAGGTATATAATAAAACAAGAATAAGGATAGTTTTCTTAGATTAACGTGTCCGAGCGATGCGAGGACCTATAATTAATCTATGGATAGTTTAATTTTTTAGATACCTCTTTCAAGTTTTGTGTAATTGTCACTATTCATAGAATAAACCACGCTGGGCAAGGCATCACTCCTGGATTGTTTTTTTTATTGTTGTTAATGTATGTATATGTTCACTCTTGTAGATTTTTAAATAGATATGCTTGTATCAATGTGATGTGATTATAACGTAGGCAATTAATTATAACTTGAACAAAGCTAGATTACTATACAATATACAGAACAATGAATTTTATATCAATACCTGGTAAAACACGAGTACCTATGTACTTAACACACGTTTTTTAACTCATTTGTTTGCATATTATTAAAGGGATTTTCAAACCTTTCAAATATTCACTGATCCAATTCCCAGAAAATTACAAAGGCCACTGAGTATAATATATTAACAAGATTTTTCAATAAACATACCTTGAATATTGTAGCATATACGATGTGACAATTGAAGGTGGATTCAGTATTTTTGACTGTGTATTTCAGTGGAACTCATTTCTGTACTTAGATAAAACTTGTAGGGTGTGCCCGTATTATTATCAAGTTGCGTTATCTTGTACGTTTGTACGTGTATAATCCATCTAGTCGTCATCATCATTAGACTTCTTGCAGTATTCTAAAGTATCTAACGTTATTTAAAACCATATAGTTTTATCACATCTTTTACAGTACAATACTTTTTTCTATAACTTAATCATGTATTAGCATAAAACTTTTTGTTTTATTTTCACGTTTATGATATTTATTTGGCCTTGGTGCCTTTTTTTCACATAGTGTAGGTATTTCTTTGCCAATCAGCGTGTTCTGTTGTATTATAGTTATGTTTGTACATACATTTTATATACTAATCAATGATTATAGATTATTAAATAAAAATTACAAGGTACGTTCAATAAGATGAATATCAAATCAAAAATTTCGTGAGTTAGAGGATAGCTAGTAAGTACTACGTTCGTTCCAATTTTTTTCTATTAATTACTCCAATAAACCTTATTTACGTGCGTCATAAAAATGCGGTTTAACATAGCGCAATTAGCAAGAATACGCAGCTTTATTAACGTGCTATTTCAAGAATCAGGCCACGAACACCAAACTATGCTTACTGGAAATACAAGTATTGTTTACTCGATAGTCTAATTGAAATGGTGCACATATGGAGTATAGAGTAGAGTACAATGATTGTGGTAAAGATTACAGAACAAACGCTAAGTACTTTGACATCGACAGCGGAATGCGGCCTCAAGGTTCCAGCTAAACGAATATGACGTTCAGTGCTCGCCATGCCACATCTGTAAACATTAATGTTTGAGTTTATACCTTAATAATATTACCTGTTTAATCATCGTTAATTTCGTGAAACAATTACGTTTTCTCAGTTCAGTCTATGTCAACAATATTTACCTCAATTATGAGCAAAAGCATCCCATCTAACGGTGCATGCTAATACTATGATGTACAGCTAAAAATACTTTATTTATATCCTTGTTGGATGTTTACACTTTTTTAATTAGTCAATTCATAATGCACATATTATGCCGTATTATTTTCATTATACCTAGGACTTATACATACCATTTAGCAGTTAGGATATTTTTCCATTTGACGTTGCACGGCATGAAACCATTTATATAACTAAAAACCGGCTAGACTTGCTCACATAATATTTTACATTCCTATAGTGTTCCGGTGCAGGTAACAGTACCTCCTCATAAGTACCTATGTTTAAAATCTAGGCATGTCTAATATCATATGTATACCTCGTTAATACTCGCTATTATTATGATATTCATTTACAGATTTATTAGCTTTATTGACTTTTTATATGTATGTTAATATGACTGTGTTTAAAATAAACCTTTTAACAAAAAAAAGCTTCTACCTACCTAGTACCTACCTACGAGATCTGGGGCCACGGTGACTATATTGGCTAGAGACGGTCCCATTGACTTATTTATGGTAGGAAATTACGTCACAGGTCTTCAATGTTATGACATGCAATAGATATATGAAATCGCAAAGCCATACTTTTTAAACCAAGATGTTGGGGTCTTAGGGGCTTGGCTTTTCCTGGGATCTGATATCATTTACAGCGAAAGATTATGAGCTTGTGAGTCTTGGCCGCTAATTTTACATGAAATGTTTTGGGGTTGTATTGTCACCAACACTCTTGGTGTAGGTACTTATCTAAAATTTCAGCTCAGTCGGTTAAGTTAAGTGGTATCTGGTATTTTTTGCACGTTTCCACCTAAAGGGCGTCGTTCATAATAACTAACAAGTGAAGTTATATAAAAATATCGCCAGTGTATAAATCTTTCCACAAACATATTACCCAATGTGTTGTGTGAATGCCCTCAGTACAACAGTCAACTGGAAATAAATCTGATGTGTCATTCCTTCGTAACTCAAATGTCCCAACTCCCAAGTTATGATGCCGACAAGCTTTTAGTAACAACCACATTTCATTACTTTTTTATTTATGTTAAAAGCCATTTAGGCCAGAGAACTTGAGTTTTGTTTCACGTTGTTTATGTAAGAACTTCTTGTGTTTTTATAATGTATAAATTTTGTGTTAGGAATTTTTCAATGTGATCCAATTTCCACGCTCTAAATTTAAAATTTTACTACTTTTTGTTCCAAATATAAATAAGACTGTTAAAATACTATAAAATACAATAGGTACAAGTACATAAACCAAACAAATGTTAAATTAACCTAGCATCGATGCAGTTGAAGACATGGCAAATTACTCTTGTGCGACAGTCATTCCATTGTTTCCAACTCGTTGACTTCAAATTATTATGTCACACATTTATGAAGGTTACATTTATTTTATTAATATGGTACGAGTTCCAGATTTTTGTAGTGTATAACATAAATTATTATAAGGATCAGAAGAACTCTTTATAATATTTTCGATACTTAGCAGTAGGTATCTCCATAATCAGTTAATTAAATGCATACTGTAAAAGACACGTATTACATGACGGCCACGCACCAAAGGACGTTAATCACTTACAAGTGGTAAAGGCACATACGTATGTACCTATTTCTGTGCACGTAGGTTAGGCACAGAATACTGTGATGTAGGTGGTCTTCTCTTCTGATAATAATTAGTCGTCATTATCTCTATAAAATATCTTACAAACCCACTTGGTTGATATTGACTGAAAAAGTAGTTTCGATTTAAAAATGTCCTTTGAGTAGTTAAAAAAATATGATTGGGAAATAATAATTTTACATTTTACAGCTTGGTGTCACTTCAGTCGCTTGAGTTGAGAGAAAATCTTCTGAAATCGTTGCCAGAGTCACTGAAGAACCTAACCAGATTAGAGAGATTAGATCTGGGCGACAATGAAATCGAGGAACTGGTAAGTGTTTCTTTCTGTAACTGTAATTTAGTTTTCACTTATAAGGTGTCCAACCTTAAGTATCTAATCGATTTCTTTTCTTATTTCAGCCAGGATTTATTGGCGAGCTGCCCGCTTTGGAAGAATTATGGTTGGATCACAATAAGTTACAGTATTTGCCACCGGAAATAGGCAACCTAAAGGCTCTAATATGTCTAGATGTCAGTGAGAATAAACTAGAAAAACTTCCAGAAGAAATAGGGGGACTCATATCCCTTACAGATTTGCACCTCTCTCAAAATATGTTGGAAACGATACCCAATGGTACCGGAGATTTATCCAACTTAGCCATATTGAAGTTGGACCAAAATAGATTACATACGTTAAACGAAAACGTAGGAAGGTCAGTGTCTCGTTCGAGATATATTTCATTTTGTTTGTTTATCTTGAACTATTTATAGCTAATAATTCTGAAATTCCCTTTCAGGTGTACGAACCTACAAGAGCTTATATTAACGGAGAATTTTTTAATGGAGCTGCCTAAATCTATAGGGAATCTCAATGAGTTAACAGTACTGAATGTAGATAGAAACTCTTTAGGTGAAATACCACTAGATATCGGTAACATGACGTTACTAGGTGTGCTAAGTTTGAGAGACAACAAACTAACGAGACTGCCAAACGAATTGGGGAACTGTAAATCGCTACACGTTTTGGATGTGAGCGGCAATAGGTAAATTGTTTTTCTGTTTTATTTTACTCAAATATAACTATTATTCTTCCAAACATAAACATCCTATCATATCGTAACTGAAATGATTCAGATTCGGCCATCATTAAATAGATTTAAACCTAAAAAATCCTGATATCAAAACTAGTGAGTCCATTAGCAGATTTTTGCCAGGCGAAGATGAAATCGGTTGAATTAAACACTGTTTATTTAATTAGCTGAGGTTTGTTTGTTTCTAATTCCTAAATCAGCCTCAATAAATCGAAACCTAAAAAATCATTTTATTAAAACTAGTGAGTCCATTAGCAGATTTTTGCCAGGCGACGATGAAATCGGTTGAATTAAACACTATGTTTATTTAATTAGCTGAGGTTTGTTTGTTTCTAATTCCTAAATCAGCCTCAATAAATCGAAACCTAAAAAATCCTTTTATCAAAACTAGTGAGTCCATTAGCAGATTTTTGCCAGGTGACGATGAAATCGGTTGAATTAAACACTATGTTTATTTAATTAGCTGAGGTTTGTTTGTTTCTAATTCCTAAATCAGCCTCAATAAATCGGATATCAATCGATTACTGACAATATAATTATTTTGTTAACATGGCTGCGATCAGTGCGAAGCCGACGCCGCTGTTTATTCCAAAACCATTATTTATTGTGTGTAATATCAATGGAAAATACTAAGTTATGAATAAATAATTTCAGGCTACAATACTTACCATACACATTAGTGAATTTGGAATTGAAGGCGGTGTGGCTGTCAGAGAACCAAGCGCAACCACTGTTGACGTTTCAAACAGACAGGGACGAGACCACAGGGGAAAATGTCCTCACCTGTTTCTTATTACCACAGCTTAGTTATACACAGCAGCCAGGTATGGGTTTAATGTATTATTGTTCCGCTTTTGGTGTTGTGGTCGTTGCAATACCCTCATATTTAGGCACCCTATTTAGTGACAAACGAATGCTGTTAATAGAGCCAATAGAAGCAATTTTTTTCATAAGCATTGTGAGGAGTACACTTGCACTTGAAATTGGGGAAATTAAAATTTTATGGTAGTAAATCGGATCGGATTTAGAATCATTGATTAGTTAGCATTTCGTTGTTATTTATATTTCGTTATTTTACATTCCTGGAAAAAATATGATTTTCAAACTGATATCATTTGATTCAATAATCAGAAAAGAATCAGACATGTTTCAAATTACATATAACCTTATGATTCTTATCTATTCGAGGGGTATTGTTTGTTACTCTGATAAAACATTCTAATATTTTACGACAGTCATAATAAATTCCTACCACTAAAAGTTATGTCTGTCAAGATTTTTATTTCGCATTGATTGTTCATTTTGTTTTATTGTGGGCATTTATGTAAGTTTTTAAGTGTCGTCTTTGCATTTATAAGCTTTTTGTGCTTTCATTTTTAATTCTGCAATTTTTCAGTGACCATTTACTAGATTTTTACTCCAAAAAGAAAATCAAATACTGATATTTCAAATTAAGGCTAAAGTCTGTTATCCAAATTTTATTTATGCTTCATTGTAGCTTACTTTTCGAAATGTCATCTCAGGTGTCTCAAAGTTGACAGTTAGCAAACTTTGTACTTCTGATTAATGGTACATGTTCTTGAAATAAATTGAACGAGATGATTTTATATTAGTTAATATTGAAGTTATAAAGTCTTATTCAATAAAAAACGAATATAAACATTTTGACTTTTGTTTATATAAAACAATTTATTGTTGTGTAAATTGTCACTGAACTATAAGTTTTGTCTTTGCTGTGTGTACATACTAAAAAGCACTTATCACACTACAAATAGAGCTGGAACACACGTCAGAGGTCGGCAGTGGACACTGGTACAGGGATCACAGATTTAATTCACAGTCACAGGAGCTAGATAGAGTAAGAGGTAAGGGCTCTCGATAATATAATCAAAATATACCCGTATGTGTAATACAATAAGGTAGATATTAATACGCCATCCATTATGGTCATGCAAATTATGGATGCACGTCCATTTCAGATTGTTATTGTTGCATTGACAAACATAAAGTGAATATAAGTTTTATAAATAGTGGTTTTATTTTGAAATAGACGTGTATCTTCATCAAGGTGAACTGTGTACATTAACTGCTATTACCATTGACAAATTTCGCACTGTTATATTTTATTGCGCACAGCCATCATTACACCACTTCCTCCTTATTCAATGTAGAATTTATTTATCGTAGTGTATCTATATTAATCATTGTATTTTGACACGGAATTTCGATATACCTATCTAAAATTTTGTATTGTCTGGTTGTGAATATGGTTTGTTTGTAGTATTACCTGTATAATTAGTTTTTGTTTCCTGGGATAAAAATCAAGACTACTCTACCTGTGTTTCAAATTGTTCAACATAAGTAAGAGAATCTGGCTAGCACCCATAATATTGTACAATATTAGTATGGATAGTTGATCCACAGTTTTATTATGTACTAGCTAACCCAACAGATGTTGTCCTGTCCAATAAAAATCCCATTGATAAATTACTTTCAGTTTCTCCCCAATTTTCCGACATCGGGAAACATTTTCAATGTCTTTTTCCCATGAGAACCTTGTTTGGATTATTACGAACATTTTAAGACCAAAAATAGCCAAATCGGTCTGCTATGGCGTGATCAAGGGAAATAGGGAGATTTTTTTTATTTATATAGATTTTCAATTCCTAAACCTTCGTAGGGTATATAATATGTAGGTACCAATTAATCCTGATATTTAAATGTGGAATTAATAATATTTTATAAATCATCAGAATCGAGTGTATCTCGCGACCGGGATTCCGACGACGACTGGGAAGAAAAGGAAGCATCTCGCACCCATTCTGTCAAGTTCACAGAAGACGTGTCCGAAGCTAAAGAGGTGAGACTATGCTGTTGTCGCTTATTCTACATATCTGGTAGACGGTACAAACGAATACGACCTTTTGCCTTCTGTACAAACACTAGTCACGCTTTCAAGTCAATGCGATATAACATACCCATATGCTTTCACAATTTAGGTGATTCTGTTAGGAATAAATGTGGTAGCGTTGGGCTATGGTTCAGAACAAATGTACGCAATACATTCTCGAGGCAAAGAGCTTATTTAACATTGAGCTCGATATTTGTAGCTTTAGAATAAATTCAGTATTATTAAATAATGAAACAAATATTGTATTTTGAAAGGTGCATGCTATTTATTTATTTATTATGAAAATTCGATATTATCTGCTAAGGAATTAGGAGACGATAAATTAGCGATAATGTTTTATGATTTCAAATTCTTATTATTTCATCTAGTTTTAAGTTGTTTGTATGTAATATTTAATAAATTTTTGTTTTTATTTATATACTTTCATGTTTTATTTTGGAGATGGGTAGGTAAATGTTTATTAATATTTGGTTTAATGTTTAATTATAAAATGTTTAACTTAGATGTAGCATTTATGAAGCCTGTTTTACGGCTGACGTTATTCACAAAAATTGTGAAGTTAACAGAGCGTATTACCTACAGGCTTCCGTCATGTCCAACTAACCGTCATATTGTGATGAAAATTGAGGTCAAAAGTATCGTTTGTTCTAGTTTTGTTGCCATGCTTTGTAAAAAAATTCAAGGTAAAAAATTCTAATACTAAAATTTGGATTAAGTATTTTGTCAGAGCCCATCTTCTCGCTGTTTTATTATTTAAATTATAATATAAAAAAGGTCGATTGAAATAAGATATCAAAAATGGAGCTTATAGTCCGTGCCATATGAATTGGCAATAAAGGTCATTGACTGTCCTTGATGCGTTTTAAAGTAAATATCTACCTCGCTGAAAGAGAGATAAGTAAATTACTTATAACATTATGTTAAGTACCGTTAGACAAGATGTCTGTCGATAATTGTCTACCTTATTAGATAAATATCTTTTGTATGGACTGAATGTAACTAAAAAGTAACATATAGGTATTCCACTAAATAACCAAAAGATATCAGTTGATCACGAAATGAGAATATTCGTGGAAAAACAAGAGCAATGCAAAATATAGCTTGTAGAGTTAATAAGCTGAAGTGGCATTCGGCAGGCCATCAACCTCAAAGAGAATAACCGATAGGGATGAAAGATCCTCGAGTAGCGACCACGTAAAGGAAAGGGATGAGTGGGAAGACCTATTTTTGGGCTGATATGATGATGTCCAATTAAATACATTCAATTTATATGTCAGTCACATACAAAAGTGTTTATTTACTAACGAAGAAAATTTTACTTTTGACATCCATCTCGTCTAGGCCCCGAGGTCAGTTGACAATGAAATACTTACTGCTGGTTAAAATGTATGCTAGGACATTGTCCTGATTAACCCTTGCTGTGAACGGATTTATACTTACTTATTAGTAAAGCTTACCTCAATTATCTCATTGATATATTATAAGTATGATTTTGTAAAGGACATAATACAGGAAAGACACAAATGAATATTTTATTAATTCTGTGTCAAATGTAATTTATTTTAATAACTGATATACAAATTTATTAGGTGCAGGAAACTGTAGCAAAATCATAAAAACAAGTTAGGTATTGGTGAATGTTGTTCCTGGACGAAATATTTTAATTTTAAGGTTCCATCAATTCAGGAGGAAAACGAAGATTTGACATGTTCTGAGCCTTTCTTCGCACCACTTGCACTCAGGAAGCCAATAAATGTAGTTCGCAAGCTAGTCACTACACAGCGGAGGAGTTCCCTGCAACGACTCTCCTCCTCTATTACTAACCTCGCAGAGGTACGCGGCAAAGCTTCACGCAGAGTGCATTTACAATCCTAATTAATACAAGATGCTATCAACGTTTAGCCGCCTTTTCAATTGAGCTTGTGACCGCGATCAGCGCTATTGACACATGAAATTGTTGATAATGTTCACAGATCATCCTAAATCCACATGAATGGTTTGTCTGCTTGCTTGGTTTCACGGCAAAATAAATTTTGTTTAAATTCAGTCTACCTTGAACAATGTAAAAGGTTATATGATTTTTTTTAAATCAACCATTATGTGATTTCCCAATAAACAAATTCCGCGCCTTCGACGTAGCCGTGAGTACAAGCTCGAGAGAAATAAACAAGCATTTTTGGTACTAACATTCCTCATATTTTAGAACTTACCACTCTGTCTAATTAATCATTGAGCTGTGGTTGATTGAATGTTTAAAAAAATCACTTACGGAATACTATATTGGTTACTATATAGTAGTTTTCCATAAGATGCATTTAGGTATTATTGTGAATGCACTCTTGTCGATTCGATTATGCGCTGCCCGCCACTATGCCTCTTGCTCCTTGTCAATTCTTTGTTATTAGTTAGTTTTAGCTGGAAGTAGAAAAAAATAGTTTAGTCTATTTATACTTTGATAATGCAACACATTCCATATTAGATATTTCGAACACAATAGTTTAATTAAACTGAATTTAATCTTGCGCAACACTAACGCCCTTCCTTGCTCACAGTGACAGTTACCTTATCATTGCAAATTATGGCCTCCTGATACTTAGGTTAATTATAAAAATGTTTGAGGTACTGTACATAGTGCGTCTTGACTAAGTATTCTGTCTTGACTAAGTATTCTGTCTTGATATTCCACATTCCACATATAAGTTTATTTGAACTGCACTTAGTAGATTAGCACGATAACAGACGTCGTAATACTACGGAGGAGAGGTTGCGTCTGATATCATATCCTGTAACGTGAATCATGCATCGCCTCACATTATTACACGTTTAATAGGTTAAGTGACAATTGTAATTTTTCTCGTGACGAAATTTTTCTGTATGTGCACCTATGCTTTAAACTAGTCATGTCTTGTAGTGATCGAAATTTTAATTAGTAATTGAGTCATGAAATTTGGAATTGAATTTATTTTATAACCAGATCATACTTCAGCTGTTTTATAAAATTAATAATTGAAGTAAATTAGTAATTAATAAATTAAATCAATTTCGATCATTCGACGGTAATCATTCGCGGTTTTCGTTGCTTGATTCTAAAACCTTGTCTTTTTTATTGAATATTGAACCTTGTATTTTACTTAGGTATACCTAATTTAGATATTATTACTTTTTTTTATTTGGTACTTTAAGTTTGTATGAAATATAAAAAAAAACACTTTGGCTCTTATCATCATCATCATCATGTCAGCCAGAAGACGTCCACTGCTGGACAAAGGTCTCCTCCAAGACCGACCATCGCGGATATCCTTAGAGGAGGCCTTTGGCTCTTATAGGTACATCAAATTCATATTTTATGACATCATCCACCAATCGTCTTCTTTATTCGCTTCTCAGGAAATCTCTTATTTTTATTTATATAGTTAGTAAAAAAATTAAAGCATGTGCATGCCTAATTTTATCTATGTTATAAAACTAGATCAAAGTATATTCATAAATTTTATTATCATATTTTATTAAGTACCTCATCTTATTTGTAATCAACAGTAACAGTCCATTCAAACCAAAAGGAGAAATATTTGCCCAAGCCCGTGCATTTTTCCATGTTAAATAATAAAAGTCTTTATTCTGTTAAAAAGGAGTGCTCTTTTATTTATAAAAAAAAAGTTTTTTAATAAAATATAGCATTTGACAGAATGCTTCAGGATGCTCGAGCATTCCGTTATAACTGAACTGAATCTTAGTAAGCATATCAATGATATCTTTTAATCCCGTAGACGCCGTTCGTCCGCCAGAACACGCCTCATCCGAAGGATTTGAAGGCAAAGGCACACAAACTCCTTGCTGGACGGTCGCCAGAAAATGCGACGCATACGAAACAAGAAGCACCCCCTACGAATGGTCTACCATTGTCACCCATTGAAATCACTCCTGTGCCTGTCCCGGTCCCTCTACCTGTCCCAGTAGAAACAACTGAGGTATGTGTATAAAATAAATATCTATTAGAAGCATACGAATACATAGGTCCCGTCCTCAGACCATATAAAAAAGTTGCCAGAGCCATTTAAAGTGCAGTAAAGGAAGCCGATCGCGTTACGCGGGATAACGTACGTGCAAGTCAAGCACACGACTTCGTGCACGTTGCTTCACTTCATTGGAGACTATGGTTTACGTACGGTCCTACCTTTTTTATTTGTTCTGTGGTCCCGTCACGTTAAAAGAACGCCGAGCGAGGAGTGAAGGGGATGTGTCTGATAGTTAGAAAAGAAAAAAGATTTCTATATCGCTGGTAGACAAAAGTTGCAACTGATTAACAGTGACCTCTATAGCTAATGAATGTCCCTACACCTCGTGTTAGTGTGATAAATCTAATTTTGTATGTATCTCTACTCAGGTTATACACATCATACCAGCACCACATCTTGAAGTCACAAAAGAAGAAGAAAGCGACAACCAAACCATAGCTGACAGGGAGTCATCCGAGGGCGAAAACGACGACAACGACGATTCCGAAGAATTAGAGGTAAGCGCATTTTTTAAAACCAAAAACAAAACATTGATTTTAGGTATAAACTTTTCTTTATTGAATAATTCTTAATATTCTCGCACTAAAAAGTAGATTAACATAATTATCTGGTATATTGCAAATAACCTGATAGAATTATATAACTTGGGTTAGTTAGTAGCTATTTTCTGGAACGCAATAACTTAAATAAATTGAAAGCATATATAACGATGGCTTATTAAAGTACAATTTAAATATAATGTATGTATGATTGATTATAGTTATAGATGAACAACTTATATCTGAATCATGACGATTAAACACATTTTTGCTTGATAATTAAACGCCTTGTGGCTCAGAGTTAAGTTGTTTACGTATACAATCGATGTAATAAATACGCCCTAGTATCTCGCGTGATCAGGGCAGTGATGCTCAATTCACGTCGTTACAAAATGTCACTATACATATTTGATAGAGTCCATAAAAGAAAATATGTAGGTAACATGTTTTTGATCGGCCTAGGGCGTATTAATAACATCGATGACGTATACAAACACGGGTGTGTGCATTGGTGATGGTGCGGGTAGCGGGGGCCGCGGCGCGTGGCGTGGCGCCCCACGGTGGAGGAGCGCGGGGCGGCCGCGGCGGCCGGGGAGCAAGGGGAGGTAGGGGAAGTAGGGGAGGGGATGCCGGCCCGACTACACCGCCGGGACACACCCCACCATCTCAAGAACAAACGCGTCAACCAGATTGACGCCGGTCGCGCGAAAGACCTTATTGCACAGGTGCTGCCATCTCTAACTAACTAGCCGGTCTTGAACTTTAACGTTTGTCTCCCTTCACTGTGTTCTCTATTTCAAAAGCTTAATGTTGTTTTCATGACGTTTCACATTCATTTGTATCCTTGGTATTATTATCATTTCGTGTTTTCATAAAACATTTAGTTTACTAACTAAACTAGTTTTGCCTCACGACATCTTATTCTAACAAAGGATATAAGAAAAAGATTTAAGAAAAGTCATGCCAAATGATGCCTTTTTTATTTGGTCGGAGGACGTAAACTAAATTGACAGCTTTAAATAAATTTATCCTTTTTAGTATTATTTGTTAGAAGAGATGTGAAACCAGTTTGGTGCTATTTGCAACTAAATCATCATACGAAATGCACACCTTCATACTCATTAGACCAAAACAACTGGATAAATGAAATGTTTTTCAACGACATTTAAACAAATAACCAAATCGAGTAACGGTATAATGATTTGGAATGGCGCATGTAAATTCGTATGAAAATCAATTATTTTACTACCTGTAAACATAAAACACAGGCATCCCAGGTTGCATGTTAAACTCGTACTCGTATATGGCGATAATTTGTGTGTTCAATATGCCAGCCGCCGCAGGTCACCAACTGATATACTGAACCGCGATAATTAATGATACTTTTACCTGACTAAATTGAAATCCTTTTGAGAGATTCCGAACTGTTGAAACTTCTTGTATACATATTTAAAAATGTAGTTTGTAGGTGTATGAATTTTCTTGTTGATTTAATTACATATTTAATTACCCTAATATTTTAGTATTTATGCAAACTTGTAAAATGTTGCTTGATTGAAAAATATCTGTATGGTATGATAGATATAAAAAAATGTATCGTTAAAATGCTTGTAGGAAAATGTTTTTGACTATCGTATGTAAGTGTTATTTTCATATTAATAGTTCATCTAAAAGAAGTCTTGTACATGTAGGTGTATTGTCTTGCATGATGAATTGTATTGCTACATTATCTTCTGTTTCCTGTCGTTATCTTTTCAGTCATAAATCATTCATTCGTCTTTGAATTAGCATTTTATTTTTAACACATACCTTTCAATACTAAATATATGTCTAGTTACATACAAATTAATATCATTTTTGCTGGTTAGTGATTTATACTGGATATTTGCCTAGAGCGATAACTAACATATCAGGAAATTGTATTCTATCTATATAATAATATCTTGGGGACCCACACTTCCATCAATCCCATGTCATGTCACCTATGTCATGAATTTGTATATTCATGACATAGGTGGTACATTTGGTCTCTTCTATTTGTTTTCATTTTTATCTAAGACTAAATTTACAAGTGGTTTCTAATTTTGAGAACAATAAATACCTCCATTAATGTCGGTAATTAATACTCTAATAAAAACATTGATTCCAAACATGTATTCGTGCCTCTCATCACAATGTAATCTAAATTACAGATGTTGGTATTACAATAACGCGAAAGGGTAAAAGCTAACTCGCCGCCCGCATCGAAATTTCTTGTTCGTCGAAGAATAGCAGTAACAATAGAGTCGTGAGATCTGTTTCGCATCGCATCCATTGCTTGTGAACATATTTACCATATGGTGATCAACAGAGCGTGTATTCACACTTCACTAAGATAAATAACTTTTGAAATGAAAACAATTTTTTTATTATATTTTACGCGGAGCTGGAATAAGTCGATCCTCATCTGTAAGAATTTAAATGAAATTGTCTCAAGTGTGTAAATAAGTAATGAATCTATGCGCTCCGTTTGTGTTTACACGACCCAACCGTGGGTAATTGCTGGAATACCGCGGCTGTTCCGGCCTGGTGCGCGCGGGCCCTCGACCACGACGCTCTTCGTAGACCCTCTGTGAGGCTCGCAGAAATGAGTGCCTTCCACTGTGCCGCTCGTAACAATGCTTCGTGTACCGCGATTAATCGATAAGTGAAGTGCCGCTTTCTCGATACAAGTGTTGTGTTAAATAAATCAGCAACTAACACCGGGCAATTTTCAAAGTGCTCCTTATCGGTACTTATTAAAATGAGGTGCTTGAAAGCGGCAGGAGGATGGCTCGCCCGGGTGAGATGCGTATGCGAGATAAAGAGACATTCAGCGCTAGATTTCAATTTAGATTCGACTGCATTTTGTTTGGCTTGCCTCGCTTGCGTATTGTGATATCACGATCATTCCATTTCATGGGCATGTGGTCTAACGCGACATTTAAGTTATTTCCTTAATGCCTGTAGCCAATGTGGCTCAAGATATTTTATGCCTACTTTAATCACTTATTTTTGCCTGCGTTTCATTCCAGTTGCATGACACTGATTTTTAAGAGTGTTTACGTAACTGTAGCTACATATTTTAGAAACTGTATCTTTCTCAGGCGATCAAAAAACGCGAACAACAAGACGACCAAAAGACTGATGATGAAGAAACCACTGAAGACGTCGCTGATGGTAAGTCTATTACAAGTTTTCTTATTTTAAGAATTGCGTCTGAATTATATAGAATAGCATTTCAAGACAGTGAGATTGTACGAAAAGATCGGTAGTGCACGCTCTGCCTATGAGATATTCGTTAGTTGCGACATTATTTTACACGATCGTGACCACGCTCGGTCTTCTTATGATCACGAGCGTGAACCGAGCGGATCAGTCTGTCACTCTCGCGTCACCACACACAAAGGCTTCGTTGCCTTTATTTTTATGTGGGAAATGTAACCATGTAGGTAGGTACGTGACTCTCGAACTATCACCTCTATATTGGTTATTCGTCTGTACATTTTGTATGCGCAAACATGCGCCGATTTAACCGTAACACACTAATGCATTTTTCTCTTTATACCTATCAATTGTGGCTGGTGTCATCTACTTACTGTAAAATCTACGCAATGTTAGCGTTGCCGCTGTATAAAATACGTATCGCTACGTTATCAGCTTATCTCGTACTCGACGTGCCATTTCGCTCCGTTGAACGAAACTTTGCAGTGTATCGCTCACCTGAGGCGAGTTTGCCACTGATTTCACACAACTATTTTGTGAAATTTAATACACTTTGATAGTACTACGTGTCGCGTGACATACGTCAAACTATACTAGTGAATTCAAGATCTGCCTAGACTGGATAAACAGGCATTCAATGACTTAATGCCGGAATGATCATAGTCTACGTTGGATAATAAAATTTTGGTTAGAGGCGATATGCCTTTGTGTCCAAATTTTACTGATCGTTACTACAATATGTCTAAATTTAATAATTATGAAGTATCAAAGAAGTGTTGTTGAGTACAGTGTTGCCAGTACCTAGTTTAAAATTTAACAGTGTAATGAGAAAAGTAATTGGTGTATTTCTTACGTATAAACTTAAATTCTCTTTGTGTATCTCATAGTTAAACAGTGATTCATATGACAATAGATAACCAAGCAATATATTCTAGAAAAATACTTATATGAGCAACGATTGAAGGTCGAACTCGGTTATTGTTATTGTATTTACCTACTTTTGTTGTGTACATATGTCAGACAGACGGACTACATTTCTATAATTCCATCAGTGTCTGTACATTGCATAGCACTTCACGGTATTCTGCTTTGCTCCATTTACCCTAAAATTGTTGGTTCGTAGCCTGCACTTAAGTGCTCTTACCAGCTTTCTCCGTGTTCCAAGTACAAATTGCCTTTAATGTTAATTGTTTATAACTACCTTTCACACCTTAATGTCACTGTTAAACGATTCAAGATAGTGATTAAACCGCTCGAGCTCCATTACATTACCAAAGTTGGAAGTGATCTCTTAATTTCTGTGATCCTGTTCACACAAGACGTTGTTGAAATAAGCCCGCTAGTAGGTACGTCGCCGTCGGCGATTCCTATCCGGTAGATATAAAGTTTGTGTTTGACTTACAAAATTGTTACACATTTCCCAACACTAACTAGCTTCATGTTGAAACATTTACTCCTTACGCTCATCTGATATGCGATAAATTTGTGTGTAGATACGATTATTTTGGAACTTCCTCCACTAATCTATAAATCTGTATTTCGATAGCTTCATATTACATAGGAGCATATTTATTATACATCTTCTTAGGTATGAAGATAATTTATTAGCGAAAGTTCAAATTGTTTTTGTTGTAGTATAATATCTCATGACTAAAATTAATTATTCTATTGTTGAACATTTTAGCTAACGCCTTGCTACTTTACACCTATACCTACTTCTCGATACGACGATCTAAAAGTATAATGTACCTACTGCTAAGCTTAATCCAAATCTGTTCAGTAATTTTATTGTGATTGCGGAACTTTAATTTTTAATCTAGTCAGAATTTTATTCATACAGTTTATTAAAATTTTAAAAGTATTACTGGTTATCAAATTCAGCATATGAAATTCACACAAGTTTGTACAGATGTGTCAATAATATCTATAGTTTATAATCATTCACAACCTTGACCTAGTGGGTTTTCCGCAACTGTTACTCAAGGCGAGTATAACCACTTCTGTATCAAGTACTACACACGTGGATCACATACTAAATTAATGAAAAACAATACGCATTAAGACACTACGTATAGACAATTACCTACTCCACTAAGGCTACTGCATTATACGGTATATCATCCTCTAGAGAGGGTCCAACCCTAACACCTACATTCATTTGTTTGTTTATAATGCGAGTGATTGAACTGACATTAATATCTTATCACGTTCAATAATAATGATTCTATGTATCATTTGTATTTGAACACTGCTCACTTGTGTCTCGGTGGAATATTTAGTAATTAAATTCGTTCGTATACAGTTTACAATAGATAAATAACTCAATAATAATTGGTTACGTTTCGTTGGTGTTATGTGCAACAAAAAGCTAAATTTATTTTCGCTGAGTTGATAATGTACTCCGGTTTTTATCCGGATATCGCGTGCTAAGACGCCGTTTGTCGAGTGACATCACTGTTTAGCATACTTAATTCTACCATTATTTACGTTTTGCTTTATGCTTGTATTAAAGTACTCATAGATTTCGTTTCATTCGGGAAAATAACATCACGAAATTTGTCGTGAATCATGGTAACAACTGCTTTTAATGTTTTTTTAACATTGTTTTTTCATGATGCATAAATAAATACATTTATTTTTAAAAACACGCTGATATTCTACCGGTAGGTATCGTCAAATTTGATGTTACTAATCGTGAGACTGGCTATCTCCCAAGTTTTCTCTTGTCATATTTTTATTGTTCCGTACTGGCTATAAGTCACTTCGCCTGGCACGGGATTGACAGAACCTTTGTCCGAAAGTCGTGTTCAATGTTTCGTCAAAACTATTTTAACCTCAATTAACTTGGACAACGGCGGTCTTGTTCTGAGGCGTGTGATCGTTTACTTATACATTAATGATCATTACTCATCATTCCAAAACAAAGTCTTAAGCGTCATTTACTTTCTTCAACGTGATACGTTACTTTGTAATATATTAGCTGTATGATCTATAATTAATTGGCTACGATCATTTCTAATTTGAACACTAGACAGGTCAGTTTATAATATTAAAATTCAATAATTAAAACAATTGCTACGGCGTGGTTGTGCTCAAAACAGACAAACTATGAAAGACAAAAGACTGGAACTAAAGTTGAGTGTCCGTGGAGATGGTTCACTGACTCGAAATAGTACGAGAAGCAGTACGAGAAGCAATCGCAGTAATATAACCAACAATAGTAACACTTTACCTGTAAGCGAATTTTTCGCCACTGATCGCTTTTCAACACCTTACAACAAATCCTTTGATATTCTTGACAAGTATCGCCGGCAACCCAATCAATATGGCTACCCAGCTCAAAGTCTTCAAGCATTGAATCAATACGAAGAGCAATCGAGGATCAGCAGTTATGGAATTAGAGATAGAAGCAATCCGTACGTTGATTACAATGCACCTTCGAAAGCTTATTATACTCGGCTCCAATACGATCAGAATCATAGACAGCCTCGATATGAACCAATATACAATGATCCTCAAAGACAAGTGTATGGTACTCTACCACGTACGGCAAGTCGCTATGATCAACAAAGATCTGTTCCAAATTATCCAACGAATCACTACACTATGCCTGCGAGGTCTGGGCCGAGACGTGTGCGCATCAGCGAGTTGGAGCCCATTGTGCATGGATATTATGGTATGTTGTAATGTTATAACAGCATGTAGTTAATTACATATTTAAATTATTTACAACTAGATACGCGTGTCTCATTTTCATACTTGAGCGTCTATTGTGTATTTTAACTGTAAATTATAAAATGATTACTAATACTTTCTAAACAATATTGGATGGTATGTCTGTGCCAATTATTAGGTACAGAAATTTATTTTGCTATATTACTAAACTGCATACAGTTAACTCTTAGGAGAAATGTTATTGTAGAAAGTAGCTTTGGATAGAAACTAATCTAGTCGTTAACCAGCGATATATCACGTATCTACCTAAAAGTAGGTATAACTATATCCTATAAATTTTCACTTTCATTTGAATAGTATCCATGTCCCATTGAATATCAAACGAGAAACTCGTTTTTATAGACTCTCATGTACAATTGCCTGTGAAAAGTATACAACTTAATAAGCCCTTCTTAATCCGTTTGAATCAAGAGCCTTTTCATATTATGTAAAGTTAAAATTTATTTACAGACGTTCCAATAGTTTTTCTTGAAATTTTCTGATCGTATTTCACTACCAAGATCCTGGATGGAATTCATGCAATTCTGAAATGATTAACTGGAAAATCCTGCTTTGGTATTCGAAAATTCACGAAGCAATATTTATAAATGGAGATTTATGCGTGTGTGTGTGTAAATAGGACGTGTAAGCCAGCCCTCTCAAGGGACGGACAACAATAGCTGCTGCAGGGCACTCTCCCCGCGTGTATTGGTGCGCTCTAATGAACCAGGCAGGCGTTAGGTGCCTCTTGAAACTTATCGCAGTACTCCATATGCCTTTACGATACGCACTCATATTTCTATTTTATAAAACTCGACAAGTGTAGCTAATATCAAATATTATTTTAAAAATGGCAGTAACAAAGTCAGCGGTACGCGGCATCATGTGTTCCATGATGGAGTTCACGTTTAAAGCAAGTAAGGCTTCTGTGTTACCATGTTGCTAAATGTCCGTCCTGTTAAAATAATCGATATTGAGCTCTTTCAACAGTGCGCTAAGAACCATAGTTTTATTGGCTTTATAGCGACAAACATGACCTTTCATCTTCCAATATCATTAACGTTACAAAATTTACCTGATACGATAATTTTATGCTATCAGAACGATTGCAATTAAACGTTTTACATTTTATCTGCGGCAACTATTCAACCATTCCCAAGAGAAAGTAAGAATTATTTTATTGTAAAGACAAGTAATTTCGATCAATTATTTTTTATTTAATTTCATTCAATCGTTATTCGAGTTGAATAACAACTATAGTTACCGTTATGATTTGTTTCGCTTGATATTTTATGTAGTCACCTTGTACAAAAGATACTAAATAGTTTTGTTTGAAAGGTCAACAAGAAAATATTGTCTTTTTAATTTTGTAGAACTATTATGTTGCCATTTAGGTGATGTGTTACTAATTCGTAAATAACTGCAGATGGTATGATTCTTTAGATAGTATGCTTTTTGTTTTGTTACCTCTAAGCTTCATCATCTAGCAACACTTTCTTGCTCCCAACCTATCGCGATTAGCCTATTCGCAAGTTTTTTCTCTAAACATAAATGATAAAACCTTTTTGGAAGTATTTTGATGTATAGTTTATGTAATAGGCAGTTATGGTATAAACGGTAATAACAAAAGATTTGTAAACCATAATCTATATCATGAAGTTGTGTAATAATTGTTGGATATCAGATAGAAAGTACAATGCGGCAGTGTCTAACCGTGAAGGTTATTTAACATGGCTTTAGAGCAAATATAACGGATGAGCTTTCGTTCAAAAACAGCTCTGTAGTGGGGTTGCGCGTGCCCGGGCCGACTTCGTGCGCCGATGCCCGATACAAAAGGAGACGAGCACGATTGACACTAGTGAACTTACAGCTTGGCTCAAAATAACAATTCAATTTTACTATTAGGAATGTAGTGTCAGCATTAATTCTACAAAAGAATCACAACATACAACATACCGCAAAAATCTAACTCCTATAACTTTGATGTAGGTAACAATAAACGCATTCTGCGAATATATAAACAAACAAAAGGAAAGTTTCTTCAAAGCAGATGTATACCGTCAACTGCAAACAATAAAACGCAAAGTACTGTTGGTATTCCATCTATGCTATTACCGTCTTCGAGATTAAGTTGTAAACAAAAAACGTTTTTATCACACTAGGGATCCGTCAGTCACGTTCATGGACGTAAATTACCAGGTTTTACTTTCCAAACTCAATAAATTAATGTCATAGATTGTAATTTGGTAGGTACATGCTATTATAATGTTGGGTCAAAAAAAAAACACCTTTCTCTATGCCGGTAATTACTGTAGGTAGTGCACTCACGTTTTTCTTTTGCATTATCAATCTTCATGCATCCGCGTGAAAGTCCTTGTTATTGTGTTGGTAGAGTAGTGGCTTTATGAAAACGGAATCAAGTGTTGCTATTACTATACAATCCAAATATAATTCACAAGCTTTATACACTATTTGCAGAGTTAAGGTACTTTGAATGCATGTAAAATTATTATTATATATTCATTATATAGCGTAGTGTTAATACTAAGTCTTGAATTTTTAGAACATGTTTGGCTAACTCTGTTTTCGTTATCTGTCACGCATTTCATAATTATAAATTCACTTGTCAAACTCAAACTCAAATATATCTTTATTAAGTAAACTCATACAAGTATTTTTAATCGTCAATTTGATTCATGTTAAATTAAAACGCTCGGTTCGGAAGGTTGCTTTTGCTGAGAACAGCCGGCAATAAACTCAGCAATTACTCTTTTTAAAAAAGCAACTTAGACCTATTACATTTTATAATTATTTATATTATTATAGTCTTACTGATAATATATGTGTGTTATGGCGGCAAAAAAGGAATAAAGAAATTGAATTTAGTTATGAGTGATTTAGTAAACAACAAACTCAAGCTGACCAGCCCCCACAAGCAGCACATGTAACCTTCGCGTAACGTTAGTTATTAGCCCTTAGTGGTGTCTTCCAAGTTGCGGTCGGCCAGCTGCGGTTACATCCGCGCTCTGCTGTGGCCTTAGATCTCGAAAGTGAGCCTGTGAAATGAGTTATTGAAGCGCGTCGACAACACGATACCTTGCGAACACGATCCGCAATTAATAATAAATTTATACCCTATCTTTATCTAAATCAGATTACAACAAGAACCATTAATTTATTCTTTGCACTTTATATCGATAATTCATGAGGAGTAAGTGAAACTTAGACCTGTAACTAGATTTAAAGACATGCATTAGGTAGTTTGTTCCGGTGAGTGGTTTTTAAATATTGGTAGTGATTTTCTTGGGTTTTTTTATCTGTTATAATTACTGCCAATAATGCTGTCCAATGTAGTGTTTTTATTCCGATCCAAATTTCTTCAGTATACTTAACTATGTATTTAGTATTTTGCAAGTATTTGGATGGGACATGGGATGTCAATAATATGTGTTTATTGGTTTCTAATCTTCATACTTTCCATGTTTCATTTATATTACGTACTTTTCTTTAAATAGAAATGCAAATAAATGCCGTGTAGTCTTTCGAAATTTCTATAAAGCTCTTAAAATACCTAATAAGAAAATTTACTTCCACTCAATATGCAAATATACCAAAAGAACGATAAAAGTGAGCATAAATTAGGATGTAAGCATCACATTTTCTCGTTTGGCAAGTTTTTGGTGTCAGACCCACCTACGGATCATCGGATTCTCCACGAGCTATGTCACCCCTGACCGTTACTCGAGTCACAAAAGCATAAACATTCCCAGAGAAAATGTCCTTTAGTGAAACGAGTTTGTTGGTGTTAAATTAACTAGGTCTCGGCGTCCAAACGACTCACTTCTGATGCGTGCCGTATCTAATTGGCATCCTTGCATATATTAATCACACCCGCAAGGTGCAAGTACTTTCATTAAGTAGATCGCAAGTTGGACTGCTTTTCGAAAGCTGAAATGCATACAAGTCCTGTTTAATAATCTACTGTTAAACTGAAAGCCATATCCCGGTAGGCTTACATATTTTCTAATTTTCTCCATTAACTCTAATAGCAAATCGTTAGATATGGTTTTTTACTGTCTTCTTAATACATTTTCTAGATTCAACTTTAATGAAGGCTTGTAGCTTCAATCAACATACTGCATTAAATTTTTTGTTGCTTGTGTTGCAACTCTCGGCTAGCGATGATCTTTTTTAGGGATCCTTTCCGATAGGGAAGTCAAACATGGAACCTGCTCGACCTCCTACAGACGTCCAACCGTGTAGGTGGGTATGTCACGTCACAGTTAAATATTTTTTACTATGTACGTACACTATAGGTAGGTAAGTAAGGCCCATGCCGCTCAAAAGCACATAATATTCGGAATAATTATAACCTCTACAAATTTTTCGAATTAGTTTTTTTGTCCATGGACTTAAGTTAAGAGGAAAACTATCGCGTCCAATGAAACTCACACACATATGTCACGAGATATGTATATTCGATAAACTTTGCGATCGAACAAGTAATTTTCGAATTACGTACTTCGGAAGCAATATACCTACAATCTGGTTTCTTCCACAATTTCTTAGATTGTCGGTAATTTCACTTAGATTAATTAACTTAATTTATACGTTGAATGGATTATGTTTAAAATTGTTGTTATTGTTTTATTTATATTTTCATAAGTGTTTTGAATTCGTTACAGCAATTCGTATCGGGCTCTAATGAATTGGAGAGATGATTATCTTAATGTTATATGAATTGAAAATTCGATATTATTATTGTTTCTATGATGTCGAGTAGCATAATAAATTTGCATTGTAAGAGACCAATTTCCAATGCAAACTCATTAACTCGAACAATATTTATTTTGTTATGCAAGAATCGAAAGTGTTCAGAAGTTGATCAGATGTAGATGCGGTGCTGATAATGGGTAGGTAACGCGAGGGTAAAAATAAAAGGAATCGGTATGCGCCTGGTTGAGACTTTCTATTTTTATCGGGTGGAGAGGTCGCGGGCGCGGGCGCCGGCGCCACAGCCTCCGTCCACATCTCGCGGTGGTTGGTGCGCGGTGCGCCTGCGCGCACATTCCGTCATAGTATGCGCCCCGGGCTGCGCGCACACACCGCGTTATACACAGTTCACCGCTCACGGCTTGTTTGTTTTGATTTTGATCATTCAAATTTTGGAACCGGTTTCGTAATATCCGGCGAATTTAGTGTTAATTTTACCTTATGCTAAAAAAATGAGTCATCTAGTTTATTATAATGAAATTGGAGAATGACCTATTCGGAATGCATTAGGGCGAACAGCCGGCCGGTGGCTCAAGTTGATTGACGTACGATACTAACCAGATAGTATCGTTTGAGAGCCGGTAAATCCACCTCCGCCTACGGACATAGGCGCCCCTATTCAGGAAGCAAACAAGGTCTAGTTTGTGTCGATGAAATGGGTGTAATAAGAAGAAAAAAGCGTGAGTTCACTTTCCCTACGATATCGATGTATAGATATTGACTAAACATGCAAATGAATCTTAATCCATATCATAATGTGTAAAATACAGTATTCATGACTGTAATGTAATTACAGATATGACAATAAAGCAATGTTTATTGAAATTTACCTTTAATCTATAATTAATAGCTATTCACTTCGTTATTTATAGACCAAACAGATATGTAGGTATGTATAGGTAAACGTTTCTAGATGTGTACCTACTATTAATTGAGATTACACTTCTATCTATCGTTACCATTTCTCGGGAATAACATGACTAAATATTTTTTGTAATTAAGAACAACAATAAGAATGTCATTTGACACTAATCGTCCTGCTAAAATAACACCATGACTTGTAGATGATCTTTGTCACAAGTTATAACAATGAATATTATGACGATGCTCTCATACAGACATTATACGTTGTTTTCAATAGGTCATATATAACATTATTGATGTGTAAATACCACCTTGGAAGGTGAAACAGTAGTAAAGTAGTGTTGTTATGCGGTCATCGCTCACGTATTCGGGTGGGTCTAAGGTAACATTCGGTCTTCTACTTGTTTCGCAACTGCGTAAAATAACAAATGACGTATTGATGCTGAGCTGCCGATGTTTACCTTAGTGGCCCTGTATGTATACTGTATGTATGATCTTTAATAACTATGTCATCCTTGAATTTGGTTCAGTGCCTTTGGTTGTTTTCCAAGGTAATTTTAATAAAGGTTTTTGTTGATGTTAAGTAGCAATGTTAATTGATCTACTAATATTTAAACAACATACTTAGTTATTATTGAACGAAGTAACTCTAGGTTGATACATGTAGTGGGAAACAAACACCTTGTAGGTATCTACCTACTTAGTATCAAACCTTGGAAAATAACCATAATGGTAGGGGAGGCGAATAGGGGATTTCGGGATTTACTCGAGCGCGTCAGATTAACATAAGGGGGGCAACCTTGCACCTTGTGAAGTACTCTCACCAAATCTGAGCCTTCTATGTAGTGTCGAACGCCTAGGGTAGCCCGTCAGATTAGTAAAAAAAAATCGATGGTTTGAAATACTCGAGCGCGTCAGATTAAGGTAAGGTAAGTTAGTTACATGCAAAATAGTGTACATTTCAATAATCTGACAAATTGGGCGTGACGAAAGAAAATTGGAGACTCGCAAAGTTGCAAAAAAAAAACGTCTCCTGGATTTTCTCGAGCGCGATTGGTTTTTTTTTTATTTTGAAGGAAATTAGTCACGAATCACGGAAATATCTTAATCTGCCGATTTGCACAAGCCGAAGTGGCTAAAATCATTATTAAGTGTATAGTCCAGAAATATTATGAGTTTCACCACAGAATGAGAAATAGTCAGCTATTAACTTGTATAAACCTTTATTTTGACACCCTAAAACTTGTCTCAAAAGCTACTTATCTTAGGGTGCCCGCGACTACTGATTTTTCAAGGTCAAAGGTCAAAAAATCATTTATTGCAAATATCTCGTTTCCTATGGGTATTTTGGTATATGTATTCATAATAAATATTGTAGAAGGTTAAATTCTCTACAACTTTTGTACAAACATTTTTTCGATATCTTGAACCATTTTGAGATTTCGATATTTTTTACATATTTTTTTTTTCAAATCGTCAGATTAAGGAAATCCCTCAACATAATTGTCAGATTATGGGTCAGTACAACAAGGCCATCAAGAAGAACCGCCTGTATAAAAATCTGACGCGCTCGAGTAAATCAAGGTCACGATTTTTTTTTGCATTTTCAAAAATCGGCCCTGACTGATGGTCGCGTCCAAATCGTCAGTCTTTAAAATAGGAGCTACTGGAGGGTTCACTTAACATCCCTTATCAATGTCTGACGCGCTCGAGTAAATTTTTTTTAAAAATATTTTCGACCCCTTCGTACGGCCACCCCCACCACGCAAAACGGCAGATTATTATTTTTCCGTTATCAGACAGACGTGGCGCGACTTCCCTATTAATATCTGACGCGCTCGAGTATTTCTTGGTGACTGTTTTTTTTTACATTTTTGAAACTCTGTAGACGCTCCCCCCACCGCTGAAGGGGAAAATATCACATAACCTTTTTTTCTTTATTCCACCTAATCTTCAAATTCCAGTAGGTCCCAAAGACGCTCGAGTAACTACAAATTTAGCATCAATGCCTCCCCTACCATAAGCACTGACCAAATTTAAAAGATGATATAATCTTAAAGGTCAGATACACTGAGGTCATAGGTATATCGAAGGGCTACTCAAGTAAACATACAATAACATTGGATGTAGAGATTAACTACTTCCTCAAACTCAATATCTGCATGAGACATATTTGGTAAAGATACTTAAGATCGTAACACAGAATCGACAAAAAAAATTATCAGCGATATCATCGGTATCGAATGTAGATATCCCTAGTTTTTACGCGTGTTCATTTTAAAGTCTTACACTAATAAATTATCAGGTTATTTAATTGAGAGAAACTGTAGGACACACCTACAAATCTTAATAAAACTCATTTATCATTTAATGATACACGTATGAACTCATGATATATCTTACCGTTCTAAATACACGAGCGTCTCGGTAGTCTTGACTAATTACTGGCAATTTAAATCACGATTCCGATTCTCACTCCATGGTATGAAACCTTAATTAGCTTTAATTCCAACTCCAAAGAGGGTCAAATCCGGAAATGGTATTCTATGCTATTTCTTCTGCTAGTGTAATGCAATATTAATGTAGAGTCATCGCAATAGCAAGTAAACATTGATTTACTTAATGAGATTATACTACTGTATATGTCACGTGTTTACCGATTTCCATACGTCGTAATGATCTCGAGGTCATATAGTTGCAGGCAATAAAGGTACAGAAATAGGTAGGACATGGACATTAACACCCATTAAACACTGCTGCTTGCTGTCATTACATCAAATTGCCTTTCTTAATTTTACATTAACGGTCCGCCTCTGGCTTTTACTCATAACAGCAATTTCCTACATTTCCCCCTATTAAGTGGCTACTGTATACTGTACTGGTAACTTTAGCTGCATTATAACATAGCTTATACCTGTTACCTGTCAGGTAGGAAAAACTGCACATGCGACATACTTTGGATACAACTGGATTTGACTTAGATGATAGTCTTGATATGAGGCAGTCTTCGTGGAAACTACATATAATGCATGCAGGATTCTTGCAGTTAAATTGAAAGTTAATACGTTTACAGGTCATAAAAGATTAGTTATTTTAATTATTACTCCATTACTGCTTCATTACAGGAATCGTGTCGCAATAATACTTATACGTAATTGTATGTGTTCGCTGCACTCATAATCTGCGAACGTACAGTACTCGCAAAACCATTCCATTAATAACCACCGACTTTCACCTGTCCGTTACATTTGGATTGGAACTAAATTACCATCATTCCTAGAAAACAGTATTTTCCAATAAAATAAGACTACCGTGAAACGAGAGTCACGAATCCCTCTGTAAACTATCACGACTCGTTCTGGGGTACAATAGTTGTGTTGTTATTCTATTAAGGTTATCGGGGGGTGAAAGTATAGCGGCTGATTGGGTATTGTGGTGCGCGAGGCAGGACGCTGATCCAACCATCTATTCTGGATCATGATTTCTCTGCCGTCCATTCATTCGTCTTGTCATGTTGATTGTCGTGCGAACGCTCCAAACGGCCACTCAGCACAGATCATTTATTATTCAATTCACTGCTTGCCTGCATTAAGATTGGCGGAATTAGAAACCCGGCTGCGTAGAAGCGCATCATCAATAAGTGTCGCAACGTTCTCGTTGTTCATTTTTAAGTAACATTTATATTACATCAGATTGTATCGAAAAGTTCAACAGACGACTTGGAATGTGGCCTGTGGAGGTAGTGACATTTGACAAAAATAAAAACTAGGGAACATATTTTTAGTTTTTCACAAAAATAACGAACCGGCAGAGTGTCAATATTGGTAAAATCCAATAAATACCTTTATCTATAGATTTTCCGTTATGTTGATATCGATAATATACCTATGTAGATTGATTTTCATTCACATAGTTGTATTGACCTTGCCGACACATGCAATGAATTATGTTCTTACGCGACATTGTTCGTGTGCATCATTACAGGGTCAATAGTTAATTTAATGAGACGTTGCTTTTCATACGCCCACTGCCTGTTAGCCGTGGACAGGGCCTTGCCATGTAATACAATTCTCTCTATGTATTGTGCCTAGAACGTGAACTACTTAAAATTGATGATCCCAAGCAATTAGTCTAATTTGTCTCAGCACGCTATTATGTTTCTAATATGTTCAAAACTGTAGCTACGCTCGGCTGGCCACAATGTGAGTATATGGTCGACCTTATACTTGACAATCGATATTATTTCCATTGCGCAAGCGACGGAACTCAGCAGCCCGAAACAATACACGGCTTATATAATTTATATACCAGATAGCAGGTATCTGCTGTGGACTAGTTAATTTGTAACATTTGTTATTGATCGGTCATGTTTACTATAGCGGCTTATCACGGCTCATATTCGACTTCGTTATTTACCGTTAATCCGGTCGATAAAACAACAGGGCGCGACTAGATTTGTAATTGAGATAAGGCTGGCATTATTGGTTAACCATTTTCGTCTAAGATTTTTACAATGGTGGTTTCGCGGTACAGACGTAATCGTACTCCGCCAAAGGGGGCTCCCTAAAGTATCTAGGTATATGAATAAATATTGTTACCAGTCATGTTATTTACAAACTTATCTAATTTAATCTCGTTATAAGAGATATTAATCTAACAAAAAACATTAGAAAAGGATAACAAAACATTTGTACTATCAAATTAGTTAAAATGCTTGATTTTAACGTGAATTTTGCCGCTATCAATAATCACTGGCATAAACTAAGACATAATAACATATTTGAAATTATTTTTCAATTATGTTTTTAAAGAATAGAATTTTCTAGATTAAACAACATTATTTTTCCTACAAACTAGACAGAGTTTGTATGGCAGAATCAGCGATTACATTTAAAAAAGTCTTAATTTTATTTTAAGACCAGACCAAAATTGATCGCTTGTTAATAACAATAAAATTGTGGAAGCTATCACAGCGTCTACCAATCCAACACGTCCTACCGAATACCTACAATAACTATGTATTAACGAGTACACAATTACAGGTGAATCAGTATCAGAACGTGCGGAAAGCGTAACCCGTGTGGTCTCCGATCAGCGATGCATCGAAGTGCGAATAGCGCGCGCTGCCGGCGGGTTGGGGCTCAGCATTGCCGGCGGTCGCGGCTCCACCCCCTACGTCGGGGACGATGATGGCATATTTATATCGCGCGTCACACCTAATGGACCGGCTTATTCGGCTGGACTCAGGGTAAAATTATCCTTTGCTACAAAATTCAGAAATTAGTGTCTCTTTCGCTTTATAACTATAATAATAATTTTAAACATAATATAAATAACCTATCATTCTCCAATAAATATCCAATTAACGGCAATCGATGTAAATTTTGTATTCAGCTATAGACATCGTATAGGTTCCGTAACATGTCCATTAAACTTTTCAGGTTGGCGACAAGGTGCTCTCAGTAAACGGTACATCAGTTGTAGAAGTAGATCATTATTATGCGGTGGAGGTACTTAAGGCCAGCGGGGCCACACTCACACTGGTCGTTACCAGGGAATCTCCAAATTCGACCAGGTACGTAATACTTTGAATTCCTTGTTGTAAAAATAGTCCATAGAATGATAATTTAAAACTTATTTCAAACAGAACTCATAGCCGAGCGCCGAGTGGAGCGAGTCATCATTCGATATCAAGCACTACTGACACTGTTTCTACTTTAGAAAATGGACAGGTATGTTGATAATTATTAACAATCAATGTCTATTATGTTTAATTGTCACTACTTGTTAATTTGTATATCCGTACAAACGTTTATAATTCTACATTTATAGAAAAGTCTATTGTTTATTGATACTCGATTTATTGATAGGCTTACGTCAAATATGCATTTCATAATTCTCTTGGTGGATAATGTGCAATAAAGTCTTCTTTCTTTTCCTTATCCCACGCCAGGTGGGGTCGGCACAACATGTTTTTTTCTTCCACTCCGCTCTATCACCAGTCATCTCAATACTCACACATTTCATATCATTCTTCACGAAGTCCATCTCTTCGGCCTTCCTCTGCCTCTATATGCATCAACGCTCAATACTCTTTTACATCCCCATATCAAGCTAATCTATTTTTAGCGTAATAAAGTCTAATATTGCTTATTTAAAAATTAGATACCAACCGGGCGTGGTATATCAAAACCGCTCATCATCGGCAACCAATACGCGCAAGAGTTCGAACCGGAGTACAAGGAACAGCCACCTGTGGTCAACCAGACGCCGATTGTGGTCACTCCGGTGGCCAACTACGGTTCGTCACCGACTGGTCACGTGACCACCGAGTATCAGAGGCTTCAGGCGTCGCCACCACCGCCGACCACCACGCCCTATATACCACCTGGTATGTGAATAGCTTTTATTGTTTTGATTTTAGAACGTGCGAATGATGGAATTGAATCTTGCGGTTATAATGGTGGGTTTGATTTTTTTACGCGATGAGAATCGCAAATTAAGTTTCGGTAAATGTCGAGTTTAAATCAACCGTATGACCGAGAGTTAAATTAGCAGTAAGGGGCCGCCCATAAAATACGTTACTTGGAATTTCACCTTTTTAGATCCCACCCTCTCCTTTCAGCAGCCCTCCTAACAAATATAATGTCACGCCAATCCGACTATAAGCGATTTCTTGTCCTTAAAAATAGCATAGGACCGATGAATAATTAAAAATAATTATAATTCATTAACATAAAAATGAATTATACAAAAGCAATAACATTTTCTTTACCTATTTGTTATTATTATTTTATTATTAGTAGGTATAAGAAAAATATAGAAGAGGGAGGTAAGTGGTAATCTGTTTACCTTGTAACAAATCAATATCTGAGATTTTAATGTTCTTGTTGTTTGTCCCACCTCTTCTGCGGTAGATATTAAACAAACTAGTACCAAAATAGCATTTGTTTGTATTTTCAGTATTCCAACAAAAGGTGCTAGTCCACACGACACTTATCCGTGACGGGGCCGGACTCGGGTTCAGTATAGCGGGCGGGAAGGGCTCCCCGCCGTACCGGGACGACAGCGACGCCATTTTCATCTCGAGGATATCGCCTCAAGGCGCCGCCGCTAAGGACGGGAAGATGCTGGTCGGAGATAAAGTTATTTCTGTAAGTAAACATATTTTGTCTTTCAAAGTTACGGTTACAAGGGCATTCTTAGAAAAATCAGCTTTTTCGCTTTCTCCTCCCATGGCTCCACTATGACTTTTCCATTTTCACGATATGACAATAATTAAAAAAGTTATGTCCATTTTACAGCAATTTCAAACTTTAAACTGCTCTTCTGAAAAATTTGCTTTTTGTGGCTTATTACCTTTCAACCGTAGAATCATATCTGCCATTACGTGATTTATTTGTTTTTTTTTTCCAAATTTCAGTCCTTATACAATGTGATGAAATATAACACTTTTAAATACCTACAACACGTCTATCAGAACTGATTTCAAGAATACACTTGTAATTACTAAATAACATGAGGCACGAGTAAATTAAATGAACACAGTAAATGCAACATTTTAAATTTCTAGATAAACGGCGTAGATATGGAGAATGCTCGTCACGAAGCGGCAGTGGGTCTTCTTACGGGCCACGAGAGATTTGTCAGACTCGTCTTACAACGGACTATCACTACTGAACAGGGTACGCGACTTGAATAATATGTTGATGTCATTCACTCACTGCTTGTGATATTATACTAAGATAGCGTTTATTCTTAGAATTTGATTCAATTAATGCAACATGTATATCTTATCTCAATGACGACAATAAGAAAGTACCAGATAACGTATGCATGATTCTTTACTGATATACGGAAATAAAAAAAAACAATAGTTAATTGAGTAATAGGTCACCTCTGTGATAGAACAGTACCGTCGAACTCATAACTAGTTATTCTAGCTACTTCCTCAGTCAAGCAAATATACACCTTATTAATTGTATACTTAGCTTTAAAAATGTAATTTAATTTTTTTTTCACATAGGCGAGCTCGGGCGGAAATCGACATCAGATGAAGTGAGAGAGTACAAGACGAGCCTTCAAAATGTGAACGTCGTACCGCCGTCGACACCGAAACCAGCATCCAATCACACCCCCGCACCTCTAGTGGGGAACCACACGCACACACACACAGCACCGCGAGTATCTACACACGTCGCACCGCCCGCACCTACACACGTCGCACCGCCCGCACACATACAACCGACTCAGTCGAAACAAACCACTTTTGCACCCACCAGTACCGTCCCACCGCAACCTGCACCACGAAAACTGAGTCAGCCCAATGGACAGGTGAGGCTTAGTATTTCGCTTTTCTATCTCTTCGTAGGGCTCTATTCACGTCACAATTTCTCTTAACTATGTTGAAATTTTCGGAAAATTTTCTGCTTAATTTTGGGATTAGATGGCCGTTTGTGAAGTATATTCAAGAATATCTATTTAATATTGCTCCTAATCGTATCCTTCTGAATTGGCGTGTATACGTCTTTAGCAAAACGCGATTTATAATTACGATAAAACATTATATTATTTTGTGAAATCATTCCAAACATTGAGAATTTATTAATTCGATAAATCCCAAAGTTTATTATGCTTAGGTATATTAATCTTCTGTTCGTATGTAAAAATTAATATAAATAAAATGTCGGCTACAGGCGAGCAACAAGTCGACTACCAACAGTACGAGTACCCCGCTGACTCCGGGCGCCACCAACACGCACGGATCGAGTGATGACGTATTCGACGACATTCAGGTAATATCCCAACTTAGTTTGTAATTAATACCCAATCAGTTCACAGGTGATGGTTACGGTTTAACACGTTCACATCCGTGCTTTTACGTTGTATAGCTTCCACCATTATGTACGTCGCCTTAACTGTTTCATTTCACCATGTAGATTAGTTTAGAAAGTGCGCTATAGTCGTTTAGCTCATAATAGTAGTCAAGGATACTGCACTCGTTGCATGCCGAAGTAAAGAGCTCATATTTCGGGATGTTTGTGCGCAGTATCTTTGCCTACTATTTAACATGGGGCTAAAAGTCGCTTTCACACTTTCTTTTGCATTAGCTTTACATTTTTATGCTTTTTCGATCGTCTCTAATCGAGATTAGTTACGCTATTTTGTGAATGTAGTATTTTTCAATCATTCTGCAACTACCTCTATTGTTGCAGGTAATCATGATGACGTAATCGTTCATCTGCCTGATTACTTAAATTCATTAATTGTAGAAGATGTGGTTTCAGTTCCGTATAGATAGTCAATGTTAATCGTGCTAGCGTATTTACTTAATACCTTTAAAGGAAATTGTGAGAATATATATTGCCATTATGATGCTCCCTCATTCTAAAAGTGTCGCGTTTAACGATCAGTTTATTTTAAAAAACCAGTGACCTAAATAAATCCTATCCATCTACCCTTCAAAGTTATTTTATAAAAAATACTTTTCGAATATCTGGAAAAGTATTAATTTATTGTCACGAACAAAATGTAATGATTTAATTATTGTTTTCTGATGTTACACACAAATTCGCGGATAAAATTATTGTATATCTTCGTGATTCAAGGTACCTTACGCCAATTATTATTCGGGTTTGCATCGGTTTGGTAAGGCAAATATAACACACCTTCACGAGTACCTCTGCTTAGGTTAGATATTGTATGTCGGTAAGGGATAGGGGTAGGGGGAGTATTGTATGTTGTTCTCTTAACAATAAATATCGGTTAAGAGCGAGTCAGACTCGCGCACCCTGGGCTCCGTACAAACTTGTAGGTATGTCAATAGTTCGTTCATCGCGAAAATCGAGTTTCAATTCCTTTTCCGTTTTTTCCGATGTGTTTTCTTTTTCTGATGTACTAGTACGTACGTACTAATGTACGGTTTTCAGATTTATTCCTTAGTACCTTGCAGGTTTTGATTGTCTGGCGCGAAATATTATGCGGCATAAACGGCCGTATCTTTTGATTGCGTTGACTTATGGTAGGGGAGGCGAATAGGGGATTTCGGGATTTACTCGAGCGCGGCAGATTAACATAAGGGGGGCAACCTTGCACCTTGTGAAGTACTCTCACCAAATCTGAGCCCTCTATGTAGTGTCGAACGCCTAGGGTAGCCCGTCAGATTAGTAAAAAAAAATCGATGGTTTGAAATACTCGAGCGCGTCAGATTAAGGTAAGGTAAGTTAGTTACATGCAAAATAGTGTACATTTCAATAATCTGACAATTTGGGCGTGACGAAAGAAAATAGGAGACTCGCAAAGTTGCAAAAAAAAAACGTCACCTGGATTTTCTCGAGCGCGATTAGTTTTTTTTTTATTTTGAAGGAAATTAGTCACGAATCACGGAAATATCTTAATCTGCCGATTTGCACAAGCCGAAGTAGCTAAAATCATTATTAAGTGTATAGTCCAGGAATATTGTGAGTTTCACCTCAGAATGAGAGATAGTCAGCGATTAACTTGTATAAACCTTTATTTTGACACCCTAAAACTTGTCTCAAAAGCTACTTATCTTAGGGTGCCCGCGACTAGTGATTTTTCAAGGTCAAAGGTCAAAAAATCATTTATTGCAAATATCTCGTTTCCTATGGGTTTTTTGGTATATGTATTCATAATAAATATTGTAGAAAATTAAATTCTCTACAACTTTTGTACAGAATTTTTTTCGATATCTTGAACCATTTTCGAGATTTCGATATTTTTTATATATATTATTTTTCAAACCGTCAGATTAAGGAAATCCCTCAACATAATTGTCAGATTATGGGTCAGTACAACAAGGCCATCAAGAAGAACCGCCTGTATAAAAATCTGACGCGCTCGAGTAAATCAAGGTCACGATTTTTTTTTGCATTTTCAAAAATCGGCCCTGACTGATGGTCGCGTCCAAATCGTCAGTCTTTAAAATAGGAGCTACTGGAGGGTTCACTTAACATCCCTTATCAATGTCTGACACGCTCGAGTAACTTTTTTTTTTAAATATTTTCGACCCCTTCGTACGGCCACCCCCACCACGCAAAACGGCAGATTATTATTTTTCCGTTATCAGACAGACGTGGCGCGACTACCCTATTAATATCTGACGCGCTCGAGTATTTCTTGGTGACTGTTTTTTTTTACATTTTTGAAACCCTGTAGACGCTCCCCCCACCGCTGAAGGTGAAAATATCACAGAACCTTTTTTTCTTTATTCCACCTAATCTTCAAATTCCAGTAGGTCCCAAAGACGCTCGAGTAACTACAAATTTAGCATCATTGCCTCCCCTACCATTAGAAGTTTGTTTTATTCACTGCTCCTAGGGATTACAGAGTACTTGAGTATTTGATATTAATTTCAACTTGATACGTCAATGGCCGCTACAGCGTTGTGGTACTTGGAAAAATACCACATCTATTTCTTAACGGATAACAAGCAATATTTGGAAACGCTTATTTTCAATATGAGAAATTTTGAGCGAAAAGAAATGCCGCAGCTCCCGGAAACTTGGTTTGAGTTTTTGATTCTTTGATCGATCGACCTCTGTAGAAGGTCGCTAATAAATAAATATTTTAATTTGAATCGTACCTTAATCTATCTATAGGTACCTATTAGGTACATATAAAATCGTTTTTTCCAGCTAAATTGGAAAATTCAACTCCTAAAAGTTTCCTCGCAAACGAAGGTGACAGCTAGTAATGTTATAAAAAACTAAAAGATGACTTAATTTAACACGTTTTAAATTGATTTTGAAGTATATGTACATTGGGTGAGGATATCATAAGATCGGGCTCAGTGGCAAGCCTTAGGAGAGGCCGTTTCCAGTAGTGGACTGCTACGGACTAATGTCATGGATTCTGTCATTTAATTTAAAATAAATAAATAAATTTAGATTTTTTGCAGTTAATTATTTAGCGAAATTCTACTTACCTATTTATTAATGCAAAAATGTTTATAGCAAAAGCTGCTTGTTTCATCATCATTCATTTCATCTTGACGAAATCAAAACGAAACGATGCAAACAATCGGGAAATTAGGGTAAGAGTTCAAAACAATATACAACATAACCAAACTATATAATAAAGCCAAAAATTTTTTAATTACTCCTTATCACGGCTCATATTCGCATTTCAGATTTCCGTCACTTTCCTTCGAACTATGGCTCTAACAACCATAACCATAAGAATCACGGAATATTGGTTAAAATGCATAGCAACATATAGTCAGCAAATTGGTTACTGAGCTAAACAAAACGGCTTCATTCAATTCTTTCAGAAGTTATGGACCGTATAGAGTATGTGGTTGTAACTTTTTAGCACACTAAAATAATAAATGAAAGGCGACACACGATCGCATCGTGTGCTACACTACATTTTTTTTACTACAACTCCAGAATTGTGCTTTCCTTCGCGCAGCCGTTTGTTAAACTGCTGACATATTGACGAGTAGGTACAAGTCAAAAAATATACGTTGCGTTGTTACGAAAACCTCTTAATTGTCAACTTCGAAAAGTAAAAATAAACACTAATATATAAATTATCGGTAAGTTAATGAGATGTCTATGTTTAGAAGTCGATATCGAACTAGAATCAGCCCTGGTACTGTAATATTCAAACACGCTAGCACGATTAATTCTCGACTCGATCTTCCGCAACCACCCATACATTAGAGTATCTATCTAATCACAAGTTGTTACCCACTGATGCGATGTGAACGTGTTAAACGCGCAGCCGTCGCGGCCGATCACAAACGAGGAGTTCCAAGCGATGATACCGGCGCACTTCCTGGGCGGGGCGCGGTCGCGGGCCCCCGTGGATCCGCCCGAGCGCGGCGTGCGCGTCACGGTGGAGCGAGCCCCCGCGCACGCGCCCGCCTCTCTGCTGCCCCCGCCGCCCGACACGCTCGGCCGCGTCACTGAGACCATCACCAAGTCCACCTTCACCGAGACCACGGTCACGCGCATCACCGACAACCACCTCGTCGCGCCTCTCATCATTGAAGTAAGCCAATCACCATCACCACCTCGGGTCGCGGTGATGACACCACGCCGCCGCTCAACACATTACTATATCAGTTTTGGGAGGTTTATCGACGGTTGTGTCACTATTATGAAAAGAAAATACTATTGTCCCAACTCTTTAAATGTTGATGAGGAAAGTTTAAATACCAAAATTGCTATATGTCAATGTTAATTATTTTCTTTACATTTAGTCATCATCCGTCGATAATATTAAAACCTAGTATCTTAATGGGTATAATCTTAATAAATAAAATAGTGTTTAGTTAGCGATACTTCCAAATGTTCAAGTTGTAATAATGCCCCGATTATTATATTCCCTATAAATTCTAATGTTTACAATTTTGAGAAATGTAACTTCTCGGATAGCGAGCTCGATCTGTAGAAGTACATTTCGCAGGATGTGTATGTTTTTCTAGTTATTTTTATCTGTATTATACCCATGTAATGTACCATATTATTTTTTATGTGGCTAAATATAAATATCTCCTTGAAATATAGGTATTTGAAATAATCATAATTTCAACTATGACGTATTTCATTGTTTCAGGACATAATATTGGTGAAAGAAAGTGGATCGCTTGGGTTCAGTATAATCGGCGGTACAGATCATTCCTGTGTGCCATTCGGTGGAAAAGAACCTGGTATATTCATTTCGCATGTAAGTCAAATTAACTTCTTTCTATTTACGCGCGTGGTGGTAGTATGGACAATGGTAATTTTTTAAAACCATATTAGTTGGTGAAAAAGACCGTTACACATGGCCAACTGATCCATCATAATGAGCTAATTCTATGGTGACCGGATAAACTGTCAATACGTATTCTAAATGATATAGATATTTATACCCAGTCACAGAGCAACAAATGCATGAATATATCACAAATATACATTTTATATTTGTGATATATTCTTCTTTTATTGTTTACTGTGTTGGAATGCCTAGGCCACTACGATAAATATAATCTGTAGCAAAATAAAAACCTAATAAATAACTAAACTTTTTGGCGGAGTAACGTTGCGTTTTCGTTTTATTTTCATTAAAATCGTGTAATTGAATAATATAGATGGTGTTTTGTCTAAAAAAATGAATCTAAGTGCACAAGTAGTTGAAGTAAAATTAAACGAAAGCGTGATTAACTTTTCAGGTTGTCCCAAAAAGTCCGTGAAAAGTTATAGTGGAACGGCCACCAATTTCACTAAAACCTGACCGGACTTGTACGGACGAGGACAAGACTTTACAGTGAATGTGATATGATGATGACGTGACTATGATATAAAAATAACATGGTTAGGCTGATAGTCTTCTAACTAAATCCTTTTATATAAATAAAAAAATTAAGCGCTAGATGACCTCAACCCCCCACTTGATTTGTCAAATTATTGTGTTATGCTCTTGAGGCATATTACTTGGTTGACCTGTAGTTATAGCATTCGTATTATGTTAGGTGGTACCTGGTGGCGTGGCGGCGCGGTCCGGTAAACTCCGCATGGGTGACCGTTTAGTGAAGGTGAACGGTAAAGAGCTAACAGGCGCCACACACCGAGACGCCGTGCAACTGCTTCTGCAGCCCGGCGGTACTCTCACTCTCTCCGTGCGACATGACCCGCTGCCGCTGGGATTCCAGGTCAGTTACGTGTGGTGGTGGCTTTAGTTACGGTGACAAAGGATTTTTAACTTTATTTAAATAGGTAGTAGAGTTCGATTTTGAGTACTCAATCTCAAAATATAATTACTAAATTAACTCTTAACAGGTATTTTTAATCGTCATATGTTTTATATACATATTTATGCAAAATCTAAACTCTAATGGTGCTGCCACACTGCTGTTTAAAAATGTTTACAAACATTACCTAACATGAAAACGTTTTCTAACATTGTGACAATTGTGATCAAATGTTTGTTAGAAAATGTTTACTAATGTTTGTAAATATTTTTAAACAGCAGTGTGGCAGCACCATATCGCACGGTTCGAAAGGTTGCTTTTGCTGATAAGTGCCGGCAATAAACTCGGCAATTACTCTTTTAAAAAAAAGCAACTCAGATCTATTACATTTAATAGAGAAAACTTTTAGTTTTGTAGGAAGATTGAATCTGTTAGGTATGATAACTTTTACTTCTGCTTCTTTATATTTAAACACATAAAGACATCAGGTTTTGATTATATTTAATATATTATATATTTGTAAGAAAAATAAGAAACAATTTCTTTGCTATATTTATACAATCGAAGTTAACAATCCTGTGACACAAATAAAAATACAGTATATTAAATTTTTTCGGATCTACAAGAATATTGATGATTATAATACCCAAATTGAATTCTAATGCAACTATATTTTGAATGTACATCCACAAATATATAAACCGCGCAATGTTTTGCATGTATGCAAGTTACAAAATTAATGTGGAATATAATGGTGAGAAATTAAAAGTAATGTGAAGATTGTGGAGTTATGAGTAGAAAGATTTGAGTTTTATCGCTTTGACGTAGAAAATTGGCGTTTCGAATACAATAATGGTATGCATAACGCTTATGCACATACAACATATCTTACTGACAAAAGCAATTAGACTATCTGCTGCGAACTCTGTCGCTTATCCACTGCAGTACATTTAATTCATAATAATGATATTGTGTTGTCGTTATAAAACGCCAAATGTTTTGTTCCACACGTGCATACGACGGCCAACGCGCATTCAGGGTCTCATACAAGTTGAGATTGTTGACGCAACTGTAAGTGTGAACCTCGCCCGGCGATCTCGAACCTATGTGTGTTACTTTACCAAATATTTATATGTCCCCCATCCAGTGACTCCGTGTGCCCAGCTATCGTCGTATTCCGAATGGTTATTTCATTATATCAAGCTTCTTCTATTTCGTAGAAATGCGTCACAAGTTCCTGAATATAATTTGGGACCGATTGTAGCTTTCACTAATATAATAGCTTTTATTATTATCTACAAGTTTATAGTACCTATTGCAAGTGCATACCTACCTTATTTACACTGTCCAATTACGATCACACTCTGTCTTGTGCTAGGGTTTTCTAGAATATGCTGTGAGTGACCGCATGAAACATCGGCTTTGCATGTATGTTGTTAATCCAAACGTGAAGTAGCTGTTCTATATGTTTGTGAGAACTATAGAAAAAAATTATATCAAACGCTTCGAGTAAACAGTTTATAATATTATGTTTAGTATCGGATTTTAAATATGATTATCGAATTTGTTGTTCAGGATCTAACGATAGTAAAACAAGAGGGAGAGAAGTTGGGCATGCATATAAAAGGCGGTCTGAATGGTCAACGCGGGAACCCTAACGATCCCAACGACGAAGGTGTCTTCATATCGAAAATAAACAGCGGAGGTGCCGCTAGAAGAGATGGTAGACTTAAGGTATGAATTATTAAATACATATTTTCTTAAATATCTAGTGTTTTTCAGGTTGATTTAAGGTCAACCCTAGCGTGAGTGTATTGTGATCAATGGTGTACTATACCCCATAACACTAGATCTAAGTTGTGACAAATGTATACCCATTGGACACATAATATAACGACACTTAAGGCCATATAATCCTGTCCATATCCCTCGCTAATACCAGGTGTTGAACTGTGTCTATGAACCAGCCCTGTAGGATAACTTATAATCATAATGAAGCTGTGCCTGGTATATACCAGCTCATTTCTGTAATTTTAAAGGAAAGTTACTTAACAAATCGCCATACTTTCGAATTTTAGTTTTTGAGATATAGTGCTATTTGAGTCTTTAATTTCTGGTAGAAAATTGAGAAAAAATTTTTTTTTTTAAACTGGTCTTATTTTGTCCATAAAAATATTTTCATCTTCTCTGGAGTGCACCTTATTACACAAAAAAAAACTGATTTCTTTATTTTTTTTGTGCTTTGCGGACCGATTGCATTTTTCAAAAGTAAGTTATTTTTACCTTATAAATATCTGAAACACGAGAATTTTGGTTGAACAGGTGGGCATGCGTCTACTAGAAGTGAACGGTGTATCGCTTCTGGGTGCGACGCACAACGAAGCCGTAAATGCACTTCGCTCGGCCACAAATGCGCCGCTCCACCTAGTCGTGTGTCACGGGTACACCAGACCCGAGAAGTACACTGTAAGTTGCACATAACGTTTATTTTATCTACAGGATGTCCGTTAAGTAGTACGACAAACTTAAGGGGGCGATAGGTGGGCGGGTCACCTACCAAACATACAAAAATTTGCTCAATAAAAAGGTCACCATTTTCGAGATATTTGATCTTAGGCTTCGTCCTTTATGGATGGGTCAGTGGCCAAATGCAAGCCCATTCAAATATTAAAAAATGTATTGTTTTTTGAATTTTTACTATTAAATATCTTAAAGTGGTGATACTTTTACTAAGGTCATTTTTGTATATTTGGTAGGTGATCCGCCCACCTATGTCCCCCTTAATTTTGACGCACTACTTAGCGGACAGTCTGTGCCTATATCAATCTGTAGTGGTACACAATAGGAAGATCTTTCAAATCGCTTTTACTTTTGAGAAGTCATTAGGACCTAAAGTTACGAACTGTATTCCACCAAAAGTTACTCGACTTGAAGGCAAGTAATGATAGCGTATTATTTTCTGACCATAATATTTTTTTATGAATAAATCATAGCTGGAGAAGCTTATTTAAATAAATTAGACACATTTGGTGCAAATTCCTATTTTTATTTAAAAAAAAATATTGTGTCGGTGGAGTTAAAATTGTTACTTTACTTTAATAATGTGTTTCGGTAACTGATTAAGAGCCAAGTCCCTTATATATAGAACACCCTTGTGTTAAGTTTGAGTTTGTTTCTTATGGCCGCCAATAATACAAATAGGTGCTTAATAGGACTACATCAAAACAGTCAAAATAGTTAGTTGTCACCCAATGACCACATGTCCTCCTTTATCAGGAGCATACGTAATCGTCATAGTAAATAAATTTGCGTAGTCTTTTGGAAAATCCCATGAACGTAAAAAAAACTTGGTGATAAAATGGATCAGCAAAAATTTACCACCTTTGCAGCAAAATGATATCACAGTGAAAAGAAATACTATTATTAAGCTTAATTCTTTAAAATTTGCATGTACACGATGATCCAAGAAAGCATCGGTAACCTTGCTTAAACACATTGTTTTTATTTACTTAAGATGTACATCTTCATTCTTGCACGCTTTTGAATGTACTTTACACAAAAGTTTTATGTTTAAAACACTTGTGCAAGTCCATTTTGGTTAGTGCTAGATAGACATAGCGAATGTTTGCACAGACTGGTAGCGAGAGCGGGACGGCGGATACAGGCGGCTCTCTGTCTCACTCAACGTCAAGCCTGGATCGAGACGAACCTTTGTACCAACAACAGGTGGGTTATTCTACACATTCATATTTGGGTTATTCACAGCACACTTGTTGACATGAAACCACTTTTTTATATTTTGAGCTTATAAATATTAGTGTATACAAAATTACTCAAAGTAATTTATTATTGGTAAACTTAATGTTATTCATAATATTTCAGGAACAGCAATACCAACAGGATCTAGTTGAGTTTGAACATGAGAAACAAGTCGCAGAAGTTAGGGAAAAGTCTACTCCTGAAAAGGTAATAATAATTTACCTACATTGCATCTTTATGTAATTAAAATTTTTCGTCCATAGTTTTACCCGTAACAGATCCCCAAATTCGTTTATCACGGAATCGTGTCTTTCATCCCGTTTATCACGGAATCGTGTCTTTCATCCTGTATTGGACAGGATTGATTGAATCATCAAAATTTGTTCAGCCATTTAGCCGTAAAAACTCAGCAGGCAGTTATAATATTAGTATGGTTAAAATTAAATAATCTCTCAAAGTCAAAACCATTTATTCAGTTTAGGCCCTAGGAGGGCACTTATGAAGGTCGATCTAAAAACCGGCAAGAAACTCAGCAAGGTTACATTTTTAAAATATTTATGGACCATCAGACTATATTGGCTTTATTCTTTACCCCAGTCAGTTACATATCCTCTATATCTATGATGACAAGTATTTACCTTTAGGTGCTAGACATAGTCCACGCCGTGGAAAGCATGGCTATGGAGCCAGCACCACCGACATCGCCCGAATTGCAACATAAGACCACCACTGTTGTAATGTCCAAACACACACTCCAACCTCAGGTAAGAAACTAACAACGTAATCCTTCGTAACTTGAACTCAACTCCAAGTAAAATGATGATAGATTATTTTATAGCTACTCTCCTTTTGAGAAATGTTTAGTCTCTTGCTAGTGTTAGTTAAATTATATTCTAATAAGCTCTAATAGTTATTAAATTCTACTAAAGCGGTGTATGTCATAATTTACACCAATTTAAATAACTTCGTTAAATAACACTTCAACTACATGACATTTTTTGAGTGTAAAAAATATCTTTCAAAATAATACCTTATAATGTTCTTCAAAGTTCTAATTCTCATGTGCATGTAAAAGAATACCTTTAGTCAAATAAGCAATTTGTTAACAAAACATTATAGCTATTAATAAGAAAGCTTTATATTTCGATATTCAAGTATAAATTACAGCATGATAAAGTAAACTTGTAGCTTTGTATTATACCTTACCTACCTATACTTAACTTATATTAAAAGGCCGAAACAACTTTGCAATATGATATTATATGCACGGTTGGTAATACCCCAATATTTGATAGCATGCACTTTTGTATATTTTGTTGTATAAAAATATTGCTTGCATGAAAATATACTTTATTCTATTTTTAATAATTTAAGTATACTATACGTATTATCTTCCAAAATAAATGTTTAGTATATTTACCTGAGCCTCTTGTTATGTAGCGTTGAAATGGACGGGTAGCACACAGGCAAATTCCTTACACCTGACTTCAACCAACTTCTTATGTTTACTTTGTAACTATTCGGCATATTTGTGACAATGAATCATAAAGATTGTTTTGCATGTATCCTCAATTTATTATTTATCTGTTCGGACATCTACTTCAAAATAACTGTGATAGATCCTTCTAAATGTATCGTTTAGTATTGGAAATTATAGCAAGACGATTTGGTTATTATTTTTAATTGAATGTAGCTTAGATCGATGTCGTCTTGTGTAAGCTTGAGTACCAGTACTGCCTAGCAGTCAGCCTAAATTGGTACAAAAATATAACTAAGCATTGACACAGCATATTACGTCCATTGCAGAATGCAAACCGAGTGGAAAAGGAGGAAAACACATAGTACAGCAATGTTAACGTCTGTCCAAATGTATAATAAATATATTACGTGAAATTATAATGAACAAATGTGTTTTTTATATGTCCAGTTAAACTAAACTTAATCTATGTGATATATGTATTGTTGAAAACTTGATGAGCGTGATTCTAGCATTATTTTAAGATAAAATGCTAATCAATGAGTACTATTACACGCATTTATGTTTTCCACAAAAAAAAATCCTGTATAATCTAGTTCCGCAAAACCTCTTTAGTGTTGAGTTCATGCGTATAATTATAATAATGCATGTATTTTTCTATTTTAAAACATAAAAAACCTCTGCTCGAAATCAATGTGATTGTGTGAATTATTCATATATTTACTTTATATCGATGTGAAGCAAAAACTTATTGCATAGATATAATGAAAATATGCAAGTATTGAATTTTACAAAACTATTACATGGTTCTTGGTACGTATGTGCTTTTACATAAACAAACAAAAGTGTACATATAAAACTATACTTTTTTTTTTTTTTTTTTTTTTTATGTCACAAGTGACAACGAGGCAGGCGGGTCACCTGATGGTAAGTGACAACCGTCGCCTATAGACATTGGCAATACCAGGGGATTGCTAATGTGTTGTACACCTTATTAAGGCGAACTGGCTCTCAAGTGCAATTGCCGGAACACACCAACAGGTGCTTGGCGACAGATTTTCAACTTGAGGGTGGTAGCCAGCCAGTCGAGTACTACAAAGTACCCTACCACCGTGCTGTGGTTTCCTCACGATGTTTTCCTTCACCGAAAGCTCAAGCTCATTGTAAGGATTCGAACCCACGACCTTCGCCGCGGTATCCGACGTCACTTACCACTGAGCTATCATCGCCATATATATTTTATATTTTATGGAATAATTAGGGAGAAGGGTATAAAAATATAAGAAAATATTATAAATTCTTATTATGTACTTAAGCGTTCCATTTGGGTTACTCCATAATTTGGTGTTATATTCAATTTTATTGAGGTATGATATAGACCATACCTTGTTAACGTTTTAACAGTATAAACATTGTTTATGTAGTATTAACGCGTATGTTTGACTTTGTGACAAAATGATATATAGAGATTTATCATTAATCTGTCGTATAAAAAGTTATTTTTGCTTTCGACAGAATAATGAAAAATTCCTTGCATTTTGTAAACTACCATATCTTCAATATACCTACATGCCATCATTCAAGCGGGCTTATGAATACATACCTTTCAATAAATAAAGCTCCATAATGACCAATATATGTATAATGTTTTGTGTCTATGTCTAATCTATATTACTATACTATTTCCATTGTATACCTCGTAAACCAACTGCCAGTTTAACAATTTGGAATATTGTTTGTAAAAGTAGAATGTGACTTTTTTGTATAATCCAAAAGACCAATTTTTATAACTAATAGGTACTCTAAATATTTATCCACTTATTACAAAATCTAGTTATTATTCGGTTCATGAATTTAGATTCCAAATACTCTTATTTATAGTCATTTTACGTTAAGCTTGACATATCAACATAGCATCTCATGTTTTTTAGTATTGAATTAAAATGGTTTTAAAATGTTAAATATTGTCCCTTTGATTATTTGATATATAAAAAATAATATATTGCAGTAAATATTGTAAGAATTAAAATAAGAATTTTGGCCAAATTACTGTCTAAAACTGCCAATTATTTTACATTTGATAATAATTATTGTGCGCAATCCATTATTTACTTATTAATGGTCTTTATTATTGTTCAAATTGACGTTATGTTTTAGTGTTGCATTAAAATACATGATGTTTCAGAAAATGTTTTGATTTTATTTCTAAGTTAGCATGTTTTAAGACATTTATTTTGGAAGATTTCCGTGTTCCACGCTACTATAAGCTTCTGAATACATTTCTGCTAAATAAGGTTTTATCTCCGCTCATTGTTTAGAAAATATGTTTTCGTGCAAGTAGCTTCGCTATCTACCCGATATGTAAAAGCATTATTGATCATAAAATTCTGCTCGGTTTTTATAATCCGCTCGATTATTTAGCTGTTTGTTTTGATCTTTGGTTTGGCCGTATTTAGTCAGGTCAGTGATGAGTTGCATCAGTACCGAGAGGTGCAGTATATTGTGTTGGTTTGGTTAGTCGTCTAGTTGGCAAGCGGCGCCCCCCTCGCCGCTAGCGGTGTTCACACAGCAGAAAGTGAGGACGTCGACCCCCTCCGCCTCCACAGCGACCCCCCCGCCCACGCCTACGCCCATCACCGCAAGCATCCCCCCGGAGCCGCCGGCGCCCGCGACGTACACCCAGACGCTGCAGCGTCCACACCAACCGCCGCCACCTCCTCCCGTCAAACAGAAACCTCAAGTGCCGCGCAAACCTCAAGTGAAACGAGTTAGTTTCCAACCCGACACGCAGAATGCGTCCGAACGATACACACCCATCGACGTCACCAATACAAACCCCCGACCCGAGCTGCATGATGTGGTTCAGGACAATACCGCAGGCCCTAAAACGATTGACACTAACGATGCATGCGAGGGAATAAACTCCTTACTAATCCGAAATAGAACACTGAGAGTCGCGTTGGAGGTCTCGAGGCCCGTCCACAAAGGGAGCTTAGTGCTTCCCGAAGATCTAATTATTCCTCCTCCTGCTTTGTTCGATACTTACGTAAGTGACAGTCCGATAGATTCCGACGATGAGAAAGAGTTGAGTGTATCCCCTATTACTGTTGTTCCCGAGCGAATATTGCTCCCCAAGTCCGTGGTAGCCGAAACATCCATGCAGTCCTCTACTTCAACTAACTCACCGGAGAGTGAAATGCCACCCCCCATTAATTTTGATGCGTACCCAGATTCAGTTTCACGACCGATCATCGTAGAGGCTCCCCCTCGTTCAGCTATCATATCTGAAGTACCTCCGTACCAAGTTTTCCGAACAGAATTTCCTTCCTTAAACAGCGAAGAGTACTATAATGAACTATCAGTCAGCCCTGGTGGAGACCTCAATCCACCAGCACTGTTACACGCGCAATATAAAGTTTTACCCACCGTTTCTCATATTCCTAATTCTCCGTGTCATTTACACCCGGATGAAACTTACATCGATGACAACTCAGGTTACACTCCTTTACATCACTCCCTGCGCGATTTGAGGGTTAGAAATACTTCACCAAATATGGTTCATTCTTCAACATATCCACCATTAAATCCTTACCCGTCTCTGACAACAGTCGCTGGAACATATAATCCTTATACTTGTACAGTCCCGGTAGCCACATCTAACCATACTACGTATTCAAGTCACAAAATGCAGGTATCCCCTAATCTAGTCAGTCCATTCGTTAAAGATATTAATGAGAACGTCACTCGGACTATTTCCGTTGATAACGGGAATGCACCTAAAAGTGTCCAATCAGAAAGAAGAGTGCGTTTCGGAGATGTGACGACAGCACCTGATCCCGATAGCTTGTCAAACAGTCCGGATTCCTTGAGAGAGGGGAGCCCCACACCCGCATGGAGCAGCAAAATAAAAGCCTTCGCCGTCGGCGAGGTAATCATCAATGTACGGCATCTTACCCACGCACACACACTCTGCTTTTTATTATGATTGTGTTCGTCGTCAACCCAACCTGAAATTTACTAAAAAAATATCACTCCATATCCCATTATTGTTACTTATCCCAATAATTATTTATTTTTATTAACTTGCAATTACTTATATTTTGCATGTTTAATTTACATATTGCATTCAGTTTAATTTTTACCGATAGCATTAATATTGACTGCATGGGTGTTTAGCTTGGTGAGGGGAAATTCATGGCTTGTAAATATCATACGTATGCTTTTTTATTTCACTATTCGTACATGACTGTTCATCGTTATGTTAGGTTTTTTTTATATTATACTTACATATTTAGACGTGTCTACAGGCTTCCCCACCTCATTCCGGTAATTTTGTGAAAGCATCTGTCAGCGATAAGAAGAAATTCTTCGAAAACGCTATGGAGGAAAGTCACAAACCATCGCCAAAGCCAGGTTAGTTACACTTCTTGCACAGTCAGATTTCGTCAATACGAATGCATCATAGATACCTAATTTAATTTCAGATAAAGTTTTCACATTTCTATCAGCGGATGAAGTAGAGAAATTGAAGCAAGAAGAGGAACGGAAGATGGCGTCTCTGTCGCGATCTGAACTCGGCTCGTGGTCCCCGGGGGAGGACCGCCAAAGTGGATACAGTTCGCACTCAGACGATGAGCCCTATGAGAATGGCCACAGGTATACTTGCCTATACATATTATGTATGTGTAACTGATCGCTGTCTGCAATTTTTTTTGTGAGCGTTAGTCTCAGAAACGGTTTAACTTATTTGAGTGCGGTTCACTAATGTTTTGTTGTAAGACTTCACACGTGTTTGTTTTATTTCACTTAAGACACGAAAGTGTAACTTGGCACACATGTAAATATATCCTGGAATAAAACATCGAATACTTTTTATCCTAGAAAAAGATAACTGAAAAGTAAGAGTTGTTCAGCATGATAAGTTCAACCTTTTTTTTGTATATTGTGATATATTTTTAGTGTGTCGGGGGGTGTAAGCCCATCTGCAAAATCTCAACGCAGACGCGCCGGTCGCGGGGAACATGCTGAGAACGAAGACGCAGCCACACGCGCCGCTAGACGCGCCGCCTGGCGGGCCGCACGTCTACGGTCACTCGAACAGGTATATTATATCGAGTTACTTTATTTAACCTTAATGTTAAACAATAAGGCTCATTATTGCTCAGTATACCATTAGGACTACTGTGGCAGGTATCAAGTTTTCGTTTTGAAGGTGGTTCATTTTATTGGTGAAAATAATGGAAATTCTCTTCACTGTCATTGAAAATGAAAATATTAATTATTATCAACTCTTAATTATTTTAGGAGGCAATCGAATCGCAGAGAGCTATTAAGAGCATGGTCGGCCCGGCTGAGGACATTGGCGAAATACCGCCGAGGGATAAGTCTCCGTCCGAGGTAAATTCTATTTATTGACTGTTGCACTCTGTGGACCCATAATTACCCATCGGAATGTTATCTCATTTAATAAAATAAAGTAACACCACTGCAGTTGGGGACAATGGAATCATATTTCAAAGTATTGATCAGTCTTTTTTTGGCCATTCCATTTTCTCCATCTCAAGTATTGAATGTGTTGTCATAACAATAATAAATTATATTTATGTTGTTTGTTCGTAACCGTTAACACTGTCATTAACACTAATGATTAAAATAGTAAAGTTGGTGTGTCATAAGCCAATTCCTCAATAGTAATGAAAAAAAGATTTGAAGCACTATATATTTCAATAGTAGCAAAGAAAACAGAACGTCATTAGTTACGCGGCTGTAAGTACTAAAACCAATAATGTGTTAACTGTGTTATTGTGTGGGTGGGTATCAATGTCGCTTTTCTGGCATATTTTTGTCTTTGTCCGTCCTGGGGTGTGAATGTCAAAATTGGCTTTAAAAATTATAGAAATGGCCTCTACCACGTATCGCTTTACGTACAAAACCGGGCCCTATACTGGCCGTCAAGGAGAAGGAAAAATTATTAGACGAGCGCATTACTCTCCGCACTGAAGAGTTCGTGTGCCCGGCTACCGGCGAGACTAAAGTGCGAACCGTCGAGTACATTGAAAAAGTCATTGAGAAAGAGGTACGCGTATCAGGCCCCCAACTGTATATTGTGCTAAAGTCGCTGTACACAAGCAATGCCGTATCGTGTGTGGTTTTTGTTTTACTATTATTCTATTTTTTATATAAAAACAAAATACGCTTAGCTTTCTACGTGCAACTATGACGGACAATGACGTAACGATTGACTATATCTTTATCTGACTGATGACGATGATGTTATTACGTGTAAAAACACCATAGATATGTCATAAGTGTAATGGGGCCTTTAAATGCACATAATGACATACACGGCACACTCGTGAAACACCCACCACTGAGGTAGACAGTTTATTGTAGATAAACACGTAGTATACTCACAAATAAAACTTTATATGGTGATAATTTAAAGGTTCATATGTTAAGTAATTATTATTAATTATAAATTTTCACATTCAATCTAAATAATCTTTTTCAAAATTTATTTAATTCATGTAATCTAGTTATTTCCTATTTAAAAGTTCACGTGTGTTGCATGATGTATGTATTGGCATGGCATGATAACTCAATTATTATATCATTTGTCAGACGGTACCTGGATTCTAGACACGGAAAACAGCAGCGAAAACAATGGTTTGTTTCGTTTATTACAATACAGGTGATATTAGTAGTAGTGCTTATGTTAATCGCTTTCTCGCGGCAAATGCAATACTAATCCACTAATGCATGTAGATTTAATTAATGATTACATAACGTAGTATAATCTATGTAATGCATGTCAAGTTTAAAAATTGAACAAATATTAAATGTTTTTTAAATGCACATATTTTTATGATATTAGATTTATATTTCAGAATTCAACAATCCATTTACAAACAAATTACATTGACATTGCTATAACTTTCAATGTAGTTTCAGTTTTCCATATTTAATATCACGTATATATTTTTTACAACAATAGTTTTGGGCCTGCATATAGTTTTAATAACGTCTTCCAACATTTAATACAGGTGGAAACAACGCAAGAAAAAATAATATCACTGGAATTAACGACTAGTCCATGTAGCGAAACAGCACCCTCTGACCTCGAGGAAGTGATCGGCTTAGGTGAAGGCGAGGCCGGTGGGGACAGTTCTCTTCAACCTGATATAGTGCAAGTGGTAAACCCACTTTTGGACGGTGGCGCGGGCCGAGTCACCGCGATCAACGTCGGCCCCGCTCACAGACTCACCGCCTACACCCAACAACAACAGTAACACCTGCCACTCACATATCCAACAATCTCCGCCCCTTAGACCCATGACAACACATCGGCTACACCCTACATTTGTATCGTGACTCGTATAGAATCGGACTCGGTTGTAGATTTCTTCAACAAAACGAACGGTTATTGTAAGCACTAAAACGAGTTTCCATCTAACTATTGTATTGTAACTGTGATATAAATTTAGAATTCCACCGAATTTTTCATAAAGGAGTTTGAAGAAATCGACTAGCGAGGCTTGCGTTTTATGGTGGCATTTTATTATGATCACAATTATTTTTATTTTGTGACGGAGATTTTTTTAGATTTACGAATAGATGTTATTATCTATTTATATTGGTAAATATTATTCTTTGGATACTTTACGTATTTAATTATAATGACTTTCATTCCGTGCATGTTATTTAAAGTTTTGACTGAATGTTGATGCTGTACCTGCTAAGTGCAAGCTTAGAGAATGTAAATGATATTGAAGAGTATAATGTGATGGCAAGAGTGTGAGATTACATACCTAATGTAAGTGTAAATAACATCGTGGACACGCAGTATTTATAATGTAATTGGAAAGCGACGCGAGTGTTCAAGAGTTGGCATCATATTTTGACGACTTGTAAACATCCAACAAAACTAAACTTGTTTTTTTATAATATTACTTTACTTAGTTTAGATAATAAAAATTTTATTTGTGGATTGTTATTGATTCATTCAGTATTTTGTGTTCGCTGATGTAATAGTATTTTTATTAATGTAATGTTTTAATTTAATTTATATGTGGTGCCTTGATTTCTCAAATGAATTTTATGTACCTAATTTTACGATAATATTAATTTCGTTCTGTACCAATTTTTTTTCCATTTAAATCTGATTTTATTAAATTATTCTTTAAACTCTTATTACTCAGAAAGTGATGTATAATGCATTTGAATCGAAATGGCCGTAAATGGTATTTTTAGATGTTGTATATTCTGTCATTTGTCATTAATCTCATCAAAATGTATATTTCCGCAGGTGATTGTATGAAATGTTATAATATTTTGTAATTGGTAATAATTTAAAGCACGAAGTGTGGCAATAATACCTACTTCGTGGTGCCGAATGAAAGAATGTTTTTATGTGTGTCCTTTATACCTTTTTAAGGCTCTATAGCGGTATGCGAATTGTAAACTAATGAAAATATTGTATGTTTGTCCCAATTAAATGGTTTAATATATATTTTAATAAAATTATTGAATGTTTTATTTTAGATAATAACTTTTACTCAGGGGCCGTCCATTAATCATGTGAGGCTCGAAAGGGGGAGGGGGTTCGGCAAAAATCACGAAATATCACAAGGGGGGAGGGGTGTGTAGTAAGATATCACCTGTATTTATTTTTTCGTCATACGCGCGATTTCTAAACCAAAAAGCGGCGTGTAGTGTGACCTTGACTCGCCGTGGCAACGAACGAAGTCGAAAAAAAAAAGATTCTATGGAGGTTCGTTAGTCTTAAACCTCACCACGTATCACCAAGGGGGAGGAGGGGGTTAAAAATGCAAAAAAAAAACATCACGTGATTAACGGACGGCCCCTTAGTTATGGATTTTTTTGTTTGATCAAATATCATATCCTAACTAAAGTACAGCTGTCATAACACACCACTAGATACTTGGCGACAGATTTTCAACATGAGGGTGGTAGCCAGCGAGGAGAGCTACAAAATGAACACGCAACTTTAGAAATATAATATATATTTTTTTTAATGTATAATACGAACACAATTTGAGATCAGCTATAACATGCACAACAAAAGAATCTTAAAAATAAGTAACCAATATGATGAAACAAACACTGTTTACTTCTTTGGAGCGATGATACCTTCGAGTTGTGCCTGAAAAATTAAATTGTTTATTTCGATAAAGAATTTATTGCGATATTCTTTTGTATGCGAGTGCTAGGATCTTCGATCATCTATTTTAACTTAGGGTTGCAACTACCCGTATGTACCTACAGTTGAGAACATTGTTGTTGTTGAGTTTCCCTTGTCCCTTTGTATGCATGTTAACTTTATCAAAGACTAGTTTTCCGCCCCGCAGTTCCAGAGAGAGATTTTATCTTTTCCCGGGATAAAAAGTATCCTATGTTTTATTCTTGGATATATTCTACTTGTGTGACGATTTTAATCAAAATCCGTCCATCAAAAACGGCAAACATCCAAACTTTAGAATATCAGTAGGATTTAATATTTTACCTTGAGTTGAGCATTAGTCTTCTTCAAAGCGAGTAATTCTTCCTGGTGACGCTTTTCTTCGGCGGCGCGCAATTCAGCCGCTCGTCGCTCAAGCTGCTCAGTCTTTTGTTTCAACTCCATGCATTGCTTCTCGAGGGTTGAACGTTCTAATTCCAGCTTAGCTACTTGGTCCATAAGGTCTGATTTACCTTGTTCTGACTACAAAGACGAAAATTTGTTAAAATTAAGAACTTGAATTGAAACCTGCTGGAAAATAATATATTAATGACTATGGAGTAAAGACACACCTGCAAGGCTTTCCTCATACCAAAAGCAATGGAGCTACAATATAAAGTTTGATATGCTTCCATTGTAATTCGCGCTTCGTCACGAACTCTTAGTAGCAGGAGGCCCCTTTCTCCGCAGTTTATTGTCACCTGGAATAATACTTAAATTATCATTTCAGGAAAGTAATCATTCATTTCTTTTTATTTAAAACTAGCTTTTCGCCCCGCGGTTTCACCCACGATCCCGTTTTTCCATACAACTTTGGACCCCCGTTTCATCCACTTAGGGGTGAATTTTGGAAAATGCTTTCTTAGAGGATACCTACGTCATAATATCTATCTGCGTGCCGAATTTCAGCGCAATCTGTTCAGCGTTTTGAGCTGTGTGTTGATAGATCAGTCAGTCAGTAACGATTTATACAGGGTGTGCGGTAAGTAATATGTCAAACTTAAGGGGGAGATAGGTGGGTAGGTCAAGAATAGCGAGTATATACTTAATACGTAACTTACGCAATAAAAATAAACTAGATTTACCGGCACGGACAAATTACGGAAAAAAAACAATACTATTTGAGGGAGCACAACTGTACAACCAATTACCTAATGATATAAAGGAATGCGAAAGCCTAAGTATGTATAAAAATAAACTTAAGAAATATGTGTGTACATTGTAATTTATCCTATTTTGTATCTACTATATTGTACTAGCATCAGAGGTAAACATCCCTATTAATATAAAAATCTATTGTATCTTATTTTATGTAAACAGTAAAGTTTTAATGAGAAATAAAATTCTTTAAACCGGAGTATGATAAAATAAGAAGATTTAGTTGAAGGCAATTTTATGAGATATGGGTAACTAATAAAAGTGGTAAACCTGTCGTATAAGTTCGTCGAAGCACTGTGTGTAAAGCTGCCTGCGTACTGGACAGATGCCAGTTTCCCTCGCCTGTCTTTGTTGTAAGCGAGTATCCAGCATCTCTTGCAGGTTTATTACATCCAATCGTGTTGCGGGAGTAGAAGATATCTTTAAAAAAATAATAAGTATGTAGATCAAATATCAAAGAGTTATTAGTCTAAGATTTATCTTACTTTACGTATTCTGTACGTACCTTTTGAGTCCATATTTGACCATCTTCCTCCCATTCTTTAGGTGGTAGAATGGCGTTTAATATCTCTTCTGTTTCTCGCTTTGCTTCTGTAGGCACACATGGTTCAATAGAAGCGCCAGCACGCGGCGATACCTAATTAATATTTCGATTTAAAAAATGATAATTATTATGATTGAAATTCTCATAGAGTGAGTTAGATCAGTCAGACCCTTTGGTACAATTATATTATTTTACTTACAGCCTTCTCCTGTTTCTTTGTTACTAAGACAGGGTTATCATAACGAACTAACGTTTCTTCTGTCGATACTGGTGCTCTTTCGCTCATTGTCAGCTATCTTCAATGATTTCGATGAAAATATGATATTGACGTTGGATAATCTCTTATGCATACAAAATATTGATTGCCATGGTAACGGCGTTGCATAGCAATATTTTGCTACATATTACAGCATAGCCAATAACATAGATAATACCTACACTATATTGGCCAATAAATTCCTTGAGCATAGCATGCGAATGTGGACGTTTTTTTTAAATGAAACTCGATAATCTAATGACATCATAATGTCGTGGGAGAGAAAGAGTAGCGGTGTCCCATCGAGACCGTTTGGAGAGTAGGTTAGTAGTAGGTTAGTAGAGTAGTTTCTCCTAATTTTTCCTATTTTTACCTATTTTTTCAAGGCCGAAACTTCTCAGTATCTTTAATTATCCAGTGTTTATCTTATATCTATCTCCTTATCTAATATTAATTTTAAAAAAATGACCATCACTATTTTTATTTTTGTAAACCAAAAATAAAACAGCAACAGATTATAGATCTAAATAAAAGAAACAAAGTTTAAACTTGACTATTTAATAGCTCAGCAGTACCACAGTTTTACAACATAGGAGTACCTACATAAAATAAAATAGCAGTCTTTAATGCACATGTTACTAGTCCCATTCAGAACACGTTCACTATCGTCATTCATTGTTCCAAAACTGATTCCATAAAACTCAAACGATTTAATTATTATTCATTGTGAATCACTGCTAGAACTGGAACTGGAATCAGTAGACATAACTTCCACGTCTTCTTGGGTCGGCGCGTCCTTCCCGCGCGCATCGATAGCCACAGAGTTTCCGCCTCCGACAGACATGTGAAGCTCACCCGACGGATGCCATGTGAACTGGTTCGTTGCTGATGCAGGAACTGTAAATAACATTTATGCTACAGCTCTAAACAATTATATTATAAGCAAAAATATGTGGATGAAAGAGTGCCTAATTAGCCTAAATTGACCTGTGACCTGGCATCAATGGATGCACTTCACGTACTGAGTGCGATTAAAAGTAAAAGTGACCCAAAACAACTAAAAATGCCAGTGTGGATATTGCAATATTAAGTTATTTGTGTGCATTAGTGCCATTTCTCTGCCATCTTTTAGGATAGAATGTTGTGTAGGTAACCTACCTATGACCTTTTAATATCTCTATCTATACCTTTAAATGAATTACCATTTGTAGAAAATCATAACTAAACATACTCTATAGGTAACATCATTTTAGTGCTCCCTTTAGGGAAACTGCTCTTAATTCTCTGCTCAAATTTTAACTTAATTAGTTTTGGGGGATAAATGTGTCAAAGTCAAAGTCAAAACCATTTATTCAGTTTAGGCCCTAGAAGGGCACTTATGAAGGTCGAATTACAGAAGTTACCACCGTGTGAGGTTTCAATTGGAAACTCTTTTTGCACAATCACACAAAGGTAAAAATTATGAGACTTAAATTATTTGCTGGTGTAAATTTATGTTAGTATCTACTCAAAGTAGGTGATATTGATTAGGTTGTGGGTTCAATTCCCATCCAGGGCAGATATTTGCCTGCATGAACATGTACGTTTTTCCTAAGTCTGTGTGTAATTATCTATTTAAGTATGTATTTATAAATCAGTCATCTAGTTCCCATAGTACAAGCTTTGCTCAGTTTGGGATCAAATTGCAGTGTGTCAAGAATTTCCAGGATATTTATTTTTATTACTATTGTGGAAATGAATCAAGCTAGTAACAATAATTAATAACTTCTGGTAATTAACTGATGATTCTAATACTATAATAATTTATCAATATAAATATGCAAGACTAGTAATACAAAAACCAGGCTAACTCTAAGGAAAATAGGTATGTCAATCTAAACTTTGGTTTATACAACATGCATAGACATAGTGAATAATTTCTCAGAACCATAATAAATTAAATGACTAATATCAATAGGATTCTTACCCCCACCAGTAGTAATTCGATGTAGTTCATTCAAAGTGGACGGAGTATGGCCATTAAGTGGCAAATCACAGAGGCGGCCGAGCATACCAAGCCTCATCTCCAGGTCTGTGGGGTAAGGTCTTCTCGGGTCTCCTGGCTGCCATGATAGAGGTGCACTGACTGCATTTGATGCACTGATTCTGTTATCAAGAAAATAAAATCAAGTGTCATTTAAGAATTTCCAAGGTAAGGAAAACTTTTGAATTTTAATGTATTTGATGAGTATTTTGGACGTAAAATGTCATCAATTTCAGTAATCTTTTGACTTGCGGATTGGATGATCATCCAAAAACTACCTATGAAAAAATCTATTGGAATAAATTTTTTTACCTAACGAGGTTAAAAAAACAATCAAAAGCGAGTCAATACTTGCGAGATTAAACATGGAAATTGATTTTATTTAATAAAAAAATATGATTGAGGCAGTTATAAGGTTTGCTTTCAATTTTTATTATTTATTTTCAACCATAGAAATATTGATTAAAAAATAACCTGTGTGCAAATTTGATCAGCTCTTCTGATGGTACTGGCCTCTTCCTTGATTTGACTATAGAAGCTAGCTTTTGTCTTGCCTGATACAATGATGTCGCCAAGATTTGCTCTGCATCCTTCAGTTGTTTTTGGAGGCTGTAGATATCCTGGTCCTGGAATTAACAACGAGTATTATAAGCACATTACATTTGACAAACAAAATATCTCATTTCTAGATTCAATCAGCAAGAATATAATGGTTGATGTACTTACTTTATTATCAACTTCAGCCTTGAGTTCATTCATTTTCTGCTGTATGTTTGCTTGCTCATCAGCCAACTCTAAAGTCTTCTTCAACTCAACATCTTTTGACAGTAGCAAGTCTGTTAGCTGTGCATGATCCGCCGCCGATAATTTCTGCGACTTTGGTGCTATAGACACTTCGATTACCTCTCTAAAACATAAGCAAACCATAAAATATCCATATAGACCCGTAGACAAACAACAAAGTAAATAATTAGAAAGCTTGTATACTTTGCTATCAATTCCAAATCGTCAATCAGACATAATAGTCGATCTTTTGTGCTGAGATGAGAAGCCATTATATGCTTAATTATCATACAACACAACTCGACGATTTAATTATGATACAGTTAGGTAGGAACATAATTTTTTCTGAATTCAGATATACTGTTTTTGAAGGAATACAGTAAATAATTATATCGTTGCGGTCCGACCTAAAATTAATTCCTTCTCGTTATTATGGTGACAGTGACAGACAATTGACCAGTGCTGCCAGACCTATTTTAAAAAAATCGGGTGCAGTAATAGTAAAAATCGGAAGATGAATAGAGACTAAATGAAAAAAAAGGGGGAATTTTTTTTAATAACTTGAGTCACGATACCCGGAATTCTAAATAACTTAATTACTGGATCCGATTATGTTTTACTGCCAATTTATATTCATATTTATTACACAGTCAGTTCAAAATAACGACGAATGTAACGAACTAATATTTACAGAAGTTGAACATTGTAATTTTTTGAGCTTTTACTGAAATTGGGAGAACTACCGTAAAATCGGGAGGTCTGGCAATAGTAATACTGAAAGTTGTCAGGGCCATTCATCTATACTTCTATACTAATATTATAAAGAGGAAAGTAGTAGGGGAGGCAATGATGCTAAATTTGTAGTTACTCGAGCGTCTTTGGGACCTAGTGGAATTTGAAGATTAGGTGGAATAAAGAAAAAAAGGTTATGTGATATTTTCCCCTTCGGGGGTGGGGGGAGCGTCTACAGGGTTTCAAAAATGTAAAAAAAAACAGTCACCAAGAAATACTCGAGCGCGTCAGATATTAATAGGGTAGTCGCCACGTCTGTCTGATAACGGAAAAATAATAATCTGCCGTTTTGCGTGGTGGGGGTGGCCGTACGAAGGTGTCGAAAATATTTAAAAAAAAAAATTTACTCGAGCGCGTCATACATTGATAAGGGATGTTAAGTGAACCCTCCAGTAGCTCCTATTTTAAAGACTGACGATTTGGACGAGTTCAAGATATCGAAAAAATGTTTGTACAAAAGTTGTAGAGAATTTAATCTTCTACAATATTTACTAAAAATACACATACCAAAATACCCATAGGAAACGAGATATTTGCAATAAATGATTTTTTGACCTTTGACCTTGAAAAATCAGTAGTCGTGGGCACCCTATGATAAGTAGCTTTTGAGCTAACTTTAACAAGTTTTAGGGTGTCAAAATAAAGGTTTATACAAGCTGATTATCTCTCATTCTGAGGTGAAACTCATAATATTCCTGGACTATACACTTAATAATGATTTTAGCTACTCCGGCTTGTGCAAATCGGCAGATTATGATATTTCCGTGATTCGTGACTAATTTCCTTCAAAATAAAAAAAAACTAATCGCGCTCGAGAAAATCCAGGTGACGTTTTTTTTTTGCAACTTTGCGAGTCTCCAATTTTCTTTCTTCACGCCCAAATTGTCAGATTATTGAAATGTACACTATTTTGCATGTAACTAACTTACCTTACCTTAATCTGACGCCCTCGAGTATTTCAAACCATCGATTTTTTTTTACTAATCTGACGGGCTACCCTAGACTTTCGACACTATATAGAGGGCTCAGATTTGGTGAGAGTACTTCACAAGCTGTAAGGTTGCCCCCCTTATGTTAATCTGCCGCGGTCGAGTAAATCCCGATATCCTCTATTCGCCTCCCCTACCAAAGACTTGATTGTTTGTTTGTTGGTTTGCATTGAATAGGCTCCGAAACTACTGGACCGATTTCATAAATTTCACCGTTAGGAAGCTACACTATCCCTGATGAACATAGGCTATATTATATTTTCACAAAAAGTAGGGATTCTTACTAAAACTCCAATAATGTAACCTGAGGTGTAAAAATTAGGTAAAATTACCTAAAAATTCCTTACATCGCGTGCGCTGCGAAAACTATTGATGATAGAACAAAATAATGTACTATGACTTTTCAGAACACATTATTATCTACAAAAAATGTCGCGATAGCATATGTCTAGCTATTATAGTTATGTCACAATAAGTGTTATTTTATTTTAAAACTATACTAATATTATAAAGAGAAAAGATTTTATTGTTTGTTTGCATTGAATAGGCTCTGAAACTACTAGACCGATTTCAAAAATTCTTTCACCGTTGGAAAGCTACACTATCCCTGATGAACAAAGGCTATATTATATTTTCAAAAAATGTAGGGATATTTACTAAAACTCCAATAATGTAACCTGAGGTGTAAAAAAATTACCTAAAAATTCCTTACATCGCATGCGCTGCGAAAACTGTTGATGATAGAACAAAATAATGTACTACGACTTTGCAGAACACATTATTATCTACAAAAAATGTCGGGACAGCTATGTCTAGCTATTATAGTTATGTCACAATAAGTGTTCATTTATTTAAAAAAAAAAATTAAATGCTGGCGCTAGAAAGGGCTCTTTTTGAATTATTCAATTCGGACATTCCATTCGAAAGATATCACGAGTAAAAATTTTGTAAGTATTAGAAAAAAGTCGCGTGGTCGCCGGTCACCCCGCTCGGCAAGCTATGCGATGTAGGCGTCACTGGCGTATGGGAGGGGAGAAAAATTTAAGACGAAGACGAGGAATAAGAAAGGGTTCATCGAAATTCAACCCCTAAAGGGATAAAAAAGGGGTACGCGGGTGAAACCGCGAGGCGGACAGCTAGTACCAAATAATTCTTGATTCATTCATACTCTTTGGGGCCATTAAGTCGAGTTCTACTTGAGTGCTACGTTTCGTTTTTGTATAATAAAATATATACCTTGCCGATCAGCAGCCGATTACTAGTTTTAAAACGAAACATAATTCACTAGTTTGAAGGACTACCAATTTGTGTAGAAAAAACAACATTACACTTAAAATCTCGTCCCATCTTTGTAGGTATTTATTATCCATACATTTGGGATTTCTAAGGATGTTAATTTAAATATCACTGTTCCTCTACCATGGGCTTACTCTGGTATCGTAATCGATACTTGCTAGCGAATATCGTAACATACTATGAAAAACTGTGCTGCGACAACTGTATTAGAGGCGCTGCGCAAATCTTCATACTAAATGTTTGCCGTAGTCGCTAGCGAATATCGATTACGTTACTTGAGCAAACTCATGGTAGAGGTATTGGCCGTTTCATCCGCGATCCTGATTCTTCATACAAACTTTGGACCCCCGTTTAGTACCCCTTAGGGGGTGAATGTAGGAAAATACATACCTACGTCATAATAACTAGATATCTGCGTGCCGAATTTCACCGCAATCCGTTCAGTGGTTTGAGCTGTGTGTTATGTATGATAGACCAGTCAGTCAGTCAGTAACGTTTGCCTTTTATATGCCTAAATTCGACCTTCATAAGTGCCCTTCTAGGGCCTAAACTGAATAAATGGTTTTGACTTTGACTTTGAAACAGATAAATAATTTTTACCTACTTACATAAAATTGTACCCATAGATGAACAAATCGTCGCGGTCAGAGCGGAGCGAGGACCTATTGTATTGTACCATTATAATCAAATAGGTAGGCTGTCCTCAATAACAGAAAAAAATGCCTACATAAGTGAAAATTTAAAATCATGAAATAAGTGGTTTGTTTGGATTTTCAATTTGACTTGTAATGCCGCGGGAGCGGCTGCGAAAGGTGCGGAAAATTCAAAATTCAAAAAGTACGCCTGTATTGGTCCAAATTATCAATTTATGCCTTTTGCGGTTGAGACCATGGGTCCGTGGGGGTCTGAAGCTCGTCGTTTCGCAAATATTTTATGTAAAAAATTAATCGAGGCCTCGGGTGACCGGCGGGCGGGGAGCTTTTTCCGCCAACGCATCAGCTTGGCCATCCAAAGAGGAAACGCTGCCAGCCTTCTGGGAACCTTGCCGATCGGCAGCAGCGGCAGCCTCGAAGAAGTTTTTTATATATTATAGTTGTACATTTGCTTGTATATTTTGTACATTTGTTGTAAATAAAATAATTATATTTGAAATTAAAAAAATAAGTATAAGATCAATTGTATGTATAAGTTTCAAAAATTATAATTTCTAAATAAACCATAAAAAAATGTATATTATAATTGTTTTTCCGGAGTAAGTACTTACCACTAATTAGTTTGGATTTCACATTTATTGGAAACCAGATTGTAAATCAAAATAGACCTAGGTAGGTAGGTAGTAGCGAAATTCCTAACGCATAATCACATCACACTTTACGAACATCCGCTATTTTTTATACCTAGATGGGATGGTAGGTACTGAGTTTAATCAATAGGTCTACTTAGATAGGTCAACAGCTTTTTCTTTGACCTTATGTAAATTGGGATATGTCAGAGAAAACTTGAGAATCGACGCTGCGCGTACCTATAACACAATGCTAAACACTATTTTATTAGCATGTAATAGAGACCAGTTACTGCATTTGCAGATCGCTCGGAATACCTTGGTTTGTTGCATGCATGCGCAGTTGCGATTTGCGATTCTGTTAAACCGGCTTGTGCATGCACGCAGTTCGAGCGTGATCAGCTGGTGGACGTCGCCGGAGGAAGCGAAGGGTTCGGGGGACGCGGTGGAGACCACGCGGTAAACATGCGCACTACACGTGCTCATGGTACTTTATTAGTGTGCATGTCCGACTATTGTTAAATAATATAGGTATTATTGTTTGTCATATTAGTACCTACATCAAAATTGAGGATTTTTTGTTCTGCAGAAATGAATTATTAATAACGGGACCAGGGATGGAAGAAGAAGAGAATGAACTAGTGATCGCCCACTGGTCGAAATTCAATTTTTTTTTTTGGAAATAAAAACTTTCCATTTTATTGCACTAAAATTCGGTTGACAGCAAGGAGAAAAAAGGGGAACAAAGAATTCTCCAAGTATTATAATGATTTTTCTGCCATTGCTGATCGTAGTTACCTTACCTACCTACCTACCTCATTCTTACCTATCATGCATTTATTTTCTATTGTTACCACTAAAGTGCCTATATTTATTGCTTATGCTTAAATCATATTTAAGTACAACAGAAATACAATGTTTACTCCTGTAACATCTTTCACAAAACTAGTTGATAGGACAGAGGCGACACTTTTATAGGTAATTAATTTAGTGATATCCTAATAATGATGTTGCACACCAACAAAGTCCCCAATATGCAATGAAAGCCACAGTGTAGTGAAGTCAGTCTTATAAGCTATATGTTTTTAATAATACTAGGATTTCTGAGCATCAATGGTATTGAAATATCGTTAGAAACAGGAATCAAATATATTCAAAATCGAGCTATGATATTTTGTTGCTTTTACCCAAGTAGGTATCACTATGAAATTCGCAGTAGGTAATGAATACGGTCGCTATTTACCTAGTCTGTGGCGGAGGTTTCTTTTCTGTAACATTATGAAGGGGACGAGGCCATGGTACGGGGCAAGGGGTGGGGCGCGAGGGGGAGAAACATGTTGATTCGATCGCGCTCGCTGGCTGACTCGACTCGGTGCAAGCAACCAGTACGAGTTTGACAGTAGAAGTGAAATTGGCTCTTCTGCCAATCTAATGGAACAGCGGTCCTTCCCGCAAGTGTCATCTCTCGTGTTAAACAAATCAAACATTCGCCACAAACGCGACAACTGTCGTAAACAACAAATACTGCTGCTGCTATTATGTTGTTTAAACGGATCATTGAAGGAAAGTCCATGTTGAACGCCGATGCAAAGAAGGCACCAGAGAAATGTTCTAGAAGGAAGTCGGAATGCGATGGATGTAGCCAACATTCCACGTAAGTTTTGTCAACAGGGTTTCCAACGAGAGAAGAAGCTATTAAAACCTTAAAATAGGCATTGGTGATGGAGTCTTATAAGCACGGCTAAGCCAAAAATATACTAACAACTACTAACAAGACTTAAATACCAGATACTCGTAGGTACTACTGCCAAGAAATTACTAGTTAGTTAACATTTGAGTAGTTAACATTACTTTAAGAATTGATAGAAAGAAACTAAACCAACAGTAATGAATGGATAATTCTGGAAACTTGACTCGTGTTATATTTAGACGTATCAGAAAACTAACATTAGCAGCCGCTGTTTTACTAATTTGAACCGTATCGTTAACGTCTTTATTATTGTTATGATGACTTTCCCTTTTTTATGCATCACAACGAGGTAATTGTTATTGTATAAATTCATTTTAAGGCTCAAATTCCTGAACTGCAGCTGCTGATGTTCTGAGAGACCTGAGAGATATAAAATCGGTCAACACATGTTAGTCCTGTTTTGTTTTATTTTTATTTACACGTAATTTATTTTTGACACATTTGACATACTTACTCGTAGAAGGTCTATGACCGCAAACATAAACAATTTTTTTAATATTATTCTGGCAGCATTGTGCTAATTTCATACCAACACTGACATATAATTGAATTCAATCACAACCATAGGTGTAAGTATAAATACCCGAGAAATATAATATCTGAGTCAAAATATTACTTGAATCTCCTGCCTGATCTCGTGAGTGAGTCGTTTATAATTTACCTAGTGTTTTACATGTAAAAGGGGTGTTTCAAATATTTGGATAACGTTAAGTACCTACTTACTACGTTCGTTAAATTTAAACGAGAAATAATTTAACGTCTGTTTATCACACACAAACTAACAAAATAATGAAAAGAATAGTCAGTTCTTGAAACATATTTTTTGGTACCTAACGATATTCGAGTGGGTAATCTCGCCGTATTTTAATAATTCTATCGCGATTCCTGGAATTATAAATTAAGTTAAGGGATTCCAATAACAATTTAATCATAGTGTACATACATACACTACATAAAGAAGCGTCGGTAAATTTTTGTGTCATTAAATCTGTAAATCTTATATCTACCATAAAAAATTACGTTTACCATTGCAAATTGCATATTAGTACCCTATAAGTACTATACTCGAAGATTATTGACTATTACATCTACTTATAGGTATTATGTATTAACATAAAGTGACTTTAGAAATGTCGTAGAACAAAAACAAAAGTCATTTCACGGCAGTTACCTAGTGTTGTAAGTGTTTGGTCATGGAGAGGAAAACAACTTACCTAAGTACCTACTTCGTTTTTTATCGCATACCTATTCAACATAAGTTATAATAGACAAATGACTAACGCGATGACAGCACAGTGGTAAAGATGTTGAATTCCCGTGACAAAGATCATTAACGCTGGATACACTTATTTACAAGATAAATAATGCTGGGGATCTTGTATGAAACATCTGCCTAACATTGACACTACCTATGGATAAGCAAGAGTTATTAGACATTGGTGAAATTGACCCTCAAGCTCAATTCTATAAATGATGAATCTGCTCGCTTAGATTTTTGTTTTTGGGGGACTAGAAGGTGTTGGCCTGAAGGGTTACTTGGCTCTCAACCGGATAGATGAACTTTAGGCGAGACGGGCCGCTGAGTGAGGACGCCGCAGGAGCACGAATCTCTGCTCAGGTCGTCGCTGGGGGATTCAAAAATTGGGGGCGGACTTTGCAATACTTCGTATAAGCGATTTAGAAGTTTTAGGGGATGGTTGGATTACTGAATGCAGCTCGGGCCGTTAATTACGGGGGACGAGACTGAATGAGTGGGAGCTTGGAACTTGCTTAGATAATGTAGAACAGATGATAAGAAATCCCAACTATGGAACACAACAAATGCAAAAGTCGATTATTGATAAAGTACCTACCTAGTGTGCGCATTTTCATGCAAAGTTAAATTGATTAACTACCTACTCGTATTTCAACAGGACTGCGTAGATATTTATAGTAAACAAAGGATAAATGATATAAATGTCCCGCATAACATTAGCTACTTGTATCTCTCTTCCATCCAACACAAATCGCATGGAATAGGTTTGCAAATAAACAAAAAAATAATTTGAACTTTTATTTGACTTAAAATGTCATAAAATACGACATGGTTAAAATAATAGGAAACGAAGATTGGATCTTAACTATGCCAAAAAATGTATACAAACCTATAATAAGGTATACCCACCCAATGTAATAGAAACTAATATCTATGATGGACACACCTACCTGATGCACAATCATAGAGTTTAAATTGTTAATGTACCTACCCATAACACTAACTACATCATATTATAATAACTTTATAGATAATACAAGAGTCAAGAACTTTCTACACATACATCTTACAAGACAAGATCATACGTAAACATCCGTATTTGTAGAAAACTTTACGATTGTGGTCATTATGACAGTGATAATAGCGCACCCATTAATTCTATTTTAATTGGTAGAGTTACGATTCCGGGGGCTCGCCCAGCTTCGAATACTTAATATATCAATTTGTGACGAAACAGTCATATTTACACTATTCCTTGAGGTCAGACTATCAAAGGTCTTAAACGAGGGTATCGTCTCGTGGACCTCATAAAACTGTTTGCTCTTACATTTACTGGCTAGTATAAGTTCAAACTTCACAGATATCAGTGTGTTATGTTAAGATATTTTGTCCAACGGTTAGTGATCCGAGTTGAAAACAAATTGAATAATTATGTAAATTGTGGGACTTCAACGTTGACATAATATTTGGTTTCTCATTTGTTGCAGTATATTGGAAGAAACGATGAAGGTAGTGCTGCTCGGTCTGGTGCTTTGGGCTGGAGTGACTTTTGGAAGTCATGTCGCTCCATATCCTCTGAATTTGATTGTCAATACTGGTATGTTATTCTTACCCCTTACTTGTTAAATATAAAAAATAATGTTTATATCAATCATAATAATATACTTATGCATTTTCTTACAGATTTTAGTCATCCACCACCTATGTATGACTTTCCATTTCCAAACGCTGAGACTTTGAAAAGGTTACCAACAGTGACAGCAACGCACACTAATAGGTCGATTACTATTAGTAAAATGGAAATATCTATGTTGGAGCGACTAGAGACAAATCTTCGAGATGCTGGAATTGCTCCCAAACCAGGGTCTGCAGCTCGGGGTCTCTTCATCCAGGGATACGCTTCCGATGATGCTATGCACTATGAGAAGTCTTCATTAACGATAACCAAAGCGTCACAGAACCTTGTCTATACTAGGTGTAGAAGGTTGGTAACTTTAGTCGAAGAATTTTTTGATGAAATAACGAATAGAGAATAACAGTTTTGTTTTTCTTAGATTCGGTTTGCCAAACGATGAGTGCGCAAGTTTCATCAGCACTTTCAATCTTCGCGAAAGTGAGTACGGTGCCGAGTGCGCGGCGCTTGAACGATTCACTTGTCGTACAAATAAAATGTCATCCAGGTATCGCACCTTTGATGGCTCTTGCAACAACCCAGTCAAGTCTTCTTGGGGACAATCTCTTACTGGATATAAGAGGCTTTTGCACCCGAGATATGCTGATGGTATTGATCAGGTATGTTTGTATTTTTCTACATAATGCATGCTTTAAAGAGAAAGCTATGTACCAGTAGAGATTTATTGACCATGCCTCTGATAAAACGCAGTTAAACAAACGTATTATTTTGATGTCATCTCAGCAATGAATACCAAGATTAATACTCTTATCTATGATTTATTGACATTTCCTTATATACTCGTACATGTAGGTATCATTTATTTACAATGTAACTTTGATCATAAAGACATACCAAAGTGGTTTCTATTTGTTTGCAGCCTCGTCGCGCTCTCAGTCATAATGCTTTACCATCAGCTCGAGGTATTAGCACAAAGTTGGCTGATAATTTGGATAGACCCGACAATAAGAATACGATTACTTTAGCAGTATGGAGTCAGTTTGTTAATCATGATTTGGTGCACACTCCTATTCGGAAGACAAGTACGTATATTCGTATATTATGATGTAAATCTTAGTAATTATACGCTTATTGAATATAGCTGTTTGTTTACTATATATTTTGTCATTGTTAAATAGTTCATACAAATCAAGCAATTCGTTGCTGCGATAACGATGGCTTCCCGCTGGCACCACGGTACCTCCACCCCAGTTGTATGCCCATCTCTGTGCCATACGACGATTTCTATTTCAAGGACAAGTTAGTCACATGCATGGAGTATACGAGATCTGTAACTACTTATAGAGGAGACTGCACCTTTGGAGCTGCTGAACAGGTGAGCTATACTGCCTTTTAATCCTTTGTCACAATAACGCACTACGTCACTACACTTCATTGATTCATTATCTATGCGTTATTGTTCTCGTATTCTCAGTATTTAGATGTTTTACAATTTCTTAGTAATGTTTACTTTAAATATCACACGATTTTCTTATGACGTGTTTGCAAATTATTATTTTTATGACAATGATAAATATGGACAGATAATGAATTAAGGTTATTGTTATTATTTTGTATATTCGATTCTTAGATTTTTTGATGATATCTTGGCGATAACTGTGTGATGGTAATATTAGAATATCTGCATCCATAAGATGATTGTGTAACATTTAGCATGTATTTTGAGAAATTAGTTTCCAACGTCTAAAATAACTATATTGATATTTAATCTTCAATTTATAGAATAGTTAAACGAAAATACCGATACAAATGCTTCAATGCTAATATATTCGCCTTACTGATTCGTACTTGAATTGCTAATTGAGATCAATTGAAGATCAATAAATATACTTACAGATGCTCATTATTATCTGTTGAATTCCAGACATTAGATCAGTTTGTTTACAGTTCTAATAATGATTTGTTTGTACCGGTTGCATCATTTACTCGTATTACTGTTATGAAACAGGATGTCGCCTGCGCAGTTGCATAATACACTTTTGTAATCCGAAGATTAGTAGTAGCATTCAAGGCTGAATAAAACTAGTAAATTATTATATTATTTACTGCAGAGTTGATCGAGATCGGTCAACTATGAGGATGATTGTTGGAAATCATTTGGAATCCTTTTGAATTTACAAACATACGTATTTAACAAAAACAACTAAAATAATTAGGTAATTGTTTATTGTGGAACATGCAAGATACAAATTATATAAATAAGCAATGAAAAATTTTTGGACTAAAAAGTTGCCTAGGGAAATTCAGTAAATTTGCGATACCTTATTGGAAAAATGTTACTGTTAATATAGCAGTCTGGCAACTTGTTTTTCAACCTTGATGTAGCTTGGTTCAATGCAGTTTTCCTGATAGCTATTCTTATTTGAATAATTTCGATTGATCGAAAATGGCGCTGTTCACATTTGATTTCAATCTGTAACTTTTGGAATGTATTAACGAATCAGTATTAGTAATCAACTTAAGTTATTAAGTCATATCCTCATAGAATCGATTGCCGATGGGCTCAAGTCCCAAACAAGGTAGTTAAAAACCAACTAATACCATTAATTTATGGCTCATCGTGGATTGGTACACTAACGGGGAAATTACTTAAAAGCCCGAGGTGTAAAGTAATTTTAAATATCTGACAACACGACATACCTATGTAGGTACCTTCCTCTTAGCTAAAAAAGAAACGTAAGTACTCACATTGAAAAAAAAAGGTGATAAGAGACGATGAATTGTCTGAGAGATGATATGAGTAAGAAAAGATAGAAGGGCCGAATGGAAGAAAAGTAGACATTGGACCGACACCCTATCACTATGACATAAACATATTTAATGTGTATATAATTGCACTGGGTAAGATAAGTTAATACGTCCATTGATCTAGTTGAGTTTTGAGCCCGGATTGTACGTGACAATGGCCTTGTTTTACAGTCTCTTACGTGCTCAATACATACAGATATGAATCGTGCAATCAAGATTTAAATCATGTAGTTGAGGATAGTTCATAGTAGGTAATTCTGTTAAATATAATGGCCCTGAGTTATTTAACTTCTATGAAGTGCCCTCGACCTTCCTTTGGTCTGTTTGATTATTGCTTTACTTTTAGGTATCGGATTTTCAAGGTACCTACTTTAAGCGTCCTAAAAATTTGTTTAACACTATCGATAATAATATGCTCTATCTGTTTAACACTATCGATAGTTTGTCTAACTGTCCTTACGTTGCAGTTAATGGATATACCTACATATTATTTATTATCTCACCCATCCACTAAACATTATCTCACCACTCTTGTTTTGACATACTTACACATACTACTTCACCTTTTTTATTAATTAGTCAGCAGATAGAAAACGAACATGAACACAAAGATTAAAGGCAATTTGTTTATTTCAGCGTACAATTATTGATTATTATTTGCTTTTTATTAAATCAACATTTATGAGCAACAGCTATTTGTTTGTATGAAATATTGATAAGGATTGTTTGGGTTTGTGTGTTGATGTAGTGGCAAATTACGAGTCGGAAAAACGGATTACTCCCATTAAATGAGTACATGCATTTTTCATGCATATTTTTTTTTCAATTCTGAGAGTAACATTCAGTAATTCATTATTCCTTAGATGAATCAAGCAACGCATTTCCTAGACGGCTCTCATATTTACGGATCGAACAGTCGGGATGCTGCCGCCCTGCGAGAGAAGACCGGTGGTCTACTGAAGACCTCTCAAGTAGACGGTGAAGAGTTGTTGCCGTTAGCTATCAACCCTACCGAGAAGTGTCTTCTCAGTTCCAGCTCTGATACTTGCTATAATGCCGGTAAGTCCTTAATTCTCATACATTTTGTATGGTTTAAATGATCTTCTAAATTTAAGGAGATTTTTGAAGTATCTACGGTATCAATAAATTTCTATAAATTTAAGTACAGGATTAAACATTTTAGAAAGCAAGGTGTAATAAAATGAAATAGTCATTGGTTAAAAATAAATATAATTTACTTTCACCTAAACTTTATTCCTCTCGAAGTATATTTTTATTAGGTACATTATTATAATACCTAGCTAGTTATATTCAAATGAATTTATTTAACATTCAGAAATACTGTTGGAAAAGTACTAGGGTATCAGGATACAATAGCATGTAAATGTGTACTTTCTGTAAACAAACTTAAATATTAAGCTTGCGGCTACTGATAAGGCTTGATAACAGTGATAAGCAGATTAAAGAGGATCAATTTATTTGATCATAGTATCACGCATATTGATAAGATAAAGAAACTAGTTATCTCGATTTAAATCTGGTCTATTACATTAGAACCTATCTAGACACGGTTATAAATGTATTGACCAAAACAAATTACAAATTTCAGTTAACATGAGACTATGTTTCGGTTTCGATATTTTTTCGAGATTTAATTCAGGTTAACGATGCTGATTAACTAGGTACCTACTATGGGAGCAACACAGAAATCGTAATAAATACCTATCTATAGTCTTTCTTAAATTCTGAAAATCAAGGAAGGTTAGAAAATTATTACGCATTAAATTCGAATGGATGCCATCTCATAGTATTCTCCCAGTTTACATAATAACTAAGTTTTAACTCTTACTGCGATAAACTTAAGTCTCAACTAAATTGTTTTTATGTAAAAGAACGTCACAACACATTATTTATTGAACAGTGAATAATATAGTTTACTTCAAAAGTATCAGTTCACCCTGAGATAAAATGACTCAAAATCGAGCTTAAGTTTTTGGTAGGTTATATTATCCACTATTGGTTCAATCAAATGGATTGTGATATGTATTGGAGTTAAACAATAGCCTCCTTATTAGTTTTGGACGTCATCAAACTAGACCTAACACAGATATGTCTTTATTTTATACTTAGGAGACGTCCGTGCAAACATGCACCCATGGTTAACTGGTCTCTACTCTCTATGGGTGAGAGAACACAACAGGATCGCCAGGGCACTCTCCACGCTGAATCCTGATTGGAACTCTGACAAACTGTACCACGAAGCGAGGAGGATAGTCGTTGCTGAGCTGCAGCACATCACATATAAACATTGGTTGCCGGCGTTAACTGGTGAGGGATATTTCAACACTTATAAAACACTCATAGTTATGGGAACACTCAAAAAGTGCTGTGTATGTTGTTTGTATGTATGTTGCTACTTCAAGCAATTCTGATGGGGTTGCCAATAAATCATTACATGATATAATAACCTAATCATGTATAAAAAAAATGAAATTTTAAATGGAGACCATTTCTTCCTACAGTTTTGAGCGAATTAATTTGTTTTAATAAGTGAAACGGACATAGGTACCTACAGCTCTTTTTTAAAAGTTCGAACGAATTGTAATTAACAAACATAACACTGTCTATAAATCTAAATATTCATGATTATTAATTTTGTCTAAAATGAAGTTCTTTTATCTAAAACAGGGAAGGCTTTTGATGAGTTTTATGAGAGCTACGACACTGGCTACAACTCAGATATCGATCCCACGATCACCAACTCCTTTGCTACGGCCGCCTTCCATTTCATAAACAGTCTTCTTGACCAAGATATTGAGGTGCAGGGCGAGGACAATAAAGTTATTTCTCACCGTCTCATGGATAACTATTACAAGCCTGAGATTGTAGCTCAGAAGCAAGGTTTACAGAAGGTACTGAATGGAATGATCAGTCAGAAGAGTCAGGAGCTGGATTTTAATTATGATGATGATGTAAGTAACGATTTTGTTCATATATCTAATATAATATAATTCTTGCGTTTCAGACTTTTTCTTTAGGAAAAGACTTTATATTAGGCCTTTAAACAATTTTAAGTAACATTATGTTAGTGGCTAAAGTCTCAGAAATATTAATTTATGTTCGATTGATATTTTAAATTTAATAACGATTATAGTGCTGCTTATAGACATATCGATCGACAGCACTACAGCAATAGCGGAACGATATCTTGTAGATCCTGTGAGGGATTAAGAAAAAGAATGGGGCGCGTCTTCTGCGAAGATTCTGCTACCACTGAAAATTTTATTCTTTGTCATGAGTATAATCATGATACATAATATCATAAAAGTATTTAATTGCTTTCCTAAAGTCCAACAATCTTATTAGATTTGTAATAAAGTACAGCGATCATTAAGTATTTAGATGAGGAAGTTATGTAAAGGCCTGACCAAGGTTGTATCGGGCATCCGTATTTTTGATAAGATATTTACCAGCTGTAGGTATATGATACCAGTATAGAAAGAAGCTAAGTAGATTTTGAACTTCGAAGGTACTTGTAGGTAAAATATTAGCATTTTCCAACCTTGAACATAAATCAATAGTTACGATTTATTTACAAAAGAGATACTTAATGGCTGGTAAAGGAAAATCGATTCTAGTCGACAGTGACTCAAATTCGATTATGAGAATAACAAATGGTAGATGTTTTGAATTTTTATCACGCGTTTGTTAATTCAAACCTTGAACAATGGCTGAATGAATGTCGGGGGCATGTTTACCTTTTTGTATCATAAATACGTCAATAGTATGTATTAACGATTATTTTAAATACACACATTATTAATTACTAGCTTTTGTTATGATGACAGTGTAGAGTGTCTTGCCGGAGTCTTCTCAGTTTAGGTGTATTCCGAACCGGTGGTAGAGTCAATTGTAACGTTCATAAGTGCCTTACCAGGGCCTAAACTGAATAAATGAGTTTTGAGTTTGAGTTAGGTATCGGTATAGGTTTGCGTGATATTGCGTTAATCTAATTTTATAAATCTTTAAGCCATTACTTTTTGTTCCAAATTAATTGGTGTACTGTGATACGTACTAAAACTGAGGCCTTTTACTAATCACAAATTGTGATTAGTAAAAGGCCTCAGTTATTACATTTACTAAATTCTGCTCATTGTATTATTGCAATAATATCACCTTTAACTTGTTCAGTTCACTTCATTACAACTTTTACTCAACCTTTCCTTTATTTCCAATTAGTTTTCCGACCCGCAGTTTCACCCGCGTTCCCGAGGGATATTTTTTCCCGGGACAAAAAGAATCTTATGTTTTAGTCCAAGATATGATCTACCTGTGTGCCAAGTCTCATCAAAATCCGTTCAGCCGTATGCGTATTGTGAAACATACTTACATACAAACTTACACATTTACAAACTTATACTCTAAAACATCTTCATATTTGATTGTCCAGTTACGTCATCACTGGCTGGGTGGTCTGGACGTGCTGGCCATCGATGTGCAAAGAGGTAGAGATCACGGCTTGCCCGGTTACTCGCAGTACCGAGTACTGTGCGGTCTTCCCGCTGTCACTGGTTTCCAGCACCTCAGTGATGTTATACCACAAGAGGTGTGTATTTGTTTTTATTGCATATAAAACAGTTAAAGGCTGTTACATTTTAACATTGTTGCAACATAATCTAGTGCTTGCTAGACTTATAACGAGTATTAAACATTTCTGAATATTCATACCTTCTATATAAGGAAAAGGATTTACGTATGATGGCATCTACAGTCAAATAATCATTTAGAGCATGTGTGCTAAGAAGATAAATAAACATAGCTTGAAAGTAAATTCGATGTCCAAATAACAATTTTGATTATAACAAAATACGAGCTAAAGTTCAATGAACTAATATTACTTTAACATCGCAGATGGTTGATAAACTGACTCAACTGTACGAACAACCTGGTGACATTGACTTGGTGGTTGGAATAATGGCGGAGACTCCACTCACTGGCTCACAGCTCGGTCCAACTGGCACATGTCTATTTAGTAAGTTAAACTTATTCTATTTTAAGGTCTTTAAATTGCTAGATAAGCAATATCTGGCTGTTAATTTGAAAACAAACAAACTGGCACACAAAACCGCAAAGTTTTTCATTCTCCTGATTTTTTTAACTCGCCAATTTTTTATCTTGAGGACAACAAAGAACTAATTATACACCTTCTTTTACAGAGGAACAACTTTGGCGCACGCGTTCCGGCGACCGTTACTTCTACAGTCACACTGATGAAGCTGGCAGCTTCAGCAAACGTCAAATGACAGAGCTGAAGAGAGCATCACTTGCGAGATTACTCTGTGACAATGGCATCGTAACTAGAGTACAGAGAGATGTATTCCAGGTGCCTTCTGACAGGTAATTTAATTTGTATTTAGTCACATAGCTATATGAATAAAGCATACCAGTAATTGCAACTGGAATACCTTAAAAAATTCAATCAAATATACAAAATAATAAATCAAAACTCATTTATTCAGTTTAGGCCCCGGTAAGGAACTTATGAACGTTTACAATTGAACTGCCACCGGTTCGGAATATACCTACTTAAACTATGAAGACTCTAGCAAGAAACTTTTTTTTCGCAGTAGATATTTCATTTATTATCATAGCATCTTTGAGTACACAAGTTTTATTTCTTTTTCAGTAACCCGATCGTATCTTGCGAGGAGGTCAAGAAGGTGAACTTAGATGTTTGGCAAGATCCCATTCAGAAACCGGACATTCTCACACTTACCAACAAATGGATCAAGGAGAAAGTCACCAAATAGTCCCACGCATGTATTTTAAAGTTCGTTTGTAGTTATTCGTATGTTCTTGTTTTATGATTCTTATTAAGTTCTTATTTCAAGAAGACATGTTTTCTTTTTTGTAATTATGGGCGAAATACATAGACATACGCATTTTCTTTTATGAGAATCCGAACGTACTTTCGTATGTCGTATCAGATTGAAATAAAAATAGAAAGTTATTCCACTTACTGTCACATCAATCTGAGGCCCGCTGATTATTTTATTTGAGAATGAACAAAAACGTCGTATTTCAATTTAAATTCAATTGTTTCAATATCGTCACGATACTAGTCTTATGTTTTGATTCACGTTGAGCATTGTGACTTTTTTTTGCCTTAACCATGTTACAAAAACGTCTTTCTTACTGCGTGTATGTAAGAGTGCTATATTTTAAAGTCGAGTGACTGTCTCAGTATTGTGGTTGATTGTAACAAACGTGTTTTTATAGGGTACCTAGTTTAAATAAACCACGTTGTTCGGTACGTAATTTATTGATACCTATATCTAGACAATTTGTTCTAGATCGGAATCTTTAGTCAGCTATGTACTGTTTCAACGATGGACTTAGTTATAAAAACGAATAGACTGTAGTATGTATAAGTACCATGTTGTACAGTGGCTGTGATATATCTCTATGGATCAAGTCCTTACAATTTGAATATACAGAGGATTCCGATCACAACGATGACTACAATGCCGTCGCTATATCCGAAAGTCGGTATACGATATAGACAAGAAAAAAGATTACTATGTAACTGATTCATAAATTTAACTGCATACCTGCATACCAGGTTTTTAGAAACGTTTTACTAATGATTTATTGAACCTAGACGCTATACCTGACATCGGCGATACATACAATACATCGCTATAGGCCTCCTTATTTTTCTTTAAAAGTACCTATGATTTAAATTCAAGGGGCTTAGATGTTACGCCGCTGTTCCCAATTATTTGGGATCGGCGTAATGTGTACATTTCTTCCAATAGGTCCAAAATGTCGTTAAAACCGAGGTCGTTATAATAGAAATCCACTGTATAGGTATATATAAACTTTAGTTGAGGCTCTTGGATCCATATGTTAAACAATCTATGAGCCAGTTATGATATTATCATCTAAATAAAAAGATAATCAATTGAATGATCTTTATTGATTTGCACAGAAGTCTCATTTTAGATCTGTAGCTTCTATTCTAAACTAAAAATTCAAACTATATGGTCAGTATTATAAAACGTCAATCAAAACATAAGTCAAGATTGTAACAATTGAATTTGGATTCTGAATCTATACCGCATCAAGTCTATTTTCAATTAACACAATCTTTTCTTGAGACTAGACTCAGTATTGATTCTCGTTCTATAAAAAAGGGCCTAAGTGCAGATAGTTTCATCTTAAATAATGCATATACATTAAATTTCAATTGATTGATTTATCGCATTATTTGGATGTCAAGGATATACTATTTTTGACAAAAGGAAATAGATATCAATTTGTCAAATTTTATAGTTTACATCTGAATAATTTTTGATGGTAATTTTAAGTTTACTTAAAAATATATTTATACTAAGATAAGCGGATGTTTTAAAATTATCTTATAATTTCAAGAGATTGTACTATTAAACCCAGAATTTTCTTTACCAACCATTACCATCTTGGTGTAGATACCTACTTACTTAGTGTTTCTTAGATATTTTAAATCTGGTCTTATATTCTATTATATATTTGTATTTTGAAGTTCTTTTCTAAGGAGTAACATTAAATTATTCAGGTAGGTTCATACTATGTGAAATTATTTGAAAATATTTTATTGTTACAACGAATATATATGAAAATAAAATGGGTGTGTGTCACCAATGCCAAAGACTGAAGTGCAACTTATAACAACTTGCAATATCGAATTTAATTTAAATCTAATATAAAATTTAATACATAGTAATTTCCCGGAATATTGGTAATTATTTTAAATTACATCGCTGATGTTAAGTGAATATGCCTATGACATAGTCTATAGCATTACTCACTATGCTTATTGGAATAATCGCGATTTAATAAAGAAACTGGTGTAATTAAAATTTGTTAATAATTTTACAAAATTGTTATTATCCTTGTCCGTTTACATTTTCTGAATTGCTATTTGATTCTAATTTTCTTATTCTGTATGACCATTTATTTAGCTTTTAGATACTACTTATATATTGTTATAATCATTTTCCTTATTATAAACTTACGTACGTTAAATCTTATTACTAAAAATAACTCAAAACTTTTGAAAATCATTATATTTACGTTTGTAAACGCTAATGTACTTAGGAATACAATACAAATATATTTATTAGTTCACTTATGATTTACTTATTAATGGCATAGGTAATCAGCAATAGCACAAACTATTCGTAGTATCTACCTATATCAAGAGGATTATTCTAAAAATTTTAGGACCCACCCTTTTCACAGATAAGCTCAGATGCTAATGAAATTTAAAATTAATACAGATAATAACCGGACGTTTTTTTAAAATACCACCAACGATTGTCTCACAAAGAATAAACTGTCATGGGCTTAATTTTTGTTACAACCATTTTTTTAAATTTTATTTTATAATTATTTTTCCAGCGATTAGAATGCGAACTTCGAATAAGTCCATAAAAAACTGCCGGTGAAAATCAAATGTTTTATTATTTTCTAATTGAACAAATGATTAGATAGTTAAATTAAATATACTTCTTTGTATTTCAGAATTAAATTATGCTATTTTATTTTAATCAGACATTATTTTGTACTTTATTAATAAATGCATTATATTGCCTTTACAATGTATTTTTTTAAATTCTTGTGTTGCTCAATTCTTCTAAGAACCTACCTACTACATAATAACGTACCCCATTTCATTATTATATCTCTAATTACATACCTATTACAGAATATAGCCATAAGATTTGGGATAATTATATTTGAACTTTTTATTAGAAATACATACAGAGTCCTGGACCGTAAAAGCTGCAGACCGACATCGTATTGACGCATTTGAAATGTGGTGCTGGCGACGTATGCTACGTATTCCTTGGACGGCTCACAGGACAAATGTCTCGATCCTTAAGGATCTTAAAATAACACAGAGACTCTCAAGCTTATGCCTCCAGAGAGGGCTGCAATATTTCGGCCACATAGCCCGAAAACCCTCCGACAATCTGGAGAAGCTGATTGTAACGGGAAAGCTGGAAGAAAAGAGACCTAGGGGACGCAGCCCAATAAGATGGTCCGACCAGGTGTCCAAACAACTGGACACAAAAATCTCAGACGCCCTACACCACGCCAAAGACCGAGAGCAGTGGAAGCGGCTCTGTCGTTAGAAAGAGCGGGAACATGACGATGCTCAGCAATGAGCCAGCGATTAGAGGAGGAGAACATACAAATAAAAATGAACCTAATTAAACAAACGGTTATAGCGGTAATTTCTTGCGAATGATTAAAATTGTGAAACTTTAAAATACACAAATTCAGTTTGTGATGGATATCTTGTGAATTTAAAAGGATGAATTTTAAGTGCATTGTTTAATGGGCTCGGTATTTTTCGAAAGTTGACTTTTGCGGCGGCCACGTAACAAGACGAGTGTTTTCAAAGTTTTACATTACTTAATATCCGACCGAATACCTACGAACGTTCGGAGAGTTATGTTTCCTCTTACAATAATTTTGGTAATTTAATTTGTAAAGTTTCCAATAAGTATCTATATCAGCACATGTTTTTAAGATTCATTAATTGCTTGTCGATAAGGGCATTGCTTCAACATGCTGAGCCATTCACAGAATTTAACAAATATTATGCCTAGATACAGAAATCTATTAATATTATACAGGTGAACAAATATGTAAATTAAAGTAAGTAAATTAAAATTGAATTTACTTTCCCTTTCTGCTGCTCTTGCACAAATTGATCGACAAGGCGACATGTCGCAAATTTATTGATTGCATGCTTGATCTTAAATCTGTGATTGCATGTTTGAATCGTACGTGGGATATCCGATTTCGTCCTCTAAATTTATTGTTAAACTGGCTGTCCCCCGCAGCTTACTCGCCTTCCCGTGGGATCTTATCTTTCCCCGGGATAAAAATACAGCCAATGAATAGCTCATAAATAACGTGGCTTTCTATTGGTAAAAGAATTTTCAAAATCGGTCCAGTAGATCCAGAGAATACCCTGTAGAGGTACCTCACAAACTTTACCTCTTTATAATGTTAGTATGGATTCATACTTTAATATCTAACTAATAGTCACTCCGAACAAGAATAAAACCTTCTTATCGAGTCATTAAAAGTCGATTGTAGAATAGTAAATTGTGTGTTTAGTTTTATTATATTTAGTAAGAGTTCCTTATACCTATTTCACTAACTTGTCTGTAGGTATAATAAGTACCTACCTACGTAAAAGTTCTATGCACAATATTTACACTTCAATAATGAATGTAGATACTCGTACCAACATCATTTTGTGTGTAGTTCAAATTACTTACATGACCACACATGACGCTATGAACTATGTGATTATTAACTAGTATAGATCAGAGGTTCTCAAACTTATTTCGTCTACCGCCCATTTTGAGAGTACCAATTATTTTCTAGTGTCCCCAAAAACTCTTAGCTTTACCATTTCTTAAAAATCACAATCGTAATCATTGCTTTGACAACTTTAATTCAATTTTTTTAGGCCGTACAATACGAGTCTACTATTTTACCTTGTTTCTATGTTCAAACTTTTAAATAAGACATTTTAAATAAGACTAAGGGGAGATTAATTATACTGGGCGAATAAAAACTAAATAATCGTTGTAGTGTAGTGGTTTTTATTTTAGTTTAAAAGTAAATATGTAGCCTACTTTAAAATATCTTCGTCCCCCTAAATAGCTTTAACGCCCTCCAATTCCTTCTGCGCCCTATACCGCCCCTCTCTAGGCCTCTAGCGCCTACAATCACGTTATTACCCACCTTGAGAAAGACTGGTTGATAAAGACCATAATGGTCCGTTATTTGAGTTGCCTTTACAACGTTGCCTTTAAATGCATGCGAAGCACTAAATGTTGACTGGAAAGTTTGTTGCTTATGGAAGATGAACTTTTAACACTTTCACAAGTAATACAATAAATAAAATTTTCTGTTATGTAAGTAACTATACTCGAATAAACTTACCATTTCTTTCATTGAAGGATTCTACCTATTTAAAAAAAATGCAACCTTAATAAAATTCCAGGATTTTAGGTTTACACATAAGGTACCTACACATTTATGACTTTTACTAGTCAGCACTAAAACTGATAGGTATTGTTGACAAATGTTTCGAATTCATTAAAATTGTCACAATATTTTTGCGTTTGAATGACTTTCTCGAATCTATTTTAATCTGGTTTCATTTCGAGATTCAGTTTAAACTGTGTTTTGAACTTAGTTTAGTAAGTATATTAAAATATGAACATTCTAATCGTTGTCACCATATACAGGTACATATAATAATAAAATACAAATTTAGAAAACGTGGTTAAATAACTTTGTAGATGCAGTTAATTTATGTGTAATATATTACATGAAATACAGATGAGTAAAGTGTTGAAGTTCTTGTCATGTTTTATGGTGCATGAATATTGGGGATCTCATAATAATATGTAGGTAATCATCTCGTTGTGCACGATAGAAAATGTGAACGTAGGTAATGAAAATACTGTTGTGATACAGATAGATAACTAATACTTACTTTGATCAATTAAAGGTAGAGTCCGCACGCACTTTTTTAAGTTTACGTGGTATAAAATAGTATTCAAGAGTTGAGTTGACCCTAAAGACATCGAAAAATTATTAAGTTTAAGATACTGGGCGATACACACAGTTGTAGTGATAATTTGTTAATATATTTCAATGTTCAGCCTTCTGTAGGTATTTATGTGAATACAACATGTCAACGATTTGCTCACCTATGATTAATATTTACGAATGGAACAAATTGCTTAAAAATCTATATTTTAATAAATAAAAAATACGTTCTTGGTCAACTTAAAATATATAGTGGATGACCTAAGAAGCAGTAGAGGAGAGTAGGGTAAATTTGTTAATAAATTAAATAAGGATTTGTGTTTAGCTGTAAAATTTGGTAGGATTAAATAAAATAATTCTGTGCTCTTTCCAGGATTTAACACCCATGCTAACTCGAGTAAGTACCTACTTATTGAATGTAACCAATCACTAAATTAATGAACTGATTTAATAATTATTAACTTAAGTCTTTTAAACTGATAAGGGTCTACCATACTCAAGCAAATTATTTCGATAAATGTACATACCTACCTACTCACTTACGCAATTTTCTCAGAAGCCAAGGTGATTTTAATTTTTTGGTCCAATACATGAAGTGTTCAACTTCAAGGTAGCGATTGTGTGTTGAGCCAAAACAAAAGGCTGTATAATGGCTCTATAGCAATTACCATAGAGCTAGTCGTTACATTACCATTATGTTGGAGCACATTCACGTTCCTCTCGATTAAACAAGGTTTTTATTACAATTTCCACGCAGTTCTTTGTTGGTGCTGACAGTTCGCTAATTAATATGTGCTCAGTATGATACAGATCTTGATTCTTTTGAAAGAACGCCATAATGTGTCAACATGCATGATTACAAAAAAAATATGACCTTTTTGATATATAGCATACATAAAACAAAAATACTATAATTTTTGTAGTTATAAATATTGAAAGTGAAACATATTGTAACAAATTATAGGCCGGTAGGTACCTATACTGAATTTTCTGTAATAAAGGGACATATTTTAATATTGGTATGTTCATGGTTGAAAACGTAATAAATAGATGCTATTGATATAAACTAGTTTCCGAGATAAAATCAATCTTTCTTTGAAACGCCTTACAATTGTTAGCGATTGCATAAAATATGTTTAACTATTACCTACTTCTTACTTGTTTTTCTATACAACTTTTATATGAATGATTCTATAATAATCATGGTAATGTAAAGGTACTTGCGTGTATTGCGGTCTCTAAGCTAGATTTATGTAAAGCAGTTTTATTATAGCGTTATCAAACATTGTTTGTTACCTAGGTACCAAATTTTATACAAGGTTCCATGTCTTTGAAAATGTTCGTGTTTTATTTTATACAACATTGTATAATATTGTGTGGAAGCGCCGTGATACCAGTTAAAGTTATTTAACGTGCAATTTTCATTGGAGCAGCTGATATTTATCTTCCACTCGAAGTACCGTAACTGTTCATCGGTATTCCGCCCAAATTACGTAGGAGTGGGTTAACATATAAAATCAATATAATTTGCATATGATTAAGGAATGAGGATGTTATTCTTTCTCGTTCCTTCATGTTCATTTTTGTAATAACATCATAAATAATTAAATATTCCTCATATTTTGTTCGGTGAATCTAAAATGACAGTCCTTTGCATACCTAAACTTATATTAGTAGTCAAAGATATTAGATCAATCAATGATTTCTTTGAAAATCTCATAATAGGCAATATGAAGGTTATTTATTCAATCTAGCTGTCCTCCGCGGTTTCACCCGCATTCCCGAGGGATCTAATCTTTTCCCTCGATAAAAAGTATCCTATATCTTATCCCAGGATGTGATTTACCTGTGTGCCAGGTTTCATCAAAATCAATTAAGTAGTTTTTAGGGTTCCATATCCAAAGGGTAAAAACGGGTCAGTCAGTCCGTCAGTCCGTCTGTCCGTCCGTCCGTCTGTCTGTCACTAGGCTGTATCTCAAGAACCGCGATAGCTAGACAGTTGAAATTTTCACAAATTATGTATTTCTGTTGCCGCTATAACAACAACTACTAAAAACAAAATAAAATAAATATTTAAGGGGGCTCCCGATTTTTTTGCTCTTTATTGCTCGATATCAATAATGGCAACAGGTAGGCACTTGAAATATTCACAAAATACTCAGTTGTATTTTTACTTTAATAATAAAATAAATATTTAAGGGGAGCTCCCATACAACAACATGATATTTTTACGGAACCCTTCGTGCGCGAGTCCGACTCGCACTTGGCCGGTTTTGCGTGATTGAGCAACAAATATCCTAAATATATAAATGTGAATGTTTGTACATGTTTGTACATTCACATTTATAATGTTAGAAGGATAGTAGGATAGTCCACACACTTTGGAAAGCCAAAGCTACTGAAGTTTTGGAACCGACTCGGAAGTCAGCCTTTAACTAAGAACTAGCAAGAAACTTAGAAAACTAAATTCGACAGTGTGCGCAGCTGCGTAATGTCCGATCGCAAGTTTCAGTTTCTTCATAGATAGGTATTTTGTCTTTATATCTCTTTTTTTTTAATTCTGGATAAGCTTGTGTTTGACCACAATCTCACCATGGTAAGTGATGATGTGCTACCTACCACCGTGCTATGGTTTTCTCACGATTTTATCGTTCACCGAAAGCTCAAGCTCATTGTAGGATTCGAACCCACGACCTTCGCCGCGGCATCCGACGTCACTACCACTGAGCTATCATCGCCTTAAAACAATTGCTAACTATTGTGTGACATGACATTGTTATACCCGCACAGGATCCACGCTTCAAGAACAATTGCTTCGCATGTATGTCGCCACATCGGTATACTAGAAATTGGACCTGTCACAACGCAATACAGTTACACTTATTAAGTACATCAACGGTTGAGATCCGCGGCTAGTTAAGATTGGAGATCTGATCACTCTGTTGGTGTGTTTCGACAGTTGCACTTGAGAGCCAGTTGCCTTTAAGGCGTTGTAATAAGGTGTATTTACAACATATTGGCAATCCCACCGGTATTGCTAACGTCAATAGGCGACGGCAGTTACTTACCATCGTACCACCTGTTCGTACAATGAAGCTTGAAGCAAAACGATTCGTAGGTTTTTGCAAGCAAGTCGATTGGATACGAGTATTAACAACATAAGGGTGGAAGCCCTCCCGACGTCTGGTCGTTCGATGGAGAAATGGGGAGGGGGTATTATCTCCTGGGTACAAGTGTAATCTGTAAAACACCGACAAGCAAGCCATCCTGTGTCGATATTCCAAGCTTTGAAGCCTGTTTTCAACAACACAGACGAACCGCAAACACGTCAACCGGTCCGTCAAGGTAGTCCACAGTACTGGGATTACGCTAAATCTATGGGTAGTAGGTAATCCAGTTCTATGCTTTCTACAACAAAGTACATTTAACTTTACCCAATTCTCGGTGGCTCAGTGTTGAATACATCGACGTACAATCCGCACTGATAGAGGGTGTTGGGTGGACTATGGACTCAACCCTTTCCTAGGAGAGCCATGTGCCCCTAGAGAGGGTAAGTCTATCTATCGGCTGTTAATTATTGGACTCGTTTTTTTTAAGTATTGTTAAATAATGAACTGCTATTTTTTATATTATATTACCTACTTAATTCTTATTTCTGTACGACGATAAAGACACATAATTAGGTCGAAAGGTTCAGATGTCGAGTAAGTAGATCTACTTTGTCCATCCTTCCTTCCTCAAACATTTTATTAAGAGTGCCTTTCGTAAAACAAAGATAAGTACAAAACAAAAGCAATTTGTTCCGCAATATAACAGATGATACTCTATTACTATTGACTAAAAAGAAACTAATAAACACAGTACAGTCAGAAACAACCACTTATTGGAGATTGACACTTATGTATTAGGTACGAGTATACCTTGAAACTTTGGATGCAGGGACTCCAGGGTTCCAGAATAATTTCCGTCTTCACTCTAGAGCCGGCTTTCATGAGGTGCTTTCTAACGTAGTTACTTGTTTGAATGATATTATTTCGGATATTCTGAATACATGATGGGCCTGTGATAAGTTTGAGTCAATTTAGTATGTTTATATGACACACTATCAACATGTCCTTATTTAAAATTCTAAATAAATAATTTTGGACACCCTTTTGCTATTCGATGAAGCAGATTTATGATTTTATGACCATTCGTTTAGACTCTAAGTTGATTACTTTTTGGTTTACATTATTGTTTATTTACTTTATTTTTTATTTATATTACTTATTAGTAATTATCAATCAGTCAGCCCTTGTTCTTTTATAGTATATTTCATTACAAGTGTGGAAAGGCTGTCATTGCAAAGAGTTCCGACAAATTTTTATCCGAGCCGAGGCGCAGCCGAAGGCGAGGGTTGACAGTCGGAACAAGTTGCAATGACGGTTCCGCAGGTGTACTGAACGACTATTTTTAATACTGTTGCGTAAAAATTAAGCAATTTAATAAAATAATAAAAACACAATAAACTTAACTAACTAATCAATTATTTCTTATAAAAGTTATAGTACACATGCTAAGGCGATGATAGCTCAGTGGTAAGTGACGTCGGATACCGCGGCGAAGGTCGTGGGTTCGAATCCTTACAATGAGCTTGAGCTTTCGGTGAAGGAAAACATCGTGAGGAAACCACAGCACGGTGGTAGGGTACTTTGTAGTACTCGACTGGCTGGCTACCACCCTCAAGTTGAAAATCTGTCGCCAAGCACCTGTTGGTGTATTCCGGCAATTGCGCTTGAGAGCCAGTTCGCCTTTAAGGCATTGTAATAAGGTGTACAACACATTAGCAATCCCTGGTATTGCCAATGTCTATAGGCGACGGTTGTCACTTACCATCAGGTGACCCGCCTGCCTCGTTGTCACTTGTGACATAAAAAAAAAAAAAAAAAAAAAAAATGTACATTGAAATTGGTACAGTTTTTTAAACTAATTGGGGAAGTTTTAGGTTGCATATTTAATTTACTGTTTGAGACAAACTATTATTAATTTCGTATGATTGTTCATGTATATTTGTCATACAATGTTTATGCAATTATACTGAGTTCCGGTGGTGATAATTAAAAAAAAATAGAGTCGAAATTACTCATTTTGTGCAACAAACAACTAAACTTGCAAAGAAAATTTCTGGAAAATGGCGCCAACCGTAGAATAAGCAGAGTTTTTTTTTCTTCACCCATTTTGGGAGGCAAAGGGAACTATCCATACAGCTTAGTCTTCAGTATATTTTTTTTATGCAATAATAAAAATACATTTTAAAACTAAAACTAATAACTAAAATAAATTAAAAAAGTTAGGCCTTTTTTTTATTGATATGAAATGAAAATGAAATTTAATGAGATGAAATGAAATGAAACCTAACCTAACTCATTCAATGAAATCATTAAATCTGACTTTGTATGAATCACAAAAACTTCATGGTTGGTTTTTCTTTTTAGTAAACATTATTTTGACAGTTGGGAAAGAGACGCACGAGTTCGGGAAAGGTAAAAAAAAAGCACTATTATGCCCACATCCCGAACGGTATACATCCCTGCAATACACCACTTTTTGAGCAACTGTATTAAAAATATATTTTTTACATCGAATGAACATGTTTTTATGTAACTATGATTGCTTGTCACAACATAAGATTTATATTTCCGACATAAACCGGAAAACTCGCTCAATAAAGATATTTTGTTGAGCAAAGACGGATATAATGATATCCTCTCGCTCCAAATACCAAAATGCCTAGCTCAAACATGTGATAACATATTATTGTGTTTATAAGGAAGCTCCAATGTATTAGTTGGGGTAATCGGCGGGTGCCTACTATAGTGGATTAATCGAACGCAACTTGTGTTTTGAATAAATTTATCGTATGGGTATCTATATTTAACTGTAGAATTATAAGTTACCAACAGACATAAACATACTATTTAAGTTAATTTTTAACATTCTAGAGCTTGCAAATTTTAATAGTGGTTCACCTTAATTGGCCCATATAATATGAAGGCAGATTTATTTTTAAAAGTAGTTAGAAAGTAGGTGCCCATGTTTACTTATTTAACTATACAAGAATCAAACCCAGGACTGGTACTAGCTGAGATGATATGTCTTTGTTTGATCATCAAGGCACGTTGTGATAAATTAAACCATAGGTAATAACATTTTGAGACTCCTAAGCCTTGTAGAGATGAATTGACCTTCAAGTTTCCACGCAAAAGGAAAATGTCTTTCATCGTTTAAAATCAGAATATACCTACCTATTAAGAGGAAGGTCGTGTTCAACTTTTACTGTACTACATACTTATATTTAAAATAATGACATGCACTTGGACAAACATGTGACAATATATCACAGTTGTCATTCGATCCCTACATAAGATACTGAATGACTAAAATAAGGGGCAATAAAGCACTCACGCGAAGGCATCCGAAGGTTTCCGTCCTACCGAAATATCAGTTTACCTAAACAACTATCTTATGCTTCTCTGAACGTCTGAACGTATCCGTAACATAAATTAGCTTATGATGGAAGGTCCTGAGGTCAATCGATTTAAAGGTCCGGCGAGAATGAAATTGATAACTTTGATTTGATAACGTACCTGACCGCGTATTTGCATTACTTATAGCTTGTAAAACTAAATATATTTATTTGTTAATTTTACAAACATTTTGGGCCCTGTAATAAGGTAATAAAAAACTGATTCAGTTCATGACATAAAACAATTTAATTTGTGAACATGACATAGGGTAGACTCATGGTAGGTATACTCATCAAATTCTGATTCACGGCGAGTGTGGTACATTCAAATCACAAGATTAGATGAGAATTATTAGAGAGAGGGTAATAAATGATAAAAACCGAACCGCATGTTAAAATAAGAACAGGCACGTACGTCGTACATAGGTATAAAATATGGGCACAAGTTAGAAAATTATGTAGGTATTTTCAAAATTTATCAACATTTTGTATAACGAATGGCTGTTTATTTTAACAATAAAAGCAGGTACAAGCCTAGCTGCTGGTTCACGGTTGCACGGTGACGTGTTGGAGTGAAAATACAAAAAATAAAAATTCAGTTTATTAAACAAAGAGCACGTTTTTTACTTTTGAAAAAATCGGCCCCGAGACAGCATTCTTCAGCAGCAATTTAATTTCTCCATAGAACTACAAAATGTTTAAATTATAAAAAAATCTAAATTCAAAACTAATTTTTTATTTTAACTAATTTATTTAATTTATCAGGATTTTTGTAAAACATCGGTACCCACTTATTATATATATTTATGTGACGTATAAAAATGTAAAAGTTTTCCCTGAAACACTACGCCGGTCAGGGTCGGCTTTAGCCCATGTAGCGCCCGGGTGCAATCAAATACCCTGGCGCGTTCTTGAAGGCGAGAAAAAAAAAGGTCAGTCAGAGCGCCCAGGCTAGGTCGTTCGCGAACTACCTAAGAGTACATAATATGGGCGCAGGGTCTATATTGAGAGCGCCACGAGGGACGGCGCCCACTAACACCCTGCGCCCGTGTGCGCTGCACACCCTGCACTACAGGTAAAGCCGGCCGGCACTGACGCCGCTTAGTGTATCGTCACTGTTATTCGAAAGCCTACAGCAATCATAGTAGATATATTAATGAAGTGAGTTTTTTTTCTTATTACGCAAAGAAATTTATATCGAAAAAAAAAACTGAACCAATTTATTTACGACACAACTACTTGTCATCCAATCTAATTTGGAAGGCCCGCTACTGGCTACTCGCATCCTTCCTTGTATATAATTTATACGGACCCTTAAATATAAACGACAAAAAATAAGGTCGAGAATGAGAAATACAATAATAATGTCAGCTCTTGGCTTTGGAAACGAAATCCCCATTTCCCATATAACTTCCTTTGAAGGTAATAAAATGTCTCTTATCTTGTTTATTTATTGTAGCGAAGACAGACTGTGCTCCCAAGTCCCGCTCTGCAGCTACAAAGTATCACGAAGCATGGACAGTTTTACTTATTGTTTTTCAATGATTAACTGTTCACCTAAATGAGTCCGAGAGGAAACAAAATGTTACCATATTCACATAAAAATAAAAAGAAGACAGCAATTTATGTATCTGGTATTGGTTTATTGTCTCTCGGTATAATTGAAGCCAGTTTTCCAATAGATTGATGATCCGGGGGAGTTATATCTTATTCATACATGATCGTGTACAGAGAGCATTCATCATAGGCGTCAGCTGATTATGAAATTAACAAAACACTATTGCCTTACTGGTCATTGGAGATTTCTGGTATGTTGTCACAACTGAAGACCAAATTGTCCCCAAATGTAAAAAGTTTTCCGAGTTAAACTTTGTTCTCGTATGAATCTAAAGCACTTGAAAAGTCAAGAAATACTCCAAGTGGGTGATTGTGCAACTCCATTAGTTATATTAATTTGTATTGAATAAAACGATAGATTGATCTTATAAACCTTATAATAATATTAACCGTAGGTACTTTTTCGAGAATTGTACGACTCGGATCAATGCTACCGTGAGAAACCGCGGTGGACATTTGAACGATTTCATATTCGCTACATAATGGCATACATGGGCCGTTCAATAAAATTTTGTTAATAACTCATACACAGCATTTTTCATTTCATTTCAACATCGACCCGACCTTATTGGAATGTGTAAATAAATATTTTAGGTATAATCTTTAAAACGGGAATTGTCTGCATTTTTTTGTATATTAATACACTTACTACAATAAAAACATTATTTGTTTATATTTTTATCTCTCTATCTATACATTTAGGATATACCTACTAAGGAAAAAGACCACTATATATGGACATATATACTAAAAAGACACAATACCTATGCTTATATGTATTGTAATATAATATGATAAGTAGGTAACTAATCTTAATTTAATGAAAAAAAAAATATAACTGCTAACCTGCTTTGTGAAATAAATTATTTCTATGAAGAACCACATAACATACCTATGACGAAATGAATTATATAAATAAATTTAAAAGGTGGACCTTCTGTTGACTTTGGGTGCTTGTTATCCTATTGTTGGTAATTATAATGACTACCCACACAGTGTTTTTGTTTTGTTTTGTTTTGCCCAGATTATGTTGAAACGAAACCGCATAGGTATCCAAGTTTCGGCGCAAATAAAACAAACAGCATAATTTTAAATAATAAACATATGGGAATGTTATTTGGTGACCAAATTTATTTAAAAGGTACATAAACATTTTACCTCGCATAAAACTGTTTTCGAGCTGGCTTCATTTATTCTAGGAAAAAATGCTTAGCGTTGAGAATTATCTGAGAAATGGCTCAAAAAGAGTTCGATGAAGTTTTGTATTTAGATAATGTTTTACTTTTCATAATTGTTTTTCTTTTTCCGCATTTCAACGTAAGAAAAATAATCCATAGGACTTACCTACTTAGGTATGTATTTGTCTCTATGTGGATAAGTCTAGTACCTAATGTTTGTTAGGATTTTATTATTAAAAAGTGGATAGATTATTTTTATTAGTGTGTGGGACACTTATTTTATATATTAGTGAACACCTCTCGACGCATAGCCATTCGTATAACGAGAAAATATTTCCTAATGAGATACATAATATAACATGGGAAGCACTATCGTACAAAAACCCATAATAGTATAAGAAAATTGCCCATAAATTCCACGTTGAGCAAAAACTTTACCTTTAGCAATAGAATCCTTTTTCGTTGCACGTGTTTCAGGGCCCAAAGTGATTTAATTTGCATATGCTTAGGGAAATTACCGTTACAGTTGTGAAACTATTTCACTATTATATGTCTTTAGTCAGTAGACATAGAACTGCAAGGACGCAGAAACTCTATATGACCATAATTAAATCGACCAGACCTTTAACGATAGTACAAAATTTGATTAGATATATTTCCTTTGACAATAATTTCACGCTTAAAAAAACCCATACTCGGTAAAACATACTTATTGCAGGCCTTGCCCATATCATCGCGTGCGGCCATAATTTTGGAACCCCGATAAAGGCCGCAAAAGTTTACAGCGGCTCGTAATCCCGTAATACGTCGTGAGTGATGTGTTTATTGTGTACTTCTATGTTTACATTTATGACAGCCCTGATACTTTTATCCTGATAAAAATACCCGGAACTTAATACTTCATCGCAATTTCGTGGAGATCCTTGGGGGATGCTTTTGTCCTACAGTGGACGTCTTTCGGTCGATATGATGATGATGATAAATTTAATGAATGCGCGTTGCTATGAAATGCTTATTTATTTGTAGACACAAATTTTCTAAACGTGTTTGTCTAAATATTTCTAACTCGGCAGTTTATGTCATAAGTATCTACTTAGCTACATAGTAGGTACCTTTTATATGGCAGTGATAACCTGTTGCAGATTCAAATAATCTAAACTCTTGGAAATATCCTTACCTACCCACTACATGTTTTCTATTGAGTCTCGACCCATCATTGATCGATTTGAACCGTAAATGCTGTCTTGACTCAGACTGTTCTTGTCTGGCCTGGTTCACTTTCAAAAACATGTTCTCATCACCAAATATGATTCATAACAATATTATAGATTTTTGTCACCACTATGCAGTTGAACAAACAAATTTCTAATGTAGGTAAGTTTGGAGATTCCGATTATTCACCATCACCAGTGTTTGGTAATACATTATACTTGCATAAAGGCATATAGGATATAGAGTTCATAATAAAAAGTTGTTATAACAATTTCTGAGCAGTTTTTAAAGTCATCCCCGTTTGTTGTCTGTATAAAATTCCATGAACTCCCTTCGCGCCGCTTAGTTAAGTGAAGGTGGAGGAGTTATAGTGGTTGCACTAGTGTCGACGAGTGCGCATGCATAAAGCGCAATATTCGAATTCGCAATTTGTATTGATTGGCACATAAGTGTTGAAAAAAGTGATAGTGTGTTTCCAAAAATTGATTACTTAATCGTGCTCCAGGTGAGTTCATAGTTTAAGTAATTTATTCGAATATTTGTTTTTCTTTTTAGTTTTGTTATAAATCGAAATAATCTTTAAAGTTATATAATGAATTGTGTAGTCAATCACGAAATATTATCTATAAATATAATTTATTATATTTACACTAGAACAAAAAAGCCTCAATAAAACCAAGATATTTTTTAAATATAGATACTAAGAACCATGAAAAAAGTTATTAATTGGTATATTTATGTATCAAATCATTAGGTACACCTGCCTAATGATTTGATTTTAGAATGCCTTCAATATTAACTATTTTTTAAATTCTTAATGAAGGGTTATACTAATAAACTATAAAGCAACACATATATCTACAACATGTTAATACACTGAACTCTGGCTCTAAACTTAATTTAAATTGCTGGAGTTCTTGAATTATCATGTTAATTTAAACTTATAACCGATTGTCAAAACGATAATAAATAATGAACTAAGTCACTATATACGTGTTTCCATTTACGAGATGTTATTGAGACAATTCACAAATTCAACACAGATACGATTTTATATTATTATACCAGACTAGCTGTCTCCCCGCGGTTTCACCCGCGTTCCCGTGGGATCTTATGTTTTTCTGGGATAAAAATATAGCGTATGGCACTCACAAATAACGTGGCTTTCTATTGGAAAAATAATTTTCAAAATCGGTTCAGTAGATCCAGAGTTAACCCCTACAACCTCACAAACTCTCAAACTTTACCTCTTTATAATATTAGTATAGATTATAGTATACGAGTAGATAATATAGATAAGAGAAGTGGAATAATCGGTTTTATACTGTTCATCCTAAGGATATGACCAATATTTTATCCGTCCAATGGTCAAATAAGGAATCCTAGTTTCGACATATCCGTCCTACCATCTATATGTCAGGGCATATTTAAATGTGAACATATCACAAAAAAATTGCAGATATGTAATAATTATAACTAGGTACTACAAAGTTATAAACAAAAAAAATATGAATAAAATATCGAAAGTACCTTTCGAAAATGTTTCTGTTTTCAGATATGTAATAATTATAACTAGGTACTACAAAGTTATAAACAAAAAAAATATGAATAAAATATCGAAAGTACCTTTCGAAAATGTTTCTGTTTTTCTGTTTTCACCCCATCTGGTGTATCGTTTACCTACAAGGTAATCAAGTATCTTAGGTTTCTTCCGTGGTTTTTTTTTGCATGAGTTACGAGTTACTCCCTACAGCTAAAACGGGAGTTCTGAAAATTATACGGAATAAAAATAAAATAAATAAAATTCTGAATACTATCACGTCCACTGAGACTATAGCTCACGAGCTATATTCAATCAACTTTGAGATCGAAAACTCATGGATAATTATAATAGATAATTACTCTATTAACGTTTACAGTTTTCATAATAACTATCAAAATAATGTCAATATAGATTGTTATAAAAGGGTAGGTATTAAAGTGATTACCTACGTTTGAGGCTGATTGTATTATTCAAATGTACACCCAGATTCATTCTCACAAAGGATGTCTTGGTAGGAAACAAACCCACGACCAAGAATATCTAAGCTCTACGTTAACTGGCACGCCAACTTATCGTGTGCAAAGAAAACGTTGTTGCTCGTAGTCTATTTGCTTTGTTAAGGTAGTTACTTTAACCAATTCAACGTCTCCTTGATACAATGACGAGGATCTTAATCACTCAGTCTCAGTTACCGCCTAAGACAATGTCAATCGAGTACTACCTCCTTTATTACAAGCTACAATGACTTATTATTTTTCACTCTCGCACGTTTTTCCTCGACACGGTTACGCCTGGCTAGGAAACCAATTGTTGTGAAAGATACATTACTCTTATACAATGACTCATTGAAAATCTGTACTAATAAAATTGAGTGCAATACTTACAATTTGTATCATATTTTGTTTAAGAAACGGAATTTTGTTAAGTGATTATAGAGCCTACTTCATCTGGTGGTAATGAAAAGGGCCACCCATAGAACTTGGAACACGATGATACATTTTGTTTTACTGTATTATTATGAAGTAAGTAAGTAATTATACTTACGGACGCATTGGCTCTAAAACAGTAGGAATAATTATTAGACAACTGAAACAGAACATTGTTAAAAGTAGTTTTTTTGTATTGATTCGCGAATTTCGAAGCGGATTTAATGTCAACAACGCAAGCGCAGCCAAGGGTAAACACTATAATAATTATTGCTGTACTGACCGTGAAGAGCGGATAATACAAAGTAGGTTGATATTTATATGGTGTAAAAAGCAATGCGATCATTAAAAGAGTATTATGGCATAACGCAGGTTTTGCACTTGGTAGGTAGATGAGTTGAGTATAATTAATACTAAAGTATTGTAATAGGCACTTATGGTATCGGTAAGAAGACAGATAAGTTATTAATTTGTGACTTAGTTAACTCATAGGCTTTGTATGATTACCACATTATAACAACGTCATTACTTAACATAATAAAATGGTTATGAAACACAATCCTATCTAATGTAATATAAAGTGTAGGTTAATAATATGATGTTAAATCAGAATAATAGCACGGAATAAGTAGATCCTTGGCACTAAGATGAAAGTAAGTGACAATAACGTGGGCTATGCCAATAAATGTGTTTCGTAGGTAGCTTAATATTATTTTTCACAATACTTTCAATATACAGATGATTGTTAGTTTTTCATAATAATCCATGAAAGTTTTCTATAAAAATAAAGCCATTTTGCTAATCTGACTGACTGAATGTTAAAAATAAGGTTGAAATACAAAAGGCCCATTTGCGAAGATTGACACTAATATCAATGGCACATTAGAGTATAAATACATATGTAGTATATAAGATAACTAACTACACACAATACTGTGTTATCGTGTTTGTTTACTTACACCGAGTTAGTATGAAATAATCAAAACATGCACGAATACCTTATACCATATTCAGTGAAATAGAGACGATTTGTGATTTACAATTTAACACACTTTTGATTTTAATAGAAAATTATATCTTGTTACCGTTAATTACATGTTTTGTTTATAGCTATGCTTCTGAAATCTTATTAAGCCTTCGTGAATAATTTATCAATCCTTTATTAGTATAAAGAAATGATTTAAGCTGATTCCTAATAGGTAATAAACATTTCAGGTAAGTTTAAGTAAAAAATATGTTGGGAATATCATTAATTTTAAGAAAAATAAGTATTTTGTCTAATTCTAATTTCCAATGTGTTGTATTTTTTTTATTCTGGATAAGCTTGTGTTTGACCACAATCTCACCATGGTATGTGATGATGTGGCCGAAGGTGGTAAGCACACAAAGCCTAGATGGGAACTGGCTCTCAATTGTAGCTGTCGGAACACACCGATAGGTGTTTGGCGACAGATTTTCATCTTGAGGGTGGTAGCCAGCCAGTCGGGTACTACAAAGTACCCTACCACCGTGCTATGGTTTCCTCACGATGTTTTCCTTCACCGAAAGCTCATTGTAGGATTCGAACCCACGACCTTCGCCACGGTATCCGACGTTACTACCACTGAGCTATCATCGCCTTAAATGTTTGATATAATAATATGATTTTTATTTTATAGAATTATCATACATATTTTCATAATAAATTAATATTTTTTTTTAATATATACTGTATAATACAAAAAAAAACAGAAAGGCTTAACATAATAATATCTTAGTAACTAAAAACTGTTTTGGGTTCGTTGGTCATCATCACTATTCCATACTACGCTTACCGGTACTTTATTTAATTTTAATTTAATGTTTCCCTATCAGTGAATTTCGAAAATTCTTATGAGAAATAAACAGTAATTTTTTGAGAACAATATGGCGATCATCAACAAAACGTGAGTGGAATAAAATTATGTAACCAACATAAAAAAAAAACTTTCAAAACTGACTATACAGGTTAAAATGTCTGCAACATAATAAAATGATGAAGTTACTTTTTAAACTATAAAAATGAGGGCACTTGCCTTCTGAATGTAGGTAATTATGAGAATATGAATGATTTTTGTCATTAATATTTTAGCCTATATAGGTCATTTAGATCAACAAACATAAAGCTCTCTTAACAATTTCACAGTGGTAAGTGTTAAACAGAGCCTAGAAAGGAACTGATTCTCAAGTGCAGAGCTGCCTAAGCACTCCGATAGGTACTTAGCGACAGAAGTTTGATTGTTATCAAACATTTGCGAGAAAAACTACGCAGAAATTCGAAAACCCGAATTCTTGAAATATCAATCAGTTGTGGTACATAGGTAATTGTAGAATTTCGAGATTTTTACGCGGATTATCAAAAAAGTTGTAACGATAAAAGGAAGAGTTTTATCGTTACATAGGTACGTATTGCTGGCGGATGTAACAGGTAATAGTTTTAATGAGCATCCACGGTGCATAACCGCTCGTTTTTGTAGCGGGTTAAAAGAAAATAAAGTTACGTAGGTATACGTAGGTCTACCTACGTCTGCATCATTTTGCACATTTTGTCGAAATTTTGTTGACTGTGGCCCTTGAGTTCAGGACTCGCTAACGATGATAGGTGCTTACCGTTTTCCCCCTATTTGGGGTAGAGTGACACTCGAGCTTCAACTCGTCGTAATGTTTGCACAACAAATAAATCTTTGAGAGCACTTATACATGCTTGTCGGCTAACGTTATTAATTGGTTTTCTTTTCGGTTTTCTTTCTGTTAAAGAAGAAACATCTGTTGTTTACATACAAACTATTGTTATCTGACTGGGTTATGACAAGATGCTGCGAGTATGTCAATATGCTGAGAGTATTTTTCAAAGGAATTCTTAATAACACTGATATTGAGATGGTGATGTGAAGTAACTAGATTGTGGTTTATTTGGAGAACATGGGTGGGTATGTGTCGAATTAAATGACTACAGACTGGCTGTCATTTTACGGATTCACGGATTGTTGAAATAAAGTTTTGCATTCTAGAATAATTTATGGTTATGACACTTTTTGGCACCGATTCAAGTTACATACATAGTTTTGACGGGTAGGTAAGGTTGCCTGGTAGAGATTACTATTAGTAATAAGGCCGCCCATTGTGACACTCTTAATGTGATCATTTTATTTTCTTTTGTTATTTTTCTTGTGTGGTGTACCAATAAAGAATTATCTATCTATCTATCTATCTACCTACGAGAATAATTTATCTCTTAAATAAATTAAAAGGATTTTTACTTTAATAGGAGCAATACCTGTTCATAGGTAAATGATGATTGCTTTAACGCACTTGTGTGTAGAAGTTTAGTTGGATTGTAACAATTCGAGAATGCTCTTGCACTTTGTTTAAAAGTTATGGACGAGCGTTTATGTTTTATATTGCGTAATCGTATTTTACTACTATAATTTTGTATTCGAGTCCTGTTATTTCACATACGAAAAATTTTAATGGCGACCGGTTTTAAAATTTAAAAGAAAGTTTGCTTTTTGGGCAAATGGAAGGAGTTTTTAATCTGTTTAAATTGTACGATAATAAGACGACAATACTCTACTATACATGGTGAGAGCCAATGAACTCATCGAGACTGTACGTTTACGTTACCCAGGTAAAGTAAAAGGTTTAACATTTTAGCGTTCACGCAATCGAAACTTTTATTTCAGTTTTTATGCAGGCGACATATTTTCGCTACATGTATAATGCAAAGAAACTATTTGGTTACATTGGACCCAATGTAACCATTTTAAGTTTCATTTTGAAAAGGCGATTTTTTTACATATTAGGTATAATTGGAGCGTGGAAGGTCAATTACCCTTCAAAAATTCTTTGTAAGTCCAGGGCCGGACGTGAATAACCGGTCGGTAGGTACAAATTCACGTGTATTGCGCTAAGTTATAAGGCAGCTGTTACCGAAGCCTTTCGTGCCTTATTTGCGAAATCAGGTTATTCTCAAGTCACCAAATGTAAACAATGTATTCTAGCAGCCAATGGTAATCAAGATATTGGTGTTTCAAAAGGTAGTGGTCTAAACGTCTGGATAGATTTTAATGACTAGAAATTATGTAGCGTACTTCTATTATTATTATTATTGACTATCATTCCTTAGAAATGATTACTTCATACGGTAATTTAATGCCATGGTTGGTTTCCGGTATACGAAAGTACACAGGTTATTTTTTGCAAAAAAATATCGTAATGGCACACTGTTTTTATGAACGGAAGACAGTAAACAGTAAACAATAAATTAAAGTTAATCTTGTATTGGTCGGCTTCGTAATATCTCATTTCACTTTCCAGAAGTCAACAACATTCTGGGGCCAAGGTTTCCTGTCACTTGACACAGTAAAATTTAATTAGGTACCCACCATTACCATTTTCAGATTGATTAATTTCACAATTTTTACAAGTTGTTTTATTAATATAATTTAATTTAAAAAGTTACATGTATACTTAAATCGAATATACGATTAGAAACTTGATGACTAAGGTCAGGTTAAAAGTTCATGACCATTGATATGAGACATTGCGAAGTTTAACATCTTCAATGCATGAATTTAAATAAATGATTCATATTTATGTTTGCCTCAAATCCTTATTTGAAATAATGCTTTACAAAGGTGAAGTAAGGAATACATAAAGGCCTTTACATCTTAAATAGATGATCTAAACAGCGTCCGAGTGACTTTATAATGACTGTACAGTCCGATGCGGGCGCGATAGTAGCGTCCGCATTTTTGATACATAAACTGAGGGTCGATAGATGGCCGAGTTGGTCAAGCGACTCTCGTACATAAGAATGACGTATCATAAAACACACATAATTAAATAAACTTAGTTAACTTTTTTAAGCTTTGTTTAAACGCTATTGTGTTATCAAAAATCAAAATTACTGGCTATCCCCCACGGTTTTACCCGCATTTCCGAGGGAACCCTTTAGGGCTTGCGTTTTAAAAACATCTTTCTTATGCGGAATCTGCCAAGTTTTAAATTTATATCTAGCATTTATTCTTTCTGAAAATTTGTGATTATAATCAGTGAGCGGAATTTTGCTTTTATACCTATATATAATACCTATATAGATATTTCCTTTGCTTTCATACAATTGTCTATATTAATTTGAATCCAAAAAATATTTGTTTTATTATATTTTTCAATCAAGATTAACTTTGTATCAACTTTGTAGCCAATCACGGCTCATACTCGTATTCATCAATTGATACAGCGACGATGTTTAATTTTTTATTGGCAATGGATTAATGGAATTGAAATTCATTTTATATTTTGTTTCAACTGCTGACAGCTTATCGCCCAATTCAACTGATATTCATCAGAGTCCCATTCAAAAATATCGCCAAATGTAAAGCCCTGAAAAAAATGTTCCCACGCCTAGAATATTTCTTTCAACTCATAATGTTGGTGGAGTTTTATGTTTATTATTTGTCGGACAGCCATCATCACAAAATGTGGTTTACTATTTGTGAATGTGGTTAACTAACCTCTAATAACAATGAGTATTATAAAACAAAATAAAAATACGAATAAAACCGACTGGACTCGCGAGCTTTGCGCAGCAATGCGGTCAAGTTTCGCAACGTTCGACGCATGGGCAGCCCAAGTTCGGTGGTCACATGGTTCGTTTTCTTTGCAGAACTTTGCCTTGAAACAGCATAATATATTATATCAGTAACGTGACTTTTCATTATTTGGAAGTAGGTAGGTACTCTGGCCTCGCGTTTTTAATACCTTTAGGTACCTACCTGTTAGTTGTTTCCTCACAGGCCTACAAGCTCGACTACGCGGATTACGGTTAGGTACTTTAATCATCTATAAAACATACAGTTACACGAATGGTTTTTGACTCTATTATTTAAGTGAAACGTGAAAACTGGATTTCACACTTAATAGCTATTTCTTATTAGTTACTAGTTTCCACCCCAAAAGTTTTATCAAGATCAGTCCAGCCTCTATGGAACTGAGTGGTAACAAACATACGCACATAACATAAGCATTCGCATTTATAATATTAATAGGGTAATTTTATGTTTTCCTGATGAAAATGTTGAAAAAAAAAAAACAGTTAAACCTCACAAAGTGAAATAAATTCTTTGAATAAACAAAATTCCTTAGCAAAAAAAACTTTCAATTTGTATATAAATAACTCTCGGCACTGAGGGCTTTCACCTTATTAATTTGAGAGGGTAAAAGTCTTATCTAAATTGATCAAGGGACGACTTGTAATGTCCTATTTAATTTTGTAAGTACGGCTACTATGCGCGTAAAATATTTGGCTGTTTGTCCCATTTGACTTCGGAATTTCTTAATCTAAATTAAATTTTGAATAAATTACCAATTAAAGTCTTACCAATCCACACAAATCCACAACATTTATATTTGACATCGTCACGTAGAGAGAAGTTTTAATATGGTTTATATCAAAATTGGGTTGTACGATGATATTATAAGTAAGAAGGTGTAGATAGGTTACCTAAACAACATTTGATAATAAAAATTCCTGAGATATGGCACTCTAACGCACTCATAAATAACTGAATATTCCAATATCCACACTACATTACGACATCTCATAACACACAATGTCATTTTTTGTTGTTTTGGGTCAATTTTACTTTTAATTGCATCGTACGTGAACTGCATCCGTTAATACCGGCGACGAAACACCTGTGTCGCGTCTTAGGCTACCTTTTAGCCTCCCGCTTTCTGAGCACTTATAACGTATCTACACTTTTTTTTCTGATAATATCATAGAGTTTTTATGTTTTTTTTAATACTTTATTTCGTCATACTAGGATCCGCCACGCTATGGCACTTTCCTGTATAAAAATCTTTATGCCAATGGCCGTTTTTCCATCAGCCGGCACGGCACCGGCACAGGCGCCGGTGGGAATGTACGACGCCCGGGGCGTCGCCGGTGCCGCTGAGTGGAAAAACGAAACATATATTTCAATACAGTTATGCTTCCCCGGCACCGGTGCCGGTGCCGGTGCCGTGCCGGCTATTGGAAAAACGCCCAAAATTACACGTCCGTCCGTTGCTCCCATGCTCCGTTGCTATGTGAATGAAGGATCAATAAAGGCACTTCCACATTAATAATATTAGTATGATAAGTTAGCTTTCGCATATATTTAAATATATATTTTTATTTTTATACCAATTATAAATCCTAATGCGGACCTAAAAAACCCCTTTGGAAAAATCAAGTCGTCGGATTAAGTGACTACTGGTTAAATTCGTTAAAACTTAATTTCGGGCTCGGCTTAATGAAATGAGATAGACGTGATTGGAGTCTGTAAAGCTTTACAAACGTTCGTTACGTGCGAGCGATAATTACAAGTGTTTGGTCGTAAACTGTGGTGATTACATGGTCGTGTGAAACCACCACTAAATAAATGTAAGAGTGATAAAGAAATAAGCAACACAATGTAATTTATAGATTTTTTCCTATCTTTTAATAATGTAAAAGTTTACAGTTTACTTACAGTTTTAGGTACTTTCTTTACTTTGTTTTTGCTAATGTTTTTTTGCAGTGTTCAGTTGTGAACGTAGCCAACAAATATTGCGATGTATGAATCCGTAATCAATAGCCTTTCAAGCGAGTGACAATCAACACTGCCTCGAGGCTTTAATGTTTGTATTTTTTTTTAACTGGATCCTTTTTCGGTTCCTGCCAATGGAGCGAAAAATGAAAAAATAACTTTTTTTAATCAAATCTACATTCGAGTTACCTCCTACGCCATGTGATACAATTGTACCTATATCGCTTTTATCCATAGCTCTAAAATGCCTTTTACTAAAGGACAAAGGTAGGTACTCTAATGGTGCCACACTGCTGTTTAAACTAACATTTAGTGAAATATTGTAACTAAAAGGTTATAGCCATTTCAAAATTTATGAAAATACTGCTAAATTCTACACATACAAGAAATGGATTTGACCTTACAAAAATTGTTGAGAATTTTTATAGCCATCGACAAAATGTGTTGCAAAAAATATCTAGACTAGCAGTCTACTCCGCGGTTTCATCTGTGATCCTTTATTTCACCCGCTCCGAAGTTGAATTTCAAGAAAACTATTTCTTATTAGATGTCTTTTGAGGCGATGATAACGACGTCGGATACCGCGGCGAAGATCCAATCCTATAATGAGCTCGAGATTTCGGTGAAAGAAAACATCGTAAGGAAACCATAGCACGGTGGTAGGATACTTTGTAGTTGGTACTAGACTGGCTGGCTGGCTACCACCCTCAAGTTGAAAATATGTCGCCAAGCACCTGTTGGTGTGTTCCGGCAGTTGCACTTGAGAGCCATTTGCCTTTAAGGCATTGTAAACAAAAAGATCGATGACACATAGTCAATTCCCCCTTATTGCTAATGTCTATAGGCGACCATAGTCACTTACTGTCAGATGACCCACCTGCCTGATTGTCACTTGTGGTATAAAAAAAAATTCTACCTTATAAAAGGAACCTGTGTGCTAAATTTTGATTCACGTAATGATAATCAAATAGGTCTTGAAAAATTCCATCACAAAGTTTCCATCCAGTATAACATACGCCAATGGAAGCTCAGCGCTAGCGAACAGCTGGTATTATGCTGAGTTGGAGCCAATTTGTGACAATTTAATTTGTTTTTTTTCCTGTGTAATGTAATGTGTACTTAATTGTATCTAATGTCGCAAATAAATATTTTATATTTCTATTTTCCAACGGTTTGTCACTCAAATCGGGTCAGCACACGAACAGCTCTGAACAGCCTCATTACACAATTCCAAATAGTACACAGAATAACAGTATCAATAGGTAAATCATGTATTTTTTATGTACCATGTCATTTTCTCAAAGAAATAGAGAGTACGTAATTGATAAAATTTGACGACACACAGCTGTGGGGACATGAGCAACGTGAACGAAAAATGTTATGAAGTTACATACATACATATGTAAATGACAAGGAGATATTAAGTATAAGCTCCCCTATAGAGGCTTAGTATATTCAAGGGCTGCAGATTGTTTCTGTTAGAATCACTATAGAAAAGCTCTTCATTAAAACTGCATAATAATATTACTAATAAAACCCTTGTGTCTGTACTGGGAAAAGCTTGCTTTTAATGATGTTGTTTGAAGGTATTAATTAGAGGATTTGAGATACCTAGTGATGCAACAAATAGTGAGAACCTACTTTTATGAATATTTGATCTGCCTGTTCGGTGAAACAATTATATTATCATACTATGGTGCTAATATTCTAGATTAGGAGTAGTTTTTAAAAGCGAAATATCACTCACTGATTAATCACGAAATCATATAACAAAGTTGGAATTTTGCTGGAAGACTCGTATTTTTGAAAATTTCACCGTAACGTCTCCAAAGGATTTTGATGAAATTTGGCACAGAGATAAATCATATCCTAGCATTAAAACAAAGGATACTTTTTAGCCCTGGTAGTCATATAATCCCTAAGCTAGTAAAATATATTCAATATTATTATATTGATAATTAATGTATTTTTGTTCAAGAAAGAGAACGGTCTTAAATCCAAGGCCGTCAGGTGTTTTTTTTTATTAGTTATAATAATTCCCAGCTATTGAAAATTACTTTTCCGCGTCAGTATGCGGATTAAGAAAATATCAATTTGCAAGATATTTCAGCCTCGAAATATGAATCTTTTTAAATTAAATTTCATTAAAACATCTAAATGAAGTTAGTATCTAGGTTCATTGAATTTAACATCGACTCTTTTTGATTTAGCATTCGTGATGCGAATACCAATATTCATATTCTTTGCATCACTAATTGGCAGATTGTAATTTAGGCCAAATATAACTTTGATGGAGATCCTTTGTGGTCGGTAGCTTATTTATTTTATAATAATTAGGGATCTGTCGGTGGGTTGTTTTACAACGTTCTTAGAATCGGAAACATTACCTAGATACCTACCTACTTATGTATTAAGATTTTGACTACCAAAAGGATATTTCCGATTAGTGATATATCCTGACGACATTACACTGGACGTTACTTTATACCGCATTTAATTCAAAATAAAACTTTTGTATATTGTTATCTAAGACTAAAAAGTTCCTTTCAAATAACACAAAGAAAGAATCATAAAAGATGCAGAACTATGTTGTCGTGGTTCCACTTAGTGCTCGTACACACGATCAGCATGTTGCCGAATGCAGTCGACACGCGCCGACGGCAGCCGTCAACTGCCATCGGCGCGGCGGGTGCATGCTCGTGTGAACGAGCCCTTACGTCAACATTGTACCATAACGGAAGAGTGAGAACTCGAAACACCAATCAATTATTTCGCAGAATAGGTATTCACGTCTATCGATAGTATGGAGGAAGAAATTCTTATAATTATTTGATACAGTAGGTAGAGAACTGTTACCATAGCCAACGATTAAATTATTTCAGTTCGAGGAGACAAGAGTTGATTCATATTTTTTTTATCAACATGATAAAAAAAAGATATGAATTTTATCAATATGATTTTTTGATCTATAATTATTAGAACACTGCACTTGCCCTTTTTCTTGTACGCTTTGTATGCTAACACCTACAGCCACATCATTACTTACAATGGTGAGATTACGGTCAAACATAAGCTTATCCGAAAGTAAAAAAAAAGATATAAATATATGGATCAATTTTCAGGAAAGCATTAATTTCTATAGTCTGCAAATAATCCGAGTCCCCAACATAGGTCGTCGACATGCGAAGATCCGAGCTTATTTACTTATGTCCGATTCGTGCTGAATCCATTACTTACTTATTTAGTAGTTCATTGACCTATAGTGATGTAACTAAGTAATACAGTCCAACAAAATTTCGAATAGGTATATGATGGGAATGATTGCTACCAACCAGTTCGAAGACTTTATATCCCGGGATAAGGTAAGATCTCTCGAAAACGCGGGAGTAACCGCGATCCGAGGCGTGTAGAGTGTAGATTGTGATATCAAATTATTGTGTTTATAAAGGAGATTTGTATTAAATACAAACATCTACTGACATCATAAAATACACAATCAAAATATTCTACCTTCTGATTGGTAATCACTGATCATAAAAAGGATATTAATTCATTCGAATCGTATAGAGCAATTTTACAATATATTTGATGTCCTACACAAACATCCCTATTACTAAAACCCAATTATGATATTGACATATTGTCGTAGATAAGAAAATATTTAATTTTCTGGAAAACAATGATAATCATTTCGTTAGTCTTCAAATAATCCCGGTCCCAATTACACTGTGTATTGCATTTTAGCTTGTAAATAATAACAATATTTGCGACGTTTACTTCCTCTTACTCTAATTTCTTATGAAAAGGTATTAAAAGAGCTTTTATCGTTGCACGCCTAATTGGTCAATTCATAGGCCGCAGTCCGCTTCAGTAAAATTATCTAGCTTTGAAATACCAAGGAACAGGTGTTATTTCTAAGTACATTCAATTAGTTAGCATTTAATTACAAATGAGACCATATATACACAGCTGGTAGTAGCACCAATAAAATATTATAAATTAACTTTACTTCCAACTACGTCATTTAGTCAGTCTTTTGTTTCATCGAGGCAAGCAAGTATTCATTACGATTTTAGTAAATTATATAATGATTTTCGCCATGGATTAATTTAAAATAGCTCTACCAAAGTATGTACATAGTTCTGTAATTGTTTAGTTAAAACCTTTTGCGAGCTTTTTGAAGATGTACTTAGACGATAATATGTAGTTTCAAAAGAGGACAACCTGAGAAAGTACTAAGTGTTTGTATATTTATAGTGCTAAAAGCAATAAAAATAAAACCTTAAGAATAAATATTTTAAAATGTTGCATTACAAAAAAATTGATGAGAAAAAATGGTAAAGCGGCATCAAATTAAACTATGCTTCACAAATTACTTTATGATCAAACCAAAAAACCCGTCTTGAGTTCAGTGACAGTTGCAAAATATTTTCAAGCAATCCTGGAGAAATAAATATTATTTGGAAGAAAGTTTTCAATATTTTAATACAATCATTTAAAAGTTGTTAAGGTTTTTTAATAAGACATATTTTCCAGAAAGTATTTTCAATACTATGTGAACTCGCTCGGGTGGCATTACTTACACACATTATTTACACACTAGTGCAAGGAAGTAATTAAAAGTTTATTTTGCATTTTTTACGGTGCATCCTTTTCTTAATTTTACAACGTTTTATTTATGACTAGTGTTGTGTTTATGGGCATTTTATTTCTTCGGTTTGGCATTTTTCCATGACATATTAATATGTTACAAAATGTAACAAAATTACGTTTCTCAATTATTGTATCACAGTAGGTACGGTAGCAATTAAATAGCCAGCAACACACGGCATGTGAACCGTTCCGCTTCGCTTCACATCCACCCAGCATATTCCAATATGATCCAAGCTATAAAACGACATTAACCGACGCGATCTCTTTGGGAAATATTTTGGATATAATATGAAGAATGCTTTTAAACGCTTAGATTGTTATTTTTGTGAAATTTTAAAGGTCCGCGAATGCTAATCCCGAATTTCTGGGATAAAAATAGTGTCACTCTCTAACCCATAAACTATCTCTATGCAAAACATAATTATATAAAGAAGAACTTACTACCAAACTAACAGACACACCTTCGCATATATAATAGTAACTAGTATGATAATTGAATAGAGTTCAGTTTGGGACTGATACTAAAATATATCAGGTAACGTATTAGTAGTAACGAGATCATCTAGAAGAGTTGATCTATGTGTATAATGTTGTTCCTCTCGTGACTTTGTGCAATTAGCTATTTCCCCAGTACCAGATTTAGTGATAGTTTTATGCCAAAAACAAATATAAACTGTGTCTGTCTGTTACCTCTTAACGCCGATTTAACCGATGAAATTTGGTATAGATATAGATGGAACCTTGGAGAAGGACATAGGATACTTTTTATCTCAGGAAAATATAAGATCCCTCGGGAACGTGGGTGAAACCGCGGGGGACAACTAGTTGGTATATAACGAATTCTCAGAAAGTATGTATAAATGGACAACCTCCAATTTAAACAGTTAGATTCCTAAAAGGGAGTAGGTACGAGTATCCAGTAAGAAAGGAATTTTGAAAATTCATCACCTAAAGGGTTCGGGAAAGCAGGTGAAACCGCGGAAGACGACTAGTAATAATATATAAAATAATCTAAATGTGCCTAGTACCTATACGTGTTTATGAGCACTATAAATTCAGTTTATCTCGAGGATTTTAAAACTCCCACAACAAAGCTCCTTTGTTTCTAAATGGTTCCTGTAAAAATAACCCCTTTGTGGTTAATATTGCAATGTGAGAACATTCGACCTTTAGCAGACTAATTAAGTCTCGGTCAGTGACTTTGTTGGAAAATTTACTTGACGCAGCGGAGATGTAAGCAAAGTTATAATAACCGTTTAGAAATGTTCTTGGAAAATATATTTTTGAAATAACGATGCCATAGACTAAGTACAAGAATTTTCATCGTTGTTTAAATAGATATTATTTTGTTTAAATGCATTATTTTTATAACAATGAATGAAGTTTTCTTTGTTCATGTTTGTAATGGTTAAACTCAAAAAAAGGTTTAAAAAGAATCACATATGGGCTTTTCTTAGGCTCACAATACACACCTATGTAGTTTACACGTTATAAAAACCTAGACATAAGTTTTTTCTTGTTTGTTCTGTTTTCTTTTTTTGTCGGGTGAACGGTCTAGACGTAGTTTGGTCTAGTCTGGATTTCGTATTTTTTTTAAATAAAACGGCCTAGTCAAACTATTGTTCTATATTTTCTTTCTGTGTCAAAATTAAGTCCAAAAAACCGCGTAGGTTAAACAGACTTATCTAATACTCGAAATAACTGATGCGATTTTGAACAAATTTTCATTAGCAGATTAAGCTAGGCTCCTTTTTTATCCGGAGAAAGTGAGTGAATACATGATTAATTTCATTCTCATTTATAATATTACTAGCCTCCTACTATATAAACAACACACGCTTTGTAGGATTAAGGAGGATAAATATTGATAATAATAATGAAAGTAAACCGTAATAAAACATCAATAAAGCTACAACTTTATGTTTTATCTTTATATTATCTCTATAATATATTTCACGATATAAAGTTCTGTATTGGATTTGTGGGTGTACGTTTCTAAGCTTCATTGAATTCCACTTAATTCCAGATGAAAATAAAATAAAATTGTCTGTTTGCCAACGATTTTTCCGTCCATTATTCAGTAATTATATTGGGGAATAAAGCAGAGATGGATTATATGATTTCAGAAATATGGGTGAATGGAATGGTTTTGTTAACAAGCGTTAATTTTAAAAAATTTAAATGGTGGTGGTAATTCATGTTTGAATTACTTTAATTTTCGTTTCAACAAAATTGATATTTTGCTTATCGGTACTTCTTAATTAGGTACTTTGACATATTATAAAATATTACACTAGTTACAAAACATGTACAATAATATATGCAATTGAAATCGCAATTTTGTCACACTGCCATAATCCCAAACAAAGCAGAGCAGAGCAGTAACCAGATAACCGAAATAATTACTACTTAAAAAATAGACACTTAGGGTTAGCTCACACCGAGATGCGACGCGACGCTACGAGCACATTTTAATAGAGCGACTCAAAATATAACTTTATTTACTTCATGAAAAGATACACATTCATTATACATTGTGAGAATACAGAATACGTTGCACAACGCAGCGCTGCGGCCGGCGGCCTCATCCAGTATCGTCGCGTCTCGGTGTGACCTGACCCTAAAAAGAAAACATAACACACAACATATAGATTAAACTTTAAAAAACCGGCAGGGTGATTGTGAAACCCAATATTATCCGTATTCGACTTAAAATTTACATAGGTTCAAATATTTTCAGAAAGTTTTTATTTTAAAAGTCAAATTAATTATCTATTATGAGCACTCGACAGCAATCCATAGAGATCATTTTAAAATAAATATATAACTGCATTATATAGGAAAATATCCTGGGTGGTAATGGAAACCACGACAACTGGCGTAGCTGTCAATACTTCATAATATAATTTTAAATAAGTAAATATAATAAAGAGTTGAGTTTAAGTTATAGATCTTACAAACAGTTAAACAAAGACAAAACAATATTCGATTAAAATCCGTTTTCCGTTGCTGCGTAAAAGAAAAATAAACCAACTAACACTTTCACAATTATAATACTAGTAAGATTACAGAACAAAATAATTTACTAATGTTTCTAACAAAACTGATTGACAGACATATCGATGATTTTAAAGGCCTGATAATATTAAATAATTAGATAATACCGGAGGCGGTGTGGTGTAATGCATTAGTTACCTATGAAATGTACGTTGGTAACTCTATTAGATAGACAACTGTGTCGGAACAGGAAACTGTTGTTTACTAAGATTGCACTTCATTTCTCCCACACTTTAATTACTGTGACGATGGCATATATTACGTATTAACACAATGCATCCAAAACTGTGCAATACTAGCTACTTATGAGCTGGAGCTAGATTCTGTGGTAATAAATGCGGTCTTATACCTAGGTATACGACTACCACAATCTTGGGTATAATTCCTAAAATTTCCAAAATGTGAATGTTTGGATGGATGGATGTATGGATGTTTGTTACTCTTTCACGCAAAAACGGCTGAACAGATTTGATGAAACTTGGCACACACGTACATCATATCCTGGAATAAAGCATAGGATACTTTTTATCCTGGGAAAAGATAAGATCATCTGTAGGTTTTTGGTAAGTATATATTTTTGCCTGGACGGATTTTCATGAAATTTGTTGTATACCTAGTCACTTTTGTTTAGGAAACTATATCATAGAAATGTGATAATAAATGAAAAAGTGTGTGTGTTTGTCAGACAATCACGTTGTAATTACTGTAATGAATTAGATTAATTTTGACACGAAGATGGATTAAATGTTATCCCACTAAACACTAGATCCCTCGAGAACGCGTGACAGAAAATAATGCCCAAGTATATTTAAATTAGGAATTGTTGTCATGTAGAACAACAGAACTGAATAGGTTCATTAGTTATTAGTCATCAATGGACGCTCAGAATGTATACAAATTGTTGTCACCTCAATATGACGTATTGTATTGTAAACTTAGTATTGTACATAATAACAGACTACTAAATTAGCAACGGAAGGACGTGGAAGGGAGACAGATTGATGTTCATACAAATTAATTTAATTACACCAGTTTTCAAGACAAACGACATTTCTATTTGTTTGAAATAGTTGTACTGTTATAGTTTAAATTTTCAAGTGAAAATACGTTATAATTGGTTATTAATATTATTTATAGCACAGTGTGACCTAGACCCGCACTTTACGCACGCTTTTCCGTGACCTAAGTTGCCTATTTCTGCACGAAGAAGTGTGCGTAAAGTGCGGGTTTATGTCACACTTGCTATAAAATAGTATACGATACTTGTGCCCGAAGTTGTCTATTATTGCACGGTATGAAGTTAGCAGTAATGTACTATTTGTTTATTCCTTTTATGTCATGGGTATTTATTATACATCCTAATGGTGAAGAAGTAAACCTAACTCCATACATACCTACGTACTAAATATAATAAAGAAATAAGTAAAAATCGTAGGTGACTAAAGTAGAAGGTATATGATTAAAAATCATAATGTAAACGTGAAGCAAAAACTTTGTACCCCTTTTTACGAAAATTACGCGGACGATTGGAGGAGTGCAGAAAGCTAATATTTTTCTATATGCTTTAGAAATACATTCTTCTTCTTCTTGTGTCATATCCTAACGGATGTCGGCGACCATCTTTGTAAATATGACTCTATCCTGAGCTGCTCTGCTTAGAACAGCGGCGTCAGCAGTACCGGTCCAAGTCTTTAAATTCTCCTACTGCTTCTCCTCTATTTTCCTCTCAATAATAGTTCTAAGTAGATTATATTTTTTGTGTCTGAGTAGATGACGAAAATATGCGACCTTTTTTTTTTATTGTGATGAGCAGTCTAGTTTTTGTCAAACATTATTTTGAGAACTTCTTCATTCCTGACTCTGTCCCTCCGAGAGATTCGAAGCATTCGTCTATATACCCACATCTCAAATCACACACACACACACACACACACACACACACACACACACACACACACACACACACACACACACACACACACACACACACACACACACACATACACACACATACACACACATACACACACACACATCATTATCTTCCTCTATTTATCAACCGATTAACTTTAATTATTAACAGTACAGTACAGTACCTACATGGGGATTGAAATGTTACAAAATATAATATTTCAATAAAAAATATTTTTCTCAGACAAATTCCTGTTCTATTCAACAATAAATAGTGCACAAAGTAACAACGTACAGATACGTACCTACCAACAATCTGTCATTGTTAGTGCAATGTTCATTGTTTAAATAAGACAAAAAATATTCTAGTTATCATTGTATTGGACGTAGTAAACAAACTTACTTTACAATCATATTTTAAGAACTGTACGACAGTATAACATTTTCACAATATAAATGTAGATGAATATCATATAATCTATTATAGAGGTTTAGAAAATGTATAGATAACTACATTAGGCTCCTATAGAATCTTAAATGTAACTTAAATTTATTAAAGTTACGCCCCACTGATCATTTTTAAATACTTTGGAATTGGGACCTTACCTATTACTTATTAAATCGTAATGCACGATCGCCTGAATTGCGTACTGCACTACAATGGCCACTCTGTTTGCACGGAGACGTGAGCCTTGGACTTTAATTGAGATTCATTTCGATTGTTTGAGTAATTTCCTTGACAGGGCTCGGAGTTTACAAACCGGGCGACGTTTGTGCGCACAATTAAACAGATTGAGAAAGAAACATACAATAATTAAATACAATAAATGAAATAACGTACCTGAATCACGAAATGTTTATGTCGCAAAGGAGGCTGGGCCTGTATCAGGGCAAAGAATTACGAATTTAAGAAATTAAATTATTCCAACATATTTATCGCTAATTTTTTTTACGTTTATTACATAAATATTACTAGCTGTACATATAACCGTGAGTTAACGGACGGGTGATTTAACGCTAATCATTTCATTGAGCTCATGCAATCGCATGAAAACTGTATTTAATTATTCAATAGTTATGATGATACTTTCAATTTTCAATCATTTATTTATACGCCCATTGTTGATTTATAGTAAAGTTACTATCGAAGAACAATATAGTCATGTATGGTGTCTTAGGGAAATGCCAATAATAATAATAGTTTTTTTCTAAACAAAATAAATAAAAAGAAAAACTGTAGATCTATTATTGCTTGAGAAGTAGAGGCTGCCGTAATAATTTAACAACGTAATGAAGCAGTAATTAGCGTTTATAAAAGGGGAAGGTTTATCTTGAATAAATTTAAGTAAGAAGCTCAGATGCCACTGCTTCTCTCTACCTACACTTTCCACTCACTCATAATAAATATTTCAGTGTTGTTTCTGTAAGTTATTAAAAACGCTCTTAGCCAAATGTGTTTGCTATCCATCCAAAGGGTAAAACACCCACCAAAGCTGAGAAGACTTCGTAGCGTAGACTATAATATATATCATTATAAAGCTACCTACCTAATAGGGATGGTTATATCATCGAAGCTTGTGACATACTAATAGGTAGATGGTACATATCATAGACCACTTGGTTAAGGATATAATGTATCTACCTATCTTAAGTCAATAGGACGGATGGTCCGAGGGAGAATCAAGCTTCAAGAATTCAATCTTTTTTTTATACCAGAAGTGACAACAGTTTCTTCACGATTTTTTCCTTCACAGAAAGCTCAAGCTCAGTGTAGGATTCGAACTCACGACCTTCACTGCGGTATCCGACGTCACTACCACTGGGCTATCACCGACTAGTAGTCACCGTCCTCACAATGACCATTACATTATTTAAATCAGAAATGTTAATCCTTGATTTTTTTTTTGATTTGCAAAACATAAAACAAAAATAACATATAGGTACATTGTATAATTTTTCATGAATATAAATTTAAATTTAAAATTGTTGAACCAAACGACCGCCTGAGTCATACATTCAATAATGTATTATTTATTGCGAACAGTAATTGACGTGTGATGTAATAAATGTATTTGAATTTACAATAAGCCACTTTAGTCTCGAGGTGACATAAGTATCACTTTGCACTTCAATCACTTGTAATTTGCTGTGAGATATGGCATGTAAGTACTTTATATATAGTACTCCAAATTTCTCATATATTAAGTATAAATTATATATTTTTGTCTAAAGGTGTAATGTTTGACTATTTAATAGTCCTGGGTTGAATTCCCAGGCAAGGCGCCATTGTCGTTTCTCTGTTTAAAAAATCTCATCTAATTGGTTATGCGAAATACGCATCACATGTGATAACATTTGGTAAACTTCATCAAGTCTTCTCGTCACCTATACCGCAGAGTCTGAAGACGAAAGTCTTCGACCAGTGCCTCCTGCCTGTCATCACTTGCGCTGCCGCAACTGCTGTGAAGCAGGGCTAGTCCACAAGTTTAAAGACGCTCAGTGCACGTTGAAGCGAGCTATGCTCAGAGAGTCTCTGAAGGATCGAATCCGTAATGAGGACCACCGGAAGAACTAAAGTCACCGACATAGCTCGCAGAATCAGCGAACTGAAGTGGCGGTGGGCTGGCCATGTTTGCAGAAAGACCGACAGCCGATGGAGCAAACTTGTCCATGAGTGGAGCCGCCGTGCACCGGCAAGAGAACCGGGAGAAATTGCGCGCCATGTAGGAGGCTTTTGTTAGTTGAAATGGTGATGATGTTGATGATGTAATTGCAGGTCTTGAAAATTTTTTATTTCACACCTTTGCTTACCTCTTTATGATTAATGATGAAAATAAAAACCATATATTATTACCTAACATAGTACGATTATGTTAGGTAGAGATTTTATAAATCAAATTAAACAGACAGTATTTTTTTTTGAGAACATGTTTCTCGCAAAATGAAATCCTTCCTTTTTTTACCAGATTTAAAGAGTCACGGGAGAAATTATCCTTGTGCTGGTATTTATAAAAGGTCCTTTCGCATAATTTTTTTAATTTAATCTTGTACACCTGCCCTTTTTTAGTAATAAAAATCTGCTCCAAAATTACAATAGAAAAATTGCATACTATTTAGTCATATTATGATAATTATGTTGATATTTCCAGTTATTCTCTGTGTAAAATCCAGTTTTCTTCGTCACGATAATTAACTTTTAAATAAAGCGTTAACCTTTAAAACCTTAATTTTGATCTGATATGAAATTTAAGATAGTAATAGTTGGTCAGTTGATGGTTAATAAGTTATTAATTGATATAAAACAAAATATTATATAAAAATTATTTAATAGCCGTAATTATTAAACAACTAAAAAAAAACACACTTAAAGCTAAAGATGTAACCTAATAAATAAATTATCTAAATAGTTAAAAAAATATTATCTATAGTAGGTACAAGCTATTAAATGGGGCCTGCTTTTAGCAGAGAATAAACTTTTGTAATAAAGATTAATAGAAAGAGTTTTACCTAAAACACACGTGAAATTGTAAATACGAGGAGTAAATCTTCCGAAAGCAAAATTGGGAAATCAAAATGAATTTTAGAGCCTCAAAATTAAGCTTATATAAAGTAATCTTCTTTTCATATTCCGTGCGCGAGTCTGACTCAGACTTGGCTACTTTTAACTTTAACTTTTTTACTAAGGCGATGATAGCTAGTGATAGGGGGAAGATCGTGGGTTCGAATCCTACAATGAGATTGAGCTTTCGGTACAGGAAAACATCGTGAGGTTACCATAGCACGGAATAGAAAAAAACTTTTATTAATCTTTCAATTTCTTATTTTGAAGCGTACAAAGTAAATTTTAAGTCTTTTAGAGTACCTACCAAATTGAAAATAATGTGTATTGTGAGCATTCAAAAAAGTAAGTCTAAGTCAACGTTTATAAAACAAGTAAAAATAGCGATGGAAATAAAATTACCAAGATTTATTTGCTCGATAAACTAAATGGCAATTTCCTACCAAAATTGACTTAATGTTTAATTTGCTTCTTTACCAAGCTTGAGTTATTGCAATTTGATGTTAAATTTCAGTGTTACATTGAAGATTATCAAGTCAAACTGACAGTGTCATAGCTAGTTTTATTATAGCCTAGGGCCTTTTAGATCACTATAATTCTAAGTACACTTGTAAGTTCACTGTTTCTATCTAGCCGTCTCATGAGGATGCTTCGTTTGTAGGCTACGAGTTGAATTTTGATATTTCACACTTTTCTACAAGACAATTAAAATAAGATCAGTTTTTAGTAGAGATCCCAGTAGAGATTTCTAGCTCATACAAATAAAAGTTAACTGAAGAAATAAACATGATAATTTACAAATAAATACAGCTGAAGCTAAATATTTATATTTCTCTCTCTCTGGGGTCGGTCCCTCATGTCTGAGCATCGTGGTCAGCTTAAGGGTTGCATCTGAAGTGGATGATCTGGCACCACCGGTTTCTTATCTCGTCTCTCATCACCATGTAAAATTTGGAGGACGACGAATTTTTCACTTGATCGGTCCATCGTGTTGGTGAACGACCGCGTGATCTTTTACTTTCGGAGTTCCCAATAACAATCTGTTTTTCCAGATTTTCGTCGCCTCTGCGCACTGTGTGGCCGAAATATGAATGCGTTGTTGACATATGGTGGACAAACGAGTTTGTATCCGAAGCTGGGTCAGGATCGATGCATTGGTGCGTTTCGCAGTCCAGGGTATTCTTAGCATTTGTCTCCATCACCACATCTCGAAAGCATCAATCCTTTGTCTTTCTCGGGCCAGTATTGTCCACGTTTCTACTCCATACAGGAAGATAGGGAATACCAGTGCTCGTATCAATCTGATTTTGGTTTTGATACCAATTCCTCTTTTTTTCCAGATGTTGTTTAAACGGGTCATTTATATTTACACGTCAAATAATAAATCAGTAAAAATATATTCATATCAATTATATACCTGCTATTTTTAAAGTCAAAAAAACTCACTGCCATTATTTGAAAGTCAGCTTTTTTCGTTATTTACATTTACCTACTCTAAACTAAATTGATGTTTGGTAGTTCATTTCAAGTCCAAGTCAAGTAGAGTTGGTACTCTATACTCCATATGGACTTGAAATACTTTTATCGCGACAACGGGGTGAAAACGAGTCTAAAATAATATTCGGCTGGTGTTACTGTGTTTCAGTGTTGTACTCATTCAAAGTCCCTGGATTGTACCTACTATGACTCGAACAGCTCTGACGATTTACTGTTTGCATAATTGATCGCGTGCCGATTTGCCAACCACTGTGCCGTTGTGTAACTAGGGATGTGTCATGATCGATGTATTTGAAATACTCTTTTAAAAAAATATCATGTTTACGGATTCAAAACTTATTTCATATATTTACACACACATTTAGCAATATAATATTTCTACTTCAGCTTTATTTGAAACTAGATTTTATTTTGTTTCTGAATTATCGACTAATTGCTTTAGTTTTATATTATTTTGATATTCACTAGCCCTACGATTCCACCCACGTTCCTAAGGAATCTAATTATCCCCCGAACAAAAGAATCCAAATAGTTATTCTGGCGTTTGTGCCTTTCATTCGAATCTATTCGGCCAATTACGGCCCATTGACACATAAATACACATAAACTTTTGCATTTGTGCTTGAAATTTATTAGCTCTCCGCCTCGCAGTTTCAACCGCTTTCCAGAGAGAATTAAAATAAAATATAGCCCATGCTACTTGCTGATAATGTAGCTTTCTATACCTACATGTTTTTTTTTTAATCGGTTAAGTATATAAAATTCTCTCTACCATATCAGTGTAGATAAATAATATTTACTTATCAAAAACGACAATTCACATAACGTTGTCGATAATCTGAACAAAACTTTATAAAACCACTAACTACTCATCACAGTTTCAGATTACTTTCCTCACAGAGTGGGAGACGTAGCATGCGCTAGTTTGAAGGATGGATAAACTGTAGAATAACAAGCTCTGAATATATTTACTCCTAGGTCAATGTCGAGGAGCAGTGTTTACTACTAGAGAACTCTGTTATTTTAGTGCTATTTGGATTCTGTTTCTAGTGAAAAAAATATTTTTTATACATATAAATTGTATAACAAATAACTATTGATTTGATGTGTAACACGTACACATCAAATCATGTTTGGCTACCCACAAACAAGTGAGAACTATGTCACATAATATCAACTTTTGATAGCTGCACTGAAGGCCAGATCTGTTTTAGTGCTTGTAATATAGTGAGTTGATGCCAAAACATAAGTCAATTTGAAGTTAAAAAATATATATACCTATTAAAAATATGTCATATTTAAAATATTACAAGAAATCTTAGCTAAAGTAAAACTTAGGAGAAAAATCCAGTTAACTGTGAATTATAGTCGATTTGTGTGATATCTGTTGACAATGAAATCTAACGTGTTTTTTCCCTGAAACTTTCCTCTCAAACCGCTTTCGAAGAAAATCAGAATTAATATAGATGAAAATAGCTCCATGTTCACATTGTTCACTTCGAAGCCCGTTTCATTAGTAATTTCCAATAAATGATAACCTGCTTTCACCCCTCGTGTATTAGTAACTGTGATTGACCTCGCCCAATTATGTAGCCAACTCAACAATAAATAGAATGCCGTGAAAATGGAACGGTCAAGATTTTTTTGCAAAACACAACAATGCTTTGTCAAATTGGTTCTCTTCCGGTGTTATAGTCATATAGGTAGACCAAACCGCATGTAGAAGGTCGCGCTGTGATTTATTTATGGTCACGTTCGAACCGTCCGTTACCGATCACGTTTAATTTATATTCTGTATTTACATTTTATAGGTTTTAGGTAGCTCACTTCTATTGACGTAAACATTTTGGTAACGAAAAATATAGTCATCGTAGTTTTATTGATTGATAAGAATTTAGGTTTTGATAGATGTTTTTTTTAAGAGCACATTATCTACATCTACACTAATATTATAAAAAGGAAAGATTATTTTTGTATGTTTGTAACGAATAAACTCAAAAACTAATGGCACTATTTCAAAAATTCTTTCACCATTAGAATGTTACATTATCCCTAATTACATTATATATTTTTTTATCCCGGGAAAAGATAAGATAGCATGGGGTGAAATAGCAGGTGAAATAGCGGGCACAGCGGGTGAAACCGAAATAAAGTGATTCTTTTTATTCTAACAATAGCTCTACAGAAGAAAAACGAACCACGTAAGTACGTCTAAGTCCTAAAATTACACCCTTTTGATGTATGACGAAAAATGTTTTTCTCATCACAGTTAATTAAATAGTGTTTTGGTCGCTCATTAAAAGTAAAACGCTTGTTAGGAGTTGTTAGGTAGATTACGTTCATGGGAGCTTGGTGAGAGGTTTCGACCTTTACTGGTCACGACTGCGATTCGACACGCCCTGGCCCGAAGGTATAAAACTGATTTATTCGAACGTCACTGTGAATTTAAAGGGTTATATGCTTTCATCAAATCCAGGGTCAAAAACTAAAAACAATTTAATTTGAATAAAAAATCCATGTCACACCATATCTGCTGTTTCTACAAACTAGTGGTCTTTACGAGTATTATTTTACAATTGTTTTTATCATTTTACATCTATATCTGGTAGGTACTAGTTTATCCTTGCATTTATAAAACAAAAGCCCCGCGTCTATCTGTATGATGTTTGCGGTAAACTCAAAAATACTGAACGAATTTCACAATTCATTAAGGTTTTATCATCGTTATATTTCACCCAATATTGGCTGAAATGTAACGATGATTGTAGAAGATTTCGGAACAAATCATGCCGACAGGGAGCTTTACTGGCGTGCGCCGCGTAAACCAATAGACTTATTATATCCTTATACGACGCTACGACAGAAAAAAATGTAGGCTTATATGCTCTGCTGTTATTATATCCTAATACGACACTACGACAGAAAAAATGCAAGCTTATATGCTCTGCTAGCCGTGCGAAGCCGGGGCGGGTCGCTAGATTTTTATATTTTGTATTGATTTCATACAAGATACAACATTCTCACTGTAAAACTTATTCATTAAATATCTTGGAATATTCCAAACTATGTGCACGAGATAATTTATACTTATACGGCCTACGTATAAAATAGTATCGTGACTACGCTAACTTCGATCTGGAGGTTTAGGCAGGGAATATTCTTTGAGGTGACCTAATAGACGTCTTTTTTTTTATCTTTATAGGGATGAAAATCGGAGCGAATATTTGTATAGTACCTAAACATTATTTGCTGAAGAGTCATTAATTATTTTTATTGACACAAGTCAAGTTAATTTTGTTTTTTGTTTTTTGTTTGCTGAAAAACTTTAATACCCAAAAATTAATCCATTGAGAGCTCTGCTTCTTTGGGCTTTTCGTAGTGTGTTTTGACAATTAAATAGTCAACTGCCTTAATACCTATAGGATCATTATGGCAGTGTGAAAAATATCCCAGGATATTTAAAGAGAAAACTACAGTGTACGAACATCAGACTACTAGGAATGATGTATCTTTTTTGCCGTTGAAAAATTAATCATAGAGAAAAGCTAACGAGCTCACCGCCTGTCGCAAATGGATTTTAATATTTTGGAAGAAGTATTAAAGCATTAAATTTTTATTCCAGATTCCATATCTTTTTTACCGATATTATTTACTTCTGCTTATTTTACAATTTTTTGTAACCAAATGACATACCTACACAATTAACTTATTGTTTAAACCACTGTTGAAAACATGCTATACCTACAATAAAACGTTCACATCGTAAATGTCCATTAAGTTAAATTAATTAAAAATTCTTAAATAACCTGCTGCTGCATGCAGTCACAAAAGGCTTTTGTTTCTCATTGTTTGTGATAAGAGGTTTCTAAGCGGTTTCTCAGTACCTACCATACATAAAATAAAATTTATGTATGGTGAGGTACTGACGTCGAATGCCGTTAGTTAATATCGATTAGTAGATTAAAAGTAAAAGAAATCTAATGTTTAGTAGCAAAAAAAAGTTCTTTGGAAATATGAGTCTTTTTCTGCTAAGAAGTCTTCAGTGCTTATTAGACGCATTCCAGTGATTAATTGCAGTAAAAACCACAACCTTATCCATTAGAATGGAGTTGGTCGACGTGCTTTCTCAACTACTCGTTCATTCATACCTATCTCATTCATTATGAGCGTAGTGTCATCAATCAAAACAACCCATAATTATTCATGTCTCTTTACATTCCCTTCCACTTTTGCACTACATGTATGTATGTTAAAGAATCAAATTTAATTGCACTTGTTCTGTATTTACTGTAAACTAGTTTTCCGCTCCGCGGTTTCACCCGCGTTCCCAAGGGATCTTATCTTTTCCCGGGATAAAAAGTATCCTATGTCCTTTGCCAAGGTTCCATCTATCTATCGTTCCATGTAACTGTCTGTGGTGAGTAATAAACTATTTTATTTTATTTATTTATATCTCGAAACCAAATTTCATCTAAAGGGGTTCAGTGGTTTAAGCGTGAAGAGGTAACAGACAGACAGACAGACACACTTTCGCATTTATAATATTTATTCAGTTTAGGCCCTTAGTTACGTAGTGCCTTACACTTATGAACGCTTACAATTGACTCTACCACCGGTTCGGAATACACTTATACTTAGAAGACTCCGACAGGAAACTCAGCAAGGCAATTTGTTTTACAGTGGTTACTTAAAAAAACTACGTAAGTTGAACCGTGAGGCAAAAGCTAGATTAATAATGAAACGTACATACAATATTATTCATGTTGTTATGCAACCATTAATAGGTACCAACTATTCAGTAGTTAGGTAAGTTATATAGGTCAGTAGGTAAGAGAATGTAATTATATTAACGATACAAAAATAGTTTAGATTGACAAACTATTTCGATTGAATGTGAAAAAAAATGTTACGTTTAAATATTTACTAGTTTGCCTTAGGCCAGAAATATTTAACAGCTCTTTGGTTAAAGCGGTAAAAGTATTTAGGTACTCTTTATCAGCTGACTCTGATAGACGAAAAAGGTTTTTTTTACTTAGGTTAAGCTTGTGTTTGACCGCAATCTCACCATAGTAAGTGATGATGCAGGATTCACACAGCCTAGAATTTATAGTTAGCTGTAAGGTGCATCAATGAAAAAACCAATTAATTTTGTACAAAAAATGACATTTTACGATAGCTCTTTTAATTGAATCATTGTATTAATGTACAATATCATCCATCGTAAAAATATGGCTATAATGAAATAGCATTCTTTAGAAAAAAAAATGTATTTACCGTGTAATATGAATTTACCTATTATAAATAAAAAAGCCTATAGTCTATGCTTTTACAATAGCAACCCAGAAGATATATTTAAGAGATAATAATATATTATTATTATATATAAATCAATTGTAAACAATGACCCCAGTAAAATAAACTTTAATCTCAGAATAGGCAGTGAAAATTTGAAAACGAAATGCCGGAGCCTTTTACATTCCGCCATCAAACAATCCAAAACGATAAAATTATAATGAATCGTTCAGAATATTCATTACGTCTTCAGATTTATGAATCATTGATAGGGTAATTAGCCGATTGTTGTAATTTTAACACAAATAGATTGGCCTCCATTGCTGTAATTATTACATTGTAAAATGTTGTTCCGTATAGCTCAGATTAAGGATAGGGAGGCTTGCGCAGCCCTGAAGAAACAACAACAACACCGCCCGCGTTTCCGCGCTCGCCGGAGAGGCCCGTCGCGACGTCCCACTCAGTCAGTCTCGTCCCCCGTAATTAACGGCGGCCCGAGCCGCACGAGTAATCCGACCGTCCCATCCCCAAACTACTCTAAATCGCTTAGGCGAAGCCCGTCCCACTTTTGTGTCCCCTCGACGACGCCCTGAGCCGAGAAAAAAAAAAAAAAAAAAAAAGTTGTTCCGTAATTTGTTTATGATTATGCAATGTGCGAAGAAAATAACCAAACTGATATTGATTGTTTTATTTATAATTAATGCTTAGAGTATTGTGGTTCCAATATAGTTTTAATACGAATGCATATTTTTCATTTCATTTTAAAAAACATAGCAATTTTTTTTATTACATTGCTACTGAATAAATTGCATTGGTGTGTAACTTGCGTGTTAGTTTTATTTATTGAAATATAATTATTATTTTATTTATTAGTTCTTTTAGCAAGTGTAACCTTTTAGAACAATACTATTTAAATCAAAATATAAAATCATATATTTCGTACATTAAACAACCTAGAATGATAAAATAATAGAATAACTATAATATTTACCCTTATTTCAAATATAAAGATTAAAAATATTGTAATTCAGCAACAACGACAGACCCTATGAAACGGTGACACTAATATTGTTCAGTGGGCTTTCATATTGTTTAAAGTTTCGTAACGAGGGTAAGCGTACCCCTGTACACATCTGGTATTGTCATTCCAGGATTCCACATGATAACAATGAGATATTTAATAAGTTTACTTTATTTTCAAATATTTAAAGAAGATTAATAAAACTCACGACAACTTTTTAAATATCTATCATCGATAGCTACAATGAGCTTGAGTTTTCGGTGAAGGAAACCAAAGCACGGTGATAACTATATAGTACTCGACTAGCTGGCTTACCACCCTCAAGTTATAAATCTGTCGCCAAGCATGCACCTGTTGATGTGTAAAACTCCTCTTCATTCGAAGGTTGCCTCGCGGTGATCACTTTTAGTGATAAGGTTGCCCATTGTAACACAGTCATTAAGTACTTTAGAGTTAGTTTTATAGTACTCCAATCATATATGGAATAGCAATAAATTATGAATTATGTATATAATATAGGTATCGTCAATACATAAAGAATCGTCATTTAAAGGTTTAAACATAAAATTATGTACCAAGTGAAAAATAAGGGAAAATAAAATAGATTCTTGTCAGACGTGCCAATCATATTTAAATACTTAGATACATAATGTTATACCCAATCCATGTCCTCAACTACTCACTCAAGTTTATGACAGTTGAATTGCTTTGAGATTGCGTTTCTAGTTATGCAATAGGTATTTTCTAAGGAAGTTTATTACGTTCAAAACTTGAATAGTGCAATCTAGGTAGCAAGTTAGTAGTTTGTTTAGTACTACTTGGCAAGTAGTGCTAAACAACCCACTAGCTTAATTTAGGGGAAGATTAAAGGCACGCCATGTGCATAGTTACCTACAGACCTGGAATATTTAAGCGGAACTCAGTTAACTCTATATACAAATGCGAAACACCAAATCACAGAAAGTACTAAACTATAAATCTCAAAAATTTTACATGCGATGGGTTTATAATATTTACAAAACTAACAACAATATTTACTTTTTACTACTTAGCTTGTAAAATAATTGTAGATAAGGATTTTTTTGTATTAAACGTGGTTTTGTTTTAAAATACTTTCCATACATGCAGAATAACATTCGAACTTGTACCAATAGCAAAGTCAAGATTTTTTATGAAAATCTCAAAATCTCTACGCTTGAATAAGTTCCATTTAGAATTAACTAGCTGTTCCGCGCGCTTTCACCTGCGTTCCCGAGGGATCTTAACTTTTCCCGGGATAAAAAGTTGCCTATGTGCTATTCCAGACTATAGTCTATCTCCATACCAAATTTCATCCAGATCCATTCAGCCGTACTGGCGTTAATGAGTAACAAACATACATCCATCCATCCAAACTTTCACATTTATAATATTAGTAAGATTAGTCAAAATATACACTATCATAGAAAACTAAATTACAATAGGTCCTACTATTTGATTAGAAGCAAAATACGTTTTATTTGAAAAAATTATCATGTTTATATCATCACTCATATAGCCATAAAGTATAAAAAGCGATTTTTATTGCAGACGGTATCAAAAGTATTCGCTGTATTTTATGACTTTATGATTTCCATTTCCTTAACATAATAAATTGAAAGGCTTTGAGTTTTTCTCCGATGTTTGAAAAGTCGAGAGTCGTAAAAGAGTTATATTTGTTACATTTTAGGGTTCCGAACAAAAAAAACGGAACCCTTATAGGATCACTCGTGCGTCTGTCTGTCCGGTCATCTCACAGACATTTGCTCCGAATCTACTGGACTAAATCAGGTGAAATTTGGTAGGATGGTGTAATTCTATGACCCAAACACAGATGTGCAAATGAAATGCTTTTTTTTTAAATAAATTTCAACACAATTAGGAAATTAAAAAAATAATTCAAACCTTTCTGTGTCATATATCAAATGAAAGGGTTATGAGGATTTCAAATAAATAGTTTTGATATTATTCATGAACGAAGACGAAAATTGACCATTCCTCTGATCTCTGAAACAACTGAGCCTAAAATTTTGAAAAAAAAATACAATATCTATAAATTGTATTTTTGAACTATTTCATTGCTTGTAGATTACAGGAAAAATCATAAGAATTCTATCAATTGAAAAAGTAAACTCAATATAATACGTTCACTGACTTTAGCTTTGGACGGAACCCTCTCCAGGCGAGTTCAACTCGCACTTGGCCGGTTTTTTTATATCACATTAGGATATATAACCAAGTCGTTATAATGTGTTTGTTATTATTAACTTACAATTTTTTTCTTTATGAGTACTGCTAGGATAGGATAGGAACTAAACCCGCCTAAACAACGAGCTCAAATTGGATTCTATTATAAATAATTTGGGGACTTTATGAATTTCGTAAGAACAAAAATGTTATGTAGTATTAGTTTAACATAAAAAAGGACAGCTTTAAAACGGAGGTTTTAAAACTATTTTACAACCTCATAACCTAGGTTTTTTGTTAGCGAAGTTTCCTTTATGAGGTTTTTACACATACCGATTCGGAATGTTTCGGCTTTTTGTTTAAGCTTAGAGGTTCTGTATTTTAAATAAAGTAAGTTTAGAGGAAGGGGAATAAACACAACCAGAATAATATTATTTTATTAATTTATTGTACTACTGGTTATATACTTTTCACGACTTAAAAAGTTGAAATAGTTCAACTCATTACCCTGACTAAAACGCTTTGTCCCCCAATTGTGTGAGAAAATAAATTATAAATTTGGAACCAACTTGAGCATATATTACTGTATGAATATGATTAAAAAAAGGATACGCACTGGCCATCCAGGCTCCATGCTTGGTCTAGAACTTACTTTAAATTAAAAAAAACTGCTAGTTTTAGTTCCCGTGTTCTTCCAGGGACGAAAATCAGACACTGACTCTGGTTTTGTGCTACAACGGCAATTAACGTAAATAAAATTATTGTTAATATAGTCACTATACTAATACATATTTATATATTATTATTATGATTTGCTGCTCAGCAACCACGGCCAAGGTCAGTTTACATATTTCATGCTCTATCGACTGTGCAGTTATTGTAAAGTTGCGATCCAAACGCGGCTTTGTTAATGCTCACATAATTTGATGGGATTTACATAATATGTAGGTAGTTAAGTTTACTATCGAATAATTCTTATTTCAAAAATGGTTGTGATATATGGAACCTCTGAGATATAGCACGAGAGAGAAGGCTTTAGGTAATAACTAAAACTGTAATGCCTAAGCCCATTATAAAAATTGTAACAGAACTGAAATAAATATTTTTCGTAACGGTTTATTTAAGGCGATGATAGCTCAGTGGTAGTGACGTCGAATACCGCGACGAAGGTCGTGGGTTCGAATCCTACAATGAGCTTGAGCTTTCGGTGAAGGAAAACATCGTGAGGAAACCATAGCACGGTGGTAGGGTACTTTGTAGTACCCGACTGGCTGGCTACCACCCTCAAGTTGAAAATCTGTCGCCAAACACCTATCGGTGTGTTCCGACAGCTGCACTTGAGAGCCAATTCCCATCTAGGCTTTGTGTGCTTACCTCCATCGGCCACATCATCACTTACCATAGTGAGATTGTAGTCAAACACAAGCCTATCCAGAATAAAAAAAAAAAAAACGTATAATTAAAACCCTATCCAGTATAAGGCTACGGTAACCGCTTACCATCAGGTGGGCCGTAAGCTCTTTTGCCACCTAGTGGTATAAAAAAGTATGTTAGTTCTGGGTTATATGCGCATGCCATCTACGGACATCAATAACAATAGTGAGATTGTGTCAAACATAAACCAATCTATATAAAAATAAATAAAATATATGTGTCTGTTTGTCATGTCATAATAACAAAATGTACATTTTTACTAAATGAAAGTATACACGGTACGTACTTAAAACTCTGTGGTTATCCCGGTTATTCTCCGAAATGCCGATTTTGACGGATTTTCACTGGCAGATAGGAATGGTGTAAGTAAGAAGTAACTTAGGCTACTTTTATCCCAGGGAAAGTTCCCTTCAGGAACGCGGGTGCAGAAATGATGTTTGTCAGCATTTCAACAGTAACTTTATGATTATAATTATTTACTATTCTATTTTGTGAGGGCGTTGTACTTCCATTCGGCCTGAATAGGTGGATAGTAATAGGTATTATTATCTATTGTAACACCCTTCAGTGAACAAATCAATGAAACGTGTAGTTGCTGATTAACAACATGTTACAAAAATTTAATTATGAATGATGCAAGTGCTGACGTTTAAGTAATCAATGCTTAGGGGAGTGATTTAGGGCATTACCGAGCCTTTCGGAGTTTTCCCTTCCCACTAATCCCACTAATATTATAAATGTGAAAGTTTGGATTGATGGATGTTTGTTACTCTTTCACGCAAAAACGGCTAAACGGATTTTGATGAAACGTGGCACACAGGTAGATCATACCCTAGGATAACACATAGGATACTTTTATCCCGGGAAAAGATAAGATCCTTCGGCAACGCGGGTGAAACCGAGGGGACAGCAAGTTGATAATAATATCAAGTTCCATAAAACAAAAGTGTTTCAGTAGGTAATGTAACTTCATCTGAATATATTTTTTTACACGATTATTAAAGTTTTATTTTTAACATACCTAGGATATCCTTTCATTTATAAAAATATAAGTCTTGTTTATTTATTTATTTATTTATTTATTAAATTAGAAAATCAACGGCGTTACATGGATCTAATAATTAAAACTATTAACATAATATAGTAAGGCTAATAACAGATTTCCCTAGAACAAACAAATCGTAAAGAAGTCACAAAAAAAAACAAAAATACCGTCCAAATACAGAATGTAGATAGTTATAATGTATTCAGTAGTTTTAAAAGTTCATACAATTAGACTGTTTATCAAAAATTGGCAGCTATTGCTGTGTAGGTATTGAAGGTAAATAAAATGGTTACCTTCAGGCAATATGGAAAATTGAGAGTGATACGGGTCGAGTATGAACACAATAAAGGTACAAATACCGTTAACAAGAGTGATATCCAAAAGGATGAACACATACAAATATGGGTGTTATAAAAGAAAAATATGATGTATGGGTCAAATGCTTTTAATGGCCGGACGTGACGAGTCACATGAACTTGATTGCGCGGAAAAGATAGTACAAATAAAGTACCTACATTACATAGGTACTTTAAATAAGTAAATTTTTATATTTCGCTGTAATGGGAGGTCGCGCCCCTACCAACTACATTATAAAAAAAAAGAGAATGAATAATTTAATGAACTGTTATTCAACAGAAATAAATAAAGAGGAACGTATGTATATTTTTAATAGTTTTCGCAGATTTTCGTAAAAATACACGCTTTCAATGCTTAGAATAATCAAAAAAGTCGGATATACCTATATAGATATACTTTTTGGGTTCCATACCCAAATGGCGCTCAACAGGACCTAATAACCGTCTGTCTGACACCGGGGTGTATTTTTAACTGAAATAGTTATCTCCTTTAATTAACATACACTATAGCTTCTATCATAACAAATAATAAAAAATTAATAGTCCAAAATCCCCATAAAAGAAATACGAAAAAGAAAAGACGAAATTTTTACGTTTTTTGTTCAGACATTTAGACCAAATACTGTTTTAATCCTGTAAATAATCAATTAATACTTGTAACCGTTATTTTTATGATATTAGTAACGTGAATATTTTATTTTGAGCGCCTACTTGTCTTTCATAGCAAATGCGAGTTACAGGGCCATTAAATTAAGTTGGTATTGCTGAGTTTCTTACCAGTTCTTCTCAATTGAGACTGGTTCCTTTATAAATGCGTTCCTTGAGCCTAAACTGAAATAAATGGCGTTTTATATTTTATGGAACCTTCGGTGCACCTATGCGTTGGTCTTGGCAGTTTTATTTTTTGCTCAAAGATAGTTGACGGCGATGAAAAGGTTTTTACGTATTTATAATTTGTTATTAATACGTACGTTATTTCGCATCATTTGGTGAATATTTATTTCTACATTACGGTCATTGATTAAGTTATTAGTCATCAAAGATTACGGTGTAAATATCGTAACAGATTTAAATGAAATTTGGCACATATTAACAAGCCTTGGAATAGATCCTATCAGTTTTTTTAAATCCTGGAAAATCCTTCGAAAACCATGGGATTAATACATTGACCTTATTACCCAGGAGCTTAGTTTAGTTATAATACATTAACATAAGTAGGTACCTATCCATGTTTTCATAATAACATTCAACAGGTAACAAAATTTCATACTCCAGTATTATAAAAAAATATCAAGGTATTATTTTTAACATTTCTAAGCTCATCACATGGTACTTTTTATGTTTATTTGTTTCTGTGGGTGGAAAAAAACCTAGGGTTTAACGTCAAACCAATTCTGTTCAGGTTTATCAAAAGAAGTGGCGCGTATTATTAATATCTGCGGAAAGATAAGAAATCTCTATAGATAGAATTTTAATATCGCAATTTCTATTTCACTGATGTCACGATTCCATAGCACTTTCTTTGATGAAGATTTTTAGTAATTCCATTTTTGTACCTACAGATGTTTGAAATTAAATATTTTCAGTTCATGTTGATATTTATATTTTATTTAATATCAAATTATTACTTATTATGTGTAACCTCATGGAACAGGTTGTTATTGTAACTCATTTTAACGTCACCGCGCGGTAAATTTTTAATGTAAGGTTAAGATTGTCGTGGGAAAAGCTGCGAAAGAGTAGATTGTTTCAAAATGTCCCCCAAAGGAACCTGCTTTAGTGCCTATTATATTAAGGCAATACAATAAAGGAATGTCAAGTTAACCCAGTTGCAAAAAATGCGTGGGAAAGATTTCGCATTATTATTATATAATCTGAACCTGGAAACGGCTCCAACGATTTCCAACAATTTACTATACAGGGCGTTTCGGGGGCGAAAAATCGATCTAGCTAGGTTTCATTTTTAGAAAACGTCGTTTTATTCGTGTTTTTACGCAATGAAAAGCTGCTAAAATATCATTAGAATACGAAGGTAAATTTCCCTTACATCTACAAGATCAAAATAACTCAGGGGAAAATAGAGCGGACTCAAAACAAGAAGACCCCGGAACGAGTCCACATGAATGTTTTTTTTGCCTTTTTTTTTCAAGTTCCTTCTTTTGTGAGAAAAACTATTAAAATTATACAAAAAAAAAACGAGCAAAGCTAGGTCACCCAGGTACTTTATTATTATGACGCAGCCTATTTTGTTGACAGTTACATTACTCTTCGATTTTCGTCGTCATTTCTGTCACTTAAATGTCCTCCTACGGTTAATTTAACCTCACTACCAGTGCTGTTGTAAAGTATCTTAAATGTTCTGGTCTCTGAGTTTTGGTATAAAGGTATATGTAGATTTTATTATATACCTCTGGGTTTGAAGTTACTTTTCTGCTTATTTTCAGTCTTTTGTATTTATAATTCTAAAAATCAGTCTTAACTAACTTTTATTTATTTAGTCTAACTAGAAATCCACTATATATGCATCTTATCTGCAATGTAAATAATTACGACAATTCTATAAGTGAAATTAACATTAGATTTAATCAAAAATTAAAATTAATCTCAAACTAAATGCTTAAGCTAAAGTTGAAATTTATAATGAAATTCTCTTAGCTAGGTACCTACTATCTGAGGTTTTCCACGCTTACCTAGTTCATTAGTTTAGCAAACAATGATAAGAGAGTCAACAACTTTGGTAGCTCGCAAAATTCTTGATAATTTAGTTTTAAGTAGATATACCTAATTAATTGATGTTGTAGGTATGTAGGTTATCGGCATATTATGCTAGTTAACCCCCGCGGCATCGCCCGCGTTACTGAGGGAACCCTTTAGGGATTAAATTGAAACTTGTAATATTTTGCCCTTGCCCTGCGGTTTCAACCGCGTTCCCGAGGGATCTAATCTTTTCCCTGGATAAAAAGTATCCTATGTCCTTCTCCAAGGTTCTATCCATCTCATTAGTATGGATTAACAACTCGTAATAAAATAATTTATAAATGTACAGTTATTAAGTACCTACTACAAGTACCTATTACTAGCTTTAACTAAATAATGCTTTACCCTAGCTAGGTTGTCTGGTCGAGATCACTTCAGCGATAAGGCTGCCTAAATTGTTTGCACTGTAATTTGTCTTTTTTTCTTGTAACCTGTATCTTTTGTCATGAGGTATCAACAATTTAAGAATATTCATTATTGTACAATTAAATTTAATTATAATCGTTGAAAGAGTAGTCAATATTATTCAATAGTAATTATATTAAGTAGGTACCTATATTTACAATATTTTTTTTATAACATTATTAACACGACCATGTCTGAGAATCTCGACGATAATTTGCTTTTACCTTAAATTTTAATTACGAAATCTATACCTATAACAAAGTTAATAGACATCTTTAATAATGAACTTCTTATTGTTCCCGTGTAGATATAATATAAAATTGAACGTTATTATTTGATTAATAAGCTGTTTAATAAAATATTTGTCATTATCGTATAGGTATCTGAATCATTTAGTAAACTGTTAGGTATAACTTAATTAAGTTGATATAAAAAACTTGAGTTGAATGTATTACATTAAAAATATGCTATTGAAATACTTTGATTTTGTTAAAAAATAAACACATTCTAATACCTACATTTATTATCAGGTCGGGGCCTCAGAAGTAATAATGCTAACATTATATCGGACTCTGCAATCACAAGCCTAAATATATAAATAAAAAAACTATGTAGATTTTTAAGTAAAAATACACAAGACATTGATGGACGCTGGATGACTGTTGAAGTGGAGGCTGCGTAATATGGCTAGACATACCACCTAACTAAGAACTGTACTAATACAATTTTACCAAGTTTAGTTGGACGTTACATAAAACATTAATATCCATTGCCCAGCCCAAACTCTCTGGCGGATATATGTTTACTCTGTGTTGTCATAATAAAGAGTGTTCTCAAGAACTTTGTGACGTGCCACATCACCTTTCTACCGATGTGAAGGTCATCCTTTTATCCTCGAGCTGCCTCTGTCGTTAAAAGGGCATAAAACAGGTCTATATTGTCGGCAATATTGTCGCGTATTGTTGTAATAATCCAAAGGCGGTAATGATGACATAAAAATACAAAATTAATAAGAATTATGACATAGGCAAACGATTAGCCTTGGCCCCTGGGGACTTGAAAGCTAGACACTTTTGCGCCCAGAGGCTAAGCTTAACCGTTCAGCGGGTTAAAGGTCATAGCCCACTTATACAACTCCGCTCCCACCCGACATATAAAATATCATTCAAATATGGGCTTCAGGTCGTGCCCTTTAGATAGGTATAGTTTATATTGGCAACATAAATTAGCAGACAGCTGTCAGCGAGCTTACTGCCATCAGACTGCTCGGTAGTTGAATTTTAGTTTAGGGCGGTGTTGGAGCAGATTCGTGTAAGTGGGCTATGACCTTAACGCCGCTAGCAACAAGGGTACCATGGACGATGTGGAAAATCTTTTATTGTAAATATAGTTTTATTTAGATATTTAATTTAATTTTTCTTTTGTACAAACAGCATAGTGTAGATTTAATTTAAATTGTAAAATTGTACTTGCCTATTAATATGTAACTAATTGTAATTATACAAATATATAACCATCATGATCTCACAATACATTACGATATCTCATAAGAATTATGAGAACTAACGGGAGCAATTCGCGGTATTGCCAGATATCAGTGCAATACGGTATACAATAATTATATAACCATTTACTACGTCGTAGAAAGGGGTATATCGGCAAAGAGTAACCTCGCTATTTACCTATAGATATCACAAAAGAAATAAATTAAAACCTCATTTCACTACAATTATTATAATTATGTAATGGCTGATGGCTGTAAGTAATTGTAGTAACTTTTTAAGCCACTGTATAACTGGGAAATATTATATATAAATGAACAAAACTTATAAACATACATACCTATTACATAATTAATGTTTTGTAATTTGACCCATTAATTAACACTTTGACCTATATCATCACTTAGTCTTATTATTGTAAATAGAAGCCTATCATCAGTAAAAATAGGAAAACATTATGTAAATATTACGTGTAGTTAAAATACCGCAAGATAAAGGGCATATAAAAATCATCTCGTTTACGATAACTACCGGTATTGAACCGCACTCAACCGTCTTCCGGAACATTAATCGGCATGAGATCGTATATACTGTTTTTTTTTATAGTCCCAATATCTTTGAAGTTCCATAGACAGGGAAAATAAATATTTATACCTTATAAGCTATTCGACGATTCTATAAACTTATTTCTCAGTTTGTCTACGTAATGTCACCACGGGTGGCACATTGACAACGTCTAAAACAGTCAATTAATAATAAATTGTCGGATGTATTTTTAATGTGTCAGTTTCCCCTTACCCCCTAGAGGGGACTACTATTTATGTAAGGTAAACTTATCGTATTTTAAACACACCTACACAGTTATTCAAATTATTGTTAGGTATATCTACCTGACAGCGCATCTGAATCACATACCTAACGTTATACCTTTTATATTCTATTACTTTCTACCCATTTTTCTTCTCTTTTCTCATACGATTTCCTTTTGTTTTTGGTTTTTTTTACCTAGCCATAGAGCTTCAGTGTTATCAATAAAAAATATTAGAAACGGTTCGATTTTAATTTTCCTAAAAATTTTATGGGCGAATTTCGTCTAGTGGGCGAACACTAGTACTTGGATTACCTATTTCTTATATAAGTATTGGTTACGAATTTTTGTTCACAAAATTTCATACAACTTGGGAACTTTCAAGGCTTGAGTGGGCTTTAAAAATATTCAGGATTTTGTGTTGTTTGGTGACGCGATATAAGCTTGGACTAACTAGTGTGTTTAAATTACTGAAATGTGGTTATACATTAGTACTTGTTGGAAGTTCATGCTATATCATCAGTCACCTGGATCGGAGAGGTGTGGTTAACGTGCAATAAACAGAGAAGTTTTGCTAGTTGTTACGACTTAGTGCACCAATTATTTTTTTCAATTATGAAGTACGTGCTTATTCTGCTACTTCTAATGATATCTTGATATTATGTTTTAGTTGACAATATTTAAACATGGTTACACTTTTCTATACGAGTATAACTTTACTTATTCGGTGTGATTATTAAGTTTGCACCGTAGAACTCTAACTGTAGAACAACTTACAGATTGATTGGCATCACATACTAAGTTTAAGTGATGGGCGGTTTTTTTGCCTTTGACATTAATTAGGCAAGTGATAAAGTGTTGTTTCAAAACCCAATTTTATTTTCCAGGTTCAGTATGTAGAAATAACGATGCAAAACTCGTCTAAAATCATTGTTATTATATTATTACACGGTTGCTTTTCATTACACGGTTCAATACCCTTTAAATAATTTTAATCGGAAACCTATCGAGATTGAAAACCTATCGGATCACGAATTTGGGACATAAAAATTTAAATTTTGCCAAAATACTCCATACATAAAAGGTTTAACTTTTCCGTATATTTCAAACTGAACTATGAGATTATGAAGCCCATTAATACATAAATGATATTCGATAGCTGCTACGTGATAAATTGAGTCAGAGCTATATAGTAACGCCCACCTCAAGGCAACAATAAAACAACGTGTAACGTAAAGGTGAACAATGGTTTCTATGGAAGTTTCTGTGTTATTTCACAACCAAAAAACAAGAGTCGGGATTCTAATATATTCATAGACAACAACCAAAGTTTTCTACAAAATTTCACGTTAGTGTGTTCTGTTCTGTAGTGAAATATCATAGTTTCGTCATGTTCATCTGTATGACACTGCTTTTTGGCACTCTTACATGAATAAGCATAGTCATTATAAAAATAAACTTGTGAAAAAAATCTGTATATTTTTCATTTAGCACCCCATAATGTGGGATATCGTGTTTAGGTTAGGTTAGGTTAGGGTCTCTTTTAACAGTATGTGAATATAATTTACTGGTTACGTTTTAAAGGATGAAAAGCAAGTTTTGCTTGAGTTACGTCCTCCAGTACAGTTTTTGTACTGTAGTTCTTTAAAATTTACTGCGCATCATGCAGTTACATGCTCTTCCTTCATAGTTTTCTGTCACGTCTACTGAAATCTATTTTCGTTCAACTTTGAAAACTCATTTTCGAATAAGGTAATGTGAATGCGATTCTCATAAATCTTAGTTATTCCAAATGATGAAAAAAAATGTCATTTATTTTACCACTCATAAAATTATATACTGTTAAAACTTTAAAATTACAGAGCTGCAAATCCACCACGGTAAGGTACCTTAAAATCGTGAATTGTTATCATACATATTGTATTTCTGCTGATTCAACCGAACATTCTGAGGAACTTCGAATGTTTTACTACCTCATCTGTCTACAAATGTTTTTTGGAGCAATGAAATCTTACTAAACAACAAATTCTGACATAGACATAAACCTTGTATGTGTTAATAAAAAAGGCAGTCTTCTTTGTTCTGGGCAACGTAAATATAACATAAATACTTAAAAGTTCAAGTCTATCTCAAGGCAGATGTAAACTAGAGCAATTATAAAGTCGGCAAAACTGTTACAAGTTTTATCGTCTGGCTAGATTGTTAAGTTTGTAAGTAAGCAAATAAACGTAACTTATTTACAATTATTTTACTGGGGCTGAACCTTGGACGAATAAACCACGGCTGAACACATTTCTCTTATAACCGTTTTAAATCTGTTATAATGATTATATTATAAATCTTTTAGAATTATGTGTATAATTGTCTATGTCTTTTCACACGCGGCCATCGGATTTCAAACTAAGCAGAGCTTGTACTATAAAAAACAGATATGCTGCTTTGAAATAATAGTTAATGAAATGAAATGTTTATTCATCCAAATAGGGCTTCACAGGCACTTATAAAATTTAAATAATGTAAATATCAATATTTAAAGTAATCTGGTTTTCATAATACGAGTAGGTACCTAATAAGGAAAATATCCAGGATATAATGGCCTGCCTAATAAATAAAATATAATAATGCCCAATTTCCTTATTGATAAAATCAACCGTGGGCTAAATATCAACTTTTCAAAAAATTCCAAAAGAACTAACATTAAGATATTGTGTTTAAATAGTAAATACAATTAAATAAAAAAAATATTAAATTAAATAATGCGGCACGGCACGGCACGGCACTACTTCAATAAAATATTAAATAAATAGATAAATTAAAAAATAACAATAATGTATTTATATTGCAAATATTTAAGTATGCATGCCCTTCTGTTCAATATATGACATTGAGTTAATATAATAGAATTAAATACAAAGAGAAATTGTTATACGTAATACTAACTTTTACAACAGGTTTCACCCATGTTTGATATAAATTAACGTCTCGTCGTAACCTCAAATAAAATTGTTAAATAAGAATACCTTCGAGCAAGTATGCTCAAAATGCATACCTGAAATAGCAGTTTATCTTGGCAATTTGAGTGAAGGTAATCAAACGTTTTTTATATAATTATAGAGATATAAAGACAATATTTTTTATTGGTTATTGTTTATCGGATATAACAAAAGTCCTTCATAACATTTATTATATTTCCCACAATGGGTGTCGAAATACGTAATAAAAAAATACAGAATAAATCACAGAATATTCATAAATATGTTTGCGTTATGTTTTACTTCTGTGTTAATGTAACCTGCGGGTATGCGGTGTATAATTAGCAATATAGTTTATTGTTTACTTAAGAGGTACATACTTATACCTACGAGTTGGCTGATTAAAGAAGGAAGCTCCATAAAATTATAGACACATTTTCAGGAAAATCTGTCTTAATTCGGGTAAGCAGAAACAGTAGATGTACATAATCTTGACATACCAATATAATTTCGGATTTGAGTCTCTTCTTATTCTTCTCCCGTTCTTATCCCACGCTATGTGAAGCAACACAAGATGTTTTCCTCTTCCACTCCGCTCTATTACTAATCTCAGTACCCACACCTTTAATACGCATATCATACTTCACGCAGTCCATCCATACCTTTTTCTGCTTTCCTCTACCTTAATATCCATCCACACTCATGCTCAATACTAATAACTAATTCGATTTGACTATCTATTCTCAATACTCGTGCAATCACTTGATTGAGTGTTGAAAACTGTTGATGTAGCTTATGTTACTCTCTAAACGTCCAGTTAGTGTGTGCGTATGCTGAGAGACAGGTCAGGCAGGTCAGGCAGGGCAGGCAGGGCAGGCAGGGCAGACAACACACAAAAAATATGCTGAGACGCAGACACATTCGCGCAGGTTGACATACATACTCGTAGTACGGGACGTAGCGTTGCATTTTAATTAGTGTGTTTACGTCGATCTGCAGAGTTGCCAACATGTCAACATTTTCTGCCGCCTATATCACCTGTCTCTCAGCATACGCTCAGGCTTACAGTCCTATGAGTTGTAGTTTCAAGTGTTTAAACTTTGACCTAGCAGGTTATTAAGAAGAACATCACATGCAACTAAATCTTGATTTCTTTTGTTACAGGCACAATGAAGGCGACATTGGTCACTTTAGCGCTATGTAGCGTCGCACAATGCTTTCATGTCAATCAGCAACCGTCTTACACGCCGCTGTACACGCAGGATATTATTCCTGGCTTCCAATCTACAGGACCTGAGGCCAGTTTTGCAAACATTTTGCAATATGGACTACCAGCGCAAAGATTACCTGTCAATGGATTTGGGTAAGAATTATAATGGAGATTAAGGTGCATTTTAATTCATAAGATGCAGTGATAGATACACTTTGTATTAGCCGATAATAACGCAGGTATCAGTTATTAAATACCGAGATGTTTTTTATAACAAAATTTATTGTATCTTATTTTGGTAAAGTGTCCCATCATAACTTAGCCAACTGAAATATTTCTTGGAAATTTTATATTCTAATCTACCACAAGATATCTGAGGGAAATTAGTTTAGATAAGTAATTTAATAAGCTACAAACGTAGCTCATTAAATTTACTTTACTTTATTAAATTAGTAAAAAAATCATCGTTAGCATTTATAAAATAAGTCCTTCTTTATAATAGGATTAACAAAGTAAGATATTACAGTCGAGTAAACTTACGACATGGGCTATAAAAAAACGTAAGCAATATTAAGTATTTAATAATTAAGTTAGAAATGTACATTATTTTGTTTCAGCCTCAATAAGTAACAGAAATATGTAACACGCTGTCACAATTTGCACTTTGTCTGTCACTAACATAATTTGCACTTTATGAACCGACAGCGATAAACCGTTATTACAGCCATCATTAGCACTTCGTGAAATTGGGTTCGTCGATTGCTATCCAAATAGGGTTTCGTTAGATTGGATAGTCTGCCGAAAAACATGAATTTCAATAATCATTTCACTTCACTTCAATATTCATTTCATAATGTTTAAGAAAAAAAAAACAAAATTTATGTAGGTATATTCAATTAAATATTTTGAGAATTTTAGCAGGTAGTTATCATTGTTTATATAATACTAGATTTCCGCCCCCCGGTTTCACCCGCGTTCCTGAGGGATCTTATCTTTTCCCGGGATAAAAGGATATGTTTTATTCTAGGATATGATCTACCTGTGTGCCAAGTTTTATCAAAATCCGTTCAGCTGTTTTTGCAACAAACATCCAACCTTATAAACTTTCACATTTATAATATTAAGTAAGGTTAGTAGGATTGCACTACATTTTGTTGCTAATTTGAGCTCTATGTCGCATGTCTATGTGTTGTAAAGTGCACTGATTCTTTCCTCAGCAACTCAGCGCCCAGATCTTCACTTCAAGGCAACAGACCAGACAAAAGGTTACCTGTTACTCATTTGTGATCATGACTAAAAAATAACACACTTATGTATATTTACCAAGTAATGCTAACATGCTAACAACTAATACTATATGTTTATTATAGAGTTTACAATTAAGTATATTTTATATCAGAAGTCTGACAAATATACATATGGAAATTGTAATAGAAGTTGAACTAATTATTTTTTACAAGCTTTATTGTTTATTTACAATGTATGTATGATTTTCCGGGGTGAATCTTGCAACTCAATTTTGAAGCAGATATCTTTAACCGATTGAGCTCAAATTTTGTATACACGTTTAGTTTGGATGACAATGCATGGTCAGCTGTCGTTCATACGTCATTCTAAATCCAACATGGCGGAACACCTAAGATAGCAGACTATTATTTTTTAATGCAATCCTACAATATGGGTATCAAATGAAAGGGCTTCCTTAGAATAACTCAAAAATAAAGTGACGTCACTCTGAATCCAAAGCATTTTGTTTGTTATAAAATGTTTTTAAAAAAGTTTTTTTTAACTTATAACTTTATTCTATATGCAGGTACAATAAAAAAGTTTATTTCATTTATTTTATTTAAATTTTACTAAGCAATAAACTTGTAATAAACTAAAAAATTATTTACTATTTAGGTACTCTCATCTTGGTAACCTTTAAACCTTGTAGGTTACATTACAGTATTTACACAATAATGTCCTACGGAGTATATTTTTTTTGTAGGGTAAGGTTGTTTTCGTTCAATATACTACTCGTTCTAGCTATTTGTGCCTCTTTACAGTTTACTTACGTCGGTTGTATTTTTAGTCCGACCGACCATTCATCATCTAAATCAAGGTACTTACTTGCAGGTACTTAAGATTTACAAAATAATACATAATAAAAAAAAACTGTCAAATCAAAATCAAAATTCAAATAATTCGGGTGTTTATTACTTACCTTTAAATACACACTAGGTGTATTTTTGTTAGTATTAACCTCCCATAGTACAAGCATAGTTTGGGGGCCAGGATACAATGAACACCGTGTTCTCTTATTCAAATAAATTATACGTTACCTTATATTATGATAATATAACCCTAAAAGTGATTACCTATCTATCATAGAATATGATAACAAGTCTATCAATAAGATCACATTGTAAAGGGAAATCAAAGATTTTTGGATTTGATTTAAACATAACGGAATCATAGTTTGTCAATAATTAGAATAACAAAGTAAATAATTGTATGAAGTTTAGCCATCAGGTACAGACTTTAAATTTTATGTACATATTATTATAGTGTTTCACAATTTACAGTAACCTTTAGGTAAAATAACAGACAAAATTGAATAAGATTTTCACAAGTCGTCACAAGTTCTTTTAATCAAATTTATTGGTATGATGTTTTTCTCAGACAGATAGGTAGGTATAATTATTTACTGATACTAATTCCAATCACTTTAAAGTTATAATTCGTTGCAAATAAAAACTCACTAACACGATTTGTGTTTTAATTTACTTCACAGAAAGAATTACCTGCTTGAATTAATATAATTTTATTTACTTACTTTAGAGCTAAATGCATGTAAATATTTCTAACATTGTTAAATTCCTATGTACAATAACTGCATGAATAATATTTATATGGATGGATAAACACTCACACAAACATAGTTTTACGATTTCACTAACATTTGTAACAGCTTTACGATTTTACGATTTCACTAACATTTAGTCTTTTTCGCGTAGTTTCAGCAATCCTCCGCCGCCGATTGGTGCAGGGCAAGACCCGGCAACATTAACCTGTGGTTTGAATCCACCGTTTTGTGCGAGGTCCCGCTATCGATCTCTAGATGGAATATGCAATAACCTGGCACGGCCAATATGGGGCACACCCCAGACACCATACGGAAGATTGGTTCCGTACAATTACGCTGACGGTACGTTTCATATCCCAATCAATATAATGTAAATACGCATCTCTCCACACAATTCGCTTTTGAGAATTCTCTAAAAGCGATGCTTGGGCACGTATTTGGTTTTATTTGGGGTTTCCCTGCTTATCCCTTCGTATTATTTCCGTATTTGCTAAAACGGAACCCTTAAGGCCGCAAAGCGATACAATTGTTCTGCTCAAGGCCCTCGTTTGAACTAATCCCTATTTGGTGAGTGACTTGCTTTGATCATATTAGTTAAATTATTTCACAGTAACTACAAGATGTCATTCCTCTATTTTCAGTACAAATATATTATTATTATGATTTTTTTATCACAAACAATTATTTTCATAATTTGTACCATATTAACATAAATCATTTAAATAAGCTGAGAAAGAATTTGACAGAGTATTCATTTCACATTTATGAATATAGCTTTGCCGTTGTTAGACAAATCCGAACATATCCATTCCATTATCGATATCAATCAATCACTTGAATGATTCCATTTCTTATCGACTTCCTTTTATATTGTGTTTAGTTATTAGAAGCTGGGATTTATTTCATAGATTGTTTATGGACAGATTATTTTGTTATTTTAGAATAAAATATTTTTCTATAATGATTCCAACCGTATGCATATGTGACTTCAATTGTAGCCACCAAATTGTTATAATAATTTCGTGTTGTGAGCAGGCAGACGGGTACCTGATGGTAAGTGACTACCGTCACCGATGGACATTAGAAACACCAGAGGAATTTCAATGTATTATTACCAACCTTTTAAAATGCATAGAAGGTAACTGGCTCACAAGTACACCTGCTGAAATGTTTCGGTAGGTGCTTGACTTGGCTACCAAGCCAGCCAAGTACCACCATGCTATGGTCTCCTCGCGATATTTTTCTTCATCGAAAACTCAATATCAAATCCTTCCAAAAGACCTTCGCCACGGCATTCAAGGTCACTACTACAGCTATTATCGCTAAAACTAAATATAATTTTAGTCTATTTTCTATTTGCTACGTTTGAGAAAATTCCAATTTACTATTTGCTATATGGCTACAAACTTTCTGCATATAATCAGTTCTACAACCCTCCACTTGAAGTCGATTATAGATATAGATAGATCATTACTAGTAACATTGAATGCCGCCGAAAAAGTCGTAGGTTCGAACCTTAGAATGTGTTTGAGCTCTTGGGAAAGGAAAAATCGTTAGAAAACGTTACCACATTTACAGCGTCCTTTGTATATACCTATCAAATGCAATGCTTGTGTACGTATGATATTGTTTATTTTAAGTTAATATATGGTAGTACCTATCTACTTATAGGTATAAGCGCATGGCCAGTATCGAAGACAGGACACCCTCTACCAAATGCTCGTGAAATGAGTCTTCTGCTCTTTCCGGACAGGCAATTGTTGGACAACATCTTCAATCTGAACACACAGCAATGGGGACAAATCATCACTCACGATATGTCCTTAACTACTGGAGTTGCACAAACGCGTAAGTATTTTTTTTAAAACACTAAGGTAACAAGGTTACTGCTAACGGTTTGTGTTGCCCACTGAAAAAATCTCTTCATAATATAGATATTAGTAAATCATTTTCTGGGAATAGTGATGACTTCAAGTAGTAACAGTCTAAAATTTAGATTATTTCTTTATTTTAATAGAGAGGCTATTCAATGGAAAGAAGATTCTTGAAGCATTCTTTTTTCCAGGAAATTTTAACTTATACAACATTTTCAATATTTTTTCTCGGCTGTAACTTTTACAAAGTAAGAAGCGATAGCATAATATGAGTATTCAGCTATGAAATTTCAAGATTTTTTAATTTTTTTCCAATAAATGAGATATTTAATAACTTATTTTATTGTAACAATTTGATTTAATTGAAGCTTTATTCTTAACTCATATTGAAAAGTTAATAAAATCACCACTAACTTACCCCTGATAGCTTCAGCAAAAGCTTGGCAAACGGCGAGTTAAAGCCTTAATATTGTTATTGTGATTTAGGTAGGATAAATTGAATGCTCGGATTTTATGTTTGATCCGATAGGATCAAACTCTTTTTAAATTATTTATATTGTACTTATCCAGCTTTTTCCTGTGATGTCGGCTGCGTGAAATTCGTTTATCGCTGTATCGTAAATAAATAAATAAATAAATGTATGCTTAGATCTTTAAAACTACGCAACGGATTTTGATGCGGTTTTTCATTGATAGAGTGATTCAAGAGGAGAGGTTTTAGTATATAATCTGTCAAGTTTTTGTATACATTGGCTAAAATATAATGACATTTTGTTGGAGGTGTCCGAAAAAAATTAGCCGTCTGGGAGCTTTCAACGAAAATGCTGCCTTTGTGTATCTTTATATAGGTCTACAAAAAAGTATGCGATGGCATATGTCTATCTCTTAAGGATAACATATTATATCCTTTCTAATGCATTAAAAAATGGGCAATTATAAAGCGGTAATTGGAAAGCTATTTATAAAAATACGGTATTAATGCCTATCATTAAAGCTAGTTAGTTACAAATAAAATCGGTGCAGCAGCAAGCAGATAGATAGACAGATAGCGTTTCGCAGTGGATAAAGATCGACTGAACATATATCATGAGTGACTAAGAGTTTGTGACGTTGACGAAGGCTCGATAACGACTGAGTGCTGGAATGTGGTATTGAATAGAGCTGAATCTGTAAGGAAATTTATATGTATAAATAAATAGACATAGTATAATACTGGCACTGCAAAGTATTATTGATAGAGTAAAAAAAAATATTTTTAAGATTTTTTTAAACACCACGCTGCTTCCAAAGTAACAATGTTGATTGATTGATTTTGTTTATACAGATTATCTCAACAATGGTGAGTTCATTTTTGTATATTTGGTAGGTGACCCGCCCACCTATGGGAGATACCTTAAGTTTGTCGTACTACTTACCGAACATCCTGTATATATTTTTGATTTAAATTTAGTGAGTTTTCAATTTGGCTACAAGCATAATTTACAATTAACTTAAAAATTGTATTTCACAGTTCAATGCTAGAAGTTATTGTAGTGTCTTAACAGTTAAATTTTCATTAGTCTTACGGAAATTTCCATTTAAGAAACGCTTTTAAACTGCAAACAATGTTAACATCGGAGTAACTGCCTTGCAATAGGCAATTTCTTTGTGTTCCGATAAGATGAAATTTTATGGAGATAATTTCCTTTCAAGCTCGCTGTTAGCGTAGCTGCTACTTTCAATATCACCAATATTCTTTTTGTACTGTTTGTACAATACACGTATTTTATTTGCTTATATCCACATAGAATCGTATTTTACATTTACAAAATACAAAAATGTTTATTCACTTTAAATGATTTTACAATTTTCAGTACTCGAAGCCTTCTTTTAAGTATGAAATACCTGTATTAGGAGGCATCACTCTTCCATATCATACTTTATTATTACTTTATATTTTATTTGCTTACATCACCATAAGTAGATAGAATTTATAAAAATACATTATTATACATTAAACACTATTTCTAGTTTCACCAGTTCTGCGTGAAATGGATTTTAAATGTAAATTACCTAATGTATAAATACAGATTTAAATCTACGTACGAATTAAATCTCATTGAAATCCGTTCGCCATTACGATGTGATTGAATACATATACATTTTTGTACTTCTAAACCATTCTTAGTTATAACCTAGCCTATAATAAACTCCGTATACATTTTTGTACTTCTAAACCATACGAATAAAAAAGCCTATGTAAATAAAACAAAATAATCACTATTAAATTTATAGGGAACTACTGTCATAATATTTATCCTAAATGGTTTATATTAATTTAGGTACTTATTCCACACATCATAAGATCAAAATTTTATTTTGCAGATAAGGACCAGGTTACCTGCTGTGATGATAATGGACGTCTTGCAATTGATGCAACTAGAAATCCAGTTTGTGCTCCAATAATAGTTCCACCTAATGACCCTGTCCACGCCCCTCAGGGTACTCAATGCTTTAACTTCGTGAGGACAGGCACAACCAGGGATAGAGGGTGCACTGCTCCAAATGCTCCTGCCGAACCGGTTAATATAAATACTTTATACAGATAGGCTTACATATATAATAAATGTACAAAATATACAATCCATATAATATAAGAAACTTCCTCGAGGCTGCCGCTGTTGCCGGTCGGCAAGGTTCCCAGCAGGCTGGCAGCATTTTCTCGATATGTTTAAGTTTGATCAACCTTACCATGATCAGTGATGATCTGGCCAAAAGTGGTGACCACACAGCCAAATATTTGCTTAATAAGAGTTTATTCAATGTGAATGAAAGTTTGCTGAATGTCCACAGGATATTTGCTTTTAAAATATTTTAAGAACGCGCAATATTACTAAATGGATAGCGAATGTCCTGTAGGATTTTGTGTTCTGGATAGGTTTAATACATATTTGAAAAAAAAAACTGTATAAAGTGAAACGCATTAATTTACATGACTGACTTAAAAATAAAACACCATTTTATCACACTGACGGGTCTACTGAGAATAGAAATTAATAGTGTTATTTTTTATTTCAGATTACAGCAGTAACATCATTTATGGACCTTTCATTGGTGTATGGTAACAATCAAGGACAAGCTACCCCTATCCGTTCATTCCAAGGAGGACGTCTTCTAACTGTACTAAAAGGAGGACGAGAATTCCCTCCATCTGACCCTAACATTACCCTTACTTGCGAGTCCGCACAATCACCTAATGAGCCTTGTTATTTAGCTGGTAAGTTAAGCAGTGAAAGATTATGCAGTAATTGAGTCGGCCTCTCGCAAGTTTTGCTCTTAATGTTCTAAAGACCTATAACCGAGGTTTCATAAGGTTCTTTCGGCTCTAATATGTGTGCGTTCACTATAAACGTCAATTGGCTACGGATGCCCCTTACCATTACGGAATTACTAAAAAAGAAAATATGCAAAGCTGTAAAGCTCTATTTATTTAATATAACATATAATTTTATTAGTTTATTTAGTTTCGTAATAAAACAAATTTATCAAATGTAAAAGATGTGGCAAATTCTAACAAAGAATTAACAATTCCGCATGATCTAATTATTATTTTTTCCTGGCGGGAGTTTTCACATCAAACCAACATTTCTATCCACTAAAACCCGCAAGGATTTCCCAGATAGGTACTATACCATGACACAGTTGAATTACTAACTTAATACTCGAGGTATGTATTTGGGTAATTTGTGTACCTGCTTTATGTGATTTATCACTTGGGGCTTTGTCGAATTCTCGGTTCTACCAAATATGCAATTTGTTTTGAGATTATGCGGTCAAAGTGATGTCGTATTACGCGTGCAGGTAATATTTGCAAGCATAAAACATTTGTAACGAGGTGAGAGACGTCATTTGGCGCAATGTTGGAGGGCTCATTATCTTTTCCCATAATAATAAAAATATAGATTCTGATGTGTTTTTTCTGTCTGCAGCTGTGAATACTAATGGAACATCTGCTTCCGTACTTTCTGTAATGTTTTCAGGGCTGTAAGATTTTATTTTGATTGCAGGGGATATAAGAGTGAATCAGAACCCACAGCTGACTGTACTGCAAATTATTCTGTTGCGTGAACATAACCGTCTTGCTGATTCCTTGAGACTACTCAACTCACACTGGAATGACGAGACTCTTTACCAGGAAGCGCGCCGGATACATATCGCTGAGTATCAGCATATCAACTATTATGAATATCTACCAGGACTCCTTGGTAAGTGTTTATAAACGGTTCCATAATTATTAAATTTCTTTTAAAGTTGCATTCAGCCATTCCATACTCAGCTCATCTCACGTTAGAGTTCCGTTAAAATTAAATCAAGTAAATGAAGAAGATATCTGAAGCTGATAAATTTGTTTCAGGTTTCAAAAATATGGTAAGAAATAAACTAATCCACCCTGGAGCGCATGGTTACGTCAATGACTACAATCCCAATGTAAACCCTTCAATATTGGATGAGCATGCTACTGCTGCCTTCAGGCATTTCCATACTTTAATCCGGGGATATTTGAAGTAGGTTACATTTTATCGACGATTACAATTTAATTTAATTTTTAGTTCTTTCTTTAAATTCTAGTGCTTTTTCACAGGTTAATAGCAGAAAACCGCCATTTAGATGGTGCTGTCCGTATCAGTGATTGGTTCAACAGACCCCTACTTGTAGAGTTGCCTAACGCCTTTGACGGCTTAGCGAGAGGTCTGGCCACTCAGAAACAAGACAACAGCGATCAGTTCTGGGATTCTGAAATGACGCAGTTTCTCTTCAAGTAAGCATTAATTTAAAAATTAATGGACACTACTGGTCGAAATTTGTTGATAAAATTAATTTATTGATAAAATTTAAGCACATCAAGAAATATCGGTTAATAATAATATACGAAATTCTTAAATTATATCAACTCTTTACTCCTACTGAAAATAATATTTAAATTTAAATAGAATTGCCTGATCTATGGGACTGTTTATCAATTCACTTATAAATATCACCTGTTTCTGCTAATAACATTTAACAGTTTAGATGTCTGTGTTTACGTCAAACGCAAATTTATCGATGGGTGGTAAACCCACCACCCATCGAAAACATTGCGTTTGACGTAGAGTGGAACTTGGTGTCACAGAATGGTTACAAAAACTATAAAATAGCTGACACGAATATCGATACTAATATTTACTTAATACGTATTCAAAATATAATCTCTACAGAGCTATCTGTCATCAAACACATAATGGCTGATTCTAGCTACAGTTTAATAATTATACTGAATATATCCTTATAAATATACCAATGTTATATATATAGTAGTTTATAAAACTTTTCACGTTTTCACCAGGCGTAATAATACGTTTGGCGGTGACTTAAGAGCGACCGATATTCAGAGAGGCCGCGACCATGGACTTGGAAGCTACGCGGCAACGAGACGTGCTTGCGGCCTGCCTGCCCCCAGAACTTTCCACGACATGCTAGACTATATCACAGAAGAGGTAAGATAATTTTATTGATCATAGAACTGTAAAGGTTTAAAAAGCACTGGAGACATTTATTCTTCAAGTTACATGTTTTAGAATGAGAACAAACGATATCTATACTTATTTTCTAAGTTAGTGTGAAGATTCATTATTTGTCGTTGAAACAACTATTTTTAATAGTCCAAGGAGGAATCTAATAATTTATTCTACTCTATGCTGCTGACACTGTTTGGAGGAAAAAAATTCGTTATTTCGTGACACTTTAAAATTCGAACCAATTAAGAGTTAAGACGAAACTGCTAAACTTAAGTCTCTTTGTCTTTATTTACGAGGAAGTTAGGAGGAAGGAAGTCTAAAGTCGATTTGTAATTTGTCACTTTGCTGAGATTTTTTAAATGTTCATAATCCATTTAATATTTACAACAAATGTACAAAATATACATGCAAATGTACAATTACAATACATAAAAAACATCTTCGAGGCTGCCGCTGCTGCCGATCGGCAAGGTTCCCAGAAGGCTGGCAGCGTTTCCTCTTTGGATGGCCAAGCTGATGCGTTGGCGGAAAAAGCTCCCCGCCCGCCGGTCACCCGAGGCCTCGAATTGTAATTGTTTATAAAACAAAACCAAACCATATTGGAATAATTATTTTGTAAAACCATTACTAAATATTTATTATTTTGCTATAAAGACATAACGACAAATTTCAAATTTCCAGCAAAATACCTAATAAATATTCAGTTATTAAGGCGATGATAGCTCAGTGTTAGTGACGTTGGATAGCGTGACGAAGGTCGTAGCTTAGAATCCTACACTAAGCTTGAGCTTTCAGTGAAGGAAAACATCGTGAGGAAACCACAACACGATGGTAGGGTAATTTGTAGTACTCGACTGGCTGGCTATAACCCTCAAGTTGCCTTTAAGGCATTTTTATAAGGAGTACAACAGATTGGCGATCCCCCTGGTATTGCTAATGTCTAGAGGCGACGGTAGTTACTTACTATCAGGTAACACGCCTGCCTCGTTGTCACTAGTGGTATTAAAAATAAGGTGTAAATGTTACCTATTTTGAACTTAGGCGGATGAAAAGATTTATGTAAAATATATTCAGGTCTGCGCGTTCTCCACGAAAAAGACCCCATTCATAGCAGCACCAAAGTTTTAAAACACTCCTCTCACCATTTTTAAGAGTATCGGGATCCTCGGTGTTGACATTGCGAGTGATGTCCAGTTTCGAGGTCATTTGGAGAGCAAAGCCAAACTGGCTTCGAAAAAACTGGGTGTGCTAAATAGGTCCAAGCAGTATTTCTCACCACTCCAGCGGCTGCAGCTCTATAAAGCGCAGGTTAGGCCGCATATGGAATACTGCTCACACCTCTGGGCTGGCGCACCCGCTTACCAGCTCGATCCACTTGCCTCGGTTCAAAGACGGGCCACTCGTATCGTTGACGATCCCGAACTCACCAGCGGTATAGAGCCTCTCAGCCTTCGGAGAGATATTGGCTCTCTCTGTGTGTTCTACCGTCTGTATAACGGGGAGTGTTCTCAAGAACTTTTTGACTTAGTGCCATCGTCACCATTCTACCATCGCACTGCTCGCCGGCGATGTGGAGCTCATCCTCATATCCTCGAGCCGCCTCGTTCGTCCACTGAACGATTCAGTCGGACGTTCCTTCTGCGGACCATTAGGATGTGGAATGAGCTCCCCATTACGGTATTCCCTCAGCGCTATGATATGGGGTTCTTCAAAAAGGGCGTAAAGAGAGCTCTTCAAGGTCGGCAACACATCGGCAATCACCCTGGTATTGCAAATGTCCATAGGCGGCGGTGACCACTTACCATCAGGTGGACCGTCTGCCTGTTTGTCAACCTATTGACATAAAAAAAAAATATCCCCGGACTAATTCCGAAAAAAAGAACAACTAATCTATGTATGAGTATATTTGTTATTCAAAGCAATATTTATAACATTTAGAAAATGAAAAAAAAATCAAAAATTGCAAGATATTCAATATTAATAATAAGGATTAACTATCTGGAACTATCTTCAATCAAATCAATATGTTCTCTAGCTTCCTAAATATTAGTTACTCATGTAATAATATAAATAAATATAGCAGTGACTGCCATCGTTTCATTCCAGCTTAGGAAATCTTGACTTGTCTCGGTTCTCACCCTCAAGATAAATGTATCCTTGCAGATAATCTTCGACCATAAACTTTATTTACACAGTTTATGTTAATGTGTTACCCTTTATACATACAAATGATCCCAGATTGAGATCTCGGGCCTCATAAATTTTTATGGAAATACGCAGTCGAATTTTGATAAAACATCAATACAGAAATCTATTGTTTTACAAAATTAGACCGAGCCCTTAAAGTGACGCACAGTAAAGGAAGCCGATCATGTTCCTGTACGACGTGAGTCAGACATGGACAAAAGAAGACCCGAGAAATGAAAACTAGCCAGATAAATTTTTCGCCCCCGTAAACGCTCGACACTAAAAATCGAAATTGTTAGCCATCCAGATTATAGAGCCATCTGACTGACACTATGAAACATCCATCTCCATATCTACATCGGATTGCATCATCATTTAACTCTTATTATTTTATTTTAGAACTTGCATGTCCTCCAATCACAATACAAGACTCTCGACGACGTAGAGTTGGTAGTAGCTGGAAGTCTGGAGAATAATGTACCGGGAACTCTAGTTGGTCCCACTTTCCTATGCATCCTCACTGAGCAGTTCTATAGAACGCGTGTTGGGGACCGGTACTTCTACGAAAACGGAGCAGATACTGATACAGCATTTACTCCTAGTAAGTATTACGATCAAAGGGAAAAGGAATTTTAAAGCATAATACAGATAGCAATCGGCAAGAAAGTCTTGCTGATAAATTAGGTTTACTGATTAATTTGGGTTAGAGGTAACATGAGCACGTACGCAAACGTCAGACGTCAGATATACAATACATATAAATGAAAACATGACCTCGATATGATTTTAGATAGTGCAATGAAGAAGAATTTCTGCATTAAGATTGAAAATGTTTTATGATTTTTTTTATTGAATAAATTTAAAAATGTGTTTACCTCGATTTCATTTGTTTTAAGACCTTAGGAATTTCCAATGATACATCAACGAAGCAATGCAAATTTGGAACTTTTTAAATACTATTTTTTCAATCGCCAATGTTTACATTATTACTCTATCATCTTAATTATTGTTTCAATTTGATTATAAAAAATATTTGATCAATTTAACCACTGTGACAGGTCAGCTGGAAGCTATCCGCCAGGGTGCGTCGATGGCTCGATTATTCTGTGATAACGGTGACAACATACGCTTCATGCAGCCAAAAGCTTTCAGACAAATTTCACATGAGTAAGTGTCCGTATAATTTATTATATAGAACCAGCTGTTTCCGTAGTTTCACCTGAATAAAAGTATTCTATTTCCTTTACCGGGGCTCTATCCTTCGCCAATTTTCATCGAGTTATCTAGGAGTTTAAATTTATCGAGATTTTAAAAGCCATTGAAAAGAGTTCTCTTTGTCACGCTATGGCTGTGAAGTGTGGCTTGTACTTGAGAAGTTACTTATTGATTATATTAAACCAATATATGTATTTTTTTTTCAGAAACCAGCTAGTGCCATGTGAAAAATTACCGTTCATAGACCTCAGTTTATGGCAGGATGCAAGAGGGCATTACAAATAAAACTATTAAACTCATAGATACTAATAATAGTTACTTACCGTAATAGTTACCCGAAAACAATGTTATTTATAATTTATTTTATACTAAAGCCACCCCAAAATACAATTTTAACTATTTGCAGCTTTAGTATACAATATATAACCCAGCGTAGATTGTAAAAAAATACCCATCGGACAGGAACAAAGATAAAATATTTACACAAGTAGATTGCAAAGATTTCGTTTGGGAATAATAATTCGCAGGATATTTTGATCTGTATGCTAGGTATGGAAATGATAATTAACTCAATAAAGTGCTTTCTTTTTTATACTTTCACACTGCCTTGAGCTTCAGTTACATTATAGTTATAAATTCTGTTAAAAATAATTGAGAATTGTAAATAAAATATATTACTATAAATAAAAAGAAAACTGTAAAATGTAGGTAAGTTTATTATATTATGAAAAATCTATACAATATTATAAATTATTATTACTATATACGCTTGGCACCCTCATAAAAGATTCAGCATGTTTGCATTGTCGTTGTCTGAAAGCAACTGCTTTTCCTTAAAGAGCTTGCAAAGTATTCACATCCCAATTTGTTTAGATATGACTAAATTATCATTTGTTTATATTTTTAAGGAGAATAAATGCATATAGGTACTTTGCTTATTTATTCGTGCCGGGTGTGGTAGGTGCTTTTTCGCAAAGTTAGTTTTATTCTTCGATTTTATTTTCTATGCAAAACATACGCGCTGTGATTTTACATTCTCAAAATTATAAAGATTCATTTTATTATTTGAAAAGAAAGCAAATCAATATACATAATCCATTTAAAATTGTTGCAACTTAATGAAAAATATTTTTCGACAGCTTCATGCTTTTATTATCCAAACACCTAAATATTTAAAATTGCCATTAAAAAGTAATGATTCATGTATTTAGTATTTGTGAATATAAATTTATGTAGTATCATAAGTAATATTAAATATTATTGAGTATTTTTTTGGATTTATATGTAAGTACTGTAAATAAATCTTTTGGAATTATTTAAGATTGGTTTTGTTATTTTTAGGGATTTTGAGACATAAAAAAATTAGTTCCTTTATTTTTTTAAATTAAGTAAAAATCAGAATTGAATCAGAAATACTGAAAATGAATGGTTTATTATCATAAAATAATTAAAGTTATAATAATGAAGTGTAACCAATAATATTAACTAATACACCAAAAAAAGTTAAATTAACTACATTGCTTGCGAAGAAGATCCAGGAAGTGGTTCATCTTTTTTCGCCCAGTCATATTTTGATGTTGATTTTACTTTCTTGATAATTTATTTTTCTTTTTTTATCTATCTATCTATACATATCTATAAAAGGAGAAGTCCTGACTGATCTATCCACGGCCAGCCTAAAACCCTTAGACCTAGAAAGCTGATTTTTTTCCCAGGTGTTGTTTTTAAACCTTGACCGAGGAATAAGAACGGATTTTTCGAACTTCAACCTTTAAGGGGCTGAAAAAGGCGTTGAAAGTTTGTATGAAAGTCGGTCATTTTTGAAGCTAGAATCATGAAACTTTGTTTTTAGACTATCAATTAAAAATAAAGAAATACGTGTTTTAGCGTTCCCTATAATTCCACCTCTGAAGGGGTGAAACGGGGGTTCAAAGTTTGGAGTTATTTCCGTTTCTTGGTATGAAAAATGAGAAGGACTGACTCATCAACATCCAGTGTTAGGCCTAGAAAGCTGATTTTTTTCACAGGTAATGTTTTTAAGATGTAGACGAGGATTAAGAAAGATTTTTTAAAATTCAATCTCAAAGGATACGCGGGTGAAACCGCGGGGCGGAAAGGCTAAGGAATTCACTAAATGGCTTGACGTAAAAAAAAAATGCGTAGGTGTTCGGAGAGCGCGCCAACGAGTAATCACATACGCGCGATACAAATTAGGAATCAGCAAACACACACTGAGTAGTTGAGTTAGCGTAACAACGACGATGCCGGCCGAGTGCTCACAACGCACACCCCCGCGACTTCTGTGCATCTTGCTTCCGCACCGCCCGCGCCCGAAGAGCTCCACCCGCAACCCGCCGGCGCCGATTGACGCGTATTTTGAAGAAAACGGGACAAAAATGGGATACGGGACACTCATACAAATAGGGTGACAGTCCCGTATATACGGGACGTATGGCAACCCTAGCTATAGGTATGCTTCTGAAGAAGAACAATGAGGTGCACAATTATGAAAAATAAAGAGGATTATAGAACATAAAAACTCTTGCCATGATAATCAACAAACGCTTAATCTTAATGTAGCTTAGTTTAAATCGATTAACGCTTGATCTTAATAATATATTATGTGGTCATAAAAAAACATTTTATTTTTCATATTTTATACAAAAAAACATTTTATAATAAATAAGAGTATTTTTCTAATACCACAAGTGATAGTAAGTGACTACCGTCGCCTATAGATTTTTACGAATTATAGAATAATTAACAAGATATTAGCAATACTAGGGGGATTACCAATATATTGTACACCTTATTACAATGCCTGTTGTCAAGTGAAATTGTCGGAACACACCAACAACAGGTGCTTGGCAACAGATTTTCAACATGAAGGTGGAAGCAAGCCAGTCGAGTACTACAAAGTACACTACCACCGTGCTAAAAGGAGCATATAGAAAACTGAGCAGAATGCAATCGAAAAAGAAAATGGGTATATGCTATCTATGGCCGTAAAGAGAAAATGCCACTTTGTATATCCTAAGACCCTCGGAACAATAACTAACATGGAAGCCGGGCTAAAATAAAAACCGAGTACTATACAGTTTATTCATTTATGTCAATTAGCATATCGTAATGTAGGAATGAAACAAAACATGGCTGTTTGTTTTTATTATTTTTGAACGTGTCACAAGCAAAATGTCAAATGGTCCTCTTTGGCCCTCTTATACTGCTAACAAATACAAAAGTTCTATCCAAGACGTCAAAATACTTACGTTGGCTATCAACTTAATTTTGTAGTTTTATATTTTGTTGATACGAGTCGGGAGTTTGACGAATTTACTAAGTGAAAAAAGCGAGTTAATTATTAATTTCTGTCTGAGAACGTGGCCAGAAAGTATATACGAGAGGTGTACAGTGCCCTGGACAAGATGTCTTGTGTTGTTGAAGGGTGTAAAGCCCATAGTTCGAGAAAAGAAAATGAGAACGAAACGTTAACATTTCATCAGTGAGTTTAGAGATATATTTTTCAATATTGGAAATAAAAAAGTGATAGACGATAAATAAAAATAGTACTTTATGCCCTCTACTCAAAAGAATTCACGTATTTGCTTTATTTTATGATTTTTCTGAAAAATAAAATTGTCGCAAGTATAGGTTACTAGTGATGTAAAAATGGTTATCGATAATCATTTCAATACTGTTGCAGATTTCCTAATGATGGTGAAATGAAAATGAAATGGAGTAAGTGCATCAATAGGTTTTTCTCATACAAACTTCCACCCCCTTTTCATCCCCTTAAAGGGTGATTTCTAGGATAAAAACTATCCTATGTTTTTTCCCGGGACTCCAACAATCCCTATCCGAATTTCATCTAAATCGGTTCGGCGGTTTAAGCGTGAAGAGGTAACAGACAGACAGACAGACACACTTTCGCATTTATAATATTTTATAATTATAATATTAATTAGTATTAGTATGGATTTTAATGATTAATAAAGACATTAAATTAATAATTGTAGTTTCATTTATACTTGTGTCAAATTCTTATCGTCTCTTTCCTACCACACTTGACTGATATTCTGAAGCCGAAGTTCCGTCGTGGTAAATCCGTTAGTAAACCAAAGCCACACTTGACAGATTATCCGTCGACAGCCAGCGCCTATACTGATAATAAATTATAATAACATGGGAATGTTAAGAAAAGGATAAACTATATTAATTAAAAAATATATAATAGAAAACTATTCTATCTATAGGTACACATAATAAAAATGTTACGGATCGCTGTCTGTACATGGAAGATATATGAGAAAAAATATTATTGTGTCCTTTATCAACGCAATAGCACCCAAAACAATGATTGTTAGAATTTTGTCTGTTTGTGCAAGCTAATCTCAGAAACGGCATATTCGGATGTGGTTTTCACAAATATATTGTGGTAAGCTTCACTTAACATTTAGTGTTTGTTTCATGTCAATCGGTTCTTAAATATAAAAGTTATGTCAATTTAAAGAATCACGTCGAACATTTGTTAATCCAAAATAAACCAAAAGATATGCCCAAAGTCACTATTCCACGCGGACGAAGTCGCGCGCACAGCTAGTACTAACTATATTTACTTGTTTGCTTTGATGACTTATATCGACACGACAATGTCGATGATAAGCCCATCACTAGCCAAAAAATAGCTTGTGACAACCTGCATAATAACGAAACAGAACGGTATTATATGTCTCTTTCCCACGCATTATTAACGTCGAAAGTAAAAAAAGGTAAAGTATATGCATTTCATTTCTTATTTTAGCCCGGCTTCCATGTTAGTTATTGTTCCGAGCAAAGACCTAACTGTAAACCAATCGATGCTGGATAAATACAATTTTAAATGTCTATCGTGCATCTAAGAATTATTTAGGACAAAATTTATTCAAAGCATTTATTATCTAAATTGAGAATATTTATTTATTTTATTTATTTATTCTGCTACTAAGTGTCAAATAATAATAGTAAGCAATTTTTTACATTTTAGTAACATGGAAATGAATTCTTGGCACAAGAATATTCTTTTTGGAGCCAATATCTGGTAGTACGTTTCCATGGCTAGGCAAATGTTTCCCTATAGAAGCAATCAGCATAATTAGGGCTATTTATCTTCGCTCCCAAGATTTTTGGGTCGGTTTATTAGACAAGCTTAATACTGATGGTTGGGATGTCAGTTGTATTGTTCCATTCCTATTGTTCAATTTGAGAAACAAAGATTTTATAGCGAATTTGATTTAAAGTAGATTTTATTATTATTATTAGGTATAAATTCATCGTCATTATTTCTCAACTATGGTAGTTATTACCGATGCAGTTTGGTTCCGCTTTTCTGTTTCCTAAGCCCCGTGGCGTTGCACAACAATACGCAGTCAGAATAGAAATGTTCCATTTACCGAACTGAAAATCCTTGTGATGGCATACTACACCTTTTCAAATTTACAGTTGTGCAGTAATTTAAAATTTTCATTATAATATGGCGCGCATTTTTTGATGAGAATACATTATACCTATTATGATTTATACATAATAACATATCTTTATTTTTTAAATAAAAACTACATATAGATTTCAGATACCATTTAATTGTAATAATAAGTTAAATGTATAATTCAGAAACCAATTATATTGAGAACCGAAGTCAAGCAGTGGTTATTAGTGGCTTTACCTCTAACTGGTTGGCGATCCCGTCTGGCGTTCCTCAAGGCTCACTGCTCGGGCCTCTACTATTCTTTATCTCTGATATCGAAGCTTGCCTTCTGAATTCTAAAATACTTTTATACGCAGACGATATGAAGATTCTTAAAGAAGTTCGTGATTTAGCTGATACTGTAGAGCTCCAGGCTGATTTGATGAGATTTGAAGGTTACTGTTACATAAATAAATTAGATCTCAATATTTCAAAATGTTTCTGGATATCGTTCACACGGAAAACTTCTATTATTGGTCATAGTTACCACCTCAAAGGCAAGCAAATTCTTAAAGTGAATGATGTAAAGGACTTGGGCGTAGTTCATGATTCAAAACTAGTTTTTGACAAGCATATTGACAAAGTTGTTACTAAGGCATCAAAGGCACTCGGTTTCATTATGAGAGCTTCGGCAAACTTTCGTTCAATAAAAACAATTAAAATCTTGTACTGTGCGTACGTTCGATCTTACCTAGAATACGCTTCTCAAGTGTGGAATCCTCGCTACTGGATATATAGTGATCGTATCGAAAGCATCCAAAAGCGTTTCCTCCGTTATTTAGATTTTAAGGCTTGGCAAAAGTCAGTCGATTATACGATCACCGCTGTCATCGTTATCATTTTTTACCATTGGAAGTTAGGCGTAATGTAAGTGATTTAAGCTATCTGGTGAAAATTGCTAATGGTACAATAGACTGTCCTGAACTACATTCTAAAATATATTTAAAAGTACCTACTAAAAACCGTAGAAAACCGCTCACATTATTCACACCATATGCAAGCTCAAACTATAGGCAGAATGCATACTTGTTAAGAGCCAGTCAACAGTTTAATGCACTCACTATTAATACTGATATGTTCTGCACCAGCGCTAACACAATTACTAAATCATTAGCTAAAGTTTTCTTTAAAGTGCACGAAATGTATTTAGTTTATGTTAGTTGTAGCACTAAATTTTTTTCTCCCATGATTATTATTTTTTTTTCATTCTCATAAAATATTTTATCTGTGTAGATTTGTAAATAGCATACAGTTACATAATAATGTTATTTATACTTGTATCAAGCTGTAAATCTTCCAATAAATAAAAAAAATATACCTTAACTTTAGAAAAAGATAAAAAAAAGGATAATCTTATAGTAACCAAAGGCGAGACATCCTCTCTGCAAGTGCGACTTAAAGTAGGCCTATAGGTACTAATTCGTCATGTTTTTCTGTTGTTTGCTCAGCACACAACTTCCTATTTCAACTTACCAATAGGAAACAAACTTCACCCATAAATCAATCAATAAACACGAAAATTCCGGGCATGAATAATTCGTATCGAAATTAAGCAAAATGCACGACCACTTTACAGCACAAAACAATAATGGCCAGTGGTAATGACGGTAGACACCACGGCAAAGATTGTGGGCTTAAATGCAAAATATTATGATAAAAGATGAAGGTTGAAAAGAAAACGCAGTGTTATTTTACAATAAGTATCAATAAATAACTTTTGCTTAGTAAAACGAGCATTAAGAACTCTTACTACTTGTACGTAATTTTTATGTAAAAAGTAATTAAATCTTAATCTATTTTGATAAAGTGTTTTTCAAGTAAATCAAATATGAATAATATGTGTATTTATTACAAGGCTTTGAAATAATCGAAGTATTTTGAAGTAAGAAGCTTGCCTTAATAACTTTTGAAAATAAAGCGAATTAAAAATACCATGCAAGATAGAAGTAAAAAAAAAACAATGCAATGAAAGAAGAAATTCTAATGAAACGTAATAATTATCCATGTAACTGTAAAAGTTTTGAAATACTGAAGTACTACTTAACATTTTGGGGGTAAATTCTACATAATTGCCGGAAATGAGACTTGGTAATGGGTAACGTAATTAGAAAGGCTTGTAAATATGTTCGTATTTAAATTATTGTGGACATGTAAGTGTTACTAAAGTAATTATGATGAAAATTCGTTCTTAATTTCCATACTTATTATCATTATAAATTAGAAGGACAACCACACATTGGCAATGTCCCTGGTATTGCTAATGTCTATAGACGGCGATATTCACGTACCATCAGGTGGCCCGCCTACCTGGTTGCGAGTTGTATAAAAAGCCTTTTTATTTTACTTATTTAAGGTTCACCAGCAGTTAGTAAATTAATGTCCCATTAATCCTACTAATCTTATCTTATCTTACAAATCTTACTAATATTATAAATGTGAAAGTTTGGATGGATGTATGTTTGTTACTCATTTACGCGAGAACGGCTGAATGGATCTGGATGAAATTCGGCATGGAGATAGATTATAGTCTGGAATAGCACATAGGCTAATTTTTATCCCGGGAAAAGATAAGATCCGTCGGGAACGCGGGTGAATATTATAAATGTGAAAGTTTGTATGTATGTTTGTTACTCATTTACGCCAGAACAGCTGAACGGATCTGGATGAAATTTGGCATGGTGATAGATTTTAGTCTGTAATAGCACATAGGCTACTTTTTATCCCGGGAAAAGATGAGATCAGCTAGTATTATATATGTGAAAGTTTGGATGGATGGATGGATGTTTGTTACTCTTTCATGCAAAAACTACTGAATGGATTTTAATGAAACTTGGCACACAGGTAGATCATATCCAGGAATAACACATAGGATATTTTTTATCCCGGGAAAAGATAAGATCCCTCGGGAACGAGGGTGAAACCGTGGGGGACAGCTAGTAATATATAAAATTCTTGTTCAAATAAAAATTACTAATCTAAATGGACAACTATTAAGGTAAACTCTATAGATTTGACTGCTTTACACTTATGTTATTTAACTTTACTCGTGATGTTTGTATAAAATAATAAAAAAGGCTTCTTAATTGCTATCAATTCATTACTTAGAGCCAGTCTTCTTAAAACTTTGTGGTAAGTCTCTTACCAACCGACATTTTTCGCGATCTAATCTCAAATGAGGAGTTCTATCTTTATTACTTGAGTAAATACGAAGACAAGCTGCTTAGGCTTAAGCTAAGGCGTGACGAGGAATTCTTGATTATAAAATATGATTATTATCCTTCTGGTAAATCCCACAACTTTAATCATAAATAAAGAAAAACTTTTCTAACTGTAATTATTACATTACTAAATAGTACCTAACTATTACATAATACTACTAATAATAATGATAGTAGATAGATGTGGTACATGCAATATTTTTTGATAACTGTATAAATATTTATTTTTAATCAATTAACGAACAAACACAACGTAAGCGAATGTAAAATATGCGAACTTCCGGAAACTCGTAAAAAAAATTAATGATGTTTGTTTTCACCGTTATCCTAGAAACATAACCATTTATTTTTTCATAAGAATAGGTTTCAAACACCTGAGTTGGAAATTAAATAATCCTTTTTCTGTTGTTCGACCTTACTTTTGGTATTTAGCCGTGATTTATGTTATTTTTATGATTTCCAGTTCAATCTTGTTTAAGTTATGTAATAGGTTGAACTCGACTACCTATTGTAATACAATGATATAAGCTAAAAGAGACAATCAGCAAAATAACTTCAACTGTCAAAAGCCCTGAAAGATCTGACATGAAAAAAAAACTACATTATACCAGCTTCTTGTTTGGCAGTGTGCCGCAAACAAGAAGCTACAATAATTTGAATTATCATTTTAATATTCGTTTGCAAATTATTGTATTATTAATAATTATTTTTTGCAATCTAAGATACGTTTTAGAAGTGCTGTATAAATTGTGAAGCGAATAAAACATATTAATCAATAAATGCCAATTTCTTTGTTTATTTACGAAAAGAATACGAAAATTAAAAATATTGTTGTGGTTGCCAATTTGTAGAATCAAAATAATTATTACTACGTGGAAAATATAATTAACTGAAGTTAAATGAATTAACCCAGGCGTATACCTACGTACATCCTAAAATAAACTAAAATATCAGCGTAACTGTATTATAATTAAAATAAATTTACTCAAAATCACAGAGAATTCTGGTAACCAATTTACATTACATAATGGGTAGGATTATGGATTACCCTTTGGAGATATTTACACCAAATCTAAATATTGTCTGTAACGCATAGGTACCTACTTAATATAATAATAGTCATACAATGGAATATGCGAGCTGTCTATATGTAGAGTAGGTAGAAATTTTGACAAAGTTATGTTAGCTTACGTCGTGTCTAGGAACTAAATAAGCCTTTATGATAATTCAAGTAGAAAACTTTTAGTATGAAGCAACATTTTTATTTTTCTGGAATATTTATGTCATTATTAGCCTGCGTAATTTATTCGCCTTCTAAAAATTCAAGTCGTATGTAATAATAAATCCTTTTCCCCTTTTGTTCAGTAGTCTTTGTTGTCTATTACAGTCGGTGAAAGTCAGTACTTATTCTCTTTTCATATGTAAAGTTTTACATTAGCATCGCTCAATAAATCCATTTTTGTGTACGAATCGGATTAAAAGGAGAGAAAGAAGTTTTCTTCGAAGCATCGTGGGCTAATTGCCAATTTAATATTCTTAGACCAGAGTAAATGTCTTGAAACTGTCACACGTTTAGGACTAACTGAACTGCTAAAGATTGACTATAATTGATCGAAAGTCCAAATCAATTAAATACCAGTTAGCTACAAATTAATTCGTTGTCAGTTCTATCACAAAACGCTAACCACAGCTTTCCTATTTGCTTCAATAGAATCGGCCAATAGTCGAAATTGACTATGTGTATTTAAGCACTTATTCGTTTTACACTTTTTTTCGAAGGCGTCTATTTTTCGGCCCACGCAGCCATATTACAGTCGGCAATAAATCCTTTATCATGGCACTTGTGGAATATGTTCACTAGTGATATTTTAGCCCGAATCCAATTTTCACGTCCGTGGAAGCAATTGCCAAATCCGGCTAAAGTAGGCTGTATGAAAGTGAGTTGGGACCTAAGTAACTTTTTATTGCATTCAGGTGCTTTTATACACATTTGAATTTATAAATTCTGGCTTTCGGCAGGTTATTATATTATATACAAATATTATGTTGTGTAGGATATGTTTCAGTCAATAAATAAATAAAATATTGCGAATAATTGCATTTCCAATGTAACTTCCTATATTTTATTGTGGACGAGACAGTGATATAGGTTAACAAATATTTTACTGACGTATCATGTGAACCTACTTGAGTTTATAGACTAAGAGTAAGTTAAATCAACTTTGTCTGAAGTAAAATGCAATTCAGCTCTTTGACTGCTTATGTTTTAGAGTTCCATCTAACTAAAAATTCTTGGTCTGGTCATGCCAACTGGAAACTAAGATTCGTGTTAGCTGTGTTATTGATATGAGCTATGTTAATCATTTTACGGAATCAGGAGGTTATTGACGACGTAGCTTTACAAAATTGTCTTATGGGACGGGTTTTATAAAGGCGAAGTTTATAAAACCCCTCCTTAACTATCGGAATTCAAACGCTTATCAACTCAGGATGAACTCATACCTAGAAAATACTTGGTTAAGTTAAGATACCAATTCTTAATTTAGCTCGCATTTAGGCGATGATAGCTCAATGGCGGTGACATCGAATACCGCGGCGAAGGTCTTGGGTTCAAATTCAAAATGTTTTATTCAAATTTGGGACACTTAAGGAACACTTATTGAACGTCATCTTATTGCTATTTTTTAATGCTATTGTTACCACCATTTCCAAATAAAGACCGGTCAGGAGAAGAAACGTTCGAATCCTACAATGAGGTAGAGCTTTTGGTGAATTAAAACCACGTGAGGAAACAATAGCACGATGGGAGGTTACTTTGTAGTAGGCTGGATACCACCCTTAAGTTGAAAAACTGTCACCACACCAAGCACCTATCGCTGTGTTCCGACAGCTGCCCTTGAGAGCCAGTCCCATCTAGGCTTTGTGTGTGTACCGGTTAGTAAAAATAAACATAAAAAAATTAAGGTTTAATTAAACACCACGATCAATCAATTTCAGTTCTAAAATTTGGGAAAGGTAAGGTACCTTACAATATAGACTGAGAGAATATATCTCGAGTAACATTGTATGAAATTTAATAAATGTCATCTCAATTGTTACAATTTCAATAGAAGTCAATATCAATACAATTCAAAAGCTTGCAATTTTATAGCGAATAATGTCTGTTCATTTTTAGGGTTCCGTGATTTCAATAAAATAACGGAACAATTGTGTATACCAACTGTTTCTTGTACGTTTGTCCATAGGTTAAACTTTTTGTCTGTACGGAACCTTTTTTGCAAGGCATGGTTAAAAAAAACCTACCTACCGTAGTACTAACTAGTGTGTCTTAAGAAAATTAACGAATTACTTACTTTGGTTTCTTGCAAAAAAATATTATTATAATTAATTTGGTGCTCTTTATTTGGGTCATGCCATTAATATCTAGCAATTAATGAGGAAGTTTAAATATACAGGCAAGGTAGATATTAATTGTCAGTTGTGTTACATATCAATCAGGTTCGGATTCCATTCAAATCCAAGAAAAAATTGCGAGTGAAATAATGACAAAAAATATTTCGGAAAAGTTGATCCACACTAAAAACCGATAAATTAGGTAATTGATTTTATACAATTTATTTCAATAATAAGCTTCTTATAGTTTAAACAAAAACACGACAATAATGATATTTCCACGATGGTACCGTACCCCCACGGCGTTTGTCCGCCTCGGACTTGGCCAGTATTTCAATACATCTGGACCAATTCAAAGTATAAGTTCACATCCGACTTTGAAATTATTTTATTTGATAAAGCATAGGATACTTTTAAACTGACTTCGAAAGAGTAGGTGTGCTAAAATTGTTCCTATCTATGCAAAACTCAGTTGGTTCCAATGAGTCTTTTGATATTTTTAAGATTGAAGTCTATAACAGCCTATTTTCTTGGCACTTATATTTCTTTTTTTTATTCGTTTATTGTTTTTTAAAACTGTATAAGTATGGTAGGAAAGTAGCTACCCATGATAACCATCACACATATCCAATATTTATGTATATTCCTATAAAATAGCATTATGTTGTTATAAAGGCGCATTACTAATACCTAATAATAATAATGGACTTGTAGCGAAGAGCCTCGACAAACACCTCGAGAGGCTCTCGCTCGGCGTTTGGATCATGGGTCAAATGCAGAAGGCAGTTATTCCGGCCACAGCTAAGATTGTCAGGAAATTCCTTTGTGTGCAGCCCTAACCACCGGTTATTAGGGCCCTGCCCCGCTGCCGGCGGTAGACTAGGATTAGTTTTTATAACATTATTTAATTTTTTTAATTTAAAACATTATATAAAATGTAATTCTTTTTATTGGGTTAGGTTTTTTATAAAAGTTTTAATTTTTAGGATAATTTTATAAAAATATTTTATAAGATTTACGAGAAATGAAGAGGATAATAATAATCCATATCTTATACATTTTCATCTCCATTGGTACGAGGAAAATTAAATTTCGTCCGACATGATATCTACTGTTGTGATCTTGGTATGCAGCCGGGCTCCAGGCAGCCACTGAAGTGTACGTCAATCAGAAATCGATAATTAATAATATTGTCTATTAAAATCGCTGATCGAACGTAAAATTGCTTGTAAACAAAATGTTGAAAATGTGTTATTTATTCCCAAACATTGTTTTTAGTTCACTATTTTAGTTACTTGTCCGTTAAAAGAAAACAATCCTTTGGTGCTACGGCTAGAAAATATATAAATTCATACCCTACATTACACTATCATCTTTACAGTAGACTGGTGTTATGTGCTATTAAATCAAAGTTTGCTCGATTTTCCTTTGTGTATTAATATTTATATTTACTCTAAAATATTGAGAAACAATTTTATATTTAGTATATATATATAATATTGATTGTTACGTGTAGTCGGAATATTCGGCATTACTTTCACAGGATATTCAGGAAACAAAACCGGAAAAGGCTCTCTAATGCAGCTACTGGAACTTATAAGTAGCTTGGTAACTTCAGGGTGGTACCTGGTGGGTAGGCAGGGGAGACGGGCTGTCTAACTACATACCCTCGGTAGTTATAGCACTAAAAAAAACAAGTGTTCACCCCGCAGAGACGGTAGGCCAGCAGGCCGCGCATTCCAGCGCCGCTCTATCAAAAATTACGAAAAAGAAATAATTTATTTAAAAAATAGTGTTTTGTTGTGATATTAATTATGCTCTAATGCAGAGGTTACCAATTGGCAGAACGTGGTCAGGATCCGGACCGCCCGTACCGGACCGTGCCTATAACAGAAACGTATTCTTCTTATATCAAGTTTCAGTAATTTACTACTCCAAACATCGGTAGGACTGATAGTTCAAAGCTAAATATTGAATTGTTCACATTATTATTGATCTTATTAATTTTATTCATGACATTTGGGTAGGTAGGTACTCTTTACATAACAGTAGAGAATAATAAATTTAAAATTTCTGAATTGTCCGCCCCAAAGTTAAAAAGTTAAAAGAGGGGACGCTTTTTATGACTATGGCATCATATATCTTCACCTACTATTGGCTTAACCTCTTGAATATCGAGACGAACAAAACATACGAACCAAAACTACTAACGAAAATAATATTTTCTATATGTACCTATAACTGATACTGAAGAATTTATTTACAACAAATGTACAAAATATACAAGCAAATGTACAATTACAATACATAAAAAACTTCTTCGAGGCTGCCGCTGCTGCCGATCGGCAAGGTTCCCAGAAGGCTGGCAGCGTTTCCTCTTTGGATGGCCAAGCTGATGCGTTGGCGGAAAAAGCTCCCCGCCCGCCGGTCACCCGAGGCCTCGATTAATTTTTTACATAAAATATTTAGAAACGACGAGCTTCAGACCCCTACGGACCCATGGTCTCAACCGCAAAAGGCATAAATTGATAATTTGGACCAATACAGGCGTACTTTTTGAATTTTGAATTTTCCGCACCTTTCGCAGCCGCTCCCGCGGCTTTACAAGTCACCGGTAAGTGAGATGGCGCAAGTGTATCGACACAAGTGGCATCCCACACCAACGGTTTGCCGACACTCCACGAGATCAAAGTCATACCATCCGGCCTCTTGCCGTCGCCACGCGAAATACCGACTGGTTCGAGTACAGAAGGCAAGCCGGCGACAACAAGAGCCCTACGGATAATATCATTAAGAGCCACGTGGCGTGAAATACGACCGGCGCTTTGAGAACACGAAAGCCCATGATGGCCGAGCTCATTGACAAGATCCCCACAGCGGCAGCGATGAGGATGATTGGACCTGGAACCAAGACGAAGACAAATGCACAAGCTTAATGTTATGCGGTCTAACAAAGTCCCGATATTACTAGATGGAATGGCTTGCAACCAGTGACCTGATTCACTCTGAGAGACAGCTAACAAACGTGCCCGGTCCGAATCAGTAGAAAAATCAGAAAATAAAATTTGCCAAGTTTTTTCGCAAAGAGGTTTGTCCCATTCTCTCTGAGAGTGACTCAAAGTCGGAATATTTGTGCCTGGACAAGCTACCTGCCAAGCATTTCTGGCATCGGATAGGTAAGAAACCTCAACAGATCCAATAGTTGGTTCCAAAACAGATCTGACGAGGTCACTCACACTGTATACCGAGGACAGAAATGCCGGCAGTGATACGCTAGAAATTTTACGCACTCCTAGGCCACCATATCGTACGGGTAGGGTGGCTTGAGACCACACTTTGTTGTCGTCTAGGCAACAATTTAGGATTTTAGAAAGATAAATTTTGATCATGTTGTCCAAAGTTTCTAATAATTGATCGAATTTGAATAAGTGGGTGCAGCGGAGTAAATACGTAAACTTCGGCACAAAAAGACATAGTCGTACAATAAAAAATGCATAATGCGCATTTATGTCATAAAGTCGATTAGAGGATTCATTAAAATTTTGTATCTTTTGCTCAAAAAACCCAGGAATGGATTCATCTAAGACGGGGGCTCCGAGAAGAAGAAGCGAATCCCTTGAGATTAATTTAATATTTGGTGCCAAATCATTAAAATCTTGAATAATTTTGGATTTCTCAGATTCAGGAACAGAATCTGAAACTAGGATCTCGCATTTGGAGCAGTTAAAATCAAGACCAATTTTTTAAAATTTTTCAGTTAGAGATTTTAAATCTCTGATAACAGAAGTCGCATCACCTCCAAGAGTTCCATCGTCTAGATACCAAACATTAAATTTAGACTGTAATTTAGATATGATTGGTTGAATGGCCAAACTAAAAATGGCAGGACCGAGAGGATCGCCCTGCTGACAACCCACACCGGAAATGATCGGTTGTGTTTTATAAAAAAGTTTTGTAGGATGGCCATAACATTGCCACAAGTAAGAATATATGGCAGGACCGAGAGGATCGCCCTGCTGACAACCCACACCGGAAATGATCGGTTGTGTTTTATAAAAAAGTTTTGTAGGATGGCCATAACATTGCCACAAGTAAGAATATATGTCAGGACAAATATCCCTAATTTGTGTCAACATAGCGGCCCTATCGACAGAGTTAAATGCATTTTTTATGTCAACCTTAAGCAGAACATCACCTCCGTTATTTAAAAGAAAGGTCCGAGCCGCATGTACCGCTGCCTCACAACCTCCCTTTGAGCCAAAACCAAGTTGAATTGGTTGAAATAAATCAGTAGCTATCGGGAGAATGTGACGACAGCAAATTTTGGAAGTCATACGACGGATAGTATTACCCACCGCGATCGGTCTTATACCACCATCTTTTTTGGAAAGGGCGCAAAGGTTGGCCCTATAAATGATCTCGGTGATGGGGCTCGGCACCTTTCCTGCCAACATAAAATTTATAAGAGAGGTTAATCTCGATAACAATTTAGTGCCAGCGTCCCCGGCGGCACCACAAACAAGATCTTTGTAATGCTGTGGTGTAAAACCGTCGAGGCCGCCAGCAGAGCCAGGTTTAAAGGATAAAATTACATTTAGAAGATCTTTGGAGGTACAATTTAGACAGGTTTGGTCAGATGAAGGGGGATCCGGAAAAATTATATTTGGGAGCGGAGGTGGATGTTTAGACCTTAAAGCACAGAGGGTTTCAGGAGTGTCTGCAGCGACAACATCGCTTGAAAATAAAAGCTGTGCTGCTCCCTTGAAATCGCCGTCGTTGGCTTTATTTTCAATTTTTCTAATAGGGTTTGCCTGATTGATAAATTGACTTTTCGAATATATTGGAATTGAGGCCAATTCTGGATGTGAACAATTAATTTTTATTTTTTGAGTTAGAGAGATCTCATTTTGCTGGCGATTAGGAACATGCAGCACCCTGTAAGAAAATGTGAGCAGTTCTTCCCAAGCACTCTGCGAATTCTGGCTAAGAATTTTGTCTATAGATACACATAAAGCTGAAGCCACACAGAAACGTGTTCCGCGAGGTATTCGCTTTAATACCGCAACATTATTTTTTAAAAAACAAATCCTTTGCCAAAACGGTTGCTCGGAAGTATTTGAATTTGTGGTCGAATTTAAAATGCCAGAATTAGCAGAGCTAGTCTGATTGATTAATACTGAAACAGGTTTATGTACCTTTCCAATATGAATTTTCAGACCACGGTTTCCACGAAAATAGCGAGGATGAGAACACTGCCCACATCTCAGCAAATTTTCATGCGATGTACCACTAACCTGGCTGCAAGGTTGTGGGTCAGAATTGGTGCCAGGACCAACATGTATGCCCAAAGGGAGCATTTATAAAACTAAAACATAGCACTAAAATTATCTTGAGACCGGGTGTGTTGATAGCCGCCTATGCCGATTGCGCAGAAAGAGATGCAGCCCTGGAGGCGGCAGATCACCTCCCGACAGGATACGAGACGCGCACACCAACCACCGATCTGAAACAAAACGATAAAATTAATATTAAAATAATAAAATATTTATGCCGAGAAATTTTGATGCGTCAAGTTTGACGCTGTCAAATTGATCAACTATATCAAAACTATATCACCTATAACTATATCACCGAGTAAAATGACCATTAAAAGAAAGGCGGATACACATAACGAAACGGGTTTCTTGTTTGATTACGGAACCCTAAAACAAGAAAAAATCCTACATGAATGACTAGGACAAAACATTCGTGTTCAGAAATAGGCACCCAAATGGATTATTCATTACCTACTATGTAGCGGATAAAGGCGCCTATTGTTTGAAATATTTTCACCTTAGCCGTAAAACAAAATTGAATTTGAGATAGACAAAAGCCTGGCTACTTTATTGCAAAATACTGTTCAGAACTTTTGCTGTTTAAAAAATTACGACTAAAGAAAAAAAAAAATTTTTTTAATTTCTCCAGAGTAACATATATAACTGAGTATATAAATAGTTTTTACCTACTCAGGGGCTGAATTAAAAAAAACCCTTTCATAGTACGTTACTCGTAGTACGTCGTACGTAAGCCTTTTTTTACGTGGGGAAATCCTGCATGGATACACAGCCATCCCGGGAGGATACTGCGGGTTATTGCTGAACCAGGATCCAACCAACTTGCTGAGCGCTTGCGGTTATCAAACAGAATTCATTTTTCATCGCAGGTAACAATGCGGTTCAAAATTCCTTCATTTGTGTGTCTGTTGAGTAGTGCAAGGCACGTCTCGACGCGTACTTCGCGCAGGCGATCATTGAGTTCGTGGGGCACAAATGGACCAATATTGTTTTGACGCTAACGTTGAAAGCTGCTGCTAATTCAGCCGTAGATTGTGTATCATCAGCTTCCACAATCGCCTTTAATTCGTCATTGTCGACCAAAGTCTTCGGTGAAGCGAAAATGAAAATGTAACACTAATCAATAAATAAATGACTACTTTTGGAAAAAAAAACATGTTTTTAAAATAAAATTAATTTGAAATTAGAATTCTTAGCCAAACAAAAATTATTTTGATTTGAAATGGCCAGTACTGCAGAACGGCAATTAAATAGGTAAAGACCTATTATAATGCAGTAATGGTACAATTAATTACTTTGACTGTTACGGATAAATTATATTTAGTATTGAGGTCCAGAACGCAACACGAGGAAAATTTGCTGATGTCTGCGCATAATTGATAGGAAAACTTGTCACGTTGTTCTCTATTTATTTATAGCGGTCGTGTCTCTTCTACGTCACCATCAGATTGGGACGATGGATACTCAAACGTGTTCATACTGTTAGTGATTGGGCTAAATTAAGTCATAAACTGCCTTACAACGTGTACATTATTGAGATGTTGCCTATATTTAAGAAAAAATATCTAACTCTCATTCTCAATATATAAAAATCTAAACATACTTACTCGAAAATAATCAATAGATATGTTGGAAAATTCATCCTTTTTACGATGTTTAAATACCAATGACAAAGGAGTAGATCTTGTGATGTTGTATATTTATGACGTCACAAAGCTCCAAATAAACATAAGTAGGTAGTAGTAAAAAATACTAGGTATTCACCGGGGTTCCACCCGCTTTTCGGAGTTAAAAAATTACATGGGTGATCCAATCATTATATTTATTTTTGGCATAATTATGTATTTTCGTCAGGTTGACTGAAAGGGCTGTGCAATACTTTTTCAAAAAACTCATTACACCCACTTGCAAAAGCTAACACATAGGTATGCCTCTATTTATCTGCTCCGTACAATATTTACATTGAATTTAGAAAAATCTGAAAACCCATTATTTATACGAAGTTCCGAACCAATCGGCTAGTGCAATATTCTCAATACAAACAATTATATTTTTTTGGACTTGAAGATCAGGCCCTCAGATAGCGGACGCGGACTAATCGGCTAGAGTTTAGGGCACTCTAAACTGGAACGCAAAATTTTGCTTTAGATTAAAAAATTGTACATTTTTTTTAAACCACTGGTGACACCGAGCCAGGCTGGTTACCTGATGGTAAGTGACTAACGTCGTCTATTAAACATTAGCAATACCAGAAGGATTGCCAATGTGTTGTACACCTTATTACAATGCTTTAAAGGCAACTAGCTCTCAAGTGCAATTGCCGGAACACACCAACAGTTGCTTGGCGACAGAATTTCAACTTGAGGGTGGTAGCCAGCCAGTCGAGTACTACAAAGTACCCTACCATCGTGTTGTGGTTTCCTCACGATGTTTTCCTTCACCGAAAGCTCAAGCTCATTGTAGGATTCGAACCCACGACCATCGCCGCGGTAACCGACGTCACTACCACTATTATATATTATAGCTCACGATAGCTGCAGATATAAACGCTATATTAGGTTTTTCAATTACGTCAATTATGTGATATGTGAATAAGTGACTGTAATAGGTACTGGAATAGATTCAGTTAATGAGTCCAAACAAAATAATTTCTTCTTAATTTTAATATCTTATTAAATCACTTTATATACAGTCTGGACATTTAAAATCATAATATTTTCACTATTAACAAAATTGGTACCATAATATGAAAATAAAATGATGCCTTTATACAGTAAACATGAGCGTTCATGTGAAATTATTTCGTACATAAATATTTGTTCAAATAGCACCTCACAATCAAACATGCTTTATTATAATAACAAAACAATATTTATTACCTACATACTTATAACCACTGTCGTTGAATGGATGAAATATAACCTGCACTGGAATATGCCAAGATAAAATGGTACTACGAAATGCAATAAAACTGGTTCTGAAATATAAAAAATACAGAGTCAATCTTGCATTGCAGCATTCGCAAGTTATTTAATACAAAATATTTACAGGTGTCTTACAATCTTCATCGACATTATACATACCAGCAGAACAACCTATAATATTATACAAAGACAAATTGAAAATAAAATACCAGTATATGTGCCTATTAAAGATATATACAAAGTACTATTAGGTAACACTAAATTAATTAAAACTCAATTAAACGCGGTTCAATGAAAATGAATTCGATCTGGGCTTGTTAAGTCTTGGTAGTTTTATTTTACTTTTTATTTTGTTGAAATAAATTAACGGATTTCATGTTGGTTTTTGGGAAAGTTTGTTAAGCTTCGCCTTTAAACATAAAGTCACATTCAATAGGTTACTCTGGTAGCGTTGGCCTCTTTAATCCGCCTCGGAACCTTAGCTAAGGTATTTTTAATACTGGTGATCTAAAAAAATCTAGTAGGTATGTTTTTTCTATGGCTATAAAAGGTAACTATTACCTTATATATTACCTTACCTTAAGTAAGAGGTAAAACTCTTACTTATCACATGATTTACTGTACATAATACAGCGTATAAATAATAACATAACTAATTTATGGACTTAAATATCAGCAAAAGTGAGCGTAGTTAAGCAGAAAGCGACCAACCCCGTTTTTTGCGAAAATGAGTTTGAATTTCCACGACATAAGATTTACTTTCCTTCACGTATTCCACAGACACGATTTTTAAATTATACTGGTACCGACTCAACTATTAATTTTTTAGCAATTATTTTTGAGGTTGATAGTTTAGTGTTTTAGTGAAATTGCGTGCCGTGGTGAATATCATGGGTTTGATTCCGTATACCTAGCTAACCGTAAAACGGTACGATACTGTACTAGTAGGTACACATTTGGGTAATTTTAGCCATCGTTATGGCTAAAACTCTCAAGAATCTACCTGAAATTGAGTGCTTGACCAGTATGTAAACATTTTCCATATTTTTCCAAATAAAACGTGACAAATAAATTCAAATGCTTTGCCACTATTTGCTTGCGGTATAAAATGATCCACTCTGTGTGTATAGAAGGAGGATCTTGAACGGAGTTGATCGTGCGGAATAGCTCAAAATAAACCACTTCCGTATTTGCCGTATAAAGAGTGTTTAAATATTGGTGTAATAGACCTATTGTCATATTTGACGAAAACCCAAAACTCGAGTAAAACTTTGACTATGTAATGGTTTATAAGGATTCACTCAGAAAATGACCGTTTTATGGTGGTTCCGTATGAGCGCAATGTGGAATAGTCTAAAATATACTTTATATCAGAATTGTACTACAGTATCTATTTGTCAGCTCTTATGCTCCATTTCCGTTCCATTGAAAAGACAAATATAGTGGAAACGACGTAAGTTTTTAGCTACGGGGTTTTATTAGCATATCTGTATGATAATAGATATTTATTATCTGTAATATATTTAGTATTTGTAAATATGCACGGTGGTAGTTGATACTATGTCGCCACGCATGTCCCGGTGTATTCCGGGAGCAAGGTCAATTAAGTGTCTTTAAGTGTAACTGCACTTTAATGGCAGTTGTCTTTGGAAGTCATGCTGATGGTAAGCCATCAGATGACCCACTAGCTGATGTTTTCGCCTTAAAATATATTTCATATATATAATATATACATACCTACATATAATATATAACTTGCAGTCCCCTATATTCTAAAGTAAAATGTATCGGAGGTAGGTAATGGGGAACCTTTCCTTTTACATTACGAGCGTTTACTTAATTCTATAACGTTTCCATGCACGGGTTAGAATGGTTTAGGGACGCTCTATGAAATTTTTTATGGTTCAACGTGATACGCCTAGTAATTTTACTGAAATTCTGATTTGAGGTGACCTGACATAGAAAATCAATTGACATAGAAATTCAAAGTAAGCCTAACTACAATATGTATCTATACGTAATGTTAATTAAATAACGTTAATTAAGTTATCCTTCTTAATAAATACAATTGCCGTATGCCAATCCAACTCCGAAACTACTAAACCAATCATGATAAAACTATTCTTATTCTGTAATAAAAGATATGATACTTTTTATCCCGGGAAAAGATAAGATTACACGGAAACGCGGGTGAAACCCCGCAGGACAGCTAGTAATATTATATGCTGGACCATTGCAATTTGATAATACCAATATACTAATTGACAGTAGAAAAACCGTAGAGTTAATTTATTTCTAAACATTGATACAGTTTTTTCTGAAACTGAAATCCCGGATCTTATTCCTTGACATTGTAACCAGGTAAGCTACTCTATGCTCGAAAACTAAACTACTGTTTCACCTTTTAGTTTCTCCATGTATAAATATTTAGTAAACTAATTGCTAGTTCCACACAATTTGTAAACTTAATTCAAAATTATTAAGTATTGTGTAGGTAATTATAATTATTTTATACTAGCGCTATAACTGTCCTCCGCGGTTTCACCCGCGTTCCCGAGGAATCTTATCTTTTGCCGAGATAAAAAGTTTATTTTGTTTTATTCCAGGAAATGATCAAGCTTTGTGCTAAGTTTTATCAAAATCCGATTAGTAGTCTTCGCATGAAAGAGTTACAAACATATTTACATCGTAACAAACTTTCACATTTATAATAGTAGTAAGAACTCATAAATAAATCTAATTTCACGGTATTAAGTGGCCATTTAAAATGTATTTAACTAAACCATTTACAAGTATAAACATGATTCGTTTGATTAATCCTGTGAATTTCCTTTGTACGATTTTTTTTTGTTATTTATTTATTTTATTAATTTACCGTTATTAACTAGCTCGTGATTATTTTTTTCATTTCAGTATTACTGTTTTTGAAAAATACAGAAAGCAAGAATATAAAAATAAATATTGACGCAGACGATGTATTAAAACTAATTCAAGGTTTTAAGAGTTCGGATACATTTATGAAAATTGCAGATCAAATTATTCAAAGAACTGCAGTGAAAAATGGTGGCTATAATAATCCTTATCACCCAGAAGATGACATTATTAGTAATTTGGAATCTACAATTGATAATAAAAATATTAAGATGAAATCAAAACAGAATGGGGAATCAAATGCCGATAAAGAAAATGCTATCATAGACGATATATTAGAATCAGAGAATAGTAAGTTTATGGAAAACAAAGGAGAGGATAACAATGAAGATATTTTAACGGATAACGAGCACGCTGACAAACATTAAAGTTCAAATGGGAAAGTAAAGGAACCCATTGTACGTTCAATTACATTAAAAACTGATAAAGGTGACCGTGAATTTCGTTCACATACCTATACAACAACTACCAAGCAATTGCAGAGAAGGTATATATTAAGACATTCTAAATAAAGAGCTTCAATACGTAACAAAAATAAATAATTAACACAAATGCAGGTATTTATTTTTCGATTCCAAATTAAATAAGATCCAAAGCCGTCGTAGTAAAAAAAAGTATGAATAGTAGGAGCAAGGTATTGAACTCTTCCATTGAAAGGAGAATATCTTCCGCCAGGCTAGGTCAACGTGATTGGGGCCGCGGTCTAACGGTCTAAACATGAGAGGTAGGATAATTTATTTTAGCAGCGAATTTTTAAAATTCTGCAGGTCATTAACGTAAAACATACATACAGTCGAACCTCCTCCTTTTTTACGTAAAAAAATACACATTAATTTGTATACGACGCCATTGTACAAAAGAAAAATAATGATTTCTGGAATTCTATTTGCGAACCAAGTGGTATATCGATTTAGCGGAACATTTGAATATAAACAGTTCTTTTCAATCATAAAAAATGTGGTTTGATCTGGTTTTGACTTTGAGATAACCTAATCTTATTTATATACCGCTACTGCGTTTTATTTTTATAAATAAATGCAATTGTATTTCAGAATATCAATCATGTCAAAAGTTAAATACGATTCGCATCTCAGTGGAATACATCCAGTCACACCTTTCACTCGAAGTAACTCGTTTTAACATTATGTAGGTAGGTGCCTACTTCTACATAAATATTTTTAAAGAAAACGAAACAGAAACGAAGTGATGGGACAAGATGTCGATTTCAGTACAGTAGTTAGCATAAAATAAATTGTTAGATTTTTTGTATTGATGAATGAAAAGCAAGCATTTAACATTTTTTTGTCAGCTTATTAATATTTTCGATTCATACTTAAATCAATATCCTATTCACAAATAGATTTCATCACAGATAGAGATCAATATAGGTTGAAATACAATTACCATTCTTAACCAAAATTTATGCAACACCCATCAAAATAGATCTAACAAAACCCACATCAAACAAAGTATAATTTGTTTAGAAAATTAATAACGTAATAAGTTTATTCTTGTTTAAATAGGATTATGTAACAAATCTCAAACTTCGACATGAAAACAAAAGGATATTACAACTTTCAAGTAATGGTCAAACGTGGGAGGAAAACAATATTGAGGCTGTTTTTACTAAAAACGAAAAGATAGAAATCTCGAAATAAGAGAAAAGAAAGAGCAAAAATCTACGCAAATAAAACAAAATTAGAATGTCTGAGAGCGGAAGTGGATACCGTTTTAAAGTAGGTAATTGAAAAAAGAGTTATGGAGAAACTTAACGATATAGCGATACCAAAAAATATTCAAAAGCGTGGTTAGCATTGTTACAGGCCTATTAGTAATGTATTCACCTGCAGTAAAAGTATATTTTCATTATTATGAATTGATATTTTGATTCTTAACTTGCAATATCTACACACAGACAAACAAGATCAACAAAACTATCCTAGTTACTTATACTAGCCTTAAACTTTAACAAACAATCGGGATAATTTGTTCAAAAGTAAGCTGAACAATTTCTGCATGTAAGTGAAATAAATACTAAAGAACGTTTAAAACTCAGACAGCGTCTAATTTTCTAGAACGACTTTTATATGGGGTTTCAGTTTGGTTTTTCCAAGATATAACCATAATTCGTTGTTTCATAGCATAAAATACTTGTCTAAAGGTACATATACAACCAGGGAATTGCATGCACCCTAAGTATATTTACCTAATTCGGAAACGAGTATTCGATCACAATGTTGATCAATGATAGCTCGTCAAATATAACACCCACATTGGAAGTGATTCCTTTTCCCATGTAATTTCAACCCTTAATCCAGCGCTGTAGATTATCAGAAATTTTAGAACTACAGTTTTAGCTGTAGTGTGTTATTGGGATATGTAGCTCATGCAAAACACCCAGACTACAAATTACGTAATCCTGCTAGTGATTTGTTATCGCAGATTTTTTCTGCATGGGGTGCTGAGAGTAATGAAAAAGTAATAATTACATGTTTGGAAGGCGATTTCTGTCAAATTGGAGCGATGTGTGTAGGCCATAGTTTACAACAATTAAATTAGCTGTAGCATACAGACAGAAGGACATAACGTAACTATAAGGGTATTATAGTTCCTTGTTTGACTTCAGAACCATAAAACCAAATCCACTTTTCCTAACCGACTAACCTGCACAGCCAGGGTTAGAAACTTGAAATTTTGTACACAGATTATTTTTATAACGGATTTTTTCAAAATAGGGTTCCGCGGGAGAATCCTTCAGAATGATGAAAAAAATATATAATCATGGAATTCTTTTCATTACTTAACCATACTATTTTCAATCACCATTAGTTCAAATCTTATGATAGGAGTTCTACGTCATCATTGAGCTATCTTCGCCTTGCTCGCCTTGCTTTTTTGCAAAATATATTATGAAATATTTTATTCGTAAATATAGGTAAACAAATTGGTGTTTTATTAGCTGAGGATCACGCCAGAGGCCTACAGAACAAAATTAAATTAAATAAAAACTATGGGTTATATGATCATACAAGTACCTAGGACCTAGGTATACTTAGACAAACAAATTTCAATAGAAATCAATATATCCTGGGACATTCTTTTTTAGGAAGTGTTCCGTTTTGTCACACATTTTTTTATTTTTGTGTTGTTTTATTTTAGCTGGTGTCGACAAATTGAATGACATGTTGCGTGTATTATTCTGCGGCTGAAGTATTAATTCCATTCTGTTTTTTTAGTAAAACACAATTCAACCAGTCATGTATATAGATGGTTTTTACATTCAGTTGATACATATGTAGTACATTTTTTAATCAATATTGCTAGACCAGAGAGAAAAAAATAATATGTAGGTATATATTTTATATTCAAAACATATTTGCCCAATGTTTGTAGAAGTAATAATGGTCATCAAAATTGCTATCTTTTCAGCTAGCCAAGTTTTAAATAACTAGTACCTACTACTTATTTTTTCAACAAATACATCTTGAATGGTTATGTAACATTTTTTTGTATATGATGCCTACAACAAATTAAGGAGTAGCGACACCGACAAGTAACATATCAAACAAAAGTGGCGTAAAAATGAAATTACTTAGGACGAGTGACATTCATCGCGTATTCAACAAACGTGGAGCAATACAGAGGCAAACATTGTTTAGTCACTTCGACGCGCGACGCTCCGCGTTGTGTCATGTGACGTGGCCTGACGTGGGTACGTATGACACTTTATACAAACTATACATAGAATAATTTATTGTCATATTGTATTATTAGTGCTACGAAGAATATCCTACTATCTTAAAGTTTGGATGTATGTTTGTTCCTCTTTCCGCCAGAACGGTTGAAAGGATCTGGATGAAATTTGGCATAGAGATAGATTATAGTCTGGTGTAGCACATAGGCTACTTTTTATCTCGGGAAAAGATAAGATCCCTCGGGAACGCGGGTGAAACCGCGTGGAACAGCTAGTATAATAAAGTGAAAGTATGTTTGGATGTGTGTGAAGATGTTTATTACTCTTTCACGCAAAAACGGCTCAATGGATTTTGAAGAAACTTGGCACACAGGTAGTTCATATCCTGGAATAACACATAGGAAACATTTTGTATCCCGGGAACAGATAAGATCCATCGGAAACGCAGGTGAAACCGCGGGGCGGAAAGCTAGTCTACCATACATATATCTGTATTTTCGGTTTCAAAACATTATTGGGCGTTATAGATGTTTTGTATTTCTAGTAGTTAAATGAACAAAGCCTAGGTACTCCACTATAAGCCATTATAAGGTGGCTCGTTATATGGATGACAGAGGTAAAAAAAAAGTGTAACATATTGTCAGTGCATTTTTTGAAAATAAATGTAAATGAAAGATTTATTTTTGCTTTTTGATTGCTGTCTTTTCAGTTTAAGTGTATTCCGACCGATGGTAGAGTCAATTCTAACTCAAAGACGTGCCTTGTCAGTCTAACTGAATAAATGAGTGTTTGAGTTTGAGTTTGATTGGCATTAGTTACTTACTCAAATATTATATAAGAATGGGGATGCCTTCTTATCATTCTGAAAAAAAAATGTCTTCATTTTCATGGTATGAAGCGAAGATTATAAGATTACAAGACAACATTACAATTTGATATATTTTTAATAAATTCTACTTGATATTTTTATTGAACCAAGTTTATTTATACAAGGAGCTAGAAATCACACGTAGTGACACTTGTCAACAGTGAAATGGGTTGAGTTATGACAACGGGTTGCTTCCGGAATAACCAAACTGATATTTTACCATTTTATAATGTACATCTAAGTTTCCCTTAGACATAGATCTAGTCAGCCGTTTATGTTTTAGGACGTAGAGCGAAAAAACCGTGAACAGTTATTAATTACTAGCTTTCCGCTACACGGTTTCACCTGCTTACCCCCTTTACCCCCTAGGGGTAACTTTGAAATATTCTTTAGTTAGTTTACCCCTCAGTGATAAGAAAATACCACAACTGTTAAAGTGAGCGTTCTTCCTTAAATGGTTTTCCCATACTTCAAAACTTTTGTTGAGAAAAATGCATTTCATAAAATGTATAGTGATAAAGAGTAATAGCCCTGCAACGTACCCGGAATGCTGGCGCACTGCCACTTTGTATGGTAAAGCTGATTCTCTGATGTGTACGCCAGCATTCTAATCGCAAGTTGCGACCAGAAGTTTTAAAATATCGCGATAAAGGTTTTGACCTCGGCTTCCACGGATCCAGACAGCAAACCCAAACAGCAGTTTTTTTTTTTTTTTTTTTTAATTCTCGATAGGCTTGTGTTTGACCACAATCTCACCATGGTAGGTGATGATGTGGCCGAAGATGGTAAGCACACAAAGCCTAGATGGGAACTGTCTCTCAAGTGCAGCTGTCGGAACACACCGATAGGTGTTTGGCGACAGATTTTCAACTTGTACTACAAAGTACCCTACCACCGTGCTATGGTTTCCTCACGATGTTTTCCTTCACCGAAAGCTCATTGTAGGATTCGAACCCACGACCTTCGCCGCGGTATTCGACGTCACTTACCACTGAGCTATCATCGCCTTAATGTAGTATTGTTTGTATCAAAGTTATTATATTAGCATCGCTAGAGGCTTTCTGCTGATATGGCAATAACGCCAGTCTTATTTATGGTCTCTGGACGATAAGGCGGTACTAAGGTATCAACAACACGCGTGGCATCCCATAGGTACAAAAGATCGACTGTGGGCCAACCCATCTTCCAGGCGATAACTGTAATACCATCGGGTCTCTTACTATTGTCACGAATAAGCCATCGAGATCTAAAAAATAATGTAATAATTGTATATCCAAATAGAAGCCTCTTACGTAATGGCATTTTTTAAACGACTTCAAAAAAGGAGGAGGAGGATAATGGTTTAAGAAAAGCATGCTTTTCGCTAACTTTCAGAAGCTACATTTACGTAGGTAAGTACTCAAACTACTAATATAGTTTGAGTTATAGCTATCCCTTGTGAAGTATTAAGGCCGAAATCAAATAGTTACGACAATTACCAAACTTCCAATTATGTATACCTAATAAACACTTCACCTAACGTTTTTTTTTGTTTGAGACCCGCCTAAGTAAATACTTTACCAATATCATGATATACTACAAATCAACTGACTATGACTAATGATGGTTTACTGAGTAATACAAAATGACAAAATGTGTGAAGTATTGTGAGAGATCAAAAATAATAAATGACAGTAAAACACATCTATCCCAATTAATAATTTTCAGTCATTGCGAAGACTGTTACAGAAAGATAGGAGAAAGGATACCTAGATATAATAGAATGTTATTTTTCACTCGAAAGAATGTAATAAGTTTAAAAAGAGCTCAAAGCGAATACTTATTGCCACCTTTAAACGCAAACGTAACTTTTACTGCCATTTGTAATAAATCAGGCATCATCCGGTCCTTTGATATTTCCCGGGAATTTCCTGGAAGAGTTCATAAAATGTTGACTTTGGTGCGACAAATCGTAGCGGAAGCGACTCAATAGGTCCTGTAAACGAAACGGAATCGACATTCAAGCTTCACTAATATCATTACCTATCTAGATACAAACAATTTTCTGGAATACCAAGTAAGACCAATGAATAGTTATTTTTTATGTGAGCCACATTTGGTAACTATTTAGTTCAGTATAATGACGAAGCAGAAAATGGACAAGCTTGAGACAAAACGTGTATGCTTTGATCTTGAAAGTCGCCGGATGAAAATCCCACTACTTCACTGTCCGCATTATTAATGAGGATGCAAAACGTTGTGTCTCGCTATGTGTCAACAAAGTAGGGTGGAAATTTTCCCGGGGTATTGTGGTTTGGTGAAAGAATGGACATAGCGGACTCAAGATGAATAATTGTTGCGCATACTCTCCTAAATATATCCTGTAGAAAAGCCATAGGCTATACTTTCCGTGGTAGCGTCCGCCATTTTCTCCAACACGAGTAGGTACGGTTTCTGCCGCGAAACACCAGTCGTCGTAATTCTCGCGACCTTTTAGTTTCGGAACATTCACTAAATAGCTTGTAGACATTTTTCTGCACACACTGAACGTATTACGATACTTTAAACTTATCCCACCAAAAACATAAATGTAAAAAAGGAGAGCCAAGTTCAATACAAAAATTATTCTCTGCTGTGGGCTTCGCCGCAAAAATAATGGAGATCTGAGATTGAGTGCCAAGTTCTATGCAAAATCCAAATATGTAGTCTAAGGGCTGACTTGGCTGGTTTTCCCATACGAATTATTATTAAGTACCTACTTTTACACAGTCATGGAAGAGCCTTATGTTCGATGGGTAGTAGTAGCAAGCGAAATTTTCAGAATAATAAAATAAGAACCGAAAGGTAACAGGTTTAGAACATGCGAAGGCCATATAATTCGAACGGGAAAACCAGCCAAGTTAGCCCTTAGACTGCATATTTGGATTTTGCATAGAACTTGGCACTCAATCTCAGATCTCCATTATTTTTGCGGCGAAGCCCACAGCAGAGAATAATTTTTGTATTGAACTTGGCTCTCCTTTTTTACATTTATGTTTTTGGTGGGATATCATTACTTTTTGTGGGTAAGTTCGCTCGGCCACGTTCGCGTCAACGGTTCGATTCGGTTGTCACAGCGCAACTTTAACTCTCTATGTTAAGAAATCAATATCATCAAGCACGACGGCGTACGGCGACGCGCACGGCACCAACAGAGGGCGCTGAGAAAATCTATAAAAGGGCTCGACGACCGAGCTCGGTCTCTCATTCCACCACCCGATCGCCTACTATACGATTCGTTATTCATTGTATTCAATTTCTCAAATTAAATTGATTAAGCAGCAAACACCTAATAAAACGATTCATTGAACAAACCCTGATCATCCACCACCAGCAATCAGTACCATCAGTACAAACAATATTGGACCTTCGAACCGAAATCAAGAGCCCTTAAGCCAAGATCAGGGTTGTGTTTTGCCGTGCTGCTCCATCCATCCATCCATCCATTCCATAAGTATATATCCATTATTTGTGCTAAAACTGTTCTTATTATAGGGATCGAGTCGTTCTACGAGAGCCCGACCCGTGAGTTGCGCATTACATCGCCACGTGGTGCAGGAAACCGTGAGTACCCTTTCTTCACTTAGGCCGCCATTATGAGTTCTGACAAACAATTATTATCAGACTTAAATAAAAAACGTGGTTCATACAAGGGAACGTTAACATTGTTGGCAAAATTTGTTGATTCATTTGAAAATGCTCAGTTAACCGAAAGGCAAAGAGTTGAATTGAAATTACGACATCAAAATTCAATAAATTTGCTTAAGGAATTTGATGCGATTCAAAGCCAAATAGAACAACTAGTACCCAAAACTTCTTTTAATCAGCAATTAGATGAGCGCGAGTCCTTTCAAAATTCTTACTACAGTGTCATGGCTCAAATTGATTGTCTTTTAAAAACGAGTATAAAAGATAGTAAGGATAGTAGCGGTTCCAAGAGCAATACCAATTCATTAGTAAAGTTGCCCACTATAAGGTTGCCCACTTTTGATGGCACATACGATAATTGGCTAGAATTTAGAGACACTTTCTTAACAATGATTCATAACTCGCCTGATCTCGATAGTATCCAAAAGTTTTACTATTTACGTTCAGCCCTGACCGGTAATGCTATGCAAGTCATTAAATCCCTTGAATTTTCTTCATCTAACTATGTCGTGGCTTGGGAACTGCTTGAAAATAGGTAAAATAACAACAAATTATTAATTCATAATCATGTAAAAGCTATATTTTCGATGCAGTTGTTATCTAAAGAATCTTCAACTCATATTCGGAAATTAATAGATATAATTCTTAAAAATTTGCGTGCTTTAAAGACCCTAGGTGAACCTACGGATCACTGGGATACTTTGCTAATTTATACTATTGTTTCGAAACTAGATGCATCCACTGAAAAAGATTGGGAACAATATAAAAACGCTCATTTTTCAAACAATAAGCAATCTTTAAATTTAAATACATTAATTCAATTTTTAAAAGATAAAGCTGACATGTTAGAAATGATAAAGGCAAATCATTCTTCATGTACGGAGAAAAAAACATCTCATGATTCTATTCAAAGGCAGCAACCCAAGACCCAAGTTTATTTAACTACCGAACCTTTTAAGAATAAAAATATGAGACGTACCCGCTCGTGCGTTATGTGTAAGGGAAATCATTCTCTTTATTCTTGTAATCAGTTTATTAATTATTCGCCTACAGAAAGATTACAATTCGTTGAGAATAAAAACTTGTGTAAAAATTGTTTACGTGTAGGACACGCTGTGAATGACTGCTATTTAAACTCGTCATGTAAACAATGCAATAATAAGCATAACAGTTTACTACACAACGAGTGTAACACTGTAGGATCGATGTCGAACTCGGTGCATATACCTAAATCACTCCCCGGCCCGAGTATAGAACCCATTAGTAATGTTCTACCTATGACTAATACACTTCACTCAACGAGTCAAACACGCGTTAGTGAAACAAATGGTTGTGACAATAAATACGCTTTAAATACAGTCTTACTGTCAACAGCTCTAATTGAAGTAAGAGGTATACATAACAAATATTATAAAATTAGAGCTTTGTTAGATAATGGTAGTCAACATTGCATAATAACAGAATCATTACGTGCCAAATTAAATGTTCAAAATATACAGTCCACTTATCGAGTCATAGGAATAGGTCAATCAATCTCACAGTCAACTTATTCTTGTGAAATTAATATTCGTTCTCTTAATAGAGATTACAATACCTGTATGAAATGTCTAGTCTTATCCAATATAACTTCAACATTACCCGCGATAGACATTGACTTCCATTCATTAAAATTGCCAGAAAATATAGATCTAGCTGATCCTTCATTTTGTACACCTTCGCAAATTGATTTGTTGATTGGCGCTGATTATTTCTGGGACTTACTTCTGCAACGTAAAATTCGCTTAGCCTCCGGTCCGTATCTTCAAGATACCAAATTAGGATGGATCATATCTGGAAGCATTAATACTGACTTCTTGCACATCAATCAAGTGCAGTGTCATTTTGTACAAACTTTAGAACTGAACGAACAACTAAAACAATTTTGGGAAATTGAAGAAATTCCCAATAGTAAACGTTCATATACTCCCGACGAAATAGTCTGTGAAAACATTTTCTCAGAAACTACTGAACGGGTGGACAAAGGTCGCTTCTCAGTTCGTATTCCACTCAAGGAATCGGCTGACGTGTTGGGCGATAGCTTCGAGTTAGCTAGGAATAGGTTTTTATCGTTAGAACGCAAACTTGAACGGGATCCGAACTATAAAAAAATGTATAGCGAGTTTATGCATGAATATATAACCCTCGGACACATGAGTCATATTGATGAGTATAATTCCCCTTATTATTTTTTACCTCATCACGGTGTGTACCATATACACAGTGCGACTACAAAGTTAAGAGTTGTTTTTAATGCCAGTCAAAAAACTAATAATGGTAAATCATTTAATGACATACAAATGACTGGCCCAGCACTTCAAAACGATATATTCGCTATTCTTTTACGTTTTCGTCAGTATAAATATGTCATATGTGCCGATATAGAAAAAATGTTTAGACAAATTTTAATTCAAGCAGATCAAAGAAATCTCCAATTAATATTATGGCGTAGTAATCCATCAGAACCTCTTGGTGTGTACCGACTTAATACTGTGACGTACGGAACCGCAGCCGCACCTTACCTCAGTATTCGTTGTTTGAAACAGTTAGGATTCGATTGTACCGATAAAGAAATCTCTCGCATCATACTAGAAGACTTCTTCGTTGATGATATATTGACTGGAAATAATAATAGCTTAAAATTGTCTCAAATCGCTCAAAAAATATCGGATGTTTGTGCTTCCGGTTGTTTTGCTCTTCATAAATGGGTATCTAACTCACCTGACATTATTTCAAGTGATAACATATCAAAAAAAATGACATTCGACGATAATAATTCGAGTAAAACTCTAGGGCTAGGCTGGTTTACTAAAAGTGATGAGTTCCATTTTACGTCAAAAATAATCGCAGATAGTGCAAAGGTCACTAAACGCTTGATTTTATCAGTAGTGTCTCAAATTTATGACCCATTAGGGTTATTAAGTCCTATCATAATTATAGCAAAGGTTCTTTTACAAAAATTGTGGCTTTGTAAAGTAGATTGGGACGATTTAGTTCCTCACGAAGTAATGTCGTGCTGGAAAAAATTTATACAATCATTATCCGAGTTAAATAATGTAAAAATTCCCCGTTATGTAATCGGTAACGATGCAGTGCGTTTCGAGTTACACATTTTTACCGATGCGAGTCAGACAGCATATGGTGCATGCGCTTACCTTCGCACTTGCGATCGTAATGATGACGTCACCGTCCGATTATTATGTTCGAAAAGCCGTGTCGCGCCCATTAAACCGGTTAGTGTCCCGCGGCTCGAGCTATGTGGCGCTCTTATCGGAGCAAAACTGCTTGAGAAAATATTAAAGTCACTTCGCTTAAGCTTTGATAGCGTATTTATGTGGACGGATTCCACTATTGTATTAGGATGGTTAAAAATGTCCCCAAACTTATTAAAAACATTTGTACAAAATCGTGTAGTACAGATTAACGATCTTACTAGTAATGCAAATTGGTTTCATGTAAACGGGAACAATAACCCAGCTGATCTGTTATCGCGCGGAATATCTTTAAACGAACTTAAAGATATTTTGGTGGTGTGGCCCCTTGTTCCTCCAGGAAAGGGCATTTGATTGGCCGAGTGAACGCATTCGAGATGCGGAACCGTTACCAGAAATAAAGTCGGCAATGGTCGGTACGATAACATGTGTGAGTAGCAATGATTTTATAGACTTTGACCGATTTTCCTCATATAATAGACTTCAACGCGCTTGCGCATACATGTATCGCTTTGTAAACAATTCACGTATTACTAATAAGACAGAACGTTGCATCGGCACTTTGACTATTCATGAGTTAGACCAAGCTCTCACCTATTTAACTAGATTAGCACAATTGCAGTCTTTTCCGGACGAATATAAAGCTTTAATTAATAACCAGGAACTAAAAACCAATCGTAATATACGCTCTTTGAATATTTTACTAGATGAAAATAAATTAATACGTGTAGGAGGAAGACTCGATAATTCAACAGAATTTTCTTATGATAAAAAACATCCTATACTCTTGTGTAGTAAACATAATTTTACAGTATTATTATTCCGTCATAGCCATAAAAACTTATTACATGCAGGCCCTCAGTTATTGCTGTCTCATATACGAGATAAATGGTGGCCATTGGGAGGTAGAAATTTAGCAAAAAAAACTGTACATTTATGTGTTCAGTGTTGTCGATTAAAGGGTAAAACAATTCAACCTATAATGGGCAATCTACCTAGTGAACGCTTACAGTCAGGCTTTCCCTTTATACGCTGTGGCGTCGATTATGCCGGTCCATTGTACATGCTTAACAAAAAGGGTAAAGGTTCTAGGTTAGAGAAATGTTATTTATGTGTATTTGTTTGTTTTTCCACGCGAGCATTGCACTTGGAACTTGTTACTTCCTTATCATCTGAGAATTATATTTTAGCATTAAAAAGGTTCATATCCCGTAGAGGAAAACCAATACAAATATTTTCAGACCATGGTAGGAATTTTGTGGGTGCAATAAAAGAATTTTCTTCATTTTTTGAAACAAGTTCTAAGGACATAATTGATTTCGCATCAAATAACCAAATTGAATTTAAATTTATCCCTCCTTATGCACCTCATTTTGGCGGTTTGTGGGAAGCAGGGGTCAAATCCTGTAAACACCACCTCACACGCGTGATAGGGAACGCTAATTTGACTTATGAGGAACTCAGTACGGTTTTAGCACAAATAGAAGCCGTCCTGAATTCCCGACCTATGTATCCTATGTCTTCAGATCCCAACGATTTGACACCCCTCACGCCAGCTCACTTCCTTATCGGCCGGCCACTCACAGCTCCTGTAGGCGAGGACGTCACGGCGAGAACTACGCACTCCCTGACGCGTTACAGAAGAGTCGAGCAACTGCGACAGCAATTCTGGAAGAGGTGGTCGATGGAGTATATCGGGGAACTGCAAAGGCGTTCCAAATGGTACAATAATAAGGAGACTCTTATACCAAACTCCTTGGTTCTCATCAAGGATGACAATCTACCGCCGTTGAGGTGGCGCTTGGGAAGAATTTTGTTTGTTTTTCCAGGTCAAGACGGCATTTCTCGAGTTGCCACCATACGCACAGCGACTGGCGTCACAAAAAGGGCCTTCTCGAAGATCTGCCCTCTCCCTGTCTCAGAGTCGGCATCACCTGGGTCATCGTGTCTGGTCACAGTATCCAGACCACACTTCACTTCGGTTGAGAGCTAACCCACGAGCTCTCAAGGCGGCCGAATATGTTAAGAAATCAATATCATCAAGCACGACGGCGTACGACGACGCGCACGGCACCAACAGAGGGCGCTGAGAAAATCTATAAAAGGGCTCGACGACCGAGCTCGGTCTTTCATTCCACCACCCGATCGCCTACTATACGATTCGTTATTCATTGTATTCAATTTCTCAAATTAAATTGATTAAGCAGCAAACACCTAATAAAACGATTCATTGAACAAACCCTGATCATCCACCACCAGCAATCAGTACCATCAGTACAAAACACTCTAGGTCATCTGGAACTGAGTTAGAGTTTTGGTCTATAGGTCAGTCAATGATAAAAATGAGGAATTTTGGACATTAATATCTAAATAACCGTTTGAGATAAGCTTATGAAATTTAGAACACATATGTATCTCGCAAGTCTCAATATATGAGCCAAATTTGATACGTTTATGTAAAATGGTTTTTGATTTATAAGGGGGTCAAAAGTGGCTCCAAATGGTTCGTGTAATATTACACACGGTGCGGCTCACCAGTTCTATTTCTTGAACTCGGCTTGACACGCTCCCGCGTGTCTAGATTTTTCGGGACTGGGCCCATACCCTAATAAAAACGCTGCAATGGTTTGGAATCACTGTATTTAGAACTGTCATAAACAACATCATAGACATAAAACTCGGAACAATAACTAACATGGAAGCCGGGCAAAAATAAGAAATGAAATGCATATACTTTACCTTTTTTTACTTTCGACGTTAATAATGCGTGAGAAAGAGACAGACAGAGATATAATACCGTTCTGTTTCGTTATTATGCAGGTTGGCACAAGCTATTTTTTGGCTAGTGATGGGCTTATCATCGACATTGTCGTGTCGATATAAGTCATCACAGCAAACAAGTAAATATAGTTAGTACTAGCTGTGCCCGCGACTTCGTCCGCGTGGAATAGTGACTTTGGGCATATCTTTTGGTTAATTTTGGATTAACAAATGTTCGACGTGATTCTTTAAATTGACATAACTTTTTTATTTAAGAACCGATTGAAATGAAACAAACACTAAATGTTAAGTGAAGCTTACCACAATATATTAGTGAAAACCACATCCGAATACGCCGTTTCTGAGATTAGCTTGCACAAACAGACAAATTCTAACAATCATTGTTTTGGGTGCTATTGCGTTGATAAAGGACCCAATAATATTTTTTCTCATATATCTTCCATGTACAGATAGCGATCATTTTTATTATGTGTACCTATAGATAGAATAGTTTTCTATTATATATTTTTTTTCCGTCGTGGTAAATCCGTTAGTAAACCACAGCCACACTTGGCAGATTATCCGTCGACAGCCAGCGCCTATACTGATAATAAATTATAATTATAATATTAATTAGTATTAGTATAGATTTTAATGATTAATAAAGACATTAAATTAATAATTGTAGTTTCATTTATACTTGTGTCAAATTCTTATCGTCTTTCGATTATAGTTTAACCTTTTCTTAACATTCCCATGTTATTATAATTTATTATCAGTATAGGCGCTGGCTGTCGACGGATAATCTGCCAAGTGTGGCTGTGGTTTACTAACGGATTTACCACGACGGAACTTCGGCGTCGGAATATCAGTCAAGTGTGGTAGGAAAGAGACGATAAGAATTTGACACAAGTATAAATGAAACTACAATTATTAATTTAATGTCTTTATTAATCATTAAAATCTATACTAATACTAATTTACTACTTAATATTATAATTATAAAATATTGTAAATGTGAAAGTGTGTCTGTCTATCTGTCTGTCTGTTACCTCTTCACGCTTAAACCGCTGAACCGATTTAGATGAAATTCGGATAGGGATTGTTGGAGTCCCGGGAAAAAACATAGGATAGTTTTTATCCTAGAAATCACTCTTTAAGGGGGTGGATGTTTGTATGAGAAAAACCTATTGATGCACTGTCTCCATTTCATTTTCATTTCACCATCATTAAGAAATCTGCAACAGTATTGAAATGATTATCGATAACCATTTTTAACATCACTTTATTTGTTAGCATTATAAGAGGACCAAAGAGGACCATTTGACATTTTGCTTGTGACACGTTCAAAAATAATAAAAACAAACAGCCATGTTTTGTTTCATTCCCACATTACGATATACTAATTGACATAAATGAATAAACTGTATAGTACTCGGTTTTTATTTTAGCCCGGCTTCCATGCTTGTTATTGTTCCGAGACATAAAAGACAATAGTTAATACAGAGGGCGCTGATGGAAATACCTACAACATTATTTCTAACAGGTTCAACCTACGAATAAACTTATTCGTTATATTTATGTACAGTGTACATACTGAACAAATTTAATGCAGCAGGTATATTGCTTTTATATATTATATGACTTTAATAATGCAGCAGTTTAGAAAAGATGAAACGTAAATCCATTTATTTGAGATAGCATATTAACCAATATTGGTAAAAACACGATATGAGAACTTTCACCCTAATTTAACAGTAGATTGCACAAATCCATCTATTTCTGTCTATAATAATATAAGGTGGTAGTAACAAAAGAAAGCCAATTTTATAGATTTTAGATATTAACGAGTACAATCCTACAGAAAGAAATCTCATGAGACGTTGAAGATATTGAATGGGTTAGACTTTACTCTCCTGTCTAAATTGATATGATTCTTGTCCATATGGTCAAAATATATTATTATTGTTTCATGAATTGGAGAAGTACTAGTGATATTTTATGGGTCTGGTTTTGACTATTCAAAACAATCTATAAAAAAAAACTTATTCTGAAAGTTTGACTAGAGTTTTAACGCACAGCCTAAATCATTGGAGCTAGAAACTTTTGTACACAGATTCCCTACTTTATAACAAGGGTTTTAAAATTATACACCTGAGGGTGTAAAAGAAGAGATTGTGGGTAAATTCACGTAACAGATTGCTAGATTTTTTTAAAAGTTAAATGTAAGGAATTACAATGAAGTATCTGGTACGGATAGCATAACATTTTTTTTCAATGAAAACTCTGAAATTTTTCACATATACAACGTAAATAGACTGAAACAAAATAAATATAAAAGATTACATTGCGGCTCTCTGTGCTCTCCAGAGAGCATCTAAAAGGAAATTCCGTTCGTATTTTACTGTGGAATGTTACTCTTATGTTTGTTTTAATATTATTTCTTACAAAATGAGAAATATTTAATGACTTCTCACGAGTTAATAAATAAAGGCTTTAAAGGGTTAACATGGTACTTTATACAAAATTATATTTAGTTACTAAACACATTTATGAGCTTATTTAACAAGCGCATATTCTAAATTGTTTTTAATGAGTTTACAAGGATTCTCGATTTATTCAGGTACCATTTTGAGATATTAGGTACTAAAAGTACATAAATAAGTTAAAGCCTTAAAATTTTAAAGTTGTAGAGCCGTTTCAAAATGATCTTTTCTTTTCCGGGGATTAAAGTATATCTCAGGTTAGACCAAACTGCACACACTGTGCAAACATTAAAATCGATTCATTAGTTTAGGAGTTGATCGCGGACAAACAACGTGACATGAAATGTATATATACATACCTACTAGCTTTCCACCCCGCGGCGGTTTCACCCGCGTTCTCGTTTCTTCATATAAAATTTGGATCCTTGTTAAATCCCCTTAAGGGGTGAATTTTGGATAATCCTTTCTTAGCGGATACCTGCGTCATAATAACTATCTGCGTGCCGAATTTCAGCGCAATCCGTTCAGTGGTTTGAGCTGTGTGTTGATAGATTAGCCAATCAGTCAGTCACGCAGTAACGATTGCCTTATTGCCTTATACGATTGTATATATAGAGATACAGAAATGTAATGAAGAAATTAAATGTAGCATGATCTTACGTGTTAAATATTCAAAGCATTATTACGTTAAATTATAATGCAATTGACTTAAAATGGCTGAAATAAAGCTTTAGGAAAAAAACAAAAGAAGTGTATTGAAAGCCAAGTGAATACCTACTCTCAAGGACAGGTGTCAACAAGGTCAAATGGCATTTTCCTCCTTAGTTTAAAGGTCGGTCTGAAGCAATTACAAGGGACAATTGGAGCAACAGTAAACCACATTAAAGCTGAATTGAATGATGCCTATCTGTACTATCGAATCGTCGAAAGCTCGCCGTTTAATCTCTTAAGCAAGACTCCAATGTTTTAAGTGAAACTCTTGCGAACTTTAACAATTTCAAATAAATATATTTCTCTTGGTACCCATTATCGCGTTTTTACTTTATTTTTAGGATATAGTTAACTTAATATCTTACGACGTTCTTGCAGTTTTTTACACGAACCATAAATATTAATTAAGTACTATTTTTAAATAAGATAAGTAGAAAAGAGCCAACCTACCTATATACTTAAGTTTAAAATGTCTTACAGATTACGTTTAAAGTTACTACATAATATTATATTGATATTACGTAGGTAGGTATTGACATCGTAGATATCATGTTATGTACGAGTATGACAAAAGTTACTTAAGTGGCCACTGTGGAACAATATGTAAATACTTAAAACATTTCGGATATTGAACAAGTTCAGCTTCTTTGTTGACTTTATGTAAGAATGATTTACTACCACATAGGTTCAATAAAAGTATATGAACATTTGAGTGCAAACCAAGTTCAGGAACGTGCTGAATTGGACCGATGGCCTCCAACGTACACTCCACATGTTTTCATATTCTCCTGACTGCCAAAGATAATGGTGAAAATGGGTCAATTTTTTAAGGATATTGAAATCAAATTGATATATTTTCCAGAATCATTTAAAAAAATACGCATGCAAACTGAGAATTTATGCGAGAGATGCATTGGATCAGGTTAATGGTCTACGACAAACTGTCTCATTTTAAGAGTTGGCATCTTGCCAGTATAGCTTCCTCAACTACATACATATATTGTGTACTTTGCTAGTTTCTGCTTATACGACGCGACGTTTATATTTGCTTTCAATTGGTCATCCTCTTCCTCGCTTTCCTCTGTCTTTCCTTCTATGATGTTTTAATTAAGCTGTTTAGTAAAACAAATGCCACGTTATAGATACATCGTTTGTGGAAAGCCAACCAAACGTAGGTGAAGTCAATGAAAGGCCTCTTACACAATTAGATTCATCTTGTTATTATTATTTGTGGATATGAAGTGGGTGGTGGTATATAACTAAAATAGAGTAAGCAAGATAAAACTTATATGAAAAAAAAATGAAACTAAAATCCAATTGACTTGTAGAGTAGGACCTGTACGTCTACCATGACTTTACAAAAACCGCACACGCTCACGACTGCGTAAAATATTTGTATGGAAAATGTGCACAGCGCCACTAGCGGTCACGTAAAGAACTAAAATTGGTAGTACGCACCATGAGTCAAATGATGGTTTACGTACACTCTAGTGTTTGCTCACATCGAGCAACGTTTCTTACTTCACAACGAATAATGCTGCCTCTTTCTAACTATACTGTAAAGGCAGAGTAAGTTATATACTCCCAAAAAATCTAAGTATTCAGTTATAACCCTGCTAATTGAAAACGTCATAGACGAATGCTCATTTGCTTTTATTCTTAGTGATTTTTAAATAGATATGGTTGTATACCGTCACCGTGTAGTGAGCCACTACACGGTGACGGTATACAACCATATCTACCGTGAGACGGAGCGTCGCGTCGTCCCGCTTGCTCGCTGCGCTGCACGCCCCGTCGTCAGTCAGTCAGTCGTGCGCACTAGGTCATGCGCATGTGTGTGTGTGTGCTGTGGTGTGTGTTTATAAACAATACGTTTGTAAATAAATAATACATAATGTACTTTAAATAAGTAGGTTATTTTTATAGAAACATGTGTTTGTCTGTGAATGTTTCAAGTGGATGCTTATAGTTGAGGAATGTGGCTTAGGATTAAAATTGTATGTAAGTAATAGTACCTAAGTATTTATTCCTTTATGTAATTGTTCTCAATAATATCACGGCCTATAAACCACACTGATATGTTCAAGTGAATTTCCAAACTAAAATATGCTAAATAACTTATTGCCCACATTATTTCAACTCAAACTCAAAGTCAAATATATCTTTATTAAGTAAACTCATTACAAGTACAACAAAATAACACTCAAATTTTATAAACTTTCATTAAAAACTACAAAGAGTAGGTATATAAACACTACGTAAACTATACGATCGAAGATCTCACGGTTCAATTTGCCCGTGAGTTACTTAACTATAATCGAGACGGTATTTCTCGATGACATCTGTCAAATTTGTGACTCACGGTACCGATATTCTAAAAGCAATGGATAAAAAACGTTAGTTACTAGCGTGTAGGAACAAGTTTAACCAAAAACTATTCGATGCACGTTTCTCCGCTACCGTCTGATGTGTGTTTTTGGTGCCAACTCATGCTAGGGGCACTGTACTGTACCTAGTCTCCTCGTATTCCAAACTGATGTATGTATTATCAGGATCATAAATTTTAGCATATATAATTAGGAAAGAATTTTACAAAATCTAATAAAGACAATTACTGTTTCTGGAATTTGTGATAAATAAGATAAGTACATTGATTAGGTAAGTACATTATTTTTATGAAAACGATTATTCGTTTTATTCATAAAACTTTTTGTGAAAAGACATATTGTTAAAGCTTAAAAACCAGTGACCCATGCCAAAACTGAAAATGAGGGTTGTTGATTGAGCGCCCTTGAAGCCATTCTGGTTTACATGTAGCTAGATGGTATGTAGATAGATACTCTTAAAATGTATACCTATAGCTGACCGTATTCATTTCATTGTATCAGCTATACTTAAACATTTTTATTATTTAAAGATTTTATAAAGTATTTTACTACAAAATTGTTAAAGTCGAAATTCCACTCTTTTTGTAAAAAATTCTAAGAATAATATTGTCGGGGAGTTTTGGTATGTTAACAAAAAATAATTTCACTTTCTTACAAGTAATGGCTGCCAGCCAGCTTTGTTGCCAGCTTTCACGTCGCTTGGCGAGCCAACGAGAAAATTTATGGAGATTCAGGCCGTCACTTTCTACAAATTCAAATTGTTTAAATGAAGTAGTAGTAAAAGTTTTCTATTTTGTTTTCTTACTTCATAGTATAAGTTTTGTTTAACGTCTTATTTGAAAATTCAGTATGATGTCATGCATAAAGTATTACATTAATGGTAATAGACACGTGTGTGTATGTTACACGTGTTAACTTGCCACGAGTCTCAATTTGATCAGACAAAATGAAAAGATGAGAATATAAATAAAATATGAATTATGGACGGCGAAATTATAAAAAAAATATAAGTGTCGTTTGTAATGTAAATAACAGATTTTTACTAAATTAAGACAGAGTGACAGTAACAAAAACAATTTAAAAATATATATAGGTACTTGTCTGTCTGTCTGTTTGTTCCGGCTAATCTCCGAAACAGCAGGACCGATTTTGATGGGATGACTTTTCACTGCCTTTTCACAGACAGGTGAAGTAAATTAGGCTACTCTTACCTCTGGAAAAGATAAGATCCCTTGGGATCGCAGTTGAAACCGTGGGGATTTTTAGTAATAATAATAATAAACAAATATAAAGCTAATTAATATTTAAACAAGTGCAAGAGTTGCGCCTCCGCCAATAATAAAGGGGGCGTGCCTGGCTGGCGTGATGAACTATGGACCAACAGACTATTATTTTGTAAGTATTTTTAATATTTTGGAGAGAATAATGTATGGTAGATTGTTTTTTCCTTCTAGCGCTGTTTTATTGTTAATTATGTATTAAGAGTAATTGCTGAGTTTATTGCCGGCTCTTCTCAGCAAAAGCAACCTTCTAAACCGAGCGTTAGAATTTAACATGAATCAAATTGTCGATTAAAAATACTTGTAATAAGTTTACTTAATAAAGATATATTTGAGTTGAGTTTGAGTTGAGGTATACATGGTTTACTACGCCCCGACTTGTGAGAATAAACGTATTTTACAAGCCTCGTACGTTGCAGGTTGGAAGTTTTCTTCACCGAAAAGCCCGTAGGTAGTGAATCCGTACATAAGTTTAAAACTCGGAGTTCAAGTAAACAATGTTTGAGGGTACAGTTTCAAATTACTGTTCATTGTTTAGGTTGGTGCTTTTACATAATATGCATAATAAACTACATTCTACATAATAAAATATCAGGGCATCCTCATTGCTTACACGATTTCCTACAGATTGTTTTGAATACTTTTCATTGTTCGAAAATTTTAATCGGTTCAGTGAAGTACTAACCCGTCTGCCGACGACAAATTTTTAGATCATAAATTATCTCGAAATGCGGAGGAATGAAATATCTCATTTAAAGAGGAGGTAACCAATTTTAGCAGTCAGAAATGCTAATTTGTCTTTGTAAAATTAATCCGAGCCACATTTTTTTCGATGCTACCTGCTATTGTTATGTTTCGAATACGATTTTTACCGAAGTAATTTTCGTGTTTCAGGTTGCCGGTGGTTTTTAAATTAAATCATTAGTTAAGCTCGTGTTGTCTTCGCTATAACTTCTCCTTTAAAACCTTTCCAATACTTTATTATTTAATATTCTTTTATATCTTAATTTATAATGGATTTTAAGTCTTTAACTAATAGGTACATTTATAAACACAATCCGCAAAATTTGTTAATCACGTCTTGGTATCACAAAGCCTTTTAACTAAGGTTCTTACACAACCATAAATTCCTGAAGTAATTAAAACTTTGGAGTGCTTACTTACTTTTTGTTTTCCATTCATCCTAATGTCACAAAATACAAGTTCCGCATTATTCCTTACTTCTCGAATAGTTAAGCCCAGGTGAGAATCAAACAAAAGCTATATATCAAGTGCTAGTTGTGCCCCGCGGTTTCATCCGCGTTTCTGAGGAATCTTATCTTTTTCCGGGATAAATATTAGTCCTTCTCCAAGGTTCTTCAATAAAAATTGATTCAGAGTTGTTTAGGCGTGAAAAGTACTTTCCTCTTTTATAATATAGTTAAGGTGATGATAGCGGTAGATGTTAGTGGTAGTGACGTCGGATACCGCGGCGAAAGTCGTGGGTTTGAAACCTACAATGTAGCACGGTGGTAGGGTTCTTTGTAGTACCTGACTGGCTGGCTATCACCCTAAAGTTGAAAATCTGTCGCCAAGCACCTTTCGGTGTGTTCTGACAACTGCAATTGAAAGGCAGTTCTCATCTAGGCTTTGTGTGCTTACAGCCTTCCTTCAGCCACATCATCACTTACCATGGTGAGATTGTGGCCAAACAGAAGCTTATGCAGAAAAAAAAATATAAAATGGAAATTATAGTATGGAGTATGGATGCTGTTGATGGCAGTATTCCAGTTGTTTTTATAGTAAATGCAAATGATTTTACTAAATACATCTTGATATACACGGTGATTGTAGCCACATATATCCTTCTCTGTTAATTCTGTTAATCACACTTGGTTACTACATAAAAAATGATTATCATTTCCAGTTAATGTAAGTACCTACCTAATGACAACCACGCGTATACGTAGCGTTACTCGTTTATTCCCTAAAGGCATCTCAATCATATACCGTGTACTTTCAGATTCACTATATTGGGTTCTAATTGATAAAGTAATTATTAAGCTGGTCCCTAAATGTGAATAAAAATATTGGTATTTTAAAACATATCCATGCAAAATTGACCGTTTTTCAGTTACAAACAATAATACAGCCAGTTGTTGAAGATCTGTCATTAAGCACCTATAGTTGTATTCCGGTAGCTGCATGGAGAGTCAACTCTTTTCTAGGCTGAGTATGCTTAATATCGTAGTCTACATCATACAGTAAAAAAAACACTCGAAGTATAAGAGTTTGTCAAACATCAACAATTTTATTTAAAAAAAATTCATGGTACATAAACTATATACAATACACATTAACGACTCGTTTCCTTGATCACAAACATGGTTACCAAAAATAGTTTGTAATACCTATTGTTGTCAAATAATAGATATTATGATTAATTCATTTCGTGATTGATCGAAACAGATGACATTTACTAGAATTTTAATGTATCTTTATTATGATTGAGGCTTAGTTCGTAAAATAGGTGCTATTGATGGTCAGTAAGGCTTAATTTTATTTTTATTTGTACGTAGTTTTTATATTTTATTTCTGCTTTTTTTTTGTGAAGCCTTAAAATAAAGTATTTTCATAAGGTCTGATGCAAAATATTTTATTCCTAAACCAAGAAAATATTATTAAATGTTTATCATATTATAATTTTTATTTAAAATGCAAAAGATTATTCACTTTCACTCAGGCCTAGATCCAATCTTATTTTAATAACAAAATTTTATATTATCAGACTCGTGAATTTTAAAATATTAAATCTTTTATCATTTACAAATACTTCCACTTTAGTTAACATTTACATCTAGGTATTTTATAGCCAGGCTGTTTTTGAGAGCTTTTCATTAAATAATAATAATAAGTATGTACTCACATAATATATATGTTTTGACATTATATTAATCATTTTCAATACTTATTCGACATTGTTTTCTCGTTGTTACATAAATTATCTATATAATAAACCTGTAGATATTTTCAGTTTTCATAAAAGAAGGCGAAGGTATGATGCAAAAAAATACAAGTAATTTTAATATGCAATAAATGGACTCTACATTTAGATGTTTTCACAAAGGTATGATGCGGTATCCGGCGTACAGAATTTATAGTCCGGATACAGACACACCTGAATAATGAACATAATGTTTGTCTACATACTTCTATTGTTTTAACTTAGCAGCTCGACTAAAACTCTTAAAGAATAACATTTATATTATTGTACATTAATTTACAAGTAATAGAGATAGGTACTTATGAATTTTCCATTTAATGGTAGATTATGCAAATATTCCCTAATTCTTCTACCAATAAAATATTCGAGTTTATAACATACCTAGCTAAAACCGTTGTGGTATTATTTGAGACCCAACATTCTTATTTAAAACTTAATAATAACAATTAGTGAGCTTATAAACGTAATTATTTGTAAAACCACTCAAAACTAAAGATAAATATGAGTATAAATATTTAACTATGATATCTCATGACTTGACTTACAGACAACATTATTGAATCACTGTAAATAAAGTTATTGTTAAATTAACACTTTGACTTATAATTTATCATCACACACGTGGTAATGTTTATCATCGTCTCTTTCGCCGCGGGGGTTCATTCTGACAACGTTTCCGTTTGTCAGCAGTTCCGTTGCATTTGAGTGATCTGACAACAAACGAACCATAAATACATGAATAACATAACGTCTTCAAATTCTATAGGGAAATAAGGATTTTGTGTGGCAAAAAAATGTTTGAAGTGATTTTCTTCAGTTATTTGCTCATAGGTTGTCCGGTAAGTAGTACGATAAACCCTAAAGGGAAGATACCTAGGTGAGCGAATCCCCTACCAAAAATGCAAAAAAATTCGAGATACGTCGATAGTTTTTTTTTTTATATAGCTGTTCCGCGCGGTTTCACCCGCGTTCCCGTGGGATATTATCTTATCCCGGGATAAAATATAGCCTATGTTCATCAGGGATAGTGTAGCTTTCCAACGGTGAAAGAATTTTTGAAATCGGTCCAGCAGTTTCGGAGCCTATTCAATGCAAACAAACAAACAAACAAACAAATCTTTCCTCTTTATAATATTAGTATAGATATTAAATATTTTGAAAGAGGTGACACTTTTACTGAGGTAATTTTTGTATATTTGGTTGGTGACTTGCCCACCTATCTCCCCCTTAAGTTTATCGTACTACTTAACGGACAGCCTGTATAGTAAACTCTGGAGATAATCCTTATTTTCTCACTTGTATATTAATTTTTAACATCAAGTTGATTAAAAACTATTGAGTTTATTACCTACGTAATGTTATATAAGTTATCTAAACTGGATATTCTTAATTTCCCATGGGATCCACAAAAATGAAACCCACTCAGAGCCGACGACTACGTAAATCCATTGCTGTAAAAAAATTATGCCTATTGGTATAATTTACTTTTAATTACCCAGGCTAGGCTACTTGCTTTTATGAAAAATTTCATTGTACACGAGTACAAATTAATTTCTATTCAGCCCCTGAGAAAATAATCTTATACGACAATGGGAACGATCCTAATTTAAGAATATGATATACACCAAAACCCAATAAACACGGATATTGTCAGTCAATGAAATTAAAACTGCGATAGCCGCATCACCAGAGAATGAGATATTATTATCAGACGCATTAGCGGACCAATTCAATCTAGCATCTGGGCCCAATTCACAGGTTTGTACTCCGAACTTGCATTAAACATTTATGGGGGAAAATATGACAGATTTCTATAAAATTTTATATCTACTTTTTTACAGTCATACATGTTACGTAATACAACTAGTATTTATAAATATTCTAATTCGATTTTCGTTGAATTCACACGCACTCTTGCAAAAAAGAAAAGAAAAAGCTGGAAGCTTCAACAATAAACTTCACAGAGAATTTCTTTGTTCAACTATATTCAGTATGAACTAATTATTATTATCTTGAATAAATATAGTCAAGAGAAAATTTATACTGAAAAAGGAAATTAATCTCTACCACGTTTTTATAAATGTCATTATCAGACAATAAGCATGACACCTTTGTCTTATTTTTCCAACAGGAGTATAATAGGACTTATCTGTAATAAATCTTGGGTGAATTAACCCACACAGTCAAAGAGTCTGAGTGAAAAATTCATCGTTCCTAAAAATAAAATATAAGATGAATTAAATTAAAAATGAATGGTGTGGATTTTAAATACTAAAAATAATCAAATTATATCAAGAACGTGTGATAAGTTTAATGAATTTAATTCTTGCATCTTATTTAATAAATTTTAATGATCCCAAGCTTTTGGTTTCCACCATTTACCCAAATATTTCTTTGCTCGGATATTAATAAGTTTTCTTTGATTAAGAAGTCCTGTATTTTTTGCGTTTGTAGAGAGAGATCGATCAAATTAATATTTTCAAAAAGAACCATGACCTGTTTGTAGATATCTATTGTTGATCTATCGAAAGTTAGTTAAACAAGATATAATCAAGTTTTAAATTACCCACAATGCCATCTTTTTACCTAAGCGTTTATTAGACAGAAATGATCTCAAACATACATAGTATAGTTAGAAATAAAAAGCTATCATGGGCCCCTGATAATTAATAATATATTACTCCTTAGGCTCTCTCAAATCATGTAAAATGGCCTATGTCCATACAAAAGACGCTCATGACGGGCACCACAGGCCTATCAATATTGATATATGAGAGAAGCCTTAGTACCTAGTACTAGCGTTCAACAATCGATCTGCGACATAATGTCGCTTACATCATAATGTACCTACCTGTTGCAACCAATTAGCCGACCAATTAACCTAGTCTCTTTTCATAAACAATTTCTATTGTCAGATATTCATCTATATTTGTCAAATGGTCATCATATTGTACATTATATGAATGGCCTAACCATCAGCCAGCCTGTAAGACGCTACGGCTGAATATCATTCAGGCCGCGAGTTGAACGGCGCCGTTGAAGTTAATTAAACAAGATATAATCAAGTTTTAAATTACCCACAATGCCATCTTTTTACCTAAGCGTTTGCTAGACAGAAATGATTTCAAACATACATAGTATAGTTAGAAATAAAAAGCTATCATGGGCCCCTGATAATTAATAATATATTACTCCTTAGGCTCTCTCAAATCATGTAAAATGTCCATACAAATAATAAAGAGGCTAGGCTGATTGAACGTCTAATTAAGCTAGTTGGCTGCGACATACTCACATAAATATACGGAAAAATATTAAAGTTTACGTTGGAACATCTTCAAAAATAAGTGTAACATAGGAAGTAATGTCCTGAATGAGGCCTATACCTACATACGATATGAATATGTTATGAAATAACAATTTAATATTTAATAACATCCCCGAATGTCATTAAATTCCTGAAATAAAACTATGATTGGTACATCAATTAACATAATATTATTCAAAATCCCTAGATTATTAGTGTACCTATAATTATTTAATCAACATTTCTACGATTTATTTTCTCTAATGAAACGAAAAAAGAGAATTAATGAACCCATTTATCTGTCTCGTTTTTATGGCATCGAGTACCACGGTAAAAAATATAAAGCCAAGATAATATATATTCATGTTAAAAGCTAAAAAATTTAGTTTATGTACTTAGCTGGTTCAAAGCAAAGATTTAAAAATCTCATTAGGTACCTAACCCAAAGGAAAAGAGAGGTCAAACAACATGGTTTTTTTAAACAAAATTATTTCATATACCTTAAACTTTTTTTTTACTGTACTTAAATATCTTTAATTTAGCAGAACATGGAATAATTTTTTTATTAAAAAAATCAATCGCTTTCAGTAAGGTTTACCCGCTTATATACGCTATGGGTTTCACTAAATTTAAGGTTTGATGAAGCGGATAACATCTGCATTTCATTTTTAATTGTCAATTAGTTTTGTTTGAACCTTTGTAAGCATTCAGACCCTGAATGTATAATATGTTTTTAATTATTCAAAATTTTTGAATATCTCTTCTTTTCCCCTTTCTACTTTCTATTAATAAACGTAACATCTGTTTTTATGGAATAAATTACGAATCATTTGTTGATTTTAATACTTTTTTGTGTTAAATGAATTGTCAGATAAGTTAAAATAACCTGTTGAAACTACGTTCATGTAAATTGTGTAGGGTTTTTGTTTGCTTATTCGTTTGTGTCGTTCTTAATTGGAGTCATTTGGAAAACTCAGTCATTTAGATAAGCTCGTCATTTGGATAAATGTGGTCAATTACAGGAGCTTTCAACAAGGTACTGGTGCTAAATATTATTATCTCGATGTAACTATAATTCTCTTGGAAATTGGAATAGTTTTTAGTTTTGTTTTCGACATAATTCATACCAATTTAAAAAAATGTGTCAATCTCGACTATTATTGCATAGTTTTCATTACATGTGCCCATGGTACATGTAATGAAAACTATGCAATAAAATAATGTTATGAACACTAACCAAATACTGAAATACTTATATGACAAACTATACATATATACAGTAAATATTTTATTTAAAAACAAAATCCGATTTTTCTATTTCATTAAAGCGTCAAGCTCTTCCACTTTGTTATTCAATAAATGTCAAGACCTAAAGCTAATTTAGTTAGTTTAGCAAAAATACAAAATAGACAGGCTGTGAAATATCCACCTCGTACTAAAATATGTGAAGTCACGTACCGTGCTGGGGTGTGGACCTCGACAAGTGGCTTCGTCTCTTCGAATGTCATGCTCGACTGAAGCTCGACACATCACGATAGTTCCTTTGGCTTACTGAAATCAAATATTGATATTAACAAAAACATCAAAAAAGTATTGATGGAATAATATTCCCGTCCATTCTATAGGGTTCCGTAGTAGGTACATTTGATGATTTAAATGATGATAGACGTATTTTAAAAAAACATTGTCATTGATCCCGAAAGGAATCAACAATAATTCATCCAAATTTGTTAATAATTTTAGATACTGCTTCAATGTAAAACTATTATAATTATAATTGCTGGGAACCTTGCCGATCGGCAGCAGCGGTAACCTCGAGGAAGTTTTTTTTATATGTTTATTTCTTAATCACCTATAATTTTTTTATAAAACAACTACAGCCAAGCTTACTTTGTAAAACATTAATCCGTCTGTCTGTACCTACGTTCTCTTTTCTAAATTACGAAAACAATTCCAGAAGCTACATACCTATCTGGTTTGCGATACGAATCTATTTCGCGGTTGTACGATTTCTAAACGCCCTTTGAATTTACATTTTGCGTACAGTTTCTCTCATCTTATTCTGTTTATGTGTTCAACCGCCTACATGTGTGGTTATATTGCAAAGATCTTGGAGTCAAACAACATTGGAGGTCTCATTGCATCAAGCGATTTCATTCGCATGTAAAGTGCCTATTAAGATTCAAGAGGAAAGGCTTAACATTTAATTAGAGTCAGTTTCAAAGTACATACCAGTAAATAAACCGCCAATTTATGAAAACCTAATGAAATAAAATATATGCTGTAGGTATAAGGTGCATTTTACTAACATGTTTAGATTTCCAGGCACTGACATTGAACAGGTTTCAAAATGTCAATGGTTTTGATCAACAATAACCCATTAATAGGCTTTGTGAGCTCGTTCCTTCAATTGATTGACTTTGATTTAGGATGGAATCCATACTTCTATACTATATACTATTATATAATACAAGTAGGTAATATAATATTATACTTGAGTAATTACTTAGTAATCTGTGGATGGCGTTGTGGGTAGTATATTTACTTCGGTGGTGCGGACACGTCTCACGGATGTTGGAAGAGCGAGTGGCGAAGCGCATCTTGTATTCTGAACTGAAGGAGGGCAAGCGAAAGCAGGGCGGCCAACTCCTCAGGTACAAAGACGTTTAGAAGCGACACATGAAAACTTGTAAGATCGAGCCCTCTGAATAGGAAGGATTGGCAGCACAGCGCCCTGAATGGCGCGGGCTTGTACAGAGACAAAAGTACGCGAGTTTGAAGAACAGCGCAAAACTGGTCTCGACACTAAACGCGACTTGTTAAAAGCCCGACCACCCGCGGCCATTTATTTCAATTATGTAGATGATATACTAACGTGCAATCAATGTGCACGGGGGTTTACCACTAAAATCGGGTACATTAGCCATCTTCTGGCCCATCAGCGTGTCGAGTCGAAGTGGTCGCCATGACCGAAAACGGTCGGAGTGAATCATTTACTAATTTTCTTTTGTCATGTTTTTATGTTTGTATTTTAATATGCTATTGTTTGTTGTCCCGAATAAAATAAATAAATATAATACAAGTATAATGCCTGCTCGAGTAAAGTGCACGTGTAAAACTAAACCAAGGTATTTATATTAAATTTTCGAAATTAATGAAAAATCTATAAATAGTTAAATCTCAGGACTCGGCTCTAAGATAGGCTTTATTGATTAAACTATTGTAAATAAAGCATAAGTACAAACAAGTGGTTCATCAAATGCGTAAAAGTTCTTTACTTTTACTTTTCTTCTTTTATTATTTGGTCTCCGTGCTATTCTATCCACATTCAATCATTAGAAAAAAAAAACAAAGTGGTTTTTTTTATGGTATAAAAGATTATAAATACTTCTTTCATTCAAGTCCCCGGGGGAGAGTAATAAGTGTAGTTACTCATTACTCTCTCTAGTGTGGTGTGGTGTGGCACTGGCAGCTACATCTTACCATTCATGACATAATTATGTATTTCATTGTTGTATGTCCCTCAGCTAAAACTAATTATGCTCAACTTTCGATCCTTTTCATGCAGAGGCTAGAGATTTATTTCATTAAAATAAACCTGCCTTAAAACGTGCAATTAATAAACCTCATAGGACTTCATATGACACACACACACATGCATACATAATATACGCACGCAGATGAAAAAAAGTACTGTGAGAATACATTATTTTATCACCATGATGATAAGATAACTATTATTGATAATCTAAGAGAATCTTTGACTTTTATCTTAATTAAACAAAGTCAAATAGTAGTACAAAAATTAAAATAAAATACTAATGAGACCTTGTAAAGCTTTTAAGTAGTTACTTAACTAATAAATAACTTTCGTTTATGATTAACAAGGTCATGAAAAAATGGTTTAATAATCTAATTATAATTTACCTGAGTGGTAGTTAATTTCTGAAAGCTCTTAATGGGTTGAAATAATTACAAAATAACAAATTACCTACGTAATTTTTTAGTATACGACATACTGAAATTACATGCGTCTCTCACGTAGAAATAAAGATCGTTGACTTCTTAAATTTTACGTACTTTTAAATAAAATGTGTTTGATCAATCTTAAGATAGAAGGTGCTTACTGCACACAAAGCCCAAGAACTAACTCTCATAATGCAGCTGTCAGAACACACCGGTAGACGCTTAGCAGTGTTTAATCAACTTGCGGGTGACATCCACTCGGCACCTCTACTACACGAACCCCCACCGAGCTATCATGGTTCCTTTACAATGATCATCTGAAGTGAAAACTCAATCTCAGTGTAGTTTTCGAGTTCACAACCTTCGCCATTGCATTTGACGTATAGCTATCATTGGCCTAAAATCGTTATAAAAATTCGTTTCTCGAATCTCACAAACATTTTTACTGACAATAAAACGATTGGAAACAATGTTTTCCCTCGTAAAGTACTAACTCACTGGCCTACATAAACTAGACTCTACTTTCTTGAGGATCACAAAATACGTGACCAGAGTATCTGTAAAACGTGACATTGGTGCGATGTGATGTTGTTGTTTACAAACGAAACTAAATTAATGTTACTAAGTAGGTATATCCTTTCATTTCAAATATTAATTGATAATAAAGCTATCAAATTACAATGCCAATGTCATATAGGTACTTACGTTAAAATAGTCAGAACAATTATGACAGAACTAAACTTATGCTTTTTGTTACAAAGACTTTAATGAGATTAAATCGGTTTATTTTTGTAAAATTAGGACCATTTTTATCCCATTTATTCTATATCTTACGTAAGAATTTTTAAATCGTATCGTAGATACAGAAAGTTGTAGGAAGCCATAATTTCTTACCTGAAAATGACTTGTTTAGTTCAAGTTTCTTCAAGTCACTGGGCGTCTCTGTCTTCGGGGCCCAACACCAACACAAGACGACTCGGAAGTAGATACGAAATCTGCGCAATAAATACATAGCTGAGCTTGGTGTACAAATATGTTATGATGGAGATACTGATGGATATTGATAATCAACTACGTAAGTAGAAAAGCGCTTTCTGTTTCAGATCTACATATTTTGATAAGGAGTTTTAACCGAGAGTTATTTTAATTGACGAGATGTTAAATCGTCCTTCAATCAAAAATAGTGTGCTTTTCCGACGTCCAAATTGCTCTTTAAAGAACCGTCAGCTAATCGCAAGACCGTTAAAATCAATAATATAAACAAAACATTGCTCGTTGTTAAAAGGAGTTGATTTTAAAATATCTTTAAAGTTTCGCGAACCAATTTTATGTTTGTAGAGATATATCGAGTCTAACGAACGATTATCGAAGTATTATTTTGAAGTTATGAGACTTATTAGGTGCGCAAAAATACCTGCTTTTAATAAATTAATTATCCAGTCATTACATGCGATATATATTGGTACAGAAACTACTGTCAGAGTAGGTATTCAATAGCGGGTAAACTTTGCTACGACTATGTTGCGACTGAGTATATTGCCTTTACAGAAGGAATCAAAAGGCAATTACATTCAATCAAGATTCCGGCTTCACGAAACTTAGTAGATCTTGTGTCCGCGTCCTGAACCCTAACAACAACAAGCATTGTTAACTGAACTTGTGTAAAACAAGGGTCTGATAAAACTTCCATCGTATACTAATCCTATATTGATTGTAGGTACAGTTTATTTATTCTGTCGTACTTTGGTGTCTGCGTGGGAATAAGTTCTGATAGGTATTTCTCACTGTATTGTTTTTTGCCATTGATATATTTCTTCAAGACCTGAACTGTTATAAGTTTGAATATAAACTAAAAAGGGAACGAGGTAGCTACAATGCTAGTAAAATTGTTATCTAAAAGGCTTTGCTATGAATAGTCTCAAATGGAACATTGTGTACTAGTGACCCCAAAAAAGGATGTGAAAGGACAGGATCAAATCTGAGTGTGTGATTATCTAAACTTTTTTCTGGCTAAGCGTCCTAAGCAAAAAAAAATATTTATAAGAAATCCAAATGAATAAAAAAAGAGATGGACAATTATGTAATGAGCAAGAATCTATACTACTTGTATGTCAAAATGGTAGATAGAAAGGATAAACAGAATAAGCGTAAATATTGCTATTTAGGTATGAAATGAAAATCCAGGATGGGAAGATGATGATGATGGCTTTGTTTTCAAGAAAGTTCCTCTTCCAAAGGATTTAAGACTAAAATGTAAGAACTCTCACAAACGGGCTGACGGTCCCATTGATGCTAAGTGGCCACCGTGATCATGGACATTAACGTAAAGAGGGGAACTGCCAATATGTCTAAGAAGGCCAATGGTTCTCAAGTATGACTGCTGAAACACATGTTGTAATTGTCAAAAACATTCGTTGGGAATAAATAAATTAGTATTAAAAGCAATGTTTATGTTAAATAAATGAGTTGTCACGGCACGTCCTCGTAAGCTTTTAATTATCTTAATGATATGTCTTCGTTCTAGATTATGGAATTTTAATATGTCGACCTAATCCCAAGTGTCACAAAGGGTAATTCATGCATGGACAACAAGGTACCGTCATATATTTTCCAAAGACTTTGCCAAGAGAAGCGCGTACTGAATCGGGTACATGAGACACAGTACATCGGGCACTGGGGTGGGGGTTATTACAAACAGGTTAAATAAGTTAGAATATTTTGCCTCTTGAGTCAATTCTAAAGATTACGGAAATCCAATGTTTTAATTAGGACTTTTACTTCAAACATCCTCTTCATCGTAATGACTTTCAAGCTCTCTTTCGATAACAAACGTAACTTTTTCATTTTGCCTAACTAATTAGTTACATAAACTAGCTAATAACAATTTAGTATTATGTAACATTAATTTTTTTGTAGATACTATAGGCGACTTTAATTGAATTTCAACATATATCATGATTACTCGATGGCGTAACTATCCAGAAACAGAAAAATCGATAGATAACAAATGTATGTACTCACTTGTTACTCATCCAGTAGTAGATTAGGGGGTTGAACATGGAATTGGCCATAGCTAACCAATAAAAGCCAAGGTAGATGTGTTGGGCGAAAGGTGCAGAGGCCAACGATTGGTGATGGTAGACCGTCACAAAGTATGCGTGGTAAGGCAACCAACATAGAGCAAATACGCTCACCACTAGCACAAACATTCTGACCACCTGAGAAAAAAGTTAAAGAATATTATTTTACAATTTCACTTGGAATGTAACTGTTGAAGTTTGTTTAAGGTAAGAACACACTAATTAAAAATAAATAAATTTTCATTTTTTCGTCAAACAAGAAAAATGATAAGGTTGGGTTATTTTATTTACTGTAAGTAATATGTATGTTGACCACTATCTCACTGTGCTAAGTGATTATGTAGCCGAAGATGGTCCTAAGTACACAGAGCGTAATAGAAAAAAAATAATCCAGCACTATTTATTATAGTAGGTATTTATTATTCTAGGTTATCCATGGATAAAAATACAATTATTATATAGAACACAATATACTTAATAGATTAACTCTTACAGCTAATATCATTTTTTTTTAAAAGAGTAATTACTGAGTACCTTCCGAAAAGGCTTTAGCACCATAGACCACATTATACATACATACGCTGCGGCAAGTTATACAGAAGACCGAGGAGTATAACCATTGCAGCCATTATGCTTAGCGTTTGGGGACTATGAGAAATCCTTTGATTCGATCGAAACCTGGGCCGTGCTAAGAGCCCGTATACGCGTCGACGGCTGCCGTCGACTGCAGTCGGACCGGAAGACGCAGCGCAGGCCTCCCACACGGTGGATCTTGTGAGGGTAGCGGGAAGCCACTGGATGCGAGAAGCGCAAGATCGGTCATCGTGGAGATCCTTGGGGGAGGCCTTTGTCTAGCAGTGGACGTCCTCCAGCTGATATGATGACTGAGTAGCTTGCCAGCAAAAGCAATCTTCTGAATCGTGCGATAGAGTTTAGATCTTCAAATGTCAAAACAAGAATAAACAATAATAATAAAACAAGTGACGGTTAAAAATACTTGAAACGAATTAATTTAAAAAAATATTTTGAGTTTGAGTTTGAATAAATAAAAACAGTGTATACAAACATAAGTAAATATAACCTTAAACACGTTTTGCATTCAGAAAACATAATTGAAACCCCGTTAAACTACAGTTCCGTCTCATAATAAGCGTATTGTTTTTGCTACGATAGTATCATTAATATCCTTTTATTAGGACAGGATCATTAATAATACCTTCTTTTGGGACGCAATGTTTTGGGTTGTTAATATAATCACAGTGACTTTTCTGACCTAATAGGCTTTAGACAAAATCCCTACGTAAGGGCTTTATTCTAATGTTTTATAATGAATAGCATGCCGGAAATGGGAGCGTCAAGTTTTATTCCCTCACTCGTTTGTTGCTTTGTTTACCGTACCTTTACTGCTACGGAAATTACAGGGTTTTCAAAAGCATAATGATACTCTCTTTGACCATTCAATGTTTCATATTCCATTGTATCTTGAGATGGGTTAGGTGTATTACACCGGCACCATATGTTGGTATATTTCCTAGTTATCAAGAATATTTTTTATGCAGGATGTCCGGTAAGTAGTGCAACAAATTTAAGGGGGGGCATAGGTCACCAAATATACAAAAAATGATCTTAGTAAAATGTCACCATTTTTGATATAGTTAATATTTTTTCAAAAATAAAAATAGCAAAACTAGGTTAATACTCCTTGTATATAACAACAGATCTGCCATTATGGATCTACAATTCAATTTAAGCTATAGCTACCCAGCACCGTGCTTTAGAATCGATCATCTGACGTCAGATTCTGGGTCCTTTACGGGAGCCTGTTAAGTCGAGCGAAACTTTCGCATTGTGTGGTATTATCTTTGCGACAGTTGATATATCTGCGGTGACAATCAATTTGATAGCGTCAGCTCAATAGTAAAGTAAGACAAATTGCATAATAGAAACTTATTTAAAGACTCAGTCAATTTAATATGTCCAAATATTGTTTTAAAACATACTTACTTATTTAATACTTAGTGCTTATGAAAATTGCTAAATAACATATAAAAATGTATGGTACATAGAAAGAAAAAGACTTTTTATTTTTGCGCACCAATCGATGCAAACAGCATATAAAACCACTGGTACTTTGAAGCTTAAATATTTAGTTTAAGTATTTAACACATAATTGTAAATACACATTGGCGGGCTTCTTCCGCCAACGCCTCAGCGACAGCCTCGAGGAAGTATTTTATGTATATTGTATATTTTGTACAATTTGTTGTACATATGTAAATATGAATTAAATATAAATATGCATTATTATTATTACGTAGAACTATTATATTTGCTTTCGGGTTAACATAAATACTTTACCTTATTTATTTGTCAACAGTTACGACAATAACTGTGTCAGTCGTTACAGTGCCACTTGTTAGTATTTCAGTTTAAATTGCCTATTCACGCTGAAATATTACATTAAAAGTTGTTGCATTAAATTCTATGGTATGCACGTAATGGATTCGCTTAAGTTTCAAGTTTTAAGTAATTGAAATTCTGATGAGTGCGCGAACTTTAGGACATTTCCGCGCGCAGTTAAAATTACTGAAGGTTCAATTGAATTTATGTTTTAAAAACAATGTTATAATAGCATTATAAACTTTAAGGTGGTACCTACCTATATACAACTTTTGTTTTACTTGTTTCAATGTCTATGACTACCACTAGATTTTTATCAGAAAAATAACTCGTTTAAGCCTCACCATTCACAAAGTTATGCCTAAAAGTGCTAGGTCTGGTGTCATAAATATAATGGTGGCATCAAAATACTCAAAACAAATAGACAACAAACAAAAATCAAAAATTTTGCGATCACTTTCCGGGCTTCTAGTTCAAAGTTGTGGATGTGAATAAAATGGACGGTAATTGTCTAACAGATATCCAAATATTAGAGGCGAAATATACTTAATGGACTATCCGTGCTCAAGCCGCCTTCACTGGCAAACCACAAGCTTTTACCGCTCCCCAGGGAATCACTGCGCGATTGCCAAGTTTTATGCATCCAGCCAACATAAAATACTTTCGTGAAGTTAAACCAATTCACCTACCTGACCTGAAAGTTCCGGTATTGAGAGAATGCATTTGAGCTATATTAAATTTTCCGCTGTAAACAGATTTGATTAAATACAAAATAAGGACTATAAAACAATTTATTATTTTGGAAATGTTGAGCTACATTTGTTTTATCTTTAACAAAAAAAAAACGAAATTAACCGAATAAGTTTGAAAATGAAAATATTTTTTATTCAAATAGGCCAAGCACTAGTCTAGACTAATGCTCGGTTCGGAAGTTTGCTTATGCTGAGAAGAGCCGGCAATAAACTCTCGCAATTACTCTTTTCAAAAACAACTATCTATCTAAGTAGTCTCACTGATAAATATATGCGTGTTATGGCGGCAAAAATAATTATCAATAGAATTTAATTATGACTGACTAAACAAACTAAAGCAAACTCAATTTTGATTCCACTAAGGCAGTGTTTGCTGATGCTGAAAAAGAAAATTATACCTTGGCGAGAGTCATAAATACTCCCATATATTATGCTATTTGACTTATATAGGTATCTAAATCTGATAAAAACTAGTAAAAAAGAGGAATAAATTGGTTTGTATAAAATTTGTTATGTTCCGCGTGCTGCAGCTACTAGGAACGTAGGAGCTCGTGAGAGGTGCTTGTGCACAAATTATGCGGAAGCAGCGAACAATGCTCTTGATAGTTAAGAGACATTTTGGTTCTAATTTATAAACTCCGTAAACACCTAGTTTTAAAAATGTTTTTTATAATTTTTTTTATAAAAAATAGCTCTATTTTAAACGTAAATTTCTCTATTCTATCTATCTCTTTCTATTTTTGTTGCATCACCTGTTATAAAATATTAATGTGTTGCTAAGCATTAGTTACATACGGGTTGACTGACCTTTCGCTTGGCTCTGACGACTTGCATCTGATGGTGAGTACACTCGCCAATAGCTCGACCATTAAGAGCCGCGCTCATCCGTGCGTAAGCCCAAACCATCACAGACATAGGAGCCACGTACGTTACCGCCAGAAACACCAGGTTATAGCTATGGAAAATTAAACTCGGTAAGATCTCATTCGTAAGGGAACTACTTATTGCTATAATAACTCAGATGTAGTGATGTGCAATACCGATGCAAAGGTCGTGAGGTGGAATCCTACCACGACTTTATGAATTTAAAACACCTAGTGGAAACTAAAGCACGGTATTATTACAACATGCAGGGACTGGCTAAGATGAAAATTTGTTGCCTATTAATGTATTGGTGAGTTATAGTCAAGTGACACTTGAGATCCAATCTCCTTTTAACGTGGGTAAGCTTACCACCTTCAGCCACAGATGAGGCTGTGGTTAAAAATAATCCATATAAAAAAAGATGAAATAGAAAAATTTTACTCTTCATATTTATGAATAATTTTATTGTAGTTAGAATGCGAAAGATATAAATAAGTATATTTATTTTAGGTATGTTTTAGGAATATAAAACAGCTTACTAATAGTCCGATCGAGATGTAGGGTAGCTGCCGTCGGGCCATTTGATAAAACAAATCTCTCTTTCACCATTTATATACCTGAAACAATAACAAATTAACACTCTGGAACTGTTTTTTTAATTAAATCCAGTGTTTTAATCAAAACGCTTCTGTGAACCCCACCTCTATCAAAGTTGTAACTGCCATATTGATAACCTAGGGTGTTATGGTAAATTCTGTATAAAAAGTGCAGGCTACAGATACCTCCGCATGCTAAACTTAATATTACAACTTTTGAGTCCAGCGGCCTCTCCAGGATGATGAGACAGAATTGAGTAACATTTCTACCATGGAGTAGGTATAGGCGGTGCCCTATTAGACGCTACATTTACTGACGCCCGTCCAAATCAAGGACCATGTCACGGAGTTGGAGAGAAAATGCGCCTTCATCTATTATGAATTTTGGTGCTGGCAGCAAAATTTATGATAGTTGGACAAAATCTACAGTCAGCGAGCGGTTGTTCTTGACATCTGGGGACTTGAGAACCAGAGCAGGCGTAAAGTCGATTAGACATCGTAAACGATATAAACTAAACATTTGAAATAAAAAATTGGGGTGAAAAAAAGGATTTTAGCAATTAAATTGTAATGCAGCTACACAATTGAATACGAATAGGTACGAAACACTTCTATGTAGTATGTATATAGGTACATCGATTGAGTTTCACGAACGCCCTGCTGCACTTTAACCCTAAAAACCCTAGAATCTAATAGGTATCTATTAATAAAGGTAAAATATTAATAATTAATAAAACTTCATTTTCATTGGTAATATCCTGGAATACCTCGAGTATAATATAAACAACTCCAACTGGTATTCCAAGTAGGTATAAAACGTATAAACAACACTAGTTTGAATATTAAATACTTATAGAATTGAAACACTGTAAAGATAAGAGTTACATAACTAACTAACCATAACAGAATTGATTATAACAATAAACAAGAAGTTATTTAGCTTGCGCAAAACATAATTTAAACAACTACTTATTTATTTTATTAGTTTCCTAGTCATCGAATATAATAATAATAATAGCTTTATTCATAAAAAGTGACTGCAGTAGATACATTAATATGTTTTACAAAGTTTTTAATATTGTCTACAATCAAATGGGTGTTGCAACTGTTTTCCTAGCTAGGTTATATACCTGAAACAATAACAAATTAACACTCTGGAACTGTTTTTTTAATTAAATCCAGTGTTTAAATCAAAACGCTTTTGTGAACCCCACCTCTATCAAAGTTGTAATATTACAACAAGGTTCAAACTAAAAAGATATCACTGAAAGAGATGCATAATAATGACGTTGTCATAAGTTGTCAGATTGATCTGCAAGCGAAACTAATCTTTATCACCTATGAATCTGCAAGCGGCATTCAACCTTAGGGTGGTACACCACTTTCTTGGCCGACCGTACCTACCTAAGTATATCAACCCACGTAAACATTTTAACAATTTTAAATAAAAGTTATATCCATTTGAAGAGCAAAAATGCTTTGAACTTTGATGCAGGGTCGCAAAAATGCTACACAATCCAAATAACGCAACTCGACCTTCCGGGTTAGGTATATGTATTAGGTATATCGCAATTGACTGACTTTTAAATGATGCTTTCAAGCATGATAGCTCAATGCAAGTTTTTAGCAAAATGCTGTCAAATTTAAGGCGATTCAAAGACAAAATAACTATTTACGCCTTTAGTTTGCATAAAAGAGAATCAATAACAATAAACAACAAAAGGAAAACAAACTTTAGTTCGTCTGAAAAGTTTGCGACTCAACTATTTGAAATGGGAGAAAATACCGACTATTTGACGTAGGTACTTACGCAAGTAATAATTATTTTAGTAAGTATCTACAATCGTATAATAATATATGTATCATTATTTGCCATTCTATAAGAAATCTCATGGTATACCTACAGCTTTTCAAGTGTTTCGAAATAGAATACGCCCGTCTTTATGAATGTACATTCGCTTTCAGTAAACTCACAACCAAGTGCTTGTAGGTAGAAAACGGTCATTGTTCTAGCGAGATGTGACTGAAGTTAATTATCTTTTTTTAGCGTCGTTAACAAATAATTAGGTATATTATTTGAATACCAGCAATTACTTGAAAAACATATGCAAGTAACGTTAATTTTGTGTACCTACCTAATCAAAATCTTATCAGTTCTAATATTTTTGGAGACCAATAGGTAGCAACACATCTTTGTTCAGGCGAAGTGAATTAACTGCTTTTAAATCTCTCTGGCCCTATACAACGTGATTACACTTGGCAATGAATTTACAAGCAAATTACGCATAGCAATACTATTGCAAAAGATTTCTCGAATTTGTTGCTTTTTTTTTTTATTTTATTTTTTTATCTTTATTTGTGGAGCTTTTCCGCTTAGCGAATATGCCGCTCCGTAGCACAACAAAAATCAACGCACAAAAATAAACATATCTTCCTACTGTAGACAATTCTCTTACCGATTTTGTAAGCCACATTTAAATAGGTCTAGTATCATCTTAATTTCTTCTGACATCAGATGTGATAAAAAGGTATTGCATAATCCAACGGAACAATCACTGAACAGCAGTCGTCTAGGTCCTTCATTTCGGACACACTCCATTAATATATGATACGCGTCCTCTTCTCGGTTGCACACGCTGCACAACGGTGAGTCTGATTTACGCATAAGGTATGCAAACTTATTTAATTACGTAATGACAATTTCCGAAAAAAAAAAAGAAAATTAGACTTCAGTCTAGCTAAAACCGAGGGATTGCCAAATCGTGAGAATAATAAATATCTTGGGCCACGGTCAAAACAAAGTTTGGACAGTGGAAACTGAATAGGTACCACAATTTAAATACATACTTATATATATTTATCGATATACATACTTATATATCGATAAATACACCCAGACTAAGGACAAATAGACATGTTCATGCCCAAATGTCTGTCCTGTGTGGGAATTGAACCCACGACCTGTGACGTGCCAGTTGTTCTTGCCAACTACGCTAACCGGCTCTGATCGAGCTATATTAAGAACCATCAAAGTTCATTTTCACTCCTTATTTTGTCTTCCATTTCAGATACACCTGTCTCACGTCAATATATAAATTTGAACCTATTCCTTAGTGACATAATGAAAAGGTTTTACTTGTACCTAAATTCATGTGTCTATCTTTTTTTTATGGTATGGATAGTTTCTCAAAAAAAGTTTCGTATTTCGACTAACATTATTATAATTAATTAACAATATACTAATATAATAGATACGAATAACGTATAATAAATTGACAATATAATAACATGTAACAACTAGCTATCTCCCGCGATTTCACCCGCGTTCCCATGGGACCTTATCTTTTCTCAGGATAAAAAGTATCCTATCTCTTATTCCAGGATTCAATTTATTTGTGTGCCAAGTTTCATCATGATCGCTTTAGTAGTTTCGGAGTTCGTCGCGGACCAAAATCGTCACATGGGAATTTTATATATGTACTAGCTGTTTCACGCGGTTTCACCCGCGTTCCCGTAGGATCTTATCTTTTCCTGGGATAAAAGTATCCATTATTTTATTCCAGGATACGATCTACCTGTGTGCCAAGTTTTATCAAGGTCGGAGTAGTAGTTTCGGAAACATGTAAAGATTAAGATTTACAAGTACCTATCCTTAAATTTTTTCACCTTTCTGTAACATTTTGTAGACAGTGTATCGCGACAAAAGGTTAGTTTTTGAATAAAATTGTATGTATTTACACCACGATACGGTATCCTAATGTTTGAATTTCGAGTAATCAATTAACGTCAATCACAACCTTCAGAAAACTTTAGGCACGTATGTGTATTTAGATAAATGCTTTGTTAGATAACGACCCTTGTTGGTTTATAAATTCAGAATATCTTCCACACACGTAATAATACATATTCTTAGTAAAATATTGATCGTTTATCAGCGTTGAAATCAGAAATGTAGTAGGTATATCGTTACAAGCCTGATTAAAAATTAAAAAACAACAGAAAAGTATTAAATTTTTTGGAAATTCGAAAACAATCACAAATAGTTGATTGCTTTACACTTTGAGCTGATGAAGGAACAAGGTTTTGGATCGCATTAGCGTGTGACATGAAATAGATTTTTTTAAATATTTTTTATTTTCTTTTTATAGTTTTATTTAAATGCTTAATAATTTGATTTGAAAATTAATTGTTTGAGATATACCTACTGATAAATATTTCATTGAAGTTAATAAAATATACTCACTGTTTCTTATACGTGTCAGAGTAGAGTAAACTTGGCAGGGCTAGTAATGCGCTTGCGCACCATACCGTAAATAGAGCTGCGCGAGCCACTCGGCGGCTCAGCCTGTGTTGAAGAGGCTTCACTATTGCCACGTATCTAAAACAAAAATCTTTTCAATTATATGTAACAGTAAATATGATACAACGCCAGCCAACCAACAAATATACAGGTTGAAATTTGATTTGTAAGTATTGCATAATAGCTGAAATCCTGCATACGCTGCCGTTAATATTAGCTTAGCAAGCTTTCAGTGTAATAAATAATATTTAAATCTCCATAATACTGTAGAATATACTGCTAAATGATAATGATGGCATCATGAAATAGAAAAATGTAGGTACCTATTTGAAAATACTAAGTATATCTATATTTACTATAATAAAATACATATTGTACTTATTTAGAGTAATATTCTATGTAGATTCAGATAGAGACCAACTTATAAAATATATTTTCTAACAGCTAGAAATAATCTAGGACAATAAGTTAGGTACCAATCTTTATCATTGTTTTAAAGGGCTAGGGCCTAGCGCTCCATACCTAGCAATCAAATGCAAATTACATCGCCCACAATAACTCTTCGATCTATAGATATTGTCTATCAATATTTATCAACATTTAACATCGACTGGGAATGACATTCGCGTGTCCATTCGAATTTAAAAGGTTATTTACTCGTATCTACAATTTATTATGCATGTAGTTATGTCAATACCCAGAATTATCTATACAAATATAAAACTAATCTACCAAAGCGAACAATTAATTCCAAAATAACACTGCATAATTTAAACAACAATTTATAGTTGGGTTGTTTTTTTTTATTTTTACTTATTAATGTATGTTAGGTTTTTTTAACTTCTTGTTTTCTATTTATTGTACTGGGTGTGGTAAAGCATATGTATATAGGGACATTTAAAGCGTAATGTATAATATTGTAGAAGGGAAAAGATGTTAGGCCTTTTTACACAATACAATTAACTAAATTAAAGCGAAGAAGAGAAAACCTAAGGATAGACGTCGTGTCGTATAAGCAGAAACTAGCAAAGAACAGAATAGAGTGGAAAATGCATCGAAAAGAGTCTATGTCTCAAATGTGAGATAGTGCATTTTTGGTGTATCTAAAACATATAAAATATGTTTTATGGAATCCTGGTGAATCTAATCCTTTTCCAAAATTATATCATTGGTATAAATAGACTCTATATTTCTGATGTTTTATTGTATAAGAAGTATCACAATAATGTCACTAGTACTAATAATTATTTTTCTTTAAATTTATACCATGAAAAACAAAAAATAACTGTAGAACAAATGGAAAATATGTTAACACAGGTTCAATATTTCACGGCCACGACCTTTAACCAAACATCAATTAAAAATGATTGAATTAATTAAAACCTTATTTAATTTTCATCCCATCGTATCTGTACCGTATTGCGAGTAAAGAGTAACGCGATGAGAGTTTGCAATTTATAAAGGAAAACCAGAAGCAATACAAGTATAACAAAAGTTCACTTCAATCTGAATAGCAATATATTTGATCTTTTTGTAATTTACTTTATTACTTTACGATAATTTTATTTTATGTTTACTCATCTATATATAAAGTAATCATGGATTTTTACATAATTTACATATTTACATTCCTTTGTGTAAACAATCTGAATTTTATTGCACAATATTATTATTGCAGATCAATTCATATCACCGCAGAAATAATTATCACAACAATGTTACAACTATTCTACTACATTCCCCTTGGGAAGAATAAAACCAAACGTACCTAAATATCAAACAGATAAATTACACTACTTTAGGATTATCACGCACGTAAGTCAGTAGTACACAGATTTTAGACTTTAATGATTGCGTGATAAGCTGTAGGTGGCTGCACATGTTCCTACTCTGTTGTCATAGTAACTTAACGGCTCAAAAGATAAACTAAGAGTTTCGTACTAGCAAAGTTAGTCTTTAGTGATCACATGACTCGAGTTACCGAGGTACCTACGCAACAAACTATACACTTTGTTGAAAAAGTTATTTCATATGCCAACTGGAGGTGCTTACACTTTCATTGGATTAGAGTTTTATTAAGTAACTACCTAAGTAATATTTTTAATGTATATTGACAAATTTTGACCACAATCTAGTAACATTTGTCTCATGGTGATAGGTATTGACAGTATGGCCAAATCATTGGGCTGCCGGAACACTGTGATAGACGCTTGGTAAATAATTTACATTTCATGGGTTGCCAGCCAGTCGGATACTATAAATTTCCATGCTATTTCACTAAAAGCTCAAGTTCGACAGAGGCATCAAATCCACTACCTTCGTCACGGCAATTGACGTCACAATAATACCACCCCAACCAATGATATAACACAACAATAGCCGGCGACGTGACAGGTCAAAGTAGGCTAATTAGCCAATGTTTGCCTTCCACTTTTGAAGCGCTTATAGCCTATCTGTACCCTTTTACTTATAATATCATTGACCTCAGCTATCATCGCCCTGTAATGAATAATGAAAAGCAACCCTTACTTTTTCAGGTTGACCTACATAATGCTACTGGAGTGTAAGCTCTAGTCTACATTTCAAAATCAACAACTGCTATTAAAGATAACAAAATCAAGACAGCAATTTATTATTACCCTTAGAGACTACATGACTAAAATACTATCAAGAGCCCGAGGCGCTACGTTTAGGGAAATACTTACTGTCCCGAATATCAAGCGCTACTGTAGCGCTGTCTCTATTTTTTTAAATACCACTAGTGACAACGTGGCAGGCGAGTCACCTGATAGTAATTGACTACCGTCGCCTATAGACATTAGCAATACCAGGGGAATTGCCAATGTTTTGTACACCTCATTAAAATGCCTTTGAGGCAACTGGCTCTCAAGTGCAATTGCCGGAACACACCAACAGGTGTATAAATAAATAAAAAATATGGTTCAACATAATTGTATGGCGGCAGATTTTCAACTTCAGAGTCGTAGCCAGCCAGTCGAGTACTACAAAGGATTCGAACCCAGGACCTTTGCCGCGGTATCCAACGTCAACGTCACTAACACTGAGTTATCATCGCTAATCATGTTTATTTTATTTACATGTCGGGTAGGTATTTGTTATAACTTACTCCATAAACTCTAGGAAGGTAAATAACCACTAACATATTGGTATAATCAAGTTGATAGCTAGGTATCTAGTTCAACTAGCATCTCTGACGGTTGATGAATCATTATTCAAATATATTTAAGCCTTATTTAAATAATCAACCCAGTTGAACCCAGCACTACCCACACAATTTGCCAGACAATTGATATAAATGTCTCATTATAGTATGCAAATATTTTTGACCTTATTTACAAATAGCACTTTGCTGACCTGAAAACATTATCGACATTTTTCCATCAAGTGGCCATGGAAAAAAATATGAAATCATATCTGGTAACACAGAGCGTTCTTGAACCTTCGCGTTAAAGCTTGAAAGGCATTGTTTCTATTATTCAAAACACGAATTTCAGTATAACTGTAGACGTATTAATAAAGAGCAGATAAGATGTAAATTTAATCGCGCTCGACTTGGCAGGGGCACTGCCGTGCCCCCCGATCACACTTTCGATTAAATGAGTTAGTTATGATTAAATTGCGGTCTTAAAAATGTTAATTGACTGGCTATTTTTGTAAAGTATAGCAATCGTTGGCAAATGAAACTACGGCCGCATCATGCAAAATATCTAATTCTGTCCTCCGCGGTATCACCCGCGTTCCCATGGGATCTTATCTTTTTGCAAGATAATGTAGCTTTCTAATGGTGAAAGAATTTTTAAAATCGGTCGAGTACTTTTGAGTTCAATCGTAACAAACAAACGAACAAAAAAAATCAAATCTTTCCTCTTTATAATATTAGTTAAGATTCTTTGTTCCGATAAAAGTGCCACTACGTTTTTCATCAAAGAAAAAATATTATTTAGTACCTATCAGTAAAGTATTAGGAAGTTAATTGCACAAAGAGCTACATCGAACCAGATAACTTCATAGCACATGTACCTATGAAATAGTACAATACGTAACAGTAATTTGTTTATTGAATAATGCTGTTGTAGAATTCCAATCAAAATTATAATGTAGCACTATTATACTCAAAGTAATAAAATAAAGCAATCTAGGATACTAAATAAAGCAATATACATATATCATTAAATTAAATGCGTAAAATCTGTGTAACAGCTATGTAGGTCAACTTATAAACAACACCAAAAGTATCTATGATATTCATTATAAGTATTCGCTAATGGAAATCGGATCTATAGTATTGACGCTTTGATTGGGATCGACCCCCACTGCTCCTACATCCACAGAATTATTTTGAAACAAGGAAAAAACACTTTTGATTGAAAACAGAATCAATAAAACGCGAAAGATATTTGTATAGCAAATCGAACGGTAAATTCCTTTCAATTGAAATAATTTGTATGTTGATTTTAGACGATTTATAAATCAATTAAATTTTGTAAGAAATAAAATAAAGTTACCATGAATAACTTTATTATTATTATACCTATGGATAGGATATAAATTTTCTACTAAAATAGAAAGCCTGTGCGAAATTTTGTTCATACAAGAAAGTTAACAACAGATGTAGCCCCGCACATACACTTGTAAGTTTTACTCACGTAAGTAGGCTTACGTAATTAACTTACGATAAATTTGAAAATGTAAACACGATTTGTAAGTAGCTTACCGTAATTTCTTAATACTTTAAATTACTTCAATTAAAATGTAGGTTAAATAATGTCAAATTTATCTAGCAGCAAATCTTAGCTTTTTCCATTTAATTAGAATACACCAAATACAAATAAATACATGCGGAGATCTTTGGAGGAGGCCTTGGTTCAGCAGTGGACGTCTTCTGGATGACATGATGATGATGATGTACACCAAATCATGGCGAAATTATTTTATTAGCAGACAATGGCAAACGACTTGCTATCGAACAGCGAAAGCTTAGTTTCTATATGTTTAGATAGGTACATTATTTTACATTATCTTCTAGAATTGAGCACAAATATATTTTTATATGAACAGGCATCCAATTTTTATAAGGAGCGTCAGACACGCAGGTCTTACAATTTTATTAAATGTGATGAAAAAATAAGATTCCACCCAGACCATCATAAAATGTTCAGTCAATAAGGTTTTATTATCATATCAGTTGGAAGTTGGAAGACATCCACTGCTGGACAAAGGACAATTATTTATACAGGGTACTTTGATATTAGTTATTATTAGATATCAATGACAGGGTACTAATTTAATGACATTGTATTGGCTGTTTGAATAATAGGAAAAGTTATATAATTATCAGGTATTTCTGAAAAAAGGGGGAAAGAACCGTGTGCCGGCGCTCGCTACTTGAGCTAAGTTGACTTAACAAGAAATAGCTACTGTTTTTTTCCATTGATTCGGGTTCGGTTTCATGGGCTGATTCTCCTCTGGTGGTTAAATCACCACGTGTCACGTGTATGAACTAAAATTATATTATAAATATTTCTTACCTGTCAACAGTAATTGCAACCAAAGTGAAGACACTAGCAGACACAGTGAGATTAGCTGTGAAGTTGCTCGCAGTACATGTGATTGCTCCAAATGGCCAATTTGCGGTGACCAGGAACACGAAATTTGGTGCTCCATTTAGAGTCGCCATTAACAAATCTGCTATAGCCAGGTTCACGAGAAAACAATTTGTTACTGTCCGCATACGACGGTGAGCTAGAAAAAAAACCTATGTTACTCGCATTGCGACAAGGTCATTTTTGGAAGCGCTACAGGTGAATTCAGAAGCTTTATTAAATGTCACTCAGTTCCACGGGGTGCATTTACTTTTTGTGTATATTCTTATTTCGTATTGAAAACATAATAATATAGGAGTTTTTATTACTTATAGAATGTCCCAGGATATTTATTACGGGCCTGTTGGCGTGGGTGTGTTCAATCACGCCGTGGTTTCGATAGTCGAGGGTTCGATTCCCACCCAGGACTGAAATTTGTGTGGATGAACATGGACATGTTTGTTCTGAGTCTGCGGGTAATTATATTATATTTAAAAGTTGTAGATGTATTTTATATCTGTTATCTGGTTTCCATAGTATAAGTTCTGGTTAGTTTGGGGATCAGTGTGAAGAATGTCCCAGGATATTCATTTATATTTAGTCAGTAAAGCAATTTGCTAAAATTAATTTGCAGGTTAAAAAGTATATCGATATTAAAATTGGATTAAATCTACAATATAATTTATGTTTTAATATCAGTTCTGTAATACACCACAACACAATTTTTTGCCTAATTCATACATATTTAAATTATATTCGCAATTTATGATAAAAGATTCGAAAGCTTTTAGCATAAATAAGGTAGGAATCACACTTCCCCGAAACTGTACCCTAAAAGTATTAGTGTTAATGAACTCCCCGGCGGATATATATATGTATATGGTTTCCTAGGTTTGGTAAAATGTTGGATTAGTTGATTGAACTTTTGCAGCGCCTTCTGCAAATTATTATTCCCTATAACTTTGCTTCTAAGGGTGACTGACTTTAGACTGTTGGCTCAATTACGCGGTTATTGGAATATCGCTCATTATTTAATATTTTCCTATACCTATAATTAAGATAGTTTTGAGTTTCGTTTGAATAAAGCTACAAGCTGGATCTAATAACTTAGGAGTGGGTAGGTAATTTAAAACTTTAAGGGCAGCTGCGGCATAGAGCAAAGAGTGGAAGTGAGTTAGCTCTCTTTGACAACTTAAATTGGCAAGCTCTGAGGTATTATAATACCTAAGTATACTTTCGGAAATGGGAAATGCATTTTCAATAACTTTTCAGAAAAACTGTACGTGGGCTGAGTCAAAGAATACAGACCGTAATTTCACCCCTTTTACGGGAAGCCTATTTTTAGCAATGGACCATTGCATTGCTACTCGGATTACAATTACAACGTCAACTCAAAATTACATCCATTATTTGGTAGTATATTCAATCGAAAATAGCTTTGTTTCTTCAATGTACTCGTCTACATATTTTATTTTTATTACCTTAATGGTTTGCTTGCCTACCCGCGTTATTACTAACCTAAAACTATCCATATGACCAAGGTGTTTCCTAGCACTGCAAGCAGCAGCATGACCGCAAACACCATGAACCAGGCCAGCTGGCCCCACCATGGGGGACTGTATGGCCTCTCGCCTAGACCCATGCAGTTACCGAGTGTCACCCTGCAAAAGAAAACATAAAATCAATAATTATTCCTTTGTCTATGATAGAGAAGAGAAACAACTTACTTTATCGATATACGTTTTCCAATAACTTCAATATTTAATTAACTCATACTGGAGTACACGATACTAATCAATACCAATACTAAAATGAAAAAGTTACTTTGAACCCAGTCTGCTCGGCTTTCACGGTAGATGAATTTGATGATTATATAGGCGATGATAGCTCAGTGGTAAGTGACGTCGAATACCGCGGCGAAGGTCGTGGGTTCGAATCCTACAATGAGCTTGAGCTTTCGGTGAAGGAAAACATCGTGAGGAAACCACAGCACGGGTACGATGTGGTACTCGACTGGCTGGCTACCACCCTCAAGTTGAAAATCTGTCGCCAAACACCTGTTGGTGTGTTCCGGCAGTTGCACTTGAGAGCCAGTTGCCCTGACCCTTAAGACATTGTAATAAGGTGTACAACACGTTGGTAGTCCCCCTGGTATTGCTAATGTCTATAGGCGACGGTAGTCACTTACCACCAGGTGACCCGCCTGCCTCGTTGTCGCTAGCGACATAAAAAAAAAGATTATACTATGGGGATAGCTTGAAACCTGGGAAAGGACACAGCAAAGCCATTTTAAATTAACCTCTAAGTTAAAAGAGATAATCCCCTGACAAACGAATTCCACGCGGATGAACGCTACCTACTACTACTAGAAATAGATGACCTGTAGATGCTGATAGAGCTCACCTGTTATTCATTTCCACACACACTAAATAAAGTCACTACTATCTTTTATCTATCGACAATAGTGAAGCAGCGAAATTCAAAGCTTTCAGATAGCGCGATGTAAACAGTTATAAATCACCTTTATGCACTGTGAATTGTAAGGAAGGCGAAGTGAATTGCCAAAGTTTTGCTATTAATCTAGTATGAATAAAATATTTTTACTGTATGTTTGCGTGGACACGAACTAGCGTCGCGCGTAAGTAGTGCTACATAAATAACTCAGACATAAGTCCAACTCAATACATTACATATTACCGGGTCACCCATTACATAATAAAAAATGTGTGGAAACCCTTTGAGTATCTAAATAAGTAAACACTAATAAAACGTAACTTACAACCTAAACAAAATATTCACAACGTTTTTTATTATCTCCGGTTCAAAAAGCGTTGGTGCACAATCTTCTGAATATTTTTCCCGGTATCTCCGACATTCACATACATTTTTTAATAAACAGTTTCAAAGGGTTTTTGTTACCGTTAAGAGAAAGAATGCTTAGAAGGAAAAATAAAAGACATTAAACTTGCGAAATGTTGCACTCAACACAAAGCATAAACACCAAAATTTCAAACCTCCGACTGAATTAATTGAACAGGAGTCGTGTAAAAACTCCTGACAATTCATAATTCAATTTTTACCTTCGAAGATTGAATTTAGGAAAAGTTTAAATCCGCTTTTCGCAAATCCGACCAAAAGGAACCAAGTAAAAATAATGATGTGCTTTATCAATTTATCCAAGTAAACTGAAGTATACTTAATTAAGTGTGATGATGTCTCCTACTGTTATATAAAGACCAAATACTATTGAAATACATCCAAACTATAAATTCGAATTTAACTAGGTATATGTATGTACCTATATCTGTGTGCTTGATTACGGTTAAAAGGCTAACAGATTTAGATCAAAGTTGGTACGGAGATACCTTGAGCCCTGGGGAAAACTCTTTTAAAGAAACCCGTGAGTGGGTGAAAAAGGGGTTCGATTCCGCGATAAAGGGATTTCACGTGGACGTAGTTAGGGCAAAAGCTAGGTCTTAGTTGTATATTTGTAATATATCGGATATTTATATAAATGTAGGTATGTGATAGCCGAGCGAGAGTGAGTGATATTTAGACGACCTTGCTCTTTGTGTAACTTCTCTATGATGGAGCTTAGAGAACATTATGAGGGAAGTGGGTGTGCCACAAACCCGCACCTAAGAATAAAAACCGGCCAAGTGCGAGTCGGACTCGCGCACGAAGGGTTCCGTAAAAAAGGCAAAAACATCACGTTTGTTGTATGGGAGCCCCCCTTAAATATTTATTTTAATTTTATTATTTATTATTAAAGTAAAAATACAACTGAGTATTTTGTGAATATTTCAAGTGCCTATCTGTTGCCATTATTGATATCGAGCAAAAATGGGCAAAAAAATTGCGTTTGTTGTATGGGAGCCCCCCTTAAATATTTATTTTATTTTGTTTTTAGTATTTGTTGTTATAGCGGCAACAGAAATACATAATTTGTGAAAATTCCAACTGTCTAGCTATCGCGGTTCTTGAGATACAGCCTGGTAACAGACAGACGGACGGATAGACGGACAGACAGCGAACTCTTAGTAATAGGGTCCCGTTTTTACCCTTTGGGTACGGAACCCTAAAAAGAGCTCTCACTATTTGATTAGGTTAAAAGCATGTTGAAAGCGAATTCGTTTGATATAAAAAGGTTCATAACCTCATCAGCTGAAATAGTGGAAATAGAGTCGTTATTTTATCGATATGTGTTACATAATGAATGCGTAACTACGTTTATGGTAGGGGAGGCATTGATGCTAAATTTGTAGTTACTCGAGCGTCTTTGGGACCTACTGGAATTTGAAGATTAGGTGGAATAAAGAAAAAAAGGTTATGTGATATTTTCCCCTTCAGCGGTGGGGAGAGCGTCTACAGGGTTTCAAAAATGTAAAAAAAAACAGTCACCAAGAAATACTCGAGCGCGTCAGATATTAATAGGGTAGTCGCGCCACGTCTGTCTGATAACGGAAAAATAATAATCTGCCGTTTTGCGTGGTGGGGGTGGCCGTACGAAGGGGTCGAAAATATTTAAAAAAAAAATTTACTCGAGCGTGTCAGACATTGATAAGGGATGTTAAGTGAACCCTCCAGTAGCTCCTATTTTAAAGACTGACGATTTGGACGCGACCATCAGTCAGGGCCGATTTTTGAAAATGCAAAAAAAAATCGTGACCTTGATTTACTCGAGCGCGTCAGATTTTTATACAGGCGGTTCTTCTTGATGGCCTTGTTGTACTGACCCATAATCTGACAATTATGTTGAGGGATTTCCTTAATCTGACGGTTTGAAAAAAAAAATATGTAAAAAATATCGAAATCTCGAAAATGGTTCAAGATATCGAAAAAATGTTTGTACAAAAGTTGTAGAAAATTTAACCTTCTACAATATTTATTATGAATACATATACAAAAAAACCCATAGGAAACGAGATATTTGCAATAAATGATTTTTTGACCTTTGACCTTGAAAAATCAGTAGTCGCGGGCACCCTAAGATAAGTAGCTTTTAAGACAAGTTTTAGGGTGTCAAAATAAAGGTTTATACAAGTTAATAGCTGACTATTTCTCATTCTGAGGTGAAACTCATAATATTCCTGGACTATACACTTAATAATGATTTTAGCCACTTCGGCTTGTGCAAATCGGCAGATTAAGATATTTCCGTGATTCGTGACTAATTTCCTTCAAAATAAAAAAAAAACCAATCGCGCTCGAGAAAATCCAGGTGACGTTTTTTTTTTGCAACTTTGCGAGTCTCCAATTTTCTTTCGTCACGCCCAATTTGTCAGATTATTGAAATGTACACTATTTTGCATGTAACTAACTTACCTTACCTTAATCTGACGCGCTCGAGTATTTCAAACCATCGATTTTTTTTTACTAATCTGACGGGCTACCCTAGGCGTTCGACACTACATAGAAGGCTCAGATTTGGTGAGAGTACTTCACAAGGTGCAAGGTTGCCCCCCTTATGTTAATCTGACGCGCTCGAGTAAATCCCGAAATCCCCTATTCGCCTCCCCTACCATTAGACTTAAAGTTTAATTCAGCTACTTTAATTTCATGTCCAGCCTAATAAATTGTAAGTAGGTATGCGAAATTATTAAATATTGGTAAACAACGCTGGTAAATTACAAATGAGAGAGAAATGAGTTTGACTTTGTTATCTTTCAGATTTATATGTAAAGTTTCGTTAATATTGTTCATGGGAATTCCAGTTTATATTTCTTAAATTACATAGGTATTACTACTATAATATTTATGAGTACGAATTTATTGGCTAATTTCGCTGAGATTTTATATTAGGTATCTGCACGTCCTACTCAGTGCAAAGTTTTTCATTAAATAGGTTGTCGTATAGTAAAATTTTTACCCCTATTTAAATTAATTGGTGTAAGTCCTTTCCGGTTCGCGCTTGAGGTTCAATAACTTCCAATTTATCTCATACTTAGTAGTTTCTCTTCGACTTATGTTTAAAATAAAACTTTTGAATAAAGGATTGTATCAGAAAGTAATTTGATTAAATTGGGTTCCTTTTGATCGCGCACTATTCTGAGAATACTTTTTTAATATAAATTCTTATCACAGCCTTATCGTGTTTTTTAGTTGTTGAATACCGGCGATATTCTTAAAGTTCTTTTTAACAACTACTAAAATGACTATGTTACTTTTGTATTTTATGTTTTAAACAACTATTTATTTATAAAGTGAAGGAATATAAGCTACTATTAATATATAATTAATAGAATTATGTATAATATAATCAATAAAATAAAAATATTTACAAATTATACATACCTTGCTTATTCTATTATACATTTTAAACTCGATATAATATTATAAATAGAATATCGAGTTCAAATCGCTGCCCGTAGGTAAAGTGCCCAGAAGGCTGGCAGCGTTACCTCGTTGGATAGCAAGGCTTATCCTTTGTCCGAGGTAAGAACCAGCCCTCTGGTCACCAGACAGATCTATGAGGCGCGTCGACAGTAAACATATTTGAACATTAAATTATTTATACTTACCTACCTATATTTTTTAATTTTGCTTATTTAGTTACATGTAGGTACATAAAATCTTCTTTATACTAACTATATCGTACCTACATACAAACTTCCAAAGTTGGCGCGGCTAGAGAATAACCTCCATTAAAACTTATTCGTGTAGTAGATATAGGTATGTATAATATTATTAACTGATTCCTACCTATACTTATGTCTGATATTAATACTAACATAGTATAAATCTGTATTTGTTTCTGCAATAGTCCAGCTAGTCAACAAATTCAAAAAATCTATAGTTTATGTTGAGGGAGAACTGTTTTCTCATTCCAATATTTGATCATAACAAATCCCAATATCTATAGTAAACAATTCTGTTTTTTTTTGGGGAGGATAAAAACGTGGAGGCCTGAGGGGCCATAGACATCCTTACGCGGACTGTTCGGCGAGCGCTTAGGGCTCGAAACAGAAATATTAATTAATCTATGCGTAGGAAAGTTCTGTAATCTTTGGTTATTTGCATTATCTGTTGCCTTAGCTTTTTATTGCGCATACAAGTCCAGCCATAGATCACAACGACTTTGACTGAAACTTCATAGGTACATTACATATTGCATGGTTTGTTGAATATTTAAATGAATTAAGCAAATAGGGTATTATTGATGAAATTCAGTAGGTACCTATTAGAATTGCAGTCATACCAACTTATCTACTTTATTGTTATTCAGACCACGTTGTGTGAGCAAATAAAAGTAAATGTCCCACAAGTCCCCGAATTCCTATTTGTTTTCGCCAAGCGGAGCGTTCACTACAAATTGATGCGAAGTGAAGCGACAATAAAGTCAATGAACTTATGCCTGGCCTGGGCCTCCCTCGCAAACTCGCAACTCGCAGGACGCACGGATTGTAACAATAAATCACAATACTGGATGTACATCTTAATATGTTACATTCATAACAACAAAATTGTCTTTATTGCTCTTGTACATTCTTGTATTTATTTACGTACATATTCGGGAAGGAGGCAACGACGCAACTCACGATTTTAATTTCACAGCCCATAGCTTTTCGATTACACCATTAAGTTGCATCTCAAATTTCCGAGGAAATCCAGCCTATTTTAGTCTCAAATCGACGATGAATATCCTTGTATACCTCAGTAATATAGCTAATATAAAATCTCAGCGAAATTAGCCAATAAATTCGTACTCATAAATATTATAGTAGTAATACCTATGTAATTTAAGAAATATAAACTGGAATTCCCATGAACAATATTAACGAAACTTTACATATAAATCTGAAAGATAACAAAGTCAAACTCATTTCTCTCTCATTTGTAATTTACCAGCGTTGTTTACCAATATTTAATAATTTCGCATACCTACTTACAATTTATTAGGCTGGACATGAAATTAAAGTAGCTGAATTAAACTTTAAGTCTAAACGTAGTTACGCATTCTGTAAAATAACGACTCTATTTCCACTATTTCAGCTGATGAGGTTACGAACCTTTTTATGTCAAACGAATTCGCTTTCAACATGCTTTTAACCTAATCAAATAGTGAGAGCTCTTTTTAGGGTTCCGTACCCAAAGGGTAAAAACGGGACCCTATTACTAAGAGTTCGCTGTCTGTCCGTCTATCCGTCCGTCTGTCTGTTACCAGGCTGTATCTCAAGAACCGCGATAGCTAGACAGTTGAAATTTTCACAAATTATGTATTTCTGTTGCCGCTATAACAACAAATACTAAAAACAAAATAAAATAAATATTTAAGGGGGGCTCCCATACAACAAACGCAATTTTTTTGCCCATTTTTGCTCGATATCAATAATGGCAACAGATAGGCATTGAAAGCTGAGAACCGTTCAATGCGGTTTTGGACCGATCTTTGTGGAAATTTATAAGGGAAACCGATGTTCAGCTGTGAACGAAGATCTGACAAATAGTAACAAGGGTAGATGGAATGTATAAATAAATGCTAGTCACGCACACAGATTTATTGCGTAAATACCTATTATAAGAACATGTAAAGTTTTATGTGTGTCGAAACACAGTTCAAGAAATAGGGCGAATAGATACTATCAAACTACAAGTATGTTGGATTGAAGCCAACAAATGATCAAGTTCGTATCAAAGACTCCTTGATTGTTACCACACGTGTAAACTTATAACTAACTTCTAACAAAGATAGTAAGTTAGATTTGCCGTAATAATGTCAGGCATCCTACTAATATTATAAATGTGAAAGTTTGTACGTTTTGGATGTTGGCTATATGGATTTTGACGAAACTTGACACACAGATAGATTATTTCCTAGAATAAAACAGAGGATACTTTTTATCCTAGGAAAAGCACTTTTGCACTAATGAAATCTTTTAATGTGATCAAACTTTGAAATTTAAACTCGAATCAATAATTACCCTAATAATAATTACCACGTTTCATAAGCTTACAAGTCATTAAAACTGTAGAAAAACTTTATCTATAATGACTGGTTAGCTAATCTTACCATCATGCGGGTCGAAAGTGTATGTTATAAAAATAGGGTTGCCATCTCCAAACTTTGAAATCCAGGACTTGAACGTAGAAATACCAGGACATTTCGGTTTGAAACCAGGACTATACAATGTGTTTTTTCTTATCTTGATCAAACGAAATGTGCAGATGTAAGGAAAAAAATTATCGATAAAAATCGAAAAAAGAAGTTGATTATATTACCAATTTCAAAAACCAAAGCACTTAAATAAAAAAAAATTAAAACCTCACCTTTTGGTTTTTTCATTGTTTAGTTTTAAGTAAACTATGTATTTTCGTCAAAGTAGTGTCATTAGAAAGCTAGAAAGTTCTCCTAGCTGACAAGATAAAAAAAAAATACTATATCGAGCAGAAAACTAAACTGTTAAAAAATTTAAAATAAAACAGTTTTATTTTTTATTTTTGATACGTATCTTTAAAACTGGGTCGTTGAGGCACATTTCGTTTGATCAAGTTAAGAAAATACACATTGTATATGTATAAAAAAAACAGTAAGAGACAACAACCATCAGTGTGCACGTTGCTATTTTGTTTTAAAAAGAATCAACGACCTTTACATTACATGCGCGGCGCGAGCCTGACAAGACGATTGGAGAGAGTAGTGGCGCGCGAATTTTAAAACATAGGTGCTTAAGACTCTTTAAAAACTCAGGACGATGCTTAAAAACTATCCAGGACAGCCCAGGACACCATAAAAAGCAGGACATGTCCTGAGAAAACACGGAACATGGATCGCAACCCTATATAAAAAGAATATGTTTAAGATTTTCAGATACTTATCTACTAAAATATCTGCTATCAAAATTGAGACCCAATGATAAATCTTTGTACTACTACAAACCTGCAAACGGTAAGAAAAAAACAATTCTAATATTATATATAACAAAAATACATATCTAATAATAAATAACGATAGACTTTGCTTAAATGCGTGGAAATTATTGGACTCAAGTCCCATCTTGATTGCCTAAGTTACCGTTTCTGGAAACGGCAAGCTTGTTAAAACATTTCTAATTTAAGACAGCTAGCATAATTCTAAATTACAAGTATAATTATGAAGTATAATAACTTTATCTAAAATAATTTCAAAGGAAAAGGAAAGTGAGTGGTTTTTTTTTCTTATACCACAAGTGTACAACCAGGTAGACCACATGATAAGTGAATACTGTTGCCTATAGACATTAGCAATACCTACCAGTGGGATTGTCAATGTGTTTACACCTTATTAATTGCTTTCAAGTGCAACTGCCGGAACACACCAACAGGTGCTTGGTGAAAGATTTATGATTAAAATTTGTATTCCTTCAATATTTTTATTCTATCTTCATAATTAAATATTACTTACTTGAGATTAATATCTTTGAGGATCTGAGTTGGCAACAGATCCAGTATCTGGGTGACATTGAGGTTATCCCAAGATTTCTGCCGACCCAGGACTTGCTGGGTGCAGTTGATAAAGATCTGGATATCAAGCTCAGAGTCCATTGCAACACTTCACTTAAAAACACTTGACACATAACCAAACATATTGAGATAATATATGAAACAGTTACTTCAAATGTGAATTAGAATTCACGACAACTAGATTTCACTTCTACCACTGCTCAAACCAATGCTCTACTAGAAAGGAACTGGATTTAGAAAACAAGATAGATACGCCTAAACTGCGATAGTTACGATTAAGCACTTGGTGACAGATTTTCAACTTGACCATCCTAGTGGTCATCCAGAGTTATCTCATGGTGTTATTCTTCACCGACGCTGCATCTCATTAAACACAGTTTGTTTTATCACCGCGTTTATATTGTACCTATAGCAGCCAAGCATTACGTGTTAAACCATAAAGGAATTTGCGTTTAATCAACGTTAACCTTTTTAATTGTTTTTATTGATTTAAAAAACGAGCTACATTACACAAAATTGGATTTCGGGACTACATAAAGGGATTAATAAGTAGTTTATGTTCTAAATAATCTAATTTTAATTTTTAAATGTCAAATTAACCATAATAATTTAAACTTAAATATTATGACTGTAGCAAAAATATGTCTACATTACAACATTAAATAAGTATAAAATATTTTCACGTGTTTTGTATGGACCGTCTAGTGCGTAAATTATATATCTATTTCCCCATGGGACTGCGTCGTATCTCACCCATTTACTTCGAAGTAGGAAAATAAAAAAGATACTGTTACGGAAAATTCACAAAAGGTTGGGACCGAGGCAACTCAAATTTCTTTGCGACGAAAAACGTGCACACTTCTATATAGTCAATGGATATATAAGCAAAATCTAATTCCATATAAATCAAGGCTAATTCCATATAAACGAAATAAATGGTTTTGACTTTGAAATAACAATATCAATAATTATTTCGTTGTTAACATACGTATTCCAAATTCGAAGAACTTTTTGCAATCATTGAGACAGACAGACTTGTCACATAAAAATATTCGTTTTATCAATTCAGTTATTGTAGCATCAGCATTTGTTCGTAAATCGAATGCTACAGAGCGATTTCATCTAAACAACTTCTTCAAAAATTTAAACAAATGAATCCATTTATATCTACTGGATGGAACAATAAAGTAATAAAACAGTAACAAATAAATAAGTAAATAATTAAATGTGTCACGCGCCAATTACAGCACACGAAGTACCTGTAGATGCTATTTATTCTCAATATCCAATTAACAGTTCCAAAAAATAATCATAAATTAAAATAATTTGTATTCAGTAGACCGAATATAATCCGCAGACTAATAAAAAGAAAACACATCGAATTATCACAAGCAAATGTAAATATTGTCTCCATTTGTTATTCCGACCTCAAACGTAGCTATTAAATTGTAGACAAAAGAATGCAAATCATACTAATTTGTATGAGAAATTTAAAATACGGGTGTGTTAAGTGAAGCTTAAATCAGTATAATATGTTATACTCAAAGACCGAAAACGCTCATTGAGCTCAATGCGTTGTGGTCACAATAAAATATCCACATCGTGAAATTCGTGTTATGGTTCTAATGAAAACGCTCACGACGCGTTGTGGCAATGAAGAAAAGCCATGAGGCGTTTTGAATAGAAAGAGACTGTGAGTGAGTCCCACGTACAGTGACGTTAAACCAATTAATGCTCAGAACTTCGCTGTCTTTCTGTGATTACCACAACGCGTCGTGAGCGTTTTCAGAAGAGCCATAACACGAATTTCGCCATGTGGATATTTTATTGTGACCACAACGCACTGTGAGCTATTTTTTCGCTCAATGAGCGTTTTCGGTCCTTGATCGTAACATATACATATATAAGCATTGGCGCTATTTGCAATCATTGTTTTCCCAACTATAGATAGTGGTAGGCTCTATAGTCGGTCACCTGTCACGTTTTTCGTTAATTACATGTGATTTTTCTCAATTAAGTTTGCCATTCTTATTACCTTAGACAATAACGACATAATATTAATATATTAATGTTTGTGATACAGACACGAACTTTGCAGCAAGAAAACTTAAGTTTTGTTGAATAAATACTGATCAGGTAAAAACTTATAGTAGTCAAAACTAACAGGCTTTGGGGAAATATTGCAACAATAATACGAATTACTTAACGAAATTTTACGGTAATATGTGTAGATACTTATAAATACAGAAACAATTTGTTGGTAGGATGGAATAAGAACATCTTAGCTATAAATATATTTCTTTATGAATTAATTTTAAGTGTCAAATGTCATATGAACCATGAAATACGTGTAACGAGGCGGAAATTGCAAGACCACGCTCTGATAGGTATTAGTGAGTGGTGATTCTATGGTTTGTGAAACGCGAAAAACGATGACCAAGATCTGACAATTGACAAACGGTAGGAAGGTCTAATGGTTGGATAAAAATTGCGGAGAAGAAAAATTCTAACTGATGGATAGCACAAAAAGGACCTAAGGCGGATAAATGACATACTAGAACCACCCAACGCGGCCCCGACCGACAGTTAAGGGCCTAAGATATTTTGATCGCGAAAATTTTGTACGTTGTAAATCGTTTGTCTCTTCGGATTTGTGTTTACATTACAATATTTTGGTAGTATTCCTTTATTATTTTAGGCAGAAATAATGAAATTTTATACGTAAAAGGTAATTACGCTTACAAATTAATTGGTTTAAGTTTAAAATTACAAATTAATCATTATGTAAAACTTTTCATCTGAATTTGTTAATGGAGATAGATACATTTGAGAAACCCGCGTATTTGACTTTTTGTTCTATAAATAAACCCTATCCATCCACCCATCTTTCATTTCAGAAATGCGGAAATTGTATCTATACTTTCAGTTTTTTTTAAGTAAATTTTATTAGATCTAAGGGGCTGCTAGATGGTTGTCAACCAGCTACCAACCAAAAACAGAGAGCTTAGAGCCAACGACATTTTAGCGTCCCTAATCTATTTGGTTGAAACCGACTTGCAATTAGATTGGCTTGACTTATAAAAACTAAAAGACTGTAATTTGTCCTAATCACAGTTAAATTAAGTTTAAAAAAGTAGGTAGGTACCTACTCTGTGAGTAAGATTATCCGTCGTTATTTTTATTATAATGTATTATACGTTTCCCAACCTACTTGGCAGTCGATTTAATGTTTTGCTATATCAGAATTGTATAATACGTAAGTGCAAACCTACTTCGGAGTTGTTTTTTTTTTGTTGATAGTTTCAATACCTCTCCAAATTTGTAACTGACTAAGAAAATGCATACTTATCATCATTAAATGTCGACAATATGCGGTATTAGTGCTCTTTTCTGCTGACTTATCCTCATATTATATGTATTTAAATACCAGATCAGAATAAAAAATGTACCTATCGTTAAATCGCGTAACCATACACGCAAAAAAATACTGTCGAATTATGAACGTTCATTTTTATGTTGGTTAAAAAGAATTCCCTTGACTCATTTCTGCTAGGACAATTTTCTTAACTGGATTTCACTAGATACATTCCAAATAATAGGTACTTTTACCTTCATAAAAATGTAAATATCCTTCCTTCGAGTAACAAAACGCGTAACACTCGATTACACGAATGATTTTAATTATTAAACATTATTGCACCCCAAAAGGTAAACGTACATTGCCTGCAAGATTACAGTAACACAATAAAAGGCTTTTATTGCTACTTATCATTTCAATGTTCCGTACTTACTTAATGAAAGGAAAATTAAATGTGGGCTGTTTATTCTTCCTAATTTTATCGCTACCGCTAATGATTTAATTCGCGGCTTCCACCAAGAAAATAAATACTGCTTGATATTGATCAATGAGAATTTAATTCCTATCATTGTACCTATCGAAACTTTTTTTATCTTTATAACACATTTATTTTCATGCGAATGAAAACATTTCATAGTACCTAATATAAAATGATTAATGGGGTAATCTCACTCACATGTGTGTACAACGATTAGTACAGCAATCCTAATTGAATTAATTACTCAGGGACCTCATTCAAATAAATCCTTTTTGGGTTAACAAATAGTCTGCATTTTATTTGTGCCCCGTTTTCCTCATGTCGTCGACGGTCTCTAAACCTTTATTAGTATATGCCAAAGAAGATTAAAAATATCTAATAGAATTCAAAACTTTGCATTTTATACACATAAATATAATTTTATCTGAAACCGTTCCACCAATTTAAACCTCACCGTAACTTTTATGAAAGTTTATGCAAAAAATTAATATTTACGTTGTCAGTCAAAACAATTACGAATAATAAATTGATTCATTAATACTTTATAGTAAAGTTTTGTTACTACTTTATTTGATCACTAATTTCTGGTTGAGTAGTAGTTGTCATTTAATTCCGCGCTATCGTCAAGTGCGCGCGTGCAAACGGAACCGCGATCGAGACTCGACTGAACACACTGTCAAAGGTTAGAGTTCTTATCCTCGAATATCAATTCATAAACTGCAACAGACAGGTGTTATGATCTTTTGATTATACAGACAACCTAACCACAACTGAAATAAATTTATTTTACCGCCACGGGTCTCGGTTTTCATTTATTCCATAGTGGACAGCTGAAAAGAGCCTTACTGCTTTCCTTATATTGTTTTCAAAGAAAATGAAAGTCGATACTCTCTGGTTATTTCAGACAAATAATAACATCAGTTTATTGATATCCTAAATATTTTGGACACAATAGAAACCTACGAGAAGTTTCTAAATTGTCTTTGTAGAGATAAAAAGATAGCATCACTTGAATACGAGAGTATTATTTCAAAAAGTAACAAAAAAATTGCTAGACAACATAATTCTTGAATCACAGATGAACTGAAATCAAGAACAATAGGGATGTTGACTGACATATCATATTAGCTTCTTCTTCGATAGATTATAATTAATTTCTGAAGATTTAAAAATATTTCTAGGTGCTAGAATGTTATTTCTTCCATGTCACCTTAGTGTTTGTATTTAACAAATAAAAGGGCATGTACGACTAAATAGCCCCGTAGAGGAGGACAGCTTGGCGGCAAATATTGAAGCTTGATATTTCGCTACATCTGACGTATAATATAAGTAAAAATATGCAAACAGTAGGTAATTTGGGAAAAATATAGCCAACCATTCCTAATATTTAAATTATTATCATCATTGCATAAAATTTGGAAGGTATAGATTTAAAATCATTAATTAATAACACATACGATTTCAAAAGTTCTTTTTCACAATTTCGTCCTCGAGTCACCTCGATTATCCACACAATTATAGTAGCACGTTCCAACTGCGCGCCTATAAAATATATGGAATGAGCTCTACCTTACGGTTTTCTCTTAGTGCTACGATTTGGGGTCTTTCAAAAAATGAAATCTCTTCAGAATCAAAATGTACGGAATTATTTAACAGATTCAACAATGGCACTTATATTATGCGGCCAGATGCCGTAGAAGGAAAACGTAATATGCTACTCGTGCAGTGAAGCTTAATGGAATTATAAAAGCAATACTGATCTAGTAGGTATTTTATTATAAAGTGGCTTTCCCCGCGGTTTCACCCGCATTCCCAAGGGATCTAATATTTTTCTATAAAAGTAATTCTATATTTTATTTTAAAAGTTCAATTCGTTTGCTTTGTAGGTACCACATATTGACTTTATACCCAACTACCATCCATCCATACACGAGATTATTTAGGTACATTATTAAGTTTAATAGTCTACCTCTCAAAATAAAAATACGAATGGTACTCTCTGCGGCATAATTTTAGGAACAACTAGCCAATAGGCACGGATATCGGCTTAGGTAGGGTTATTTGCGTGGTGTGTGTGAGATTAGAAATAGACATAGGTCATCTTATTTCCATGTTTTCTTTTTCAATTTATAGTTCACTTTTTACACTGTTGGGGTCTTTGGATTTTTTAATTTACTTTTTTATTTTAAATGGATTACTACCATCTATCGACCTATACATATATATAGCAGTGGAGAGAACCTACATTAAAAATTGATTTAATTGAGCAATAAGTAAAATTTGTATAGGTTCCTGTACCTACTGCAACGACCCAAATAATCATATTATGTTTAAATAAAGATAGGTACCTACTTATATTCAGAAGAGTACCTAAGTATTTGCAAAACTTACCATTTTAAATACTTACCATTTTAAAACTGGTACAAACATTCAAATGTAAATACGAGAGCAATGGAAAGTTTCCGGAATTGTAAAATCGTTGCCAAGATTAAAGGCAACCCTACGTTGCCTATGTTACGTGATTGCATCAAATAAGATGAACGATCACAGCAAAACCTTTTAAATTGAATCTCAAATGATACTGAAACTCCAAATCTCAAATGATACTGCCGATCACTTACATGCGTAACATGTTGATTCCAATTAATCGAAACCAACAAACAAATTAGTTTTAGGCTTCAAGCTTTGTTTCTTGCAAATATATTCGCATGTTGCGGAGCTATTTGTGATAATTGTATTATGCCACAGCTGGACACAGGACTCTCCTAAGGCGCGCCACTGAGCCTGGTCTTCGGCTATTCTTTTCCAACCGCCACCAGTCACCTTGCGTATGTCGTCGCTCCGCCTAGCTGGAGGGCACTTTGTTTACCTAGTCGTGGTCTACACGTCTACCCCTACGGTTATCGGTTCTACGGCAGATATGACCAGCCCACTGCCTCTTCAGCTTACTAATCCTTTGGACTATGTCGATGACTTTAGTTGTCTGTCGGATTACATCATTTGTGATAATGTCACGGTTGAACTAATCGTTCTTAGCAATACAGTTTTCATCTTAATCATCTTTGACTTATTTTACCAGTTCTATCGATGCTCAGTCAAGTGAATACAAAACCAGGTACCTTGTTGATTAACAAAAGTTGAGGAGGCCGATGTAAAAGTAAAAATTCGACTTCCAATAAATCGTTTGCTTAGTTCACAGTTCACAGAACAAAAGGTTGATTGTATCAGCTTTAAAAGATACGAAAGCTTATTTTCAAACGACTGAGAAACTAATTTTATTTAATCAGAGGTGGCCAAGGTCTAACTTATCAAATATTGTTTCAATGTTCATAAATGCTTGTTGAAAAGAGTTATCGATTATCGAACGTTATAGAAGAATCCTGTTCAAACATTAAATTTAAGTACCTTATAAAGTATTGAGTACATGAAGTAGAGCCGAGTAACCACAATATCCTCTGTGTATGTGTGAGCACGCATTGCCCAGCTTTGTATAAAAAGACAAATATTTATTCAGAACGTATAGTCTGTCAAATTTTCACACGAGAGGGCGGTGGCTACTCTTAATGCGGGTGCAAATTGTTTAAAACCTAAATTAGGACTATTCAGGAACCGCGACGACGCCTCCGTGAGTTATTTCGAAAGTTTACAGTATATAGCCCGCAGTATTGCGGCAATATTTTATGCGATTCACTCGACCGACTGTAAATGGGAAATTTCTTGGCTTACAAGTTCAATAGGTACTTATAAATTACAAGAGATGGCTTTACTTATGCTAGCCTTTCGACTTGCAGCGCTACCCGCATTGATTTCAGAGCTAACTTTAAAAACTAACTCATTAAATGGAGTTGTCACTCTTGTGAATACAACTGCAAAATATCTATAGTCTATAATGACTACCTAGTCTAGTTTACTGGTAACTAATACTGTAGAACTACAAATGCAGTTTTTTTAGTTGAGGCACAAAATTGACCGCGTATCGAATATATCACTAAAAACCTATAACTTTCCAATTAGTTAGGTACCTCAATCGCAATTAATTTAATTTTAACTAATTAGGTAGTAGGGTACTATTGTGTATTTTGATACGTAGGTGTAGGTACTATTATACAAACCGTAGTTCATTTAACAATGAATACAATACCGTCCAACAACATGTAATTTCAATTGTTACTTTTGTGCCTGTACTCTACTCTAAAATATTTTATGAAACTTGAAAACATTTAAGAGAACAAAATGTAGTTTATTTTAACTAGCACCGCTTGAAGCTTTTTGAAGCATTTTTATCTTAGTAGTGTTGTAGAAAAGAAAACTACAACTAAAAAACTTGAGAGGTGTCCAGGGACACCCGGATGGAACGAAGTTATATGAGTTTAAAAAATATTATATATATATTTAATATTTTTTTATATATTTTTTAATTTTGGGTCTTCCAAGGCGACAAGGTAGCAGAAATCATTTATAAAAGCTGAGTACGTCGATATCTTGTTTGTGTATGGATTTTGTAATGGAGATGCTGCGGCTGCCCGAGCTGAATACATACATCGATTCATAAATCGGTGACATCCAAACGTAAGGTGGAGGCTAGGTCGATCAGCGTCATGTTGGGGTCTCTAAAAAGTACACATTCGTATATATTTTTGTTAAATACCCTTACGTTTGGTTGTCTTCGATTCGGAAATCGATATACTTAATCGTATCACATTGGAAGATCCGCCGCCATTTTACAAAAGAAATACTCGCGAGAATTCACGTAGCTCGGTTAACAATACTTAAACGCACGCGCAGTCAGTTGTTCGTAAACGAACTGACGCTAGCGAACCCAAAACTTACCAGCGAAGACGGGCATGACCATTCCAAACTATACCGGAATTTGCCGATCTCTTATCACAAAATTGGCGGTGTATGGACACTTTTTCTGTAAAAATAATTATAAATGTTATTTTAATAAATTGCGACCTGTTTCTAAGAACTAATTCTTCATATTATGTAGAGAGTTTTTTTAATATTCTTACTTTATTAGATAGCTAGATAGGTGAGGAAGTTTTGGTACATTTTGTACACTTCTAACTCCATCACTTTTTTTTTATTGGCATTTTAATCTTTAAGAAAACAGAGAAATAATTCAAAGTGACACGATTTAAAAGATATTGTGTCGAAGCTATTTCATCATTTTATTGATTTAAAAAAAGTATTTACATGTTGTCTGAGTACCAAAAACAAAAAAAGTTAAAAATGTTACGCACTTTTTGTGACTTTTGTCACCGACACTGTTCACGCTTACAAGAAACGGAACGGCGAGGTCGCGGCTGCCATCATCAACCAGTCGGAGAAGAGGATGGCCTCCAACCAACAACAGGGACGCAACGCCAAAAACGACATATTTTCGGAACATTCAAATTCAAAATTCGAAACGATTAGCACTGTACTTCTTTTATTCAGACAATATACCTCTACTAAGATTTGTTAATTGAAGTATCATTTATTCATCCAAAATCGTCGGTGCCAGCCAAGAAGAAGGACAGTTTTGAACTGGAAGTGTTCATACGAGAAAACGTCTTACGACACCTCTCCTTACGGTAATGTTCCTTAGGTCTGCGCCGTCGCTCCCCTGCTTTTCGAAGTTTGTTACAAAGGCAGAATTAAACTGTCCTTCTTGGCTGGCACCGACTCCAAAAAGAACTGTTTATAAATATCAATAATTTTGTTGATTGTCCTTTAAGGCTCTTACTTTGAAATTAAAATATTATTCTTAAATTTTTAGTTTATGTTTGTACTTAGGGTACCTATAGGTTACAGTTTTGAAGTCGGTTTTTGTTTTTTATTTTTAAAAATAATTTTATTTTTCAATTTTTAAAGTTTATTCCTTATTATTATTATTAATTTAAAGTTTAGTCCTAGGCAAAACTATTTTGTCCTGAAGTCGGGCCGGTAAAATATAATATATGTATAACTAGCGGGCCCGGCAGACGTCGTCGTCCTGCCCTGAAATTGAAACAAATCTTGGAACTCGATTCCAGCGCCACCTACCGGGTCCAATTGTATTTTAAAACCATCGAAGAACCCATTGAAGTATACACACAAAATTTCATCCAAATCCAAAAAGTCATGCTCAACGACTTAGTTTGATTCACTAAGGTTTATCAAACGAGATATATATTTTTTTGTTTTTGTTGATTTTCTCAAAAAGTGGTGAATCAAATTCGATAAAATTTAAATGGGACCACCTCTGAAGCATGATCTACCAAACAAAAAAAGAATCATCAAAATCTATTCATAATTGGCAGAGAAATCGCGTAACAAACATACAAAAAAAAAAAACATTCAGTTGAATTGAGAACCTCCTACTTTTTTGAAGTCAGTTAAAAATATACATTATATTAGATACCTACAAGATTTTTTTTATTGGCCACATTTGTTTTTCCCTCAAATACCACCTATTATACAAACAAGCAAATCATCTAAAACTCAATTAATCACATTACTATAATTCATAGTATAGATAATAATTTATCTTAATATTTTCAGAAATTCGTAAAATATGGCATCAGAAATAAAGAATGCAACAAAAGAATCCCCTTGGCGTGCCTTGGCCGTGCGCTGGAAGTGCGATAGAGATAGAATAGATAGAAATAAGCTCAGACAGAACGTGAAGTTGTTTTCATATGGATAATTTCAACGTTAAAAATCTACTATTTTTAATTATACAGCAAACCGTGAAAGGTACCTCTTAATATCATTATTAGGTTCTGACACAAACATAGTATCAGATAAAATTCTGACCTAACCCTAAATCAGATTTATTCGGTCCCACGATGACTGTGTCGCATATCGAACTAGCTTTACTTGGTCCTCAATAATTTCCTGCTTTCATCGGGGAATATCAAGTTAGCAAGAGATACACAAGTTGATATTCCAACCCCTATTCCCCAGGTCTGTAGGAATAACTAAGTACATGGAAATAAGGTTGACATTACTAACCAAAATAATTGAATAGATATATTTTATTATTTTCCACGCGGCTTCACTCGTTTCCAGGATAAAAAATACCCAATGTCCTATTCCAGGACCTAAAGTAGGTATCTATAACATGTATACTTTTCTAAATCTGTTCATTACTAAAATTGCGAGACAAATAGTCTAGTCACCGTTATTGGACTTACAAAACAGAACCAGTATAAAACTCCTGAATATTTAGAAAAAAAACTGATGTTTTCAGTATAAAATTTCGAAATAAGTCATGCCATACTCAGCTTACTTACCCACAATTCCTCTAGTAGCATCAGCTGTATTTCAGCAGTCCTCTACCTGCCTCTACCTCTCTGGTAACGGGCGTATTATTATGAGCTTATTTGAAATTACAGACAGGAGACTTCAGTTTTATTTGTATTGGTAGTTATTAGATTGTTTATTGTGATGTGTATTTGGATGTCATAAGTAGTTATTACTGCCTAACCTTAACACTACGACAGACGATGGCATTGTATAAAATATCTATATTTGCGACAATATTAATATTTGAGCCTACCACTACAGGACCGTAACCTACAATATAACAATACTTGCTATCATTATTACAATATGTGAAGTATTACTAAGGTACAGTCATAAAGTTAAAATTGTTTTTAGGGATCCGAAATCAAACATTATGTATTAACTTATAATATGTATGTCACAGCTAATTTACTTGTCTATACTAATATTATAAAGAGGAAAGATTTGATTGTTTGCATTGAATAGGCTCTGAAACTACTGGACCGATTAGAAAAAATCTTTCACCATAGAAAGCTACATAATCCCTGATGAACTTAGGCTATATTTTGTCCCGGAAAAAGATAAGATCCCACGGGGATGCGGGTGAAACCGCGGGGACAGCTAGTTTTAAAATAAAACTGTCGTTGATGGAAAAAGAATAGAAATAAGATTGCACGTTTCGAACGGCAAAACCAAGTCTAGGTCATTCAGCATATTAGATACATATACGCAATCGATTAGCGATACACAATGAAATGAAACTGATCAATTGAGTCTATATTGCGTGCGACACTGAAACTTATTTTTCGGATTTTGGACAGTGGGAAAATAAAAATATAAACATATCAGGCGATCGGAAAAATGGAAAGTCATGATGGATGTAGGCCCAAAGATGTAAAGGAAGAAGCCTATCTTCTAAATACGGCACAGTATAAAATGATCTGTTTTATTTCCCTTTTTTTATAAACTTTAGGTTCGAAAACCTCGTGGAAAAAGGGGAGCTTTGCGTTGTGCAAGGTGCTGTTACTTAGGTACTTATATATTATAGAGAGAGACCAACCTCGTTCAAAATAGACGATAATTGTGTAATATAATTGGTATTGCTATTGTTATCAGATGAAGGATGTTAAAGTTTATGTTCTTAGTTTAATCCGGGTCAGTGGGACGACCTTCGACCCTTCTGTCATAGTCGCCAGAAATTCACGACAATTTAGGTGTTGCTACGTATTAGTATGACGTCTGTGATAATAATAGGTAATACAATCCAAATTGATAGGAGATGAGGTTGAGGTAATAATTAGGAATTTATATTTTAAAATCTCAGCAATTATCAACTTTAACTCATTTGGAACCTATATTATTTGGAATAATTGTTATAAAGCTTACATAAGCGTACCTATACATAACCTGAAGAAAAAAAATACTTCTTTTAAACCAGTCACTTCTATAGGTATCTACCTACTTGTCTACTTACGTAACTAAGTAGGAAAATTTCATAAAAACAATACTCCAAAAAAGGGTCATGCATGCCACGACATCCACGTAAAGTAAAAAAAATATGATGTTCTTTTGTTCCATATTTCAGGTAAGTAGTTGACGGAAATTATCCTGGCTTCCAGGAGTTTTCGGTGGAAAAAACATAAGTGTTTTGTAAGACCAAATGTATTTATTGGGAGCTTATGGAATAATTGGTAGATTAGGGTACTTTATGTACGACCCAGATAAGGGTCATATGATAACTGCTCTTAAACAGCTACGAAGGGATATAAAATTCTTTAATACCCATACCTATTTATGAATTTGGTGGAAAAACGCTAAAACATGTGTTTCTTTATTTCTAAAAATTAGCTTTAAAACACAGTTTCATGCTTCTAGCTTCAAAAAATGGCGGACTTCCATACAAACTTTCAACCCCCGTTTCACCCCTCAGGGGTAGAATTAAAAAAAACGCTAAAACACGTGTTTCTTTATTTTTAATTGTTAGTCTAAAAACAAAGTTTCATGATTTTAGCTTAAAAAATGTCCGACTTTCATACAAGCTTTCAAGGGTTGAATTTCGAAAAATCCGTTGTTATTCCTCGGTCAAGTTTTAAAAACAACATCTGTGAAAAAAAACAGCTTTCTAGGTCTGAGGGTTTAGGCTGGGCGTTGATGAGTCAGTCAGGACTTCTCTTTTTAAACGACTTCAAAAAAGGAGGAGGTTTTACGTTCGACTGTATGTATTTTTTGTATGTATATAGATAGATATACATTTGCATAATATTATTACATAGCAGAAGCGTTAGTTAATACGAAATTAGTTACTCTATAGGCAAGTACTTAGTAAAATAGATCTTGACATAGAGGGGTGGTCCTGGCCATTATCTTAAACCATTGCAATTTTTGACCGGTCCTGGAAGAAAATATATTGGGCGACTAACAACTTTCGACGATTCGACATAGACTGTCCTACAGACTGAATATTTATTTTAAATGTAACGACCTTACCGATCTACATCGTAGTGGTTATATTCTCTTTGCCTACCACCGATTTGCTAGTCTTATGTAGGTAGGCAGAAACATTACAAAGTAATTTTGACGAAAAGCATTCTTAGTAAAGAAACCCGCAGCTTATTCTCAATTTTTTCTCCCAACGTAATTTACACAGCATTGCATTTTTACAGCCAAAAATGAAATTTGTAGCACCTGCGACCACGATCAATGGGACGTTGGTATACCAAGGTAATATATAATGTAGTACAATGTACCTAAGGAGGTATCTACCAAAAACTAGCCCATAGGTATTAATACGAGTAAGTAAGGTAGGTAAACTTATTGGGGCTACGCAATATATTCAGTTTTTTTTTTACTATTGCTATAGGTACTAATATTATAAAGAGGAAAGATTTGATTGTTTGTTTGCATTGAATAGGCTCTGAAACTACTGGACTGATTTGAAAAAATATTTCACCATTAGAAAGCTACATTATCCCTGATGAACTTTTCGAGTTCGCTTCGTCGTTTTGACATTTTGACATTGGGGTGTTCTAAAAAATTTTATATATGGCTCAAATTATAATATTATGGTTTGTGTAGTTATAGGCTATATTTTGTCCCGGGAAAAGATAAGATCCCACGCGGGTGAAACCGCGCGGTACAGCTAGTAGGGTATAATAATGTTACTTTGAGCTTGAGCTTTCGGTGAAGGAAAACATCGTGTGGAAACCACAGCACAGTGGTAGGGTACTTTGCAGTACTCAACAGGCTGGCTACCACCCACAAGTTGACAATCTGTCGCCAAGCACCTGTTGGTGTGTTCCGGCAATTACACCTGAGAGCCAGTTGCCTTTAAGGCATCGTAAAGTGTAATTAGGTACCTACACACAAGGCTGACTTCCGAACCGGTGGTAACTTCTGTAATTCGACTTTCATAAATGCCCTTCTAGGGCCTAAACTGAATAAATGGTTTTGACTTTGACATTGACAATTCCTCTGGTATTGCTTATGTCTTTAGGCGACGGTACTCGTTTACCATCAGGTGACCTGAATGCCTCGTTGTTAGTTGTGGTATAAAAAAATCACTCTTCGACGTAAATAAACGCCGTCATCGCGATTACTAAAGGGAGCGCTAGTGCTTCAATAGCAGGGCCGTATAACATCATAACTCGCGATATATTATGTCAATGTAAACTACGTAGTAAGTACTAAGTAGGTATTTATTTTTGTGACAGGCGGGAAAAATATTTCACGTGGATACTGGCGACATCTACCGACTGAACCAGCAGCCTACGACAGTAAATCTCAGGTTCAAAAGGTTCACAGCATGGTTCATGTTTATATAAGTCATAGTGAGTCCAACGAAACTGTGGAATAGGTACCTTATTTTTCAATACGGAATACAGATGGCATATTACCACAAAAAATCTAGTTCGTACGTAGTCGTCCTATTAGTCTATGGTAGATAGAAACATTTTTTCTCAAAGTAGGTACCTATTCAAAGTAATGCAAAAGGGTGAAGGAACAAGACAATGATTTATTTTCATAATTTATTTAAATATTAATTGAAACTCATTAATTCTAATCTTAAGCACTAGCAGGGACAGTTTTTTTTCAAGGAACAGAAGCAAAAAATACAATTAAAATCAGAACTGGCTAGATAGCCAAAATTACTGACTATTCACAACCGGAACGAAAATACAAACTAGAAATCCATACAATCATGATCCAGAATCAACTGGTATAATAGGTATACCGGTGTGGTTTTATAATATTTTTTTGTTAATTTTTTTATTTTTGTGTTCTTAGACGATTTTTTTATAATTAGCAGATTTTATTCCTTATATTTAGCAAAAATTTCTAATTCACTAAACATTGAAGAAACTTACATATTTAACAATATTCCCATTAAGATAACTTGTTCTTTGAATATATCAATTTAAGCAAGTTTAAAAATAATCTAAAAAATATCTCTACAAATACTTCATTTTTAAGATAATAGAACCTATTAATATTTCTACAGAAAATTTAAATCTTGTTAGAATTATAATATACGTATAATATCGTACAATATCACGATAAATAAGAAGCACGCCCTTCCCATTTAAATTACATAAATTACGAAGCTCAAGAAAAAGATATTTTTTTAAAACATACTGGAAAAAAGAAACAAGAATATTATAAAATCACAGTCTTTAAATAATTATTACATAATATGATCAGTTACATAATACATATATAAAAAAATATCGTAACATTCCTAAACATCTAATATTTATTGTACTTGTCTTACATGTACCCCACAATTAATGACTCATTTGAACAAAAGATAAGCTTTATTTCTTAATCGTGATTTAAAAATAAAATTTACAATTATTGTAGAATAATTTAAAAAAAATGGATGTATTGTAAGTTCATCGATGTTTTTAGCTGCACATTATACTATATATTTCAGTTATATGAATAAAACATACTGGGATCAATATAATAATTCTTTTGTAACTATTGTGCTAAGTTGCATTGATTGTTTACTTCAGTAACGAACTACACACATTAATATTTAGAATGAACGCAAAAAGAGAGCCTATCCTAACAACTCATGTAATTAAAAAAACATCACAAACTTCAAATGTATGTTCAAATTATTGAACAGATCGCAAAAAAAATTCTTGAATTCAAGTTTAGCATGTGATCGGTAAGTGGGCAAGTAGTGTAGTTATTCTTTAAATAGTTTTACTTATATTTTAAATAGATGTAAAGGCCTTATTATTTTTATTATGGTGTACATAAATATAAAAGGCTACGAACGCACATTTTTCATGTTTTTTTTTGTTATGTATCTAGTGGATCAAGTATTCATCCATATGAATTATAGTTAACTGTAATTTTAAATCTGATATTGTTAAACCAAGGACTAGAAAAGAAACAGAATTTTTATTATTTATGGTGCAACACTCGACCATTACGTTTACAACCCAGTCATGGCTACTTTTATCTAAAGTACCCTGCTATATGATGGGCAAAACTAGAAAATATTATTAGACTTATGAAAACTGTGTATTGTCCAAAACACGATGTAGCTTCAAAACCATTATTTTCTAGATTAAAATAAAATCTTGTGAGACACTGAATCTAGAAGGTTATAGGTAAAAAAATCAACATTACACATTTATATTTTAAAATTTAAATAATAGTTTGGGAATTATCTTCCTACCTTCAGTTTTCTGATTTTACACAGCAAGACGGGACATTCAGAGTAAAATGTTTTACCTATAAGTAAGTAGGTAAGTAAGAATGACAATTCAGTATATGATCTTGCTTGGTGGTGCAGCTGCGTTTGCGTTCATCGCTTGCTCGAGTGTGTCGAGGCGGCGGTACGCGTGACCTCGACTGTTGCGGCGACGGCCAGGCTGACGCCCTTCTAGAATTAATCCCATAACCTGAAATAATAAAATATACATGTGTAAAAAAGTGCGGTCGGGGGACCCCCGTCCGTCAGGAACAAGATCACTTTTTTTTCTCATTGTCTCAAAGCAAAAAGTCGTCTGGCATAACGCTTTTTTCTTACGTGACGATTTCTGCCAGTTAACTCTACTGTAAGCCGCGTAGATAAACTTCGTCTCAAAAAAGCCACTGGATGTAAGTAGCGCAAGACCGGCCATCGTTGAGATCCTTAGGAGAGGCCTTCGTCCACCAGTGGACGTCTTCTGGCTGACATGATGACGTATTAATCATCACTGGCCCATACATAAAATCTACAAAACCCCATCAGTTAGTGTTTCTGAAACCTTCATTCATCATGTTTCTATTCAAATGATTTTTTTTATAATTTGGTCAGCCAGTTCCCTCTTTGGTATGAATTATCCTACTAGTTTTCCGCCCCGCGGCTTCACCCACGTTCCCGAAGTATCTAATCTTTTCCCGGAATACAAAATATCCTGTATCATATTCCAGGATATAATCTATTTGTGTGCCAAGTTTCATCAACATCGGTTTAGTAGTTTCGTAGTTCATCGAGTTTCATCGTGACACGGGAATTATTAAGATGAGAAGTTAAATAGATTTCAGCAGTAAGTTTTTTTTTAAATGCTAAGCTATGAATAAATATATTTTTTTTATTCTGGATAAGCTTGTGTTTGACCACTATCTCACCATGGTAAGTGATGATGTGGCCGAAGGTGGTAAGCACACAAAGCCTAGATGGGAACTGGCTCTCAAGTGCAGCTGTCGGAACACACCGATAGGTGCTTGGCGACAGATATTCAACTTGAGGGTGGTAGCCAGCCAGTTGGGTACTTACTACAAAGTACCCTACCACCGTGCTATGGTTTCCTCACGATGTTTTCCTTCACCGAAAGCTCAAGCTTATTGTAGGATTCGAACCCAAGACCTTCGCCGCGGTATCCGACGTCACTACCACTGAGCTATCATCGCCTTATTCGTGCTAAGTACCTAAAAAAACTTACCACTTTGCTTACTTTAGCCTTATTGTGGTAAAGAACATATAACAACACTACAAGGATTATAGCAGTCAGGAAGAATGGGAAGAAATGGTCATCATCCTCAGAGAATCCATCTTGATTTGTATTGGGAAAAATATCTGAAAATAAAAAATGTTTTAATGAAAATCTTAGTATCTGATACATTATTTTTGTTAGTTTATTAAACTAAATGCCTAGGAAATGAGGTCATGTTTATAAAGCCTGTATAAATAAGCTTAAACAAATGAAGTGGGTTAGATATACAAACAAAGCATGTGGGTGAACTCACATTAATCTACTCTCCATAACATGCCCATACACCACATTCAAAATTCCTTTTATGTACTCCCAAATTCTATCAATTTCTCAACATTCTCATCTCAGCTGCAAGCAATCGTCTTTACTTTAATCTGTCCCAATTACAGAACAATATTCTGAACCATATTTTTATCCCTTATGATTATCTCCTCTTTCTAGAGCGAGTAATATACTTTGTAAAATAAACTAATACATTTTGACACAACACTTTTTTAAATAGAAAAATAAATAAGCAAACTCAAAATGTAAAGTAAATAATGAAAACTATAACCAAACTCATTTTTCAAATAGGTTATTGTTAAATACACCTGAATAAAGGTGTCAATAATTTACCTATAGCACAATACAAGTCTTCTTTGTTTAAAGCAATTCAATAAGTATTATTATTATACTCATTATAATAAGAATGGTTATCCCAGAATCTTTAATCAATCCTACAGTGTGATATAAGTAGAAATTTTAAAATATTATGCTATTGTATTTACCTTGCCTCTGAGAGGAATCTATATTCATGAGAGGTATATCATATTCAATCGGTTTTGGAGGATTTTTATTTTCTACTTGATCTGGCTTGGGGTCCACATCACTTGTATCTCCATCTTCACCATCTATGGTGTCCACGTGATTTTCCCTACCCTCATCAGGATCTTGGATTGGGAACAAATTCGAAACATGAAATAAAAAAAAAACTGACTTTAAAACAAACAAAAAAATTAAAATAATCACTAAAAAGCTAAAAATAACTGAATAAATATGTTTATTTATTTTAGTCTGATATTATTTTACCTACTAATCTGATTGAAGTCTGTGCCAGCCAAGCCAAATAGGTAACATCTGGTTTCCATATTACAGGCTCTGCTTAGTTTGGGATCAGATAGCCGTGTGTGAAAAAAAAAAAACAAATTTGAAACGTATGCAAATTTATCAACAAAGTTATAATTGTATGAAAATTTTTATATCATTTGAGAAGACCTTAACTACATCTGGCTGCATTTGGATTGGCACCGACATCAAACAGATCAGAAGGTATATAATAGCAGTTTTGGAATATGTTTACTGTTTTAGAATATTTATTGAAGGCAGTCATAATTATGGTAGCTAATTTTTTATGCAATCCTTTCTATTCTGGAAGAAAATGGCTTGATAGGTTAGAAAATCCAACTTATCTGTTTGTGGTATAAAATAGCACCACTAGTAAACTTAAATTTAAACTTAGATAACAAGGACAATTACTTAAAACTTTATACATTCATCACAAAGAACATAACATATTCTATTAAATCAATTGAAGAATGTTGTAGAATCTTTTAGCTGTGATTTGAAACTACTACACAGTTACCAAAAGAAGAAAAATTAACTACCATGGAACATGGCACTCATTCAGATCTCAACTCTTTTATTAGCGACCCCCAACAATCCAAAATATTGTACCGATTCATTCATGTTTTGGCAAGATAAGTACTTATTACTTTTTAAGCAACAGTTTCTGAGAATTTTGTGAGTAATTTAAAAAAATATATACCTATTTCTGACGTTTTTCTAAGCTTTATAGGTTTTCTTTCTTAGTGTCCTAAATATTATAGTTAAAAAGAAATTGTAGTGATTTTTGTAAATGAAATGCTAAGCAAAAATAATCCCTAAAAATCAATTCAAGTTCTACTACTAACATGTTCACAGGGAGGATCAATTATAAAGGCTTATTAACATGATGCAACTGTCTGGCCTGTTGTGCACATATAGGTAGGTGCATATATAGGATGAAACCTATATATGTGAGAGTGTAGAGGCAACCTATATACATCAAAGACAACATATTTTTCACACTGTGGTATAAAACATGAGAACACCAAAAAAATGAGAATGTGTTCAAAATTTCATTTTGATTACTTGATTACTCTTTCATCCTACTAATATTATAAATGTGAAAGTTTGTATGTTTGAGTTTGGATGTTTGTTCCTCAATCACGCAAAAATGGCTGAATGGATTTGATGAAACTTGGCACACAGATAAATAATTTCCAGGAATAAAACATAAACATATATAATTATTTTACTTACCTCCATAATCTTCAAGGTCATTCTGAGGTTTCACTCCTGAGTTATTAAGGTTTTTTTCTGGCCCATTATGTTCTGACAGTTCATTGTTGCCAGTTTCTATTGGTTTATTTTTCTCAGTTGTTGCTTTTTTTAGTGATGGTTTTTCAACATTACTAGGTGAAACATTATCCACTAAACCATCATGGTTATCATCTGTATTTACATGTTCATCAGTATTCTTATTTTTTAGGGGCTTAGATAGAGTATCTGAACTTGGAATTAATTTCGTAGAAGATGTTTCTTGCTTCACATTGGTTTTGGTGGATTCATCGGTTTTAGCAGGGGTTGATTGTACTGATGGTGGCACGTTCTCTTTTGGTGGATCACTAGCAACCATATTATTGATATTGTTAGCATTTTGAGCAGACAGTGTGGGCTTATTATCAGCTTGAACAATCTCAGGATGAACTGGTGCAATTACAGCATTAATATCAACATTGCTCTGTGACACACTTGCCTTACTTTTTTTCAATTTCTCTGAACCCCATTTAAAGTACTTGCAATAGAAGTTTGCATTTTCACTCAAAACATCCTCAATCCCACAAATTTTTCCACAGGTAATTGGATGTTTGAAAACTTTATCAGCTGTATTCTTGTATTGATCATAAATCGTGAGATTTGTAAACACCCAATCTTTTGCACTTATGCACAAGTCGTTGACATTAAGGTCAGCATTTATTTTGGCTTTGTCTTCAGCATTTAGCGTGGGTGGAGGAGAAGCGGCACACAGTTGGGTATTTATATCATAAAACATCAAGCACTCGAATACCTTCTCACTGTATGGGGGCGCGATCAAGGCGCAATCACTTACTCTACTTTTGATGTAACTTGAAAGAAATTCATTTCCACAGTGGTTTGCAAGTTCAGTTAACGAATTAGACAGAAGATATTTCGACGTATTTGTGTCTATCGGATTCCCAAAGCTGCTGTAGTAAGTATTTACTAACAAAATAGCAAATACGTGGCGGAACATCGTACAGGATCTGTTAAAACTTGTAACTTAAATAACCATTGCAAGTAAGCAAGCAAAGGCCAAAAGGTGCCAAAAGCTAAACACGGAATATTCGTGGAATAAAGGTAATGGCAGTACTCTGCGTACTCTGTGGGTAATGGTAATCACAGATTACTGATATGTAGCTTGATGGTAATACAATACCACAGATTACTGATATGTATATTACAATACACACGATACGATACACACACATACAGTCGTCAGTCACACACTTTGACAATATTGACATAATCACAGTTTTTTTTAGATTTATGGCTTGGTCTCTAGACTTTTACCAGACTTTTTATGCTATTTCTTTGTTTTAAATTTTATTATTCTTCCGTTTATATCACATTCACAGTAAAGTCCGTCGTACAAGTCTGGTCAGGTTTTAGAGAAATTGGTGGCCGTTCCACTAAAACTTTTCACGGAGTTTTTAGAACAACCTGAAAAGTCATGATACATGCTTTCATTTTTAATTATTTCACTTCACTGTGGTGCACTTGATTGATTTTTATTGCACTAAACGCCGCCGTTATTATTCAATAAAACTCTAAATACACTATTTTTATTAAATAAAACGCAACGTCACTTCGCAAGTTCCCGCAAAAAAGTCCCATAATATTTAATAGTAAGATAGGCACAGGCTAGGTAGCAAAACAAATTTAAAGCCTGACCAGTAAAATAAAAAAACCGGCCAAGTGCGAGTCGGACTCACGCACCGAGGGTTCCGTACAAACCTGTAGGTATATAAGTAAAAGTTCACCCATCACGACAATCGAGTCATAGTTATGGTAATTTTAATATAAATTTAAATAAATAAAATTTATTAAAATATTTTTATTATGATGTAACTAAAAATTTACTGTTTTCGCAATTTTCCTTTATCTGTGCTATAAGTCGTTGCTTTGTACCAAATTTCAAGATTCTGAGTTCTCGGGAAGTACCCTGTAGGTTTTGATTCCCTTGCGAGTTTCGAAAATTTGCGGCATAAACGGCTGTATCTTTTGATTGTGTTGGCTTAGTTTAATTTTTTGACAGCTCTTAAGGCTCTAAGGGACAGTAGACTTGAGTATTTGGTATAAACAGCTTGATACCTCCACACGTTTCTGAGAAAAAGGGTCTTGACAGACAGACGGACGGACGGACGGACAACAAGTAAGGGTTCCGTATTTTCCTTTCAAGGTACGGAACCCTAAAAAGTTGCTCTGGAAGCGCTATTTCCTTTTTTCATAGCAACACTAAGTATAGTCATGCCTATGTGGATTGACATAGAGCCATTTTTAAAAAGATGATTTAAGGCGATGATAGCTCAGTGGTAGTGACATCGGATACCTTGGCGAAGGTCGTGGGTTCGAATCCTACAATGAGTTTGAGTTTTCGGTGAAGGAAAACATCGTGAGGAAACCATAGCACGGTGGTAGGGTACTTTGTAGTACCCGACTGGCTGGCTAGCACCCTCAAGTTGAAAATCTGTCGCCAAACACCTATCGGTGTGTTCCGACAACTGCACTTGAGAGTCAGTTCCCATCTAGGCTCTGTGTGCTTACACACCTTCGGACACATCATCACTTACCCTGGTGAGATTGTGGTCAAACACAAGCTCATCCAGAATAAAAAATTTAAATAAATTGCGAAAAAGAGAAAGATAACAACTACGTTGGGACCATCTCTCTTTCTTTCATTAAGGGTAAGTAGGGTTAGGCAAAATTCTTGTGATCGTTAATTTGTTATTGTAAATTTTAATTGTTTTGCTTTAAAAAAAAATACTGATAATTATTGTGTTGATTTAAGAATTGCTGATCAAATATTTCGATTAGTCTTCTGGCATTTTTTTTTGTTATTTTCATGGTAAGAAAGAAGACAGTTTGTAGACAGTGTGACAGACTTTTTCTTAACATAGGAGAGTAGTAAACAAGCTTTTCTGAAATTCAATCCCTAAGGAGGTAAAATAGGGGAAACATAATATAAGATCTACGCATATATGTAGGTAGGATCAAATAGAAGTAAGGACTTATTAGGACTTTTTGGCGGGAACTTGCAGAGTGACGTTCCGTTTTCGTTTTATTTTCATTAAATTCGTGTATTTTGAGTTTTATTGAATAATATCGGCGGTGTTTTGTCCAATAACGATCAATCTAAGTGCACAAGTGAAGTGAAATGAAATGAAAGCGTGTATCGTGACTTTCCAGGTTGTCCCAAAAAGTCCGCTAAAGCCAATTCACAAAAGCTATATAATGAGCATAAAATCCGCAAAAGCAATTTCACTAAAGCCTGACTGGACATGTACGGACGAGGACTAAACATTACAGTGAATTTGAGAATATGACAATAATATAAAAGAAGAAATTAAAACTCAAGAAAATTTATGCGACTGAAAGACTTTGTATTGACTAAAAATTATTAAAAAAAATATTAAAGGAGTGACAAATAGACCAAGACCATTTCAAATACTTTGACATTGACAGAAATATCCTAAAAGGACGATTGCCAGTATCAAAAAAAAAAAAAAACTTATTACAGCAGTAAAGCAAAATATTTTGAAACTTTTTTTCAAATAAGTTAAGTCTCCGAAGTCCATGGACGCCTGATCTGCTTTATCAAATTTCACCTGATTTGGTCCAGTAGATTCGGAGAAAATATCTGTGACATGACCGGACAAACAGACGCACGAGTGATCCTATAAATAAACTAGCTTTCCGCACCGCGGTTTCACCCGCGTATCCTTTGAAATTGAATTTCAAAAAATCTTTCTTAATCCTCGTCTACATCAAACATTACGAGTGAAAAAAAACAGCTTTCTAGGTCTAACACACACTAGGTTGATGAGTCAGTCCTTTTCATTTTTCATACCAAGAAACGGAAATAACTCCTAAGAGGTTCAGAGGTTGAATTATAGGAAACGGTAAAACACGTATTTCTTTATTTTTATTTGTTAGCCTAAAAACAAAGTTTCATGGTTCTAGCTTCAAAAATTATGGACTTCCGTACAAACTTTCCACCACTTTTTCACCCCCTTAAGGGTTGAATTTTAGAAAACACTAAAACACGTGTTTTTTATTTTTAATTGTTAGCCTAAAAACAAAGTTTCATGGTTCTAGCTTCAAAAAATGGCGAACTTCCATACAAACTTTCAACCCCCGTTTCACCCCCTCAGGGGTATAAATTTAAATAACGCTGATACATGTGTTTCTTTATTTTTAATTGATAGTGTAAGAGGATGTATCCGAGGACAAATCCGTCCGTTTTTTTTCATATTTATTTTTGTTGCTAATATTATAACTATGTATTAATTAATTCAATTCTAATGAAATGTAAAATTATTATTAAGTAAATAAAAGGCTTAAATAAATAAATAATAGGCACAAATAAAACATATAATAAGTTACTTACCTATAGGTACCACAGTCAAGATCTGTATAAAACTTGTTTTATTATATTTATCTCATATTGTTTATTAGTTTTTCGGAAGTTTTGAAAGAAGAAGTTCCAAGAAACAATCATGAAAATATTAATATTTATATACCTACCTAACTTCATTTTGATATGATTCACCCGGGAGAAAATTTACAAAAGCATTTCAGTCACCACTCAGACTCTACTAGATTAACTTTTGTTCATGCAAAATTTTCAATAAACTTACCTAATCTATTTAAAGTACAATAGGTCCATTACTGAAATAGCATTTGTCAATTAATTTCCACTAGCAAATATTCGTTTATTTTAATCGCGATTGAAACTCGTATTATATTTTTGCTTTTGATCATGCAAAACTTATTTTTTTTAGAAACATTAATCGATTAATTAGGTTACAAATGTATGGTGATCGCTCGCTGCGTTTCTGGACCGCTAACCATTTCATGATTTTTTTAACTACCTACTCAAGTACCTACCCTTCCTTTTCAGAACCTAAATCGATAGAATCTATAGGTAAGTAAAAAACAAACTGGTAGATATCGACAGCAAATATATGATAAAAATCGTGTTTTTTGCACCTCGTTCATTTTTATCCATTATAGAATTAGTTCGAATAAATCCTTGAAAAAAATAAATCCTAGTTCCAAGCAATTCTATGAGTGATTGAAGTTAGGTATCTACCTCGTAAATATCTAAACTGATTCACTCAATATCTATGTGATCGTTATTAACATTTACAAACACTAGATATACTATTTTGGTAACTGTTGTGACTGAAATAGATCAGATAGGTAGATATTATTCATGATTTTGCATTAACTATCTATTAGAGTTTGGCTTGTGATTGTAATGGTAAAGCTTTTGTGAATATGAGACCAGCAATATGGACAGAAGAATCGCACATTGTTTTCTACTGCACTGTAAATTTATCCCAATATATCGATTCCAAGAAAAGTATTTAGGTAATCTATATAAATATTTAAATGCTAAGGGGACTACTTTGCATGTTGAAATAATATTCACCTTAGAATAGACAGCTGCGTTTTACACTGAACGAGAAAAATGAAATAAAAGAATCCATTGTTGTGTTACTTATTGTAAGCGAGCCACGAAGTCTGTAGGTACCAATACATAGATAGACATAATGTAAAACCTGAAAAAAAGTATTTACTTATCTCATTTTCCTTAGTGCACTTAGTAAAACCGAATGAGTTTGCCTACATAATTAGGTATAAAGTGATATATATCTAAGACAGGGTGAATTTTTCAACTGGGTGTGGATGGCCAAATCCTAAACTAAAGGAAATATCAAAAAATGCTGAAATGAGTCTCGAGGCTGATTTTGATGAAAACTAATACGACATCATTTGATTTTTGATAAAATATGTTTTCAAGTCAGGCATCAAACCCGTTGATTTTGAGATTTACACATTCAATATTATTATACCATCTAGTAATTTTGTTAATAAGGATCAAATTTTGGGAAGTAATAACATACGGAATAATAAAGGAAAGTGTTCATTTAAAAAAATATATAAATATTTTTGTATTTCATATAATAATATACATTTCCTACTACAAAAATGTTGATCAATTTATTAAAAAAGAGCACTTTCTTTAAGTTTGCCGTATGTCATTACTTCTAAGAATTTGATTCTTATTAGCAACATTATCGGATGGTGTAATAATACAGGTGTGTATTTTTTTACTCATATTGGAATTTAATTAAATAAAGGTTACACTTTCCCAGGTAGAACTAAAATTATAACGTCATATCAAAGCAATAAAATATATGAAATAAATTCAGATCTGAAGTTTTAAATGTGGCAAAATTAACCCTCCTGGCTTTTCTATCTGGATATTTTGGGAGTAGAAGATTCAATACAGCGTGTGTTTGTAATTCGCGTAATCTGGACTGAGGGTTGTATCATGCACTAGTTATGTGAAGATATAGGCTAGAAAGAAGCCAGGCCAGAAGGTTTTCCTAGAATGGTCAGACTGGGAGAATTGTTTTTTGCTAAAATCCCTAAAAAGAGCAAAAATAAGTAGGGCCAGTCGAGCCCCACAGAGGTTGTAAAAAAACGGACAAAAGAACAAAACGTCAAGCTGAAATGCGATCTGTGGAGAACCGAACATGGACCGGGATAACGTAAAATATCCTCGGACAAATATCCTCGGACATTTTTCACACACGGCTATCTGATCCCAAACTAAGCAAAGCTTGTAATATGGAAACCAGATGACTGATATACTACATATACTACTTTTTTTTTGTAAATACATACTTAAATAGATAATTACACCCAGACTCAGGACAAACAGACATGTTCATGCTCACAAATGTGTGTCCTGAATGGGAATCGAACCCACGACCTGCGGCGTGATAGGCAGTGTATTAACCAACCACGCCAACCGGCCCGTCAAAACTCTTATTGTGGCTTGGCTTTTCACTGCAACCAACATATCTAACTACAAGCTTATCGTATTCAGGGAAAAATCGACCTCAGTAATATTACTTGAAATATAAAAAGGAACGGAATTAAAAAAATGTAGTGCTACATTCTAATTTACGCGTGTCTTCCTTTGACGCGTAGTACGAGTATGACCAGATATAATACCCATAGGAAGCAGTTAAAAATCGCAACGCCATTGAATATTCTGAGGAACACTTTGGCTTTTCTGGCCGTCCGTAACAGAATCATTCTATGATGTCGCTTTTTCTGGTTGAATATTGAACCTTGAAATAATGCCTCTATATTAAATTAATATGTTTCGACCAGAAGTAACAAATTGTCTAACAAGAACGTTTAGTAGGTACCTACTTAAATTAACAACTAAAATTAGTTTCCAGAATTTCCCACGAGAACAAGTGAGCGCGCGCCATGTAGTTTCGTATGCGGGTTTTCTAATTCACATGTAATACCGGGATGACCCATCATTACCAAATAATGGATATTATAAAAATATGAGAGAGTCAGGTGCTTTATTTATTTAGTTTTTCTATTTATTGGTACATCTGATTTGTCGTATAGAGGATTACTGGCACCCATAACACAGATTTTTCTAGCTTGGGAGCCAGAAGATCCCATATACTGTGCAATTTAGCCAATCCATAGTTTTTTGTTGTTATATAATATCTATGTTTTCTTTTATGTGTGGATTTTTGTATTATTATTAGGTACCTTTCATGATATCTAAGAGGATTTCGATTCGCTTAGCTTTTTTCCACAACACTAATTGTTTGTAAATAGCGTCGGAATTTGTCAGTAATAAAAACATCGTATCCATTACTTTATTAGGGTCATCCCTCACCTGTAATATAAAAGTTTTTCATTAGCAGCTTAATATTTTAATATCGCCATTAACTGTCCCACTGCAGAGCAAGGGTACTTATTCCATCTGGCTTTAACGTTTCTCGGAAGATATTTTATATCATAGAATTGATGTTAATGCGTTATTTAGCAACAAAATATAAATCAGCTCTATTACACGACGAATCTATATATCTAATTCATGGTCTCAGAAAGTTAAATGCTACAGATTTAAAATTTGGCAGATAAATTTCTAATAGGGAGTAAATATCCGCTAAGAAAGGATTTTTGAAAATAAAGCCCCTTAGGATTCCCTTTGGAACGGGCGTGAAACCGCGGGACAAGTCATTTAGTAGTATTACATTGATTTAGATATTTTAACGCATTTTTTATATTATTTTTTTTAATCTAATTTGACAAAACTTACGAGATAAACTTTTAGAATCTGTTGCACAGTGTAAATCATGATTAAAAAATTATTTTTAAAAATAAAAAACAAAAACCGACTTCAAAACTGTAACCTATACCTATGTACAAACATAAACTAAAAAGTAAAGAATAATATTTTAATTTCAAAGCAAGAGCCTTAAAGGACAATCAACAAAATTATTGATATTTATATATCTATTTAATATTTATAAACAGTTCTTTTTGGAGTCGGTGCCAGTCAAGAAGAAGGACAGTTTTGAACTGGACACGAAGTGTTCATACGAGAAAACGTCTTACGACACCTCTCCTTACGGTAATGTTCCTTAGGTCTGCGCCGTCGCTCCCCTACTTTTCGAAAGTTTGTTACAAAGGCAGAATTAAACTGTCCTTCTTGGCATTATCATTATTATAAATTATTTATAAAAAATAATTTCAGGCTGAAAACAAAAAAACAACGCTCAATAACTTTTGATTACTTCCACATAAGTAAATTGATAGGTTTTCCTTAACAAATACAATTATAGCATTTATTTATACTTACATGAACTTAGAAGTCTTCTGTATACCTATGTATTAATATTCTGAGATCACATTTCTGAATCCCTAGTAACTTCTAAATTATGAAATAGATCCCACTCCATTGTTTTCGACACTAAACTACACGGTTGTGTATGAGCTCTTTTGAAGGAACATTTATTATGTAGGTACCTGTTAGAAACTGCTCAAGGCAATAATTATAATAAACAGCTCTAGTCTGTGCCTTTAATTATAATTAAAAGGCTTTTAAATGTCATATTGTAGTGAACAGAGACGTGGTGATCAAGTATTTACATACAAAATATTATTTTTTATATTCACCTTGCGCAAGTAACATTCTGCATAAAAAAAAATACGTGCGAGGACAAAGTAATTAGTAAGTAAATATTTGAAATTAATCATCTTAATTGTTAAGCTACAAGTCAAAAATAAAATCCGATTATGGTTATAAAAGGTAGTAAAAGATCAACAACAAAAACAATTTGATGGTTTTTGGGATGTGTTTATATCGGGTCTCTGAACCAAATAAGTTGGGAATCACATAAGCAAAGTACACTAGACACTCTGTGAGAAGTTATTTCATAATCTTGATACGTTAGCCAGAATAATCTGAATACAGCACTCACCATTAAGCTAACAACAAATACAATAAACCTCCTTATTCAAATTACCCAGACCATACACACATCAAGTGTGAATAGAGGAATGGAAAGTGCTTCTTAAGTGTTCGTAGCTTAAGAGGGCAACAGCGCCTTTGTCACGTTTAGCCCATAGTCACAATGCGCACTCGTTAGCGATGTGTTATTGCTCACTTAATTCTTACAACGAGCTTGCCCTTAACGACTGCTGTAATTTTAGACGTAGTACATCTCGTAAAACCCGTCCATAAATATATAGGTATACTTATTGTTTACTTTACCTAATCGCTGTGGGAGATATTATTATGTTGAAGTATTGAAAAACATGTTCACGGGCTTATCACGAGTCAGTTCTGTCACTTCGTCACTGTCGCCTATGATGGTGAACTTAGCATAATTTATTTATTTATAGGTGTATTAGCTATAGAGATTAAAAATACTTATATCTAAATTGTATTAAAAGGATCTTATCTTTTACCATGTACAGAATCCTATAGAAAAATCATTAATACTGGAAAAACCAGCAACTTTATATAAATGAAACCGAAATAAAAGAACAAAATTAGTGCAAAATAACGAAAAATAATATCGTCAGAGAAAATGACAGAAACAACTTGAAATAAGAATTTATGAATATTATTTATAAAAGCAATCCCAAGGTAAAAATTAACACTTCCCAACAGAGTAAAGTAAATTACGCCTATTCAACTAGAAATCATACCCAGAGCCATTCATTTCAAGTCGTAATACTGTAGCCTTTAGAATCTTTTAAGGCTTCAACATCGGCTACAATCACAATCAACCATATAACTAATTACTGTAAAGGAATAATATTGAATATGTTATTTCCTTATAAGGTGCCTACTTCAGCATCTTAATTCAAATTCCTTTGTGTGTTGCATTTGCGCTAATTATAACGTTTTCTATTCAAACAATGCACGCAATATATGCAGCAGTTTGGAATGGATTATTATGTCTCCTATTATTATGTAACATCGTTAGGACAATTGTTAAAATAATGCATACCTAATGACTAGGCGATAGCTTCGTTCGGCCTTTTTTTTTGAGTAAAATCAGGTTTCTTTTTCAGGAAAGACCTAAATCTAAATACAAAATTTGATACAAACCGTTAAAGTCGTTTTCGAGAAATATGATATTTTATATTTTATACGAGAATTGCTCGTTTAAAGTTATAAGATTGATCATCCAATAAATTCAAATGTTTTCCAAAATACACGGAAGGGGATTAAAATAGCATTTACCCAATAAATTTACGAAATATAAGGTTTCAATTAGTGTGAGTAATAGGAGCTTAGGTGTGTGGTTTTATAACTCTTCAAATCACGCAGATGAATTAACCCTGAAGCAATTTATGATATTAAAACGTACAAGACTACTTTGCTAACAGTAAAATCTATGTAGGTACCTAATTTTTGTAGACTATTGTTTAATCTTTGGCAATATTTCATTACAAATATTGGGCTGCGGTAATCTTAATAGCATATTTTTTTTCATTATCGCATTCTTTCGGCGGCTGCACTGTATGTAAACACTAACACTTACTTAGAGTATTATTACTTAACAATTTGATATGTTAATATCAAATTGTTATGTTAATGTTGTTAAGTTAATGTGTGAGAGGAAAGATGAGCCCCTCAGTATCAACAAACGGTAAAATTGTTTCGAATTTCTTCGCTTTGCTCCACCTGATATGGAGACCCCTGCCTCTTTTCCTTGGATTAGCATTCATAAGCGAACATATAAAAGCTTTTAAAGAAACATTAAGACAAAATGTGATAATCGCTATTACCATTCTTGACATCAAACGAAAAAAAATTCTTCATCTCGATTATGATGTTTGAATAGCAACCGCTTTCGGATATAAATTATAACTTTTGTTTTCCACCATTTTCATTTGATACTTTAGAAAAGTTTCACAAGTTAACAAGAATCACAATTTAATTGTAGGTAAGTGAAGTAATAATACTTTTCCGGAAAAAATATGAGTGAGTGAAAGATAGGTAATTACCTATACAGATCCAGAACAAAGAAAATTTAATTTTGATATAGTACCTATGTATTTTTTATTTAATTTGTATATATATTATATTTGTATATATTTAATAATGTAATAGCTCATAATATATACCTAATACGCCTGTATTGGTCCAAATTATCAATTTATGCCTTTTGCGGTTGAGACCATGGGTCCGTGGGGGTCTGAAACTCGTCGTTTCGCAAATATTTTATGTAAAAAATTAATCGAGGTCTCGGGTGACCCGCGGGCGGGGAGCTTTTTCCGCCAACGCATCAGCTTGGCCATCCAAAGAGGAAACGCTGCCAGCCTTGCCGATCGGCAGCAGCGGCAGCCTCGAAGAAGTTTTTTATATATTATAGTTGTACATTTGTTTGTATATTTTGTACATTTGTTGTATATATACCTAATGTTTAGGAATGTAATTTTTTAATATGAAAATATGTTTTTTATATCCATTAAAATATATCAATAACCTGTTGACACCCATATAAACGAAATTAACAATAAATATATAACAAAATTCTAAATAATTATGTTTTATGAATTTTCACACAATATAATAGAGACTATTCATTATGTTTCATATTATAAACATAATATAAGTATAATTATAGTTTAGTTTATGCATTAATTGGTTAGTTATGTGAAAGCATTTAACACGATGACCGCGCGACCTCATTACAATTTCAATATAAATATTGCAATAATTTAAATGCTTTGCCACACATACAATTAATACTTATTCGTTAAGTATGTAAATACAAAATGCCTAGGGCTCGTTTGTAACGAGAAAAAGTGCTGCCGGTTTTTTCAGTTTTTATTTCGTTTTTCTGAGGTCCCTGCAGCCAGTTCTAAAAGCAAATATTGTTTGCAAAAATGTGGAAGAGAGAAGGCATTGTTGTGATTTTCGTTGGTGTCGGCGTGAGGTCTCCTCCCTCCCGCCATCTTCCGCCTTTGTTATCATTGCGTGAATTACGCAGGTAATGGGCCGCATTTACAGCGTACGTGCCTCGACATTCATTAAAACGGCTAATTAAACCAGCCGTCGAGATTCCACCAACGAATTCGCCTTTCGAGACGACGCGGCGTCGCCACTTTCTACATATTTCTTCAGAGGAAATTATAAGTGGAGCGTCGTTGGTATTCCCCCTTTTCTCGATTTTTTTATTAAACCTTTATTAGGATATGTAAGATATTAGTAGGTACGATGCTTGTCTAGTGACGTAAGGTAATGGATGTGAATGGAGGACGGTACCTATATGTATAAGAAGTCGGAGTTTAAACTGCATTCCAAATATAATATAACTTTTCATTAGGTCGTAAAACAATTAGTTCCTATAAAATATTAATATTTTTATGGGTTTATGAACAAGAATATTCGATTTCTTTATTTCTTGTTTATCTTCTTAGTTTGTTTTGAATAGTTATGATTTATTAAGATTGATCTCGCTCGAGACTATCTCTCTCGATGAAGGATATTCATACAACTTGGTCTCGTACTATCTATGATGTTTATAAATGTGATGAGACTCCCGGCTGTGCAAATGTGACTGTATGATTTTGTGAGATGCCTCAATTTCGAATATTTTTTTTAGAATAATTAACTTTGGAATAAGTCCTAAGAAAATCTGTTCGCAAAATCGTGTTGTCACCAATCTGATAAAACTTATTATGTTAAATAATGAAGAATCCCGTAACAAAATAATGTTTGCAATGCAATTTTGGTTTTATCCGGGCCCCAATTGGTGTCTAGTAATTAACATAACCCCTAGTCCCAAAGGGATCAAATGTACTAACACTGAAAGCCAAACCATTGCCTTTCATTTGGTTCCCAAATTAACACTAGTTGGAATCAGAGCTTCGAACAGTTACACGTATGTGCTTCTATATTTGTTCTACAATTTGCAACAGGATCCCTACGTGAGTTGATTTATTTAGTTGGCTTTTACCCGTTTAGTTTTTAATGTGACTATCTTTGTTGCGTCAGTATTTAATTATAAAATTTGAATTGAAACACCAATTTGCATTCACTTTATTACTCAACTTTTTATTCTTTTAAATAGTACATACCTATCTACTTATAGTATGATATGACAAAGTGTTAGGAAAACGTATCAACTGAGAGAAGATGTTATAATATTACCTACTATCTAATAAATTGTCAGTTGGTGGTACCACGGAGAATTGAAATATAGGGTGGTACCTATCTGGATAGATATCTGTGGTTTCGGTACACTGAGCTGAGCGCAAATCAATTGATATTAGCAATCTTTCACCGCATTTGAATTTAGAAATCAGTTACATGACTTTCCGGCGTTTTTTTTTTCTTTATGTCACGAGGCAGGCGGGTCACCTGATGGTAAGTGACAACCGTCGCCTATTTGACATTGGCAATTGACCAGGGGATTGCTAATGTGTTGTACACCCTATTACAATGCCTTAAAGGCGAACTGGCTCTCAAGTGCAAATGCCGGAACACACCAACAGGTGCTTGGCGACAGATTTTCAACTTGAGGGTGGTAGCCAGCCAGTCGAGTACTACAAAGTACCCTACCACCGTGCTGTGGTTTCCTCACGATGTTTTCCTTCACCGAAAGCTCAAGCTCATTGTAAGATTCGAACCCACGACCTTCGCCGCGGTATTCGACGTCACTTGCCACTGAGCTATCATAAAATGTCCCAAACTCACACGTGATAAGTTGTATCGTTTGCTAACATAAAAGTATCACCATTATAGGTAGGTATAGAATATTTTACTTATGTACTTGTTAATCTACCTATTCGGCAACTTTTTGTTATTAAAGAAATACTCTCAGTTATATTATTATAATTATTTAATAGAGGCTTGACCAAGTTGTGCAATTCGCTCAATAACCTTACGCTAAGAAAATAAATGGAAGGCTGCATTAGCGAACAATAGTCATTGAAACTAAACCTAAGTTTGCCTTTATCTTCCGATTGTTACAGTACCAAACAAAACCACAAAGCGCTTATTAGCTTTAAAGCCTTCGCTGGTCGTTTAAGTTGGCATTGTTTACTTGCGTTGTTCTTCGTTACCAATATACCAATAACTATTGCTAGTTGGTATCACTATATTTTCATTGTTCATGGTTTTATTTACATAATTTCATATCTTGGCTCGTTATGTATGCTGGTATGTTGCAGTGGATTATAAACATAGAATTTATAGCTTAGATGCAATATCAAATGCCAGCTTTTGTTAGGGTCGAGATTGTCAAGAAACAAAACAACGTAAGTAGTTTATTAAATAACTGCATTTGCCTTAAATAAGTAGGTATAATATTTGGATCTCCACCATACAATTTAAAAATATTTTTTTTTCAATTCCAGATGAAAACTTTACACCAAAAGAGAGGCTCATGTGGTTCCTCATCATCATCATCATAGTACCTCGGCGAGCGTTTCTTTTTAAACGACTTCAAAAAAGGAGGAGGTTATATGTTCGACTGTATGTATTTTTTTAATGTAAAATTGTTGTTTTTTCAGGGAAGATGGAAGATATAGATAAACTTAAAAAGCTAAATCTAGCAGACCTGGCAGACGTTGTCTTGTCCTGATAATAAAAATAAAATATAACCCGATCACAGCTCCGCCTATCAGGTCCAATTGTGAATCTAAACCATCAAGAGTCCCACTCAAAATCGGTCCAGCCAGGAAGAGTTCAGTGACAAACACACGCACAATGTACAGAGAAATTATAACTTAATAAATATTTTTGAATTTGTATTTGCAATTTATTTAATTACAACAAATGTACGAAATTCTCGAGGCTGCCGCTGATGCCGATCGGCAAGGTTCCCAGCAGGCTGGCAGCGTTTCCTTTTTAGATGGCTAGGCTGATGCGTTGGCGGAAAAAACTCCCCGCAGGTCGGTCTCCAGAAGCCTCGATAATTTTTTAGATAAAACACTTATTTTGTATTACTTTTGTCAACAAACTGGCTGAAAAAACATAAACCCATATGAAACCCATATGTATTTAAAAAAATTACTTTGCGTTGCATGAAATGTTACATGCAAAGCAAATAAACGAAACTAGAGATAAAAAATCACAGTTTGTAGCCAGTCTGTTTCCAACTTCGACAGAATGCCTGTCTGATTTATATTTGGTATTTTATATTCAAACTTCACGAGGCAGTTGTTTTGAGTACATTGTGATTAGTTATTTTTTACTTGTTTATATTATTATAGCTTGCTTGATATTTTACTGTGAGTAGGTACGACTTTAAATAAGACTAAGTATTTTAAGTTTGAGAAGACTGAGATTGAAACTCGTTTTAATAATTAAATTCCACTTTATCTTACCAAAACTGACTGATTGGTTAATTATTTTTCTTGTTGTATTAAATTTTTCGTTAAAATTATTATGAAATTGTTAAACATTTAATATATTCATAATGGTTCATCGAAAAATATTTATCCAAATGTAAAATTGTCTTTCATTCATTTCATTACGTACACATTTCAGTCTATACTACCTAAACGTTGGTTTACTGTTTTTTTTTACGTCCAATAATGCGCACCCAAATAAAAAATAAATGCGTACAATCATAATTGAGTGAGCTCGGTGAATCGTACTATTTGTCGTGGTGTTGTGACATAGAGCGCACTCAGTTAGATCAGCCGAATGGGAGACTCTCTTTATTAATGTTTAAGCTTGTTCATCTGCCCGTGATTTCAATGGTCGTATGACAGAGTATTAAGCACATTTCCGTAATTTTGGAATAATTGCATTCTGCATCGGCTAATAATAGGAACCTGACAGAGAAAACGCAAATGTTTTATACGTGTCGGTGTTTTGCGGCAGCTGTAAAATAGAGCCAGTTTCTTCCTAGGTTTTGTATGCTCACCTACGGTCATAAACCATGTTGAGATGTACAAACATAAGCCTAACAATAATTTAAAAAATTACCACCGAATTTTATCCTCAATTCTTCTATACTTGACTCGCTTATATACTGAATTCCATTGTTATCTTATTGTTTGAGTGGGCAGCAGTCCCATCTGATACCCAACAAACCCAATCTTGCAAATGTATATTTAGCAAATATTATTTACTCTTGTTTTCATTTCAAGTAATATGTACCAATAGAATAGCTGAGCGGTGACGAGATGTGTGGAATAACGAAATTCTATTGGTTGTTTAAAAAACATCTCCGCTCCGCTCGGCTCCGGTCAGCTTTGGTGGAGTCGCAGCCTTAACCATGGTTCAGTATTAATTTAATAGTTCATTTGTGCTATTCCATTATCCTTTATTTATAAAGGCTTATCTTTATGGAAACTCGTTAAAATACCATAATATGTAGGTGTATAAGTTGGTATTAATATATCACATAATTGTTAAATAGTTACCTATATTAATATCAACTACACATCTATGTATAATATTTTACTAATGCGTTCATAGAAAAAGCATTGGCTTTATTGAAAAGAAAATATTGAAGTGAGGATTGAGTGGATAGATTAAAGCGTGACATTCATTAGCAGCAATCAGTCAAGCGAACTAAGCAGGGTGGCCTTCCGACAGCTGACTGCTACTTATCTAAATAAGATCAGCGTCGTGCGTGATGGATTTTAAGACCCTCGTCCTACTCGTCAGGCTATAATAGCCTTGTTTAAATACGCTTTCACTTTGGAAAATTAGGTAAAACAGATTATTTAAAGCGGCGAATAGTTCAGCTATGGCAGTTGAATAAATTATTGTACCTATTATCTATGGTAGAACGTAAAGTATAGAATTTATTTGATCGTATGCGATATTAGGTATACCTACTGATTTTACAATGAGGGGTGCATAAAACATTATTTACCAAAATAAACAAGGTTGTATCACATAATTTCCTAATACAAACAAATCTTTTTCTTCGACTAATGCACGAATACGTTAGAATTTATTAGTGTAATTTAATTCCGCATACGTAAGCTGCTTGGAACATTCCGTAAAATTTCATACGTACAGCGAAAAGTATAAGTATAAGGAAAATTCAGATTAAACGTGACTGCTAGCGTCCCGGGCGCCGAGTCTTAGAGGTAATTCGCAATAACATAGCGCTAATGACCCGGCATTCACAAGGGAGAATTCTCAGCTAACTGCGACATTAAGACCTTCTTATTTGGCTATTTCACTTCGTTATGGGACCTTTGTGGGGGTTTGTGGAAAAATATCCAGTTTACAGTACCGAAAGGAGTTCGGAAACATGACAAGCCAAAATTACAAATTAGTTTTTGAAGAAAACGTTTGCCAAATCGTGATTCAAATTTTAATAAATTTTGGATACGCTCTAGAAAATCTTGCGAAAAGATTGACCTCGGAACCGGTCGTAATTTGAGAAGATTTGACCTTGAAGACGTGCTCTCGAAGGACATGAACTGAATAAATGGATTGGAGTATCAGGTGACCAGAGGACTGGCTCCAACCTCGGGCAAATAATAAGTCTTGCTTTTCAACGAGGTAATGTGGCCAGCGTTCTGGGAACTCAACCGCTAACCTAACTTAGGTCCAGGTAGAAAAATATTCATTGTTCTAGCAGATTCTTCATTATAGGATAAAACTAACAAATATGTATAGGTATTCGTATTATGTCATCCTAAGAAAATACTTATATAGGTAATGCTTCAGATTTATATTTTTCTGTTGTTTTTTTTTTTTGAAAAAAGCCATGATGCTCTTTTAGAGCTTACCCATCTTTTGTTATACTATATTTTTTCACTGATATTAAACAAAAGTGCTGAAACTAATATAAGTAAAAGGTTGACGACGAAATATGAAATGTGGAGGCTCTACAAAAAGGTGGATACCGTCTCAAATTCCATCTGGTATATTCATATCCGTGATAGATAGCGGGCTAGCGTCATTATCGTCCCGGTCGGTGACTGTTATATACGAGCCACCCCTCCAGCTTCTCAATATTGTATATATTTATTTTCTTTACATTATTTTTGATCCACATTTACAGAACTAATCATAACTGTTCCAATCAGTTAAGTTTACAATTCCGGAAAATTTTACTTTCCTCTCCAACTTTGGCTTTTACTCGTATGCTCCACAACTTCGACATTAGGTACCTAAGTTTCCTATGTATAACAATAATAATTAATTGACGTGATAAATTTATATCGTGATATTAGTCTTATAGTAAAGACGAATATTACCTAAATATACTACAGTTACTGTGGTGCCTAACTTAATATTCATGAAATTTTGTAAACAGATTCCTCCATAACGTAGGCAAAAGGTATCTTAAAATTCTAGCCCTGAGGGAGATCAATGGGTTTTGCGAGGCAGAAAGCTATTGTTGACAATAATTAAGCAACACTTCATCAACTTATCGAACAATTTATTTACAAAATTAACACTACAATGAAACATCGATTGTAAAATTGTATGTAGTAGTTAGGTAATTAAATTCTAGATCAACAATTTAGATCGATGACAAATAATTTAGCTACAGTTTCACTAGCAACGTGAGTAGTGAATTAATTTGATACCCTAGATTAGAGTCGTTAATCAATATCAATAATGTATTCAACGCCCAGCAAGAACCGCAGCCAGCTCATTGCTTTGAGAAACGGAATAAAAGCCACCCATTACGAGATGAACAGAAAATTCAATTCGCTGAATGTGGTTGAGAACATTTTGATTACATAGCGACTCGCAAACACTCTTGTACTCTCGTACTCTCGTACAGGTAAATAATTGGGCACATACACACAGAAATCGTGGTTCGCCATATCGTTACGCTTCGATTTCCGCGAGTGTATGCTTACCAAAATTTCAACTTACGATACGAGTTTATAAATACAAACGCCTTATATAAATATTGGCGAAAGTTGACCTAAAATAACAGCTGACCCGGAATCTAAAACATGTTCGCTTGCCCAAAGTGCCTATCTCATCAAAATACAAGGAGGCCCTGACACCAACGTTACGATCACATGCGAGTATACGAGTAGCTCCTTTGACAAAAGACCCGTCCTAGGTTACAAAATTTACATAACTTTATTGAATTTTAAAACACATCGGCACAAATTGTTCATCAAAACGTTAACGTCGATCTACATGGAGTAAGATACAATTAAAATAAATTAGCACATCCGTAGTTCTCGTTAGTACCAAAGCAAAACTTTTTAATAGGCGGTCTAGCATTTTAGTTAGGACTTTCAGTTACGAAAAAAGCGACATTTCACTTAAAATATACGAACACGATTTCAGTAAGGATATAATCGCATATAAACTGACTGACTGTAACAGGTATAGGTTGAATATTTGCGCATCTAAGACTTAACATTATATCTAATTAAAATCCCCGAGATAAGGAAATCGAAACGGAATCGAGGGCTATGGTTAAAGGTCGCACGCTAAACACACATTGAAGTAGACATGGATTCAATTAGCGAGGAGGTGTGCGAAGCATGTAACACGCGACGCGGTACATGATGTCGTGCTGAAGCGCCTGTGGCTTCCTGCACCCACAGCACTTAGGACTTGGGAAATGGTTAGTTGCGCGAGTGACAAGCGATGGCCATTACTCAAACTGGATATTGAACTCTGTACTTTACTCTTAACCATATTAACCTTATAAGGCGATGATAGCTCAGTGGTAGTGACGTCGGATACCGCGGCGAAGGTCGTGGGGTCGAATCCTACAATGAGCTTTCGTTGAAGGAAAACATCGTGAGGAAACCATAGCACGGTGGTAGTACCCCACTGGCTGGCTACTACCCTCAAGTTGAAAATCTGTCGTCAAGCACCTATCGGTTTGTCCCGACAGCTGCATTTGAGAGCCAGTACCCATCTAGGCTCACTCACCATGGTGAGATTGTGGTCAAACACAAGCTTATCCAGAATAAAAAAATAGTCCAAAACATTCAACATTTTTTTAATGCTGTTACTGCTGCAATGACATCATCAGTACCACTTCACCGAATTCCCCTAAAGTGCTACGAGCCTCATCTAACAAATCAAAAGTTTGAAATCGTTAAAAAAACATGTAGAAGTAGAAAGAATAAAGTCACACCATTCGATGGTAGATATTGTGGTAGAAAAAGAAAACTAATATACATGTATTACATTTTTGTATCGAAATTCCCAAAGTAAAATGAGCCGGCGTTTTATTATATAAGGTTATAGATTTTTCGATAATTTTGATACTTTGATTTTTCATACCACGCGTGATAAACTAGGTAGGCGGGTCATTTGATGGTATGTGACGGTAGTCTGGTAGGTACTGGTAAGCAATACACGGAGATTGCCAATTTGTTGTCGACCTTTTTACAATTCTTTAAATGGCAACTGCCGAATCACATCAACAGGTGCATGGCGACAGATTTCAATTACCTGCAATAACTGATACATAGTAAAAGTAAATAAATGTACCTACATATAATATAATGAAACATGTTTCAGGTAAGTATACTAGAAACAAAACAATTGTTATTTGTTAATTTTGTTGTCTTCTATTTTCAAAATAACCAGATAGGTATGCAAATATGTGCACTAATCGGCTGCACTACCGCACTATCCGCTTTTGTTCGTGATTTGCGTCCCAGATCTAGAACCGCCTCCAAATTACCTGACTGACATGCCACTAGCTTCCATTCTGTTGCCAGTTACTTTCAGTTAGAGCTTGCCACTACCATTAGTTAGCACATTTTATTCAATTTACTTACCTCCTTCATATCCCTGATTTTATTTCTGTAAGGCTACATTTCATTCTAAGTATACTCTTTTAACAATCAGAGTTAGTAACATTCCAGTAACTAAGTAAAAATACTATATTAAAGGCTTTCTATTTGTTGAATTTCCACCGTGCACTTTAGTATCTATATCTATTATATGGTGAGAAGTAGTTGTAAAAGAATAACATCCGAGAATCCAATCGCTACGAACGATCGGCGACTACGAAACTTTTACGTATTTGTTGCTCGGTTGACGCTTACAATTCTTCTTTTCTGTCTTTGATATACCTCGTACAGATAACAGTTTATTTATACGGTTTCACCCGTGTTCCCGAAGATCTTTTGTTTTACCAGGGTAAAAAATATACTATGTTAATAATTTCCAGGTTATGACCTATCTCTGTGCCAAGTTCCTCACAAATCCGTTCAGCCGGTAACAAACACACACACTCAAAATTTCGCATTTATCAACATAGCATGAGTTTATGCCGGCTCTTCTCAGCAAAAGCAACCTTAAGAACCGTGCATTAGAGTAAAAAAAATATTTTTAATATATCAAACATGTGACGATTAAAAATACTTATAATGAGTTTACTTAATAAAGAGATTTTTTAATTTGAATTTGAATTAGCAACTTACCCTTTACATATGAAGAACAATATAATTTACATTAAAAAAATATACCTAAATTCCATTTTATATACTAACACAAATGTACAAGATATATACCTACTTAGTACTTATAAAAGAAATGAAATCAAAGCAAACTATTATTATATAAACTACAAAAATTCTAAGAAAAATGTTTCCTTAGTTCTCGTAGGTGAGGTTACCATGGTATCCGTTACAGAACAAAGGGCTTTTACACGCCTCTGTTCAGTTACGCACCGAACCATAAAAAGTAAACTCAACCTATTTATTTACAAATGTGTTTGGAATATCTTTGATTTAAAAGACAGACGTATCCTAATGAAGTCTGTTAGGTTTTATAAATACCTTTTCTGATTTATTGAATTATCCGATTTCGTAACATTGTACAAAATTTTGCTCATTATCATTTATATTTTATTATTGTTTTAGACTTACCAACAATGATTAATTAGCACTTAAGATACGAGATCTTAAAATCTATATCTGTACAATATACCTACTCACTTTTTATTAAATATTTTAATTAGGTATAATATTAAGAAATTCTGTTTATTTAAAACTTTCAATAAACCTAGATATAATGTTAGTATTTTGTCAGTAGAAGGAGCACCCGCTGATTAAATACAATAAATGAAGGCTATGAAATTGACATTTCCAGTATTTTTGTGTCAAATACTTACGTTTAATAAACTTTCAAGTACTTACTGGGTACATTACATACCCGAATCGAATTTTCAGCCTTCCCAGCCGTCTGCCACACGTATTCAATTAACTCGTGGCGGGAGAGTGTAACAGAATTACACTTCGCCTCGCCTTCCAAACGTCGTTCTCAATACACTCCTGGAGACTGACAGATGACTCCGACTATTCCTTGCACCTCACAGATTAATTACTTCAAAACTTAACTTGGGTATGCGCTTCATTCTAAAGTTTGCTTCTGCAGCAATTACTCTATTCTGCGAGTTACCAAGCGGATGTATCCAAACACTGTATTCAACGGTTGAACAAAGGTAGATCCACGGAGATCCCTTCAAACAAGATTGTTGCAAATTCACCGAAATGTCATTTCAGTGATTGAAACATGCACCGTATAATTTCGTGTCAATAGATTTTTGACCTAGAAAAAAAAATATACATAGCATTTAACCAAATTGAACATCTGTCGCCAAGCACCTGTTGGTGTGTTCCAGCAGCTGCACTTCCCATCTACGCTTTGTGTGTTTACCACCTTCGGCCAAATTACTCATCACTTACCATGGTGAGATTGCAGTCAAACACAAGCTTATCCAAATAAAAATAAATCTATAAAGTTTTACATTTGGAGCATTACGAATAAATAGTTTGAATTCGAATGCAGCTATCGTGGTTGAGTTATATGAAAGTGATAGGAAAGCATTAGCGAATTGTATCGATTTGTTGATACCAACAAGTTGCACAATGTCGACACAATAAATTAACAGTATTATTCGAGTAGTGACATCGATAGCTGTGTACCTACTTATGTGCGACCACAAACCACTGCTGATGTAAACGCCCCGCTGAAAGCTTTCAGCTAGTTAAGCGCTTTGTGTTTTATAACAATTGTGAAGATAAAGGAGGATCTAGTTTTAGTTTTAACGTCCTATTGTTCACTAATGCAACGTCAAAGCTCGCTACCTTCCTTCTTAGCTTGAGGTCATTAAACATTCTAAGGCCTGGGTGGCGCCCTTTTCATTTGTACGCGCGCGTTGTTCATTTGTTTACCGCCTCCGCCCTCGCTGTAAATTGACATGGCTCATTTGTATAGACGCAGTTTTACATTTACAACAAGATTGTCATGTAAATCAAACTACCCCCAAATATACTAGCTAACCTACTTGTCTGTCCAAAAAATGTGTTATCATGACATTATCTATTCTATGAGATGGCTATTATGTTATCGAACAAAACGGCACAACTTAAATAAAATATCTTGAATTTGAGTATAAAATAAAGATAAAGATAAAAAGATAAAAAAGCATTTATTGGACACACACATAAAAACAAAAAAAAAACAATAGAAATTAAAAGTAAGTTACACATTATGTGGGTCCAAATGGCCCCAGCTCAGCCTATGCTGCAGATAACTACAGCGCTGATTTTCGGCTGAAGCCACGGGTGATTCACGGACGTGCGGACGGACAGCGCTTACGTACGCATAATCGTAATCATATTATCATATACTATACCTATCCATACATATACATATATCTACAAATAATAATACATAATTTATAAACCCAAGACAGTATCACTCAGGGTATACATATATACTACATATATTTTATAATATAATAAAATAAAATAGGAAATAATATAAAGTAAACATATAAGTGTTGATATAAACGTAAACCTCTAAGTGTTGGATTTCTGAACGTTTATGAGTATATTTTTAAACTTAGACCTAAATGTAGTGATACTTGTTGGCCTACGTAGAGGGGGGGGTATATTATTCCAACACTTAGTGGCGCTATACTTAAAACTACCTCTAAATGCTGCTGACTTATGGCGAGGAATACTGAGTAACATTTTTCCCGTACTATATTGCATGCATAAATTCAGTATTTTTATAAACTATATCCACGTACGCGTAATCTGATATAATTGGGTGAAAGTGAATTTGTTTGCCCACAAAGTATTATAAAACTAAACCAGGGAATATATTGAAATCTCCGTGCACTGAATTAAAAGTTCTACCTACCAGAATTCATAGAGTAATAGAAGAATATTAAATTCGTTTATTTATTTACTGCAGTTAGGCTTGTGTTTCACCACAAAGGGAACTGGCTCTCAAGTGCAACAAGAGATTTGCACCTTGACACAAGGTGCAAATCCTTGAGGTCCAAGGTAGCAATCCTCCACGGGAACTACTAAATACACAGCCTTCCCCAGGGTCTTCGTCTTTATTTATATTACTACTAGTTTTCCGCCGCGTGGTTTCGCCCGCGTTCCCGGGGGATTTGATCTTTTGCCGGGATAAAAAGTATCCTATGATTTATTCTAGGGGGCGTGATCTACCTGTATGCCAAGTTTCATCCAATATACAAACACAAACTTTCACATTTATAAATTAGTAGGATAGTAGATATAATAAAAGGCTATATTCCTGTACTTGCAACTTGATCTTCATGACTAGTTACGTATAATGTAGTGTGCGGGTGTCGCTAATTGTTTTGTGTTATGCAACAATTAACAATGCCCTATTGTAGTGTGGGTGGGCGATGGCGGAGCGGCGCGAGGCGTGGGCATGTTGGTTGCAGCCAACCGGTTCCCCCGACCAACGACGACCGACCGCTGGCAATTTCCGCTGCACTACTGCCTGTTAGCGCCTAGCGTCACCTGGTGCTCACTTAAAATAACAAAACTTATACAAAAAAAAAATGTTAAAATTATTTCATAAATGCGGTAGTTCGAGAGCCGGGCAGGTGTATCTGGGACACCGAGGGAACGTTGGCTTTAGAGGTATTACTGTGAGCCGTCTGCGTTGGAGAGTTATTGCTGCTTTAGTTAAGTAAGCCTCGATTTGGAATTTAATTTATAGACGACGGATTTGTTAATTTGTTAACGATTGAGGAATAATGTAAGAAACGTACGTAGGTAAGTCCCATTACTCTGTTATGACCACCTGTCTACCTTAATCTATTTTAAGAAAGTTATTACGGTTTTAAAAAAGTACCCATAAGTAGGTAAGTAAGAAACTCTTAATATTAAGTTAACGGTGAAAATGTTGCATTGATTTAAAATACAACGCTAAAAAGGTACATCCACGAAACAAAGATTTCACATTTTTTTTTTAAATAAAAACTTACAAACACATATACCTTAGTAGGTTCGAATGACGCGTCAACCTGTTTTTCCAACGGGAAAAGTCTGTGCACAAAATGAAAGTTCCACATGATCACGGCTTAGCTGAATTAAGTAATAGACGTACAAAACAAATATCAACACATAACACTCTCGTAAGATTAAGAAATTATATACAATATTCTCAAAGTAGGATTAAAACTAACAAAACTACAGGTTAAAGTTATAAAACAACTAGTAATTTGTCTTAAATTAATTTCATTTTCAATAAAGCTCTATTTTGAGTGCATGATAAAAGTAAAGGGTAGGTGTTCATTTTATTTAATATAATTTTTGAGTACGTAATTTTCTTAATGCCTAACTGAAGAAACTTTCATCTCATCGCAAACATGAACCTGATGAAACAAAGTTAGGTAGTTTTGCGTAATAGATAATCTAGGTGTGGAGTATGAGAAGAGGAAGCATTCCGAAAACTTTAAATTTGGTTAACTCGAGGAAAAGCTTGTAACTTGCGCATCAGCAAACTATAAAACATTACATTGTATGGTAGATACGAGTAGGTAAGTCGTGTCTAGAGTTGTCGCTCGTAGTGTCGGCAGTTTCCACTACACTGCCGGTAGTTAGCGCCACCTGCGTTGTACCAGATACATGGCCCGCTTTATGCCATCATAACAATAACATCGCCCCGCGTTACCACCCTCAGCATGCCCCTGCCCTACCACTATAATAGCCCTTTAGCCTTCACCAACGGGATTACCTTACCGTTACAATAAACAACCAACAAATCCTCAGAAATTAAGGTAACACTTTTCCCATGAATACAAATACAATTCTTGAACATAAAGCTATGGGCTATGGTATGATTTTTTCCAATACATTGAATCGGAATAAAATGGCAAAAGCACGTCAGAAGGGAAAATTTATTCAATAATACAGAAGACAGGATTAACTGGGCTTGATAACGCTTCGCTTGAGCCGAACTCATCTGGGGAGCTATTGCTTTTTTGAGCCTCTAAATTTCATATACTAACAGACTTGGCCGGTAGATTGGCTACTGAATCTCTTTTATAATAATTTTTGTTTGCTTTATAATAAATTTATCAAATTAAAATTGTCTGGGCACGTGCAAGAAACCCTTGTTCAAGGTTAAGGTGTTTCGAGTGTTTAGGATTAGGTAGCTATGTTACGTAGTTTGATGGTAAACGACAAATGAGTAAGTTAAAGTTAAACCGGAGGAACGGAGTTTGTTGCAGTCGGCGGAAACCTAGTTGCGAGGCTTGTTTGTTCTTTAAATTACGCAGGGCTCTACGTTGGTAGACCGCTGTGTGTACTGTTGTTCCTGTTAGATTGCTTCTCGTCCAAGTTTCAATCCTGTTTAGGTTTGGGTTTCGACGTAGCGGACGGCATACGATTTGTTCTGACATTGTTAAGAATAAAGGATTAGCAACAAAAAAAATATTTGTTACCTACCGTAGATTTGGAACTAAGTGACTTTCCATTCATCCTTAATCCTTTTTAAAAATATAAATGCGTACCAGCTCAAAAGAATCGAAAAATGGAACGCTCCAATGCATATAAAATTCAATACATTCGTTCATCGCGCACGATCTGTTAAATAAACAATGTGGAAGCACGACGTATATCTGATACGTACATACAAAGTAAAGAAATAAAGTGCCCCGCCGTTGATGGCGTCGAAAGTATAAAATGCAGATAGCCGCTTCACTGAACGATAGCTGTTGCACTGAACAGAATTTTATTGGCCCCTTTATTTTCTGAAACAGAAACAGAGCGCGTCGTGCTCTTCGTGTACTTTCTTTTTCTAATGAAAACTTAGGTAAGAATTATATTTCAAATTCACTTTTCCCATATTTGACATGGTTATGAGAATACAATTCAAGGTAGTTAGGAATGCTTATTTAAATAACTAGATTTTTTTCAAATAATGCTTTTCCCTTCAGCCTCACTATGGAAAGTGTAATACCGAAACAGATACTGTTTTTGGTATTCATTAATTTACAAATTAACTGTGGAAACGAATTGAATGGCAAAATAATACCTACAGGTAAAAGTAAAAAAAAGCAACTAAGAGCTTCCATAAATGTCGAATTGTTATTTTAAGTGGCAACTTTTTTGCCAATTGAACAGCACTTGCAATGAAACAATGAACACTGACCTGCTCAAGTTTGAAAACTATTTCCATAATAACACGTTGCCAGCGCCCTCCTTGCGGTGCCGGCTCAACTAGGGGTTGCCCGTTGCCGGTGTTGCATGCAATTATATTTCAATATTAATTCACCCTTATATTATTTAGTAGTGCCTGGCCAAGTAACAGTAAGTAACAATTTTAACACATTATACGGCAACGGCTTATTTGTGGCTCTTGGAAGTTTTATTTCTAGATAAGATTATACGAACAATACTTTTTTAAGGCGATGATAGTTCGGTGGTAGTTGAAATTCGGTCACCAACCACTTACTGATATGTTCTAGTAGTTGGAGTTGAGAACCAGTAAACTTCTTGGCTATTACCTTCAGTAAATCTAAAGGTAAAGCTCATATACAAGTAGATCATCTGACTTACGGCGAGATTGATGTTAAAAAATACCTTTTTTTTTATTGTAATATGATCAGACTGAGTGTTTTTTATTTTTTTTTATTCAATTTTGAAGGGCTTTATCGCTTTGCGATTATGTCACCCGGGTAGTAACAAAGCATTAAAATCCACATCGCAAATTTCTTGTACTTAATCGATTCTGTATTATGAATTTAATATGAAAATGTATGTTTCTTGTTTCCAATTTCTTCTAGATAATATTATAAATGCGACGGTTTATGTGTTTGTTACAACTCAACTTCATTACGACGTAACGAATTTAGATGAAAATTATTAAAAAGTAAAGTACTTACAAACCAAACAATAACATAACTATGTAGTTGATGCAACACCACATCACTGACAATAAAAAAAAACTAAAAGGAAACCGTGTTTCTTGTCCGCATTTAAAATGTTACATTTATGAAAAACTAAATGAAGTAAATGGTAATTCATGTTACACAAATGAAAAAAGTATGCACATTGCGAGGTGAGCATAAATAAAGGACACGAGTCTGGCATAGTTAACCTTTCTCATGTTCCCACAATATCCAACATTTTATGTAGGTACTTACTCTCTTAAAAATATCTATATTGCACTACTATTTCTATGGCACAGTACACGTTGTACGTTTATATTCAGTAGTAGAACTTTTCAAATATAATCTAACCTTATAAATAATTTAAAAAAACACCTAAATCACAGACAGGAAGGCAAAGTGTATAAAAGTTCTTACTTGACCTATAGCAAGGCTGATTGGTGAGAGGCGTGTGGCTGCTCTTTGGTCACCTGTAAAATCTATTTAGCTACTTGATAGTAGGTAACCTACATCTAGGCCCCATTTTCTCAAAGTATCATGATCGATTGCAGATATCTCCGTTTCCAAAAAAAGCATATTTCCCCGACTTTTTGTGGCTCTCAGTAGCGTCTACGTATTTTTTATTTATTATTTATGGCCTTTTGCGACTTTGTATTTTAACGTTATAATATATCAAAGAGAGTAAAATACAAGCGATGACGGAAAAAAAATGCAAAATTGAACCTAGGTAAATTTCAGAGCACTTCTCAAACGGTACAAAATATTTATTATTGTTCATATATTTACCAACGAGCATAGAATAACAGTCACTAGTTTTAACTATAATGCCTGAACTACATACAATTTTCAAACGGTTGAATAACATTATTATAATAATTTTAATGAAAACTTTATTTTATTTCTCTGATCAGATTATATTATTCGTTAGAGTAGACTCACAAAGCAATACCTATTTCAACCAACAATTTTAACACCATCATTAGACCTTTTTACTTTCTCTGCATAAATTTACATTAATCAAATTAACTGACCGCGCATATCGTAGATATAAAAGAAAAATATTTTTTGTTTCAACGCGTGCAGTAGGTAGATACACGTACCCTGTGATGTTTTGATAAGGGCGGCGTGAGAACCCCTCTCTCTATTTGGCTAATGGATATATCAACGAGATTGGTTTCCTAACACAAACGAGAATATCGCATAGTTAAAAATACTGTTTATATCGTCTGCCTCAATTCAAAATGGTTGCTTGAAGGTTGAAACCAAACCGAACCAAACTAGGTATTTTGATTTCCTGAAATAAATAATTAAATTAGATAGCAAACTGGGTTTCTGATTAAATTAAGTTAAACGCCACCTTAAAACATTAACTTTTTGGCATATTATTATATGGTATCTTGCTTATTTTTTATGGATAGAACATGTCGGGAAGTTTCTCGTCTACGTTTTATTTATTAACAAAACTAAGCCTGATAATAATAATTTAATACGCCAAAAGGTAAATTATATAACTTATTTTATATATTTTTATTCATACTTAAATAGATAATTACACCCAATCAAAGGATAATTAATGTTAATCAATGCCATATGTTGAGACAAAAGTCAAACTAGTTTTCTTTTATTTATTTCATTGATGAGTTTTTATTCCTAACAAATTTTATGACTAAATTAATAACTTTAATAACAGAGACAAAAATGGGCAAGAATAATTTTATAATATTTAGTTATTTCAATAAAAGTCTACAAAAGTCTTCATAAAAACAAACTAATTAACATCGTTGAACAAATGTAGAGTTTAATATCCGCCCAGACGATACTCTACCAACAACATTTGCCATTTATTACCCAAGCCAGTAGAATATTTTTACTTAGTGAAAAAGTTAATATCAATATTTATAGAACATGGTAAGAAACAAATTACGGCGAGGTAAATGTTACTGCATGTAATAGGTAATATTAGACGCTCGATTTTGTTCGAATGTTTATAAATGTGAGGCTGAAGTGCGATGGGGTTGAACGTTGAACGTGACGAATTCAGCTGAAAACGCACGTAGACAATTAACCCTGAGCTGACGTCTGCAGTGATACATGAACAGAACCCCCGAGGACGGTGGAAATAAAGCGGACCCAAATAAACACAACGTTTATACTTTTCTTAACTTCCCTATTTCCACGTCCCAATGTATTGGTGCTTATGTACGAGTACGTTAGTACAATGTTCTTGCTAGTAAATAGATTAAAATATGTTGGTAACTTAAATCAAGAAATTCGTTTAAAAGAAAACCTTGTAAGGAAACGTGTACGTGTCGTAGCCAAAAATTAAAAGAATTTGAAAATTTTCCTGACATAAATCTTTTCGGCGTCTAATTACAAAGACCCAACTCTCTGGGCTCTTTTCTGGGTAAACTTATGGCGGCCATGTGTCATGATGTTTTTATGAAAAAATTGCAGCGCATCCTACACCGTTACAAGAATTATGTAACAGGTAGCTTTTATAACAATTTTCTATATTAATTCTTAGATATTGTAACCGCTCTGGGAATACCTGGTAAAAGAAGTAAAGTAAAATATAATAGTATTTAATGGTAGCGTAGTACCTTTAGGCATTGCAGTGATTGAATGAATACAGTGGCACAGTACGTCACATACAGTTTTATATTAGCTTTGGTGTGCGAGCGGGGGCTGCGCAACGAAGCGGCTCACTTCAGCACAGACTGTGTGTTCAACTCGAGAGTACTCATACTCAGAGAAAAATAAACTGAGCAAATACTAGCCGTGAACTCTACCGTGGAATTTACGGCTCTTTTTTTCGAGAGCACATTTTCAAATATAACTTTGCGTATATATAGCGAATTAATATTTCTCCCATTATATAGGTAGTTAGTAAAACTAACATGTTCGCACTCCGACAATGATATTATGTTGTGATACGTATGAATTTTTTTCACTATTATTTTATAACTTATTCTAGAGCAAGGTTCGAATGTCTGCTATTGAGGAAAATGTGTAATTTTGACTTAATTAACTTAAAATAAATGGATTAAAATATGTAGATCTTTTAAGGCGATGATAGCTCATTGGTAGTGACGTCGAATACCGCGGCGAAGGTCGTGGGTTCGAATCCTACAATGAGCTTGAGCTTTCGGTGAAGGAAAACATCGTGAGGAAACCATAGCCACATCATCACTTACCATAGTGAGATTGTAGTCAAACGCAAGCCTATCCAGAATTTAAAAAAAAAACTTTGTCATTTTGCAGTTGTTTATTTATTTATCAATACTATAGTATACCATATACTATCTTATCCACTAATTTACCCTATCTTATTCATAAGAATTTCTTGGACTCTAGAACCATTGTTGAACAAAACTTAACAAATAAAAGTGGTATCAACCGGTAGACCGCCCGTCCTCCGAGTGGCAATGACATAGCGACGGGCGGGCAACGCGAATTTGACGTGAAGCGACGCACGCCTTTGAGCGCATTCCCTTTTGTCAGCTTAACGTATAGAGGATTTGTCAACTCCACAGAAAGAAATTCTCGGTCTTTACAGGTGCATACAATAGAGAAAACTACGATATTATTATAAAATGGAAACATTTTGAACTTAAACATTTCAAATCACAAAGAGTTAGAAATAAAGTAGGTACCCAAAAGGGATTTAGTGGCGTAAAATATTAGATATGATTTCAAATTTCTTAGTACCGACCTACGAAAACAAATATAAACCGCATATCCAGGAAAATAAGAAAATTGCTGTTTTCGCGATTTTGAAATTGGTGTCTAAAACTTGAATGAAGTTTCTGCGCCTCGGTTATCGCGCGGATCCTGTATTTTACTCCTTAGGGTAAGAATTTCGAAAATCCTTTCTTTTTTACCCCAATTCGTACAAAATGTACCTCCTTACTCCATACCATGACAATGATCCCATGATGAGAAAACTTCCCATACAAACCTTTTTTAATTCCCTTGGGGATTTTTCTTGCCTACGTAACCAATGAAATTTATATGTATATTACTGATTTCAAGTCCTCTAGCGGTTTAGGCTACGCGTTGAAAACTCAGTCAGTCAGACAAAGTGGAATTTTATTTGCATTGATAGTATTTTCGCTTTTAGTTCAAAACTTTCCAAAAATATAACCATAAAAAACGTAGACATAAAAATAATTCTCATAGCGAAAAATGTTTGATACAGTTTTATATACGAACTCAATCACAGTCTATTGAATTGGTTCAGAAATGAATGCAGTAACATTGCTATGACGGCCTATACATACAGCTCTTGGCACTTGACCCCCATGCCGTCTCTCTATTCCCTCGATATGATTGCCGCTGTTAGCAGCGAATATGGGAATGTAGCATTATTGAACCCATAACACTACCATTGTCACAACATAGGTAATATAGCTATGTACTAGTACACACATAAATTTTCCATTATTGTACTTTCTTTACAAATAAATCTTTTACATTTATTTATGTATTAAAATATATTAAATAAAATATTTTTACACAATTATTTGGTGGTGGTTGGTAATATTAAGAAATAAAACAAATTAACGTCTATAATTGTGATTTAAACTATATACATACACATGTATTTACTTCCATAAAAACACAACAAAACTTGTCACTACATATGTACTTAACTGTAAATTCAATATAAATATTTTTAGTAAAATGAAATTTATTTTCTACAATCTAAACTAACTGATCACAACGAGCGGTCAGATGAATAGGGAAAGAATAAATTTCTCTCTCGAGAAATCGGTCGAATAAGAAACCCGAAAGCGGTAGAAGTGTCTGTTACAATAACTATTGTCACATTCAATCAAACCATTCAAACAGCGTGTGCCCTCGACAAAATAAAACGCGGGGAAGTTGGTATGTAACAATTCCCGAGATCTATACAGTAAAAACAGTAGGATCTCATCCAATTTTGCATTCAATCTACGACCACGGGAATTGCTTCCTCCGAGATGACCCGCCACTTCCACTCGCCGTAAAGCGATGACCTAATCCGGTTTATTTGATTTGGGTTCCTGACTTCAGCCTTCTTTACCAATTTGTAAGAATAATGTCAGATGTGGGAGATCACAGCCACTCGCTATATTATTATTATAGTGTAACTAATAAAGCTCTTAAATAAATAAATCATACTGAAATTTTCAATTTTACTGACTATATTTCAATTATTTGAAGGCTTCGTTAAATAATTAGTTCGGAGAACGTAATTTGAAGAATCTAGACGTATAAATAAACTCGTCGAAGTATTCATCAAATATTAAAACAGCGCTACATTAAATCATTTATGATTTCAATAATTTAAGTTCTCAATTATCTATGAGCTTTTCTACTTCAAGCTTAAGTACCTAAGAACTTTTTTTGTTTTTCCCCTATTAGAGACAAGAATGATTTTATTCAGAGATATTTCGTCTATAGCTATCACTCGCTTACACCTTTTGATAGAGTCGGATTAAATACGTGACTTTATAAGAAAGTGCAGACAAAATATCAAAGCAAATTCTCAACAAAATTTTCAATCTGGTTCGTCATGTTTCTGAAAAGTCGTGTGCCTGACACGAGTTGCTTTGATTCTACAAATTTTACGTCTCGCTGAATTAACTGTGAGATTCTGCTACAAAGAACAAAGAAAACTTCAATTTGCGAATCTTAATTAGTACGTTAAATTGCCTTGGGTTGTGCCAGGACAACTTTCAAAAGTATACAGACATATTCTTCTTGGCGAGTTTGCGTCATTATACCGTAGCGAGAAGACGTCCCATTAATTCACAAGCGAAATAAAGAAGTTATCAGGAGTCGTGAGGCCAGCAATGGCAGCAGTAAATACCGCCTGTTGTGGGTCATGTGATTAATTTCAGCGAACACTTTCCGCCCACAAATGGCTTGTCAGAAACTTTATTGCAGTAAAAAGCTTGAGTTTGTACCGGGAGAATGACGCGAGGCTTTACACTAATGGCTCTTGAAGTTTAACTCATTAAAACCAAGTTTTTTTCTTAAAATGTGGGCACCAATAAAATTTGATTAAATACAGATGATTAAATTGTCACATAGGTTATCCTTTCCTTGTTCTTTGTAGTGACAGAGAGAGAATCATTAAGATCAATCGTTCAATTCAAATCTTTAGCGGTTGTTAATAACTTTTGCTTAGACAAAATGAACTTAATTAGGTAGTATTTTTAGGTCACTATAGACGAGACCAATTTGCATATTATCGGGGTGTGGACAGAAGGTCGCGTGACAGTGAGGTCAAATTACCATAAGAATGGCCCAACGAGGTGAACGTTTTGTTAAGATTTCAACCAATGTCCTTTGTTACGTTACCTAAGTTTTCTTAACAATTACACAAAGAAAAAACTTCGGTGTTCAAGTTGGGAGGCATTACTCAGATTCTGTGTAGGTATGTCTGCCAGTTGACATGTAAAAAGGGTTCGGTTACAGTTTGAGCCATTGTAGAAGCATAAATGGGAATTACTTACTTATTTCTAGATATTTGTCATAAGACAGGATCTTGTCATGTTATCATTATTAACTAGCTTTCGCGCCACTATTTCACCCGCTTTCTCGAGCAATCTTACGTTTTACGGGTATAAATAGTATCCTATCCCAACATATCATTTAATTTTTTTAAGGTTATGTTCTATCTTTGCGCAAAGTTTCATCAAAATCCGTTGAACCGTTTTGGAGCTAACGGTATAGACATAACACACGTCATTCACACACACAAACGTTCGGTATCAATTATTATGTAGATTTTACTAATTAGTAGTTGTAGAAAAACATTAAAGTTTACTAAAAATATACCTACAGCTTTCAATTAAAACGAGCCAATATACGCAAATATATGGCATAAGACAAACATAATATCTGAATTTACTTATTTGCACTTCGCTTAGCCATCGGCAGTGTCCTTCATTGTCGCGGTGTCACCAGCTAGCCAGCTTTATTGTCGCATGCTCGCGGGCAGTTTCCTACCACCACAAATTTAGGGTCCATAAAATTGATGAACAGTTTCTTAATAGTGTTTATTTACTTTTCAACATTTTTATACGTCTCTCTGTAAAATAGCACCACGAATAAAATTGTAGAATCGGGTCAGGGTACCGTTATTGTGCTTCAGAAAATCAATTTAGTCAAAAAGCATTTTTGCTTGGGTCGCCTAAGTGTAGTAGGAACAATATTTGCAACCGAGTCGCTATATTCGAAGCTACGAGTGGTACTGTCGGCATTATTGGAATTTGCGGGGCCACCTACAGAAAGAAGAAATGAATAGATAGCGACGAAGACACTCAAATAATAGGCTTTGTTTAGAGTTCAAAATTTTAACGTTATCTTTTTATTTTTGTAGGCAACTGCTTAGTATATTAAGAAATAAGAATGTCTATAAACAGCGGGAGTGACAGACCATTTAATTTTATGTATTTATGGTTAAATTATCTAAAAATCATACAAGTTATAGAAATATAACCATAAGTGATACGTAAAAAGTTAAAGCCATTTATTTAGTTTAGGCCCATGGAGGGCTCATAAAGTTCAAATTTACTGATGCTACCTCCGGTTCGGAAGTCAAGCTTCAATTGAAAAGAAGCGATAAAGAACCCGGCAAATATTTTATGACTAGTCAGGTCTTTTGCCTCTATTTTGCACAGACTTTCAATACAAAATCATATAAACTTAAAAGCAACGGCAATATAATTAGAACTTTACCATAGAAATAATAATAGTTAAAATAATAAATTTGTTTATTTTATCACCACAATATTGTAAATATCACATCTTAAATTACACATACCTATTAGGCAAACCTGTATTGTGGGAGACTGGTGCCTAAGCTAGGCAAGAACGAGCCTGTGTTTCAGGTCACTAGGTCTCCGCTCACTGGCTTTATTAACATTTTTACATGTATGACTGTACTTATTTTTTATAACAGTTGTTGTAATAAAATTAACTAATAGTTAAAAACATTAAAGGCGTGTTAGTATTGTCAGTATAGGTGATTTATGTGAATGTGTGTTTGGATGAATGAGTTGATGATTTTGTGAAGGAATGTGTGTATGTCAGAATCTATTTTTATTTATTTATTAGAGCAGAAGGAATGCCAGATAAACTCGTTCTGTGTTCTCATAAATTTAACACAGAATTTATTTTAACAAGTACCTAGGTATTTACCAAAACTCAAAATCATCATCATCGTATCACCCCACATACCCCCAAAGCTATAAATAAGCCTCTTGCTTGCTTGCCAGTTTCAATAAACTCAAATGCTTTTATTTATTTGTTTTTACGTTAAATTAAAACCGAACCGTCACATTTTACCGATTAGTTATATAGTATCCTAAAGTGAGTAGCTTTCAGCGAGCTGAATTTCACCAAATTCGTACGTGATCAGAAAAATGGAGTAGAAGCGTGCATAGACCTAGTTTACTAAACAATTTATTCTATCCTTGCCGTCGGTACGGGCTTAGCTTCGTACGTTGGTACCTTTCAATGAGTTATGAATACTGATAATTTCGCGGCCTCGTCTTTGCGTGACGCTTTCGTTGCGTTATCTTGGCTCCCAGATCATGAAACGGCAAATTTTACTATGTCTCTACTTAGAAAATCACTAGTTTATTTAGCTATTTTCGATTTATTATTGACAATAACTATTCATAAAAGTAATGATAAAGAAACGTGTGTTTTTAGAATTTAGTAATAGATAATTACTCTTACAAACCTATAGGTTGAAATGATAGAAGTAATTACCGAATAAAATAATTAATGGATCATTCATTCACCATTCAACGTCTACGGATCCGAGTTATACAATAGTAAATTGAACAAAACAATTGGAAGTAGCTTTTATATTTATTATTATTTTGTTTAATGGAGGCGAGACTGTTCGCTTCAGCACAAAATACAAACACGGTATAAGTACACAACGAGTCACGCGATCCCTTTACCTTAGGTACATCATTGGCTCTTATCTAAAGTTGGCCATAGAGCCCGTTCAATATTAGCTTTGAAATATCAAAGCCGATCCAAAGCAAAATCAAAGCCCGTGCAGAGTGCGAACAAGGAAAACATTTTACTCCTATAGTGCCGTCGTGTTGGCTTACAAAAACTTTCCATACGAACAACCAAGCCTTTGGATACAAAAACTTATACGATGCAAATGCGTTCTTTCTTACTCTCGTGCGCCTGGATTTTAACACAAAATTTTATTTATAAGAGCTACAAATACTGTTATTGAACTAAAAGTCTTCAATAGATCATTGCGAGGTTATTTCTTACAAAAGTACACTGCTACAAAAATTTCACGAATTCTTGATGTATCGTAGTTAAGAAAGTCCCATCTGTGTTGTGAAGATTTTAATAGGTTTAATCAGCTAAAAACTTTAGGACATAAAAGCCTCTCAGAATTCGAGAGGGGATTTCCTCCTAAATATAGTTCCCTTCTCGAACATTTATTGGCACGATGCGACGCGGTGGATGAGTTAAAATCATTAATCTCATCAATTTATATTCACGACGCCCACGCTCTCACAATGACATCGCGTTTAAATCAACAACGTTAACTGAGATTCCTTCGTAATTAGTATTTAAATCAGAGAAAGCTTTTAGAATAGCCATCATAAGATTGCGAGTAACTTTGGATTATATTATATAAATATAATAACCGCTGAAAATATGTCTGCTTATGGATTAGTTTACAAGCTTTTGCACGGACAATACAGACACTTTTTTAGGGTTCCGTACCTCAAATGAAAAAAAAAGATAAATAGAGTTATCTAAAGTTAAAATTTCATATGCTATACGAGTATAACCTAAAAAGTAGTGATTTAGTAGAACAATTTTACGGAGCCATCGCTTAAATTAAATATAATAATCACATTAAAAATACATAAAAAAGTAAAACGTTGAAAGTAAATAATAAATAAAATGATCAAACATTTAATTTTTTATATTTTATTGTGCCATTCACATAGAATTTAGACCGTCCCTGTTCCATCGGGGGTAAAAAGTGCTCAAGGATTCAATGGTGCGAAATAGAGGCGCGGTTGCCGCAGTAAGCGTTATTAAAATTTGCCTACAGTAGCACAACGAATGCGAGCCGGCGAATAAGAAAGAAAAGCAAAATTAGCCGATTTTATGAGGTTGCCGACTCGTCAACTTGCGCCTTAAATTTTTAATATAAGAATTCATATTTTTATTTAAATCGACTTATTTGTTAAAACAGATAATAGATAGGCTTAAAAATGCGTGAACCAACCCCTTGTAATAATTATATTCATGCCAGTTAGAGTGGAAGGCTGACAAAAATTGATTATTTAATTTATTTTTCCCGCTGTGCTGTGTTCGTATGAAACGCTAAATGTTATTGCATTCCCAACCTATCTGGGTTCATAGCACGCTGGCCTCTCGTATCCTCGTGGGGCAAAGAAAGGGTTAACGCGTTCTACTGGACCGCGTTGTTAACCCATATGACCGCTATTCCACCCAAGGCTATGCCCGAAGGAAAATAAAAAGGTTATCGAAATAATTTTTGATGTCCGCCAATTGTCATGTAGGTACCTACTATGTGTATAGAGAAATTGACGCTGTAAAAGAAAATGTAATTCGCAGAAATTATATTACGAGTATTTATTTTGTCTCAACTGCCTTCTGTATTTAAAGTTTTTATTCAATTGCTAAGGTTAGTGGTTTATTTCAATAGGGTATTACACCCATTTTTGAAAAGTGTCCCAACTAAATTCTATAGTCCTACGAGTAATAAGCCACTAAAAAAAACACAAAAAATTTATTCAATCAATAAGTGCCATAAAATTGCACTTAAATTTAACATTTTCATATTTCGCGCGTAATTTGACGAATACGCTGATCTCAGCAGAATAATATAGTGTATTATCTATGAAATCAGCTGTCATGACGTCAGAGCGCTTGGTAAAAAAATGTTGACACGTTATAGTTTGCTTGCTTCAAGTTTGCTTACATAGCCGGATGTACGTCATCTCGCTATGTAACATGGCGGCTACTATTTCACTGTATTAATAAACAGATTAAAAATACTGAAAACTTTGGATTTAATTTAAAAATCAATTTTGTAATTTTATGAACTAAAACTAACATTTACCGACTGCTTTTTGCCTAAGCTATCTCAATAATATATTTTTAGATTTTTTTTCATATAGAGTAAAATACCCTATTGTAACTTTTGTTCATATTTATTTTGTTGTGAATAATAATATAATCTCATCTAGAATGGTGTGTGTTTTTACATAAGATTTCGTCAGTGTTTTTGCCCGCATGGACATAAAAAGTTCGATCGGAATAAATAAGCTTACTTGAGTCCGTATCATAGAGTACCTGCATATAAATTTTCATCTCGTATGCTGTTGAAATATGATCGTGAAGATAATATAAACGTAAGGTGTATCAAAACGTATACAAAATTCAGTGGGAATTGGGTAGCAATTATATAAATATTTAGTAGTTTAAAATTTGACGTACAGGAGGTTCTTTTGAAATCCACATATTAATAATTATATGAATCAAAAACTAATGAATGAAAGTTAAAGGTAATTTTCATGAAAATCTGTTATTAGAATAGTAGAAACAATAATTCGTTGTCTCTTATAAGTAAGTGGCTTTGGTTCATCGAATTTTTGTGTACCGTTTATTATGTTTAGTTACCTCAAAGCATAATTATATTTTCCCATTACCGCTCAGTCTTAATTGCCGTTATTAAAGAAAATTAAGCCAAAAAAATATTGTAATGAATCTTTGTTAATTTATATACATGTGTCCATCACTAATGGAACACTAATTGTTATTTATAATGGATTTTGAACATTAAAATTAGTTTTGATCGAAACTCATATCGGTAATTATTTACTAAATATTTACGTCGATAAGGCAAATGTGTGGGCAGAAAAGTTTTATTAGTTCTTTACTTACGATTATATTACGAAATAAAACAGTGATAAAAATAAACTAATTTTATAATAGACTGAACATTGACCAATAATTCACAGTAATAAGTGCCATCAAATAGGTAAAATACGACAAAAAGTTAAATAAACACCCTAAATTGGTACCGTGAAATTGTCGCAGCAATTTCACATGATAGCCGTCGTATGATAGACTCATATCATATAATACGTGGGCCAGTACGCGGAGGGTTGCGATCGGTAGTGAGTTAGCGAGCTCCATGAAACAATCCCCGACATGTACGGCTATATCGCGGCCAGCCCGTCTCAGTGATTTGTACACTGCTTCCTATTTATTCATACAGTTTCTAGGGACGATTACCTACTCCCGCGGCTCATGAATACATTTGAATAATATCCCGCTGAGGTGTAAATGATGCAAGTTTTTGCATTTAAAACTGTTATTAATCACTTTACTTTTGCCTACTGCTGACTAATTACGTAGTTTCAATCATTTTTAAAACACGTAAGCGTTGTGTTTTGTCGCAGCTAAGTGCACTCATGACGTCTGATAAATATTGCGTGTTAGAAATACAACTGAAAATGTTGAAACAAAATGTAAAACTTGTGTCTGCTACTTCGTTATATGTAAATTTAATTATACGTAGGCAACAATGATATATGATACATACGCCCTTCATGTGAAAATAAACCTTCAGTAGTTGATATTTGTAAAGATTAATCATAATTTTTAAATTGATCGGTAAAGAGCTTCATGGTGTCTTTATGTGCTTTGTGATTGTGAAGTCTAGGCACGTCAAATACCAATAGACTTCTGATGCATTGATTTGACTTGATTATAATTGTGATCAAAAATCTTATATTATTCATTGATTTGGTCTTCATATTCCAAGTAATCATTTATCTTGATTGATGTGTAATAATTATTTTTACGCCTTCAATATAGAAGTTTATTATAGAGTAGGGAAGATTGGCACCATTCGTACACTTTTTAGATTTTTATTTCTAAAAATTCTGATATTAAAGATATATTACTTGATCAATTTTTATAATCTGATCCACACATTCAGCTAGTTAATCAAACAGTATGGAGTCATTATCTTTTAATATAAATGTATGAATCGTATTTTAGTAAAAGCTGTCTTACGTATGAATCTACCCCCATATAGGGGTACATTCGTACAAAGGTAGGGGAACATTCGTACGGTACCTTGGTAGGTAGGTACAGCTCAAATAAAACAGCGAAATAATTGTAAAGAATCATATTAATTGGCATTAAAAATAATAACGATGTAATATATACTAAATGACAAACTTTTTATCAAACAAAACATAATATCTTCTTAGGAAAATTATATCAATTAGGAAAAAATACACAACATTGTGCAGACTACACTCCTTAGAAATACAAATCAGTCATTAAGAGATCAACATTATAGTTATTTGGTGTGTCAGACACATGTACAAGATTAACAAAGTCTTAGTAACTAATTATTGCACATTGTATTGTGTGAAATCAATGGAAAATGTGAATAATTTAGATGTCCTAGCCGTAGTAGCTCCTAGAGATTTCGGGCTAGGCAGAATCAATGTGACATCAGAAATGTCAACGCTATGTGTATTCTCAATATTAGGAAGCACAAACGAGCAAGATTTTCCACTTTTTTTTCTTAAATACGAGACCTCAAATTCCGTTTGCGAATAATGGCTTATAACTTTAGCTACGTAATAAACTATCGATTTTTTTTTTGGCAAATTTGACTAACACGAAACAATTGTCCTTAATATTTTCGGGCCTCACGGTATCATCGAAATATTCATCTTCGTTTTCATCACAACTATTTACTTCTGATGTCGAACTTTCCTGCAAACTAATTTCAAGATTTTCCGATTCCGAATCACTGCTTTCTTCTTTCTTTTTTGCTTTTTTCGGCTTAGATTGTGCGGCCATTTTTAAAATGCGTTTCATCATTCTTGCCTCTGCTTTTCTTTCTTGTTCTATTTTCTTTAATCATGTTTATCTTTTATTTTCTTTACTCTACTCTCCAAAGTTGAGGCCTTAACATTATATTTATCCCCTGCCTTTTTGTAGGACAATTTTCCTTCCAAAACATCTTTTATAGCCAAAGATATATTTTCTTCATCTACTAACTTAGATCTAGTCTCCTTTTTCTTGTAATTCCGTACCATTTTTAAGTATATTCTGAAATAAAAAAAACTATTAATACAAATAAAAAACTAATATTAATGTGGGTACATTCGTACATAAAGGGGGCATATTCATACGCGTACGAATGTGCCCACTGAGTAGGTGTACGAACCTGCCCTGAAGGTCATGAAAGAAAGACCTTTATCCACACATTAAACATTTGTAAAAATCCACAAAAAATATACATTATTGTTATCGTGATTGTAGTTACTTACCAATGAGTAATAATCCTGTGAAATTTGTCACTTCACATAAGCACAAAACACCGAAAAACATTGACAAAATATTTACTTTGAGCGTGCAAAAACACATTACGTCCTCTCGTGTTGCTCGCAATGGCCGCACTGGCGGCTAACTTCATTGACAACTGCCGGCCGCTCAAACCTACTCACACACGCAAAGCCGTAATAAATACGCCGTTCTAACAAGCCGTAGTAGTGACTGTACGAAGCTTCCCCGTGTACGAATGGTGCCAATCTTCCCCTAATGTTACCGTAATGTTAACTTGAACCGGAGCATTTTTAATTAATTGGTTTCATGAAAATATGATTTTGTTGGTTACGTGGCAGTTCACTGACCTACCACAAGCTTGATTCGCGTCACTCACCACTCACGCCAAACGCGCAGCTGTCACAGACTCATGAAAATAATATTAACCACTCTTTTAGTTACTCTGACAAACACTAGCTGTGTTGGAGTTCCGTAAAGGTAACTAGAAACTTTTCTAATTGCCTAGTCTATTAAATCTGAAATATGAGTAAAAGGTATTTTCTTTTTTCTAGGAAATTTTCATTTTTTGGTACATAAAAAATATACCAACCCCGCTTTACGGCTACGGAACTATGCTATCGTATGTCCAAACGCGTTACTTTTGGCAAATGCATGAGAGGTGCCGATTGAATGCGGGTTCGATAGGAGTTTCGTCAAAGCATTCTCGTCGTCGCCGGTTCTATACAAAGAGCAACTCGGTCCTCTAGCTCGCAGTATTTACTTTTTGCAATATAAATTTATCAATATTTTTCAAGAGCTTAGAAGAAAATAGTAATGAAATATAAACCTTTTTCTAAGTAAAGCATTTAGTTTAGTAGCTTCGACCTTCAAAAGTGCCCTTCAAGATCTTAATCCCGAGACGAAATAAAATACTTTTAAATTAATTTTATTTTTCAACAACAATTTATTTTAGGACTATCCTGTATATAAATTATCTCCACTTACAAAAAAAAACCCTCTTTATGGATGGCTTTCGATTTGTGTTGTAGATTGCAAATCAATAATTTACACACAAAGGCTTGGCTGTAGTTAAAAGCAATCATAATACGATTTAAACGGGTTTTCGTATGCGTAAAGCGTACCGTGATGTGGATATTGGATATTTTGCTGATAGCGGAGCGGTTGACAATGAGAGATGAATGTATAGTGCTGGTAATGTTCGCTGAATGACATCCTTTATTAAGATATTCTACTGAGTTTCAGTGATTACTTGTATGAATGGAAAATCCTACTATCCTACTAATATTACAAATGTGAAAGTATGTTTGGATAGATGTGTGTGAAGATGTTTGTTACTCTTTCACGCAAAGACGGCGGAACGGATTTTGATGAAACTTGGCACACAGGTAGATCATATCCTGGAATTAAACATCAGATACTTTTATCCCAGGAAAAATAAGTACTCTCGGGAACGCGGGTGAAAACAAGTGTAGTATATATAACTTAGCTACGCGTTTTATTCATCTTCCAGAATAAATTAGAAACACTTTATTCAATGAATATCTTATGTAACAATATGTGAGCTTGGGTTGAGTAGAGTTGGATAATACATGGATGTACTCTGATCCCATATATCTAGGTCTCAGACTTCTAGCTAAACAGGCGTGAACCACAACGTAGACATCTCAAATGTCTTACTTAATAGCTAACATATTACCATAGAGTTTGTCTATGGTATAACTAATATCCGAGTATTATGGTATAATATATTGGTGAGGCAGTAAGGGAATTGGAACGTGTCAGAAATATTTTAACATGGAATTGACGTATTGAAAGATGGCTACAATAACCTGCAGTAAGAAATCGGGAGGAGCATATACTAATTTTATTACCGACCTTTTTTTACCTTACGGCAAATCTAAAAATAGGTAACGTTTATCAACTTGAATTATAATAAAAGTTAAAGCATCATTACATTTCGTATACTGTTTATTTGTTGATGTTGCATGAATGCTCCATAAAATTTTAATAACAATAATGAAAAGTATTATAGTAGTCCATTGGTGCGTAAAGCGACACAACATGCATACAGTGAATTGGACACGCGACTCTCGACTGGACAGGACATGTCACAAGCCCGATTTATGGCCACCACTTAGTCGCACGTCATACATTGCTGCTATCGAAAAACCATGGCAATTATTACTTATTTTCTGATATATCCCCACTGACACATGGTTTGGAACACGATATGAGTTCCTTGTCTTCTTTAATGAAAGCTTAGAAGGTACAATCGCTCCTCCTGTGTCCCCTAGGATTTACTCATTTGGACACGGAGCAAATTTACTCAGGCCAATCTAATATGGGTACGTACAAAATTGCACTAGTCTTTTGTAATCTATTGCTTTAATTTCGTCTCTGAGACACTATAATTGTGTAAAAAGAACTTAATGAATTTCTGTTACATGAGTAAATCAAAATAATTACTTAGATTATTTTTTTATTTCCAACAGAGATCTAATTAAAACTTACAAAATTTTAGTTGTTTAATATTATTAGTTGTTTATGTTTGCTATTTTCGCGAACCAAAGCGATAACATTTTGGTATGAAAAAGATTATATGTATCGTAAGCATCATTGTAACATCTGCTTCTAAGCTCCTCAATAAGGGTCTGGCTACAGTATCCACTACTGTTACGACAATATTTAGTTAGTTGCTGAATTTTCCTTTTAGATGATACGATTAGGTCAACCGAGAAGTACTTACCATTTGCTACGATAAATGTCTACGAAAATAATGTGATCAACCATCGATGCAAGCAATACAAAAATATGGATATAATTCTTATTCGATACTGTTATTACTACTCAACGGTATCAATATTTGTAGTAAGCTCTTTACGAATGATAATAAAAATCTGATTTTATTTATAAGTTATTTACTGTCTGTTAATTCTTAAAGGTTAAAAGGTTGTACTTAACAATATAAACGCTCTTTTTTCTTGAAATAACGTGTGGTCTATCTCAAGTAATACGCAACTATCTTTTATCGAAGCATTGTATCACAAAGCAAGTCATTCTTAACGTCGTATGAACAAAAGGGGATATCATTTGCCCCTGAGGCTGACTGACCCAAGATATTGAACAGTTGGGCTCAACGAATAGCGGGGCTAAGGCGGGACAAGTATCGAACTAAAATCCCCTTTCCGCTGACGTGAAGCTTCAAGGCGTTTATAAAACTACAGCATGTTATTCGCGTTATATAATTTGCAGCTAAATACAATATTTAGCCAGATAAAATTTAGGTTATTTTATAAACTAGATTTTATTCTTGAAAATGGTATTTGAACCTTGGAATTTCGTTTAATATTATCCGTTCCAATTTAGAATCAGTTGGCACTAAATACTTTTTCCAGGAGTCTCTACATACCTAGTTTTACTCTATATGTATATATATAACTAGTTTTCCGCCCCGCGGTTTCACCCTATGGATAAAAAGTATCCTATGTCCTTCTTCAAGGTTCAATCTATCTCTATACCGATTTCATCTAAATCGGTTCAGCAGTTTAAGCGCGAAGAGGTAACAGACAGATAGACAGACAGACACACTTTCGCATTTATAATATTAATATGGATAGTATGGATTGTATTTACTCCTAGAAATTGTAGATTCCTACAAATTGAAGGATGAAGTATCATATTGCCGTTTATTCAGTTCTATTATCAGAGACGAAATAATCAGGACCTAATAGGGATTTACTAACATAGTTTTCGGAGTGACTGTCATGAACAATAGTAGTAGATTATCTCTATTTACCTAAGCCTGAGATATTGCCAAGCAGAATTAACTAATTTCCGTTACCTTACCTTATATAAAGTGTTTAACTTATGAAATGACAGAACACGGAATTGGTACGCACACGTATGATCGATATAAATATAATTATACCTATCGGTAACATCCGGGCATACATCAGTTTGTAGTTGGGTTCGGTCAGAGTTTCGATCACGTAGAATAATTAAACGCAAACAAACTGCCGTGTCCACGGCCGACCGAGATAGTTCATTTTGTTTTCGTTATCAACTGCGACCTAAAATCGATTACATTTATTAGATTTTTTAGGTGTTATACTTACAGTCGCTCTCGTTTAATAAATAATATCTATTATAGAGTGTTCTGAGATATTATTTTTAATAGCGTCTGGCTGTAGTGTAGCTCAATTAAAGTAATATTTGGCACTCAAGCTTCTATTGTAACATTATAGGGTAATAGCACATTGTCACCACTTGCGCCAACCACCGCTTATTATATTTTACTGCACTGAACTAACATTAACTTAACTAGACTTCCAAGTATTCTCCTCTTTATGAAACTAATTGGACATTGTTATGGCACAACACCCTTTTTTAATTAACAATGCTTCAAAAGATTTGAAGTAAAGTAAACAAATATGATCCGACAAAAACAGAAGCAAAATGTTAAAGTCAGTGTTTACTCTTAGCTCGAGAAGATCCATGATACGTTTTAAATGATTTATTTGTTAGTTTTAAAATATAACCAAAATATTAGTTTTATGAAAAAAAAATTAATAGTCATGCAATTTACCAATTTTTTAAGTTGTAAATATATTAATATTATTTTATTAGAGACCGTTCATAGGCCATCGTGTATTGTTGTTTTAATGCCTTGTTAATTTCGTTTCAAATCTGGAGTGTTCAACACAGTAGAGAATGGAAAATATTTTGAGTTCTGATAAAAATAAGATGGATATATCATTTATATGATATCCTCACCCACATCGATACAGACCCTGTTCATAGCGAAAATACTTTTTAGATTATATACTTACGTATGTACGACATACATTTCAATATCAAAAAGGGCATTACGCAAAAGTTTTTTCTCCCCTTCATTCTATCCTATTTAAAAAAACACGTTTTAAAATTAATAATTTGACGCTTTTTCACCATACAGTATCTGAAGCGAATCGGAATAATTTATTAAAAATAATTACAACAAGCAATAGCTATATTTTCAGTACAATTTCGTGATTTTATTTAACAGTTCTTGTCACTATTAAAAAGTTAAATAACAAATTTAAATTTACTTTGGTAATTACATACATGAATATGCACAAATAAACTAATAATAATCACAGTTGTAAATTGCAACACGAGACGTAGAAATCCTATTACTTATTCTGAACGTTTGCTAGTATTACGAAATACACATTCTCGGGAAAGCAAGAGCCGCCAGCGAGATCTGGATCAAGCGAATCTAAAATAAATATATTTTATCCTCATACAAATAAATTATTCAGAAGTATAAACTTATTAATGAAAAGTTGCATTTACATTGAAAACGCACAAAATGAAGTAGGCAGACAAAAATACGTCGGTTTTTTTAAATCAAAAGTACTAGTGATGATTAATAAAGTATCAAAACCTGTGGCAGTGGCAATCAAATATGTGCATTGATTAAAATGTAATATATTTTTATTTAGCTGTATTGGTTTAAATTTATTTAGTGAACCAAACAAATACTGGCATACTATGTTTTAGTGATTAGATGTTTTATCATTCAGAGCCTAAAATAAAATATATCTATTTTAAAACGTGAATACAAATGTAGCCTCTCAGAAATAAAATTCTGTTTTAGTTTAGTATTTTGCAAGTATTTATTTATTTGTTTAATTAGCATGACCAAATTAAAAAGAAGATACTTTTCTGTAGTAATATAAATACAGTGTAGTATTATTTATAGCTATAATTTATGAATATAAAATCATTATTTAATATAATGATAGATCAAAATACAAACTTTTAACACCTTCACCAACTTCACAAGTGACAATGAAGTCCGTATCAAAGACAAAGGCGATGATAGCTCAGTGTTAGTGATGTCGGACACCACGGCAAAGGTCGAATCCTACAATGAGCTTGAGTTTTCAGTGTTTCCGTCACCGAAAGCTCAAGCTCATTGTAAGGAAACCATAGCATGGTGGTAGGGTACTGTGTAGTACTCGTTTGGCTGGCTGCCACCTTCAAGTTGAAAATCTGTCGCCAAGCACCTGTTGGTGAGTTCCGGTAGGTGCACTTGAGAGCCAGTTGCCTTTAAGGCATTAACATACATATTTTTTTTATATTTAAATCTTTAAAAATAAAACTACACGTCACTTTACGATTATCACAACAAAACTAGATGTTTCTTAGCGACTAATATTTTTACTGTTCTGATGAAAATCTTTTCACGGTTTAGGTTAGTACATAATGTATACTAATAAAAAACCTTATATAGTAACTAGATGTGGAACCGTAGCAATGTTCTGTTTGCACGCATTGATCGATATGTAAGTCATGCCTTTGATGGTGCATTCATGAATGGGTGCACGTTAGCAGTCGACTTCTTCAATACATTAGACGTTAAGGAATTACCCAGGGGCCCAGTATGACTCTATTAACGAAGTACGTATGTATGTTAGGAGGTATTGAAGGAAATAAAAGTTATTTATATGTATAGTATCGTTAAAAATATTTGTAGAGTAGAGTAGTCTCATAAGCACTCGTATTTATTTCGTATACTAATATGAGGTATAAATAAACCACAATAAAATATTGAAACTGGAGATATACTTACTGAAGTTGATATGAAAATATTTTAATTTTACGCTAATATTGTAAAGTGGTGGAGTTATTAAGTTGGTATGTTTGTATATAGGAGGTAATCTTCGAAACTACTGATCCAATTCCAAAAATGTTTCACTATTAGGAACCTTCTTTATTCTTGAGTTCTATAGATTAGTTTTCATCTAAAAACACAAAGAAAATAAATAAACCATTTTATATATATATATATATATTTACAACAAAATATATAAACTATAATATATAAATATAGCACAGTAGAATTTCCACATATTTAAGTATAGAAATAAAAAAATGCACCGAGGTAGGTACTTTTTCCAATTTCAAGCGTCGCGAATGAAACCTGGAACAAAAGCTAGCGCCGCACATTACGCAACAGTTACATTACGGTGATTATTTTTCCGACCCAAATATCGACCAATAGAATTGCACCATTCGACGTCACGTGGTACAACCTACATGGTATTATACTGATAATTTTTTGAAAATTTTCTCTGGTCGTTGCTATACAAAACATGATCCAGTCAAATTAACCTTTTCGTATTTGTTAACTGTACATTTCGTCTCATGGTGCAATTCTATTGGCCGACATTTGGGACGGAAAAATAATCCCCCGAATACCACACGAGCTTCAAAATTATCTGGCATTTCCCTCAAGGTTCCCTGCAAACAAATAAAGTTTAAAAAATCACGAGCGCTTCGCGCTCGTGATTTTTCCTGAAAAACTTGACTCCTTCATTTGTTTGCAACGAACCTATCGGGAAATGAATACCCGATAATTTTGAAGCTCTTGTGGTATTATAAGTGATAAAACGAGCCTTTTTAGGAAAGCAAGAAATAAATGAAACCTATTTGGGCGTCATACCTACTGCAGTTCGTGTCATATTTCGAGAATAACATTTGTGTGGCTCGTTAGCGAAAGGAAATGTGGTTGCGAGATATTTTCCTTAATAATTATTGAAAGGGCCACGGCGACAATTTTCATTTCTTTCTCAACTTTAAATATAGCACACGACTTATGCTCACCCGGCGGACTGAGATATTAAATTGGCTAAATGCTCATTTAGAAAACAGGTTTCCAGAGAGAATATTCCGAATCTAGCCGAGTTTAAAAGCTACGCTATGAATTTTAAACTGAAAACTACATTGGATATGAGCAGAAAGGCGAGGGTTGTGTAAACAGCACGCTGTTTCCGCGAGTAATATTTGAAAAAAGTGGCGCTGAAAGGATGCTGCACCGACACTGAAAATAAAATATTCGTATATTAGAAGCGGTACAGGCAGGAGCCGCCATTTCATAAGGAGTTAAAAATATTATCATTTTTTACGGTTAGTCGTATTTGTATGTAGAAGTATACACTCGGCGAAGGGGCGAACCGATAAGAAAACCGCCGTAGGCCCGTACGACCTCACAGACAAAGGACTTAGTTTGTTTTCGACAAAACACAAAAGAGAACCCTAAGTAAGCACAAACAAACATGTAACACACAAATTACATTGAACAATTTCAATTTGTCTTTGAAACTGAATCCATTACGTTAATTTCGGGTTTGGTGATACTGCAAAAATAACTCGGATTTGTATAAAATGTTTGTTTATTTTGAGTTTCCTTTGTTTATTTATTGTTGCCAATTTCAGCCGTGATTTTCTCGTGTTGAGTGATATCTTTTTAGGATTGTTTCGATTTAATTTGAATAATTTATTTACCGAGTTCATTAATACAGAGACAACAAGCCAATATTTAAATATCACATTATCATAAAGGTGAAGAATCATCGATACTTACGATACACAGATTAATTTAACACGATCTTTTTCAAGCTGAGAGAGTTCTTGTCCTAAATGGACAATGATTCGAGCCAATACGTTCCTGGATATATTAATAGCTAAACTGTAGTGTTAAACAATTTTATTCCATCGCCTGTTTATCTCTAATCTTTTATAACAATACTGAATAATAAACTAAACTTCAATCTGAGCACACAAACGAAATACATCATTTAAAATGTAAACTGCAAAACTATATCCAATATTTGATATCGAGTTTGAACGAATATGGCGCAGCCCCGTTGTAACCACATCCTTGTTTGAAACTGTAACTCTGGAACATGCCAGCTGACGGATTCTGTGTCTTTGAAAACAAACAACCCGTCTAGAGGCTTTTGAAACAACACTTTCAACTATGAACTCAAAATGAGAGGTCCAACTAAACTACAAACATTTTACACAGAAATTGACAAACTCAATCTCAAAATATCTTTATTAAATTTGTAATCTTTTTATCATATTTAACTAATGCGCACAACAGTCAAAATACTCCTTGTATTTTTTAATTATTGAAATGAATTGTACGTACAAATGATTTGTATGTCATTTGATTAATAAGATATTAGATGAAAAAATCTTTAAAATCGGTTCACAGTCGCGATAAAAATAAAAAACAAAAACCGACTTCAAAACTGTAACCTATACCTATGTACAAACATAAACTAAAAAGTAAAGAATAATATTTTAATTTCAAAGCAAGAGCCTTAAAGGACAATCAACAAAATTATTGATATTTATATATCTATTTAATATTTATAAACAGTTCTTTTTGGAGTCGGTACCAGCCAAGAAGAAGGACAGTTTTGAAAGGGCACGAAGTGTTCATACGAAAAAACGTCTTACGACACCTCTCCTTACGGTAATGTTCCTTAGGTCTTCGCCGTCGCCTACCTTTCGAAAGTTTGTTACAAAGGCAGAATTAAACTGTCCTTCTTGGCTGGCACCGACTCCAAAAAGAACTGTTTGATGTATGATCTACCAAACAAAAAAAGAATCATCAAAATCTATTCATAATTGGCAGAGTAGTCGCGTAACAAACATACAAAAAAAAAACATACAGTCGAATTGAGAACCTCCTCTTTTTTTTAAGTTGGTTAAAAATCGTCGCTGATTGTTGACACACAAAAATGGTCCTCCTCCCTTTCTGAAGTTGGTAAACTACGAACACAAATAACATAATAACAATCTAAACTAAAGAAGTAGATATAATAACAAAGCATCATCACTTTCCTTATCATTCCTTTTTTTCCTTTCATTCGTATCAATTCATATACAAGCAAGAACATCTGTTTTCAATAATATTATAAAGCTGATATACATATATGTTGAAAACGGACTAATGCCACGAAAAAATACATGTGTACCTAAGTCTTTTCCAAAAGGCATTTGATAGAGAAGTGAAGTGGAAACGGAATTATTATTAAGTTTGATTCAGCTCGTGTGGAATTAGAGTTCAGCGAGCGCATGTGCAGTGCACTGGAGCGATCAAGTTAGCGAGCAAAGTCCGCTTCCCTCGCGCGGGCCAACAGTCGCGCCTCGGTACCTCGGGCGGGCACACGTAGCACGTCTACGACGCTACGGGCTACGAACTTCTACATCTTCGATCTCGTAACCGCCACCGTAGCACAATGTCGCGTGGACAGTGAAGTTTCTTTCGCTAGGCTGAAATGTGTCTTGAATGATGTTGTTGGGAAAACTTTTGTTCTATATACACTTCGGACTTGTCTTCCATGTTGTGATTTGTTTTAAGGACACTGTTGGTAAGTTATATGAATAGCAGCGATACTAATCTTTCTACTGAATTACCATAAAATTACAGTTTAATGAGTGTGCTCAATATTGTAAACAAATTACTACACTCATTACGGAAAATCATATTGTTCAGGTTTGGCAACAACTATAACTTGATAGCATTATTACCTCACAAATTTTAATGACAATAATACATTTGTTGCCATTGTTAGCAAAATTAAGTCAAAGCAATCTCGACAACTTTGTCGTTCGTGACTAAAAGACGTAACCTTCTATTATTATAATTAAGCGTGAACTAAATCATTCAGAATTAAATTAAAACAACGCATCCTGAAATAAATCACTATTTATAAACTTCATTGTTATGATAATAAAAAGAACAATCTTCAATGGTAACTAAAATTAAAATGTAATTCTTTATATGTCGAGAATAAGGAAGGATTTCTTTTAGGAGATATATTGTCGTACACTAGTTTCAAATCTTATAAGAAAATGCTGGTCGTATTCAAATAGAAATTAAAATTATTTGTTAAATGAAATAGGTATACATAGGTATATCTATAACATATTTATGTAAGTATCGCATTAGGGTTCCGTAACTAATAATTGTCGCACATGCCGGAATGGTTTGGCAGCTGCTCTTGATTGCTAGTTCCTTCTAGGCTTTACGAGCTCATCACTTTTGGCCACATCATCACCAAGGTAAATTCGTCACATCTGTGTGTGTACTTCTTCTTCAGCACAGGCCTGTGCCTGTACTTCTTCTTCCTGTCCTTATCCCACGTTAGGTGCGGTCGGTACAACGTTTTCCTCTTCCACTTCACTCTATCACTAGGCCTGTACAATTTACATACATTTATATATGATCACATTGTATTCTGTGACACACAGAATCTGCGTGTCAAGATCCCTTTTTTAACCCCCGACGCAAAAAGAGGGGTGTTATAAGTTTGACCGCTATGTGTGTGTGTGTGTGTGTGTGTGTGTGTGTGTGTCTGTGTGTCTGTCTGTGGCACCGTAGCTCTTAAACGGGCGAACCGATTTGGATGCGGTTTTTTTTTATTTAAAAGCAGGTTTTCCAGCAATGGTTCTTAGATATGTTTTATCAAAATCGGTTCAGCCGTTTCAAAGTTATCCGCTCTTTTGTTAACTGTGGTAGGGATCTTAGACGCGTAATGGGTATTTACTTTACTTTCAAACCTAGATGTGACCTAAAATTTGAAACATCCATGTATGCTATATAACTATGCAAGATTATGGAATTTTTGGTCTGATGCTGCAGCCAGGAAATCCAGCACACTAGTACACTCTTGAAAAAATAATAGCAGGTATGTCGTGTTTGGATTCGTTTTGATCAGTATTTGATTCTACATACAATGCAACGGTGGCAAGACGATGAGCTGATGCTGCAGCCAGGATATCCATAACAATAGAACACTCTTGAAAAAATAATAGCAGATATGTCGTGTTTGGATTCGTTTTGATCAGTATTTGATTCTACATACAATGCAATAGTGGTAACACGATGAGCTGATGCTGCAGGCAGGATATCCAGAACACTAGAACACTCTTGAAAAAAGATGATTTAAAAATTGTACTTATCATATTTAACTTCTTTTGTAACTAAGTTTAAAAATTTTAAAATAAAAATTAAATTAAAAATTTAAAAAACCCCCGACGCAAAAAAGAAAAGCGGACATTTAAAAAGTCAAAAATAATACCTATCGTTGAGCCATCAAATTCGATTGAGTAATACATATACATATTTTAATTATAGAAGTTGATGGATGGCACGATAAGGTTTGCTCATTGAAATGGCGCTATAATGTCACGGCGGGGTACCGCACGTAAGTAAGTCAGACCCTTCACTTGATTGACTATCTATAAATGCGGTACCCCGCCGTGACATTATAGCGCCATTTCAATGAGCAAACCTTATCGTGCCATCCATCAACTTCTATAATTAAAATATGTATAGGTATTACTCAATAGAATTTGATGGCTCAACGATAGGTATTATTTTTGACTTTTTAAATGTCCGCTTTTCTTTTTTGCGTCGGGGGTTTTTTAAATATTTTAATCTCAGAAATCTCAGAAGGACTATTCTCCGACTGATCATCAAAATTTAAAATAATAAGGTATTTATGGTAGTAGGTACGTAACATATTTACGTCTCCACTCGTAACCAACGAGATGAGAAATACATTCGAAAATCAATCATTAATTTCAAATCCCATGTTGGCTGGCACGTATTTACTAGTCTAAATATTTACATAGTACAAAATGAAGTCGCTTCCGCTGTCTGTTTGCTTAGATCTTTTAAACTACTCAACAGATTTTAATGCAGTTTCCAGTAATAGATAAAGTGATTCAAGAGAAAGGTTTATATGTATAATACAAACATATTATAGTACAGAAAAGCTGAGAATTTCTATGATTTATAATGTGATGTCGTTCAGCGAAGCAGGCGGGGGACGGCTAGTTACGTGTAAATTTAACTTGTTTGCTCTGAACAATGCGAGCGCCCGAAAAAACATGTAGTAGAACTCTCACAAGGCGATATTCCTACTTGCACTTGACCATTCATTTTCTTATTATTACCAATTTTTTCCACCAAAATCAACCTTAATCATTTGTAATTATAATACAACTGAAACGTACTCATAACACGAACAACCACAAACGCTCTGTTCTGGGTTGTTGTTTCGGTAATGCCCGGGGGTAAGCTGGCTTAGCCGCTCGAAAGGCCCCATGCGCACTACATAGCAACACACGCCCATACATGGCCATAGAGTACATCAAAACAACCATGCAGTGGTACTCGGTTCTTGAAAGTAATCAAAGACAACCTATAATTCATTATTAATTTAATTTTTTATTTGAGCTTTTATACGTATGTTTTTTTGTCAAAAGTTTAAATGAAACGATCCGATTTACCTTAAGTAAAAAATAAAAACGTAAAGTACAATAGTTGTTCATGTTATTTATTGTTTAAAAGAAAAAAAAGAAACAAAGAAACAAAGAAAAAATATTTATTGACCCACGAGTCACAACACACTGATTGATAGTAATATCAAAAAGAACTTAAAACAAAAAAAATATGCATGTTGCGCGGGGTCAAAAAGTCCCTACCTCAGCATAAAGATGCACTGTACATACTATATAACGCTAGTCCAGTATTCTGGTAGAGCCTTATGGGACATAAAAAAAATTGTATAATGCAAAATAAAGTAAATAATATAAGGATTCTTTCTAATTACGTGACAATTACAGTTTCAATCAAAATTACTTTAGATCCGTAAACTAGAATTAACACAATTAACTAAAATTGATGTCAAATTACATGGAATATTATACTATGGTATCGTTACAACATACAACATATCGTGCTACGTAGAAGTGTTATTATAATACATTCAACTTTATATGAAATGGTACGTAACCAATGTTCATTCTTGCCAAAAAAATTGTCATTAAAGCAGCTGTTTGGCAACGTATTAAAAAATGTTGACCTAATTAATATCCATATCCATAGATGCTTATTATTATACTTATTTCGTAATAAATACCAATTATACAGGGTGTCCCATAACAAACACGCCAGAGTGACACTGGAGCTAGATTGGCTTCAGGTCTATCAGATAACATGAACATGACCTTAGTAAAAGTTTTCTGGTTTTCGAGATATTGCCACTTTTATGCTTTAAAAAAAAATCTCTGTGAGTAATTTGGCGACAAAAGACGCCTGCACCATTTATTAAGTATTATTTTTTAACTGTAGTATTTCCCTAGTAGCACGCCTTAAATGACAAAACTTGGAATTTATAACTTTTGGCAAAAAAAAAACTACAAATGTTATGCCATTTTCGAAATAACATTAAATAGGCTAGTTTTTAAGATAATTTTGCTGATTCAGTCCAGTACAATTTTTCCCGTTCCAGTCAAAAAATCCCACGGGAACGCGGGTGAAACCGCGGGGGACAGCTAGTATAATATAATCAAAAGGGTTGCCCTGAAAATCACTTAGCAACATTCAGGATATCATCTCCTATATGTATAATGCGATCTAATTATGTGTATAAATTGGCGTTTCCTCTCACTACTTGACGCGGTGCAGTTTCCATGAAATTTGTGCATGAGTGTATTCTACCTAACTCTATGCTCGCTGCAACCCTTTGACTCTTGTTCTGAAAACCATCAAAGCGTGTGTCAGTCGCGAGCAGCCTTACCTTGCCTGGTATTTACATGAGTACCCACCCTTGCGAACAGTCAGGTATAGTTTTAGTTACGTACTATATAACAAATATTGCTCTTTTCATGTAAAGTTATAAATAAAGTTATAGTACTAATTAGTTTTCATTTTTCTGTTTTTAAATTAGAAAGTTTTTTTATAAAAATTTCCAGCAAAATTCTGACTGATCAAATTTGGACTGGATATTTAGTTATATAGTTTACTATTGATTTAAAATTTCACAGGTCAGATAAATATTTTACCTTTGAAATTGCCATTTTGTACCAAAAATATATTTTTGTATCTTTTTTATTTCTATTAATCGAAGTATTCACTTATCCTCCTGTAAGATAACACGTGACCTCACTCGAAAACAATCGGTTTTAAAGCTACAAGAGCTAATAATAATTATATGTATAATACCTACTCCATAACAGATGTACTTATCTCTCAGATTAAATCTGTTTAACTTATAAGATGAAGTTTGAATCATTCAATTCTTAACATCCGCTCTGTGGTCTACCGCGACGCCAGACGGATCTACTTGGGAATTTCGTGGTTGCCTTACCCCACAATGTCCGACAAGCAAATAGTTGAAACGAACTCCGTTCTACTTTATGTAAGCGAACTTTTGAATACGCTTATAATATAAGCTATGAGCTTACCAGAGCTTGGGTTTCGCATAATGTATTTGGGATAATTAGAAATCAACAGTTGCCTGTTATATATAATATGTATTTCCACAAAAAGAGTCTTTGTTATTTATTCTGTCATGTCATCCCTTAAAGGCATATTTTTTAAAATAATTAACCACACACAAACTCAAACAGTTCCCGGTTTTATTCAATTATGAAAAAAACCTTTTTGTTTTAATAAATTTGCTCGATCGTTTGTCTAAAGGCAGAAGCCCTTTCATACGTTCAGGTCGCCAAAACTTCCGGCCAGCCATTAAATTAAGAGCAACTAAACTTCATTTATCTCGGCTTGTTACTTCCACGGCTGATAAGGTTCAGAAACACGGCTGAAAACTTTCACAAACTTACAGCTAACTTTGGTGAAAAGTTACTGAATCACGCCGATCGTTTGAAAATTTGTTACTTACTCAATATTTTAAATAATCTCCTTTGCAACACTTCTTATCTATGAAACTTTACATTTAGCTTTACGGTCTACCTTATGCTGATAATGTTGTGATAATAAGTTAACTGGCTGCCGTGTAACTTTCTGCTTGCCGTACCTACGTCCTAAGTTAGGTAGCTAAATTAAATTATTGTACAGTTACGTGCTGATAATGCCGCTTTGTTTCAGTACAATAATACTGAAGTTTGTGGAACCACAAACTAGTTTCCTTTTGTTTTTCTATGAAGGAAATTATATAAAGTAAAAGTTGTTGTTTCAGTTTGGTAAACCTAGAACTTGGGAAAAAACTTCTCACTTATAACTCAGTATTTCCACCTACATATTATTATGATCAAAGATAATAATTATCTAAGTTAACTTCAAACATATGGTATGTTTGAAAGCTATATCTAATTTGTTATCCCGAATAAAATAAAATAAAAAACAGCAATAATAGTGATAAAGAAACTCACCGTAATAATGTAATTAATGAAGAAACTTTTTTTCATGTTTATTTCGTGGAAGCCTAATTATTGGCCATACATTTTATGTGTTTTTTTTAAATTTAGTATGTATATTTTATATTTAGTGTATTTTTTATTATTTTCCTTTTTGTTATAGTTAAGTATGTCATATATTATTTTTATTCTTTGTAAAAATTATTTGAGTATTTAAGTTATATCATTTAGTAGTTATATCATTATATCATTTTGTACAATTTTGAATCGCTCTTGGTTTCCCTAATCAAATAAATTTTTTTTTTTTAAATAGAGGCTATATCTATGATTGAGACACCGCAGTTATTATGCCAACTTCCCATATACATATTTCTTCTATTCTGTTCTGTGGCCGTACCTGCGCCAGACGGTAGACGGCGATGTGATAGGTACGCAAATATTTATATCAGCTTGGTACAAGTCATTGACTGAAAGCGTTGTCTTGTACCGGCGTCGTTGTAAAGAGAATATATTATCGCCTGTCAATGATATTTTCAATGGAGTCACGGCATTAATAAATTGTTGCACTGTGCCTTATGAAGCGTACCTACCTATCACTCGCAACTGAGATTAACTTAGCATGAGCTGTCAATGTACATATTTAATGTTTTATATACTGAAACACGCTTCATCACTTTATTTTTTTATTGAAGATGATAATTTTGACGGCATTGATTTTCTTCAATTTTACATTTCTAATATTATTTATCCGTGCTTATTTTAAAGTAGATATACATTTTAAGTGATTAAATTAAATGTTCAGTTTGTCCTATATCCTATGATTATGATATTAAGAGATAAAGTTCGATTAACAACAATAAGAAAACAAACTAAAATTATAGATATAAAATGCAGAATTCAACAACTAAAATGGTGTTGGTGATATTCACCTTCATGCTGATACTACTGGCACTGGCCTTTTACTTGTTTATGTTTAGTTCTTTTGATAGCTGTCTGTATTTATTTGAATCTTACTTAGTGTGTGTTCTTTTCTATCCACTGCAACCCAACAAATGGAAATGGACAGGACATCTAATAAGAAGTAAGATAGAAAAATGGGCCAAAAAATTAACAGAATGGTGCCCTAGATATAAAAAGAGAAATAAAGGCAGACCGTATCATAGATGGGAAGATGATATTAAATAACCTCCTCCTTTTTTGAAGTCGTTTAAAAAGTAGCGGGAACGACTTGGACGAGAAAAGCAAGAGATAGATCTTTATGGAGAACACTTGGGGAGGCCTATGCTGGTGTCTAAAAATAAATAAATAAATTTAAAAAAAAAACTATTTTTGTTGACGGCGTTAATTTTCTTCAATTTTACATGTCAAATATTATTTATCCGGTTAGTGCTTATTTTAAAGTAGATATACATTTTAAGTGATTAAATTAAATGTTCAGTTTGTCCTATATTCTATACCTACATCTAATTACATAAGGATTTTGTCATAACAATCAATGGAGCTGATTTTATACAGACTTTCAGATACAAAGAAGAAATAGGCGAATAAATTATATCTCCACTTCCAAGAATAAAGTTTTCGAATTAAACTTGGATTTCAATAATTAATGAGTAAAATTCCTTCTCTATAAATACAAAGAAATCTGCATAAATGGTTTTTCCAGTAAGTACCTCACCGGGAAATGTGACACCCAGTCGGAATGTATTTTAAATGTAAGTCGAGATGCCGAGAAGAAAGGTAGAGTCGACCAAAATAGTGCATTCTCATAATTGGAATCTAAAATAAACACCAACATTCAATGAAAGTTTTAAAATAACGCAATAGATACAGGGCGCGGTTTATCTGATTTAGATGCTCACCTAGTGTAGTAGGCGATGGCCCAGCCTAGCTAGTGCATATGAGGATCAGTTTTAGAATTTAAATGTAATTCATAGATGTAAAATATCCTGTTACGAGATTGTTAATAAGTAACAATGCTTTTGAGTATACAAGCCATTGTATCATCAGCAAGGGGTTTGATTTCTATACTATAGTTATGACTTATGGCTATATTATTTTAATTGGTATTTTAACAAAACCTATCGAGTGTAAATAAAAGTATGATAATATTCGTTCATTTATTTCACAAAATATTACCTACAAGGTAAAAACAAAAAATCTAACTTTAAAATTATTAATCTTTTATTATATTTTTATTACCCACCTACATGTAGGTATTACAGATTGAATTGTATAATTTTGATTTTTACAAGAACCGTAATAAAAATAATTCCTCAATATCATGTCCAGCCACGTCTTTTATCCCGGAAGAGGTAAGCATTGATCTCTTCGAAAATATTTTAAGTCTTATTGTGACAACGCGGTATTATTAAACTGATTTTATATTGAATACAGAACCGCCTGTCATATTGGGAAATGTACCTACCTATTATTAAGTAAATTAGGCTCAAACCTTTGCATCATTAATGTACCCGAGTGACACGAACGGGTTATTTTTGTGAAATACCTGATTTTATTACGTTCTACTGTTATATAGATATTTTAAAGGTTTTAAAACTTTTAACCTAATTAATTAACTAAGCGTTTTTAAATCCATACTCGAGTACCTATTATTTTGCGACTATCTTTTTTAATATTGGTACCTAGTATACCTAGATAGGTACCTATTTAAATGTTTTTGATAAACTTTATTAATAGGTAGATACATAATGCACCTGCGTGGTTCAGTAATGGATACATTTTAACGTAGGTGGAACAACGTGTTGTAAAATTCCAATTTCAAATTAGTCGGTCTGCAATATTTTTATCTGAAAAATTCCATTGATAATTAAATTCCCCTTACATTAAGTAAGTTTGCAATATTATATAATTAATTAAATCATATTATTTTAATCCCTTCTCAGAGTTTTTTATTAGGTTAGGTACTTTTTAAGACCATCTTAATTTGTCACGGTGTAATAAAATCTATTTTGCCCAACAATTTTGAGGAAATTTTCCTACAAGTGGGATTTAAGAGTCTCCCGGTAAAGGAATTAAGACGATATTTCAAGGGCTATAAAGCCGATGGCAAAACAAGAAAATTTAAATTAAACTGTAAAATACAATTCTGATAATTTTAAAGGAGATAGCAGACGGCATACTTTTAGCAAACTCGACTCGAGACCGATTACTTCAGTATCCTACTTTCTCTTATTATAAATTGCTGCGCTTTTTTATTATTTTGTCTTGATTTTCATTTATTTTTAATTATCTGCTGATTAAAGTGAGCACGACCAACTTAAGCTTGCTCCAAAAATGAATAACGCCATCATCAATCTTAAAAAAATACTACCAGCTTATTTTTATTTTAGGTAAAGACTCCTTTCAGTAACGATGATACCTACAAATGAACTACACTTGTTATAAACAAAATGTTTTGAAGTAAGTAGATACTTTTATTAAATTGACAAAGAAAACTATTTTATTCACAAAGAAGGCTAGTAATAGCTGTCTTGGAAACATAGGAGGCAAACATAACTTCCTAGTACTCTGAATAATGCCATTACCAAGTCTCTGAAGCAAGGAAAATTAGTTCCCAAACTTGAGACTCTGAGATTTTTTCATTAACGTTTTACACTCGCACTGTGAACTTTTTAATGAAACAGATAAAACGGAGCACACTATTCCAAGATATTTTTAGTATTAAAGAGTTAATTTAATTAAACGCAACCTTAAATAGTAGATATGTTAAGATAATCTCTCGAATTATTTATGCATCAATCCAATACAGACAGCAAGAACAAGTCACAAATAAATTCCTTAAAAAATTAATTCACTCTAAATTTATAATGTACCAACGTGCATTTAGATTTTATTTTAGTATTTTATTCATGATAGTTTTAACCATTGTACCTAAGATTTATCTATTTTAGTACTTTACTCTGTCTATATGTATAAGACACCACTCACTGACAACAAAATCTTGAAATTAGGCAGGTAGATTCTTAACTAAGTAATGATTGGGCAGTAGGGTTAAATAAACCCCTAAAGGGTCCCCACGGGAACACAGGTGAAACCACGGGGGATAAATAGTTTATACATACACTATATGTATAAATAGAATGATGAATTCGAAACCAATATAGTTACATACATTTACTCTAACCTCCCACATTCAGTCCAACCCACACGTGATAATTTTTTCTTTGGATTTTTTAAATGTAAATATAAAGTTAAATCATTTTTTTTGTACTGCCGGTAACCGGTAATAAACTACAATGGGGTTCTCATGTACAATCTTTAGCTAGTAAATTGAGTTAATTTTTTATGTATTTTTGTATTACTTTAAGAATAAAATTGTTAAACATTTAAAAAAAAATGCCGATATAGTCAGATGGTCCAAAAATATTTAAAAAAAGTAACCTTGCTGAGTTTCTTGCCTTCTTGCCTTTCTTTGACTTTGACTTTGAACCTTACATTTATGTAAAGCCCTTCTGTAATAATGTTAGGAATAGGAATGAACTTACTTACTCATTAAGCTTACAACTTCTCACCGCACGTTCACCTATAATGACACTAAGTCTAATACTGCCAGGAAATATAAGCTATTGCCTTGTTGAGGTCCCTGAACTAATTGCAATGCGGTAACCAACTGCATTGTAATCAGTATTGGATTGTAGAGTTTATAGCGATCTTACCTTAGGTTGACGTAATATTAACATCATATTTTGTGAAAACAAAAAGCGTTCAAATTACACATTTTTTTCAATTGCAATTTAGAATTAATCTTCATTATTTTTCATTCATTTTGTTGTGGGACCAACAGCTTAAAAAAATGGGTATAAAGTATCAGCTTAAAAATAGGTGAGTCAATTAAAGGTCCATTTTCCAAAATTCACCCCTTAAGGGTATGAAACGAGAGCCCATAGTTTGTATGGAGAAACGAGCTAGTTACCTACTTATAAAATCCATGAAATGTAAAACCAAGTAACAGATAATATTCCATTTCCACGCTGTTGATTATGTTGTCGGTAGATATGTGTGGTATTACAAAAATGATAAGTAAACACCTTTAGAAATGAGCGCTGAGATTCATGTGACAGAAGTTATGAATAGATAACATACTCCAGATAATAAAACTAATTCATTTTCAAGATTCCAAGAACTTATACAAAACGTGCGGTATATTTTTGTTATCTTTTTGCACTATCGTTTAGTAATTTATTATTATCTTTCCATCAGTTACCTACGAATGTATTAAGTATAGTTACCGTGAATAAATGTTACTTAATTTTAACTTTTAATTAACTGTTTTTCAAAATTACCGACTGTCATAACAACAAGGAAATTTTAGGCGTTGATAGCTCAGTGTTAGTAACGTCAAATACCGCAGCAAAGGTCGTGGGTTCGAATGCAGCTTGAGCTGGTGAAGGAAAACATCATGAGGAAACCATAGCACGGTAGTAGTGTATTTTGTACTACTCGACTGTCTAACTACCATCCTCAAGCCATGTTTGTCGCCAATATCATTGTGTTTCAACTTCCGACAGCTGCACTTGAGAGCCAGTTTTCTACTAAGCTTGTGTGCTTACCACCTACGACAACATCATCACTTACCATGGTGAGATTGCATCAAAAACAAGATACAAAGTAAATAAAGCAAAATGCATAAATGCTTGTAGCACCATTGAACTAATTAATTATAGGGGTTATAAAAATTATGCTGAAACACTAAAGATGTTCATTAAATTTACTTTATGTTTAACATAAAAATTTACGACCACATCATCCTATACACAAGTATCAATATAAAGCATTTAAAACTTTCTTTAAGAGACCTTAAGCTGGGTAATACTCTTACATAAATTCTCCGGAAGGGTTCAACCCCCTTGAACCCATAAAGCGATAAAGATCATCTTTTGTAGCTCTGAAAGGAACAGTGAAACGTGCTGTTTTAAACAATACACTCGTTTTCAAGAAATCTTTACCTACATCTTGACAAATTTCTTAATTTTAATGCGAAATGTAACTTTGCCTGGGATTACGTTATCTGGATGCTGTTTTATTTGTTTTCAAGTATAATTAAGCTTTAAAATAAATTATAAAGATACAATTATTCTCCATCGATACAATGACGGTTTTTAATTTGAACCTTATAGCAGTAACCCTTCAAAAATATAAAAGGTCATATTTACTGACTTTTTATGCACAAATATACTTCTATGATGATAGTTACTAAGTTTTATTTATATCTTCAACATACTAGTACAGGCAAACTGGCAACAAAATGTTACGGCCATAAAAGTTGCCCAAACATTTTATTAGCGATCAATATATATATTGTTTATTTTGCTTAATCTGTATTTTTATTAGCTTACCGAATCAATTGCAACCTTATCATTGTAATTTTAAAGCTTATTTTGCCGTCTATCGTCTACACATGTGATTATATTATGCGTCAATAAAATTTCAGTGCCAAGAGGCAGGAGAAGGCTACTATAATGTTAGCTTTTATTGCACCTTTAGTATATTGAATGCTTGAAATAGATATAGAGAAAAAACGTTCATTATCGAGTGTGTCGTACAAATAAAACAAGATAGCACCCCAGGGGCCGTTCACTTGGATATTGCGACCCGCAAGCAAATTTGCTCTAGGCACGATAAATGCTTAGGACAGGACCGTACGTGAGAGAGCACACCAGCCCCTCTGTCGCAACAATAATATTTGTACAGAGACACATTAAACGAAAATAAAGCCTTATTTATAAATGTCAGCCTCTTCTGACATATCCTGTTCATTGAAGGCAGGTAGGTACTATGTACATACACTTTATACATATAAAATGATATCAAAGCTATCAGTTTGAAGAAGGTATCCCTTGTATACAAAACAGTTCTAATCAATTTTAGATGTCAACGTTTCTCATTATCTTTTGCGGAAGTAAAATAATTAATTGTTATTTTTAGATAACACCGAAATATTAAATACTTCGGAGATATTTGACAACACGATGTCATTATCGATGTAAAATCAATACAACATACATTGATATTCATGATATTATGATAATAGGAATTATTATACTCGAATTTGTAATATATGGGAGGCTTACTCCCTAACATTATTCTAATATTATAAATGGAAACGTATTCTTGTATTCTTTCCTCCACGCAGGAATAGATCGATGTGATCTTTTACATAGAGATAGACGGGAAAACCATGATATTATTAAAAGTAAAAAAGTATAGATAGATTATAAGCAACTTTCGGAGCAATGGGAGTCTAAAAAGTGGCTAATTAGCCTACTTGGCAGTGTCGCGTTGCCGGCATCAACGGATGCACTACACGTACCGAGTGCAATTAAAGTAATAGCGACCTAAAGCAACTAAATAGCCATCGTGTGTTATGTGATATCGAATGTACTGTGGTAATTACAATATTAAGATATTTATGTGTGCATTAGAGTGCCGTACCTACAGAATTCGCTATCATGTAGAAGTTTAGTTTTTGAAGGGAAGTACCGCAACTGATTTTCACGACGTCCTGACGAATAACTGTTGATTCTCCTTCACATATATAAATTACTGGTAGTGTCAGTATACGGTGTTGCTTGAAATGATCTTTTCACATAGCTCAGATAAATAATTTCTGTACTCTAAATGCATGTATCCCATGGGTAGAGTTACCCCAAAATAGGATACCATATCTTAAAACAGATGCGACGACGTAGCCGTGGTAAACTGGTTACTCTTTCATATTAACAAAAAATGAAAATTCAGATCAATAGATAATTTTGATACTAAAAAAGTATAATAATAATATATTTATTTCAGTTTATTGACATAAGAAAAACAACAAAACAAGGTAGATATTAGAATCATGAGTTCAATCAAGTGTTCTAGTACCGAGCAAAATATACCTAATAACGTAGATAAAATAAGATGGTGTAATTACTTCGTTGATCGCATGTTCAGTATAAAAAAACAATGCTAGCCTTTTGATTAAACAAAATTACTGAATCATGTATAATTAACTTCCAATAGGATACTTAAGGGAGTGTAAGTGAGAAAACAAAAATACACCAGGTCAATGATCAGAAAACGGAAATCCATCATTATATTTGACGGCGCATGGTAACACCGTACGAAGTATAACGGAACAAGATTGATATTGGAGCGGGCAATATCGGTCTAGCGGAGCGTCTCGTGTGTCTATGGAGGCGGCGGCCATGTTGAAGACGGATTTGATCGTGCAACATTGGCTCGCGCAGGACATACTCGACGAATCGCTAATGTTCCTACTAATCCTTTTTGTTTCAATTCTAATTAGAAAACGATAGTGATTTAGATTTGTTCTTTCAAGTTTTACGATTGCTATTTTTGCGATTAAATTAAGTAAAGTGGATTTTCACAAAATAACATTAATTTGATTTTGAGTGCTAATTTTAAGTTCACCACGATGTCAGATTCTGATAGTGGCCCTCAGAAGCCGTTATCAGAAGTGGGATTCGAAAATATGCCCACAACAATGAAGGATTCGACAAAGGCTGTTCGACAACCACATGGAGACATTACTTTCAAAAATGTTATCTATTACGCCGGCGCCATCTGTTGTTCCAAGAAGTCTTTGGTGGAACGACCACCAATTTCACTAAAAACCTGACATGACCGGATTTGTACTGACGAGGACTACATAATGAGGAGGGTTGACCTGTGCTTCCTGAACGCGCCGACAGGGACTCTGCGCTACTTTGGTGAGCAATTTTCATTTTGTTACGACTCTGGTGCCGAGTGTACACTAATTAAAGAATCTGTTTCGAATAAATTTTAAGGTAGACTGTTACGATTTACTTACGATTTTGGTGCTGAATGCTCGTTGGTAAAAGAAAGTTTTGCATCAAAATTTAATGGTTAACGCGTTAGTAATGTTATGACTGGTATTGGTCAAACGCGAGTATTCAGTACGGAACAGATGTTATGTTGTGTAGTGATTAACGATCACCCTCTCTCAATTTATTGCACGTCTTGCCCGACAGTTATTTGCAAAGTGACGTCATGTTACGTCGTGAGATTTTGAATCGGAGTTTTGCTGTAAACATGACGGCAACGGAGCTATCGTTAACGAAAGTTCTTTGTGTAAGTTAGTCATAATAGTTTTAATGGGCTTGAATCGGATTTAACTGTCAAATTCAATGTCTAAGTCAATGTCAAAGCCAATGTCAAAGTCATTTCAATGTCAAGGGCAATGTCAATGTCAATGTCAAAGTCAATTCAACATCAATGTCAATGTCAAAGTCAATTCAACATCAATGTCAATGTCAAAGTTAATGTCAAAGTCAATGTCGAAAGTTAATGTCAAATCAAAGTCAATGTCAAAGTCAATGTCATAACAATGTCAAAGTCAATGTCAATGTCAAAGGCAAAGTCAATGACAATGTCAAAGTCAGTGCCAATGCCAAAATCAATGTCAAAGTTAAAGTTAAAGTCAAAGCCATTTGTTCGGTTTGGGCCCTGGAGGGGCGCTTGTGAAGGTCGAATTGCGAAAGTTGCCACTGGTTGGGAAGTCGGCCTTCAACTGAGAAGATAATATAAGTCCATAGAGAGCACTGCTTTTATAACAGCTGAGAGTCAGTATGAATTCCTGACTGACTGTTTATATTTTGTCAAACGTGTAAGAAATTGACTATAAGTGGAAAATCGGACCTACAAATATGCACACGGCTAAGGAAGATGCCAGTGGGTCACGTATCAGATGTTGATAAGGGTTTTGATGATGTACCTAAGATGCCTAAGTTGTGGTAGTGTAGCTTAAGTAGTGACTCGAGTAAGGGATTCTAACGGCCGTATTGTGTTCGACCGTACAAGTGGTTATTACGTAGTCGTAGCCCGGTAGAAGTCGGTGTCTCTTGAGGCAACTCAAGTAGTCCGTGGGTGCGCGATGCGCGTTTAACTCTGGCGGAGGTCGGGGTGTGGAGAGACCGTAGTGTGTAGTAGTGGGTGATGCACACGGGCGATCCACTCAATGGATATGCGTTTTGATCCATGCGCTGGATGTGTGAGAGCAATGCGATTGCTGGTCGGCTGGAGTGCCGTGGCGTTAGAGGTTTTGCTCGAGAGTTTCTGTAAGCTTAGCAGTTTGTGTTAAAGTGGAGTTTTAAAGGTTGATTCGAACGACTATAGTACATGGCGTCGATTATTCCCAATTTTACCGTGTTTAATTTAGTTAAAGAGTAAGATTTGGTTCAAATAAAATTGCTGGGTGCTGGTTAAGCACTGGGTGTTTTTAGTTTTATGTGTGGTATAGTAGAGGCAATAACTATCAACCTAAATAGAAAATAGACATACTTACATCTGAACCGGTATTAACCATTTTTACCCGGAGCTACTCGTTGAGTTGCATACTGACGCTAGTTCGGGGTAATTCTTATTCAAAAGAAAGATAATTTGCCTCATGTGGTAGAATACTTTAGCTTGCGAACATCTGAGGTAGAATCACGCTACCACTCGTACGAACTGGAAACATAAGCAGTCGTACGAGCTGTAGAACGTTTTCGGCATTATTTATACGGCCGATATTTCACGGTGTTCACGGACTGTAACTCCCTTAAAGCTCCCTTAAAGCAAAATCCAAAACCGATCTAACGCCTCGCGTACACCGTTGGTGGCAAGTCCTCCAGGCGTATTATTTTGATATTGTTTACCGTGAAGGAAGGAACATGCAGACTTCTTTTCTCGGAATCTGCAACCGGCCTCAACATCAAAAAAATTCTGTTGCATCTATATCAAAATCAGTTCAGTTCGTTGAATTACATCAAGGTTGGTTTTTAGTAGAACAAAAGCGTGACTGTGAAATTCAAGATTTAATTGCAAAACACCACAATAAAGATTTTCCAGACGCTGTTGCACATGTAAGAGACGGTATTCTTTATAGAAAAATCGTACGAAGTAAAATAGTTTCATGGTTACCAGTAGTTCCCCGGTCTTTGATCTGGACCCTAATTGGTCACGTTCATAATGAAGTACGGCGCTTGGGTCTTGATAGAGCTCTGTATAGGTTGTACGATCGGTGTTGGTTTCCCCAGATGTCAGGGTGCGTCGGACAATTCATCGGCTCATGTGTGGGCTGTCCGGGGGTTCATCGGGGACGCAACGTGTTCAACTTAATTCTGCCCCGGGCTGTCCATTTCATGGCACAGGTCGTGTTGTTCGGTGATTGTTGCGTTCACTAGGTGCATCTTGTTGGAACATGCGACTTCGTTGGATGTAGCTGGTGCTGTGCAAGCACTTGAAAGGGTTGTTCATCTCATTGGAGCGCCCAAGCGTGTCATGGCTGATCGGGGCCGATGCTATATTGGTGCCGAATTTGAGAGCTTCTGCACTGAGTTTGATATGAATTTGTATTTTGTCGCTGCGGGCTCCGGTTGAGCAGGCGGTCGGGTCGAGCGCATTATGCGTGCACTGAAAAGTATATTGACCATTATAGAGGTGATCCAGGTGAAGCGTGGCGTGATGAGTTGGGTGACGTACAGCTGGCGCTTAGTGATACCGGATCGACGATTGCCAAGTATACATAGTAGTGGGTGTGAGTTGTTAAATGTAGTAGGTGTGGGTTGTTTTTGAAAGGAGTGATTGCTAAGTTTCTTGCCGGCTCTTCTCGGCAAAAGCAGCCTTCCGTACCGAGCATTGGAGTCTGGACTGTTCATAATTGCTTGTAGAGGCCTGTTTAAGTGGGAAGACGTTTTCATTTTCATTTTTTACCGACAGAGCTTGTGTTCGGAATTTGTGCACAATCACTGGGTGTGGCTGGGATGGGCTCAGCAGGTCCTGAGGAACAAGATCGTTTGGACGCGGGTTCTGTGCGAGAGGCCGCCTCACTTAACATTGAAATGGCGGCTGCGTCTGATGCAGAGCGATTTGGTCGGGGTCGCACAATCATTGAACGAGATTTCGTGTTTATTGAAGGTAGTGAACGAAGTCAAGCGAGGTTGGATGGAGGGTTTAGGGGTCCTTATTTTCACGGCAGTTTTGGAGAGTGATCGCTGCGAACTTGGGAGTGTCAGTGGATCTCACCGTGCTAATAAATACGCTCACGAGAACTTGCGTTTGGTACCACAGGGACATGAAATAACGGTTAATGGTTTACTTGAAATAACGTCAAATTTAATGCTTGAAACGGAGGCCGAGACGGCGCCGGAAGATGTACAGACGGGTAATTATGACATGTTTTCTTTGAGTAGTTGCGATACCTTGAGCGCTAACTCTGATACTATAACTGCTTATTCAGATACCCTAACAGCAGGATCAGATACACTTAGAGTGCACTCTAATTATTCTGACCTTGATCTTGAACAACATTTAGTTCAAATTAACGATGAGCAGAGCGGTCAGTAACATGGTATGTGTTGTATGAAATGTACTACGTGCTATGTCCCTACTTTATGTGATAATGATTGTATATTGAGAAATTGGTCGAAAGGACAGTGCCGTCCGGGCTATACCCTCGTGGTTGGTCGAAGGGACGCACCCGTCCGGTCCAGTTAGTTGATGCTTTATGATTGGTCGAAGGGACAGTGCCGTCCGGGCTATACCCACGTGGTTGGTCGAAGGGACGCACCCGTCCGGTCCAGTTAGTTGATGCTTTATGATTGGTCGAAGGGACAGTGCCGTCCGGGCTATACCCACGTGGTTGGTCGAAGGGACGCACCCGTCCGGTCCAGTTAGTTGATGCTTTATGATTGGTCGAAGGGACAGTGCCGTCCGGGCTATACCCACGTGGTTGGTCGAAGGGACGCACCCGTCCGGTCCAGTTAGTTGATGCTTTATGATTGGTCGAAGGGACAGTGCCGTCCGGGCTATACCCACGTGGTTGGTCGAAGGGACACACTCGTCCGGTCCAGGTAGTGTTTGGTCGAAAGGACAGTGTCGTCCGGTCCACACCACACTCACGTGGTTGGTCGAAAGGACACACCCGTCGGGTCCAGCCAGTTGATGCTTTGAGATTGGTCGAAAGGACAGTGCCGTCCGGGCCATACCCATGTGGTTGGTTGAAAGGACACACCCGTCCGGTCCAAGGTGAATTGTTGGGACGCAGTATGGTCCGAGTCGAGAACTGGTCGAAGTGAGGATGAGATATTGTGTCAGGCTGGGCGAGCGGATCGATTGACTCGCTGAACGATTGATACTCGTGTTACTTTGTTCTTTTTGCAGGATCGAAAATATACTGCATACGCCCGAGGACGGTCGATAGTCAGTCCGGCCGTGACGGCGCATGGTAACACCGTACGAAGTATAACGGAACAAGATTGATATTGGAGCGGGCAATATCGGTCTAGCGGAGCGTCTCGTGTGTCTATGGAGGCGGCGGCCATGTTGAAGACGGATTTGATCGTGCAACATTGGCTCGCGCAGGACATACTCGACGAATCGCTAATGTTCCTACTAATCCTTTTTGTTTCAATTCTAATTAGAAAACGATAGTGATTTAGATTTGTTCTTTCAAGTTTTACGATTGCTATTTTTGCGATTAAATTAAGTAAAGTGGATTTTCACAAAATAACATTAATTTGATTTTGAGTGCTAATTTTAAGTTCACCACGATGTCAGATTCTGATAGTGGCCCTCAGAAGCCGTTATATTAAATTTCATACTTTTGAACACAATTGTGGAGCTACATTTTAATACCGATAGTATTGTCAACGTGTATGTATTTTTAAAAGGAAGCATTACAAGTATTTCATTAAAATTCAATATTCGGCAATAAAATTCACAACGCGCATATAATAAAAGTCACTCGTTGCCGATTCTCTTTCATGTATGCGAGCATGAATACACTCCAACTCCATATATGAGGAATAAAAAAGCAATGTAATAATTCAATTTTTATTGGTCTCGAAAATACCTATCCTACAATCTGTGAGGGGAAATTGCCTTGTACTCGCTAACTTAGCATTCTTCACAGATCTGATAAACTAACAACACTCCGTACCATAAGTGATAGGTGCACGCAGCTTATACTATATAAGTGTACCTACTACAATTAAGTACCTAGCTATTAAGTAGCTAAGCTAACTATACATATATTTACTAATCTCGATAGAAAAATACAATTGTTCTAAAATTTTTGGGCGCATCGGTAGTATCTAATGTCTGTAGAGACGGGTGGATATTCACTTACTATCAGGATCACCTTTGAAATATAAATAATAATAATAATACTGATAAAACAATAAACAAAGACAAAAGCATCCATTACATTATAAACAAATCATATCTTTGCGAAGAAATCCTTAAGATTACGATAAAGCGTCTAATTTTGTAAAGTCATTAAAAATAATTTGTTTTATTGTTGCAGAAGTTCCCCGCTTCGAAGATAGCCTAAACAATTTAACTGTATCCTTGGGAAGAGAGGCGGTCTTCACTTGTGTTGTCAATGACCTCGGTTCTTACAGGGTGAGTATTTATTCTGAAATACTAGACCGATTGTTTGTTTACTCAGTCGATATCTACGAGCTTTGACCCGACAAAAACAATGACGGGCCAAATTGGGCAATTGCAGACCCTTTTGAAGCGCGTTCTTAGAGGTTAATTTGTGTAAAGGTGGCGTGGCTACGCGTGGACACGCAGACTATCCTGACGATTGCGACCCACGTGATCACGAAAAACCACAGAATTGCCGTGAACCACAGCGACCGGAGGGTCTGGTTTCTTCATATACATGACGTGCGACAGTCAGACAGAGGCTGGTACATGTGCCAACTCAACACAGATCCCATGAAGAGTCAAACGGCCTACCTAGACGTAGTAGGTATGTAATTTTATTATTACTAATATAATATTTGGTTTGTTTGGCCAACTGAAACTGAGTGAAGCGTGTAGTATAACTAATTTGTATACCAACCAGTATAGTATACCTATTGTTTGTAATCTTCATAATCAATTCATGTCGGCTAGGGTGAATTTCAAATTATGTTTCTCTACTTGCCAACTTGACGATTATTTCTTGAAGAAAGTTATTTGTGCGTTTGCCAACGAGATGGAAAGAGTAGTTAATGAATTTAAGAGCCAATTTTACAATACAATGACTCAGTATTATTTGAGATATTATTCAATTACCAACCTATAATAAATTACTGAAGATAAACAGATTCTTGGTTCAGTATTGTTACTAATGACTATTTGGCAGTGCCACCAGATATTTTGGATTACCCAACGAGCAGTGACCAGGTGGCACGTGAGGGTGCTAATGTGACATTGCGCTGTGCTGCCCATGGAGTACCAACACCCAGCGTGGTGTGGCGAAAAGAGGCCGGTGATTTGTTACCCACCACAAATTTCAGCGATACTCATAGTAAGTTACATCATGTTATATCTTATAACATAAACGAGCAATTCTTGTTTATATGGCTACAACCCTAAAGTTGAAAATCTGTCGCCAAGCACCTGGTAGGTGTATTCCAACAGCTGCACATGAGAGCCAGTTCCCATCTAGGTTTTGTGTGCTTACCACCTTCGACCACATCATCACATACCATGGTAAGATTGCGGTCATGTATCTCGGAAACGGCTCTAACGATTGGATCAAATATTTCTTGAGATAAGGATTTTCTTTTTAAGTTATACATAAACTTAAAAAGCTAAACTTTGAGTCCGGATGCAAAAGGAGTATTTCCTAAAAAAATGGATTAAAATAAAATGATACAACAATATATAAAATATTAACGTCTAAAATAAATAGCTTTGACAAATCCTAGGATAACAATCATTTACGTAAAATCAGCTAAATGCACCAGCACAGTCAAACACAAAACTCGAAACATAACACTCGTAGACGTTGTCAAAACTCTGTATTACAGTATGCATTTGGCTGTCCGGACAAAAACACGGAGGATACTGTGCAATTCTGTGTACACAACTATACAACGTAACTATAGTAGTGACGTGACTATTCATACTTTGTTGTGAAACATTTTGATACCAACCATCTGGTTTATTTTTATTCTTTAGTTCAACAATGAACAGTAACATGTGTGGACGTATAATAAGCCTCATGACTATCATAATATTGGACTATTCCTGACTGGACCTAAAAATGGCAACATTAACTTTCATGGCAAAACGAAATGCAAGTAAACTTGTAACTCAAAACTGTACACGTAGCGGTCGCTACGTGTTCTCGGTTCTTCTGTATGGCGTAGAGTCATGGACCTTAACTCAGAATATGAGTAAACGCTTAGAGGCATTTGAAATGTGGGTATACAGAAGAATCTTGAAAATATCGTGGACGGATAGAGTGACAAATGAAAGAGTTTTGCAAATAATGAACAAGAAGGTGGAGGTGTTAAATACAATCAAGAGACGTAAGCTCCAGTATTTGGGTCATATAATGCGAAATAACAAATATGAAATACTCCAGCTGCTTATACAGGGGAAAATACAGGGAAAGCGACCACCTGGAAGAAGGCGTACCTCGTGGCTCAAAAACCTCAGAACGTGGTTTAACTTGAGCACCAGATCCTTATTCCGCGCAGCTGTGTGCAAGATCAAGATAGCCTTAATGATAGCCGACCTCCGGTAGGAGATGGCACCTAAAGAAGAAAGAAGATAGTTTACTGGCCGATGCTAAAAAACACACTACTCATAAAAACCTATTTTTAATGGTCACGAATTACATGGCAATTACAAGAATGTATTTTATAGCACAGTGTGACCTATTTCTGCACGGAGAAGTGTGCGTAAAGTGCGGGTTTATGTCACACTTGCTATAAAATAGTATACGATACTTGTGCCCGAAGTTGTCTATTATTGCACGGCGTTTTGCTAAACGCCGTGCTGCGATGCTTCCTCGCTGCGCTCGGGCGCTAACTTCACACCGTGCAATAATAGGCAACTTATGTCACACGTATCGTAATGTACTATTAAATATTGTTTTATGAGTAAGGCCTTACGTTTATTTTTTTATCAGATTCATCAGTAAGTGGTGCAGTTCTGCAGCTTGTGAAAGTGTCGAGGTTGCATATGGGAGCGTACCTTTGCATTTCAAGCAACGGTGTACCGCCCTCCGTCAGTAAACGCGTCATGCTCGTCGTACACTGTGAGTACCGTAAAGTTATGTGACCACTTGCGGTTGCCCCACACTGAGGCGACGCGCTTTGCTTCTTCTTGCTATAACCAACGTTATAAACTAAAACGATGTAAGTTATACAGCTTGATAATGGCATTAATTAAAGTTAATGTTACACTTTGTTTGTTCTAGTTCCACCTATAATGACCATACAAAATCAATTAGTGGGCGCAAAAGAAGGCGACACAGTTCATTTAGATTGTCATTCCGAAGCTTTTCCTAGATCTATTAATTATTGGACCATAAACGATCAAATCATATCACAATGTAAGTATTAATTATTCAGAATGAGAAAATAATAATCTTCTTGAAACAAACAGGTAATTACGTTTTTTGTTTGCTTCCAGCGGACAAAAGGTTCGAGATTACAGCCGTTGAGAAAGGCTATGAAGTTGACATGAGGCTGAAAATTAAGAAAGTGGGTAGAAATACTTTCGGCACCTACAGTTGCATATCAAAAAATTCCCTCGGAGATACGGACGGAACGATCAAATTATACTGTAAGTACTCAGCGAGAAACAAATTTGTTTTCACCCACAAACGTATAGCTAACTGTGAAGGATAGGGGAAAACGGGAATACCTTCTTAGATAATGCTTACAACATTTACGAGGAGGTTGTTAATGGCCGTGCCATGTAACCCGATATTTTAGAAAGTAGGTAACCCGTAATGTCGTGGGATCGTTTCTAAGCGAGTGTTTCTTTACAGCACTGTCCGGTAAATTCGAGGAAATGCAGTACAACGAGGTGGGAGACTTCGACGAGACGCCTGACGTCAGCGAACTCGAAGCGCTTAAACGTAGCGCAACCACCGGTGTGCACCCCGCCTTCACACTCGGTCTCTTAGTAGTATTCTACTTTGTATTATAATAATACTTTGTATATAAAATATATTGTTACAATAATCTTTTATTTGTTGTTTCATTACAACCAACGTTACTGAAAAAAATGATTGATGAAAAACGTAAATACTTATACAGCTATATTGAAATTAAACTTTTTTAATCATATTATTATATTTACACATTAATTAAATAGAAACTCTTATCAAAATATAACTTTAATCATATTATATTTACACATTAATTAAATATAATCTCATATCAAAATATCACAGACTTTTTTAAATGCCACTTAACAATTTATGCGTATAAAATTTTGCTCAGTTTGTATGTAGGTTATTAAAAAGGGATAATATGTTTCAGAGCTTATAACAGAAATTAACATAATCTCGCTTGTGCACTGTAATTGAAATAACATTCATTATAGATAACAGTACCAATCTCATTATTTTATCAACTAAACCTACTAAAAATATGACCGAGATTACAAAATACGAGTAGGATAATCAAAGAAAAACATAGAACGTGTAAAAATTTAAAATATGGTTTCAACATACAAAATGTTATATGTGTTGTGTGATATATATCAGGGTATTCTAGAAGTCCTATATATCTTGATTGTCGTCGGTCCGAGCTGGGAGAGGCGAAACACCTGCGCTCTCAGCGACGCGAGTGCGACTCCACACATTGCCCACAATACTACAAATGTTACGGAAATATTCGCAATGCAAATGTAAATTTGTCACACAAAAGTGTCACGTGACTGTTATCTCTATTGTTGTTACGACTAGGAGCAATTTTCTAAAGCTACTTGCGAAATTGTAGCTCTAATAACACCCACACTCCAAATAAGGATCATTAGAATTCATTTCGCACACCCGATACTTATCGCTGCTGTGGTTACCTGCGAGTATTTTGTTTATGTATCTAGTATCTACGTGAGTTTAAGATATCTATACAGTTACTATTTGGAATTATTTGTCTAGGGCGCATGTAAATGTGTCTAACCCAATTTTCTCAAAACCTCAGTAAGTAGGTATAAAGGGTAAGTCTTAGGGGCTGCAATAATGGATTTACATTTTTTTCTTTTCTTTCTTTATAAGATCTTATCAAATAGGTACATGTTTCGTTACTTTGAAATGAGAAAATTACATTTATTTTGAGTTTATTTCTCATTGTTTCTATGTATGTTCTACAGTGGTATTCTTTATGCCAGTACTCAATAACTTACAGTACCTATTAATAAAACTCGCACATATTTTATAATTTTTGAACAGAATGAAATTAGTAAATTTTATTGCTTTGTTTATACAAATAAAATTTAAACTTATATTTCTGAAGTTATGGATAAATTACTAATATGTTATTAATGTATGCCTAAATATGTCTCCTCCTCCTTAAGAACTGTACATTATTAGTTAAAAGACTTACGTAAATACCTACCTGCCAAAGAGTGTATTTTATAGTTTTATCAATTAAATGAGTAAGTGAAAAATATTTTAAGCTATCAACACTCTTTTAAAATATATAGCTGTATTGGCAAATTATGAAGAATACACCTGTGTAAATAAAATGTGGATCCAGCGAAGGTATTAGTATACCTCTAAAGGTGATCGTCACGATTCTGAAGGGTCCGGATGCATTCAGTAGAGCACAAACGGATCTATTCACTTTGAATCAGACGCAGGATTACCCTGTTCGTGATCTGAAATCTGTACCAGGTACTGTATTATTGTGTAAAAAAACTACGAGTATAGCAGTATATAGGTACCTACCTAGGTACTACCTTTGTTCGTATTTGTAATGTAACACAATTTTTTATTAAAACTAGCCGTATACCGCCCGCTTCGCTGAACGACATCACATTACAAAGCATTGAAATTCTCGGCTTTTCTCTACTATGATATGCATGTATTATTCATATAAACCATCCGGAAGAAATTTTCTAAGTGATAGTGAAAATATCAAAATCCGTTGCGTGATCTAGAAGGAGTTCGGATAAACAGACAGACGTGGAAAACGATTGTTTTATAATATGTAAGGACTAGGTTTCCGCCCCGCAGTTTCAAAGTCAAAGTCAAAACCATTTATTATATATATAGGCCATAGAAAGGCACTTATGAAGGTCGAATTACAGAAGTTACCACCGGTTCGGAAGTCAGCCTTCAACTGAGAAGAACCGGCAAGAAACTCAGCAAGGTTACATTTTTTAAATATTATTTGGACCATCTGACTATACGAGTATTGGCTTTTTTTTCAAATGTTTAACAATTTTATTCTTAAAGTAATACATAAAAAATTATAACCCGCATTAGTTACCTTCATAGTAAACTAAAACAAAAAATACTAAGCTAATAACAGCGTATAAAAAAAAACCTAATATTTATAAAAAGTGATCATAAGCCAGATTACTTATTACATCAACAGAACTTCATCTAACTCTATCTATCTAATGTCGTAGCTTGTACCTAAATGTAGGTTTATACTAATTTAAAGCTCAACTTTGATTGACTAGGACAAGTCTAAGCTAGAGACTAAGGCCCCTGAAAATGTGGTGACATTGGCAACTCAACATAGGGATGTACTTATCATAGTTACAAAGACAGTGATTTACATATTAATTTAAAGGAACAGTGGATCTTCAATCATTTTAGGAACCCATCAGAATATAAAGTATGATCACACTATCTAGCTTTTTTAATATTGCATAGTTACTCTCATATTTTTATAACCAAAATACTATAAATAATAATCTTACGTAATCCGAATTTTATACTTTAGTGTTATTAATGCGTTTCAAAACCTATTTTGAGCACGCTGAGCAGCTTTTTAACCGACTTCAAAAAACGAGGAGGTTCTCAATTCGACTGTATGATTTTTTTTGCATGTTTGTTACGCGATCATTCTGCCAATTATGAACTGATTTTGATGATTCTTTCTATCTATTTAATATTTATAAACAGTTCTTTTCGGAGTCGGTGCCAGCTAACAAGAAGTCGTGTCCAGTTTTGAACTGGACACGAAGTGTTCATACGAGAAAACGTCTTACGACACCTCACGGTAATGTTCCTTAGATCTGCGACGTCGCTCCCCTACCTTTTGAAAATTTGTTGCAAAGGCAGAATTAAACTGTCCTTCTTGGCTGGCACCGACTCCAAAAAGAACTGTTTATAAATATTAAATAGATTTATAAATATCAATAATTTTGTTGATTGTCCTTTAAGGCTCTTGCTTTGAAATTAAAATATTATTTTTTACTTTATAGTTTACGTTTGTACATATAGGTTACAGTTTTGAAGTCGGTTTTTGTTTTTTATTTTAAAAATATTTTTTTCAATGAGACCAACGTGATTTCTCGAAAAATAATTTAATCTTTTTACAGTAAAGGTCTATTTTGCTTGATCAAAATGTATGTTTCGTTATGTTACTTTCCTATTTGGTCCAGTCCCATAATAAAAGATTTTCAGCATACCATATCCAACAAAAGATTAAAAAATATTTCATGAATGAACAGAAGATAAAGCTTCTTAATATTAAATCAGATAAAATTGCATTTAAGAGTATCAGCTTTCTATGAAGCTATGCGGTTCAAAGTGAAACTCTGTAATTAACAACTACTATTATACTTCATCAATTAAAACTTATCGCTACAACGTTACAAACAAGAGAATGGCGCTACTTTGGGCACTACGTAAATTGTTAAGATTACGTCATAAACCCCCACACGATAATTTTGTGACTCGTTAACAACACGATTTCAATTTTATACTTGTGCGACGCGTGTGAAAATTAAGGAGAACCCCGCGGTTAATTTCACTAAATCGTTACAATTTGAAGGCGACATTAACCCTAAAACACTTAATGAAATTATATCAAGCACGCACCAATACTAGCCACTTTGACAACCCTATAACAAACGGAAAATAATAAGTAGGTATACTTCAAAATATATATTACAACAATCCTGTAAAAAACAACTACTTACACGTACATCAACTTTTCATATCCGCTTACTAATGGTAAGGGAGTCAAGACAAAAGACACTTTCCGAGAAGAACTTGAAACAATACTTTTTCATCATTATTACGACATCGTTTAGTATTATAGTATACGTCATAAATTATTTACTCAGTGCCTATATTGCGTATTTCGTATACAAAGAGGTTGGCGTGGTAAGGCGCTTACAAACTACGCGTTTATTTTCACAACGGAAATACGTATCTAACATATTATTATAGTGATATTATTACGTTTCAAATAACGGATAGCTCGAGATGGCAGCGAACAAGACATTCTTAGTTAGTGAACTCAATTTTCAATTAGAGGAAATCGCTTTTTCACTGCGTTCTCCTGATCAGCCTTTATGAAAGCTCCAATAGTAAGAAGCGTCCGAACGGAGTGCTCTTAGTACTGGAGCAATCTTTATTGGAAATAAATTAAAGCTGGCGGAAAAGAATCCGATAGCTTTTGTTTGGCAGAAGTATCTGATAAATCAGGGAAATTATAACCCGTAAACCTGTACCAATGAATCGTAGGTACTCATGCTTTTATTTCAGAGAGAAAAGAACGCTTTTTTATATTATTATCGTACCACGAGTTAATTTTAAGCGAATACACAAAACCAGTCGTTCATCCTTCCTGATGTAAGATCTTGTTACTATTATAAATACGAAAGTGTGTATACATGTCGGTTTCTTGGTTTGTCTTTCTTTCTCGATCGACGTGATTTTGATTGCATAGATTGTTTAGAGAATGACATATGATGTTTTGTTTTTGTAATTTATTTGGGTCAACAAACAGTTAACAAAAAATATAACACAGGTTACTTAACAATATGTTGAGCTAAGTTAACACAAAATACAAATGTGAAAAGGTACAAATGTGAAAAAGTGATCCGAATGAAGCAATGTATGCATAATCAACTACATAAAGTAATTGAAGATGCCCACATATATTATATTTATTAAATTTTTAGTAAATTTTATTTCCCTGAATAAAAACTGCAGACAACAGTGTATGACGGATAGAAGGGCCGAATGGAAGAAATGTAAATAAATAAATAATAATGATCTGAGTAATTTTCACACACCGCTACCTGATCCCAAAATAAGCAGAGCTTGAAATATGGAAACCAGATGACTGATATACTACTTTTTTTTGTAAAAAAAACAATTTAAAAGATAATTACACATACAAATGTTCATGCACAAAAATGTCTGACCTGGATGGGAATCGAACCCACGACCTGCGGCGTGTGTGTGTGTGTTAACCAACCACGCCAACCGGCCCGTCAAGTACCAATACATTATTAACATTACCCAACCCCAAATACTTGAGAACAGGGCAGGATGATAATGTGATAATAATGACAACATAGTAAAAAAAACCGTGGTGGAACCTAATCTAAACTAATATTACAAAGAGAAAATATTGTATTTTTTGTATGTTTGTTTGTAATGGAAAAACCCAAAAAAAAATCTTAACGGATTTTAAGAATGATTTCATCTATAGAAAGCTACATTATCAGCGAGTAGCATGGGCTATATTTATTTTAATTCCCTCGGGAACTAAGGTGAAACCGCGGGGCGGAAAGCTATTAAATCGTAAAGAAGATTCTTGAAACCAACAAATTTTATATTACATTTAATAAAAAGAATTTTCATAATAATAACAGCCAATTACAGCTTTGTTAACAATACTATTGACAAGCTATGTTTGTGCATAATTTACTTTGTGACGTTATTAGTTTATTTTTATAATAAACAAGCTTTCCGCCCGCAGCTTCGCCTACGTACACGATTTTGGCTGATTAGTTTTTTCCAGTTCTGGAGGGATATTTCAAATTATCCAAAAATAGTATTTTTATTTTTCATACAAACGTAAACATTCCATTTTACCCCTTTAAGGGGCGAAATTCAAATAATCCTTGAATACATGTTTCTTTAATTTAATTGAAGAGCATAAATACTAAATTTCAAGTAATTTTGATGGGAGAAAGGAAGATCACATCACATATATACACAAAAGACCTGAGTAAGTACAAAGAGATGTGAAAATGAAACAGCATAATATAGTTACTAGATTGGTAGGTGTTATGTATTTGTGAAGGTAAGCCACTGGATGCGGATAGCGCAAGACCGGCCATTGTGGAGATCCTTGGGGCTTCCGACTGACATGATGATGATGAAGATATAATTGTGGTTCTAGCTACTATTATCATATATATTCTACAACTATACATACAGTATTTGATTCCAGATACCTACGACAGGTTTTCCAGATACGTCAGATGGTCCAAAAATATTTAAAAAATGTAACCTTGCTGAGTTTCTTGCCGGTTCTTCTCAGTTGAAGGCTGACTTCCGAACCGGTGGTAACTTCTGTGATTCGACCTTCATAAGTGCCCTTCTAGGGCCTAAATTGAATAGGTAAATGGTTTTGACTTTGACTTTGACTTTACCACCGGTATACTTACCCGCTTATTTAATAGATTGGTTAGTTATATGATGCTTAAGGAAACCATAATATCGTTTCATTGAATAGATACAGCGTCAATATAAACGTGCGTCAAAGAGAAATATCGTGAAAATAATTTCTAATACACACTTAATTAAGGTTGCTCTCGGTAATACTTACCATACCATATTCAATTTATTTATTAAAGACGGGCTGGTTGGCGTGGTTGGTTAACAGACTACCTATTACGACGCAGGGTTCGATTGCCATCCAGGACAAACATTTGTGTGCATGAACATGTCCGTTTGTCCTGTGTCTGTGTGTGTCTATCTATTGAAGTATGTATTTACAACAACAACAAAAAATAGTATATGTAGTATATCAGTCATCTGGTTTGCATATTACAAGCTCTGCTTAGTTTGGGATCAGTAGGGCTATTACGTAACTTGTTTCAATGAGTTTCAATCTCGAAAACAGCCTCTAAATCAATTAAAACATTACAATGGCAATATTGGTTCCATACGCAATGAACTACTGTTTGTATATGCACACATGTATATGCAAAAAAACTGTTTTAATAAACCGTTTGCACGATTGAAACTGATTGAAACAAGTTACGTAATAGCCGTATTTGAAAAATGTCCCAGGATATTTATAAGTTTACTAGCTTTCACCTTTGACTCCTCCGCATAGAAATTCACACCGACTTAGGGATTGATATAAAATAAATTGTAGTGAAATGAAATGTTTATTTATTAAAGGCCCTTCATATTATGTAGGTACTTATGAATTGTCAGACTCGCGCAGTTCAGAATCAAAGACAGCCAAGCTAAACTTCCCGCAAGACGTCATGATATTTGGGTGCTCCATTGAAGTTTTGAGTCTAAAGTAATACCTAATAAAATACTGTTGACTCAACAAGACCGAGAGATTCATTATTTATCATTAAGCTACTTTTTTATATTGGGTGGTGCAAAATACATTTAGTTTTCTTTGCTAGATTGTTTACAGTAAACCAATTTCATATCTGTATTAATGCACCGTTTACGTCATCATACATAATGTTTAATATTCAATCTATCAACACTAAAAATCTGTGAGGTATCAGTACAACTCCACAAGTATTTTAACATAAAAACGAAGGTCTTTTATATGAATAAAAAATAGAAAAGGAATATTAAAAGAGCCCTGCGGCACACCCATATGCAACAGGAGAGCCAGATGATTTAACTATATTGGCATCTACAATTTGAGTTCTATCCTCAAGATACGATTTATGTCGTATAGTTTATGTCGTTCTCAAAAGTTTAAGGTATCCTCATACCAAATAACATCAAATTTTGTTTTACCGTTTAGGCGTGAAAGCCAAACAGACAGACGAACATTGAGGCTTCCGGCGATTGGGACCGCAATAAACTAGGACCGCGGTCCTAGTTGCCGGATCCATTTAATTAGAATATTTTTCTTCCGGCATCTGGGACCGCAATAAACTGGAACTGCGGTCCCAGTTTAATTTTAATATTTTTCTCCCGGCGATTGGGACCACACATAAATTAATAGAAAATATATTTTGTTCAAGCCGAAATCCGTACAGTCAAACGAATAAATGTTTACAGTAATTTAAAAAAGATTTAATGATAAAGTAACAGTAAGTACAAACAGTAAGTAACAGTAATTTAATAAAGAGTTAGTGAATGTTGTGTTACTAGTTGTGTTTTTAGTCCAAACATGGCTTGAAAATTCGATGCTCGCAGGTACTTTTACCACTTATGGGGAGCCACATAAAACAAATAATGCTGTCGAACGATGGAACAGTCACATTAGAAAGTATATCAAACCAAAACCAAACATTGCCCAATTGCTGGAAGGACTCCAAAAAGATACGAAATATTATTCTGAAGCATTAAAAAATCCTAACGGCATCCAAATATCAAAGAGAAAGTATTCAACCATTGAAAAGATGAAAAAAATTAATGGTGCTGTTAGTGACTTATTTAATCGAAAAATAAGTATTGGCCATTGTTTGGAGAGATTACGATGAACAAACAAACACTTAATTCTGAATGTGCGTGTAATTCAAATTGTTTTATATAGTAACGTTATTATAATTATTTTTCATTATAATGTATGTGTATATTTATATTATGTATACGTATATTTAAAAAACAGAAGTGATAACCAAAAAATATTAAGCCTAATTCTGTGAAGCTATGATGGTAATTTTTAACTAATTATGATTGTTGACTATGATTACTATATTTTAAATAACATAGATGATATCCAAAAATCTTTAAGACTGATTATGTGAAGCTATGGCGGCAATTTTTACTAATTGTAATTGTTGACTGTGATTGCTGTACTCGTATAAGTAGGTACGTTGATTATCACTACATATTCTTCCACCGTGTCTGTCTATCTGTTCTCGATAAATAAAAAATAAAAAATACTGAACAGATTTTTGTGCAGTTTTAACCAATAGATAGTTATTTATAAGGAAGGTTCAGGATTATAATTTGTCAAGGTTTTGTGTAAATTGCTTGAAATATAACGATAACACTAGTCAACAAGGAAACACTTTTGCATTTAGTTCATGCATGTTATATTTAACACTAATAAATAGATTATTTATGTATAGTATCTACACCTTATTATATCTGAACGAAGCCGGGGCGGGTTGCTAGTTTTTAATATGATTTATGTGTATAGTCTTATATTTTTTTTTATTACATTTTAACATCGTTAAGGCTGATTTTGTGGTAGATAATTATTTACTTATTGTTGATTATTGTTAGCATGATTTATTTTATAATGTGTAACATAATTTTTTAATAACGTAAATTTTAAATAACAAGAATGGTAATCGTAGGATTTTTTTTTTATGTTATATAAATAAATGAGTTTTTTTCTTTTACTTACTGAACACTTTTTTGATTGACTGTACGTTTTTTGCTTGAACAAAAGATATTTCCTTTAATTTATGGGTGGTCCCAGTAGCCGGAAGAAAAATATTAAAATTAAACTGGGACCGCGGTTCCAGTTTATTGCGGTCCCAGATGCCGGAAGAAAAATATTCAAATTAAATGGATCCGGCAACTAGGACCGCGGTCCCAGTTTATTGAGGTCCCAGTAGCCGGAAGCCTGAACATTTGCTTCTAGAATATTAGTATGGAATTGGACGTTATATTTAGATATACCATTTTTTTAAAGATAATAAAAAAAAACATTGCAATTGAATCACTTCGTTATTTCGTATTTATATTTCCAATAAATCTATGCATTTGGTCCTATTTGAATGACACAATCATTAATACTATTTGAATTCCAAAAATATTAGTTCCCTCCCACAAATTAAAAATGACAGGTTGTGAATAATGAGGTAGAAATAAGGGAGTAAACACATTATACTTATATAGGAAATGAAAACTGACTATGAAACAACAATAAACAAGTAATTAAAACTTATTTACCTATACGGCTGGTTCGCGTGCTCTATTCGAACTAAATGAGGCTCCACGTTTAACTAACATAAATATGTCCGTATCTAGAGTTAGAAACGGGTGCCTTAAGACTTAATCTACGCTAGTAACTGGTAATATAGAAACGACTTGCGTTTCGTTATATTATTTTAATCGTTTATTTCCCACGATAATTGATTATTAGGTATAATTCTTGTTATAAAAAAAAATTGGTTGTACCTGTTCGTCTATTACCATGATACTTAAAGCACCGAAGATGGTCGACGGATCTCGTATCTTATTATCCTGGTATTAAATCAGGTATGGTATATACACCTAATGAAATTATAGTAAACAATATTCTAGAAACTGGCAAAGATGTGGTACTAATTTTTATCATTAATACAATGTTTTAAAATAGTTGACCATATCTAAGGCGATGATAGCTCAGTGGCAGTGACGTCGGATACCGCGGCGAAGGTCGTGGATTTGAATCCTACAATGAGCTTGAGCTTTCGGTGAAGGAAAACATTGTGAGGAAACCATAGCACTGTTGTAGGGTACTTTGTAGTACCCGACTGGCTGGCTACCACCCTCAAGTTAAAATCTGTCGCCAACACAGAGGTAGGTTCTTGTTCTTTGGTTCTGAAATCTGTGATCGCCAAGCACCTGTTGGTGTGTTCCGGCAATTGTAATTGAGAGCCAGTCCCATCTAGGTTTTGTGTGCTTACCACTTTCGGCCACATCATCACTTACCATGGTGAGATTGTGGTCAAAAATAAGCTTATCGAGAATTGAAAAAATAAAATCAACTACTGTCATACTTACGAATTATGCCCATTATATTCCCTAAAGGGCTGATAGCCTGATATATATGGTTATAGTATGTGTTCGGTAATCAAATTAATCAAAAGATTCAAGAAAAATACCTAACAGTAGAAAATGTATAAAAGCTTTGTACTTGATATACGGTTACGTTATTATACCTATTTTTTTCTCAGAACAACCGCCGTTATAAATTCACCTCTAATTAGACAAAAGCACCCGCAAGCTACAAACAGTTAGGTAAGCTGATTTTCCGCATATTTAATTATATCATCCCGGTATCGTTACAGAAAAAAGATTTTATCTTGTAAAAATCCCTTTAAAGAGGATTTACGCAATTAAAATGAAGAAGGGAAGCCAGATGAAAGAAAAAAATATTTGTAGCTACTTTTTGAGTAAACTTTGCGATATAATAATCATCCGCAGCGAAGGTTCTTATTCTTTTCAGGTATTGTTAAAGAAAAGAGGTACGAATATAGATAAAACAAACAGCTTTATATTTTCTTTATGTTTGTGAATTTATAAAATTATTACCTTCCGCCCCGCGGTCTCACTCGCTTTCACGAGGGATCTTATATTTTCCCAGGATAAGAAGTATCCTATATATGTTTTGTTCCGGGATATGATCTATGTCTGTACATGTATGTTTCATCCTATACCATCGAGACGTCACGGGGCTAAGTAGTAATACCCACAGACTCATACACAACTTGAGGATGGAGCTATCCAGAAGTTTTTTTTTTATTCTAAATAAGCTTGTGTTTGACTACAATCTCACAATGGTAAGTGACGATGTGGCCGAAGGTGGTAAGCACACGAAGCCTAATACTACAAATACCCTAGTCCACGTGCTATGGTTTCCTCAGGATGTTTTCTTACACCAAAAGCTCAAGCTTATTGTAGAATTCGAACTAACGACCTTCGCCACGACATTAGACGTCACTACGACTAAGCTCACATCGCTTCATGATTATTATTGACTAGCTTTCCGCCCCGTGGTTTCACCCGCGTTCCTGAGGGAAATATGTAATAATAAGCTGATAAGTATTTTTTTGAGTTAATGGATAAACAAATAAACATACCAAAAATCTAATCTGTTCTCTTTATAATATTAATTTAGACTATGCAGGTATTATGTCAAAAAACATTTTATTTTAACTTATATTACAAATACTACGTATTATTTCCCGTAATTTATCCCACTTATCGAATTTATTACAGCCTTAAACCCAAAAGAATCCTGTAGGTAATCCTAAAACTCCGTAGAAGTTGACGTTACCTTGATTTTCAATACACATACTGGTTAGTAAAACAGAACTGACCTTAAATTGGACAGTCAAAAGTAAAAGAACTTTCCTTTCATTTATTTCATAGAGGTCGAATCGCCACCCGTTTCATTCTCAATCAGTCGAACTGTGGGAGTAAACTAAGCTACTACCAACGCATGCACGTGTATAGCCTACGAACAAACAGTTGACTATGCTCCAAAATGGTCGATACTAAATAAATAGATATGTAAATTAGTAATAAATATGTATGTAAAAAACTGACATCAAAAAGCGAATGCATCCAATATAAACGTTTTATTTATTTCTACTCTTGTCCTAATAATCTGTCGAAGTCTTGGGTGAAGTTATATAAGGGCGAAGATAATATGTTTGTAATTTAATAGGTTTGATCCTTTGATATCTAATAATAACCTTAGAGGTGCACGCACTTTGGTAAATAAAGGCTCACCACGCCTAAAATATAAGAGTTAGGATTTTAGTCGCATGTCTCGGACATTTATTAATCTCAAAATTTTAACAATAAAACAAACGGAAATGATGGTGCTTTTTGTCTTATAAACATTTAATGACATAAAAACGAAATGCGCTCACTTGATTGCAGATTGCTATTGCGGTTAACTGTGCGCGACCGTATGGGACAAGTAAACGCATTGCTTGTTACAACCAAAATGAAAATAATCAAGAACAAAGTATTTATTTGGATTAAAATTAGCTAATAACAATAATCCAAGAACAAAGACAACATATCTCCGAAAGTTACTGACCGGTTTCGCAGTTATTTGCAGGGACGTCGGCAGCGTGTGCGCTTTGAGGAAACATTTTCTTCGTGGTGTGACACGACAGCAGGGGTACCCCAGGGTGGCGTACTATCTCCTCTCCTCTTCGCAATTTTTATAAATTCTATATCAGCTCATACCACTTGTATGCCGACGATCTCCAAATTTATTGCCAAGCTCCTCATAGTGATCTTGGTAGTGCTATACAAACCACAAATACAAACCTAAGCCGTATAGCTGAATGGAGTGTTGCCTACGGTCTTAAAGTTAATCCCAATAAAACGCAAGTTATAATTCTTGGCAGCACCCGAAGGATTGCAAAGGTGAACTGGTCAGATGTACCTAAAATTATGTTCGATGGAGTCATTGTTCCATATAGCGATAAAGTTAGCAACCTAGGTTTAATTATAGATCAATGCCTTACTTGGGGCCCTCAGATGGAGGCCGTCATTCGCAAGCTATTTGCGTCTGCTGCGTAGAAAGGAAATTACGCAGTCTTCTAAGGGAGCCCCTTAGAAGACTGCGTAATTTCCTGCCTACTGCCACTAAAGTTGCACTCGCGCAGTCTCTTCTGCCCCCTGTTTTGGACTATGCCGATGCCTGCTATCTAGATCTCACCGAGGACCAACTAAATAAACTTGAGTGACTTCAGAACTTCTGTATAAGATTTATATTTGGCTTGCGCAAATATGATCGTGTATCTCAATATCGCGCTAAGCTCAAGTGGCTCCCTATACGCCTTCGCCGGAATACTCATATAGTATCTCTTCTTTATAATATACTATTTAACCCCTCCTCCCCGAGCTACCTTAAGGAACGCTTTGATTTCCTTCAATCATTTAAGTCATCAGAGAATCTTACCTTGAGAACACCTTCACATGACAGCTCTTTTTATGGTCAATCTTTTACCATCCAAGCAGTTCGCCTCTGGAATGCATTACCGGTAGACATAAGGTAAGGAGGGCTTCGTCAATTAATATCTTTAAAGAAATGGTGAAAAAATTCTATCTTTTTGACTTAGTATAGTGCTGCTGTTGTGATTGTGCTTATTTTCAAACATATTTAATATGTTGTTGGTATATGTATTTATTATGTGTAGGTATATATGTAATGTAAGTTTTATTTATTTACGTATATGTATATAATTTTTATTTCATATTTATTTGTTTATTAATAGAGATATACACCACCGTCCTGTATTGTATCTGAATTTTTTTCCATCCTAAGGTTGTCTGGAAGAAATCGCTTCATAGCGATAAGACCGCCTATTGTACAACTCATAATAATGTGTATGTTTTGATATTTCTGTTAAATGTTTTTGGTGTACAATAAAGTATTATCTATTTATCTATCAAAAGACATAATAAATATAGATAAACATTCTTCAATACCAGGTAACCGGGTTTTTTTCTTACATAATTTTGCGGCATGTTGATGTCGAACTGAAATATAAAATAAAAAAGTTAATAGACCGTGTTTCCCAAAAAAAAAGGATTTACGAAAGAAATTCGAATAAAATAACTCTTAATAGTAAGTCTCTTACGGGTACGCATGCGCGAACTTAAACGCGTACACTTTTCCCAGTAGACCAACTTCCAAATGAATGATCATAAAATATATTATAGTAATAAATCCAGCTTAAATATATTTTTTTACTTAAAAAAACAACTTACCGTTGAAAGATCTATAACGTTGATGCTACACACTTTTCCAAAATGCAAAATGCGATTAAAAACGGTGACCATCGACCGCACGCCAGTGTGATCTATCGAGACTAGCCCCCTTCGCACACGGCGTCGTAGCGTAAGCGTATCGTAATCCGCGCGTACGACGAGAGCAGTATAAACATGAACATTTTCAAACAAGTCCGCACACAAAGCAGTGTTGCAGCGAATCGTAGGAGGTGTTTATTGTCATTTCGTTGTAACGATACGCTTACGCTACGACGCCGTGTGCGAAGGGGGTAACTCGTCACACAGACGGCTTTGTTCGACGCAAACAAACTACCTCTCTCCCGCTCCCCTTTCCAAAGTTAGGTGCACTGCGCTCACTTACCCAACACGCACAGTTACCCCGAATGACTCTACCGAATGAGCACCCGCTTGAACATCTGGGTGCTCTTTTAATCTAGTAGCAGTCGAACGCTCCGACGGTAAATATGCCTCAGTGTTCGTTTAAGATATATTTTGGCTAGCAGGTATGAGTTGTAAAATTTACAAACCTATTTTGTACATGTACAAAAGGCAATAAAATTAGCACATAGGTTTGTGAATACAATTTAAAAAAAAACCCAGTCCCAACACAAATTGGGACACTTTTGAGACACATTTTGCTTGGGTTGTTTATCTTTAGTCATTAGATATCAATGGTTTGATCCCGTCAATATATCAAGCTCATTGGAACAACACCTTCCCAAGGGATGTATAGATGTTAATGTCCTAATCATCGTCCTCGTGAGATAGTGACGAGCTCACAATATATTAAGACAGTCAATGACACTGTCTGCTGCCCTATGAAATGTATGTATCTATATGCAAATATATGTACGTACACGCTACATGCATATTAAAAGAAGATAAATGTAACTATGCCCATCGAGTATGAAATTGTTTTAATTAATATTAAATTCCATTCAAATTACTTCGATCGCAGCCTGCCAATAAAAAATGTAATTACGTTTACCTTCGTTGTAAACATTTCTCATCGTCCTGAGTAAACGCTGAAAATCATCGGCACACATACCTATATATTGGGGTCTCCCAATTAAAAACAGGAATGTCTAGTGCAATGGTGTGATGCAGCGCAGAATTCACGAGGACGCTGGCCGGCAATAAAGTAGGCATCAACCCGACTACGTGACTCATGATAAGACGAGTTGTACGTGCTTACTCCTTTTTTGTGCATGAAGCTCAGCTAGCGAGAAAAGTGCGACGTTAAGAAAGGAGTGAAAATTTGCATTATAACATTCTTTTGGAGAGTTATTTCATTGTTCTTCCAGCTAAATGTCTGATCGCACAAAACCGTGTAACTATCGAAATAAGAAAGTAGAGCTTGAAATAACCCAGATACATTAATATTAATTTATTAAAATAATTACGGAGCCATTTTTCCAACCCATAGTGAATTTATATGAGTCTCCCAGGAAGCTAACTAATGGCTCACACATTGTTTATTCTAGATAATTCCGTGCGTCGTCTACACAATAACTATGAATGTAAAACTCGCTGCACTTCCCACTCGATGTGGTATTGTTACATCAAGCTCTAGGGTTTCCAGGTACTGAAGTGAAAAGTAAAGTGAGTTCAACTATTATGGTAGTTACCTTGAGTTATCCAATCAGTTGGTGCCGGGGAAGCAATAAACTGGGCATCACGTCCGTACGTGTCCTCCCAGTGACAAACTACTAAAGCCTCGCGCCAACTAGTACCTATACTGAACGCTTGCCTGCACTCACTGATGGACAAATTTAGAATTTACACACACTCGCCGTGTTTGCTTTTCCCACGTCAACGTAGTGAAACTAGATTCATTATGTAGGGATTATTTTCCTACGAAAACACGTTAAATAATAACACAGCAAAGTGAATCAGTTTTTGGAATTATGTTAATTTATAATTTTTTAAGCTTTCTGTTCTGGGGTTTTACCTCCAATCTCTATTACAGCCGAGTTTAAAAAAAAAACATTATTACCTACTGGCTACTGGATACTATGCGTTTATAGGTCACCCCTAGACTATGTGTTTATATAGGTCAGTCAGGACAAGTCTAAGAAACGTAAATAAATTAAAGTATATAGTGATTTTTCTTTATTGTAAACAAATACTATACACTAGAGAAAATAATACAGGGTAGGTACCTACGAGAATATGCTACGACCGCTTAAATGTTACGGATGTTTGTAGCGGACGGACGTAACGTAGAAAACCGTGCGTAGCAAACTTGAGAAAAGGCCTTCATTAAACGACTTCAGAAAAGGAGGAGGTTATTTTGAAATAATTGTACAGCTATTAAACAAATGACAGTTTATTTGATACTGTTCATAAGCCATACCTGGGTTTGACATTGTTTTACTATAAAAATATATATAAAATAATATTTTACCTCAACGATGGAACAACCAGCCCCACGGCGGAGTAGGTTGTTCCTTGAGATCTTATCACAAAAAAAGTATCCTGGTTATACTAGAATAAATTCCTCATCTATATATACCCAAGTAGGTATATATTCCATTTATGACGTTATTTTTACGTGTTATTTAAAAATCGGCACTAGCCCTGTCCCCCATACGACCAAAGTATCAATTCAAATATTTTGTATAAATTGAGGCATTAATTCCGCGAGGCAGACCATTGAGAACAGATTTCAATACCAACCACGCGGTAACGCGCCCAGGCTCAGTTCTACTAATTGTAGATTATCCATCATATTTATTGATTCGATCAATCTCAACGTTCAATCGCATTTGGAATCTAATCGCGGAGTATTTGCATGTAATCGTATAACACCATTGTTAATATACACGTCAGTTTTGTACCGTAACAGAATATTGTGGTCATTAACAACGGATTATTAATTGTGATGTGGCTTAGTTTAATAATACACGTAATCATCAGCATATTCACTGCTAATTAAAGGGCTTTGTTTCATATTTTGTCTTCTCTCCCTCTCAAATCTAGTAAATTTTTGGTCCATTAGATATATAGGTACGAATTTGACAACTGATTAATATGTCCACATGTAGGCTTATTTAATATATAAAATAAAAATAAAATATCCAATAATATCATAGGTATATTACCTAAGTTGTAATACCAATAAGAACACCGAAGCAATAAATGATCATCATTCATAATTTGATTTCTTCTCATAATATCACAGACAAGATAAAGTAACAAACAAAGCCTTGGTCTAGAAATAGATATTATATTCAATAAAAGCAAGGAACAATAACTATTATGAACGTATGAGTTCACTGTATAATAGAATTGACATACTTTCCCATATTACTATCTGATACAGAACAAACGAAACAACAATTTCCAGTCATCGTATTCTATTAAGTAGGTAATAAATAATATCGCTGGGAACTGGGAAGGTGGAACAGTTCAAATGAGGTATATCTCAGATAAATATTATAATCAACATTAGCAAAGTACCGAGCAGGATAGAGATACAAGTGTCCCGCCGCATTCACGATAACATCTGCTCTTTTCACGTACCTAATTGCGAGGGGATTCCTTATTCACTGCAATCCACTGTAAAGTAATTAGAATATCGACAATATTATGTCTCAAAAACTAATTGTTTATGAATTACTCTTAAGGGAATACATGTTCATTTATCATTACCGAGATCAAGTTGTAATAAACTTTTACACGATTGTTTTTCGTTGATCGATTGCTTTTGTTGAGAAATTACCAAAATTACAACCTATACCTAGATTACTAAGGAAGAAAAGTTACACAAAAACAGTTTTCAATAATTTTATGAATAGGTATATTTTGAAAATGTTTGCTTTATAGCTAGCTTGTCAGCATTATTTGTCACCCAATAATTTTATCAACGAATTAACGAACACATAAATTTACTAATTTTGTTAAAAAAATCATTAATAACTACGAAATGAAAACAAAATATTGTTGAAGTAGCTCAGCCCTAAATACTCATAACTCATATTGATAAGACGATAAGCTAAACAACATGCAAGCCTTTTTATAGCCAATAAATAAAGCTTTTAAACATATATGAATAACTTGAAATTAAATGAATATATGTACCATCTACATACCTACCTATAGTTTAAATAAGACATGTAACGGTGAAGTAATGGCCACACTAGACCGGAAGCGGAAAAACGAAACGGACTAGTATTTACGAGCAGTACATCCGCCCACTGTGCTAAGTTAGCACGCATTACGGTAAAAAAAACTTTAATTGATGCATTTTATAGTTCTTTTTTATTTATTTTGTTTTAATTGAGGTGTTTTCATCAGCCTTTTAATAAGTTCACTCAAAGGTTAACTTAAGACAAAGTTTTGAAATATTTAATCTCATGTGGTTCTAATATTAAATATGACAACATTCAAATAAATTATTGAATTAATTTTAAACTGCAAAAGTTGCTTACTTTTCATAATAGTGTTTAAGTGTTTGTTCCCATTTCTCAACACCAAAGCCCATTGTGCGGCCGCAGTCAGTTCAGTGCCGTACACTGGCTAATTAGCCAGCCACAAGATAAATGTCAGCAATCACGAACGAGGCGCCGCTGCCGCTACCCGCTACCCGCTTTCCTTCGCTTTCCGACCCCACAACATTCAACAAAAGATTGCCTACAAACTAGCTCCTCGTCTTACCGAATCCCTATTCCTCCTTATTAACCGTTTTTGTATCCTTATCCGCAGATGTCTACCCAATGCCGCGTTTCTTGTGAACTTTATTAATAGTTGACAATCAATCAAATACAATCTGCCTGTTACGCTGATAGCTGAATAATAAAGCTTGGAATTGCCGTCATAATAGTGTCATCGTTGCAAATGTCAATTGTTGAACTTATAAAGGGCTTCAGTAATAATAGGGGTTGCCCTTGCTGAACCATGTCGCTGTATATCAATGGTTCACTTTATTTTGAAGGTGAATTTACCCTGTTGAAAGTTCAAGCAACTTTAACCACTTAAATTTAGCTGCTTATATTTCGGATAAAGCAATAAAAATAAACATATAATTTGATTAATATAGAGGATAAAGCGTAGTTCTGTTGTAAAATTTAGGAAAACAAATTACGAAGTCATCTAGCTCAAACACAAAAACTTTCCTTTTAGACACAAGAGTGTCAACGTCATGTTTTATTAGAGTTATATTGATATGCTTTTATGAACTAATTATCTGTGTGAATTTGTAGTATCTTGATGTCTAAGTGAGGGATCTGTATCCTCACCCACGCCTTCGAAATGAACGGTCCTCGGGCCATGTAATCCAGAATCTACAAATAATAATAAAAATGCGATACCAACCTTGTTTATTAATCCGTGCTCCCAATGTTTGTTTTTAAAAGCTCGAGATATATTATTTACCCACCTACGTCTTAACAACCTGATATTAATTGAAAGAAATATATGTGCTGGATATCAATATCTATCAATACATAATATTTAATGCTCTACGAAAGTTTGAAAAGTGCTCCGCGAAGTATAGAATATTTTATGTTGCGCTAGCATATTAGTGCAATACTACTAAAGCAGTGGGAAAACTTGGTAGAGGTGGATATGTTCTGACTTGTCCAACTATTTCCGTGGTTGGCTGCAAAACTTCTAGGTTCATTAATACTCCACTTTTACTTCTACTCTTCAATTGGAAATTTATTTTTACATGAATTTTATCATACATTAATAAAATAAGACGGTTGTTTATTTTCACAGAAAATTATATATTTCAGATTTTTCTTTTTTGGTTGAATTCGTTCCTGTATACCATTTTTAAACGACTTTCTAAAAAGGAGGAGGTTATATGTTCGACTGTATGTATTTTTTTTTTACTTATGTTTTACCTTTTTAGACCTATTACCGTTTTTATTTGTTCCAATAACATCTACTGCTAAAAGTTATCTTTTGATGGTTTTAACGTTCCCTACTAATATTATAAACTCAAAAGTATATTTAGATGTGTGTGAAGATATATGTTACACTTTCACGCAAAATCTACAGAACGGTTTTTGATGACATTTGGAACACAGGTAGATCATTCTGGAATAAAACATACGAATACTTTTTGTCCCAGTAAAAAAAAGGTAAGATCACTCGGGAACGCGGGTGAAACCTCGGGAGTCGCTAGTACTTACTTCTATATTTTAATAATAATATTATATGGATAGTGCAGTGGGCTGAATTGTTATTAGGTATATAATAAGATATAGTTTGTTTGCTATTCCAAATAAATAAAAACTCATTTTTTTTAAATAAATAACTTTTAATACATTTCGTTTCACCAATCGCATATTGAAGCGTAAAGTGATGAAAGCATTATGTCAGGTATGAAATAGATATGAGTTATCGATTTTGATCGTCTCACCCTATATTTTGTTTTGCAATTTCGAAAAGCAAGATGCTATAACAAAGTAAACAAATGAAGTAGGAGGTCGTTGGCATGCACTCCGTTGCGTGAGGGCTGCCTCTTGAATTATAGTTTATTATTAGAGGACAAACTGTACCTATACAAATTACATTATTCCCTTTTTTATTACTGGTCTTTAATTGTATGTAGTTAACATATTGTACTAGCTATTGTTTCTCTTTATAAATCAGTTCAAGAGCTGTCTAAAATACAAATTAACGTCACAGACTCTTCTTTTGATGATATATTATTATTAAAATAAGGTACGCTTTATTTTTATTTTTTTGTCTAAATATGATACTTACAGAAGTTACAGACAACACTTTTGGGATTTACTATAAGAATTATTACGATTTTTTTACTACAATACGTACGAAAAATTTTATAAATTGATTGCCATCCCTGTATTACACTAGTACGTAGCAACGATATCGGCGCGCGCGACGGCCATGCATGTGATTTATTACAGCCTCCTATCGCGCCAATTTATCCCTCTGATACCGTATAAAATTTTTACGATCTCAACTTCGGAAACAGATGCAAAATTTTATCTTCGCCAACCTAATTTATTTCGTTAAAATCTCGAGTGATGATATAACTTCGTATCTGACATCAATTTATATTGAAGTGACAACGCTGTTATGGCTGACAATGGCTTACATCGTTCTTGAATAATACAGTGCCTCTGTGCCGCTGGTTAAATAAATCATGGTATTCCTATTAACAAAGAGAACGATTGATGAAGTCAACGATAACCTCGAGTGTATCACTGACCCTATTTCTGAACAACATACAACAGTATGTATAAAAAAACATGATTTATTTGTGTTTTTGCAATGTTGAGATAAATGTTGCAGATAAAATATGTAGTAGATACGACTATTCCTGTTTTATAGTTTAAATCGCGATGCATGGAATTATATTAAATTTTACTGTTCCTAGCGGTTTATCCCGCGTTTCCAAGGGACCAATCTTATCTATGTCAGTCAAAATTTATTTAGACAGACAGAGTTATTTTCGCATTTACAATATTAGTATGGATTTTAACGTATTTATGGGACGACGGTCCCATAAGTTGATACGTATTGTTGACTACATGAAGTGTTAGCCTACATAAAAACTTGATTGAGTTTCACTTGTTAATTGTCATGATTGGCCGCAGTAATAATAAATTTATTTGCAGTATTTCTATACGTCCATATTATCATAATAAGTACCCAGAAGAAGATTTTTACTGTAATAGTAACATCAGCTACACATTTTACCCATATCTGCAGGCCGTCTTTACCCTTTCAATAAATATCCGCCGCAAGATAACAAAAACGTTATTAATATCTTTCTATATTTTATATTGTTCCGAATACGAGAGAAAATCTCGATGCAAACGATTTCTTTCAATTTTCTAGTATAATACATCAGATGAATGAAAAAAAAGAACGTTTGGTGATCAATCAGACGTTTTGTGATAAATCGACGTGTCCGAAAAGCTTTTAGGCAAAGCTGTCCAATGTTTGTAGCTACTTAGCCATTTTCAAAGTAAAGCCTATTTTTAGGATACACACCATTGATATATAATATCTATACATAAAACATTAATCCTAACTGACTAGCTTATCAATGGACAGTCTAGAAACGGCTAGAAAGATATAGGGAGATTGTGATTTTGGACTCAATTTTTTTTGTTCAATTTATAACGAGGGCTCCTCTAAGCAAGGGGTTAATTTTAAATTCAACTGTAGGCTTAAAATAGGAGTTCGCGGGTAAAACTGTCTGCTGGTGAGACTAATTGTAGACAGTGCTGGAATCAGCCAGCGCGGGACTCGTAGCAAATAGACCGCCAAAATGTATTTATTGGAATACCTCTATGCTGCAGGGTCCACGGTGCTGCAAACACAATAAGTGGTAGCAATTGAAAATGGATGTGCGGGGCCTAATACGTGAGCCTATAGCATTTGCTACTTTTGCTACGTGGCTAATCCGGTACTGATTGTAGAGCTAGATTTATTTATAACTTTATTATTCTAAGAAAACATCTGCCAAGTGCATACTGGTATGCACAGGGTTCTGAAATACTTTTACCTAATTCGAAAAAAGTTATTTAAGTCGCAATCGCAAATTTGATCGAATATGAATCGTGAACAATATAGGTATGTATTATATGTATACTTACATAAGACATTCGACGTGATATTTTCCTGGTAATTTCATTAGTACAGTTTTAGATGAGGGGTATACACGCACTTAACCCTTAAAATTTCGTAAACAGTTAATTAAGTATATCGAAATACTATTGAAAGAATCTGACAATGATTTTAAAGACCTATTCAATGATACCTACTCCACTCGGTGTGCTAAATTAAAAAGGATAATGCAGCATTTCAGGATGTTCGGGAGATACTAGCGAAAATTTTATTTTCTTAAATTTTTAACTTAAGTACCTTTTTACCTACTTATTAATTGTAACCACTACGGTTATAATTATTTATATACGTCATCGCCCTTATTGTTTACAAGTAAATAAACATACAGATAGACAGACGGACATGACGAAACTATAAGAGTTCCTTGAAGTCAAACCCGACAAAGGAATAACAATCAGCGCCTTAACAAACAAGTAACCACTACTTGCCTCGTCGCTGTTAATATTTGATCGTCGTGGGAATGAAACCCAGAACCCTTTTCAGATCAAGTTGACACTCGATGACTGTACTCAATATTGATGTAGGATAAACAACGCTTAAAACTTTTAATGTATAGTAAAATGTAATGCAATGAGACATTTCATATCACATAATAACGTAACATGCTTGCATTATAAATAAATAGCTCAAGTACAGCCGCACAGCAAGGTTAATAAATTTATGAAACGTTTGTGGAGGCAGCGTTGACGTCGCAGCTTAGCCTGGTGCATAATGGCAAAGATAATGATGTCAAGAGGCGGAAGAAGCAATTACGACCTCGAGCCGTTTGCAATCACGACGAGATATTTCTGAGAAAACAACTCTGTTCCAAGACAATTCCAAGATTATTCCACCAGAATATTATTGCGGTAAGCATCTCTTTTGAAAAGAATAAATTCTTATTCTTTTCTGTCTTGTGGAGACGGCAAAACTAACTGCGAACTATCATAAATTCGTAAGCCTTTTCGCTTTTATGATGGCTTTCGGGCGGTGCAATCATTAACCTAGATTAAACTACCTAACATATCCTAGAATAAAATGACACTTACTTAAAAGTTTTTATATGAATCAGATAATGCATACCACAAAGCTCTCATTATGATAGCTATATTAATTTACGCATCGCCAAGAGTGTGTCACGTAATCTACTTAAAGTAATGTATTCTCGTAAAATAAAGTCGAGTTAAGTCTCAAAGTAATTTGTATTATTTCGCTTCATGTTCTGCTTAATTATTCGCTACACCTAGACAGGCAGGTGCGACGAATCTGTATTTATTTGCATTAAAAATAAATTTGCCGAGAGACTTGCGTAATTCAGGATTATGATCCGACAGCTGTGTCAGACAAATTCGAATTTGCGGATTATATCTTAATTTTGCTATCAACTTGATGAATAGGTCAGGTTATTGCATGTGGAAATAACAATGAAAAAATATTTAACTATACGTTTATCAGAATTTGGCAACACACAAATATTTTAAATGAAAATAGATGGAGGTAATTTACTAATTAGGTATTAAAACAGGTAAACAGTGGTGAAATGAGAGGCCTATAATTAATATGATGGATGACTTCACACTCACAGTTGTGTATTTGCTAGATAACAACAATGTAATTTCTCCTACCTTATACAATCTGAACGTTTCTCATTTCTATTTATGTGTATAATGTACATGTATATAAATAGACTAATATGTAGTATAGGTACGTACGCGTATACCTGATACTGCTCTGGCTATTGCGCGCTAGAAACAAAGGGCTGCCACCAACAAACAAAAACGTGATTTAGGAGAGTATGAAATGAAGGTACCCTTACGAACCTCTAAATTATTATGATAGGACGACAATAATGCACGTTATTTTAACGTGGTACATATTCAGTAAAAACATGTGAAAGTGGCTCTATAATTTTAACACAACCCTTGATGTTTTGTATATACAAGTCATCATTGTTTCATGATCCACGAAGCTATTACGGTTACAGGATATTGCTTTATACATTACAATATATCGGTCGAATGGGCTGTAAAAAAATAAACCAGAATTGGTTAATTATTTCATATTTGTGTACAAATTATTATGTAACATTTTGTAATTACAATAGGTAAAAGAGCAATTTAAAATAATGAAATATAACATTCTTAACAGACTTGCTGGTTGGTAAGATAATCTATCTGTCACGTCACAGGTCGTAGGTTCGATTCCCAAAGTAGACGTTTGCATGTTTGTTTGTTCTGAGTCTGGGTGTATTTATCTACTCATAAGTACCAATTTAAAAAAATAGTAGTATAATTAGATATCGATAATATAGTTTATCTGTTATCTGGTTTCCATAGTAAAGACCTGATTAGCTTCGGATCAGATTAATGTGTGTGAAGAATGTCCCAGGATGATAATTAAGCAAATATAAATAATAAAGTAATTCAAATAGTATTTGGAAAACTACGCAAGTTCTTAGTGTTCCGAAAGCTTCATTTGAGAGCTAAAACCTATCTAAAGTACTCACCACTTGTGCATTAGCACATATCACAGTGAAATTGTAGTAAGATGCAATCAAAGTTTTATATTTTTTGCTTTTGTTTATTCCAAATCATTTCCATTCAAAGTATTTTCACTTCCAAGTAGGTCGAGGTGAAATCACGTTCTATGAAAGTATTTTGTCTATGCATAAGCCCCAGTATATTCCATCATCGACATTACCCACGAGTTTCTAGCTGCTGACAGATAAACAAGCGACTTGAGAAATGATTTTGTTTTGATATAGAAAACTTAATTTATTTACCAACAGAATGAGCATAAAGTTGTGTAAATTTTATAAAGCACCCTGGAATTAATTTCCATAACATATTTATTTCGCAGCATGGCGTTGTGATTTATGGATCAGAGCGCCGACGCTGACTAAATAACCTCCAAGTACTTACTTGACTTGTAAAATGAGTAATATCTAAATATTTGACTTAATGAAATATAGAGCCGAAGTGTTGAGTAAGACATCAACACTTGCGGCATGGATCTAGCAGTCACAAAAGTATTTTTTGTGTTCAAATGATATCCTTTTTACTTTTCCACTTGCGCTAAAAGGGTTCTAGGGGGGATTTTACGCTTCTCCAAACACGTTAAGTCGGAGGTAAGTGCGTGAGAACGAAACAAGGTGCAGACCTATATGCTCCAATGGATAATACACGTAATGACCCATTTGGTTTTACTTTCATTTCTGTCCGTTAATATCCGGATTTAACTACGTTATCAACATTTATGTCACCAACAGGCACGATCCAAGTAAATGTCTGCGTATCCCACGCAAATTTTACGTGTCCGTCAAAAAGACACTTATATAATATTTTATCATCGCTATCAAATTTAACTTTATGTTGGTACATTAACCTTCGTTTTAAATATACAAATCTACCCTTCAATAATAAAAACACTATTTTATTTCCTATTGCTTGCCGATACATTGTTTACATTAGTGTTCATAAAATAACTCTCCTAGAATCAGAAAACGGTCCCACAACAAATGCCAAAATTTTTACCACTGTAAATTACAAGGTCACCCAGAATTGGATCACTATTCTTTACGCTAGGGATGCCATTTGTTCATCCTTCCTTACTAATTTCACAAAAACGTGAACGCGGTAGTGATAGTTAAAACCTTACACAGTGCCGAGTGCCGAGTGCCGACCGCCGAGTGCCCGCTCCGGACGCAGGAGATGGCCTGTTTGTATTCTGAGAAGTAGGTGTCGCAGTGACACTTTGAGGACACCAATTGCGGTCTTTATCTAAAGTAGACCTTGGAAATTGTTCCAGCTCTTTCGCTTTTATTTTTCGCTTACCTTTGTATACTTTTTCGTCGACCCATCGCTTTGAATTAATTTCACGCCAGGGTGGTCGTTTGTATTTCTTTTGTTTTGAAGGTGGGGGACGCTTTTGGTCCCAGTTAAAGATATATTTGGCCCGTTAGCACATTGCGACAACTTTGAAGTCGGCTATTTATTTACTTGACTCAATAGATGCCTCGGTGGCTCGTATTTCAGATTTAATCAACTCTGACAGCATGATTAACGTCACCTTTCGTATTCGTCGAGCGATCAATGAAAATGCTGAAATTCTGATTTCTGCTCTATTTATAAAACTCCTACAACGCATAAAATTATAGAAGAAAGATTAAATTAAAAAAATATATTGAGTACAGAATTCCTAACATGAGAGAAGATAGGTTGCGAATAGTTTGTACAAAGTATGTTAAGTATTGTATATACGAATAGGTATACGAGTAGGTATACTATAAATTGATCGCTAACAGTTGTGTAAGTTGAGTGTAATAATTATGGTTTGCACTTTGCGCTCATCTCGATCGTGAGTGACTTATGTGTAAAGTTATTCAGGCAACGCGGCTTTGCCAGTGACACCTGGCAGTAATTAGGTACAAATTTATAGCCCCCGCTTGCACCTTCGTCATCACTCCGTGTAAATCACTGTGCCGTTAGTTTTGTGACAACCAGTGAGCTGAAATAGTACGTATGTTAGGGGCCATCCATAAATTAGGTACATCACACGTAAAGGGGAGGGGGTCGACGAAGTGTGACATTGTGTGACAAGGGGTGGGAGGGGTCCTAAGTTTCGTGACATCACATTTCAAAATATTATGTATATATATGTTGTTGTGTCTTTTCTTTTTAATTTTTCAAATGTTTGTTGAACGTTGATTTTATATAAAAATAATTTATTTATATTGGAAATAAATAAATTTTGGAACGGCTGTTGTAATTTAATAATTTCTAGATGTAAAATTGCGTAAATATGACACTAAGGAGGGGGGAGTCTCACCAATGTGACTACCAATCACCAGCATGGGGAGGGGGTCAAAAATCATAGTCGTAATTTATGGATGTCTCCTCGTGTACATTTGATTGAAATATTAGCATTTGAGGTGAAACGCTATGAATGTGCATTTTTAAATAAAATTGACAGCGATATTTTATTCATAACGTTTTCGTAAAAATTCGCGTTTGCCAAAATTGTGACCAAAATGTTACAGAAAGTAACTCCATTACAGTAATGGAAAACAGTGGGCTCTCACGTTGCTAGTTTTTTTTTTTACTTTTGACCGATGCCGCACTGCAGTTACAGAAATACATGTATCAAAGCTCTCTTTCATTTGGATACGTGCTCCCAGCTGCTGCATTCCAGGAAATATCGGCTTTTATTAATATTACACCCAACCACAAATTATGATTTCAGTTCTTCCATAGCTTCTACTGTAATCATCTTGTTTTTAAAATAAGGCTCTTAAATGTATGCATATCTCTGTTTACCACTATAAATAATTTCCTTGGACAATATTATTTGCCGTTTAAATTTATCTAAATAGTTTTTGTCGATTAGCCCTAAAACAGAAAAATAAGAATTATTCTAGCTAGCTTAATCTCGCTTTCTTTCATAATGTAATAAATTAAATGCGTACCTAAACGTTAATTACGTACTACTTACCTAATATAAGTATGTGTATCGTGTATGGCATATCCTGGGACATTATTCACACCACTTCTTTCACCTGATGGTAGGGTACTTTGTAGTACTCGACTGGCTGGCTACCACCCTCAAGTTGAAAATCTGTCGCCAAGCACCTGTTGGTGTGTTCCAGCATGTGCACTTGAGAGCCAATTCGCCTTTAAGGCATTGAATAGGGTGTACAACACATTAGCAATCCCCTGGTATTGCCAATGTCAATAGGCGACGGTTGTCACTTACCATCAGGTGACCCGCCTGCCTCGTTGTCACTTGTGACATAAAAAAAAGAGCTTATACTATGAAAACCAGATATTGATATACTACATACACCACTTTTTTGTTGTAAATATAAACTTGAATAGATAATTATACCCAGACTCAGGACAAACAGACATGTTCGTGCACACAAATGTTTGTCCTAGATGGGAATCGAACTACAACCTGTGGCATGATAGGTGGTTTGTTGGTTAACTACATCAGAAAAAAAAACAACATAATCGAAAAAAAATACAGAAAAAAATCAAAGCACTAATCGAAGTCTCGATTCCCGTGATTAACGAAATATTTACATACCTACAAGTTTATACGGAACCCTCGGTTTGCGAGTCCGACTCGCACTTGACTGGCTTTTTTTATTTAAAACTTAAATAAGGTTTTAAGTATTTTCAAACTATACTTAACGTGTAATAGGTACCTAATTATTAAGTACTTTCATAAGTATAATATCAGTCTTAATTAAAATTTAATTTGAGCACACAAAATATCGTTATATCACCAAATATTCTTCATTAAATATTCCCAATAGCAATGCTGTATTAAATTCAACATTTTCAAATAAACATTGACCAACTATTAATGTATATATACAGATCGACATCATTTTGGTAAACGGTTCAGTGGAAGCTAATTGTCGGGGGTTGGTTAATTCGATTGGCTCGCCTCTGATCAAAACCATCTAATATGTATAGACGAAAACATGAAAACCATCTTATATAGAGTATATTATCAAAATGAAATTTCTCACCAAATCATACTAATCATTACAATTCGAGACAAAGTGCTTAAAGCGTTTCCTTTGTCCCCGAACAATCGTGGTTCTTAAAAGGCGTTCCCGGAGCGTCGATCCAGCCTAAAAATATTTAATTAAGTTTAAAATAATTATAAAAGAAAATTATAAATATTTTTTTTTTTTTAAATACAATTAAACACTAAGCGATCATTCATATTTTATGTAAAAATACACTAAAATAATTATAAAGTTTCTGTGTACTTATAAAAAGTAATAATGTATATACTAATAATTCCATGAAATTAATTTCGATACTCTATTTTATAATATTATAAAATTTCATAGAATTATACAAAAGCCCACTCGTGCGAAGGAGTTTATTTACGTCATAGAGTTAGAACTATAATACCTACGTTATTTTCCAATGAATAATTGAAATAAGCTTTTTGGGCTTGATCACATGAACCTACAAAATAAGAATATAGCAACACTTGAGCAGTAATTCTAGGCTAGATATGCTTACCACATTCAGTCACATTATCTGGCTGCTTGGTTTGGCTGGTCTGCTTGAGTTTGTCAGTCATAATTAAATTCTGTTTATTATTATTTTGCCGCCTTAACACGCAAATATTATTAGTGAGACTAGATAAATAATGAGTAAATGTAATAGGAAAAGAGTAATTGCTGAGGTTCGGCTCTTCTCAGCAAAAGCAACCTTTCGAACCTTGCATTAGAGTCTAGATTATTCATTATTGAGGCCTATTTGAATATCACTTACACAGGCTTAAGTTAAGTATGAAAAAATATCCACTTTTACATGATATCGGGTGCTAATAGGTTGGTTGTCTCCGTGGCTTGGTTCACGGAGATTTACGAGTACATTTTACGTGGGCAATTTGCATAGTAGTAAATAACAATAGTGTCGGTACTGGGCCGCTTATTTAGGCGTTATAAACTGATTACGTAGTTGATAACGCCACGCCTCATGTAAATGTATGACTATAATAGAAACGTTTTGATTATTGTTGGGATTGTTATATTTTAGGTGGAGCTGTTACGTGTTATTTCAGCTTTTGTATTTTAAAACAAACACTAGAGATACGATAATTAAAATTCCTTGTTTTTATAAGTTTGTGTTTGACCGCAATCTCATTAAGTGATAATGTGGCCGAAGGTGGTAAGCACGCCTTGAAAGAAACTGGTTCTCAAGTGCAGGTGCAAGTCGGAACACACCGATAGGTGCTTGGCGACAGACTTTCAACTAGAGGGTGGTAGCCAGCCAGTCGAGAACTACAAAGTACCCTACCTCGTAGGGTTTCAGCACGATGTTTTCCTTCACCGAAAGATCAAGATCATCATAGGATTAGATCGGACGTCACTACCTATCATCGCCTTATTTATACTACCCAGGTTTACAAATATAATAGACACCAGCTTCTCTTTTAACTATAATTTTTGGTCTCAATATTTGTATGTAGTGTATTACTGAGGAGAAAATAAATAAATATTATTGTTATCTGGGGGCACGGCAGTGCCCCGCCAAGACAAGCCAGCGAAGCGAAAACGCAGGGGCACTACCTACCTTTTCTCGAAGCGCTTCGTCGTATTTTTGAACCCTCATAACTTCGCTTTGGATTATACCAGATAAACAAATTTCTCAGGATATGATGCCTATAGCAAATTTATTAAACATATAAAGTTTCATTTGCGTAGCTTTTATACTTTAGATTTTATTGATATCTAAAAACCCCCGATTTCGTCACTGACTGATGATCATCAAAATTCATAAATGGTACTTCCTGAAGTTCTAGAAAGCTGAAATTTGGTATTTAGGCTAATATTAGTACACAAACAACAAAAAAATTTTAAAACTTGAAACTTTTATCCCCGAACCCCTTAAATAGGGAATGCGTCAACTATGTATGTATGGGGACACCCTTTAATTTTCAACTTTTTTTATTTTTTAAATTTTTTCCTTAGTTTGTGCTGTAAGACCTTGCCTTTTGCTAAATTTTGTGATTCTAGGTCGACGGGAAGTACCCTATAGGTTTTCGACGGTTTTATCCCAGCAACGGGTGGACCTAGCAAGTTGAAATTTATACCAGATACTGAAGTCTAATAGTCCCTATTAGGTGTATAAAAATCAAGGTCTTGAGTCAACACGAGAAAAAGATATGGGCAAATTTTGATTTTCGCGAAAATTTGTAAGTACCAAAATTTAACTTAATATTCAACATTTTTTATTTTTCGGAATTTTCCCTTTACTTGTGCTGTAAGACCTTGCTTTAAACCAAAATTGATAAATCTAGGTCAACCGGAAGTACCCTATAGGTTTTGGGTCGAAAACCTATATGGTAGTTTGGCAAAAAGCAAGGTCTTACAGCACAAATAAAGGGAAAATTCCAAAAAGTAAAAAAAGTTTAAAATTAAAGGGGGTCCCCATACATACATAGTACCACCAATTAAGATAGACCTCTGAGTTGTATCGGAGCTCATACAATTTTGAGGTCTAGCTTAATTGGCACCTATCTCCAATAAGGTAATTGAAAACTTAATCGAAAAAAAATTGAAATAAATCCTCAAAACTCCATTACTGTGATGAACGAACTATTTACAAGTTTGTTCGGAACACTCGGTGCGCGAGTCCGAATCGCATTTGACCGGATTTTTATACATATGGCCAAGTTACATATTTTCACTAATAAGAGTTTGTGAAGTTAGAGCTTGTAGAGTTAGGGCTTGTAGAGTTAGAAGCTTGGATCAACATGAGATCTGATTACTTTTTGACAGTGCGAGCCATGTGGTGTCTTGGCAGCACTCTTTACATGATAATGTTTTTGGTGGGATTTATATTTAATAGTTTCATTTATTTAGTGTTTTAATTGGTATTCATAAGATAAGAGGTTAATACTTTGACTGTCTGCCACAGTCACATACAGATTGGATTCCCACCCAGGACAAACATAAAATTTTGTATGAATGATACTTCTGTTTCTTACGTATTAATAAATATGTATAGTTGGCATGTCTGTACCTACAGTAAAAATATGTTTGGGCTTCAAAGGATAACCATTAAAACCCATTTCTGATATTTAACTTTAAGACATTTTTATATGTTTTTTTTTTAATTATACAGTTAATATAATTATAAATTTCCAAATAGTTAGTACATTATTGTTTTATCTGATTTCTGAATCTGATAAAGTCGGCCTTATGTATTTTTACACACAAATTACTTACTTAAAAATATATAGGATGTACACACATGATGCTCTGCAATACCTAGATATAATTGTAGTTGTGAATTGAGAAAGAGCAGTATTTTTACAATGTAATTATGTTTTGTTTTCATTACGGGAACATTTTTATTTGTTCACGGAGCGGCAACTGTTTACTTTGCCCCTCGACCTGTGAACTGTGGAGAATTTGGTTGAATGTGCAATTTTCCATGATTGAGAGTATAAACTTGTTACGGTATGTTGATGAATTGGTTTCATTTTGAGTGAACGCACTGCATTGGGTTGGGTTTCATTTTACCAGTAATCTGACAATGTAATTTAAAGTAGGTACCTGTACACGCCGCACTTTCTATAGGGACTGTATACGGCGTGTACTGGAGGTCGGGCTTCTAAGCTTGAATAAAAACACGCCAGTTTTCTTCTATATAGGTCTTCTTGATGCTTGCCTTGGGTATTGCTCTGCTTTGTTTCTATTTTCTATGTGCTGGATCGGAAGCAATCGAAGCATGCTGTACGCCCCGAGGCGTCTATCTTTATCCCCCAACGGTGGGTCCCTACACGTTAACGTAGACAGCGAGTTGCCTCGCCACCGTCCGCCAATCAGAGGCGAGCTGTGACTTAGCAACCCGCTGTCTCAGTGTGCGAGCGAGAACTAAAATGCGCGAAAGAGATACTATCTATTCTAATTGACCAATCAGAGCATTACCCAAATTAAACAAAAAACTATAAATCATTTATTTCTATAAAATATTTTCACAATAAATCTATTACCTATAATTATTATTTACAATCTAATTACTATTTACAAACACTATATATCTTGCGCCGTACATTACTCCCGCCGTGCGTCGTCCTACTCCGGTCCAGGACGGCGCAGCGACTCAGGTACGGCGTCTTGAGAGGCAGGTACGGTGACTTGAGTGGCAGGCAGTATGATCAGCTTCTTTACCGGCCTGCGCAGCACTCCTCCTCTTGTTCTCACGTCGACTGTTCTGACTATGTTGTCTGGCCCCGGGTAGGTTGAGGTTACGATGCCCCGAGGCCAGAGGTTTCTTGGTAGAGTCCCATCTGCGATGATGACGAGGTCTCCGATGTTGACTGCCTCGCCTCGTCCGTGGGGCTCCCGCCGGTATTGGAGCTCAGGTAAGTACTCCCGCAGCCATCTTGCCCAGAACATATCGGCCAGGCGTTGTGATGTTCGCCAATGGCCGCGTCCGATGAGGTCGTTGTCTGTAAATGTTCCAGGGGGCGCTGCGTGCGCCGAACCACCAAGGAGAAAGTGATTCGGAGTGAGTGCTTCTTCATCCTCAGGATCCACGGAGACGTGAGTGAGAGGGCGGCTGTTGACTGTTTGTTCCACTTCAGCTAGCAGTGTGGTGAGGACTTCTTCAGATGGGCTCCTTTCTGTAAGTACTGTCTTGAGAGCGATCTTGACACTTCTTACAAGTCGCTCCCACGCCCCGCCCATGAAGGGGGCGCTCGGAGGGATGTACCGCCAGTTGATGGATTTCTTGCTGGCGTCCTCTTGAGTGGCTGCGTCGAGAGCGCGTCGCAGCTCCCTGTCGGCTCCCTGTAGATTGGTCCCGTTGTCTGACCATATTTCGGTGGGGCACCCGCGGCGCGCTATGAAACGCCGAAGTGCCATTATTGCGGAGTCAGTGGTCAATGACCCGGCGACCTCTAGGTGTAGAGCACGTGTAGTCAGACACGTGAACAGTGCGACGTATCTCTTCTGAGTGGTCCGCCCTACTGTCACTACGAGCGGACCAAAGTAGTCGACCCCTGTGTATGTAAAAGGTCGTCTGTGATGTCCCAGTCGGCATGCTGGCAGGTCTCCGGTAGGGGGCGCTGGTGGCGTCGCTTTTCTTATGCGACAGGGTAGGCAGCTGTGTATAACCGCCTTGACTGTAGGCCGCTGTCTGATGATCCAGTACCGTTGTCTGCACGCGTTGAGTGTCGTTTCCACGCCAGCATGATGAAGACTTCTATGTATGTGATCTATATATAGGCGGGTGATAGGGTGATTTCCGTCTAATATCACTGGCCTCTTGATTGCATCTTCGACGTCAGCAGCTTGGATGCGTGATCTGAGTGTGATGAGATTGTTTAACAATTCTGTCGATAGGTGGCGCAGTCGGCTATGTGTTGATACTGTCTTGTTGTTTTCGATAGCTGTTATTTCTTCCGAAAATGAGTCTTGTTGCATTTTCTTTATGAGTAGGTACTCGGCGTGACGTAGAAGATCGCCATCCAATGGTAGATATTGTTTTGTATCTCTCGATTTTGCCGGTAGAGGGCGCGACGTACGAGTCTGTTTTTTCTGTTTTTGCCATGCTGCATCTTTCTCTTTGTTTTTTCTCGTACGTTTGTACTGTACTGTTTCCTTTTTCCGCCTGCAGAGTTCGATGAATTGTAACACACGTGCAGTACTTCGGAGTAATCGTTCCCATTTCGAAAATCTGTGTATTTCAGGTAGAGCCTCTTCCAAGTTTACTTGCGACTTGCGTCGAAGTAAGTTAGTCTTCTCTTCGCCCGTGTGTTCTGTGTTGGTAGATGGCGCTACCGGCCATGTTGACGGATGATCGCGTAGGAAGGGGGGCCCGGTGAACCAGCGGTCTATGTCCTGAGGTACGTCGCGAGTGGCGTCGTCCGCGACGTTCAATTTGGTGGGCACCCATCTCCATTCGCTTACTATGCTGTTTTCTTCTATGGCAGCTATTCGGTGAGCCACGTACGGTTTGTAGGTGCGTGCTCCGTTTTTCAACCAGGCGAGTACTGTTCTGCTATCTGTCCAGTAGGTCTTCGATACTGGTTTGACGTCATGTTCGCTTATGACTGCTGCTGACATGCGGCTACCCATCACCGCTGCTTGGAGTTCCAATCTAGGTATCGATGTGATCTTCAATGGTGCCACACGTGCTTTCCCCATGACGAGTGATGTTGTTACTTTTCCATCAGGTGCTGTTATTCGCCAGTAGAGGGCGGCGGCGTAGGCGACTTCACTGGCATCTACGAATACGTGAAGTTCGATCCGCTCAGCTGTGCTGTAGTTGAGGTAGCAGCGGGGTATTCTGATGGCAGCTAGACGTTCCAGATGCGATGTCCATTCTGCCCACTGTTGTTGTAGCTCTTGTTCTATTGGCTGGTCCCATTCAGTACCGCGGCGCCAGACTTCTTGTAGAATCTGCTTGGCTCTCGATGTTATCGGTGCGGCGAGTCCGAGTGGGTCGAATAGAGACATAACTATTCTCAATATATCTCTCTTGGTTGGCTCGGAGTTCTTTACTATATTTGTTGGCAACCTTGCCAGGTTAAGGTTGAATGCGAGGTTGTCTGTGGCGCACTCCCAGATGAGGCCGAGTACTCGTTCTGTGTTCAAGTTGCTATGTAGATCTATTTTCTGTTTCTTGTTTCCCTCATGGCTCAGTGCCTGAAGTACTGTAGGTGAGTTCGATGCCCATTGTCTGAGTTCGTAGTGCGCTTCGCTGTGTATTCTTCGAACATCTGTTGCTGTCTGTATCGCTTCTTCAATGGTGGAGAAGCTCTGGAGGTAGTCGTCGACGTAATGGTTTCGTTCTATAGCTCGGTGTGCTGCGGGATGCGTATCTTGATAGCGGTCTGCGTTGATGTTTTTGACGTAGATAGCTGTTGATGGTGATGACGTCGCTCCGAAGATTAGTGACGTCATTCGGTATTCTGTGACGTCACTGTCCCCTCTCTCCTCGCCCCTCCATAGGTAGCGAAGTGCGTCTCTGTCTTCTGTCCTGATCTTGACCTGCATGAACATCTCGGCTATGTCGGCTGTGACTGCTATGGGGTGTTGGCGGAACCTCATAACAACTCCGGGAAGTGACTGTAGCAGGTCGGGACCGGTGAGCAGGTGATCGTTGAGTGATACATTTCTTGTCTTCGCAGCAGCATCGTGAACCACACGTACTTTGTCCGGCTTCATGGGGTTGATGACCGGGAAATGTGGTAGGTACCACGTTCTATTTTCTGTAGACTGTTTCGGCGCGATCTCGGCGTAACCCTTCTCGACGAGTGCTGCCATCTGTAGGTTGTATTTTTCTTTCAATGCAGGGTTCTTGTCTATTTTCTTTTCTGTATTATTCAGCCTCTTGAGAGCGTTTTCTCTGTTGTTCGGCATGTTGACGTTCTGGCTCTTCCACAGTAGTGCTGTCTCGTATCTGCCGTCTTCACGTTGTCGAGTGTGTTCACGAAGTATGGCGAGTGCTCGTTGCTCGGGGTCATTCTGTGGTCTCTTCGGCTCTATAGTGAGAGATTCTATTGCGAAGTATTGCTTGAGTTGCTCGTTCATATCCTCTTCTTGTTGTTTGAGGTGATTTACTTGGTGCAGCTGACGACCCAGAGTACGTTTGCGTGAACCGTGTAGAACCCACCCGAGTGGCGTGAGGGATGCCACCGGTTGGTGGCGCTTGCCTTGGCGAACTTCTGTGGCTAATAGCAGGTGCCAGTTGTCTTGACCGATGAGTATGCCGGGTGTCCCCCGGTTATACTTTAACTGTGATGCGATGTCTTCTAGGTGTTCGCATTTGCTGATATCGATGTCTGCTATCTTCTGTGGCGTTATGTGTAGGCCATTGATGGTGTGAGCTTGAATGTTGTGGTCTCCCGCCGTTCCTCGAATAGTGAGTGAGACGCGTCTTGACCTCGTAGCTTCGACTTCTGTCTTGCCGACTGCTTCTATACGGAGTGGTTCCGATTTTCCTTTGATGCCTGCTCGTCGTGTGATGTCGTCATCGATGAGTGTTACCGTAGATCCGTCGTCTAGTAAGGCAAAGGTGTCTATTTTGCCCTTCGGTCCCGATACTCGTACTGGCAGAATCTTCAAGTAGGATCTTGACTCGACGGCTGCTGACCAGATGTTTGTGACGACATCATTCTTTTCGGCTTCTGTTGTCTTCTGTTGGAAGTGGAGTAGCTTGTGATGAGTACGTTCGCATCCGTTTACTTCACACTTCTTGGCTTGACATTGATGTGCTCTTGACTTGTGTTTCAGGCATCGAAAGCATAGGTATTTCGATTTGGCTAGCTCCCATCTGACGTTGATATCTGCATCTGTGATCTGTTTGCAATCTGCTGCTGTATGGCCGTGTTTTTCACACACTGGACATGTTGTTTCATCTTGTTTGCTCACTGCATATGTTTTCTGTTTTCTTGCTAGTGGTGCTCGTGCTGTTTTCTGTTCGATGTCTGTATAGCGCGACACGGGTTCTGGTTGCGCATAAGGACTGCATTTCTCCGCTTCCTTTTCTAAAAATCTTCTCAGCTTGAGTAAGTCGGCTTCATCCGTTTGATCTGCTGAGCTGAAGTCGAACCATCTATATCTCATTTGAGGTGAGAATTTGTCAATGACTGCCCTGGTGACTTCCGGGTTGTAGAGATAGTATATCTTCTTCAATGCTTGCAATGTGGCTACTATGTTCGAGACTTTCGTGGAGAACACGCAGATGTCTCTTGCTGTATCTGTGAGGCGTGGTAGTGTGCGTAGGCGTTCTAACTCGGCGAGCGCGATCGCGTCTGGCTTGCCGAAGCGAGTTTCCAGCGCTTTGATGACGTCATCGGCTCTGGAACTGTGAATAAGTAGACTTTCAACTGCTTCTTTGGCGTGACCGCGGAGACTTCGACGGAGACGCGTGATGTTGTCTATTTCTGTGTAGAGCTTCGATGTTTCGGTGTACGCCGCCTTGAAGGAGAGCCACTCTTGATAGGCCCCGCTGTAGACTGGTAGATCGGTGTATCGATGCGGCAACTGTTGACTGTTTGATTTCGCTGCGAGCGCGATGGCAGATGCGAGTTGTGATAAATCGATCTGCTGAGAGGGCGCCACCGTCGGTTGAGGCGCTGCTGCTTCTGTTGGCTGTGGTGCGACGATAGGCTGGATCAATGTTGCTGCTGGCTCGACGTGGTAGGGTCTGTTGTCGATGGCTAGGAGCGGTTGATCGTTGGACTTCACCCATTCAGCGACCCGATGTGCTGTTGCTTGCTCTGACACGACGGTGTCGTCATCTGTTTCGGAATCTGCTTCCGCCTCTAGGGATACTAGACGCGCGGCCGCATACTCCATCTGTAGGCGGACGAGTTCCGCTCTGGCGGCTGCCAGCTTCTTGGTTCGTTCTCCTGTCTTCTTCTTCGAGCGCTTGGTGCTCTCTGGAGGTATCGCAGCCTTGGCTGGATCTTCATCGGCCGCTCCGGGTTCTGTGGACGGCAGTCCTGTGGTCGCCATCCCTCCTGTAGTGGTGGTCCCCTCTGTAGTGGTGGTTTCCCCCGTGGTGATGGTTTCCCCCGTCGCGGTCGTGGCTGTATGTTCTGTGGGCGTCTGTTCGGTTTCCGACGTCAGAACGCTATTGGATGCGTCTGATGCCAGATTTTGCCGCCCGCTGGTAGACCTGGTAACTGGCATGATTTCTTTCTTCTGCGTGGACTGTATTTAGGCAGCTATTCTTCACGGTAAACAGCTATTCTTCACTGTAAACAGCTATTCTTCACTGTAAACAGCTATTCTTCACTGTAAACAGCTATTCTTCACTGTAAACAGCTATTCTTCACTCGCTGATCCAATATTCGGCTCGATACGACCAAAATGTACACGCCGCACTTTCTATAGGGACTGTATACGGCGTGTACTGGAGGTCGGGCTTCTAAGCTTGAATAAAAACACGCCAGTTTTCTTCTATATAGGTCTTCTTGATGCTTGCCTTGGGTATTGCTCTGCTTTGTTTCTATTTTCTATGTGCTGGATCGGAAGCAATCGAAGCATGCTGTACGCCCCGAGGCGTCTATCTTTATCCCCCAACGGTGGGTCCCTACACGTTAACGTAGACAGCGAGTTGCCTCGCCACCGTCCGCCAATCAGAGGCGAGCTGTGACTTAGCAACCCGCTGTCTCAGTGTGCGAGCGAGAACTAAAATGCGCGAAAGAGATACTATCTATTCTAATTGACCAATCAGAGCATTACCCAAATTAAACAAAAAACTATAAATCATTTATTTCTATAAAATATTTTCACAATAAATCTATTACCTATAATTATTATTTACAATCTAATTACTATTTACAAACACTATATATCTTGCGCCGTACAGTACCTATTATTTATTAAACCAGGTTTTTGGGTCATTTTGAACAAATAAATTCATCGATAAACTGAGATAGATTTTCTAATACGAATTGAATAAGAGTAATCGCTATTAGGAACTATCTGAGGTGGTTGAGCTTAAAGGCACCGGGGGAAGTTTGACAGAGGCGGGCCAACGCGGCGGCAACGAAGATCTCATCAATAAATCACTGGGGCTTCAACCCTCAAACTAAAAGACTGCATTTTATCTGTCACTTGTCTCCGCAGACTAGCTCGACAAATTGATGAAAACGGATTACTAGCTACTAACAAAATAAAAAGCCCTTTTTAGACAAATAAAAATACTTTCCTCATATCTCAGACAAATAAAAAAGGTTATAGGTACAGTAGATGAAGTAAAGTAAAAAAAAACAGTACATACAAGCATTCATACAGATATATGTGTATCAAAACTGTGGTTGCCACCAGGTTGCGGTCGGGGCGGTCAACGTCTGATATAAATCTGTGTTTATTAGAATACATCCAAAGATTTTCCTAACCTTCAACCTCTTGATTGAGTTTTATGTTCTTATTGCATTATTTTATGGATTTCAGAAATTGTCGATTTCCTATCCGATCGATAATATTTATATAATCAATAATAATTATTACTTTATCTTAGGACACATTTCGCAGATGGTCACATTGAAAAAGAAACCGAAACCAAAAGAGTCATGTTGCTACAAATTAGCATGACTAGCTATATTTCACTGATCATGTGTATAAGCTTGGCGATACAGTTGAACACTATGTGATATATCCATTTATGTATGGATTCCAACTATAAGGTTTGTAGGCATCTTTTTATGACGATCTGCGAGAACTGGACACTGGGTATAAATGCCCGTGGTAGTTATAGGTATGGCAGTAACTGAAATTAGAAATAAATAAAGATATAACACAATATATTTGAATAATTTTCTGGAGCCAATTTTCTTTACTATTTTGAGCTCACCCTAAATAGCGGTTACATCGGTGGTTTACCTACTTGATTAGGACTAAATTCCCTATCACTAACTACACATCATCACGTTCTTGAGTGTACGTACATAGGGTATTTATAAAATATTTTACGGGAATCTTCTAATAAAAATAACTTTGTATGGTAGTGTCTAGGCTTCTGTAATTTTGTAGGATAAGTGGGCAAAAGTGTTATCTGTCAAAATTGAAAAAAATGAGATTTTACATAAACAAGGTTCTAATTAGTGATATATTGTCCTAGAAGCTAGTAAAATAGACATTTATTTACATTATTTATAGAGTTGCATACACACGTTAAAAACTTTGAGCTTTAGTTGATAAATAGATGTAAATATCTAAAATTTTAAAATGTCTATTACCACATTAGGACTATCCGCAGTGTTCGGGCTAAAATACCCAAAAATAATCACCCGTAAAGGTATATAATTATTTGTTTATTTTCCTAAATTTATGTTACCATAGTATTATACGTAAGTAATCGTTTGAATCAAATTAAGCTCCTAAAACTACCTACACATTCAAAACAAACTAAGAATCATAAAATTATCTGTTTTATTAATAACTCAAATCGCAATTACTGATATTCTATTAATTTTGAAGGTAGTTTTGGAACGATCTTCCCACTCGCGAAATTTTAATAAGTAGGTACCTATCACCAAAGATTCTCATTATTTTTACTATTGACTTTAAATTCACAGGTAACCTCCATAGATCTGCACCTTTTGATATTTGATAAGCATATAAATAATGTTGAATCGAGAGTTGGAGTTGAGGAGTAGAAGTCGAAATCAAATACAACATTAATTAACAATATTCTGGCACATATTTTATTCAAATTTTCATTAAGATATTTTGTTAATTTGTTATACGTTATTATTTTTTTCAAACACCGATATAGTACCTGTTATATTTTAATATAGGTACTTGTTTGTTGTTCCCTGGTTCTTGGTGGTTGGTAGGGTACTTTATAATACTCAGGGTACCTGCTGAAGGTCATATTTTTTGGCAACGGTAGTTTAGAGCCAGTTCCTTGTTGGCTTTGTCTGCTTACCACATTCGGCCACATCATCACTTACCATTGTGCGATTGTGATCAAACACATAACTATACTACGTTAGTAGGTATATACTATTATTTATCACGTACATATACGTACATGCTTACATTACCATTTATTCATTTTCACATTTTCTTATTTACGATTAGTATCTTAAAACCTATCAAAAATAATTTAGTTAAGTTAGGAGATAAAATCTGACCTCATGAATGAAGACTAATTAGGTTTAAAATAATTTTCTATTTCTTGCAAAGTTTTATCTTTAGTTTCAGGTAAATATTTGTACAAAATAAATGTGAATAACGAAGCCGCAATTCCATAAAACAGAAAAGCTCCATGCAGACCAAATGATTTGAAAATATACGGAGATACCTTTAAAATAGTTGCCATGAGCGATTCAGAAAATAATGTAACAATTAATAAACATGCAGTTTTATACTTTAAAGGTGTCAACTCACCGAATATAGGACTTGTTATAATCATGGGACCACAACTTATGGAAATTGAAAACAACGTTAGAAGAAAAATAGATAAGTATTCATTCTCATGAATGATACAAATTTTGACCAGATATAAGTACAATGACATAGTAAACAATAACACAATTCCCATAATAGAAGTAACAAGTATCATAATTCTTCTTTTAAAAAACCTTATTAAAACACAACCCATTTGCATACCTAATATAGTTACTCCTTCCAGTATGAGAACATCTACATATGCCGTAGACTCACTATTTGTTAATTTATTAATAATCTGTATTGAATACATACTAAAAACTAATTTACCCGAGAAATGATATAAAGCTAACATTGACATAGATAACAGCAACGGTTTATAAAATGCCTTAGTGACCATGGTCTTTCTAATATAAACTAAGCGATCTTTAAATGAAGATCCATTTTGATCGTCCCTGGATTTGAAATATTCTTTTTGGGATTTTATAAGGGTTTCTAGCTCCTTCTCTGAACTATCGTCGGTTCCCTTCAGCCAACGATGTGACACTGCACAATCGTGGTAGCGTCCTTTCATGGCCAGCCAATAAGGTGACTCTGGCCAATTCACTGCAGTGGAAGTATACGCACATAAAATAAAAGCCACAATGCCGATATTCCTCCAGTTAGAAAAGATACCTGTAGCATTTGCAACCCAAACACCTATGTGAAACATTGAAGAATGTATTGACAAGAACAAGCCTCGGTATTTCGGCGAGGTATATTCTGTATTGATGGTAACCAAGAGCGTCATGTTACTAGCCAGAAGCATTCCTTGCATTATTTCACTGATCAGGAGGTGCATCGGGCTGGTGCTGCAAAAGAACACGACGTACGCCACTAATGTGTTGATACAGACAATTATGAAAGGTATCTTTCTACCGACGATTTGTGAAAACACTGGTATTATGAACACCCATGGTAGCGCACTGTAGCCGTGCACAGAACCTGAAAAGAGAATAATTGTAAGGTATATTTACCGTTTCCGTTTAAATGCGTTCTTAATCGGTAGTTTTTATGACATTAATAAAATCGTACCAAACCATGATGCCATTTCATCGCTGATGGCAGCTGTGGAGTTGGCTTCCTTTCTTATTTGATGGATGAATATCGTGGGTGCCCCAAAACATAAGCCGAGAACCATGTAAATGGACCATGCTCCAGAACAAACGTGCAGCTGAAATAATAAAAAAAAATTATGAAATGTTATTCAATTACATATTTTTGTTAAAACAAGTATTTGGTTTGCTTGGCTATTACTGGCTATTACTCCTTGCATTTTATGTATTCTTATTTCACTCTATATAACATGACTTATTTTACGCTGTTGTATATATTATAAACCTATTAAAAGATCATTACCATTTAATGATCCATGAATATAAAAACATCGAGCTATGGAGGTGTTATCAAACTTTAAATATGGTAATAGTATTGTTATTTAAATGCTTAGATATTAGTTAATCATTTATACCCAAACACTTTAAACATATACACACACACATTAGTACCGTAAACATTTATTTGTTGAGCTGGCCCCCGCGGTTTCACCCGCATCCCCCTGATCTATATCTAATCTTTTACCGTGATTAAAAGGATCCTATGTTTTAGTGTAATAAGATAATATATATGTATATTTTTTTATATTCGATAGGCTTATGTCTCACCATGGTAAGTGATGATGTGGCCGAAGATGGTAAGTACACAAAGCCTAGATGGGAACTGGCTCTCAAGTGCAGCTGTCGGAACACACCGATAGGTGTTTCGCGACAGATTTTCAACTTGAGGGTGGTAGCCAGCCAGTCTGGTACTACAAAGTACCCTACCACCGTGCTATGGTTTTCTCACGATGTTTTCCTTCACCGAAAGCTCAAGCTCATTGTAGGATTCGAACCCACGACCTTCGCCGCGGTATTCGACGTCACTTACCACTGAGCTATCATCGCCTTATGATCAGCCTGCCAAGTTTCCTCGTAATTTAGTAATAGTTTAGTTAAGTTATAGTTTATACGTGATTAAGTAACAAACATACAAACATCTAAATAGTCACATTTATAATATTATCAATATTTATAATAAATAATTACAAATAGCTCGTATCAACTTCAACTTACAACATCACTTCAAATTTCTACGTAATATTATTAATAATATTGTACTTACTTATTTATTTTATTGCTCCAAAATATAATTAATAATACTTATGTTAGACAATGGATTGTAATTACTTATTTTCCTTAAGTTATGTGAAATGTTTAGTTTAGCTTATCATGGGACTGTCATAACCTTGTAGATAAAAGTCCCAAAATAATAAGAAAATTCAAATTGTTCACGTTGAAAATGAATTGTGCGTTACTAAAAGTTTGAAAACTTATTTATTAGTTTGATAGTGGTTTGATATGATTAAAAAAGTTGTTAATGACAATAATTAATTATGATGGATAGAAGCGCCGAATTTTAGAAGAACACATTGCGTCGTCCCCAAGTTAGTGACTTTTAAACTTATGGTAATTACTTCATCAACATCATCATCATCTCAGCCGAAAGACGTCCACTGCTGGTCATAGGCCTCCCACAAACTTTTCCACAACGACCGGTCATGTGCTGCTCGCATCCAGCGGCTTCCCGCGACCCTCACCAGGTCGTCAGTCCACCTTGTGGGTGGCCTGCCCACGCTGCGTCTTCCGGTGCGTGGTAATTACTTAAATTTAGAATACCTGTCTTAGAAGTGGTCTCCAGGATATCCTCACGTTCACACTATCACCATCGGTGTCATTGGTACTAACTTCATTATAATTACAATTTTCCATGTTTGCCCATCAATTGTTATCGACTACACTCATTAGGGTTTGATCAACTCCTTTCGCCGTGTCAACACGTGGGTGAATGTGGGTGAATGTGGGACAGCAAATTATCTACATTTATTTACATGTATTAAGTTTATGTAAATAAAATAATCATTAAATTAATTTTACGAGAGCACTATTCCATTTGATTCTTACACAAGTATGGCGTTTGAAATATGAGAATTCTACATTATTTGCTGATGAGGAGATATAATATGTCGTAATGAATAGCTATTGAAATGTGACCAGTATTTCCGCAGTTAAATGAATAGTCTTGATTTAAATAACTTACATGTCCTCTTGTATTATATGATATCCATCCATGTAATAAATATGTGAAAATTATTGTACATAGACAATGAAATATTCAGCTTTTTAGTAGTCCTTGGCAGCATCTGGAAGTAAAATTTGCTTTATTATTTTTAGAACATACGATTACTTTAGGTACACAATTTGGCCATGGCCAAAATACATTTAGACCGGAATTTACAAAATTAATCGATTAAGTATTTCTTGGGTTTATCCATTACAAACAAACATACACATAGCTTGATACAGCTGTTTCTGCCTGACGTCAAGTCCCCACAGAACTATGTCATTGACCTTTCATTGTACGACCTTTGCTAAATATACAAGTATATTAGTATATACCTAGGTAGGTACTCGTATATAAGAAACTTTTTTATAGTTAACTAGCTGTCCCCCGCAGTTTCACCCGCCTTCCCGTGGGATCCGCGTCCCCGTGGGATCTAGCGGTATAAAAAATAGATAACAACCTATTCTCAGACCTACTGAATATACATATAAAATTTCATCAAAATCAGTCAAGCCGTTTCGGAGGAGTATAGTAAATAAAACTGTGACATGTGTGACAATTTTATATATTAAAAGAGATAGATTCAATTGTCCTTAACATGATGTTACAAAACGAAATAATATGAAATTATAGATTCAAACTATAAATAGCTGACAGCAGTTTTTGCAAAATTAAAATACATTCTATATGTTGGTGGTTTTGCCCATAAGCAAAATATCAATGAGTACCTATTTAATTTTTACAAATTTTCGTGGAAAGCTTCCACCCAACATTTAAGGGCATTGAAGTTTTTAGTCAAAAGTCGTCATCATGTTAGCCAGAAGACGTCCACTGCTGGACAAAAGCCTCCCCAAGGATCTCCACGATGGCCGGTCTTGTGGTACCCGCATCCAATGTCTTCCCGCGACCCTCACAAGATCGTCGGTCCACCGTGCTATGTCTCATCGCCCGTTCTACGAGCTATGTAGTCAAAATTCAAAGTCCTAAGAATTATACTATTACTATTTTTAGATATTCCTAAGTATACTGTTTACTCACCAAGATCCGAGAGAATGATCACAAAAGGGATATAATTAATACTGCAAATAAATATTTAACTTATGGTATACCTACGTTTTCGCAGCTTGCAAATCGATTCTTTCCAACGAAAGTAATAAATATCGATAATGCCGTATATAAATGGTTTGATTCATGTATTATGTTTACCGTACTTTCTTGTCGATTGCCTTGTTATTCTTCTTTGTTTATTGAGCGGAGAGAATTCATATCGGTATATAATTATATGGATACATGGAAATGGCATATAGGTGTATATTCAATACCCGTTGGGTTTGTAAAGATGATCAATTTTTACGATAGACCGACTCTGAAATTCAACTTGACTTGAATAAAATAATGTTTGATAGGTAAATATTTTAATTTTCTCTTTTTTCCATAGAAAATAACTCTAACATTGGTTTCGAAAATATTTTATCTCAAATTATTAACCTACATTATTATTACTTTAATACTTTATTGATAAATTAAGCTTGCTGTTAGTAAACTTCCTAACACTAACAATTCATGCTGTCTGTCTATTGTGTAGGTATGACCAATAAAAATATGATTGGATTTTTGTATCCATCATCATTATATTGATATGTGAAGAAAAATCTTTTTACTAAAATGTACGTGGACGGAGGAGTATGAAATTTGGCACAGTTAAGTTTATATGAAGTAGGAGTGCAAAAAGCTAATATTTTTATGTAAGACTAGCTGTTCTCCGCTGTTTCACCCGCGTTCCCGTGGGATCTTATCGGGATAAAAAGTATCCTATGTGCTTTTCCAGATTATAATCTATCTCTGTGCCAAATTTCATCCAGATCCGTTCAGCCGTTCTCACACACACACGCACATAGACACACACACAGACACATATATATTATAAACCTACAATAATTATCCCCCTCTGTATGTCAATTGTTTTTTTTATTGACAGTTACACGAGCTTTAGTGTTAGACTTTTTCGTACAAAGATATGGTCGAATTTCGATCAGTAGGCGAATATTTTAAATTTGTCACAGCCAAAGTTAAACAAGACAGATTCGTTCATTCATTTTAAGCTGGCATTCAGTTGACTGCCTCGGTCTGTGTCGTTAACAGACTGAACTAGGATCACTCAAAGACTTATGCCTTACGCCAACGCCAAAAATAAATGTGCCTAATTATATTATTATTGATTATATTATATTGTCCATAAAATTGATAACTAAACTGGTGGCTATAAACATTATAGGGCTATCTCAGCAAGCACCAAACAGCGACGACACCATATCATCACAAAATAAATAGGTACACAGAACGTCGCTACAAAATGTTTGATAGCATAATTTATTTACTTAATTAGAAACGTATACCAAAAAATATTAATTAACTACTTGTTACAAACAGACGCATTTAGACAACATCAAAAATAAACTTTTTGGTACATTAAAATACTGATATCCCGTGGTTTACCAATAATTTATTTCAATAATGGATTTCTCATTAAATAATTAAGTTATTACCTACTCTAAATTAATAATAAATATTTTGATTGTACAATCAAATCACTTAAACATATGTAGACAATAATATAGGTACTTACTTAAACATCAAGAAATTCATCAATCAATTCAAAATCATAACTAAATAGTAAATAATCACCCAAATAGTAGTAAGAGCGATCATGCTTTGTCCAGTAACAAAATATTTGACCAGCCAAGAGTTTGACTATAGTGCCAATACAAACACCAATTTACATTAAACTAATTCAAATAAACATTATTTGAAAAATAAAGCCAAAAAACCAGTCAAGTGTGTTGTGCTAGTTGACCTAATTTGATAGCTATAAAGTTACTGTATATACCTACATATCTGGCAACGTTTTGGACAATTAGTTTGGAGTCCGGAGTTTATTAATATAAATGTATGTTTTTTTATTTTTTACCTGTCAAAGTATGTAATTCTATATTTAACTTTCACATATAAATACAAATAATAACAGACAATCAAAAAAGTCGTTATCAGGCAACGTACCCAGAATGCTGGCAACATTGCCACGTTGGATGCCAATTATATATACTCATACATAAAATAGACTTCATTATAGAATTAATAATAATATATTTCTACATATGGCCATCCCAAACTAAGCAGAGCTGTATTATCGAAACAAAATTACAGAATACTAGTTACATAATATAATTTTTAAATACATTCAGACATGTCTGCCCTGGTGGAAATCGAAACCACGACCGGCGGTAAGACAGGTAGTGTTTTTACCAAGCATGCTACCGGGCCTGTAGTAGGTATTTGAGGCCCGTCGTATTGCGTTGAAGTCGTCACAAGGAGATTTGACTACCGTAGACGTACTGAGGACGAGCTTGTTTTTATCCAAAGTATAGTATAAATTACTTATTAAAAATAAAATACTTAATGTTACTCGAGATGCAAACCAAATATCTCACCTAAATTAACTCTATGTTAGTTTCGTCTGGGCTAAAAATAAGATACTAATTGAGTTCTTATTAGTGCAGTAAGCAGGGAGTGTTTAGACTGGAGTGTTTTTAGGTAAAATTACACGATATTTTAAGACTTCAAAATCGTTTTTATTTTATTGTATGTACGTAAGTAATATTTGTATTATCACCGACGCTTCAGTGTCGATGAAAATATAATTCATAGACGAATAGTGACACGTAAAATAATATTGTCTGTCAAGGTCCATTTTATAAGTGAACAAATACAGCATCGTAACAAAAAAAAATTAAGGGTAAGTGGCACCATCTCGCTTTGCGGAATTATTTACAGATAACGGTCAAAATTTATAGGGGATTTAGTTACATTTTGACACTTTTGAATGTTAAAGTTCACATTTCGTAGGCACCTACTGCTACTTAGTCGATTTTAAAGAGTTTTGAGCTCTGCACACGCCATGAGTGAGCTCTTGGGTTTATTCGTCAGTCCTGATCGTTATCCTATATGTTATGTATATGATACATTGATCCTTACCATAATAAATACTTATTCTAGCGATTGAAATCGGTTTTATTACTACATTTCTTTTTTGTACTTAGGTACATAGGTACGTTATAAATTGCTAGCTGTCCCCCGCGGTTTCACCCGCGTTCCCGAGGGGTTGAATAATACGTATCAGGAGTCTACCCGCTTAATTTCAGGTTTGTAGCATTATACTTTTTGAGATTTCGTGATCCATCAGCGAGTGGTATTTCGCTTTTATATGTATACTAGCTGTCTACCGCGGTTTCCCCCGCGTTCCCGTGGGATCTTATGTTTTCCCAGGATAAAATTACGTATCCTATATTTTATTACAAGATAAGATCCACCTGTGCGCCAAGTTTTATCAAGGTGGGAGTAGTAGTATCGGAAATTAGCCTGAACAAACATCGTGACACGATGGTATAGGTAAAGATATACAAGATTACTCACTTTCCATACTTCCACAATCGATAGGTACATATATTATAATAACTTTTACATATTTTCACCGATGATATTCACAACACTAACACAGTTATTCAGTCCAATTGTAAATACGTGACAATCTTGGACAAACTATATCACTAGTCATGCAGATCAATTGTTTGATTGTTTGTTACACACGCTCTAACCAATTTAGAGTAGTCGATTGGCTTCTGTCACAGAATGAACAATTCAATGTTTCGAGTCGGCATAATATTGTGCACAATATTATTCTTAGCCTCGCATTTCTCTGACATCCGCAGTCTGACCGCCGCCGGCGCCCGCCGTAAACATACCCACGCTTCAGTATCAAATTGACGTTCCTAAAATTAAATAATATATTATTATATGATTATTAGATCGGATTCCGAATATGATTATTTTTGGACATGTGGTTTTCACTTATAACTTGTGATTTGCACTACATGAAATTTTTGATGTAGTATAATTCATATATGAAAATATTTTTGTAATGAGTAGTACCTACCCAACGATTTCGCAAAATTGTAACGATAAAGTTACGTCATTTTAAATGTTTAATTTCATAAAAAAAATTACTTACTCAATTTGTGAATTTAACTCCCAGTTGACCATTCGGCTCTTTTTATTAATTCAAAACGTCGCTCTTTATTACACGAATCTACGATCGAGCGTCGCACTTTTAAAAAAATAAATTTGATGCTATGAAATGTCTGCGAGCAACCGCAAAATCACCGAAGCGACCTTATCTCCGCGACCAATTCCTCTGAGGACGTCGATTTCCTTACTTTCCGTCACAAACGTTCCCAACATTAATGTTAGATTCGAGAAACAGGAAATCTGTACCCGGCCAATTGGTGTGCTCGCCGAATGGATAATAGGAATGGATATTAATACCTATAGATGAAATACACACAATACCATGACTTCCTTACTCCTCTGTGCCATCGCGACAATCGGGTATAAAAACAAAGCTTACAAAACTTATAGATGCATATATCTTTCAAGTAAGTAGGCACATACATTGTGCGTAATATGTATATTGTATAGATTTATATACTACCTACTTATCTACGCTCTCTGAAATAATGAAAAATCTTGACAAACACGAAGAATCAATTTGCGATATTTTTTTTTTTTTAACCGCAGCCTATAGACATTAGCAATAGGTACCAGGGGATTGCCTATGTGTATGCATTAAAGCCAAGTGGCTCCCAATTGCCTGAATACATCAACAGGTGCTTGGCGCCAGATTTTCAACTTGAGGGTGGTAGCCAGCCAGTCGAGTACTACAAAGTACTCTACCACCGTGGTTTTTTTTTTTTTTTTATTCTGGATAGGCTTGTGTTTGCACACAATCTCACCATGGTAAGTGATGATGTGGCCGAAGATGGTAAGCACACAAAGCCTAGATGGGAACTGGCTATCAAGTGCAGCTGTCGGAACACACCGATAGGTGTTTTGGCGACAGATTTTCAACTTGAGGGTGGTAGCCAGCCAGTCGGGTACTACAAAGTACCCTACCACCGTGCACAAGCACCTGTTTGTGTGTTCCGGCATTTGCACTTGAGAGCCAGTTCGCCTTTAAGGCATTGTAATAGGGTGTACAACACATTAGCAATCCCCTGGTATTGCCAATGTCAATAGGCGACGGTTGTCACTTACCATCAGGTGACCCGCCTGCCTCGTTGACACTTGTGACATAAAAAAAAAAAACTACCACTGAGCTATCATCACCTCAATGTTGAATACAATGTTGATAGTAATTTTTAATTACACCCAGTTCCTTAGCATTCATTTGAGAATATTGTGTTGGATACAGCAACGAGTTAACTTTTATTTGAGACTTCATTGTGAGATATAATAAATACAGCTGAATATAAATATATTTAGGTACCTTGGGAAAGGTATTTGTCCAGCTGTGGATGTGGACGTCTTCCAGCTGGCATGATTATGATGAAACATATTTCAAACAATCTGCAATCAAATATGAGCTAGGTACGTAATTCGGAGCATAGCACTGATGGTAATAATTCTACTTATTGAAAGAAAAACAATGACAAGGTACTTAGGTACCTAATTTAAATATTCCCAATTCTACATACATGGTTAGTGACAAATTCAATTTGCTAGAAATCCGAAAAAAAACAGTTGTTCTATTCAAAAGTTTTTATACCTTAACAAAAATGTATGAATAAACAGTATTTTGGAACGAAGTTCTTGTACGCGGCTTACAGTAGAGTGAACTGATTGAAATCGTCACGTAAGAAAAACAGCGTTATGTCATGTACCAGAATCTTAGAAATTTAATGGAGTAATTTTACAAAGGTAAACTCATACATAGCCCGTAGCGGGTCGTATTTTCAGTGCACTTGTCCGTCTTCGCTACGATGTGTCGTAGCTACGAGTTCACAGATACGATGACTCCTTTTATGTTCTGGTTACCTGGTACTTTTCAGTCAATGATTTGATTTAAAATAAAAAGCAAAACAAATTACCATATAGCTCGAGCGGCATATTTGGGAATTCTATGCGGCGAAGAGGAGTACCTACACTGGAACAGCTTCTTTGTTTTAAAGTTGTGATCGAATCTACGCTGAAAATCATCTAACAAGAGTTAAAAAATAATTGACGTCATCAACGTAGGTCATTACAATAAACAATAGATTGATGACGTCACTAATTAGATTCTTAAAAAGATAATAAAATTTTAATTTTGTCAAAAGCCGATTTAATTCAAACTTTTTTAATATCTATATATATTTTTTGTCTTATGTTAACTGTGAAAGCATGTCAAGGTTACGAAATACCCCTGAAAATCATTTAAGAGTTGAAGAAAATTTAAAATTTAAGACTACAATTTACAAAATTATGAAGTAACAAACTCTGTCTGCACAAACATCTTTCACTCGCGTGTTTGGAGATAAAGTTTCTGAATTAATTTGCCAAATAACGTCGAAACACGAGATTTAAACTTGCCATCCAACTTCGCTTGTTAAATGTTAATTGTTATCAAACGGAATACATTATTATACGCTCTTTTGGGGAAGGAATATTGATTACTGTCATAAGAAATTATATTTACCAACATGATTTGTCCAGTAAATAAATATATAGATTCATACTCGATCAACAAAAACCCAAAAGTTAAAGGTTCTATACATATACAATGTTTATTTTCAAAACTAGATCAAACGAAATGTGCGGATGTAAGACAAAAAATTATCGATAAAAATTGGAAAAAAAAGTTGATTATGTTTGCAATCTCAAAAACCAACGCACTTTAATTTTTATTTTAAATGAAAACCTCACCTTTTGGTTTTTTCATTCTTTCTTTTTAAATATCAGTATTCATAAATAGGTATTTACATATAAAAAGACTTGTCCTTACTGACTGGCTGACCTATTAACGCACATCCTAAACCACTGGGTTTGGTTTCTATTATCAGGTAAGCTTCTACTAAAAATTTATTTTTAAAAGAAGCCTAAAACCGCGGTGCAAAAAGCAGCATTAGATATTATTGAGTAATCTTACCTTTCAAATATTACACTCAAAGTTATTAATTTCCATAGCTTCCTTAGTAAAGCTGCATGTTCTGGTAATCAACTAAATGTATGAACATCAAAAGATGCTCCTATACTAACTGCAGACTGGCTATCACTTAGTTTTCGTATTATTTAATATCATTGACTTACTTACTTGGATACTTTATATGAGGTTTTAGCAAAATAGTTTCTGTATTGGTGCCGATAGGCATGAGTAATTGGAATTTTGCCTATATTCTAGAAAAAAAAACTATCACTAACCAGTGTATAAAACATCTAAAAATATACTCGAACATTGTAAACTTAATTATTTTCGACAATGATTAGATCTATTGATGGAGTAGGTATATTTATGACGTCACAGGTCAGTATTTCAAACGAAAGTCCATAATATAAACTATCGTTTTCACATTTAATATTAAAATGGAGCTGATTTTATATGTCACTAGTCAAAGTCAAAATATTTATTGCATAACTTTGAATACCTACTGAAATATGTAGGTTTGTTCCTACCACAAGTAGAACATTCCTTCAAAAGGCAAGGCTATTAAAACAATTAGGTATATTAAATGATGTAAAGATAATATTAGGGCCATAGGTACAGTCCACATTAACTAAAACTCCAACATAATACCAAACATTTTACAACATGCGGTCGTCGGCAGGTGTACATTAAGGGATTACACATCCTACAGACCGACACGGAACGACGCGTAAGGAAATTATCACTCCAAAGTTCGGAGCCACTAAGGTACGCTGTCGGTGCGATATCTGAACTTTAAATATACTATGTTCATGAAGACTTAGGGGTATCGTGTACGTTTCGACTCAACAAGCCAACACATAGCTTTCTAGATCTCTCGGGTCTTGACAATTAAACTTAAGTGATTTATTTATTTATACGAGCATTAACTGTAATATATGTATAAGCATGTATTAACATGTAAATATCATAATTAGATAGTAGAATTTGTATTTCTGATAATGTAAAAGAAAATACACTTAGCCTAACAAAGGTGAGGAGACAATAATTAAGCTACAAACGTGATATACGAGTAGCTAAATAGACATTATCAAAGAATAATACGTCATACGTAATTTTGTAGATGCATGTATATTCTCCGTTAATCAAGACATGATAAGCTGGATAAGTCGAATTCAATTTTAAAACGGATTCATGAGGTCGCATCACTTACTGCAGGAAATGGAATGTCGCCGATTTATTTTAACCGCCACGGCTTGTTCCAAACCATTAACTTTTTCAATCCGAAGATTGCTGTAAAGTGGTTATGATAACCAAGGGTATTAATGACATTTTAATACTTACATACATTTGGGCCATAACTCTATTAAGAAAGATATTATGACTATACGTTTTATTTTTTTCGTTAAAAAATATTTGCAATTCTAACTTAGTTAAATATCAATTTCCACATAAACATTATCTATATTGGTAGATTAGATACATTTATAATAATTGTATACTTCACAGTACATTATGATTTTTAAATAAGACTCATAAAAAGCCGTACCTAAGTGAATTAATGAAAGAATCAGCAAGAAATCACTTTCATACCACTTTCTATAATTCAAACTGAATTTATACACAATAAATATACCTGCCTATACATTCAAAAGGCCAAGACTCAGGCAAATAGTTTCAATGTATTGAAAAGGGATGTGAAAACAGTTTAAGTAGAAAGGATAAGTGTGTTTTCGTAGCATGTGTAGAGAAATTCGACACTCATTCGGCTATTTACAGGCGATGGTGCGATAAGCATTTTCTTTTTCAATACCATCAAAGAGACTGGCCGCCTATTCATGGCCTCAGCCGACAAAATGTAACCCATAAAAGGTCTCGCAAGATTGCAACACTGTTTCCGATTCGCCTCACAAAAACAGTCTAAATCCTATTTTAATGCCGCCTATCTGAACGTTACGTTCGAGTTTTTCATTAATAGATCGCGAAACGAAACATTATCCTTGCCCTCTCGGCTCCCGATGAAGCCTATCAAATCATTAGTCGGCATAGCGACGCGAAACTTCAGCTATTATTCCGGTCGGTTTACGAAACAAGTATTCTAAATTCTTGATTTGGGATTTCATGTGATCGTTACTTTCCACGGTCGGTTTGGCCGGCCAACCCCGCAACGGGACGAAGTATACTCGTTCTTTGGGAGAAATTAAACATCAAGCTACAACAACGGTCCTTAGGTATTATGAACCATAATCCCTTAGGCGAGGAGACGCGCTAATATCCAAAACGCAAATTAAGCGGTCTCGCTTAAAGTGCACCATTTTAACAACACGCAATTTCACCATTCAGCGGTATCAACTTGACAAAGGCAACTCCACAAAGCTCAGCAAATATTCAGTGGTTCTAGTTTGGCAAATAACAACATCGAACCGTGTATTGTATGTGCAGTGTGCACAATAACATACATGCATCAAACTGTGTTGAATCCTGGTAAAGCATCCATTGTTGATTGATTTTGAAAAGATAGTAAAAATATTGCATGAGTCATGTCAAATAAATATTTTGCAGCTTTAAAATTATGTACAGTGCCAAATAATTGCATAAATTCCATGTAGGTACATACAAACAAAAATTAGCCTTAACTAAATTAGCCCTTAATATGAGTGAGTTTGTTGTGTTACGTGTCGGTTCCTATAAATTGTTATGTACAAAAATCGGTGTAGTTCCACATGAACGTCGAAAGCGGCGGAAGCTTTTTCGCTCGTAAATCCAGACGAACGCGGCTCTTCCGCTCCCACGCCCGCTCCCTGATTAAATTCTCCAACATTAGCGCATTCATGGCAAAACATGATATATTCAATGGGATCGCTTAGTCTACGTTCGATTTATTGATGTATTCATACATACGCGTCCAGTTACAACAAGTGTATGTTGTGTTGTCTACATTAGGTATTCGATATGCTATTGATTAGTGTTCATTAATCGATTCTATGTTCATCATTCAGCTCCAATAACGTCAATACACGCGTTACAATATGTAAGTAGGTAATCGGGACTAGTATCTACTTAATATTATTATGTGAATCAGTATTTGTGCATGAGAGTCGCTCGTTCAACCGCAAATCAGCGGTAAATCAGATTTGGGCATCCATTGGTAATTCGTGATTGCAATCAAATTGTCACTTACCAACCTGTTACGTACAAAACAGCGTATGTTCTATATTAATTTGTATGGATTTCGATATTCGATATTTTTACTAAATTTAATTACCTTTAAAAAAATATCTTAAGCCGCATTTTATGATCTAAGACTTATGGGCCTAAACACTGGTGGGAGGAGATTAATTTCCATAAGTGAATGTGAACCTATAATACAACAGTAAAATATGTGACTATAATAAAAACCATACGTTTTTAATACTTTCCGAAAACGACATTCATTGTAAGCAGGTACCTACTTAGTTTCCCATGGGAATTTCCACGCATTATTACAAGACTAATGCGAATATGTAGGATATAGAGATGAAGTTTTATGTATTTACCTCGGCGTTTGTAACTTAACAACTTTTCGATTCCTAAACTTAGAAAATAAGATTGGTCCTCGCGTCTACAGTTAATGGCTTTGTTGTGTACCGGCACCAGTTTGACGGGTAACTCGAATTTCCTACTAGTATATTCCCGTGGTACTTCTCAAAGAACTACACATGTCCTACTTCGTATAGAGTTTACGCCAACTTTAAGTCAATAAAAACACCTGCAATATTTATAGCGAGGCACTTAAATAACAACAAACTATAACAAGGGTCGGTCACAATACAACCTAATTAGTAGGTACCTACGAGTGAAACGCGTAACAATACCATCGATCAAAACACGGAAAAAATATTTGTTAGAAAAATATTGTTCCATCCAAAGATTTGTTCATAACTTTGTTCTGTTATTATTATGACTTGAGGGAAGAAAGTTTTGTCAATAACCAATAATAATCGTTCCATAATATCGTTTCGTGTAAATGATTTCATAAAGTTTGGTCATTTATTTTCATTGCCCAGTTAGCTGTACAGTATTAAATTATGTTAATATTTTTGTTAATATTCAAAATAAACTCTGACAAAATTGCAAACGTGTTTTATTAAACTTGACTCACAGACAGACATGACACGACAATAGAGAAAGGGAAGAGAGCAGCGCCCTCAGTGTTACAATACAGAACATATTAGGTTGCGTTCATAAACTTAACACCCACCTCTGAACGCAAGCCCCATTTTGGCTAAACAATACATATGTTTCTCAGAGGTAGTACCTTTTGTTAGTATATCTGCCAACATTTCACTACCCTTACAATAACAGAATTTTATAACACAATTATTAACATGTTGCTTAAGAAAATGGTGTCTTATATCAATATGCTTAGTTCTAGATAAATAACAGTCACTAGTGGAAAGTCTTATGGCACTTTGATTGTCACTAAAAATGATGAGAGGTTCATCCAGTTTACAGCCAAGCTCTCCACTAAGCTGTCGCAACCATAGCGCCTCCTGGGTGGCTGAAGACATGGCCATGTATTCCGCCTCTGCTGTTGATAGGGCCACTGTCTGCTGTTTGCGTGATGACCATGAAATAGCGCCTCCCTGTAACATAAATATATAACCTGTGCACGATTTGCGGTCGAGCACATCACTTGCCCAGTCTGCATCACAGTATCCCCTGATGCTCACATTACCATCTTTGGTATACATGAGTATAAGATCCTTAGTTCCCTGGAGGTATCTTAGCACTCTTTTTACTGCAAGCCAGTGTTGAATTCCTGGATCATTACAATACTGACTCAATTTATTGACTGCATAGGTAATATCAGGTCGTGTGACTTGTGCCAGATATATCAAGCAGCCCACTGCTTCCCTGTATGGAAAATTGCTATCTTCTTTCTCAGGTTTCTTATCAAATTTAGCATTTACCTCTATTGGTGTGCGTACTGGGTTACACTCAGTCATGCCAAAGCGTTCCAACAATAAGTTAATATACTTCTCTTGATCTATCATAATTGTGCCCACTTCACGGTTTCTTTTTATATTCAAGCCAATACACTGCTGCATCTCACCTAGATCTTTCATACAGAACTCTACCTTTAATTTTTCTTTGAAATCTGTTGCTGTTTTCTTATCATTTGTAAATATCAAGAAGTCATCTACCCATACTGCAATAAATATCATTTTAAACTCATTTACTAAATAATAGATGCATGGATCAATGTTTGACCTTTCTAATCCAATTTTAAGTAGAATATTGTTCAATTTCAGGTTCCACTGACGGCTAGCTTGCTTGAGCCCATAGATTGATTTATGTAGGTGACATACCTGAGTATTTTCTTTATAACATTCTGGTTGTGACATGTATATTTCGGTGTCTATGTCACCCTGTAAAAATGCACTTATGGCATCCATCTGAATCATTTCTAGATCATATTTAGCAGCTAGAGCAAACAAGAATCGAACTGAGGTATATCTTACCACGGGAGCATATACCTCGTCATAGTCATTTCCTTTCCTTTGTGCACACCCTTTGATTACTAATCTTGCTTTAAAACGATTAATTTTTCCTTTCTCATCAGTCTTACTTTTAAATACCCATTTGCATGGCAAGGCTCTTTTACCTGATGGAAGATCTACCAGTGACCAAGTTTTATTATTTACTAAGGAGTCATATTCCTCTTGCATGGCCTTCTTCCACTGGTCAGCATGAGATGATGAAAAAGCTTCATCCAGAGACTGAGGATCATTCAAATCAAATATTGGACAAAAATAACTCACATCCTGATCATCGTTCCCTGCACCCCGAACACCTCTACGTGGACGTAGATTCATGTTATGTGTTAGAATCGATAATTCCACTGGTTTTTCAGGTATGTAGACTTCCTTACTGTAGGATGGATCATCATCACCAGACTGATAGTCATCACTTGAATGCTGATCTGAAGAAACTTTAGGTTCTTCCTTGCTGCGTTTTTCAGGTGACTGTATTTCAGGACTGCTGTTGGGTAAGCAAGGTAAGTACACAACATTATCTAATTTTTGTACATTTTCTAAAAATGTTACATCTCTACTTTTTATGATTTTATTAGTGGCAGGATCAAGTAGTCTATATCCTTTGCTAGATTCACAGTAACCAACAAATATATATTTTCTAGATTTAGAATCCCATTTTTGGCGTTTTTCTTTAGGAACTTGAGACATAACTTCAGTGCCAAAGATTTTTATATTTGATAAATTAGGTTTCTTACCAGACCACATTTCTATAGGTGTTTTGCCATCAATAGTTTTTGAGGGTGATCTGTTAATAATATAGGCAGCTGTGGCTAGCGCCTCACCCCATAGTTCTTTTGACAAATGAGCATCAAATAACATACACTTGGCCCTTTCCACCAATGTCCTGTTCATTCTTTCTGCAAGACCGTTCTGCTGTGGTGAGTATGGAGTGCTGGTTTGATGCTCAATTCCATTCCTTCTCAAGAAACTATCAAATTCTTTGTTACAGTACTCTTTCCCATTGTCTGACCGAACAACTTTAATTTTACTGCTAAGTTGATTTTCAACTTTACTTTTAAAATCTTTGAATACTTCAAGAACACTTAATTTGTCTTTCAATAAATAAACATGTACTTTTCTGGTGTAATCATCAATAAAGGTAATAAAATACTTCATACCTCCCAGTGATGCTTGTTCCATCGGTCCACATAAGTCGGTGTGAATAAGTTGTAATGGTAGTGATGCTCTAGAACCAATATTATTAAAAGGTAGTCTGCTTTGTTTACCTTGAAGACAGATGGTGCATGTGATAGGACCTTTACTTTGATTAGGAAGTGGATTGACTCCCTCTACACACTCCGGTAACTTAGTAACATCTGAAAAATTCAAGTGTCCCATGCGCCTATGCCACAGGACAACATCATTTAAGTTATTTGAGCATGTCAGGTTTGAAACAATTTCTCTGTGAGTGTTTAACTGGTACAAATTATTTACTAGTGTGGCTGAACAGAGGAATTTGTTGTTTTGATCATATATATCACAGCATTTGTCCTTAAAGTTGATTCTACAGCCATTTTTCACCATAGCACTTACTGATAAGAGATTGGCAGCAAGTTTAGGTATGTATAAAACTTCTCTTACCTGAATTTTAATTTGATCATTACCATTCATCAATAAATTAACCATTCCCATACTTTCCACAGGTAGCGGTGTCTTACTGGCAACAGTTATGGTGGGTATCGGTGGACTTCTCACATCATACATCCAGTCACATCTATTGGTCATGTGCATTGAGGCACCTGAGTCCACATACCAAAGGTCCGGATTCATTGTCTGTGAACATGCTGAAAATGCTGCAGCAAAACTTTTATTATCATTTACTTTTTCTGTAATTTTCTTATTCGGAACACGACAATTCTTGGCAAAATGTCTATGTTTATTACAGTTATAACATCTGGGCCCTTTGTGATTATGTAATTTTGCTGTATTTTGTTTCCCGTGAATGGCTGCTTTCCTGGTGAAGAATGCTGTACTTTCTGAGCATTGAACTTCCTGCAGGAGCTTTGTTTTAATTGAATCTGCACTGATCTTGATCCCCGAGCTCTCTAAGCCCATTATCATTGGCTTATAAGTTTCAGGTAAGCCTGCCAACATCAGCGTCCCGAGCCATTCATCATCAATGTCAAAGTTAATGTTCCTGAGTTTATGAGCAGTCGACATGATCTTGTTCACATAATCGTCTACGTTTCGCGAGCTGTCCAATGTAGTTGTGATTAGGTCTCTCAACAAGGCAACTCTCCTGTATAATCCGCTGTCATCAAAGGCCTGCTGCAAACTGTCCCAGACTTCTTTACATGTAGTCGCACTCTGTACATGCACATAGTTCATAGGATCTAGCAGTAAAATAAGCTTAGATTTTGCCTTAATTTCCTTCTTCTCGTCTTTGTTAATTCCTTCGACGCAACTCCATAAATCTTCTAGCCTAAAATAAGCTTCCACTGCGAATTTCCAACTAGCATAGTTGTCTCTTCCAACGAGTCGGTCTATGTGGAATGGATTATGGCTAGTATTATTGGACATCTTCCTTTAATATCAATTTTACGGTGATATATATTTTTTTAATACTAAGCAGTTAAGCACACGATGTCTTGCAGGTTATGTGTAATCTTAAAATACGCCGGCCGGTTTTTATTAGTTCCTTTTGAATTTGACTTTTTCTGATTAATTAGCAACCACGCTCTGCTACCATGTTAATATTTTTGTTAATATTCAAAATAAACTCTGACAAAATTGCAAACGTGTTTTATTAAACTTGACTCACAGACAGACATGACACGACAATAGAGAAAGGGAAGAGAGCAGCGCCCTCAGTGTTACAATACAGAACATATTAGGTTGCGTTCATAAACTTAACAAATTACTATGAGTAATTTTTTTTTTTATACCACTAGGTGGCAAACAAGCTTACGGCCCACTTGATGGTAAGTGGTTACCGTAGCCAATGGACGCTTGCAACACCAGTGGCGTTACGAGCGCTTTGCCGACCTTGCATAAACCTTCTTACTCCTCTTTTCAAGAACCCCATGCTGTAGTCGCTAGGGAAAACCTCTACAGGGAGCTCATTCCACAGCCTGATCGTACGCGGGAGAAAATGTCTCTCAAAACGCACTGTACGCGACCAATTTGGTTCTAAGGTGTGAGGATGAACTCCCTGTCGACGGCGGGCGGTGCGATGGTAGAAAGTTGCCGTGGGCATCATATCGAACAATTCCTCTGAACACTGCCCATTGTACAAGCGGTAGAACACACATAAGGAGGCAAAGTCTCTCTTTAGATTTAAAGGCTCGATACCGCTTGTGAGCTCAGGATCGCTGACAATTCTCACAGCCCGTTTCTGAACCGAGTCAAAAGGTTCAAGTTGGTACTTAGGTGCTCCGGCCCAGAGGTGACAGCAGTACTCCATGTGGGGGCGGACTTGCGACTTATATAGTCGCAGTCTTTGCACTGCAGTGAAGTACCGCTTAGCCCTATTGAGCACACCGAGCTTTTTAGCAGCCAACTTGACCTTCTCTTCTAAGTGACTACGGAACTGAACGTCACTGGAGATGTCGACACCAAGGATCCCAAGGCTCTTTGAGATGGAAAGGGGTGTGTCGAGGAATTGTGGAGCCACAGAAAATGGGGTTTTTTTGGCGGTGAATGCGCACACTTGTGTCTTGTTGGGGTTAAATTGGACCAGATTGGCACATCCCCAATCGGAGACAGTGGACAAGGTGGTATCAATTACGGACACAATACAGTACAAGATAGTACAAGTTGTAACGGATACAACAAGACAGTAGATACTAATAATACTGTCACATATCTTAGAGTTAACAAGCAAGGAACGGAATGTGCTTAGCATCACGCAAAAGGTCTGAAACGAAGACATTCGTTAAAGAACAAGATTGATGGAAAAAGCTTGTAGAGTCAGTGAGGTTAAGCCACACCGGCTCGAAAAGCCGGTAACCACTGGGGAAGATAGGTTCTCAAGTAGCAACCAGGTACTGAAAAGCGCCCAGCGGGACCTTCAGGTCGCGGGACGAGTGGCTAGGGGCTGGTAGCCGCTAGATGCAAGCCTAAACAGTGCGATGTCGAAATCAATACGGGAGGCCAATGTTCACCAGTGGACCTCCTTCGGTAGATATAATAGCTAATAATACCTACCTAATAAGTTTTTTTCTATACAAACAAACCTATTTTTGGGCTTATTCTCAAAACTATTATTAAACTACCAAGCAGTACGGTATAATTTCCAAAATACGAATCTCGAATATGAAATTGAGGTTTATTGGAGAAACAATAAGAAACAAATTATACCTAAGTACTTCTTTTTAGTAAAATTATTGATTAAAAAGCTTAATTTTTATAATATGTCAATAGAATATTTATCCATATTTTTTACGTAGATATCCTTCTAAAGATGTTTGCAAAAAATAAGATAATCACGAATTACGGAGAAATATTAACAAACAGGTAGATATTAAAATTAAGGTAGATACCGACAGTGAATTTAAACCCATTTTCCTAGTAAACAGATATCAAAGGTGAACCCCTTGTATTTGAAGAAGGTTTGACAGCTAGTCGAGATTCCCATTCAGCTTAGCCATCTTGTGTTCTGTCGCCAATTGAACGTCGCACGTGTTGCTTGTACCATACAAGTTATGACTCCGAATACCATTTAAAAATATGAGTTTTAATTTTTTTTAATTATGATGGTCTATGATTAGCCAGATTGAATACGGCTGAGTCAAAGTCCGCCAGAAAGTGTTCGGCGATATAATGTAAACTTTTCTATTCAGAATCAACATGGCTTGATTAGGTTGGTTATTTTTTTTATGACAATCCGGCTAATTGTTGACCCGCCGCGCGCCGCCGCAAATGCAAAACGGCCCTGTTTTTGGAAACGGCTAGCCGTAATGTAATACGGCGATTTATACAATCCGACTGCGGTATATTCCAAATATTCATCTCAAATATCAAAGTGAAAATGACGTAAACTGACCAATCAGGTGTCAGAATTGGCAGAATTAAGCAGTTCATAAGACTTGAAAAATGCTTTCAAATATACGGAGGTAAGACATTTAATATGCCTGACCAAATAGTCTCTCCTAGGTTTGACGAAAATTCTTTAGTCAAAGTCCGAAAAACGTAATTTGTTCCAGCTTAGACTAGTCATTAAGTCAGACCTGAGGATTGACCAGTCCAACCTACGAGCGCCGGAGCCTTGGAGTTTGCCTATAACATGCCGCTCGGTTACACAACAAAAATCAACACTTTACACAACAATAACAAAAATATCTAATCTAGACAGTTATTAAAATTTTAGTTGTAAAATACCCAAATTTTTCATCTATTTTAACGACACTATTGAAAGTAAAATTGAAGAAGGTATTAATAAACAATATTGCGTCTAAGCTTGAGAAGTTTGACTTATAAATAAATAAACATATAAGTGACAGGAAATATAGTCAGAAACATTACGCTATATATTTTACTCAAAGGCTATATAAGTAGATGCATAATGCAGTTTGCACATAGGTATTGCGTATTAGTAGGTTTACATGCATAATGGTATACCTACCTAGACGTAACGTAGGTACGCGCGGCCGCACCTGACCACAAATCAGCGGTAAATCAGATTTCGAACGTCCACGTCCGTGATTGCAGAAACGAATTTGTGTTGTGTTGTGTTGTGTTACGCCGACAACTAACCGCCTGCGTGCATTGTGACTGCACTTGTTAAATGATTATTAACCGAAACAATTTAAAACTACTATTAACTTTACGGATGCCTAAATGCTTATATATTTACTGGGATTTTCCAGCGTTTATCCAGATTTTCATAGTTTGTGTCCTGTTCAACTTTTGAACGAGATAAAATGCAGCGTACGTTTAAAGTTGGGGATTGATCCCCGCAGTATAGTTTGTATAATATTTATTTTACTAATTTTTGCTTTTCATTTTAGTTTAAATATTTTATTTTTGTTTGCCCTCTAGGTATAGAAATTTCTTCATTTGGTTTTTATTTCAATAACTATGAGCGATTTTTTTTTCAAAATTGACAAACAATTCAGTATTTCAATTTATATAGAATAAAATTTTAGGTAGCACCTGTTGGTGTGTTCCGGCAATTGCACTTGAGAGTCAGTTCGCCTTAATAAGGTGTACAACACATTAGCAATCACCTGGTATTGCCAATGTCTATAGGCGACGGTTGTCACTTACCATCAGGTGACCCGCCTGCCTCGTTGTCACTTGTGACATAAAAACAAAAGGTAGGTATTTGATTTTTACGGCCACGTATATCAAATAATTTACCTTTGATTTATCCAGTTTTATTCCTTCCTTAATCATATATTCCTGCGTAATTCTTTTGGATTTTCATTACGACTCTAATATTTCGTAGCAATTCGTAGCCGAGACATAATTTAATCTAAAGTCTTGGCTTTTCTAACCATCATCGATTCACCATATTTATTTATTATTACTAAAAACGATTAAAACTATTTGTAAAAAACTTTGTAAACAACAATAACTACTAACTAGTTAAAAGTAGTATAAGCTAGTATTGCTAGCAATCTTTATTAGAACATCATTTGGAAGAACTGAATTCTAAGAAGACGTAAACCATTCAAAACCTTCCTCACGTCTAAACCACATACTGTACCTAATCCCTAAATACTTAACTAGTTTCACATAATTGCTGGTTAGGTGAGATAATTTGCCAAAAGTTAAGCAATTAAATGGAACCAATATTTTCTAAATGAGCAACGATCTGTCTCTCAAGTGCCGTTATGTTACCCGCCCCAAAATTTATACATTCTCAGATACCGGCGGAGACATCATTCCATAATTAATCCGCATATTATCGCAGTAGCTTAAAATTTACTACATTCAATATTGGTTCTGTAATACAGTGTGCTCTGTTTCCAGGAAGTACGTGTCCTGAATATAAAAACGTATAGATTGCACATTTTGTGCGCTCGCTATAGGTACCTACTACGATTTCGGATCGGCGCAATTCAAAACTTAATCTAGAAACTGAAATCTCGTTGCCATGAAAGACAAAATTTTAACATTTTTTAACAGTTAATAAAAAATGTATATTTTATTAAAAATGTATCAACATATTAACTATGTTGCACCACCTTCTGAAATCGTAATTTAAATTACTTACTAGATTAGATTTTCGAAACGCATTATGGTAATTGTTTGCTTATTACTTCACAAAAAAACCCAACAAAATGATGATTGAAAATGAAAGCCTGTGCGATTCTTAGAGAGGTCCCTCGGGGAGGGCGGTACCGACACTGAGAGGACTAACGTAATTGCTCCGCTTCACTCGGTTCAATAGGAGTGTACTTACCAGCTTTTTACCCAGGCAATAAGACCATTCAAAAACTTTTAATAAACTTACACTACTGCTGTCTCCTGCAAAAAGTTAATCTCGAAAATTATAAGAGTTTAAACAAAATGTGTTGTACTGAAGCGAAAGGTTATCAAGAACTTTCCAATATCAAGCTGTAATGATTTAAATGAAACTTACGCAAACATTTTAATTGGTATTGTTGTGTTTGACAGTGGGGCTAGTTCGTCGGAACATTAGAGGCAAAGTGCCTATCAATGAGTTTGAAGAGTTAAGCTGGAAGTTCCGACCCCGGGGAGAACCCTCAGAATAATGTCCTGACATATCCTCACGAGAAATATACATCCAACTTTATTATGTATGTATACCTACCCTTAGTTACGCGTCTACCTACACGTCTTAATACTTTCATATGTAGGTAATAGGCACGAGGAGTTATCTCCCATAACTTCACTGACCAAATGTCTCTAGAGACAATTTGTTGATACATAAAACATTTTTTTATCACATTTTATATTACTAAATGTTAAAATAAACTGTCCGGTACATTATTTAGTACGGTAGAACGTACCAAACGTGTGTTGTTTATTGTGGTTTATATTGTAAATTAAATACATAGATATTATTATAATGTATCTATGTACATTTGATTCAACGCAATTCACCATGCTTAGTTTACTTGTCATCATTTATGTAGTCAATTATTTAAGTAGGTACAAATTATGGAACAGAAAAGGGTAGCAAGCATCGAATTAAATTGCTTTTTTTGGTTTCTCAATTTGTTTATTTAATAATTTATTTATAAGGATTCCGTTAATAACTTAAATCGGGAGAGAATTGAATATTATATCATTTCTTTATGGATAGCTATTATTAGCTATCAATATTACAAAAATGATTACAAAAATAACTTATTAGACCCTTAGATTAAAAATAAAAAAGCTGTAGTACCCAGTCCTGCCTCACGTCTTGTAGAAAAATAAATAGATACCATATCTTCCCTTTCGTTCCTATCCTGCTAATATTATAAATGTGAAAGTAATGTTTGGATGTGAAGATGTTTGTTACTCTTTCACGCAAATACTATTGAACGGATTTTGATGAAACTTGGCACACATGTTAGATAATAACCTGGAATAACACATAGGATACTTTTTAGCCCGGGAAAAGATAAGATATCTCCGGAACGTGGGTGAAACCGCGGGGGCAGCTACTATGTGTATAATACATTATTACTTTGTACCTGAACTAGACAATATATCGGACACATCTGAGATAGATCTCGCGCATGCTGACAATAATCTGCATCATAAGAATGAGCATGAACCCAATAAAATATTCCTCTACTGAACAATTTCGCGGCATAATCCCTTTAATAATTAAATTGTATGCACCCTGCTGGGATCGGTAGCCGACGGATTTTGCAAACAACCTAATGTAATTTTCTCACAAGGTAACTTACAGGAACTGACGTAAATATTAACTTGTTTAATTAAAGTGTGTTGTAGTTATCTATTACGTAATATAATAGGTCGTAACAAAATTTCCAAATATCGAATTTCGGCTGGCGGACAGAAAATCAATAGAAAAATGGCGGGAAACTGTAATTTTTTTGTTTATTTTTCAAAATGTCATTTATTCAATGGTATCAAAATCAGCCAGTACATCCAAAGAAAACTGCAACTTTTTCTTATAAAATACGAAAAAACTTTTTCCCCGACCTAATATTTTTCACTACAGTTTTAAATGTTTCTAAATTGATATCTACAATACGCATCTTGTAATGAATTTTATATAACGCTTCTTGTTTATTATGTGAGGAAACAATCGATTTGTCATAATTTTTATCACAGAGAATGGAAACGGTGGAGAAATAGAATTTAACTATTTTAATCTACTCTGCAAAAATATTGGTAGTTACCGCAAAAACTGAGTACGTAAGTACCTAATTTGTTATCTTTTAGTTTTGAATAATGAATAAGTAATTACTTTTACAAACATCTGTGGTTTTTGAGAATGTTGTTTTTAGGTTTATGTTGAATGTTGTTTTTTAGGGTTCCGTACCCAAAGGGTAAAAACGGGACCCTATTACTAAGACTTCGCTGTCTGTCCGTCTGTCCGTCCGTCTGTCTGTTACCAGGCTGTATCTCAAGAACCGCGATAGCTAGACAGTTGAAATTTTCACAAATTATGTATTTCTGTTGCCGCTATAACAAAAAACACTAAAAACAAAATAAAATAAATATTTAAGGGGGGCTCCCATACAAAAAACGCTATTTTTTTGCCCTTTTTTGCTCGATATCATCACCAGGCTGTATCTCAAGAACCGCGATACTAGACAGTTGTAATTTTCACAAATTATGTATTTCTATTGCCGCTATAACAACAAATACTAAAAACAAAATAAAATAAATATTTAAGGGGGGCTCCCATACAACAAACGTGATTTTTTTGCCTTTTTTACTACGGAACTCTTCGTGACTAGCACTTGGCCGGTTTTTTAACATTACCGCAATTGCAATAAATTTCGGACCAACATTTTATTTAAATTATGGAAAAATAATAGGATTGGACTACAAATAGAACTAGGAAACTAATAACAATAACATATATTTTAAATCTACTCCCTTAAGCATTTTTCACTAACAACTATATATAGAGAACTATATAAGATTTATAAGCTTAGGTTACTAGTTTTATACATACGCACACATTAGTATCTAATGTATAGGTATAACATAAGAACGGTAGCTATTCTGTAATATAAAATAGATTAAATACACATTTTGTACGAATTATTAATACTTAATATTAGCAAGTAATCTTAATGTATGAAGCTATTACCTGATGGAAATAGAATTAATACAAGTACCTATCATATCATGAAGCGACGTATGTGTACAAGGCGATGATAGCTCAGTGGTAAGTGACGTCGGATACCACGGCGAAGGTCGTGGGTTCGAATCCTACAATGAGCTTGAGCTTTCGGTGAAGGAAAACATCGTGAGGAAACCACAGCACGGTGGTAGGGTACTATGTGGTACTCGACTGGCTGGCTACCACCCTCAAGTTGAAAATCTGTCGCCAAGCACCTGTTGGTGTGTTCCGGCAGTTGCACTTGAGAGCCAGATGCCCTTAAGGCATTGTAATATGGTGTACAACACGTTGGCAGTCCACCTGGTCTTGCTAATGTCTATAGGCGACGGTAGTCACTTACCATCAGGTGACCCGCCTGCCTCGTTGTCAATAGTGATATAAAAAAAATAAAAAAATAAAAAAAACGTGTCACAGTAAGATGGCTGTAACCGTAATATACAGGTTGTAGCGTAAATAGTGATCGAACGTTAAGGGGTCGATACACCGTATGTTCAGCGATCACATGCCTACCACAATTTAATATAAAAAAATATGATAACAAAAAATGTCATCAGTAGAAATTACAGCCAAATTAGTAGCTCAAGATATCGTTTTTTTTTTATAAATAATAAAAGTAATAATTCTGAGACATGTGGTAAAATTTGAACCAAATGCTGAATAATAGCTGAATATACAGTGTATTGACCCCTGATCGTTGGACTACTATTTACACCACACCTGTATATCACGTCTAATGAGAGTTTTGGACTTTTTGGCGGGAACTTGCGAAGTGACGTTGTGTTTTCGTTTTATATTCATTAAATTCGGGTATTTTTAGTTTTATTGAATAATTTCGGTGGTGATTTGTCCAATAAAGATCAATCTAAGTGCACAAGTGAAGTGAAATGAAATGAAAGCGTGTATCGTGACTTTCCAGGTTGTCCCAAGAAGTCCGTGAAAAGTTTTTGTGGAATAGCCGCCAATTTCACTAAAACTAGACTGGACTTATACGGACGAGGACTGGACTTGTGAAAGTGACAATAAAACGTAAACTATAACATAAAAAAAGCAACAATACTATGGTTTCTTATGTACTTTTACTTCAAAATAAAGCCGGATATTTTAAAATAGACTGATAAAATTTATTTTTTTGATCGTACTTATCCTACCCTTACCTTCTGTAAGGATGTCCCCCACGCAAAGAAGGAGATTAATCTGTTGACTCGCCTGTCAAACAACTCGTCAAATCGCACACAGTTTTCAAAATTTAAAAATTCGAGCCCAATTTTCAAGTAAATGTCATCGTCCCGATTGTCCCATTTGAGAACCAAGTGGTGCGGACTCTGAAACCCCGATTGTCCCAAGAAAGAACTGACAGGTTAAACATTTTTGCAATCAATTAAGTGGGTGAAAACTGATCATTAACTTCATTCAATACTTCCATAGCGGTTTACGAAAATCTATGTTGATATTATCTTTCAAGAAAAAAACTATCTTCATGACTTATTTACCTAAGTATTTTATTTTATACACTGTGACACCTTGTAGGTCAAAAGAAAATATTTCAATTTACAGTGACCATTTTAGCCACTACGCTATTTTAGCGATTGCGCATTACTTACGCCTTCTCGATTTACTTGCAGGATGTAAATTTGTCAACTTTAAGTAGGTATAAGAAAGGACTGGCTTACAGGAGACTGCGGACAAAGACTGTCGACGTCTGTTATTATTGTCAAAAAATATTTGCTTTTGTTCCTAAGGCGACCATTCAAACAGTGAAAGATAAAAATTACGAACTCTGAGGTGCTTCGAGGCGTTTTTATCAAAGCCGAAAACAAAGGGTTGTTTAATGACGGTATTAGTGGAAAGTTCACGATAAATTTGGGGTCGTTAGGGGTTCTTTGTCACTGTTGTATTGTGTCGCGAGTCAAGTGCTTACGAAACGTTTCATTGGAAAACCTAATTTAATGTAAATTTTTAAAGGTAACTTTGCGCTTTCATTATTAAAATTTGTTCGTATTGTCTTGACCATTTTTGATTTAAATTTTTCTGCAGATAAAATTTTAAATATCTACATATCTGGTATTTCCGCTTGGATGAATTATTTCTGTCGTGAAAAAATTGTACAGAAATATATTTTTTAAAAAGAAAACTAAATAAATTACATATACCCACATACTTACAGATGATATCCATTAATTAATTATTTCAAATATTGATCGAAGCTGTCAAAAAGAAGAGGTGACCTTCCGGTCGCATTAAACACGACCTATTATGTATATAGGTCGTGTTTAAGCGCTATAATTAATCATAGTTCCTTTTATTCATTGTGTACCTACTATCCGAATGCCTTTTATTGATAATGTACCTGAGTCATTAACCACTATTTTCAAGTTGACCATTATTTAATTACAAACCTACCTAAATAAGCACTATATTTATTAAACATAACAAATCATTAAATTCAATGTTAATACACTCCCAAAGATATCGCAACTGAAAGCTTGATGGACACTGGATTTTTTTCTGAAAACTTCCATGATTTAGCAAACTTCCTGGTTTAATTTCTGAAACGAATATAATCGCGTTTCCTACGCCTTTTCAGGTTCAATAACAATTACGAGCAACCTTCGACACCTTCCCACGTAACTCTCAATGAGAAGAAAGAAACCAGGAAGCGAATAGCTTATTTTCAATAGATGAGAATTTGTAATTCATTCGCGATAAAGTCACCTGCTACAAAGTGTTTATTTATATTGTATATTTGTACAATTTAATGATTTTAATAAAGATTCCTGTAGGTCCACAACTGCACAAATGTTAATTATGAAAAATAATCCTAGAATTTTATATATTTATTTACAACAATGTACAAAATATACAAACAAATGTACAACTATAATTTATAAAAAACATCCTCCGAATTTTTTTCCTTGGACAAACCTCGGATCCCAAACTAAGCAAAGCTTGTAATATGGAAACCAGATGACTGATATACTACAAATACAACTTTTTTTTTGTAAATTCATACTTAAATAATTATACCCAGACTCAGGACAAACAGACATGTTCATGCACACAAATGTCTGTCCTGGATGGGAATCGAACCCACGACCTGCGGCGTGATAGGCTGTCTATTAACCAACCACGCCAACCGGCCCGTCAAGGCTGCCGCTGCTGCCGATCGGTAAGGTACCCAGCAGGATTTTATATTAATATTTTATCATATTATATTAATTGTTGCTAGGGAGGTACAGCAGAGTTGATAAGGCGGTAAACCCTGTGCAGTAAATACACTGCACAGGGTTTACCGCACTAATACATGAAATGAAATATGATGTGAAACCTATTTTAGCCCTGTCAATGAAATGGAGTACCAAAATATAACCAATAACTAAATTATGTAACTGGATCATCATCAACTGCCTGCCCTGTTCCCAATTATTTGGGGTCGGCGCTATGTGTACTTATCTTCCATTTTTCTTAAATTAAGTAGGTAACTGTATATTCATTTTTAATACATTAAAAAAACATTCTTACCATGCAATGGTTTTGTTTTTCCAATTATTCGGAATTGCTCTCAGATTAGATATTTTACGCTACTCTACAAAATCTAAGGAATTACTTCGCTACTCTTATTCTGCCAGTGTATGTGTGTGTTGATAGATCAATATGATACTTTTAGTAACGCAAGTACCTACATAGTGAAATGGAATCTTTTCCCACATTCTGTTTGTTCGCCTACTACACCACGATAAAACGCAGTCTATTGAGTTTGTCAACAAACCGACACAATACAAAACAATTCTCTCTACTAAAATGGCGTGAACATAAATATATGACACACTAGCTTTTGCCCGAGACTGCGTCCGCGTGGAATTAGTAATTTGAGTAGCTTATTTTTTATCCAATCTGCTTTTTCATCAAACTGCTTAAATTAATTCTGAAATTATTGATTTGAGATTTTTGAGATTCCCGATACAAACTTCCATCCCTCTTTTTATTCCCTAAAGGTACCTACGACTTATTATTCGAAAATGCATAAACATTCTTTATTTCTTTCTAACGAAAAGTTAAATGATAAAAGTGTTATCAAGTCCTTTTTTATTGATTCCTGTTACAAATATCCACCCCCCTTTTTACACCCTTAAATTCATCTAAATCAGTTCACCGGTTTAAGCTTGAAGAGGTCACAGATAGACAGACACACTTTCGCATTAATAATATTATAGTAGTATATGTTACATATATTATAGTATGGATAGATAGTTGATATCAAAACCGATAAACAACTGCGCTTATATCCATTCATAAATTTTATTCAATTAATCTAAATTCATAATAAAGTATTTTCTTTAATTACTATACCAAACAGTGTTAGTGTACATTTACTAATTCAAGGGGTAAATAAAGCTAATATAGGTAGATGTTAGAACGAGAGTGTATTACGTACGTATAGTGCACAATCCATTAGCACAGACTGTTATTACTTTGCGCGGCGTCCGACATAAGACTGACATTTGAACCCGCCACCTTTGCCACAATCCTGCTGAAGAGGCTTGCATGTGGCATTCATACTTACTGCCGCTGTATTGCTATACAATTTTTAGTAATACTAATTCTAACTGACAGTATCATTTTTAAATATAAGTATTTCTGTAAGCGTTTTTTTCTTATACTTTAATGCGTTTAAAGTGACATGGTATGATTTATTTTATTTTCCATATATCCATACTAATATAATAATAATATTATAAAGAGGAAAGATTTGATTGTTTGTTTGTTTGCATTGCAATAGGCTCTGAAACTAATGGACCGATTTGAAAAAATCTTTCACCATTAGAAAGCTAAATAATAAATAAATAATATAAATAAAAGTAGCTTTATTTCAGAAATCATTTTAACAAAATTTACGCCGAGACTACATTATCCTTGATGAACATAGGCTATATTTGTACCGGGAAAAGATAAGATCTCACGGGAACGCGGGTGAAACCGCGGCGAACAGCTAGTTTTCTATATTGAATTAAAGAATTAAAAAAAAAAATTGAGCTATTTTTTGAGGAGCATAACTTGACTCGCAATTCCAGGAATTCTTTTTTTTTGTAGGCAGGTTAACTATCTTACCATTACTCAAGGTAGCGTTACAAATAACCATCTAGAAAAATGTACCTACTTCAAAAGGTTATAATATTTAACATTGATATAACTTTTTTTATTATTATGGATAAGCTTGTATTTGACCACAGTCTCACCATGGTAAGTGATGATGTGGCCGACGGTGGTAAGCACACAAAGCCTAGATGGGAACTGGCTCTCAAATACAGCTGTCAGAACACACCGATAGGTGCTTAGCGATAGATTTTCAACTTGAGGGTGGTAGCCAGCCAGTAGGTCATTTTTCACCGAAAGCTCAAGCTCATTTTAGGATTTGAACCCACGACCTTCGCCGTTGTATCCGACATCACTACCACTGAGCTATTACCGCCTTACTGAGCTATCGTCGCCTAAACTTAAATGTTCTTATACATAGCAACTGTAAGCGCATGGAACATCCAAACATGTAAGTACATAATTACATTAAGATAAATTATCTAGTAAATAATAATTGCATTTCCAACGCCTAATTATTATTATAACAGTTCAAGGATAATGAGAAACACTAAACCTTCAAAATATTGTTACACTAATTTATTGTTGTAGTAGATTTTTGTTGTTGCTTTCTTTATTAGCTGATATTCATCATCATCATCATGTCAGCCGGAAGATGCCCACTGCAGGACAAAGGCCTAAGGATCTTCACGATGGCCAGTCTTGCGTTATTATACATTATCTAAGTACAAAAATTTACGCACATCGAAAATCTCACGGGGTTTATCTGTTTATTTATTTATTACTGTTAAGTAGTTGATGTAAGTAATTCAAGACAGCATTTACGTGATACATCAGCCACATAAATGTATTAACCTTTATAAGTTATCTGGAAAAGTAAAGCCGTCTTGATTGTTTTATTATATTATTACATGTTACCATTTTCTGATGAAATGGACCTAAACGTGACCATAAACATTTAAAAAAACTCGTTTATAATACTCTTGAAAAACTACAGTAGGCACCTAATCAGTGAACATTAAATAGTTCTGGTAATATAACTCAACCAAATATAGTGTGATGTTTGCAAACATTCGCGATATCCAATTACCGATGCAACCACATTTGCACGCGAGATCGTATCCTATTGTCTATCTACAATGTACAAAGCTTTAATAAATATAGCTTGAATTTTGCTAAACCTAATTGATTTTTATAGGATGTTTTATTGATGTAGTAAAATACCTGTATTACGGTGGTAATAAGTAAGGATATCCACATAATAAACCTTATACCTACTAAAATTTAAAAAAACGAGTTCAGTTACCGTAGGTCGATCTAAAATTAAATTAAATAACTTGGTTTTATATGATTTCAAATTATTATGGACCTAATAATTACTTAGTCACTAATTACATAATAATTTGAAATAATATAAAGTTTAGACTCATACCAATAATAATAATTCAACGTTTTTTGTTAACGATACCTTATAGGTAAGTACGTACTTACCAAACAATCGTAACAAAAGAACACGGTCTGAGACCTTAACTGGTACATAAAAGTTAGGACCCATTGTCAACGCACTTCAGTACCGTTGACCACGGATTGGTTGATTCAAAATACGCGCTTGTTTTAGAATTCCAAAAAAAAAGCAACCGAAATTGTAACGTCATAATTACTTCGTCATTACTTCTCATTACGCAATCGCCCTTTTATGTATCACATCCAATTTTCAATTTATATATAAATTATATCGCATTTGTTGAAGACCGTCCCACCGCCGAGCCACACGGTTAAAGATCCCGGATGAGATGGGTGAAACTAAATAAATACAGATACATTTATAGTGTAGGTATATACTGTATATGTAAGTGATATTTCCGAAGCAGCCTCCGTTCCGACCTCCGACCCGCCCTATCGGTCTCTGATGCCTGCAACACTTATGACCTACATCGGAGAAAATAATAAACACTTTCCTGCAAACATTATCTAGCCTTTGTTGATTTAAACTCTATCTTTATTTACGTAGTTATACTGAATAAATATAATTCCATAATCTTATTGCTATATTTTCTTTGCGATCGTTGTTGTACCGAAGCCAATATATGTACCTGCGTATATTGGCTTATGTCCCTAATCTGATATTGGATTTAAAAATATATGTATAGTTGCCATTGATATATTAGTTATGTACCATAAATAGTACAGTAGCTTAAGTAAAAATGAATAATTAAAAGCGAAAAGGTGTTTCTTTGAATATTAAAACAAATTAAAGAGAAATGTATAAAGCTAATATTTTCAATTGAATGTTGTCTTAGATCCGAGACAGACACAAAATGAATGAGTTGAGAAACAAAACAAACAATCTAAACGGAAGCTAATGAATAATTATAAGTAAAGTAATCAAACAGTATTACCAATGTTAATTTTGATTTATTTCCTGTTACAAGTAATTAATAATTCATGTTTGAATTAATTTATATTTTGAATTTATTCTAATAACAGTAATGAACTAGTTAACGGTTTAATTAAACTATGTGCCGTTTATTATTGTATCAGATAAATTTGTAATTGAAATTTCTGAGCATTTAAAAAAATATTTAATATTACATTAAATATTACTATAATAATAATCTAGCTACGAAATTAAAATATATTTATCTTTTTTAGCGCACGACCTCATCCCCGTGGAATTCGTTAATAGCGGAATTGTGCATTTTCCCTACAAAGGTGTACAATAAAAAATAGCCTATTCAAGGTATCCCCATTACAAATTTAATAAAAACCTACTCAGCTGTGAAAGCACAGCAGACAAATAAACAGATTTTCTTTCGCATTGTATGGATTTCAATCAAAATAATAAAAAAGTAGAAACCCTAAGTAGGTAGAAGAGGGTATAATGAAAAGCTATTCACTTATTCATAACTCTGAAAGTCGTAACTTGTTTAAAGGAGAAACAAAAAGCCGTTTTGCTGTAGGTAAACGAAACAATGGTGGCTAGTGGTTCCCGTAGCAAATCAAATTACAACTTTTACATTACGCGGGTTTCTAGATTCATTCAACACATAAACTTGTGAGGCCTTTTGCACTTAAAACTTCCTCCAGGGAAAACTGTGCGGTCACATTATATCGTTGAACGAATTGTTATTGTTTCTGAAGGGAACTTTAACCGCTGCAGATTAAATTCAGCCGAAGTGGCTTGGCGGCTTTACTCCTCGTAAACTGCGAGCGAACTTGTCATCTCAATGTATCCTACATTAGGTTTACGTGTACGATTCTATTTAAATTATTCGTTATCCAATCTAGACGTCAAGTCATGGATAATTCAAAGGTTGTCAATCAGGATTTAGTGCATGTCAAAGGTACCGTCAGTGCTTGTATGTATCAATATCGGAACTAGGTAGGTAGGTTATCAGCACAGAAGAAATAACCATTATTATTTCTTCTGTGGTTATCAGCATGCAATATCCTGATCGGGGCGACCTTCTGCTTGGTGTGCTGGGAATTGGAATGATGCCTATATTCATGAAAAAATACCTAACAGCGACCACGTAGTAAAATTCCACCTATTTATGATTTTTAATTACCAATTGAACGACAAAGAGGACTTTTGATGGTGTATATTTATGACGTCACAAGTATGTATTTCATACAAAACTCCATATAAATTATAGTTTTGACATTTAATAAAAAGAAGCTGATTGGATATGTCAGTCACCATCCCTATTGGTCACGGTCAGAGCTGTTCGCTGGGAGCCACAGAAGCGCCTCACCCATGACCGTTAGTTGTATAAAACTAGGGGGGAATTTTGAGTAACCTATCGCTTTTGTGCTGATGAGCAATTTTTGACCAACAGAAACACCTCTAACTGGGTCGAAGCCATTAAAATTCAAACTGCACAAAGAAATACTCTTTTTAATTACCTATGGCATAGTGGTAGGGGAGGCGAATAGGGGATTTCGGGATTTACTCGAGCGCGGCAGATTAACATAAGGGGGGCAACCTTGCACCTTGTGAAGTACTCCCACCAAATCTGAGCCCTCTATATAGTGTCGAACACCTAGGGTAGCCCGTCAGATTAGTAAAAAAAAATCGATGGTTTGAAATACTCGAGCGCGTCAGATTAAGGTAAGGTGAGTTAGTTACATGCAAAATAGTGTACATTTCAATAATCTGTCAATTTGGGCGTGACGAAAGAAAATTGGAGACTCGCAAAGTTGCAAAAAAAAAATGTCACCTGGAATTTCTCGAGCGCTACCTATTAGTTTTATTTTTATTTTGAAGAAAATTAGTCACGAATCACGGAAATATCATAATATGCCGATTTGCACAAGCCGGAGTAGCTAAAATCATTATTAAGTGTATAGTCCAGGAATATTATGAGTTTAACCTCAGAATGAGAGATAGTCAGCTATTAACTTGCATAAACCTTTATTTTGACACCCTAAAACTTTTCTCAAAAGCTACTGATCTTAGGGTGCCCGCGACTACTAATTTTTCAAGGTCAAAGGTCAATAAATCATTTATTGCAAATATCTCGTTTCCTATGAGTTTTTTGGTATATGTATTCATAATAAATATTGTAGAAGATTAAATTCTCTACAACTTTTGTACAAACATTTTTTCGATATCTTGAACCATTTTCGAGATTTCGATATTTTTTATATATATTTTTTTTCAAACCGTCAGATTAAAGAAATCCCTCAACATAATTATCAGCTTATGGGTCAGTACAACAAAGACATCAAGAAGAACCGTCTGTATAAAAATCTGACGCGCTCGAGTATTTCAAGGTCACGATTTTTTTTTGCATTTTCAAAAACCGGCCCTGACTGATGGTCGCGTCCAAATCGTCAGTCTTTAAAATAGGAGTTACTGGGTTCACTTATTAATAATATAATTTCTGACGCGTAGAAGTAATTTTTTTTTATATTTTCGACCCCTTCGTACGGCCACCCCCACGACGCAAAACGGCAGATTATTATTTTTCCGTTATCAGACAGACGTGGCGCGACTATCCTATTAATCTCTGACGCGCTCGAGTATTTCTTGGTGACTGTTTTTTTTTTACATTTTTGAAACCCTGTAGACGCTCCCCCCATCGCTGAAGGGGAAAATATCACATAACCTTTTTTTCTTTATTCCACCTAATCTTCAAATTCCAGTAGGTCCCAAAGACGCTCGAGTAACTACAAATTTAGCATCATTGCCTCCCCTACTATAGTGAACGTTGCACAAAATGAGTCCTGTGTTTTCTCTCTAAATATTAAAATTCAATCACACTCATTCATTTATCTCTTTGTGCCGCACCACTCGAGTAGTTTCCGACAAAAGTTCTTTGTTTCGCGGAAATCTATTTTCCTGTTATTTTGCAGCATGTCCTTTTGTTTATATCACATTAACTGAAATTAATCATTTTATGTGAAATCCTTGGTATTGCTAATGTCCATTGACCGGCCTGCCTACTTGCCTACCTTTCAGACATTAAAGATATTTATATTTTTTTTTTCTATTCGGCAGCAGCGGCAGCCTCGAAGAAGTTTTTTATATATTATAGTTGTACATTTGTTTGTATATTTTGTACATTTGTTGTAAATAAAGTTATAAGTTATAAAAAAAAAGATTTTTACATATATTGTTTTAATGAATTTTCATAAAACATAAAATGTGTCTATCCAAAAATTTGGCTTCGCAAGCCAATTTTCAAGATAAACTCGCGGAAAACACATCCCTCGTTACTATGTTTCTTTTCACACGAGGGAATTCAAAACAACCATTAATGTTACTCAGGGTAATCATGAATATTACATTGGAAAACCCTTTTGAGAGATAACGTTCTGCGGAATGCTTTTAAAAAAAATATTTCTAAATAATTAATGTGCGTTGATTTTTGTGATAAGTACGGTAAGGTACGATGAATTGATGAATTCTTTTTCTGCATGAGAAATGGTTTTATGAATAAAAGCTCCCCTTGTAATTAGGTTTGATGATAGATAGGCAGAGTAAGATTTCCTTCCGTGAGATCGTCTTGCAAAACAAAAAGAAAGCCGAAAGTGGAAAATAAAACACGAGCCTTTATAGGAATTGTGAAAACGGAAAGTTTACCGATTGATAATAATTTTCATTGTGATGCAACACAAAGGGGAACAGGAAAGTATGAAGTTCAGAAATAAATTCTTAATTTAAGAGCTGACTGAACGCTATCTGAAAGGAAAGTCGGGATTAGAAGAACAAAGACTACGGCTCAGCTCACTGTGGGAGCTTAATTTTTTGTTGACTTCTGTTTCGCTCTTTGCTGTTTGCATAAATTGGACTTGGGAATTTCGTTAATGGACTTTATTGCGATAGCAATGTACTCGTAAAATTACTTTGCTAAGTTCAGTAAAACAGAAATAGTTGCGGAGATTGGTGCATCCCACCAATTGTGTTTTAATAACACAGAATTTCAATCCATTCTCATTAATAGAAAAATTAATAACGACTATTAATGTAACAACCTAGTGACACATCATGTGGAATAAGGTGCCTATCCACTCTGCGGAACCAGCCTGAGTGAATAAAGCTAGGATAATTTAACCAATTAAATTGTTCCTAATTTTTCTTATCTCTACTCTGCTCAGGTGGACTGGCAACCAATGATTGGTTGTATACACCAAAGTGATTGTAGACATACGTAGAGACGACAAACTGAAAAGAACATTTATAAGCGGATGCAAATTATATGATGACCTGATGAAACCTTTGACGGTACCTACTGTAAAAGAACCGCGGGAGTGGGTAGTTTTTAGTTTGAGGGTGCATGGTGCGGAAGCGCCGGCACTCGTAAATCCTCGTTGTTCCGTGCCGGCGCGCCCGCCGCACGATTACATACCGATTTCAAATGTGCGATGTACGTCGACTTACCGGATTGGGAACGATAAATAAAAGCAATTACTGAATGCAATTTGGTATTTTGTACAAAATACCAAATTAATTTGCCAAGTTATGTTCAAAGAACCAGAACAACATCGAACATTTGTGTTACATTGCTGAGGTAAACTATTGTACCTACTCTCACAGAATGATATAAAATGTTTTGTTAGTTTAGTATAATATATTGACTAATTTAAAGCTATTTTCAGCCGATAACAAAAATATATTTTGTACTAACAACACCAACAAAGGCAAAAGACTAACATTTGCTAGGGAAAATCTCACTCGAATAATCACAAAGTGTCTATTAATAAACAGCCTGGTCTGACAAAACCCGCTACACCAACACAGCACAGTTCTTGTTAATTATGAAATAGGGCTCAGAGAGTAAAGAAAAAAGACCTATGGCATGCACTATTTATAAAGGGGAAGTGTCTACTTGCATTTCATTAATCCTGGTAAACCAGTCTGGTGCGCACCTAATTTGTAAGCAAGCGGAAGGTTAGCCAACCGTTTGGTCATCTTAATAATTTATTGCCATGCAAATCAGACATCCGCCCTGCGCACTACTCTGTAGGATATACTTATACCTAGTACTGAACTATAGATCCACAGTTTATAGCACGACGCCGAAGTAATTGTTAGCTTATTTCATATGGGAATACCTAAATGGTAGAATGTTAAATGTGAATGCCAAAGAGCTTCATTTGTTCGAATAAAGTAGGTAATCCTCTCAACAAATCACCTTTGCATTCAAAGCGTAAATAAAACATAGACATAGAAATGGACGGCCGTTAAAAGGGTTGTAGTCTGGTTACTGTAATTAACATACCGCTGACGAAACCCTTTTCTTTTCGATTTACGAGCGGTGGGTGGGGTTTAATCCGAGGACAATATTTAAAAGGTTTTAAAAGGTCGCTTTTGAAGGATCGTTGATAAAACATCATTGGTTGTATTATATATCGTTTTATGGGTTTAGAAACACGAAGACTAATAGAAAGGAACTAGGAGCGATAGTGTGGAAGTCGTGCAGTTATCTGGGACTCAATTTGAATATTATCTATGAACGTTAACCGTCCACGACGGGGCTACCGATATCAGGGTTCATTGCTACTGAGACACGCGCGTGTCTTTACTGCCTTCTCGCCTAGAACTACTGTAGTACCTACAGTGGATACTAGTACCTATGTATAGGTATCTTAGTTGCTTTAATAATCTTTTTTATAAATCCTATGCACCTAGTACCTACCAACAAGAAAATAGCAATCAAAGTCAAAGTCAAAACCATTTATTCAGTTTAGGCCCTAGAAGGGCACTTATGAAGGTCGAATTACAGAAGTTACCACCGGTTCGGAAGTCAGCCTTCAACTGAGAAGAACCGGCAAGAAACTCAGCAAGGTTACATTTTTTAAATATTTTTGGACCATCTGACTATATTGGCTCTTTTTTTTTCAAGTGTTTAACAATTTTATTCTTAATGTAATACAAAAATACATAAAAAATTATAACCCGCATTAGTTACCTACATAGTAAACTAAAACAAAAAATACCCAGCTAATAACAGCGTATTAGAAAAAAAAAAGGCTATTAACAGTAAAAAAAAAAAAAAAAAAAACAATGTGTAGGTACTTGTACAGAGTGCAGCTACTTCCAGACATCTTTATCCTCAATATATTTGGCTACCTTGTAATAAGCTTTTTCTTTCAAAACTTTTTTTATGTACGATTTGAATCTAGAATCAGTCATCTTGGTAACAGATGCTGGTAATTTATTATAAAAGCGAACACTATTCCCAAGAAATGACTTTTTAACTCTAGCTAATCTGAAATATGGAACAACTAATTTATCTTTTTGTCTTGTATTGAAATTATGAATCTCTACATTTGATTTATACAAGTCTACATTTTTTCGAATGAACATAATATTTTCATATATATACAGTGAAGGTAAAGTCATTACGTTTATTTCCTTAAATATTTCCTTTAATGATTCACGTGGACCCATATTGTAGATTGCACGAATGGCTCTTTTTTGTAATACAAAAATTGTTTCAATATCTGCAGCAGCTCCCCACAGTAAAACGCAATATGATAAAAGACTATGGAAATATGCGAAATAAACTAATAGTATAAAAGTATTTTTTTGTAAGGATGTTTTTTAATAGAAAACATAAATGTGAAATAAATATCTTAATATCAGTATTGCACATGAGAAAATATCATGAGAACACCGTAAAATGATTATTATTTTATTACAAATGCAACTAACACAAATAGCAACATTTAAATTGTGAACATTACATTATACATTCGTCCATTTAAACAGTATGAAACAAATAATAAAGCAAACGTTTAAATAACAATGTTCGGCGTAGGTTGCGAGAATTCACATAATAATATGGCTACATATAAAGTCACTAACAACCAATGGCTCAGTAAAAAGCGACGAGTGTGAAATCGCCTTTCGAGCATGATCGCATTTCCATATAATCACTATTGGACTATCACGACCCTGGATTCTCACAGCCAGCTGTTACATTTTCTCATTTCCTATCTGCTTAGAACAGATTATCTAGATATAAGTATTAGCTATATTTATCCGATCACATTAAATTAACGATAGGTAACCTAACCTATGTACAATTGGAATATCGTAAAGAGACATAAGAATAATTTCCAACCTAATTAGTGGACCTATCTACGAATATATCGATGGGTTCACTAATTAGCCGTGTAGCGATTTAATCCGTTAGTTCACTTGCGAGACAATGGATGAGAGATAAATAAATACTTAATTATTTTTTATTCCAGATTTTGGTGTAGAATCGATTATAGATTAATTTTTGAAAAGAGTAATTGCTGAGTTTATTGCCGGCTCTTCTCAGCAAAAGCAACCTTCCGAACCGTGCAGTAGAGTCTGACTATTCATAAGTGCCTGTGAAGGCCTATTTGAACGAACAAACATTTCATTTCATCTTCGATAGAAGATTATGTGGACAATGACATGCCCCGGTAAGAGGAAGAAGTTTGCAAGGTGCATCTCCTATTAACACTCAGCATGCATAGGCGTCTTTCATCGTTGACCGATTCCATTTATGGAACACGGCGAACCCAACCGACGCATATTAAAAACACCCACGCGAAGTAAAATTTACACATCACGGTTAATGAGATCATCCTAATTCGTTACTTTCATTTTATATGTTTTAGAGAAAACTTATTTTGAGTGAGTTTGGCCTTGGAATTAAACTTTTGAAAAAAAATATCTTTAGATTTTTCACTACCGACGACATATAATCAATAAATTGTCAACGATATTAATTTGATTGAACAATATTGAAAATCGTTTGCGATATTTTTTGTTCAAATCTTTCCGTTGTTCTTTGACGGTGAGGAATTCTTCATAATCTTCAATTGTTCAAATCATAATAAAACTTAAATCGCGAGATATAGCTTATTCAATAAAAAAACGAATCATTACAAATATGTTCGCACAATCGGCGAAGATATCGCGTTACATATTTACACAAAAAACATTCGAATATAAAACCACGGCTTTTTTGAATTCGGTAGAAAATAATCTTGCCGGCGGCGCCCAATTTCATAAGAACGATTCTAGATAACGAATAATACTTATTTATTGTTTTACAACTTAGCTGACCCAACAGACTTAGCTGAGCCAACCCGGTCCTGCGGTTCTCAAGTAATGCGATTACCAAAGAACAGCTTTTAATTTTTATAAAATTTACATAGATTTCTAAGATTTTAAACAAATCCTAAAGGTACTTATATATAGGTATAAGACAGAAATACAGCAATTCATAAGTATTACAGGTAATTAACAAAAGGATCCTTAAATAAATATTATCTCCCAAAATATACCTAGTGTTCCTGTGAGTATGATACCTACAATAAAAAGTTTTGTTATCCCGTTAGGCAGTTGTGGTAACAGGGAATATCGGAGGGCTCCGTGATGGACAAGGTAAACTCTACAATGTTTGCTTTTAATTAACCAACGGTCAACACCCGGCTTTGGCCCATACACTTTTCATTAAACAATTCTACTGCACTTAAAATTACTCAGTGTTTGCTAATATAACATGTATGCACTACCGAATAACATAAAAGTTAAATTTCCTGGAATTTACTAAAACTAGAACTTTATTTAATTAATGGAATCAATTCGAAGCATCAAAAATGTGTAGAGTGAACAAAAATAGAACGGTAGTAGGTATACGTACCTAATAGCTTTCGAGTAGGTTCGATTTTTGGACAAGAAACGTTTTTACTCAGCAATTTCGTATGACTCTAACCTGTTGTCATTCCCATTGCCTTCCTGCTTGGTGCGTCTAAAAGAACACTCTTCTTCCCTCATTGCCTCTTCTCTCAACTCGCCTATCCATTGCCACTACAAAAGCTTACCAACTGACGGTTTACGGTCGTCACTCGACGAGCGTGAAATAATAAAATAAAGTATTTATATTTATGTAGGTGCTATAGTGTATCAACTATAAAGTTTTGCTTAGTGGAGAATGTCCCAGGACATTTATTAATTGTTTTCCAAATTGAATATTTATGTTAATCATTACACTAACTCGTAGTCATGGCGTAGGTAATTATAACCAATACCTATCTACATACAAGGTAGATACTTGAATGAATTTAAACTCTCGTTTTGATTGTACTGTAAGTAGTTGATGAATCAGCGCAACTGAAACGTTGATGGACATTCAATAATTGCGTCAATTCAATCTTATACTGAATGATAAATTGGTTTTATTACACTGCGAAAAGCCTATTCTTTAGCGTATTAATGTAATTACCCAGCTGAAATGAATAGCATGGTATATCTACCTTAATAATAAATATAGAAGTATACTTATAGATGTGTGGCTTATTTGGTTTATCTGATTCAGAAAGAATAATGATATAATTAAATCTGTGTATGTTATAGATTATAGGTAGGTATTGATGGTAGAGTAAATTTTAACGTTCTTAAGTGCCTTACCAGGGCCTAAACTGAACCGTGAATTTGATTTTGATAAGACGTACAAGTTTTCTGCACTTGAGAGCCAGTTCCCATCTAGGCTTTGTGTGTTTACCACCTTCGGCCACATCATCACTTACCATGGTGAGATTGTGGTCAAACACAAGCTTATCCAGGATAAAAGTGCAATAAATAAATTCAAAGTGAAATTCAAAGCCATTTTAATTAAGTTTAGGTTCCTAATAAAGTGAAGGCTTAAAAGATGCGATTTCTAATATTTCCAATACCAAGTGTACCTAATTTATTACATAGGTAGGTACTTCTCTAGAAGATATCTCAAAATGCACTTTGTATAAACTTAAACTAACATACAAGTCATACAAAATCGAAGACAAATTAAGTAGATTCTACAATTTTCGTGCTATTCTTAAGTATCTTAGTAATAAAACCAGTAATAAAGGAAAACCGCGAAGTGGTCACACTCGGCCATCCTTACCTGCTTCAAAGCATTACGAAAATTCAACATAACGCTGAAATAGATAAATGGCCTGGAATAAAGCATCGGTAATAGAAAATGGATGACAATCCTCATTTCCTTATTCGATATTCAGACTCTGATATTACTTTGCACTTTATAATATGATAGTTTTTATACAAATCTAAGGAACTAAGTTAAATGCCAGCTAAGGTTTTTATATCTACCTATGCCTAAATGTTGGACCTACTAAACACGCCTAAATAAATCTAAGTCAAATTGTTGATTTTAGTCCACGGAGAGGAGAATTTTAACAGTTCTCCGTGTTTTAGTCATAGTGTGTAAGAAAGTAAAGTAAGTCCGTTTGTTTGTATGTTCAGTAATTTACTCGTTAACTTTTAGGTTAATATCGCAAAAAATTGGCAAATACCTAAATTACCTACTAATTAATAGGTAAATAGTTTGTAACCACAATCCACAATTTCACCCGCGTGGAATATTGCCTGCCTAAATTGAAGAAAACGGTTGCTATACCTAAAACTCAACTTTCTGATCATTTTTAATTTCCAATTTTAGCCTACCACAAAAAGTTGATCTTTTGATGGTGCGTAGGTATATGACGTCACAAGCCAGTATTTCATACTAAACTCCACTATCGTTTTCAATTTCTCTATTAGTTTATGGCAATATCGTGCATTTTCACCCCTTTTTCACCAACTTGGAAAGGTTTCAAGGTTTCGTATACCTCAATTCTTCATTAAAATGTGTTCAGTTTAACCTTGAAAGTCGAGAAGACAGTTACTTTCGCATATATTAGGTAAGTACCTACGGATTAGTAGGTATGTAGGTACGGCTAGTAGAACAAATACTTTACGGCTATCAAACAAAGTAACTTCGATCGTAATCAAATAACCGCTGAAGTAAATGTGTCGTGAAATAGTTTTTTTTTTCAGTCGACTTCCTATCCAGTTACTTCGAAACCGTGAAGTTGGTAAGGCAATGCAACTATTGGCGAAATAATAATGGTTACCTCACGTTGTTTTCCTTAAAGAAAAGTCGACTTCTGAACAAATATTCTAGGCAGTCTCTATATTTCAGGAAAATGTAAAGGTACTATCAACTGTGCCGGTATACAGAATGTCCGGTAAGTAGTAGGACAAACTTAAGGCGAAGATAGGTGGGCGGGACGACTACCAAATATCTATACAAAAATGACCTCAGTAAAAGTGTTACTATTTTCGAGATACCCTGTATAAATAATGTAGTCATATAGGCAGACAATTAGGTAGGTACCTAAGTGCCAATTAGTAGGTAGGTAGATAATCACTGCCAAGTGCCTAGGTATGGGATATTTTAAATGTTAATCACACAATATACCTGTGTGACACCGCTAAACACCCTTAGATTCATGTGTTATTTATAATACTTACTTCACTTATAACACAAACTACATCGCTTCGAACGCCCTCCGGAAATTAACATTTTCTAAAGCGCTTGCAAATGAAGGCGCATACCTACACATCGAAATGACTTTCAAAGGCTTTGTTAAATCTACATTCCTCATGAATTCTGCATTGTGAGTTCAAGGCAAAAAAAAGATGATACACATTAATGAAACGTTTTACTTTCGCGCTATTTGCTCAACACTCGATCCACGCTCAATAAAGGAATCGCTAAGATACGATGGAATTTGATAGATATTCATAATGCAAAGGAAAGGAAGCACAATCAGATTTTCATTGGAGATTCTCGCCGCCGTTTCTCGGCCGAGGACGCGAGGGGAGGGAGAAATGAATACTTATTGCGAAAATGAAGCGGGCCATTAATGAACGCCGCCGGCTCCGGTGAACCGATCGCCCGCGATTTAATTCCCTTCGAAAAATATTCAATAAGCGCCGCGAAGACCCTCAGATCATTGGCAAACACCCGATTTACTCTCAAGGGAAAAATTGTAATGACAGGAAAATATGAGCTTAGCAAAAAGTTGATAAATGAAAACCTTTATATTTATGTTTTATCTTTTGCGTGTTTGGCGTTGTTTAACAGGGATGCTCCATTTTACGTCCATAATGCCGTAGGATAATGCCTTTGAAGCCGATGTTCGGCTTAAATGAATTATGTAAGTTTTAACAGCATTAAAAATATATTTCCATTGAAGCTTTATTTATTTACCCAATCATTTTTTTCGTAGAGACTGGAGCATGACTGGAGACATCCTGTGTAGAAGCAATATACCTAATACAAAAATAAACCAACTATAAATAAATATGCAGTCGGTTTATGCACGCCTACCTATATACCTACGGCAAAATCTCGGATTTTCAGATTTTATTACATTTATTACTTGACCGTATTACAATATTATAAATGTGAAAGTTTGGATGGATGGATGTTTGTTACTCTTTCACGTAAATTCGTCTGAACGGATTTTGATGAAACATGGCACACAATAACACAGGATACGTTTTATCCCGGGAAAGGATAAGATCCCTCGGGAACGCGGGTGAAACCGCGGAGGACAGCTAGTGTATTAAACATAAAGAGAAAAGATTTGATTTGTCGTAGATACTATATTAGTTTAGATTTAGATTATAACATGTGATGGCACAGCACAGGGTTTTGATTATAGAATCGTAAGTAAAATCGAAGTTTTTTTTTATAAAATATAATATTTATTACATGTCCTTCAAAGCTTTTACAACGCAGATAGTGTACAACAAATGATTCTGTAACTTGGTCCACGCCTGCGTCGCACTTTCCTCCACAATAATCAAAGCATTTCTAAGTTCTTCACTTTCCGATATAACTTTAGTGTGCATTTTCAAAAACAGACTTAAATACGATTGGGCTAACTCGAAATCTCTATTGCTTTTTAACATTGCGTCTACTAAAAGCAGGAATTGTTTCATAACTTGTATGGTACCGCCGACGTCGGGCGCCATATTAGTTACCTCCGCTTCTATAGCAGATGGAGGTAGCGTCTTCAATTTTTCTATACAAATCGAATAATTGCTATCATCCTCACAACCAACTAGTTTCTTAGCAAACACCGACAGCGTTGATAATGATTCCGGTATTAATAACTTCGTATCCCTATTACCATCTTTATCTTTCTCCAAATCAAATTCTAATTCCAAACTAGGTATTGTAGGTAGAAAGAACGGTGCCGATTTTGGTACAGTTAGAGGCGTTTTAGGTTTATTTCTTTTCTTCACTACGTCTAGATGTAGCAAATTCAACCACCTTGATGTGGGCTGATCAGACAATGTAATGAGTTCTTGGCTTATTTGTTCAGGTGACTTATATTCGGGTTCTTCCCCGAGATCTATGGCTCCAATGTCTTCGATACTTGGTTTTTCTGGTGCAGTGTTGGGTAGTTCTATAAGAAATAAATAAAAATAATTATACTAGGTCGGCCATCGTGGAGATCCTTGGGGGAGGCCTTTGTCCTGCAGTGGATGTCTTGTGGATGATATAATAATGATGATGATGAAGGCTGCCCTGTGCTAGTGACGTCGGATACCGCTGCGAAGGTCGTGGGTTCGAATCCTACAATGAGCTTGAGCTTTCGGTGAAGGAAAACATCGTGAACGTAAACTATATAGCACGGTGGTAGCACTTTGTATTACTCGACTGGCTGGCTACCACCCTCAAGTTAAAAATCTGTCGCCAAGCACCTGTTGGTGTGTTCCGGTTGTAGTAAGGTGTACAACACATTGGCAATCCCCTGGTATTGCTAATGTCTATCGGCGACGGTAGTCACTTACCATCAGGTGACCCGCCTGCATCATTATCACTTGTGGTACTTATAAAAAAAGGAAAAGAAGTAACTTTTAGAAAAAATATTATAACTTATTAAATGATTACTTACTCAACCTGGGAACGTCGACTACATTGCGGTCGATTGGTTTTAAAAAGATACGCTCATACAATAATTTGTTGGCCCACAGAAACACGCCAAGTTCACCAACATGCGTCGTGGCCAAGTAATCACCAGTCGGAGACATACTTAGCGATGTACACGGTTGTTCCACCTACGAATTAGAAATGATGAATATGTAACGACATCTATCTTCAACACAGATATAGTTCGCACGACTCCTTGATAGATGGCGCTCCAATAATCTACATCGCGCTATCGAAGTTTTCCAAACAATCTGCATATGTACAAGCTTCCAACATCAACAGTTGGACCACGGTCCCCAGGAACGATAACCTAGCCTGGCGGAAAATCTTCCCTTTTCAATGTGTGAGGAGTCTTTAACACCCTGCTCCTCCATAAATATAACCTTCAATTATTTTTAAATTTAACGAATATTTAAAATGAACTATATAAAACATACAATTAAAGTCACTATAACATCACAACTTTTAGGAAAACTTGTACTAGACAAGTAGTAAGTACAAATGATGATACTAAGATGCTTACAGAGAATATATCCACAAGTTGAGCACTAGGTATGTCCCACGTACAGATAGTGCAATCCATCGAAGAGCTAATGAGCCACCTGGAGTAAAAACATACAATTAATGGTAATTCCAGTGATTACATACATAGCTTAAAAAATTAGAGAAATATGAAATACCTGCTTTGTGCATCAAAGTCAATAGAGTTGATTTTCCCACTGTGTCCATCAAATTTTCTTACAATATTCATGGTGTCAATATCAATAAGTGTTATAGAGAAATCTTCATTGGCCAGTGCTAGCAGAGCACTGTCTCTGTGACATTTTGTGCTTGTTACTGATTCATCTAATTTCATCACATGGTAAGGAACTGTTGCTAAAAATGGAAAAGAAAACGATTTACTTCCACTTAGTTTTCAGTTAAAGAAGCAATGATGTTAGCTAGTCTATACTAATATTATAAAGAGGAAAGATTTGATTGTTTGTTTGTTTGCATTGAATAGGCTCCGAAACTACTCGACCGATTTCAAAAATTCTTTCACGGTTGGGAAGCTACACTATTCCTGATGACCATTATATTTACAAAAAAAATGGGATCCTTACTAAAACTCCAATAATGTAAACCGAGGTGTAAAAAATTTACCTAAAAATTCCTTACATCGCGTAAAACAAAATATTGTACTACGACTTTGCAGAACATATCATTATCTACAAAAAATGTCGCGACAGCATATGTCTAGCTATTATACTTTATAGTTATGTCACAATAAGCGTTCTTTTATTTTAAAAAAATAATCTAAATGTCAGCGCTAGAAAAGGCTCTTTATTTGTTCCTTGGTATTAATCCTTATCAAAATAAACTACTTCATATTCAGGAATGCTTCAATACCTTTATATAACTTTTTGAATTATTAAATTCGGACATTCCATTCGAAAGATATCACGAGTTTAAAAATGTAAGTATTAGAAAAAAGTCGCGTGGTCGCCGCTCACCCCCCTCGATGTAGGCGTACCTAGAGTACGCGAGGGGAGAGAAATAATAAAGTGTTGTTTTTAAGACGAAGACTAGGAATAAGAAAGGATTCTTCGAAATTCAACCCCAAAAGGGATAAAAAACCCGCGTACCGGGTGAAACCGCGGGGCGGAAAGCTAGTCACTGATAAAAATATTCAGGACCCATGATATTGTTATTAAAAAAACCCTTGTTATTCACAGATAATGTAGCTTTCTAAAGATGAAAGAAGTTTTAAAATCAGTAAGTATTTTTTTAGTTTATCCATAAAAATCATACATATAATCAAATATTTTCGTTAATAATGTTAGAGAAAAAAGTAAGTTCATTCTCACAAAGATTCTTTTAAATGTACCTTAATTGTGGAAGAATATTAGCCATTTCATACAAACATTTTTAAAATCACATTTCAATGAACACAAATTATATACACAAAAATGTTACCAGTTTTAAAATGCCAGAACTTGAGTTTATCATCGGCACCCGCCGTGATAACCCTCTGGTTGCAGATATCAGTTTCCACCCCTCTCAGAGCACCTTTGTGAGCCTGTTTACTCTCTTTGCCATAGTATCCTCTGTGTAGTCCTGACTGCATGTTATACTTATGTACTTGTCCATCACTGTAGCCTGAAACATTCGTTTTTACAGTGACAAAAAGGCAGGCAGGTCACCTGATGGTAAGTGACTACCGTCGCCTATAGACATAGCAATACCAGGGGATTGCCAATGTGTTGTTCACCTTATTACAATGCCTTATTTGAGCCTTATCTTAGCCCAACAGTATCCGATGTCACTACCACACCGCTATAGCTGATGGTCCACAAATATTAAAAAGATGTAACCTTGCTGAGTTTCTTGCCAGTTCTTCTCAGTTGAAGGCCAACTTCCAAACCGGTGGTAACTTCTGTTATTCAACCTCCCAGAGCCTAAACTGAATAAATGGTTTTGACTTTGAATGAAAAGACTGTACCACTTACCTATTATGACAAAATTTCCGCAGTGTGTAACAGTCAAACATGTAGCATTAACACCTTTGCTACACTGTGGAGGTTTCAGTTTATGTTCTCCCATTCTCATTTTGTGGTAAGACCATGTTGTTGCTACATACATATTGTTGTGTAACGAAGCAATGCTGTCCCATTGCTTATCACGTTGCATGCAAGAACTTAACATTGTTATGGGTGGTAGAATTAAATTGTCTTTTTGTAGTCTTGCTGTAAAAAAAATGTGGTTGGTATTGCAAAACATCTAACATATATCATTTCTAAACTTATAGTAATTTTAAGGTATTATGTTCTTATTTTATAAGGAAAAAACAGTTTTTAGCTACTTTAGTATAAATAAATACCTTTCTTCTTAGATGCCTTTCTATTATGTGAAGCTTTTCCCAGACTCTTATTAAATGTTTCAGAAACAGTATTCATAATGTGAAGACTACTATCACTGCCAGCTGCCAGAAGATTGTTACCAGTTGGCTCACAGTAGCTAACTAGATTTGGAGGCAGTCCATGCCCCTCTCTGAAATTATTTAAAAAGATTGTGATATTATATTGTGACAAATTTATGTTTATATTGGCTTAGAAATGGAATCTAGCTTATTTTAATTATGTTTATTACTTTGTAGCATTGAAATGGGTAAAGCAGAATTATTAGATAATAAACAATCTGATAAATGGTCCCCAAAATAACATTTACCTTCTCCTCAAAAGTCTGGCACCACCATCAGGCAAGTCAAATATCCACAACTTTAAAGAGTTATCTTCTGAGTTTGTGACCATCAAGGGTTCAGACATCAAACACTGCATGCCAGCTACTCTTCCTGAATGTGCCGCCTCTATCTGAGACATAACTCTCCTCTCTTCCAAATCCCACATTACTATATGCCCTTCAGTACTACCAGTTACCATTACGGGTGCTCCATCCAGCCTAAATGATAAGGAGCTCACCATACCCCAATCATGAACAAATTCCATAACAGTCTGATCAAATTTTATATTATGTATAATAATCTTTCCATTAGCCAATGCTATTGCTACAACATCCACAGCAGGTGCTGGCTCAGTAACAGTTACGGCTGATTTCCATCCCCTGAATGTAAACACTAATTTTGAAGTACGAACATTCCATAGCTGCAGTTGCCCCTGTTGACTTCCAAGCACAATTTTGTTTAAATAAGTAGGTGGATGACATAAAGTAGATATCTTAAAATGCTCTGCATCGAAAGCAAGTTCCAGGAACTGTGTTTCTGCCTTAATATCAAAGATTCTCAGAATGTTATCTTCATCTACAGATATAATGTGAATACCAAATGGGAACATCAAATGTACAGGTGCGTTATGACCTTTGTAGACATGTTTAAGTTCACAACCACGTCTCCATGCGTAAATGTTGTTTTCACTGGCGGTATAGACATGGAAATTGTCGCCGCTCATACAAGTTATCGGAGCAGGGTGCTCGCCACTTACACTGAGTAAACGGAATTTGTCGCATCCATAGGTATGGAACCACTTTCCTACGCTCGTACATAGTAAAGTTTCACCACGTCTTTTGATGTATCGAGCCACAAAAGGCACATGTGTACTAACATAACCTAACACTCTTGTACCACTGAATACTCTGCTACTTGATTTCTCCGGCATCGCTATATTCTACGTAGCTATCAGAAGAAAAAAGATAATCACTGGCGTGAAATTATATTCAGAAATAATACATTTCAAGCACATTAATATAAATAAAATTCATTAGGTACACATGTGTTGTTTATTATGGTAAGACTGTCAAATACTTACTGTCAACATCTGAACTGTCAATGTCAAAATGATAATATATTTTTTAATTTAATGAACAGACTTTATGGTAGGGGAGGCGAATAGGGGATTTCGGGATTTACTCGAGCGCGGCAGATTAACATAAGGGGGGCAACCTTGCACCTTGTGAAGTACTCTCACCAAATCTGAGCCCTCTATGTAGTGTCGAACGTCTAGGGTAGCCCGTCAGATTAGTAAAAAAAAATCGTTGGTTTGAAATACTCGAGCGCGTCAGATTAAGGTAAGGTAAGTTAGTTACATGCAAAATAGTGTACATTTCAATAATCTGACAATTTGGGCGTGACGAAAGAAAATTGGAGACTCGCAAAGTTGCAAAAAAAAAACTTCACCTGGATTTTCTCGAGCGCGATTAGTTTTTTTTTTATTTTGAAGGAAATTAGTCACGAATCACGGAAATATCTTAATCTGCCGATTTGCACAAGCCGAAGTAGCTAAAATCATTATTAAGTGTATAGTCCAGGAATATTATGAGTTTCAGCTAAGAATGAGATATAGTCAGCTATTAACTTGTATAAACCTTTATTTTGACACCCTAAAACTTGTCTCAAAAGCTACTTATCTTAGGGTGCCCGCGACTACTGATTTTTCAAGGTCAAAGGTCAAAAAATCATTTATTGCAAATATCTCGTTTCCTATGGGTTTTTTGGTATATGTATTCATAATAAATATTGTAGAAAATTAAATTCTCTACAACTTTTGCACAAACATTTTTTCGATATCTTGAACCATTTTCGAGATTTCGATATTTTTTATATTTTTTTTTTTTCAAACCGTCAGATTAAGAAAATCCCTCAACATAATTGTCAGATTATGGGTCAGTACAACAAAGCCATCAAGAAGAACCGCCTGTATAAAAATCTGACGCGCTCGAGTAAATCAAGGTCACGATTTTTTTTTGCATTTTCAAAAATCGGCCCTGACTGATGGTCGCGTCCAAATCGTCAGTCTTTAAAATAGGAGCTACTGGAGGGTTCACTTAACATCCCTTATCAATGTCTGACGCGCTCGAGTAAATTTTTTTTTAAAATATTTTCGAACCCTTCGTACGGCCACCCCCACCACGCAAAATGGCAGATTATTATTTTTCCGTTATCAGACAGACGTGGCGCCACTACCCTATTAATATCTGACGCGCTCGAGTATTTCTTGGTGACTGTTTTTTTTTACATTTTTGAAACCCTGTAGACGCTCCCCCCACCGCTGAAGGGGAAAATATCACATAACCTTTTTTTCTTTATTCCACCTAATCTTCAAATTCCAGTAGGTCCCAAAGACGCTCGAGTAACTACAAATTTAGCATCATTGCCTCCCCTACCATTAGTTACAATATAATCAGCCTAACCATGTTATTTAGAATGACTAATATAACGCTTGTTATAATACAAATCATGGCACGTATTTTAGTGGCGAAACCACTTACCTATACTGTGACGGAACGTATATACCCTCAGCAGGTTAAAAAAATATTATACGAACAACACGTAGGTATATATAAGAATAGGCGTGATCAACCAATTCTCTGATTTGGTATAATCGTTATCAATTATTATCGTATTGATTTTTGGTGATTTAAAATTTTAAGAAGCACGCCCTAAGCATATTATGTGGCAATTTAAGCAATATTTGTGTTGAACTAGCATTTGCTTACTGGAATGGAATGAGATGGAAAAGAGCATAATTCTGGCAACATTACAAAGAAATCAATGTAATAATCAAGTAGCCAACATAACAAAGTGAAACTCACTCTAGATGTTTTGTATGTGGTAGATTTATTTTTACATAAAAAATTAGGTATAAATAATTATTATTATATGTAGTACTAGCTGTTCCGCGCGGTTTCACCCGCGTTCCCGAGGGATTTTATCTTTTCCCGGGATAAAAAGTATCCTATGTGCTATTCCAGACTATAATCTATGTCCATGCTAAATTTCATCCAGATCCATTCAGCCGTTCTGGCGTAAATGAGTAACAAACATACATCCATCCAATCTTTCACATTTATAATATTAGTAAGATTTGGGTCGTTCAGCACAGCAATTAAAAACAATAGCCTACCATTCAAGATTTATTGTTATTTAATCAATAATTTTTAGTTTTCTATAGAAGACCTTGTCGTTTTAAGTCTTCGTAAGTCTTGCGATTCACAACATTTCCTAGAGAATCTTCGAATTCTTCGTCATTTTCAGCAACAAATCTTTCATTTTCCTTTTGATGTTTTATTTTCTCCCACACTGAAATAAATTAAATTAAATGGTCTGTGTGAATGTCATGTAATGTAACCTTACATAACCCAGAATAATCATTCTATTCAAATAATATAGCCAGTTAATTAGCGCTGACACAGTCTTAGTTATATTAGCAAAATTTTATACTTACGTGCAAGTGCATCTTCAATTTGTGTGACGTTAGCAAAATGAGCTGTATTCGGTATACCGAGGCATCGCATACCGTGAGCATGTCTCCATTCAGCGAAATGTCTTTGGAACGCCTTGGGCCCTTTGTAAGTGTAATTACCGCAAATCTCACACGTATAACTGATGTTTAGGCCATGCAATTTGTATAGCCAATAGGGGATTGGCTGTGAAAAAGAATGAAAATAAATTATGATACCAAAAAATATGTGTGTTAACTCAAATAAGTACCAGGATATCAGAAGTTTAGTAGAGTCCTCGTTAATACAGAAAGGCAGACGAAAAATAAATGATTGACTGAAAAGTACCAGACAACCAGAACATTGTGCTAAGACATACCGTAGCGACGACGCACAAGTGCGCTGTCTAGACAGCGCTACGACAGGCTTCGGGCTGTAAGCTACGAAACTTCTAGTGCAACGATATTGTGCACCTACCTTTATAAAATTGCTCCTTTTAACTTCTAAGATCCTGGTACACGACATAACGCTTTTTTCTTACGTGACGAAAATAAACAACAGGAAAGCAACTAAATTCTTAACAGGCTGTGTGACTAGATGGTTCACCTCAGACACCAACATCACTTTTATAATTCCACATTCACATTTTGGATGTCACTAAGAATCTTATAACATCCCTGTCAAGGTCAATAACATAGGTTTTAAAATATTTAAATGAAGCTGCATTTCTATTCAGTTACAATGTCCCCCCAGCTCTAAACAAGATTGTGTGACTTAGAATATTTACACTCTTACTAGACTAAGATTTCATAGTTATCTTATGTCAATCCTATACACTGAATTCTGATTACAATTTTAATGACAACATCCTTCTTGTCTAACGAGGCTGGTACCTGCTTCAAATGTAATGACAGACTAACCTTGCCATCCCATCCCAGCGGCAAGTTCTTAGGATTGTATGGGACCTCATCATCATCCGAGTCGACATCAGGTGCGGCGGAGGCGTCGCTTTCGTCGCCACTCTCGTCGCGTCGCTCGCCCGCCGCCCGCGCCGCTCGCCGCGTCACATTCTCTATAGTCGCGTTTCGTGTACTACTTACGATACCCGCAAACCTGTACAACATTTTTTTTTAGATTTTTGGCTTGGTATCTACACCTTTAAGCCATCTGTACAACAATCATTACATTTTTAAAAGTCGCTTATAGTTCTAATTTATATTTTTTTGTATGGAATGGAAAGTGTTCACATCGGGTGGTTTTTATACCCTTACTGTATCTGTATGTTCTAAGAACTGTTTTTTTGTGTCCCTACTGTCTTCTTCCAGGTCATTTAATTACGTACCAACCATGGATATAGTGGACACAAACCAATGCAAAATAAATCAGATTATATTTAATAAATTTGTGCATCTATCAGCATTCACCGCTGAACTGCTATAACCTACTTAACTGATTTCAAAATTGGAAGAGGGGTAGTTGGGACCATGGAGAAAGTGGACAAAAACGCGGCAATAACTTAAATAATAATTACCGATATACTTGTGCTTCAATAGCAGCAATATCTTTGTGCCTTTGTTGCGTTGATGCTTTAGCTTTGTTACCACCTTTTTTGGCTACAAGAGACTTGTCCAGTGCCGTTTGTCCTTTAGTACTGAAAAGCCTAAAAAATATTGATAACATATTAAAATATTACACAAAATTGAAACGTAAAAGAAAACATTAGGCAAGCTAATATAATTTCGTACCTTTGTGCCCTCTCTTCCAATGTACCACCACATTTAAGCCCAAGGGCCATAAGGGCAGATTTCAATCTGTCCAAACCGAGAGAAGCTAGTTCTTCCCATGAGGAGAAAGCTGACAGATCCAAATGAGCCCCAACATTTGTCAGTGCACCTCCAGTCTCTTTCTATAAAAATATAAATCACTTTAAAAAAATAGTAATAGCAACATTATGTGCCTTATCTTCTACATTTTCTTTTTTTATGCCCTTGATATATAAAACCTACTTATAACATTATCACACAAACATTTATGCATTTTACTTAATAAGAAAATGATTTAAATTGAATTGGGCATACAAACAGAACAAAATAGATCACATTTTTCATATCAGCTAGCTAAATCCACAGTGCGTAATTTAGTATAAGAAAATGAACTGTCGTGAACTATGGAAAATGCAAGTGTAAAAAATACATACAGGCCATCCTGGGAAACTTCCAGATTCCCACTGTTTCATAAAATCTTGATGGGCACCAGCCATATCTTGGGCCTGGTCCGACAATGGCTTCACTCGACTCACAAAGTCCTTCAGGTAAGTGAGAAGGGCTCTGATATAGTTCCTGTATTCGCTGTTCTTGCGTTCACGGGGAATGTCGAATAGATGATCGACAATGCTCAGGTATGTAATGTAGTCTACTTTCTGAAATGATTAGTTATAATTTATTGACAAATATATTAAACGACATACTATCACAGACGGAAAGTAAGCTGGTAATAATGTTATTATTTATCTATCCCTTATAGGCTTTGGGTGCTTACTACCTTAGGCTACAGTGAGTCGAATCAACATTGAATCTTCTATTTTGTTATAGCTTTTTGTCTCAAAAGATTTTGAAGGCGATTTTTTGTTCGTAATTATGTTTTTCTGGCAATAACAGTCTTCTTCAGGGCTGTGACTGACTGTATATGCGTTAACGTTCACAGAGCCTATATTTAGACTCGCCAAGATACGGCGGCCCTATTGTACAAAAGACGTTATGCTTGCGCGAGCGATAGTCGTTCAGAATTTGTTATATTACCTCAAATGTTTATTTTAACAATTGAGGTAATATAATAAATTTTATGTATGAATTTTAAGTAAACTACTGTTACTCACCTCTATACCCTTCAAGTTGATAAACTTTTCATAGCATTCGTGTAGATCCAAGTACTTTCCATAGCCTTCTTCATCAGTGAACTCAACAGGAGCTGCAATATTGTTTTATATTAACCAAATAGAAGAAACTGTCTGGGCACAGCCCAAATCACAGGACTAGGAATGTTCAATTTGGCACAAGGCTTTGTTTCATATACACAAAATACCCCCTATTTTGTTTGAATAAAAGAAATTTTTGTAAGCATATTCATTTTTTAATGCATATGGACAGTTTCTTATATATTTTTCGAAATTCCCCTATGAGATTAAAATAGGGGAACACAATTGAATTGAGCTTTACTGTTACATAGGAGTTAAACCCTTTTTTGAATCGCGGATAGGACAATCGTCCAAAAACTACCTACATAAATATTGAGACTGATAGAGAAAGAATTCATTTAAAAGAACATCAATTACTTGTAAAATCTTCTGCTGGATTTTCTCTTAGCTTAGCAATTTCTTCAAACTCCACAGACATGGGAACACATATCTGAAAAAAAAAAACAATTAATAATGATTTACGAGTATCTTAATTTTAAGATTATAAACATTCATTAACATAATGATACAAATGTATTAAAATATAATACCTCATTAGGATGTTTACGATGGAACTCTTTGATTTGTTTGAGTCTAGCATAAAACTCCTGAAACTCATTTGGCCCAGAGAGAGCAGCTATCTCTTCCTTGCGCAAACTGTCCTTATCTTCATACAACTCTTTGAGCCGGATAGAGGATTCTATGTATCTCTGTAAATAATGACAAAAGTACAATTAAACAGCAATGTATATTATTTTGACCCTTTGCTAGGAGAAGGCATTTGAATGATCATCTTTGACATAATGGAACATCAAGTGTAATTCTGCTCTTAGTTAAATTAAGTCTTCTGTATTTATGCCATGTCAATTTTTACAGACCACATTATATGCATGTAAATTGCCAACATATTCATAAGATTATGAAAACAAATAATTATGGTTATTTTATTTCAAAACCAGCATACAGTTAGTAAATTATTGTTATCATAATTTAACAACTATTTGATGACAATATAATAAAATCTAAAAAATATTCAACATTTTGTTACTCTTGTAAATGCAAACTATCAGGTACTGTTGAGTGATGATGTGATCTTCATTCACTTAAAATAATTTTATAAATGGAAAAGGATCAATCCACATCTACTGAGATGACTGGGCAGTATTTGAATTTGGGTGCTATGTCAGTACTTATTAGTTTCTGGCAAAAGTACAGCCATCCCATAAAACTATCAATTTCCAAAAATTTTACACAAAATCCCAAAGACTGGATTGTTGTTCATAATCATATTCAGAGGATTAAACAACATAAACTGTACTTACGTCGTGTAAATTCTTTAACCTGTGATCGGCATTGATCGTTTCACGATGCTGAAATAAAAAATAGTGAAATGAAAAAGATACCAGCAACCTGTTAATTTGTAGGTAGGTGTATTCATAAATTTGTTAGGGTTAGGTATATCAATTTCAAGATTTCATTTCTAAATATATGTAGTAACTTGAAGGAGACTACTAAGGTAAATAATCAAAAAAATATTACAAGCACCAGATATTACCCCTGTCTTTTTATGAAGAATTTCTTTGACCATGGCATCCATGGTCCTCTCCCTCTCCTCATGATAACTCCTCTGTTGCTCCAGTATAGTTTCCATCCTGCCTGATAACTAATTATTTAAAGTAAATAAAGTATTGCATTCAACTCAGTTATAAATTATAACACAACACAACAACAATATTACAATGCGTTATAGTTATCGCCACAGATTAGTAAGTAAGTGGTAGTCAAAGAGAATATAAGTAAGTGGTAGTTGGCAAAGAGTATTTAGCCGCTACGCTTATGGTTGGTTATTTACTTACAAAGAAAAGAGTTATTCATGACCATCGATATAGGTATAGACTAGATTTAGGGTCGGCGCAAAAAATACGTCTCGGTAAATAAGAGCGCATTTGAAAAGTGAGCTCTTATTTTGTTTAGTTTCGTTTGAACACAGCCAATATAAACACGTCTCACAATGCCGCAGTGTGTATTCAAAAGTTACAAAAATAATGCTCGAAAAAGCAATTTAACGGTCGGAGTATCTTACTTTCGGTAAGAACATAAAGAATAAGAGATATTTTAAGCTTTAAAGTAACAAATAATATAAAATTTTGAACAAAATTACATATTTTAAACCACGCTACCAACGCTACAAATGTTTGGCCAAACTCGCCAACACACGCTCTTTGAACACACGCACAAACTTCGAAGAAGAAAAAATAAACGAAACAAAACGATGTAGCTCTCAAGGCGAGAACGGGAAAACATACTTTATTCGTTGCACGTTAAGGTTGATTTCACACTAAATGTTCTTTAACTTATGTCTATTTCTTTTAAGTGACAGGAGTAGTTTATTGCTTTGCTCGTTTATGTGACTAATGATCGTAAGTATTAGATAATATTTTGAAGATTTGTGACTTTATTACTGGGTGCTATGGTTGTAATTAATGCAGGTACCTTTTTCAGTGAAAGACTCAATGGAAAATATAATATAATAGAATGAAAGTCGTAAAAAGAGTAGGTACAATATACTAGCAAAACAACACGGTTTACTTGACACACACCACACTGACACAAAGTTTTTTATATAAGTCACTGCAGCTGTCGCATGCCAAAGAGGCTTTAACACTTTCCCTCAGCTGCTAGTCGACCTTCTGATCCTTTAGACCTAAGTTCTGGCAAAGTTCTTGTAATCTCGGTCTGGGCAGGGCTTTGGTCAGCAGATCTGCCAGCTGTGTTGCAGAACTAGTCCTTTCGACCACAATGTCATTTTGAAGGACAAGTTCTCTAACGAAAAAATGTCTGACACGAACATGTTTGGTTCTTCTATGAAACTCGGGATTATGCGCTAGTTTCACAGCAGCTTCATTATCAACAAAAAGAACAGGAATTTCTTTTTGACCATTTAAGTCTATAAATAGTCTTTTTAACCAAAACAGTTCTCTTGCAGCTTCACTTGCTGCCACAAGCTCAGCTTCTGTGGTGCTAATGGCAACTGAAGCTTGTCGTTGACTAATCCATGAGATTGCACCTTTAGAATATAAAGTCAATACTCCTGTCGTTGAGCGACCTGTTTTCAAACATCCAGCATGATCAGCATCACTATAGGCTTTGATTTGGTTAGGAGAATCCACATCATGCACATACTTTATTCCTCTCGACAACGTTCCTTTTAAATATCGCATTATGCGCTTTACCATACACCAATCACCGTAAGCCGGCTTTTCTAAGCTCCTCGAAACCACTCCTACAGCGTAAGCCAGATCAGGCCGAGTGCCCACCATCAAGTAAGCGAGCGAGCCTACTGCTTCTCTGTAAGGAAAAGACTGTGACTCATTCTCAACTTTCCCTTTCTCAATAATTCCTTCTTTCTGTAAAGGAGTCGACACTGGATTGCAGTCTTTCATATTGAATCTCTCCAAGACCTTTCTGGCGTAAGCTTCTTGCTTTATAAAAATTGAATCATCTTCCATTTGCTCTATTTCTAATCCGAGATAATATGAAGCTGGTTTGGTTGTGATCAGCAAAATCTTTTTCAAGTCATTGATGAACTCATTTGCAAGGTTTTTATCACTCGCTGCAACTAAACCGTCATCAACGTACAGTGCTATTAAGATTTTCTTATCACCCATGTTATTTACATATAGGCATGGATCAGCGTCGCTGCTCTTAAAACCTAAAGAGTTAAGAGTTTCTGAAAAACAATAATTCCAGCAGCGCGGTGCCTGCTTTAATCCATAGAGACTCTTTTTAAGATGACATACTCTTGATGTCCCATCCTCAAAGCCTTCTGGCTGCATCATGTATATATCTTCATTCAAAACACCGTTGAGGAAGGCTGTTGCAACATCAAACTGAATAAGATGCAGTTTCTCTCTTGCTGCAACACTGAGCAAAGATCTTACAGTTGCCAGCCTGGCTACCGGGCTGAAGGTTTCATTAAAGTCAAAACCCTTCTTTTGCCTAAACCCTTTCACGACTAATCGGGCTTTATATTTCTCAACTGTACCGTCAGGGTTGGATTTAACTTTATAAACCCATTAACATGGCAGGGCTTTTCGATCTCTCGGTAGATTTTGCAAGTCCCACACTTTAAACTTCTGTAAAGAATCCAATTCATTCTTCATGGCTTCTAACCATCTATCTTTACTTGTACTACTTGATACAGCTTCTTTATACGTTGAAGGTTCTCTTTCTATTATAGAATCAACCAAGAATAATTCAAAGTCATCCAATTTTTGTGGAGGTCGTAGAGTACTTCTGTCTCTGAGATTATACCTTGGAACGTCCGGTATAGTAACATCGTTCTCTGAATTCATCGGCATCTCAACATCAGGAGGAATAGCATCTACAAACTCTTCAGTTTCACAATCAGAAAATGCGTTTTCATTTTCTATGATTTCACTTTCTTGTTCTCCCTCTAATTGGACTGACTGCCTCACAGGAGAAGCTTCATGTTGCGGACAATCATCTTGCGCAAGGATCACTCCCTCTGTCTCCTGTCCTATCAAATCTGAATCTTCCTCGATCTCACCGCTCACTGGTAAATCGACATCTTCCTGAGGACCAGGTCCCAAGGCCATTGGGATTCTCAATTCCATGGTTGGACAAAAGGTGACATCTCTAGATCTTTCGGTCTGTTTTCCATTCCAGATGCGATATCCATCGTCGTTATCATATCCGATAAGTCTGCCTTTGGTAGCTTTCTTATTTAGCTTCTTCCTTTTTTGTTTCGGAATGTGAAAGAAACATTCACTCCCTATCACACGTAAGTGTGAGATCTTAGGCTTCTTCTTATGCCACAGCTCATACGGTACTTTCCCTTCTTCTCTTGTGGGTCCCGTGCGATTAAGGACGTATGCAGCTGTGTTGATAAGCTCTGCCCACAGGGCTTGTGGAAATTCGTCTCCTGCGTGCATATATGATCGAGCTGTTTCCACAAGAGTCCTGTTCTCTCTTTCTGCGCACCCATTTTGCTCGGGCGTGTATGGCATCGTGAGCCGCTGGATTATTCCCTGCCTGTTAAGTACTTCCCGAACCGCTTTATTATCAAATTCTCCGCCATTGTCGCTCAATAACGTTTTGACTGCATGTCCAGCATTTTTGGCTTCTTTTAGAAATTGAATAATCTTGTCTTTTACTTCACTTTTGTTTCGAATGAAATAAACATGACGAAACGCGGAAAAGTCATCCTTTAAAAGAACAAAATAGCGACATTTCGAGTAGCTTTCAGGGAACGGTCCGCACACATCGGCGTGAACCAGCTCTCCAGGCATACTAGCTCTTTCTCTTTTGCCAAATTTAAGACGATGTGCCTTCCCATAAATGCATCCTTCACACTGTATATCATCTATATCATTTAGATTAATCCCCAATTCCCTCTTGACAAGATCTTTAATGTATTTCTTGTTTTGGTGACCAAATCGTTCATGATACAACTGGAGTAAGCTCGATGGGCTGACAGCATTAATCTCTACAGGTTTGTTTGGTAGAACTGTCTTCATTTGTAATTTATACAGTCCTCCACTCTGTTTCCTGTTTCCAACTGCTAAAATCTGACCGTTTAATTCCAGCCTGCACTCTTTCGTGGTGGAAATAAATTTACTATTTTGCAGTTTATCTTGTGCAGCTAACATGGATAGCAAATTCTTCGTAATCTTCGGTACATACCAGACATCACTCAGAGTCAAATTCATTGTTTTGCCGTTAACCTTGGTTTGAACTACCACAGACCCTTTCCCTTTTGCAGGAATTACAGTACCATCTGCCGTTGTAACGGTGTGGTTCGATCCAAAGTCCTCAAAATACGTGAATATGTCTCCCCTATTGGTGACGTGAGTCGTGGCACCATTATCTACATACCAATTTTCTCTATTGCTTTCTTCAGAGCAAGTATAAATCATCAGCGTTATATTCTGCACTTGCTGCTGCTTGGACGAAGACTGTGCAGGTTTCTTCGGTCTGCCATCATTAATCCACTGCTTGCAATTCTTAATGCGGTGGCCTATTTTTGAGCAGTACCTGCATCTTATGTTCTCGTCTCTTATCTGTGATTTTTGCTGCACCTTTGAGGTAGAGGCGAGTACTTCCTGAGTCTCATCAATATGACCCCCTAGCGCCCTCTCATACCCGCACAGTTGTGCTGTCAGAGATTCAATTGTCCTGTCTTGTTTGTTTAGCAGCATCCAACTTGATTTGAAACTGAAAAATTTTTCATTGAGGGAATCTAAAATTTTACAGATCAAGAACATTTCCGGCAACTTCATGTTAGGATCGGTCTTCAAAATTTCAGTATTCAAATTGTTCCAAATGTTTTTAAGTTTCGACATCATGGTAGATGCGTCATCCTTAGAGTTATTTTTGAAGCTAAAGAATTGCATGCACAATGTGTATGCTCTGTCTTCTGATTGACCGTCAAACAAGCGGTGAAGTTCCTGCCATACTTCGTTTGCTGTTTCAAATCGCATGACTTTCATTAAATTCTCTTCGGTCATGTTGCTCGTTATGATTAGTAGAGCGTTGCTATCTGTCTTCCTATATTTCAACAATTCTGCGCACCATCGCCTGCTCCTAAAACTGGTTTTCGAAGTTTTCCTTCTGCCGCCTCCATGGCACCTTCTGTGCCCCGCAGCATGATGGACACCTTATACTTCCAAGTAGCCCAATTCTGGCTACCTATGAGCTGACCGATCTGAATCTTGGTGGTAGTAAAATTTTCCATTGTTCCAATTTTCCAATTTTCCATTCCATCCATCACCGAAAAAAAAACTTTTGTTTTTACGTCCTAGGTCTTATCCGGAGTATACTGGGTATACTGGGTATTCTGGGCCCATAACCTAATGCAGGTACCTTTTTCAGTGAAAGACTCAATGGAAAATATAATATAATAGAATGAAAGTCGTAAAAAGAGTAGGTACAATATACTAGCAAAACAACACGGTTTACTTGACACACACCACACTGACACAAAGTTTTTTATATAAGTCACTGCAGCTGTCGCATGCCAAAGAGGCTTTAACAGTAATTAGGTTGAACCAAAGACTTTAAACTTATACTATAGACCGGACATATCGAACAAAATCGTAATCCAATACTTAAATATTTATGTACTCTGGAGTACATAAGTCTAGTTTGGCACCACTCACCGATAGATGACTATTATACTTCCTTTATGGATAGTTACTATACTCTTTGATTATACTCACCACTGCATGTCAACACGTATTTGTGTCCACAAAAAAAAACATTTTCTGCGAAAATATGCCGAGTTACGCATTACGAAACTGCAAATCGCGATATGGTAAAACGACTGGACCTAACATCGGTTTATTTTCGTAAGTATTATTTATATTTACTCAGTAATTAATTAGAACTCAATATATTTTATAAATAGTTCTAGAACATGGCAAATTTTGTAATATACGCCAGCTATTCTTGAGTAGCTTAACCATGCCTTGTAAGAGATGAATGTTGTTTATCGATTTTGTTATCGATTAAATTTTATGAGGTAATTCTTTTTCGGACTTCATTGAAGAAAATAATTAAAATTTTAATGATTTTTCGGACCGTCTTCTTCAAATTAATATTCATTCTGCTTATACCATCCTCAAATACTGCCTGTACCAAAATTTACATATACTCTTCACCGTAGTCGTGGGCTGGTGCGTGATGACGGCAAGCGACTCGACGCTATGGATTCTACTGATACTTTGATTCCTTTGGCAGATGGGTCGGCCTTTAGTGTGGGACGCTACCTGTGTCGACACTTTGGCACCGTCTCATCTTCCAGAGACCGCAGTTTGGGCAGATGGTACCGCTACTTGCGCTGAGAATCTCAAACGGCGCAAGTATAGCAATCTTGATAGTTGCTACATTTTTGAGTCGTTTGGGGTTGAGACAATGGGGCCGTGGGGACCAGCTGCTCACCGCGTTTACCGTGTCATCGCTAAACGCCTCATCGAAGCGTCACGTGACCGGAGTGCTGGCGAATACTTTGCAACGTATTAGCATTACCATTCAAAGAGTCAGTGCTGCAAGTATTCTGGGTACGCTACCACCTGACAGCGATCTGGACCAGTTGGCTTATGTTTATTCCCCCAAATAGGCCTTCACAGGCGCTTCACTTATGAATTGTCAGATTCTAATAACTCTAATGCACGGTTCGGAAGGTTGCTTTTGCTGAGAAGCCGGCAATAACCGCGTTTGTTGTATCGGAGCCCCCTTAAATATTTATTTTATTTTGTTTTTAGTATTTGTTGTAATAGTGGCAAGAAAATTTCAACTGTCTAGCTATCGCGGTTCTTGAGATACGGCTTGGTGACAAACAGATGGACAGACAGCGAAGTCTTAGTAATAGGGTCCCGTTTTTACCCTTTGAGTACGGAACCCTAAAAAAAGATCTTCAAACAACTGAGCCGATTTTCTTGAAACATAGCTCAGAACACAATCACAATTTAGGTGATGCAGTCCTAACCATACTTAATTATAATAATTTATATGTAAAAATAATTTTCAAAATAAATAAGAAAATTTTATTGCTTTATATTTTTTGTATTTGTTTTATTCTATTGTGTATGTAAATGTGAACAAATAAACGTCTTTTATTATCGATAGTCGATACCTAATATCTGAATGCTTGGTAACATCCCTATCACGTATGTTTGCTATTCAAAGATAGATGGTGAACCTGAGGCATGGAATGGGATCAAAGTTTTTCTATGACATTTCTTCTGATAGCCGTTCTATTGTATCTATATTTAAATTTCTTTGGGTTGAACTTAAAACTGTTTTAAAACATTTCTCTCCCTTTGTTAATAAACAAATGTAGCTGTAAAAGTATATACTCACGCGGATAGCATTTAGCTTGGATTTTGTATGTGACCCAGAATCTAGTCTATACCTATATCGATGTTCATGACCATAGATGCAGACGCGTACATTTTCTTCAGTTTCAAACAATAGCATAGGAGAAAAGAACATACATTTTAAATTGGGGAAATATCAGTTTATTTATGAGTTTCTTCGCTCTATCTAGCAACCCTGAAAGACTCTCTGACGGCAATGTCTTTTTGGCGGAAAGTTGTGAAGTGACGTTGCGTTTTCGTTTTATTTTCATTTAATTGGTGTATTTTGAGTTTTATTGAATAATATCAGTGGCGTTTTGTCCAATAAAGATCAATCTTAGTGCACAAGTGAAGTGAAATGAAAGCGTGCATCGTGACTTTTCAGGTTGTTCCAAAGTCCGTGAATGTTTTAATGGAACAGCCACCAATTTCACTAAAACCTGATTGGATATGTACGGAAGAGGACTAGACATTACAGAAACATTACAGTGAATGTGAGAATGTGACATAACATAAAAGAAGAAATTAAAACTGAATACAATGTATGCGACTGAAAGATTTTGTATCGATAGTCAGGACTAAAAGCTATGTTTTTTTTTCGCTGACGGCAAATAAATGTCAAAACGTCATCGCTGTCATTTTTCTACACGTTCTCTGTTTGTCTATCGATATATAAATGCAATTTCTGAGACCGGTGTTCTAAGAATTTAATAAAACATAATCATGGTCAACGCCGGGTGGATAAGACAGTGTCATTCATTTATTTATATTTTATTTACATACGTAAGCTACGTTCAGTCTGATGTGCCGAGACCTCGCGGTGTGTCTTTATCTAAAGCATCACTGTATTCGCCGACTAAGGATTTCACTTGTTTCGACGGTACTGTAACTATACCATTCATTTATGTAAACGATGATTACTGCGACTGCTTTGACGGTAGCGACGAGCCAGGTACCTCGGCATGCTTAAATGCTGTTTTTCATTGTACAAACGCCGGCCATCGACCACAAAACATTCCAAGTTCCAGAGTCAACGACGGAGTTTGCGATTGCTGCGACGGCACGGATGAGTATGCTACTCCTGAGACATGCACCAACACATGCGAGGAACAAGGAAAAGAAGCTAGGGCTGAGGCTCAGAGGCAGGCTGAACTTCACAAAGCAGGCAGTCATTTAAGGTTGGAGCTTATTGAAAAAGGAAACAAGAAACGAAATGAAATGGCTGAACAATTGTCACAACTTGAAAGAGATAAGTCTGAAGCTGAAAAAATCAAATTTGAAAAAGAGGCTCTCAAAAACGATTTAGAAACTAAAGAAAATGATGCCTTGAAGGTATATAGAGATGCAGAAGAGCAAGAGAGGCAAAAAAAGGCTGAGATTGAAAGAGAAAACCTAGTAAAAGAGTCCATGGAACATTTTAATAGATTTGATTCAAATAATGATGAATTGTTAACTGCTGATGAGATAAGAGCAGTAAATGTATTTGATAAAAATAAGGATGGGCAAGTGGATGATGAAGAAGTAAAATATTTTTTGGGTGAAAATGAAAGTGTTGACAAAGATAATTTCATCACTACAACTTGGCCCTTACTTAAGCCTCTATTGATGATGGAACAAGGCATGTTCCGTCCGGCTGAAGATAATGAGGAGGCTGAACCTGAGGTAGATGCAGAGGAGACTACTAGTGATTTAGAAACAGAATATGCTGGTCAGGATGATGATGCCAGTGACATAGACCTTCCCCAAGAAGATGCTGAAGATCAAGAATTAGATAGCGAACCTACAAAATCATATGATGAAGAAACTCAAAAGCTAGTTGATGAAGCAACTGAAGCCCGACGCCAATTTTCTGATGCAGAACGTATGGTTCGGGAAATTGAATCCAACATAAGAAATATTCATCAGAACTTGGAGAAGGACTATGGCTTGAATCAAGAATATGCCACTATGGATGGTCAATGCTTAGAATATGAAGACAAGGAATATGTTTACAAACTATGTCTTTTCCAGAAAGTTACACAAAAATCTAAGAATGGTGGTGCTGAAGTAGGCCTTGGTAACTGGGGAGAGTGGGCTGGAAGCGATAACAATAAATACTCAGTAATGAAGTACACAAATGGTGTGAACTGCTGGAATGGTCCTAACAGAATGACCACAGTGAAAATTCAGTGTGGTTTAGAAACTAAACTCTTATCTGTTGCAGAACCTTTCCGCTGTGAGTATCAGATGGAGTTCAGTACTCCTGCTGCATGTGATGACTCTAATACTTCACAACACCAATCGTCACATGATGAACTTTGAATAAATTCTGTGTTTTCAATTTTCCATACCTAATTGTTAATTGAGATGAGTTTATATAAGTTAGAAAGAAGTAAGAAATGCAATAAAAATAAACACAAATCACGTTCACACTCAAGTTCAAGTAATATCATTTGAATATTTAAATATCTTTTGCAGTTCATAGGGGTGCCAGATGGAAAAATAGATATGAAAACAAATTAAGTACATTATAAAATAATATCAATAAATGTGTGTTGATTAGTTGCATATTTTTAGCACTTAGATAAGATTTCATAATTTCCTTTGATACTTCACAACTTCCACTTATTTATATGAAAATTGATAAACAAAGTTTGGAAAATATTTCCTGTGTGGTCAGACAGAAGCAAAATAATGTGTGTAAATGGAAGGTTTAAGTCCTTTTAGATTCCATCTGGCAATACCAGCAGTTTATTATTTTTCCACTACAATGTAAAATATCTAGCATGTAAGTAGAAAATATCTATAGTGAAGTTGGAATTGCAGTTGGTTTACTAGTATTTAATTTTATACATATATTTACCTATCTATATAGTTATTTAAAAACCAACATTTTGATGTAAAGACTGAACTGATATAACAAAACATTCAATATGTATTTATGATCCACACATTCCTCTTACTTACACAAGGCTGTTTTAGTTCAAGTTAATTAAATTAAAGATGTGAACAAATTGTTGTACATGTGATCAATAAAATGTAGTTTTAATTTTAAATGATTTATAACTCCGACAATTATCTCGCCCCTGTTCTATATCTATAATTCAATACCTACTATTTAATACTAGCTGTCCCCCGCGGTTTCACCCTCGTTTTTTTATGCCACTAGTGACAACTAGGCAGGCGGGTCACCTGATGGTAAGTAACTACCGTCGCCTATTAGACATTAGCAATACCAGCGGAATAGGGTAGTGTCCTAAAAAAATCTATTTGGTCCGTCAGTTAGAGTACCAAGAAATATTGGACACGTATTTTTTATTTTGTTCCGTAAACGCAAAATGACGAGGATACAGTGCGCTGAAATTTCGCGTGACGTCACGCCGTAGTAAAAATTTTACCACGAAGTGACGTCACAAGCCCCGCCCACTCCTATACTTTGATGCGCTATAACTTTGTATATTTTTCTTGTTTTGATAAAGCAAAAAATACCGTGTCCAATATTTTTTGATAATCTTACCGACGGACTAATTAGAATTCATTTTTATTGACCCAGGACACTACCCTATTACAAACAAGTTGTACACCTTATTACAATACCTTAAGAAAAACTGACTCTCAAGTGCAACTGCCGGAATACACCAACAGGAGCTTGTCGACAGATTCTCAACTTGAGGGTGGTAGTCAGCCTGTCGAGTAGGTACTACAAAGTACCCTACCACCGTGCTGTGGTTTCCTCACGATGTTTCCCTTCACCGAAAGCTCATTGTAGGATTCGAACCCCCTTCGCCGTGGTATCCGATTGCTATCATAGCGTTCCCATGGGATTTTGTCTTGAACTGCGAAGAATGAGGTTCAGCAATTATTTTGTTATTATCTTTGATTTGCTCGTATTTAGGGTCGTATAATGAATGAATGCGTTAGATTGATTAATTCGTTTAAATTATTATTAGCAGAATAGCATAGCACGGTGGTAGGGTACTATGTAGTACCCGACTGGCTGACTACCACCCTCAAGTTGAAAATCTGTTGCCAAGCACCTATTGGTGTGTTCCGACAGCTGCACTTGAGAGCCGGTTCCCAACTAGGCTTTGTGTGCTTACCACCTTCGGCCACATCATCACTTACCATGGTAAGATTGTGGCCAAACACAAGCTAATACAAATAAAAAAAAATGGCTTCATTGCTTGTTCCGCATCAAAGCCTTCCGCAACAAGCTCTAAATGATGAATATTCTGTCAGTCTGTCTGTCCAGCATTCACCATCAAGCATGCACGAGCCAGGCCCAACTGCGCCAATTTTACGGTGGTGGGGGCGCTCGCTGGATGCAAAATGCATCATGCAGATCCAGCAAGCAATTAATAATAATACGTCCAGCGAGCGAGCCTATTCACGGTCCTTTTTCATCGTCCAGCAACTTGACCTTGGCGGGCGCGGGCGGTACAGCGGGGATGAAAGGTGCCTTAAGCCTTATATGCCAGGAGGCCAGGCCAAAAAACCTTTGATTATTAGCTTAATACTCAAAGCAAAAAACTTAAAAACAAAAACTGACTGACTGGACTGTCTGTCATGTCAAAGAGGATAAAAACACTACTGTGTGTGTGACTTTTTGGCGGGAACTTGCGGAGTGACGTTGTGTTTTCGTTTTATATTCATTAAATTCGTGTATTTTGAGTTTTATTGAATAATTTCGGTGGCGTTTTATCCAATAAAGGTCAATCTAAGTGCACAAGTGAAGTGAAATGAAATGAAAGCGTGTATCGTGACTTTCCAGGTTGTCCCAAAAAGTCCATGAAATGTTTTAGTGGAATAGCCGCCAATTTCACTAAAATTAGACCGGACTTGTACGGACGAGGACTAGACTTTACAGTGAAAGTGACAATAAAACGTAACTAAACATAAAAGATGAATATTTAAAATAAAGAAATGGCTTAAAGGTCTCGATACCAGGCCAAAAATGTTCTCAAAAAAAAAAAACTACGTGTGTCATGTGTCAGTTGTCGTTGTCAAGAGGTTATTTATTATAAATTTATATAAATTTGTAAATTGTGATAAGACTTCCTACGCGATGAATGTGGATGAAATACTTTTACGATGTAGCTTTTCGATGTTAGAAGGAAAGATTGATATTCGTATTTTAAAAGCTTTGAAATCCATGGGATTCACTAAACCAACTTATATTCAAGCACAGACCTTACCTCACTTACTGCAGCAGAAGGATTTAATCGGAGCAGCAAAAACTGGAAGTGGGAAAACGTTGGCTTTTTTAATACCTGTTGTGGATAATTTGTTGAAACTTGAGTTTACAAGAAAACATGGTACAAGTTATTTCTTTATTTGATTGATACTGCGGCGAAAGTCATGGGTTCGAATCCTACATTGAGCTTGACCTTTAGGTGGAGGAAAACATTGTGAGGAAACCATAACATGGTAGGGTACTTTGTATTATTTAACTGGCTGGCTCTCAACATCAAGTTTAAAATTCATCACCAAGCACCTATAGGTATGTTGCCTTAGCTACACTTGAGAACCATTTGCCATCAAGGCCCTTGGTATTGCTAATGAATATAGGTGATGGTAGTCACCATCTGGTGACCCACCTGCCTATTTTGCTAGACTTCTGATATATCTAATATAAATGTAACTTCTTAACATGTTCAGTGCTAAATACATGTATAAGCATCAATCCATATAATACCAAGTGCTACTTGATGCATAGATGAGTGTAAGCAATTTTTTTTTTTGAATTATGCATTGTCATTGGCACGCACTCATTTAAGTACACATAATAACACATAATAATTATAAGGCCGTACCAATCAAACAATAGCATAACAATTGGTCAGAAATTCCTCGCGATAAAAAAAAAAGTTATAAATATAAACTATTTTTATAGGCACAGGTTGTATAATACTTTCTCCAACAAGAGAACTGGCTTTGCAAACATCTGAGGTTCTGAAGAAACTTCTTAGCAATATTCATTTAACACATTGTTTGGTTGTGGGAGGTGAGAAAAAGACAAAAGATGTCATAAATTTGAAGAAAGGTTAGTTAGTATCATACCAACACATTCACTATATTTTGCTTATATAATTCTTGTTTGCACAATTATTATAGGTATCTTTATGGCTATGTTTGTCAGACAACTGTCCACCTGTAAGTCCCTTTATCCCAATACAAATGTATTACTCATATTTTTGAAATTACATGTTTTTGTTTGGGTTTACTCTTTATGTTATTATTATTTGTTAATTTATATCATGACAGTGTAAAGTATTTTGTTTAAAACATTTTATTTATGAACCTTTTTCTAGGTGCAAATATTGTTGTAAGCACCCCTGGCCGCCTGCTAGATCACTTACAAAACACTAAATGTTTCAAGTACAATAACCTAAAGTGCCTTATTGTTGATGAAGCTGATAAACTACTTGAGGCTGGCTTTGAAAAACATTTATCAGGAATCATAAACTTATTGCCAGGTTGGTACTTTTTTTTATATAAATGAAATCTTTTGTTTCTTTTATAGCTTCATGTTATAATTTATCGTCAATTTTGTTGTTCTAGCAAACAGGCAAACTATTTTATTTAGTGCAACAATAGATGAAAATGTAAAAAACCTTGCAAGATTAGCACTGAGAAGTAATCCAGTGCTAATTTCAGTTACTGATGTCAAGAATTCTACTGTCTCAGGTCTTCAACAGGGGTACTTTTTTGGTCTATCTTATTTCAATGAACACTATGTTTTTAGTATTTTTATGTCATATAGAATGGCATATAATATTGATAGTAAACCTCTACCAAAATAGAAAACCAAGTTTTTACAGATCTGGAATATGTTGATTCAAATTCAACAAGAATGATTATTGGTGTAATTTCATTTGTATCAACATGTGTGTCAAAAATATTAGTTTTTTTTATTGAAAGTAATGGTTTTGAATGAAGTAATTCATGCTGTCAAAATCTTAATTTATTCTCACGATTTTCTAGCTATTGTATTTGTGCACTGGAAAGAAGAATATCCTGGTTATATAAAACACTGAAGAAGAGTAGAAAACTTAAAGTTATGGTATTTTTTTCATCATGCAAATCTGTTGACTTTCATCATGAGTTTTTTAAAGTTCACTGTAAAGCATCAGTTTTAAGTATACATGTAAGCAATATGATAACTTTATTGTATTTTATAATATTATAATAATATGCACAAAATAATTTGTTGACATACTAATTCAGGGAAAACAGAGCCAAGCTAGAAGAAAAGAGGCTTATCATAGTTTTGTGCAAGCAACATCTGGTGCTTTATTTTGTACTGATGTAGCAGCTAGAGGATTGGACATACCTTGTGTCGATTGGATTATTCAGTTTGATCCTCCTACTGATCCTAAGGTATTTTTTTATTTGTGTTACAGTTATGATTTTATTTTAAACTAAATAAATATAACTACTGTTTAACATATACATGATATCTAAGTAGAAACCAGAAGACCCCGGATCGAGTCCACATTAATGTTTTTTTTTTTCAAGTTCCTTTTGTGAGAAGAACTATTAAAATTTTACCAAAAAAACGAGCAAAGTTCGGTCACCCAGGTACCACAAATATTACCTAAGTAAAAGTGTCACCATTTTCGAAATATTTCGAATAGAATAGAATATCATTTTATTTCATATCTGAAATAAAAAAAATCGATACATATCAGTAAAAAATATCGAAATATTTCGAAAATAGTGACCTTTTTACTGAAGTCCTTTTTGTATATTTGGTAGGGGACCCGCCCACCTATCTCCCCTATGTTTGTCGTACTACTTACCGGACACCTTGTATAATAGTGTATTATAAAATGTGTTTACTTTTATTAGGAATACATCCACAGAGTAGGTCGCACAGCTAGAGGGTTGAATAAAACGGGAAACGCAGTAATATTACTTAGATCAGACGAGGAGGACTTTGTAAATTATTTACTAACTGAAAAAGTATATCTAGACAAATATGCCTTTGGTGATCCACCACAAGAAATTCAACTAATGGTAAGTAAAATGAATTTCTATGTAGGTAAATAATTATTCGGTTAATAGTTCTAATAGAATGTACCTTATGCAATTTTAGTTGGAAGATCTGATACAGAGTAATGGTACATTGAAAATATTGGCAAGAAAGGCATTCCTTTCATTTCTTCGATGTTACAAGAAGCATCCCCTAAAAAATATGTTCAACATAAACACATTGGATCTAAAAGAAGTGGCTAAAGCATTTGGTTTTCGGGAACAGCCTGATGTTGATTTTCGTATCCTTTTATTTTTCACCAATTTTTGAATTTGATAGATAAGCATTCTACGCTAGAAGTAACTGGGTGGAGTTATTAGATATCTGCCAAAGCGCAGTTTTGCTTTGCAAAAGAAATAGTCTAAAATGAATAGTGAAACGCAAATATTATTAGTGAGACTTGATAAAAAATTATTGAATGTAATAAATAAATAGGTGTAAGTTGTTTTTGAAAAGTGTAATTGCCGAGTTTATTGCTGGCTCTTCTCAGCAAAAGCAACCTTCCGAAGCGTGCGTTAGTTTAGACTATTCATAAGTGCTTTAAAAAAAAAACATTTTCGAATTAACGAAAAGTGATGTGTGCAGATAAATTTTAATGATTCTTGATATTTTTATCAATTTCTTTAACCAATCACAGTAACCAAAACTAAGAAAAATATGCAGGGAGCTTCTGAAAAATAAGCAAAACTACAAGTAAGTTATTTTCAACAACAATTAATTGATCAGAATTCAGAAGATTTTTGTACTCTTGTATCTGTTCTGTGTTTCTTTCTATTATTTTATTGTGTGTACATAAACCAATAAAGAAATAAATAAATAAGATCTGTGGTGATTTATTGCATCAACAACTCCCTCCAATGAGATTAACGTTATGTTCTATAAATAAAGCGCAAAAATACCATTCAAGGCTCAATAATAAACTACTGTATTGAGTTGAATAAAGATAACAGTTTAAGTATGATTTATTTGTTTACGAAATAAAACGATTGATGAAAAATATACGCATTTAATTAATAAGTTAACTCACAGTTTTTTTATTATTTCCCTTTTGTCTGTATATTTTAGTTTTTTCAGCTTTATTTTTATGATTGGTTGGAGCGTTAAGGGACTTGAAGTAACCATAACCACCGCCACCTTTTCTCTTCTGTGGAGGGCCTTTATTTGCAATCTTTAATTCGACAGCAGGTGGTACAGTGAAACCGAAGGATTTAGAAACCTTTGCCATGTCGATAGTGTCAATATCAAATATAGTTTTGAGGTGATGCGAGTCGTATGCCCTCAAATAACTCTTGAATGCTTCCTTTGCAGATTGATTGAGGAAGTAATTTCTTGATATTAGTTTTTCCAGCTGTAACAAACATTGAACTTGTTTATCATTTCATATAATCCTACAAGCTGTCCTGTAGGGCTATTATGTAACTTTTGATGCAATCAAATTATCATTGAAACCGACTAAAATAGCGGATTTGCGATTATGTATCTCCATTTTGACAGCAGTGATTGCATCACAAAGGCCATTGCAAACTCAACCCTATGCAGTTACAACCAATACTAAAATAAAAGTACATAGGTAACGTCTACCATTCAAATTAGTAGTTTAGCAATGACCAAGAAGCAAGCATCAACTTGACACGTTCAGAAATAAGTGTGTAAGCATCAATCCATATAATCCGAAGTGCTACTCGACGCATAGGTGAGTGTAAGCAATACAATTTATAATGCACGAACTCACATACGCGTTGAGTAGCAATTGGTTTGTCTTAACGCTTAGCACTCGTGTTAGCCTTAGTGGATTTAAAGATACAATACGTATAAGGAACCAGTGTGCAAAAAAGTTTCTAAATTCAGCAGTTTGGGATGCCATTATAGATCAGTCAGTTAGCAAGAAACAATTTTTATTTAGAACATTAGAAAGGATAACATTGTATTATCCAAAAAGGTGACATGCTTTGTAATAGTTGTGTTTGAACCAACCTGCAGTTGTATATCAGCAACCTTATTCCAAGAGAATTCAAACTCGTTTAATGTAACTTTAGACTGCTTCAAATAGCGGAGAAATCCAAGCTCTTCAGGGCGCAAGAATAGCAACGCATGACCACTTGTACCAAGTCCTCTTGCAGTTCTGCCCACACGATGAATGTATTCCTAAAACATATCAATAGGGATGTTGACTGACATAACAAATCAGCTTCTTTTATTAAATGACAAAACGATAGATTATTATGGAGATTTGTATTAGATACTGACTTATGAAGTCATAAATCATCAAATAATCTACTCTATGTTGTTAAATTTAATAAATATTGGATTGGTAATAAAAAATCATAAAATGGTTGAATTTTACTAAGTGTTCGCTATTTTCGATTTTTCTAGGTGTTTATGTATAGGTTATTTGTTTATTTTTTATTATTTGGAAAATGCCTAGAAATCTTGTTGTCAAGTTCCAAGTCTTTACTAGGATTCTGAAATAAATATTTCTTTAAAAGAGAAGAAGAAATGCAAGTCTGAAGAAGTAAGTTTACCTTAGGATCATCGGGTGGGTCATACTGCACGATCCAATCGACAGCAGGTATGTCGAGTCCTCTCGCCGCTACATCAGTACACAACAGTATGCCGGTCTCCGCATTACAGAATTGGAAGAAAGTTGTCGTCCGCTTAGTTTGTTGTTGCTTACCCTAAGGAACGAAAAATACATAAACACGTCACGATTATATGGATTGACGCTTACACGCGTACTAGCTTTCCGCCCCGCGGTTTTACCAGCGATCCCGTATTTCTATACTAAATTTGTTTCATGCCTATAGGTAATTTTGGAAAATCCTTTCTAAGCTGATACCTATGTCGTATATCAGTTATTTGGTTTTCGTATGAAGATGTCCCAGTATATTTTTATTATAGGTATTATAAAATACGATAAGTTATATAAAAAACTCGGGAATAAGATCAGATTAGAAGTTAAACTTACATAATTTTGCATAAGATAGTCAAATCAAAACTCATTTATTCAGTTTAGGCTCTGGTAAGGCACTTATTAACGTTTAACAATTGACTCTACCACCAGTTTGGAATACACTTATAGTGAGAAAACTCCAGCAAGAAGTTTTTGTTTTGTATATTCCTTAAATTTATTAACATTTTCAAAGATACATTCAAATATACATTTCTAATATTTAACACATCCCTTTAGTGCAGAGAGAAGCTACTACAACCATATTTTTGATTTCCATATAATGAGCCTTACCTTGTAGTAGGCCTAAATTTAATATTACATATATTTTAAATTTAATCAACATTCCAATAGTACTTACATGAATAGACAAGACAGGTAGATCAATATAATTGAACAGCTCATGATGGTACTTGACTGACATGCAGGTTGAGAAGAATACCATCACCTTCTTTTTTCTATTCTTTTTTAGGAATGTGAATAGGACCATCATACGCTTCTCTGATGGGCAAACAATATATCTGAAAGTGAAGAAACATTTTGACTGCTACAACATGGAAAATTACTATGGGACCTGGCTTTAGTCACTAGAAAACTATGTTATGCCAAAATAAGTGGGCTATAAAACAAAATCTTTTGGGGAAAAAGGTCCTAAAATAAATAATTTGTTACTGGTTTTTACAAGAATTTATCTGAAGTAAAGATAGAAATGTAATATGAGCGAAATAAAATTTCTCAGGTGCCATTCATACAATTTTTACTAACATTATAAAGCTAAAGAATGAAAATGAAAAATGTAGCAAAAACGGGGAATAATGTACATATCTATGGAGAGCTTCCGTTTCATGCGCTGTGTAAGATCGTGATGAAACTTGGAACACAAATAGTTTATATCCTAGGATAATATTTTCGCACGGTGGTAGGGTACTTTGTAGTACCCAACTGGCTGGCTACCACCCTCAAGTTGAAAATCTGTCGCCAAAACACCTATCGGTGTGTTCCGACAGCTGCACTTGAGAGCCAGTTCCCATCTAGGCTTTGTGTGCTTACCATCTTCGGCCACATCATCACTTACCATGGTGAGATTGTGGTCAAACACAAGCCTATCCAGCATAAAAAAAAAAAAAAAACCCATGGGAACACGGGAAAACTAGTAGAAATTAAATGATGACTTAAAAACCTTACTGACCCTTGTTCCAGTGAGTCCACCGTAGCTTGTTCCCTGTGATCATCAACACCAACGTACACAGGTTCATGTTTCACTGCAAGCGCTGTCAATGATTCCGTCTTCTTGGTATTTGTTGCACTGAATAACATTGTTTGACGACGTTCTGTTAATACAAGTTGCTTAAGTAAGTGACAAGGTGATATATTTGGACGATCGTATAGTATTTTATTATTGAAGCATTTTCTGAGCTGTAACAATCCTACTAACATTAATAGTTTGTTGCTCAATCACGCAAACACGGCTGAACGGATTTTGATGAAACTTAGCACACAAGTAGATCTTATCCTGGAATAAAACATAGGATACTTTTTATCCTGGGAAAATATAAGATCCCTCAAGAACGCGGGTGGAACCGCGGGCGGAAAACTAGTAGTTTATAAATAAAATTATGAACGTACTAGGCAATAATTTAATAATCTGTTTAACTTCCTCTTCAAATCCAATCTCCAATATTCTGTCAGCTTCATCAATGATAAGACATTGTAGATTTTTATACAAGAAGTCTGGTGTGTTTTGCAAATGATCCAACAATCGACCAGGGGTTGCCACTAAAATGTTAATACCTGTACAAGAAATAAAAACATTATAAGTTAAAAGTCAGAGTAAGTGTTATTGGGTTACTCCATAGTTGATATACCTTTAGATAATTTTTGGGCTTCTGTACTCCTATTAGCACCTCCCATAACCAAACCATAAGTGTGATGATGATACTTCATCAATTCCATCAGTACTCCAAATGTCTGCATTGACAACTCCCTCGTTGGTGATAAGATAATCACACCAGTTCCTTAAAAACATCCCCTTATTAACATTTTGATAAAAATGTATTGAATTTAATGTTGAAAAGGAAATGTTCAGATATCCATTCTGTGTTCATGAAATAACTATCTCAATACTCCTATTGCATTTGTAAATAATCAAGAACAAATGTGCCTCAACAGTAATCTGGAGACTCAGTTTTATAATTGATTGTTTACCAACACTTTATGGATGTATGGTAGTTAAATTTTCACATTCGCCTTTTCTGTCATCATTACAAAGTACAGTTGACCTTCCGTAATCCAAAACGTTTTGCAAGGCAGTGTTGGATCTACAAATTTGTCAGAATTTTATTGCCACAGACCCTACATATGAAAGTGGTAAGATCCTAGTATAAATGATGATGGTCCAAAATATAATTTTGTTATGTTATAGGCATAGGATTACGGTGTCCACTGTATAAATCAGAATATAGTTACTGTAATAGACCAGTCCCATATTATTTGACTATATCAATACTCACCATTCCTTGGTTTGAATTTTAACTTGTAAATAAGTTCAATGGCAGGTAAGAGGAAAGCCAAAGTCTTTCCTGATCCGGTCCTAGCAGCACCAACTAGGTCCCGCCCTTCCAGTAGTGGTGGTATAGCTTTGGCTTGTATCTCTGTCATAGTAGTAAATCCCATGTCTTTGATACCCATGAGTGTTGACTCACAAACTTTTCCATCAAGTGAAGAGAACTTTTGATCAGATAGTATACCAAGACACAAACTAGAGCCAGGTACTAGAAAAAAATGGCAATTACTAACTCAACTAATCATATGAGTGTATACATATTTTGTACATTTGTTGAAAATGTTAACAAAAAAAATACTAATCAATATAATTTGATGATGTATAAAATTAAAATTGCTATATCTATGTACATAGATTATGTTATGTTATTATGTAGAAAATTCATAAGAAAGACTGAAAAGTACTCAGGGCAACAATTTGTGAAAGGCAAAATAGATTGATACTTCTAGTAACAAGACAAACCTTGCATTTGGTTACATATTTTACGACATAATGACAGTCTATAAATTGAATAACTACTTGTGTTCAAAACTGATTGAAATTTACCTAAAATTGAAATTGTAATTGTTTTTATCAACACATTTTTTGGCCATGTAATATATTCCATGTTTAAAAACAAATTAAAAGTTGTACATATTTAAATCTATAGTTGTATTTAAATATCGTAAGAGTTAGAGGATATTTGTGACAGGATGATAAGATATCATTCCATCATGCTCCCTTGAGACACAAACAAACTTTTCAAACTCCATACAAACTTTTCAAACATCATTATGTTTATTAATTATTTTTAACCTCTTGAATATCAAGACGGACAGCCATTCACTTACTATAACTGAGATTATTTTATTATAAATATGAAATCACTTACATAGATTCTCTTGATCTGTTTTGTTCTCAATATCATTTTCTATATCACTTTGTTCATCTTCAGAACCACTGTTATCGGACTGTTCCTCTTTGATCTCAACTGGTTCTTCTTTTATTTCAACTTTTGTCTTTTTATTCTTTTCTGTAAAATCAATGTAAGAAATAGTTTGATAAATGTAACTTAAGTTGTCTAGACTAATATTATAAAGAGGAAACATTTGTATTTTTGTAACTAATAAACTTAAAAACTACTGGACCAATTTCAAAAATTCTTTCACCACTAGAATGCTATATTTTTATCCCAGGAAATGATCCCACTGGAAGGCAAGTGAAACTGCGGGGGACAACTAGTACTCTGTACAGATATTAGATATATTGGGTGCTCTGAATGTAACACACAAATGTTGATGAATAGAAAATATAGGTACTATTTAAAGACTTATATTACAAATGTAGTCAGTGATAAGTTGTATTCCATGCTAACAGGTTTTTTCATACTAGAAAGGCTATAATAAGATGTTCTCCTACCACTGATGTAATGGTGAAAAGATAGGGCAGCCACTGGCTGGCAGTAGGACAGTTTTTAATGAAACAATAGTGGAGGTATCCAATATTCAATTTTCTGGGATAATAATAAGATATGATTACCTAGTGGCTTCTGTGAATTCAATGACATACCTATTTACATCAACGTGAACAATTTATGTATTGGATGAAAAAAAAAATAGGAGAAGAAAAATAGAATCTTACTTTTGTGATTTGGTTTTTCATCTGTTTCAGTGTCATCATGCGTCCTTTTATTAGATTCATTTTCAGCATTTTCTTGAGAAACACCTGAAACACAATATGTTTAAATCTCCAAAACACAACATTGTTTGTAGGTTATGTTTTGAAGCATTAAATTTATCCGACCTTACACCCTATACATAATATAACATCGGAAGAAGTATCGTCTGAAGTATATAATCATAACAGTATTATCACCGACACGAGGCCGGGGCAGGGCGCAAGGTTTACTTAAAAAACACCATGCATGCATGATTATTATTTGATACGTTACCTGCGACAGTTTTAGTTACACCGTTTGTTTTCTGATTTATAAGCTTCAGCTTTCTTTTTTCCCGTTTCTTTATCTTCCTTAGAAGAATTTTGTCCGGTGTAGGCATACTGATTAAATATAATAAAATTATAATGTATGTTAATCTTTTACTCTAAACGCATGGCATGGCATACATTTTGGCATACATCATAGATAGACCATTTTTTTTTAGAAGGTTTTTGGCTTGGTATCTAGACCTTTAAGCCATTTCTTTATTTTAAATATTAATCTTTTATGTTAAAGTAACATTTTATTGTCACTTTCACTGTATAGTCTAATCCTCGTCCGTACAAGTGTGGTCTAGTTTTAGCTTTGATTATTAAACCAGCCAGTTTAAGGCGGCGGCTATTCCACTAAAACTTTTCACGGACTTTTTGGGACAACCTGGAAAGTCACGATACACGCTTTCATTTCATTTCACTTCACTTGTGCACTAAGATTGATCATTATTGGATAAAACCACCAATATTATTCTATAAAACAAAAAGTCCGTAAAAAGTTTTAGTAGTGAACAGCCGCCAATTTCACTAAAATACTTGTAATGAGTTTACTTAATAAAAGAGATTTTTTGAATTTAAATTAAAACCTGACCTGACTGGACTTGTACGGACGAGGACTAGACTTTACCGTGAATGTGATTACCTAAACCATAGAGCATTAAACCACTCCCTCTGGGCCCTAATACTCAAAGACCTAAACGGAAGACTAGGCAGTATGGTCAATAGATTATAGCCAGCCCTGCAGAGGCATAAAAAAACAAACATAAAAAATAAAAAAGCACCACTGTCAACTGTCAAATCAATTTATTTATTTACTATCCGACTAGTATATAGTTATCTGGGTTTCCTATATTTACTCGTCCGTCTCTCTACCTACTCGTCCAATTCGTCCAGTGGTGGTCGGTGGTCTGATTCCTCATTCAAGGTCCAGTGATTTAATAAAAAAATTACTTTCTCTAGGTATAGGTCTCATGGCAATGGCATTGGCAAGCTGGAGAGAGACCTTGAAGTAAGAGTAGGTTTAATGCTGGAGATAAACTAACCTACCGTCCTATGTCAGGGGCTACTACAAATTAATAATACTTATATTGTACTGTTAAAATATCAACAGCCAGTTCTATCGAAAACCATTAAAATTCTTTATAAACGACTTTGTAATCAATCAACATTTCCACCTTTTACAGTAAGTTGATAGCAGATTTAATATTTCAATCATCATGTTTATGAACATACATCTTTAAATGTTTTTTTTTTTGAGATTGTTAAAGATGAAATTTAAGGATCTAAAGGATAAGATTTCCCCAGCAACATTAAAAGCTATAAAACAAATGGGTTTTAAATTGATGACAGTTATTCAAGAAGAAGTTCTACCCAAAGCTATAAATAAAGTTGATATAGTGGCTACGGCAAAGACAGGATCTGGCAAAACATTGGCATTTCTGATACCTGTTGTTGAAGTTGTTGTAGAATGTTACAAAAAAGGGGTCCATGGTGAGATCTCACTCAATATTAATGTCAAAATGACAAATAAAATGTTATGACAAATCAAATTACAATTTTTATGTTCTCAGGTACTTGCTGCATTGTTATATCACCAACAAGAGAGTTAGCAACACAAACACACTCTGTTTTAAAAGATTTAATATCATACCATGAGATGATCACGGCAGCACTGGTTATTGGTGGTGAGAGCAGAATGAGACAGAGTGCAACATTATCAACAGGTATTGCTCAGTAAATTACATTTCCTTGTACTTTCTTATATGACATAAGCATAAGTATCACTTTCAGTAGGTATGGTGTAGCAAGACATGTGTTCTTCATTTACATAAGTAGACCTAATTCCTTTCTTGAGATATTTACATGATTTTATACAATTTTGTTGATTCATAATCACATTTCTTTGATTTCAGGAGTGCACATAGTAATAGCTACACCAGGCAGGCTATTTGACCACATGAGAACTAAGGAATTTGACTATAGTCATGTGTGCTGCTTAGTACTAGATGAGGCTGACAAGATCTTTCAGTATGGATTTGAAGAAGATTTAAAACAAATTGTGAATAGGCTACCAAGTCAGTTCATATATCATTCACTAGCTATTCCATTACTTGCATCACTTTTTATCTTTGCTCCTTTGTCATGATGTGGCTCTTTAATGTACCTATTCAAAACCATTCAGACTTGTAGTTTTTGAGATTAGCACAGTCAAACATACTAACTCTTCAACATATACTAGTATAGATGTGATCTATTGGGGTAGGCCATGGCCTATAGTATCATGATGGTAAATAGGATATTTCATGTTCATATTATTTTCAGAAAATAGACAAACAATGTTATTCAGTGCAACAGAATCGGAGAGGACAGAAGCATTGATCAAGTCTGCCATGAAAGATGATGTAGTATCCATAAACATGGATCAAGATGATCTAAAGGCTACTGTGGAGGGGTTGAAACAAGGGTATGATTATGTTTTTATTTTCAAGCACTTCTTGTTGTCTTTATCCTATGCTAGGTGGGATCGGCACAACATGTTTTCTTTTCCATTCTACTCTATCACTGGTTGTCTAAGTACACACACCTTTTATAAACATAATTTTTCATGCAGTCCATCCATACCTCATACCATCCACACACACCACATTTGATATCTAATGCTTAAGTCTTACATATGGATGCCAAACTTGGGCCTTAACTGAACAACAACAAAATAAATTAAATGTATGCCAGAATGGGATAGAGAGAAGCGTATTGGGAGTAAGAAGAAGGGATAAAATACAATTAAATAAGATCAAAGGACAGACTAAGTTTGGAAAAGTTCAATCAATAAGCAGAAAATTGAAATGGCGTTGGACAGGACATATGTTGAGAGACAAGAAAGAGAAATGGACCAGAATAATTACGGAATGGTACCCTAGAGAAAGCAGAAGAAGTAGAGGAAGACAGCTAAAGCGATGGGAAGACGACTTGAAGCAAGTAGCTGGGCCAGAATGGTTATGTACAGCAAAGGACAGAAATAAGTGGAAATCCTTAGAGGAGGCCTTTGTCGAAAGACAAGCTGTTAAGAGGGGAGATAAGCTGGTTGAAAATATGTTTTAGTTTAAGTTAATTTATAGTTTTCTTACCTCTATTGTTATAAATTGTTTTTGTCAAATAAGTTGATATCAAACAGCAATAAAGGCTTATTTTATTTTTATTTTTATAACTAAAGATACACAATCAGTGACAAAAAATGACCTTCCCGAATGAGTGCCCACTAAAATTTGGGTACTCTTTTAATCTAGTAGCATTCGAACGCTCCGACGGTAAACATGCCTCAGTGCTCGTTTAAGATATATTTTAGCTAGCAGGTATCAGTCGTAAAACTTATAATCATCATGAAAAATATTAACCTTTGATTAACTGCACAATTTGAGACAGTTTTGAGAGAACTTTTGCTTTAGTTATTAGACGATCAATGATCCATACTCATGCACAATACTATTTTCATTATAGGTTTGTAGTTTAATATATCTCAGAATATCTTTATAGATTTTTCCTTGGTTACAGATATGCTCTGTGTGATACAGAATACAGACTATGGTGGCTACATAAGTTACTTAAAAAAACCCAAAATTACAAAGTAATGGTTTTCTTTTCTAGTTGCAAATCTGTAGTTTTTCATTATGAATTATTTGTCAAATATTGTCAGATGCCTGTATTATGTATACATGTAAGTAAATATTTTATTTTCTTTCCCAAATTCCTGATTGTTTTTTTTTAAAGGTGAGTTTATGTTCAGATTTGAAGTTTTAGTTATAAATATAATTTATTTGCTCTTTTAAAATTCCTGCGTTGAAATGTTTTATACTTATTTCAGGGTAAAATGAATCAAGTAGATAGAACAGCAACAATGACTGATTTCTATAATGCAGAGAAGGTAGCACTTTTTTGCACGGATTTGGCTGCTCGAGGATTGGATATACCTGCTGTTGATTGGATAGTTCAGTTTGACCCTCCATCTGATACAAATGTAGGTTACAAGCAAAATATTTATTTGAGTTCATGTTTAGAAAGATGTCCATAAAGGAAGAGTATAATATCTATACTAATATTATAAAGCTGAAGAGTTTGTTTGTTAGTTTGAACGCGCTAATCTCAGGAACTAGTGGTTCGAATTGAAATATACAGGATGAGTTTTTCAAGTTGGCGTGGATGGCCAAATCCTAAACTAAAAGGAATAGAAAAAAATGCTGAAAGGAGTCTCGAGACCGATTTTGATTAAATCTAAAACTGCATCATTAGAATTTCGAAAAATATTTCCCCAATCCAGGTTCGAACCCGATGAATTTGAAAAAAAAAATACACAGCCTGTATTATTACTCCATCCGATAATGTTGCTAATAAGGATCAAATTCTCAGAATTAATGACATACGCCAAACTTAAAGAAACGCCGTTATACAGGAACGGGGACGCGGGTGAAACCGCGAGGGACACCTAGTATAATATATGTACTTGTGTGTAAAACTAATGTATTACATTAAATTCAAGTAAAATGTAGTTTTATCTCTGTCAAGATGATTTAATTATTGAGCCTGGGTCTTGTTTTATCGTAGGAATACATTCATAGAGTAGGCAGAACCGCAAGAGGCTTAGGTGCGGCCGGGAACGCTGTATTATTACTGCGACCAGAGGAGAAAGAATTTGTCACCTACCTACAAGAGGCCAAAATATACTTGGACAAATATGAAGCTTGGAATAAATTTTCTAATTTACAACCTATGGTAAATATTGTTTACTTATAAACGAATTATGTGATAATTTGGATTTGAAATAATGTATTTTTGTTGCTAAGTAAAATTTTAACAATTTAATTAAAATCTCAAAAGATAATGCAGTCACATCCTTGAATAGAAAAAGTTACCAGCAATATTTTTTTTTGTAATTATAAAGACGTGGCTGACTTCTAATAAGATTTAACCTTGGATTTAACTCTTTATACATTTATGTAACAAAACACTTGTACAATTTTTAACTGTTCACTTCTAGGCCTGAAGCAGTAGGGCTCGTGGGAATTGCTCTTTAGTTTGTTGTTTATTTTCAGTTAGATACGGCAATGTCAGACCCAGAATTTTCAAAATTGGCAGCTGAAGCTTTTGAAGGCTACATGAGGGCATTTGAAGTGAAGAAGTTAAAACATGTTTTTAATTTGCATACTATGAATGTGGATGCTACCGCTAAATCATTTGGTCTGAAAGAAAGGCCTGATGTAGATGTCCGTAAGTAATAATCTTAATGTCTTAGATGTAAGATGATGACGTAGGTACCTAACATGCTAAATAAATGTTGAGAATATTATTAAGTTTGAGGCGATCATAGCTCAGCGGTCAGATACCGCGGCGAAGGTCGTGGGTTCGAATCCTACAATGAGCTTAAGCCTTTGGTAAAGGAAAACATCCTGAGGAAACCATAGTAGTAGTTACTTGACTGGCTGGCTACCACCATCAAGTTGAAAATCTGTCGCCAAGCACCTGTTTGTGTGTTCTGGCAGTTCCACTTGAGAACAAGTCTCCTTTAAGGCATTGTAAAAAAAAGTCGACAACACATTGGCAAACAACTGCTATTGCTGATGTCTATAGGCGACGGAATTCACTTACCATTAGGTGACCCGCCTGCCTGGTTGTCACTTGTGGTATAAAAAATATTATAGTTATGCTAGTTATATTTCTTGCAGGTATGGGATTCAGTAAAAAGCACAGACCACGTAAGAGAATGGCCGCAATGCTTGCAGATAAAAGTACTGAAGCTAAGCTCTTCAAGTCATGACATTGACCTGTACTTTCGTTTCAGTGACCTACACTACATATTTGTTAAAAAATAATAAATTACATAGTTAAGTTAATAACCTTTTTATTTTAAATATAGTACCTATATTACTTAATAGCATCTTATTCAACTAGGGACAAAAATATTGTATGAACAAAAATAATCTATTTTCTGACTAGATGAAACTAAATACTTCATGTACAAAAAATAAAGTCAAAATGAATAAGTTAGAAACATAGGAACTTTACAGTAATCGAAACCTTTAAAAGATTTTCTCATTTTGGTGAAATATTCATTTCATAAATGTTATTTCGTGACAACTTTTCGTAACAGTCTTCGTGATTGTGTTGATGATTGACCGCGTAGATCATGGTGTCTATTGTTTCAATGGTGGCTGGACATCGATTGAGAGAGAAATATTGTACGCACCGCCACGATGTCTTGCCATGGGTGGTAGAATGTTTGGTATACACAAAGTTCATATGCACTAATTGCTTGTGTCCTTTTCTACTGTAAATATATTTGTATCGAATGGGAAGCTGCGAGTTTTCGCACGATCCATTTATAACTAAGGACAGTGCACCTGCAAGAAAGAAACAATATAAAACAGTTGCAGTTTTATCTGAAATTATGGTCAGGGAAAACTTGAAATGTATGGGGAATATAAAAAAATATATTATTTGTTTTTGAATCATTTAATCAAATACGAATATAAAAAATACATTTGCTTAGATCAAAGCCACACTTTAAAGTATAACATCACACAATATAAAAATAACAAAGTCCATATTTGTTTTTTTTTTATTCCTGTAAAGCCTAAACTTGCCTAAATACCTACATAAAATCACCCAAAAATCAGGAATGTAAATCTCAATTTGGTTTATCAAAACACATCATTATAAATAAGTATACATAGATAAAATAGCTCTTAAAGAGATCATAATTTTTAAGAAATCAAAAATACATGGTATGAAAATATCAAATCTATAGCAATCTATTCTCGATTTGAGCATTACTACTAGACTACATGTGTGTATGCCTAATTCGGAAATGCTTGCAAACAGTATTTACTGTTGCCTCAATTGTAAAATGAGATTATACTAGTTAATGTAAAATATTTTGTAAAAAGTTCATACAAACTCCTTAAATTAATACAATAAATAGACTAGAATATGAGCAATAAAGTCTTCATTATTTATTTATGGCATAAACATGATGGCACAAATCAAATAAATGGACATAATTCTTATTTGCTGTAGATTTACAAAAAATAGTTTAATTTTCCACATAGTAGTAGTAATTGGCACTTGAGAGCATTATATTCACGCTATCACAGTTGATTATCTAAAAGTATTGTGCTTCATGATTTCTTTATTACTCTGGGAATACCCTAAGTATATCTTAAACTAATATATTATCATTACTGTTATTATATTGATCATATCATTATTATTTAAACTTATCCAGAAATTTTATTGTGAATGGTACTGTTTGTTTTGGTCCCAAATAGTTATTTATGAATCTATGATTCAGTAAACATGTGTTATATTTCATTTCAGTATTCATAATTAAAATTAAAGGCCTCATATTATATAACTGATTAGGTTTTGGCCACAATAATTATACTTCTCTTAAATATAACTGTCTGAAGTAACCTCTATAGAGTGTACATAAATATATATATTATGTTGCATAATAGTCACCTTGCAAATGAGATACTTTGAGTACATCATTGAAATGAATTTCGAAACATGGTGATTTGCAAAAAGGTAATTTACAAGCACTACACATGAACCTAGTATCACGTCTTCTGCCTATTTTCCAGCAGAGTCTGCACGAACGCTGTGGGTACTTCTTCTTTCCATCTTCTTTCTGAGGTATTGTTACGAGCCGATGTTCAGTTGTGTGTCTTGGAAATTCTTCAATGGTGTTAGTTCTCAACATGTTGTTAGTCACCTTTCCATTCACTAAGTTTTTAAGGTCGATGAACAATGAGCTCAAACTGGCAGAATCTGAAAGCACGATGGGCATTTTCATTGCACTATTTGAAAAGAGACATGACAGAGGGTTTCAAAGATAAGACTCAAATGTTGAAAATGCCATCGTGTTTTCAAAAAAGGATGGCCACGCAAAAAAAGGGGTTATTCAATGAAAACTAATAAAACTGATTGCATTTTCAACACAATCTCTAATGTTATTGCTTACTAAGTAAATAATGCATAAGCGTTAATAAGCAGTTTCTTTTAGGGATTGTAAAACACAACATTCTAATGAATAATATATTTTAAAGAAGTTTGAGGTTGGACTCAGTCTAGAGCCAAGTGAGGCATGTTTCTGAATCAGTTATGAAATAAATACAAAATAATAACAAACAATTAAAATAATACTTACTATCCTGTGGCGACTGGTAGTCCAATGGTATAGGCAAATCATTTTTTCCATCTCTTGGTCCCTCATAGCTTTTTGGGGTGGTACATACTGCTGGATCTGTTACTATGATATCACTGTCATCACATTCAGTTTTCAGTTCTATGCCATTATCCGATGTTGGGTGTTCACTACATTTCTCGTTAACTTCTTTTGTAGTGTTTGAATTTTGTGTGTGTGAGTTATAACTTGATGATATATCAAGTGGACTTTCCTCATATAAACTTTTCAAATTATCATAATTATTTTGTTGATTGTATGTTGATTTGTCTTTTAGTTTTAGTCTCTTTTCAGGGTTCAATATATCTGTGAAATAGTTTTTTTGGAGGAATTCTTCTGATTTACGTTTAAGGTTACTTAGCCTTTGAAGTCTTTCTATGAATTGTCTTTGCTTTAACAATTCTAGTTCATTGTTCTGTGTGATTTCATCATTTACAACTGTGTCATATGAGTCGGATACACATGACTCGGCATCTGGAGTATTGTTCTGGGTTTCTAAATCATGCTTGGATAAGTCTTGATCCCTCTCATTGTAATCTTCATCAGTCTAAAATAAAATAAAACATGTAAGTCAACCTCATTTATATTAAATACAAATAAATTATCACAATTAAATATACTTGCAATCAAAAATATTAAATTAGTGTTAGAGAAATTGTAAAGTAATATATTTTTCAGATATAATAACTAATTGATTCTAACCTCTTTATTAGTCAATCCTTTTATTTGCAGCACTTCAGCTGTTCCTATAAAACTAGTGAGATCTTCCCTTTTAACACTGACTTCTCCATGGTACATGAACTGTAGCAAGTCTTTCATAGCCTTGTGAGTCACATCCCTTAGTACAACTGTAAAAAACAGTCATATTAGGTACTTATCTACTTGATGAAATCTAATTAGATAGTGGTAACTGGTTATAAGTGAAAACCGAATAGATAAAGAAGTAAAGTAAACAGTAATATTCATCTTCATACCAATTGGATGTTGACATGGATTCAATTGAAACATTTTCTTGAAATAAGGTGAACATATTGACAATATTACTTTATGCGCTTGCAACAAATGACCTTCGACGGCGATTGTAACATCGACAAACTCACTATTTCCTAATAAACCGGCGAAACCTTTAGTCAGGTTTCCGTGAAAATTGTTCCAGGACAATGAAAATTGTTGGTCCATTTCTAATCACTAAGGTTTCAACGAGAATGTGAGTGAGTTGTATCACTAAAACATGGTCTATTACATGATAAATAATGTCTGCGTAATTAATACAATAATTTACGGCCGTATTTCAAGGATTTTTTGCTAATTATTTTGGCAAAAAATAAACTTGACAGATGTGAATAAACCTTTTGATCTTTCATTGATGTAAACGCGGCGCGTCGCGGCGTAGTGGTGCAGAAAAATCGATAGCATAGACAAAATAGTATACTATCGCCGAGCGAGACACCCGAAATCAGTCATAGATACAATACATTACAATGCTTTTGGTTTTAGTACTAGATACAATATAATGGCAAAATGAATAATAATAAATGGTCTGAAAATAAAAGATTTTCTTTATAAGATTGTTTTTTTTTATAGTAAGTCGTAAGTAATCTTATCAAACATGCTGCATTAAATATTATATTAAGTTATTGAATAAAAACATAAAAAAAACCTTTTTTTAAGTCATTGCTAATGCATACTGCAGCTACTATAGATAGTATCAATAGTTCGATAGTCGATTTTAACACTAGCGTCACATACACTCATGCACAGCTAGTAAAACGTAAGTGGAACTTTGTAAGTCTGTGACTTTTACACTGGCGAGTCCAATAGGACTTTTTGGCGGGAACTTGCGAAGTGACGTTGCGTTTTCATTTTATTGGTGTATTTTGAATTTTATTGAATAATATCGGTGGCGTTTTGTCCAATAAAGATCAATCTGAGTGCACAAATGAAGTGAAGTGTATTGAAAGCGTGTATCGTGACTTTTCAGGTTATCGCAAAAAGTCCGTGAATGTTTTAAATAGTGGAACAGCCGCCAATTTCACTAAAGCCTGACTGGACATGTACGGACGAGGACTAGACATTACAGTGAATGTGAGAATGTGACTATAACTTAAAAGAAGAAATTAAAACTGAAGAAAATTGATGCAACTGAAAGACTTTGTATTGACTAAAATTTAGTTTTGGAGTCCGTACCACTTGGTTCTCAAATGGGACAATCGGGACGATGACATTTACTTGAAAATAGGCGCGAGTTTTGAAATTTTGAAAACTGTGCGCGAGTTGACGAGTTGTTTGACAGGTTAATGTCGCGATTCAACATATTAAAGAAGTGACAGATAGATCAAGCCCATTTCAAATAACTTCTCTCTCTGGGGTCGGTCCCTCATGTCTGAGGATCGTAGTCAGCAGTAGGGTAGCATCTGGAGCGGATGTTCTGCCTCCAACGGTTTCTGTCCAGCGTGTCTCTCATCACCATGTAAAATTTGGAGAACGACGAATCTTTCACTTGATCGGTCCATCGTGTTGGTGAACGACCGCGTGATCTTTTACCTTCGGTGTTCCTCTGCCTCTGCGCACTGTGTGGCCGAAATAAGAAATGATGCGTTGTTGGCATATGGTGGACAAACGAGTTTGTATCCGAAGCTGGGTCAGGATCGATGCGTTGGTCCGTTTCGCAGTCCAGGGTATTCTTAGCATTCGTCTCCAGCACCACATTTCGAAAGCATCAATCCTTTGTCTTTCCCGGGCTAGTATTGTCCACATTTCCACTCCATACAGGAAGATAGGGAATACCAGGGCTCGTATCAATCTGATTTTGGTTTTGATACCAATTCCTCTTTTTTTCCAGATGTTGTTTTAACGGGTCACAGCATCTTTTGCCATTCCAATTCGTCTCTTTATCTCGGGGACACAAATGCCGTCATTGCAAATTTGGGATCCCAGGTATATACCAGGTATATACTCTTCTCGATACATATGTATCGATCGACGATATGAATGCTAAGTATATTGCAGGTGACATTTGCTAGCATTCCGGCTCGATCCACTATCATCACTTTAGTTTTGTTCCTGTTCACTGCGAGACCGATGTTGCGACTTTCTAACTCGAGTTTTTCGAACAGCTCACTCATATCTTCCATCGATTGCCAGCAGAATGGTGTAATAAATAATAAAAATAATAATAAAAATTTATTCAAAAATATCTTAATAAACTAACATAATACAATAAATTGGTACAAAATGTTCTTATGGTATAATCTCTATAACACATGCCTGAACTAGGAAAACCTGTGTTTCAGGCGAGAAGAGCTTGCTTGTCTTAAAATAATCAAATCTTAATCGCTGTTATAATTATATTACAGTGCATAATTTAAATTTATGTGTAGTTACATCGGTACAGTAGTAACAGTAGTATAATGAAAAATAATAAATAGATATTACTTTTATAATGTTTCACAAAATAAATGTTTCTATTTCTAACAAAAAATAATTAATATAAAACGGATACTTTTGGTAATAACATTTTATTTTAACACAGTTAGTAACTTCTCTGTATCTTCGTAGGACATGCTTTTCAATGTATTGGAATTCAGAGAGTAGATATTTGCTATGGCGTTTAGTCTATTGTAGAGAAGTGGTCCGAGAAAAATGAAAAATTTGGATGTAAAAGCATGTTTTGTTCCTGTATTTTGAGAGCAAACTTTATCTTTCCGTCTTTTATTAGTAAATTCAGTGCTGTAAGAAAGGGAAGTGTGCTGTTTTAGTACAATGCTCATTATGAACAGCTGTCGGACTGTTAAGACTTTGCAATCTTTGTAGAGAAGGTTAGTGGGAAAAAGAAATGGGCGGGATGTAGATACCTTGAGAATCGCTCTTTGGGCTCTTTCAACAGATAGTAATAGTGTTTTTGCCGCACCACCCCATGTGGATATACAGTAAGTTAATATGGATTGACATAAGGCAAAGTAAACTTGCCTAATAACTTTTGGATCTGCAAAATAGCGTAACTTTTTAAAGACTTGCGCATTCTATTATTTAAGACTTCAATATGTTGCTTGAACGAAAGAGTTTCATCAATCACAATACCCAGGTATTTAATTTTATTAGTATTTTCAATGACGGGACACACACATTGGTTATTAGTGGGGACTCTACAATGATGGGCCTTCACTGTTGGGTTAGTTTGAGCTGACAGCTTGCGCATCGAAAATCTAATACAATTTGTTTTTTCTGCATTTAGTGTTAGTACATTTTGCTGAAGCCATTTATTTACCTCATTGAAACCATATTGTGCATATCTGAAAGCATCTTCTTCTGAGTCAGACGAGAAAAGAAGAGCAGTGTCGTCAGCGTATGATATAATTATGCCGTGATCTAGCTTTAAATTGCAAAGGTCGTTTATGTAAATCAGGAACAGAGTAGGGCCTAAAATACTTCCCTGGGGAAAAACTCCAAAAGACGTATTTTTCTGGTTAGCGCTGAGGACATTGCCAATCTATACACATTGGGTACGTTCTTGTAGATAGCTTGTAAAGAGTTTCAGTTGAGTGCCTCTTATACCTATGGCTTCAAGCTTACGCAGAAGGATAGGAATGGAAACTGAGTCAAAAGCTTTTGCTAGATCCAGGAAGATTCCTACGGTGTGGTTACCTTTATCAAGTTCTTTCACTAGATAGTCTGTAAGCTGATGGACGGCATCAGCAGTAGATACTTTAGGTCTAAATCCGTACTGGCTCTTAGACAAAATCGACTTATCTTCCAGATATTTTACTAACCTTACATTTATATTTTTTTCTAATATTTTAGACAAAGTGGACAGCAGAGAAATAGGTCTATAATTTGTCACTTGTTTTTTACAACCAGATTTATACACAGGGACAACAACAGCTTTTTTGAGGCAATCGGGAAAACATCCTGAGGACAGACATTTGTGGAAAATATGTGTTAGGGGAGGTACTAAAATGTGCCTAAACTGTTTAATAATTTTATTTGATATATTATCCCAACCAACTGCACAGTCGTCCTTTAGACTCATTATTATTCTTTCTAACTCTGTTTCGTCCGTGTCTAGCAATGCAAATGATGTTAAATTAGTGCTATGCGTAAAGTGAGTATTTGTATAGTGTTGTGATTGATTCTGAACTTTTTCTGCCAGACACTTTCCAACATTAACGAAGAAGTTATTTGTGTTATTAGCCGCTAACAAATGAGATGGATGTGCTTGTAATAATCCTGAAAGAGACTCATGTTGTTTCGAAGCATATGTTACTTCTTTAATACATTTCAAGATCCTTTTACTATTTGTTCCGGCCTTTTCCAATGTATTTTTATCGTAGATGATTTTTACTTTCTTCATGAGATCGTTACAGAAATTTCGATATCTTTTGTAAGATAATTGCAAAATTGTATTATTTGGATTTGATTTAGCTTTCATATGCAGTTTATCTCTATGTCTAATACAGCGAATGAGACCTGGCGTGATCCAAGTTTTTATATTATAGTTTTTGTTACTCAAGCGAATATTTACTGTGTTTACCTGAATTGCATGTTGGACATTTTCTATTAGGTATAACATACAAAACTGTGGGTCAGCAGAATTATAAACTGGGTCGAAATCGATGTTACGTAAATCTTTTTCAAGTTTATTTATATTTAATTTAGTAGTTGTGTGAGCATTATTTACATTACGTAATTTACAATTTAAGGTTAGTAGGGCAGCATTGTGATCGGTTATTGACGAGTTAATAACTAGAGCAAGTGCGGGGAAGTTAGTCTTTATTATAATATGATCTAAACAAGAACCACTTTGATGAGTAGGCAGCGTATGCGCAGGGAGCAAGCTATGAAAGGAGCATAGGTTGAGGTAGTTTTGAGCGGTTGTATCGTTAACTCCTGGAAGAATATTAATAATTAAAATTATATTTTTGAAAGAGGATAGGTTCTGCAAGGTGATATTCAAAGAATTTATAAAATTTTCTATATTTGTAAAAGAGGGGGGCCTATATAGTGCTAGTATCACAAACTCCGAACCAATCTTAATTAACAATCTGTTGCAGTCATGTATATTTGGTTCTTCAACAGTGACATTTAGGTGATTTCTTGCATAAACTATTACCCCGTCGTTTTGATTGTAATTGATATTACTCTTATACATATTATATCCGAGGATTTGTGGTAAGTTATATTGCTTAGCAAGCCAACACTCGGTAAAGACAATAATGTCACAATTTATATTTAGTCTTTGTTGGAATGTGCTAACATTGTCAAATTCTTAGAAATGCTGCGTATGTTTTGAGTTAGTATGGTTAAAGTATTGCAAGAGGATAGATATTGTTTGCAATTTTCAACTTCACAAACTTTAGATTCGGATACAGAGAAGTTATCTAAGTCATTAATTAAATCATTCATAGTGTGTAGAAAACTAATAAATAAAAAATTTAAGATTAAATAAAAATAAATAAATAGGTCAGGTATACCTCAATAAACGGCGCTCCTAGGCGCCACCATAGTCAATAGAATTGATGTACCTCTTTTCAGCCATTATTTTTGCCGGGCAGTCAACAGCACCTGTAGAATGGTTGCTTGGCTTTTTGAAGTGCGAGCAAGTAGTGCATTTTGGTTCTTCTGTCTTCTTTGTGCATTCGTTTATTGAATGACCTTGATTGCCACAATGGCCGTAGGTGTAGGCTGTTTCTCGACAAGACTTAGCTGCATGGCCATATTGTTGACACTTGTAGCACCGTGTTACCAAAGTAAAATCTCTTACAGGGCAAGATGACCAATTCACAAATACTCTCTCTCGAGATATCAGGGCTTTGCGTATTTCTGCAGATACTTCTATTATATAATTACACGTCTCAGCGTCCTTCTTTCCCGATTTATGGCTTAACTTGATTACAGATAAAAATCTGTCAAGGTCGAAGCTCTGGAGTTTGTCGGCTACATTTTGGTGGTATAGACAGGAAAAGACTTCATTCTCCTGCAAAGACGTGGGCACTCCGATAACGACTACTCTAGGCTTACGTTTATGAGGCTCATCGATCTTAAGGCCCGATTCCGTTAGCTGCTCCGATTTCTTCAGCTTCTCGATGTCGTCCTTTGTATCTGTGCTTATGATCACACCACCATTCCTTGTCTTACGCAATCCTCTCACGTACAGTTTCATTTGTTCAGGGCAGAATTTTTTGTACAAGAGATTTTGTTTCCTCACTAGTCTTTAGTTTGTCGTTGGGATAAATGGCCACTGAACTGACTTTTAACGGCTGAACAAATTTGTTTGGACCTTGTCGTACAATGTCAGCAAAAGAATTTGATGCTACCGGTTTAGCTGACTCTTCAATGGACTGTTTAATATCCTTAAGTCTCTGCGACAGGTCGAGTTGATCTTCAAGGAGTTTCATAGAGGAGTGAGCTTGGATAGCTTTCTGCTTCAGGGACTGGTATTGAACTACTATTTGCGCTGTACCGTGACCCACTTTTCTGCACAATGTGCTAATTTTTAATTTTTGCTCGGAGTTCATTTTGCTGTCTGCTGAGATAGAGCATACCTCATTAAGACATTGCTCAATGGACGAAATCCAGTTCTGAATTTCTGATGTTGACACTACCTCAATAGTGTGGTCCATATAGGGGCGTGCAGGTGCAGGAGTCGGCGTGGAAGGCGGCGGCGGGGTGCGAGCGGTCCTGCCACTCCGGTTAAATGGACTATTTTCCATCATAAAATAGATTAATTGTTCATAATTTCACCACGAACTTTAATTATAATTGCATAAATACTCTTAATCGACCTATCGTACAACGAGGTCACAACTCAGCAAATAATAATTTGATTATATTATTGAAATTGTTAAACACGTCTGTTTCCAACCGAGCGCAGATTTAAATCAGTTGTTTTCAATGTGTCATTGGCATATCGGAGATTTGATAGTTTCTTCCCACCTATAGGGAATCCCTTCTCCCAGTTTTCAATGGTCCTCCGAATTATGTACTCTCCATATATGTTAAAAAGTGCTGGAGACAAGATACAGCCCTGTCTCACTCCTTTTTTGGTTTGGAACATATTGGAGCATTCAGAGTCTATTCTGATGAAAGAGCGTTTTTCAGTGTACAGACTCTGGATTAAAGCAAAGAGGTGTTCAGGCGCTCCCATTTCGAGTAGTACATTCCACAGTTTGATCCATTGTACTCAGTCAAAGGCTTTTGTGTAATCGATAAAGCATAGGACCTGTTGGGGCTGACGGGGCTGTTGAATTCCCTGCTCTTCTCGATGATTTGGCGGACGTTATGTATTTGTTCCCTGCCTTTAACGAAACCTGCCTGCTCTTCAGGTATCTGACGACTTAAAAAGTAATTAAGACGTCGATTAATTATATGGAGGAGGATCTTACTCGCCTGAGATATTAACGCTATAGTTCTGTAATTTCCGCAGTTTTTTGAAGAACCTATTTTATGCAAAGGTATAAACTAATAATAATGCAAAAGTAAATAACTTAGACATATCCTAAAAGGACATTAATTTCTGCCAATAAGAAAGATACTTTTTGGCGGGAACTTGCGAATTGACGATGCGTTTTCATTAAAATCATGTATCTTGAGTTTTATTGAATCGATGGCGTTTTGTCCATTAAAGTTCAATCTAAGTGCACCCGTGGAGTGGAATGAAATGAAAATGTGATCGTGTCTTTTTTGTGGGCCTCCGAAGAAAGCTCAAAGTCACCCAAAGAGCAATGGAGAGGCCTAAGCTCGGAGTTTCCCTGCAAGATCGAATTAAAAATCTTAGCTCATTTAATTGCACAATCAATATAAGTACAATGACTTTAGATTGCAAATATATCCGACATAATAGTCCGAATCTACTGGACCAAATCAGGTGAAATTTGGTAGGATGGTGTAATTCTATGACCTAAATACATGTGCAAAGTAAATGTTTTTTTTTAAATAAGCGAGTCTCGAGTTTCATATAGTGCGATTTGTTGAGTGCCCACGTTTGGCATCCATATGTGAGTACTGGCAGGACGCATGTGTTGAACAGTTTGCGCTTTATGCTCATGCTCATTTCTTTATTTTTAAACACCTCTTTCAGGCTCCAGAACTGTTTCCAGGCGTTTGCTATGCGCTTATCAATTTCTTTTGAGGTTACATCCGCAGTGGAGATTATTTGGCCCAAGTAAACATATTCGTTTACATATTTAATTACGTTATTGTCTAAGTATATAGGTTCTTGTTCCCCATTTGTAATGGCCTTGGTGTTTTCCATGTTCATGCATAGTCCTACCTTCCGGCTCTCTCTTTCTAGGTCATTTAACATTGTCTGGAGCTCTTCCTTTGATGTTGAGATTACCACAAGGTCATCTGCGAACCTGAGGTGAGACAGATTCTCGCCATTGATTGTTAGCCCATATTTATCCCAGTCCAGTTGGCGAAATATTTCTTCCAGCACAGCTGTAAATAGCTTAGGTGATACTGGATCTCCTTGGCGGACCCCTCTTTCGATTCTTATTTGTTCTCCTTCCTTTTCTAGTTTTATTTTAGCTTTACTGTTGGCGTATATGTTTTTGAGAATTCTAATGTACTTCTTTTCAACACCTTGATTCAGAAGTGCCTCCCATATCTTCTTGTGTTCCAGTGAATCAAAGGCCTTGGAATAGTCCACGAAACAACAATAGATGGTTATATTGAATTCTTTGCTTTTCTCGAATAGTTGACGCACTGTGTGGATATGGTCTATGGTTGAGTATCCGCTTCTGAATCCAGCCTGCTCTCTAGGTTGATGTTCGTCCAACGATTTGGTTATTCTATCTAGGATGATTTTTGCAAAATCTTTTTAGACGTTAGACATTAGGCTGATTGGTCTGTAGTTGTTTATGTTGTTTTTGTCACCTTTCTTGTGTAGAAGTATTATTGTGGAATTTGTCCATTGGTCTGGTATGTTTTCGCTTTGTATCACTTCATTGAACAGGTATGTAAGGATTGGTACAAGGGCGTTTTTGTTTTCTAAGAGGAATTCATTATTGATGTTGTCCGAGCCGGCAGCTTTGTTTCTTTTTTGGGAACCTTCAGCTTTTTCCACTTCTTCAGCTATTATTATCGGTACGTCTTCTCCACTAGTTAGGTTGATTTCTTGATTGCTATCTTTGCTTGAGTACAGATCTCGGAAAAAGTCTGTTGCTATTGAGATGATTTTTGGACGCCTTGTCTGTTGTCTGCGGTTTTTGTCTGCCGTATTGGGTACCCAGTTGATTTTTTCTTTTAGTTGTTTGGCCGCCTTTTTGATACCACCAGTCTTTTCAATGCATCTTTCCAATATTTCATATTTGTGTCTTCGCCGATCCGTTCGCATGTTCGTTCTTATTTGGTTACTTAACTTTGTTATTTCTTTTCTAGTACTTGCAGTCTTTTCAGTTGAAGATATTAGTTTAGTTCTGGCTTTAAGCATTTCTTTAGTTTCGTTTGTAAGCCATTTTGTTTTATTCTTCACTTCACATGCATTCATTTTCTCTTCTGCCTTCAGACACTTTTCAAATTCATTGTATTTTTCTATCACATTCAAATTTATTGTGTTTTCTATGAAGGCTGTTAGATTTGCCTTTAATTGTTCCGAGTTCACCAGTGGTATATTATTAACGTGTTTAATCTTAAAGGGTCTAGTTTTACTAGCTTTGAGTTGTAGTTTAGCTCTGATCATTCTATGATTACTATTAAAATTTATGCTGTTAACAACACTGCAATCCTGAAACAGGTTGGCTTTGTTGGTAAGAATAAAGTCTATCTCGTTTTTTGTATGTCCATCGGGTGAGATCCATGTCCACCTATTGTTTACACGTTTCTTGTATACAGTGTTGAGTATCTTCAGGTTATGTTCAAGTGCAAACTCTATAAGTTTTGCTCCATTTTTGGTTCTTTTCCCTGTACAAAATGGGCCTAGTACCATCTCTTCTCCTTCTCTTCTAGATCCTGTTCTGGCGTTTAAGTCGCCCATCACAATTATGTTTTTATGTGCGTGGTTTTTCACTGCGTCTGCGAGTTTATAATAGAAAGCGTCTATGTCTGAGTTGTTGGATTGCTCAGTGGGGGAGTAGACTTGTACAAGAGACCACATTTCGTTACTAGGTGGGAGTTTCAAATTGAGTATTATAATTCGTTCTGATATGCCGATGAATTCATCAATGTAAGACTTTAATTCCTTTTTTACCAGAAAGCCAGTGCCATACTGCCCTGGGGTATTTCCTTTGTAGTAAAAGACAAAGTTGCCATGGTCTTCAATATTTTCTCCTAAGCGTCTGACTTCGCTTAAGCCAATAATTGACCAATTTACATTTTCGAGTGCTAGGATAAGTTCAGCTAAGCTTTCGTTGGTTCTTAGGGTCAGAGTGTTATAAGTTGCTATGTATGTTAAATTAATTGGCGATTGTACTTGATGTTGATGTTGACGTGCGTCAGTTGTCTTCTTGCCCCACGGGGACCAGCCAGCTTGGGGTGTAAACCTTACTGTATCATAATTATATCAAATGAAAGGGCTCGTTATGAGGATCTCAAAAATATTTTTCTTATTTTTGTAAAATAAATGATATGTGACTGAAAAGATGAAAGGACATAGATTGGCTTGGTATGGGCATGTCATGAGGAGGGATGAAAGGCATGTAACAAAAAGAGTATTGAGCATGAGTGTGGATGGATATAGAGGTAGAGGAAGGCCGAAGAAGGCATGGATGGACTGCGTGGAGAATGATATGCATATGAAAGGTGTGAGTACAGAGACGACTAGTGATAGAGCTGAGTGGAAGAGGAAAACATGTTGTGCCGACCCCACCTAGCGTGGGATAAGGAAGGGAAGAAGAAAATTGTAAAATAAATGATAGGATGAAAGAAGACGAAAATTGACCATTCCCATCATCCCAACATCCCCCTCCCTCGAATCTACTGGACCAAATCAGATGAAATTTGGTAGAATGGTGTAATCCTATGACACAAACTCAGATGTGTAAAGTAAATATTTTTTTTTAGAATAAGTCGTTTTTGGGAGACAATAGGAAATAAAAAAAAAAGTTGCAAACCTTATATGAAATGAAAGGTCTCGTTATGACGATCTCAAATATATTTTTGTTATTATTGTAAAATTAATAGTTTTGATTTTATTCTGAAAGAAGACGCACTTGGTCGGTTTTTTTCACCTTTCTGTTTGTATAGTCTTCGAAACTATGTAGGTAAACTTAGCTAACTAATGCCGAAACTAGTAGGAATCTGATACTGCGACGGGTCCCGATTACGAACGATGTTTGCTTGCAGTTTCCGCTCTATATTATATTATGGTTATGCAGAACTTAACTGACATACTGTCTTATTTGTAGTCAGTTCGCAACCAAAGCTTTGATCGCTATTCAATCGTATTCATGCTATACCTACCTACATAGCGCCACGCTTCCGTAACTTGATCATTGTTGTCGTTTATCAACATAATTGAAGTCAGAAGCAATGGCACGCGTCTAGTGTCGTGCGTTATCGATTATATGTCACTCACAGCGCTGAGAGGGCGAATTACCCGGACGGTACCTTGAAGTTTAAGGCGATTGTCTTTATGATGGCAATTATTTCTGTGTATGTATTTTATGAATAATATTTAACTTATAAAGTATAAAATAGGTACTTCTAGTAATAGAAAAGGTCTATTGGCGGTCACGAGTTGACTGAGTGACCACGTGACTACGATCAAGTCGAAAAATAATATTTTGATAATAATTATAGGTACCTACCTAATCTGTGCGCAAATAGACATAAGTTATTTAATCCATCATTAAACTGACTAAATTATTTTTACAAGTATTAGGATAAGCAATAAATACACTATCGTTGCCGATAGTGAGATTATGTCTACGGGCACGATCTAACCATTAATTAATTTAGTGCCGAGAGGCTGCAGGACAGTCACCCTATTTTCTAAGATAGCTCAAGCATGACATCGCACTTTTAATTTTCTGGTGTCACGAGTTATAGCGATAAGACTTCTCTTCTGCCCCTCTAAAGAAAAGTATGCGATGAATGGCCTTCTTATTAAAAGTGTGGAAAACTTTAGTGAAGACAAAAGTTCCTCTATTGTGCTGTTAACACCGTAATAATATAATGGTTGGGATTTTTGTACTTTCGTTGTTAACACTAGCTGTAGTTTCGCGGCTTTGCGTGCGTTCCTGTGGGATGTTTTGAAGGATAAAAAGTATCCTATATTTTATTCTAGGATATTATGATTTATTTCTGTGCCGTGTTTCATCATACTTCTTTTTGTTACTTAAATATTAGGTGTTCAACGTTTTATTCTTTGCAAAGTTACAAAAATAAACATCGATGTTTAGGTAGGTTGTAGTTGGCAAATATAAATCGGGACGGTCTCAGTGGGCTCAGCGACGCGGTCACTCGACTCTGGGTGGCTGCCATTGACAGGTAATCGATGCGGTTTGCTAGTTTATTTGGCTATCGGTACCGCTCTCAACATGTGTATCTACTCGCTATAATCGATACCGACCCCAGCTTAATACGGTTATGAATCGGAGCGTATTCGATTACAGCGATACCGATATGACTGCGCATTTAATAACACGCGGAAAACTTTTTACCTATAGGTATCTATATGAATCCTATGGATATAGATATTTTTAGTTCAGAGACCATGCAGAATTAAAGTTTTAGTGTTGTTTTTTACGTGAATATGACAATGAAAAGTAGGTATCTACTTACCTAGTTATTCACGATGAAGTATCGAGAAAGCAGCTGCTTAGATGTCTGCATTGTAAGTTCTGTTCGGCACGCGCGGCAGATGGGACAACTTCTAGCCGACCTATTTACTGTACAACACAGGATTGTACTGAGTGCTACCGCGGTATTACCTGCAACTTTGCCGTGTCCCAGCTTCCTATCTGATGGATTTAGCTGATATAGGTACTTACCGTGTCAATCTTGCTACAGCATTTGCATCCGATAGTAAACTAGTTATTACAGATGAGTTTAGTCATGAATAGAAATTAGCTAGTATCTAGTAGGGACGCTACAAATCTGTTTCTGAGTGGTCAATTGCATTCATACATAATACCTACCTAGGTGGGTAATTATTATTGCAGTTATACTTACCTATTAGGTACCAATGTGGTTTTATGTTTGATAGACCCAATTAGCCATTGCATGCCACTTAGAAGCAGAATAAAATATTGTGTTACCGGTTTAATACGATTTATACAGAATTTTCCTAGGTCCAACTAGTTTTCCCCAACCGCAACAAGAAAAAATTGAGCAAAACCAATACATTCAAGTAGGTAGGTACATCTAATCATAATTAGATTATTAACGTGGGTCGCAAAAGCGTATCTTGTGTGATAGATTTATGTAACTAAAGATACGTACACAAACTAAAAGAAAACTTTCGTCTACCAAAATATATCTGGCATAAATTACTTTAGGCAATATCATTAAGTTTGGCGATGTTCGTGGATTGATTGGGAATTTTTCGCCTGGGGCTGAAACCGACCCGCGAAGTATCCGTACAACTCGGAAGTGCGAGGACGTGCCTCTCAAGAGGTCTTGGAAGTTGGAGCCGCGTGATTGGCCCCATTGTGAACCCTCAATAGTCCATCTTGAGCCCGCTAACTGAACCGTTTCATGCTTCGTTCTCTACTATAATTTTTGGTTTGAATTTTTTGCATATAATTAAATTGCTGGGTGAATTTGACATAGTGATTAAAATAAATTATAGTTAAAAAAAGTTAGGTATATTATCAGTTCAAAAAAAGGTTACTTTATCTACAGGTACAGAATAAATATATACCTACTACTACTGGTGATACCCACTGAGCTAAATAATTACTTGAATATGGTACTTAAGTATCAAACCTATGCATTAGGAAAACTATGATGGTTATTATAGTATTAATAATATTTAAATTTCTCAAATATTTACTCAATTTACAATAAAAGGAGCCGTCAAAAACTGTAAATGACATCCACAATAATAGAAAGAAAGTCCAATCAGACTTACCGCCCGCGCCGGCCGGCCGACCGGTGCCGATGCCGGTGGCGGCGGCGACATACCGTTAACCAATGTCGCTCTTGAAAGGGCCCCAATTAAGATTCGCTGACTAAACGAGAATAAATCTCCTTCAAAATTCGATCCTTAACAATAACACAGATGACAATCGAAATGTAGGTTATATTATCCTACCCGCGCTTTAGAATTTTACTACTTATTTTTTACCCGCACTTTCGAGTCACGTTCGACTTTCAATTGATTCGAATGTACTACGCGAGACTGCTTCAATTATTACAGCTACAAAGGTCAACATTCGTCAAGCCAATTAAATGCTTTCTTTGTTATGTTTAGCTACTAATAGTAGTACCTATGTATAAAATTATTACCTACAGAGTTACGTAACATGGTTATTTTAGTTATATTTAAAATTGATAGCTTATATAGGTACATAAACTTATAAAGAAAAGATACTCAAATGCAGCACTATAACAGTTTTCTAGGTGCCCTACGTACGGTTCATATGCAGACTATGCAGTCCGCTTTTTATTTTAAAATACAAAAGTCTGCGATTTCTTTACAGCCTCGTTTATTTTCAATATGCAAGCCATCAAATTCTAGTGGCTTTTTATCTTCGTATTGGCCGTTCCCGGTGGTATTTGGGAAAGATCCAAAGAGACAATAGCCAGCTTTCACGAAAATGAAGCGTCCCCGGCATATTATTATATAGCATAGTCGCTGACCACCCGGTGCGGTGCATGATGTAAAAATATATATTTTACATTCAAAATGAGCAAGCGGTAAGTAATAAGCAAGCTTTCTTTGCTAGAATGCCTATTTACAGACTTATTTCGGTCCTTTTTAAAACAGCCCTGTTGTTTCAAACAAATGTTGGTTTCCTTTTTACAATATTACTTTGGTAGGTACCTATTTACCGCTGAATACAATGACTATAATTAAATAAATCTTCAAGAATCATTGCAAGAAAGCTTGCTTCTTGAAAATGGATAATGATTAGTATATTACCCCTTGGCTTGCGGATGGGGCGCGGTAGAGTCAATTGTAAACGTTTGTGGTGGCTCGACACTAGTCGTCGCGCGCAACATTTCGTGCGAGCTGTCATTGCGATATACGTCAATTCTTTTCTACTGCCAAATATTTTCTGTTGCTTCGTTTAATTTAATATTGTAATATAATCTTATAACTACTATTATAACGTCTTCATACACCTTAATATTTATTCATTATTTCCTATCTAAATATCCCCATATTGGTGACCCCGCGTTTGAAACAAAATGGCAAAAGTGAATAATGGGGATGATGGAGACACCACCTCGGCAACTTCTGGAATCTCGGTGGATCGCGTAGCCGTAAAATTGCCACCATTCTGGCCGGATGACCCGGAGGTTTGGTTCAAGCAGGCAGATGCACAATTTCTCATTTCCGGAATAAAAGAAGATTCTACCAAATTTTATTATGTCATCGCGCACCTCGAGCAAAGGTACATTAGAGAGGTAAAAGATATAGTAATGAGCCCACCTGTTTCGGATAAATATGAAAAATTAAAACATGAACTGTCAAAGCGATTGTCACTATCTCGTCAACATCAAATTACTCAATTGCTTTCTCACGAAGAATTAGGTGATAGAAAACCATCACAATTTTTACGTCATTTAAAAACTCTTGCAGCTGATGGAGTTACCAACGAATTCTTACGTAGTTTATGGTCGAACCGGCTACCACCTCACGTACAAGCAATTATTGCATCGCAAGCCTCCGCAAGCCTAGAGGAAGTCGCAGACCTAGCTGACAAAATATGTGAAGTAACACCATCTCCTTTTCATCAGGTTGCTAGTACGAGTGCCGCCGTTAACAATTATGACGATTTATTGAAGCGTATTGACGACATGGTAACTGCACGCATACAAACTGAACTGAGGCAGCAGATCGCGCAGCTTACGGTTGACAATCGTAGTCGTTCTCATTCTCGCCATGGAAATAATAGGTTTAGAAGCAGAAGCAGGAGTCGCAGCCAAAACAGAATACCTGGTATGTGCTGGTATCACAACCTTTTTGGTAATAAAGCTAAGAAATGCACATCTCCATGCAACTACAATTCGGGAAACCACAACGGCAGTTCGTAGAAGCGACGAACGACTGTCAAAGTGCTACCAGTCGCCTTTTTATCACAGACAAGAAGTCTAAGGTGCAATATTTAATAGATACCGGTTCAGATCTTTGCGTACTACCACATCGTTTCATGCGTGAACGTAGGAAACCAACAGAGTATAATCTTACCGCTGCAAATGGTAGTATCATTCATACTTTCGGTGTTACAACGATGCATCTTGACCTGGGATTGAGGCGTGATTTTGTCTGGAACTTTGTAGTGGCGGATGTGGACAAACCTATCATTGGTGCTGACTTTATTGCTCATTATGGTTTACTAGTCGACTGCAAGAACGGAAGACTGCTGGATAGCATCACAACATTATTTACACCTGTAATGTTCAAAATGTGCAACCAGGCTAGTGTCAAAGCAATATCAGGTAACACCGGATACCATAAGTTGTTGTCAAAATATCCTGACTTGACCAAGCCTTCTGGAGTATTTCGTGAAGTCAAACACTCGACAGTACACTTCATTCGTACCACTCCTGGCCCGCCCTGTTTTTGTAGGCCGCGACGCCTTGCACTTGATCGTCTCAAGATTGCCAAAGAACAGTTTAGAGACATGGTTCGAGATGGCACAGCACGACCGTCAGACTCACCATGGGCATCGGCACTACATTTAGCTCCGAAAGGTAGCGGCTGGAGACCTTGCGGGGACTATCGTGCCCTCAACGCGCGCACAATACCAGACAGGTACCCTATTCCGCACATCGAAGATTATTCGCAAAGGTTAGCAGGCTGCAGGGTATTCTCGAAAATCGATTTGGTAAAAGCGTATAATCAAGTGCCCGTAGCTCCAGAGGACATAACTAAGACTGCGATCACTACACCATTTGGCTTATACGAATTTCCATACATGTCTTTTGGTTTAAGAAACGCAGCTCAAACTTTCCAACGGTTTCTGGACGAAGTCCTTCGAGGTTTGGATAACTGTTTCTCATATATTGATGATATTCTGGTATTTTCTAGAAGCAGCACCGACCACCTGGAACACCTGGAGACAATTTTCAAGCGTCTTCAGGCTTATGGACTTGTCATCAACGAAGGAAAGTGTGAATTTGGGCGAAGCGAGGTAACATTCCTTGGTTATAATATTTCACAGCATGGCACCCGACCTCTAGAGGACAAAATAAAAGTTATACAGGAATTCCCGCCTCCAAAGACTGTAAACGGTTTACGTAGATTTCTTGGGATGCTAAACTTTTATCGTCGGTTCATTCCACACGCCGCTGTTGATCAAGCACCACTACATGACATGTTGTCTGGACCTAAAGTCAAAGGTTTACAACCTCTTTCCTGGACATCAGAATTATTAGAAGTATTCGACAGATGTAAGAAAAGTATCATTCGATGTACTCTTCTAGCTCATCCTGTAATGAACGCACCGCTCGCTCTTGTGACTGACGCATCGAATTCAGCCTTGGGCGCGGTACTCCAACAGTTGGTTGATGAAGAGTGGCAGCCTTTAGCATTTTTCTCGAAGAAACTGAATAAATCCCAGCAGTTGTACAGTGCTTACGATAGAGAGTTACTCGCTATTTATGAAAGCGTTAAACATTTTCGCTATATGATCGAAGGTAGGCATTTTGTAATTTATACTGATCACAAACCTATCACGTATGCTTTCCAACAGAACAAGCAAAAATGCTCACCGAGGCAATTTAACCATCTCGATTTTGTGTCACAGTTTACTACGGATATCAGGCATATTTCAGGGAAATGCAATGTAACTGCTGACACACTATCACGCATTGAAGCTGTATCATCAACACCGGATTTAGAAAAATTATCTCAATCACAGAAAAATGACACTGAACTTCAGGAACTTCTTTCAAATCACTCATCATCATTACAATTGGAACAAATTCATGTACCAGGCACTAACATCACCTTATACTGTGATGTCTCTCTGTCGAGGCCTCGTCCTTTTATAACCAAGGAGTTGCGTCGTCAGATCTTCAATTCAGTGCACACAATGAGTCATCCTGGAGCTAGATCAACAATAAAACAGGTAACTGATAGATTCATTTGGCCCTCCGTTCGAAAAGATTGTCGTTCCTGGGTTAAATGCTGCGAAGCTTGTCAAAGATCAAAAATACAGCGTCATACATCATCACCTCTTGGTAATTTCAAACTGTCTGAAGCACGTTTTGATCACGTTCACATCGATCTCATTGGCCCTCTTCCTCCATCTCGTGAATTCAAGTATTGTTTGACAGCAGTTGATAGATACACACGATGGCCAGAGGTAAAGCCGTTGCAAGACATCTCAGCTGAAACGGTTGCAAAAGCGTTTTATGAAATATGGATTTCGCGTTTTGGTTGCCCACAAACTCTCACTACAGACCAGGGACGCCAATTCACATCTAACCTTTTCAAAGCGCTTACTGATCTATGCGGAATCCAGCTGCGTCACACGACTGCATATCACCCGGCAGCCAACGGCATGGTGGAAAGGTTTCACCGCACTTTGAAAGCTGCATTGATGGCTCATGGTGAACAAAGGTGGACTGACGTACTACCAGTGGTTCTACTTGGCATCAGGACGGCTTGGAAAGAAGATCTCCAGTGTTCTGCTGCTGAAATGGTGTATGGTGAGTCTCTGCGGATACCTAGTGAATTTCTGCATTCAACTCGATCTCACCAAATTTCACCGCCTGATTTTGTCTCTCAACTAAGACAACAGATGTCACAATTGAGACCACAATAAGCAGCAGGACATTCTGCGAAAGCTGTATTTGTTCATGATGATTTACAATCAAGCGAATACATTTTCTTAAGGAAAGGCGGTGAACCACCTTATTCAGGACCTCATCGTGTACTATCCAGAACAGACAAGACAATAACAATACAATTAAGCAGAGGATCTGTGACTGTCTCGATCGATCGCGTAAAGCCCGCGTACATTATATCTGGCACAGAGAGTACAGAAAGTACGCCAAAACCAGCGATCAGAAAACCAGATAGCCAGCAAACTACACGTGCTGGACGTAGAATTAGATTCCCTAATTATTTTTCTGCAGGACTTCAAAACTCCAAAGGGGGTGATGTGGTGGCTCGACACTAGTCGTCGCGCGCAACATTTCGTGCGAGCTGTCATTGCGATATACGTCAATTCTTTTCTACTGCCAAATATTTTCTGTTGCTTCGTTTAATTTAATATTGTAATATAATCTTATAACTACTATTATAACGTCTTCATACACCTTAATATTTATTCATTATTTCCTATCTAAATATCCCCATACGTTCATAAGTGCCTTACCAGGGCCTAAACTGAATACCTAAATGAGGTTTGATTGTGATTTTGACAGTTGTCCTAAAACAACGGAAGGAAAGGAATCTCGATTCATGTTATAGATAAATAGAGATTATATTTTATACTAGGTATTCATGATTATGTTTATATGGGCGCCGCCAGGATTACTTTCAGCATGTGCATCTACGAAGTGTAGGTAGGTACTACGTATTATCTAATAAAGTATCAGGACGGACGAGGAGGACATTTAACTTATTTTGATATTGATAAGGTGATGAACAAAGGAGGATGCAAGTTCACCCCCTTGTATACCATGCTGCCAGCCGTATGTTGTATGTTTGTTTATTGTTCATGCAAAAAGCAATTATATTGTGATAACAAAATTCTAAATTAATTTGCAATGTGTATGTAGTTAGCTACTCTCGCTTTACCAGCGACAGCTTTTTTTTAAATGTCCACCGCAGACTACTTGGGTAGGTCGGTGTATGTTGTAGAATTAGACAAGTAGAAAAATTTGAAGCATTTGTCTGTGTCGCGGGGCACATAGTAGGTACCTATGTTTAAAAAGTTTTAGGTACCTACTTATAAGTACAATAAATATGCAGTAAGCTATAACTACATATATCATAGGTGATTGGAAGAGTATTGAGGTTTTATTACAGAATATGATCCACCTGTATGTAAAGTTTCATTAAAAACTGTTCAGTAGTTTTGGCAAGCATACAAATTTTCACATTTATAATATTAGTACCTGTGTTAGTACGAGTAGGATGATGACTGCCTATTTTGAACAACCGCAACTTTGGAAATTAGTCCCCATAATACAGCTATACTTAGGTACATCATACGAAATTTTTTGCCTTTTGATAGATTTTTAACTGGTAGATACTATAATCTTTTTGATAAAATAAATAAATTATTTTTGAATAAAGATATAAGATTAGGTACTGCCCCGCACAAGCTGGCGTTATTCTTAATTTTTTTTCTCATGAGACCTAAAATACTAGATTTTATATAAGTATTTAAAATAGCAAAAGCTCCAGCAAGTAAGACGTAAAAGTTGGCGTCAAATGCCAGCACTTACTACACAATACAGGTGCTTATTCGAAACCAGGCTCGGTGGTCTCCGCGGTAGGATAATACCTCTTCAGAAAGAGGATTATGCTGTGAAACGTTTCTGCTTATCGTCGCCTGCCGTCTCTGCGCCTGCACAACGACTAGATAGTTTGTTGCTGGGCTTAATATCATTGAATCTATACCAAGAATATACGAACACAGAACGGCTGAAAACGTTTTTGTTATGGAATTTAAAGTACCCTTTAAAGTTTATAGTAAAGAGATAAAGTGCTACAATAAGAGCTTGACAATGCACCAGTAGGGAGTGCTAGGGGCGGCGGATGGTGCGGGACGGGTCGCTAATGCCTCTCAGAGTGCGGATTACTTCATGAAATGGTCGCGCTTAGCGCCACTCCGGCATGAAAGCTGGCTGGCGATCTGTTTGCTGCTAGACACTCGACAATACAATCAAGTGTTAGCCAAAAGACCTTCGATGGGTTAGCGAGCTAAGTAGGTACCTACACTGTGTAAAGTACTAGTTCATAAACCTAAGAAGAAATATAGACTAAAGGACCAAAATATATGAAATAATAAATTTATTACTAAATGTAAAGTACAAAAAATGCATGCCAACGTGATGGGGTGATGCCACAGGGTGATGCCAACGAAAGGTAAGAAATATCCTATCTTTTTTATCTCTAACCTATTTTACATATTATTGAATTTCGGTTGATACTTTGGACAAAGTTGAGAGGAAATTTTTTATTTTCTCTTCCTCTATTGAGTGACTTTTAGGGTTCCGTAATCAAAGGGCAAAAACGAAAGCTTATAAATTCGACGTTTCCATCTGTCGGTCCGCCATTCTGTTCGCATGTCTTTGCTGTTTAACTTTGTCACTATTGGGCAATACATAGATGGTATGCAGTGTGCAATATGCGTGTATTCTACGAACCGCTAGACAAGTGTAGAGAAATATCGAAAACAAAATACAGTTTTGGCCCTCTCATATATGCAACTGAGGGATGATAAAAACCTATGTAGGTAGTGCATAGATAGATATGTCTTCAAAAATTACATAGAGATTCGTAAATTATTTTTATAAAAGCCATTAGTTGGTGAGATATACGCTTTTAAAGTCGTAAAAAGTTTATTATTTGAATTAAAACAAAGGTGAAAAATTCTGAAAATATTTAAGATAGTAGAATTACACTATTACTTTGCCTCTTTGTACATTATACGAAATCCGGCTGGTGCCAATGGAAACCGACATTGACATTATTTAAACAGATAAAGATTTTGTAAACTAATTTAATCCACTATGGTGCCTTTTTTGTATGACTACTCTATGTAAGTAACGCGTAATTTAAGGCCACGATAGCTCAGTGGTAGTGATGTCGAATACCGCGGCGAAGGTCGTGGGTTCGAACCCTACAATGAGCTTTAGCTTTCGGTGAAGGAAAACATCGTGAGGAAACCATAGCACGGTGGTAGGGTACTTTGTAGTACCCGACTGGCTGGCTACCACCCTCTAGTTGAAAATCTGTCACCAAAGACCCATCGGTGTGTTCCGACAGCTGCACTTGAGAGCCAGTTCCCATCTAGGCTTTGTGTGGTGTGCTTACCACCTTCGGCCACATCATCACTTCCATGGTAAGATTGTGGTCAAACACAAGCTTATCCGGAATTAAAAGGCTTACTGTTGTCTAAACTGACTAACACTGCTTCAATATAAATTATTTAGAGAATGCAATAAATAAGATGATTTAATAAGGTATCTTGTTCATTTATTCACTCCATTGTATTTCTATTGTATTATGAGTAAAACTTGAAATAAGTTTCGTCTCTGGTAAATAATGTCTAGGTACATGTATTAAACCGCGACGTAAAATTATATCTTTTTGATTACAACTCTTTTTACCCGCGTCCCTGTGAGATCTTTTGTTCTTCCAGGATAAAAAGTGTCCTGTATGTTATGCCACTGTTATGTTATTTCACCAACATATTATTATTTAGTAATTTCCAGCTAAACACGTTCAGCCTTTATGGAGCTAGGTAAGTGAGTGTTAACAAACATACATATCCTACGAGTATATACAAACAAGATCGGTCGTCGTGGAGATCCTTGGGGGAGGCCGTTGTCCAGCAGGGGACGTCTTCCGGCTGATATGATGATTATGATGATGATAGGTATACACAGATTCTCTTTTATAATAAGTAATTACAGATAACCTAAAAAAATAATAAAAACATAAAATTACCTAATTAGGTATAATATAATATAATAAGGCATTCACGTGAAGGTAAAAAATATTTGGCCCACGTGTTTTTGAAGTTGTTAATATATGGATTTAATCATGAAAGGCTCAATTATTTTGCCTGTCCGGTATAAAAAGTAATACTTGTTTCTCGGTACATATTATTTCTTTTGACCTCCATATAAACGCCGCTACTATTGTTAGATCTTATATAGTAGGACAGTGATAGTAGGATTAGTAAAACTCTACATCCCTAAAAAATAAAACTGAATATACTACAGTGATATTGGCCAATAAATCCAACACAGAAAGCCTTTGCTACGTTTGGTTCAACAAATAGGCCAGATCACGGGCTCGTTTTTTATTTGTGTTAGTTGCATTTATTGCATGAAAATAAATTTCACGGTTTCCTTTGTATTGAATTGGATTGAATCAATAAAGATTGTGCATAGATACTATCTAGTTTTGTAGGAACTATCATTGTTTTAAATTTTATCAAGTTTATCTCTGAAAATTAGCTTGCAGACATGTTGGTACGTAGTACAACTACAGAAAACGTATCTAGTTCTACTTTTGGAAAGCTTATTTCTTTATCTAGTTGTACGATACACACTCGAGTGACTGCTAGGATTTACTTCGCGCTGTTGCAATTACCTTTTGTTTCCATAGGATTTGCTCAACAACTGCTCTGGGCAGAGGAAATCGGAAAATCATAACTTTTACAATTTCTGTAGCTTGAGTGTGGCAGTCTTCGTTAAATAGGTTTGCTAGCATTGCACCTATATCGAATGGTGATGTTTAATGGCACAAAATAATATTGGATTGTATAGTTTTTCCAAGATTGGCAGAACTTATTAAGGTTTTTTTTTATTTGACCCGCATGCTCTCTTTCCCTCAATGAAATGGTAAAAAAAAAGATTTTAATCATTTCTGCAATCAACTATGCATTTTTTTACTTTAACTTGTGTTTGACCACAATCTCACCATTGTAAGTGACGATGTGGTCGAAGGTGGTAAGCACACAAAGCCTAGATGAGTACTGGCTCTCAAATGCAGCTGTCGGAACACACCGATAGCTGCTTGGCGACAGATTTTCAACTTCAGGGTGGTAGCCAGCCAGCCAAATATTACAAATAACCATTTTGAATATTCTGTTATGATCAATTAATTCAATTTATTTTTAATATTTTTAAGGCCAGGTAGACCCATTTTACATCACTTTGATTAAATTTTTAACAAACAAAGAGTTATTGTTTAAAGCCAAAAAAAATACATATCATAGTTCACTATATGTACTTAGATAATTCTCGGTTCAAAACATGATATCGAAAACTTCACTCGATAAAAAAAAATTCCGAAGAGGGGTCTAATTCGATTATTTTTCGTATTTTACTTGAGGCATATGAAAGTTTAACTTCCAAAAAAAATATCTAAGCAAAGTTAATAACATATAGAACAATAATGCTCGGTTACATTTTGCAAAATAGTTGAATTATTTTAATAATAAATTATTATATAATACAGCGGCTTGCGGACGTGGCTTCAGTCGCCCGCCGGGCCTTGACGAGGTAGGACCTGTGTTCCTTTTGCTCTCGCACGGCTGTCACGTTGACTTAGATCGGACGATTTATTCATACTTCGTACCAACCACAGTATAAACTAAGCGGTTGTCGCTAGAGAATAATTTATTGTTTTAAAATTGTAATCGTCTGTGTGATCGATCATAATAAATTCGTAAAACAACACAAAATTCAAATCCAAGGTGGCGGCTGCGCGAAATTATCAACTTTTTCGTCATGGATGTCGTTTTTATGGTTTTCGAGGGTGCTGAAACCGATAGTGCTGTCAAAATCTAAATCCAAGATGGCGGCTGCAAGAAATAATCAACTTTTTCGTCATGGATGTCGTTTTCATGGTTTTCGAGGGTGCTGAAACCGATAGTGCTGTCAAAATCTAAATCCAAGATGGCGGCTGCAAGAAATAATCAACTTTTTCGTCATGGATGTCGTTTTCATGGTTTTCGAGGGTGCTGAAGCCGATAGTGCTGTCAAAATCTAAATCCAAGATGGCGGCTGCAAGAAATTATCAACTTTTTCGTCATGGATGTCGTTTTCATGTTTTTCGAGGGTGTTGAAGCCGATAGTGCTGTCAAAATCTAAATCCAAGATGGCGGCTGCAAGAAATTATCAACTTTTTCGTCATGGATGTCGTTTTCATGGTTTTCAAGGGTGCTGAAGCCGATAGTACTGTCAAAATATAAATCCAAGATGGCGGTTGCAAGAAATTATCAACTTTTTCGTCATGGATGTCGTTTTCATGGTTTTCGAGGGTGTTGAAGCCGATAGTGCTGTCAAAATCTAAATCCAAGATGGCGGCTGCAAGAAATAATCAACTTTTTCGTCATGAATGTCGTTTTCATGGTTTTCGAGGGTGTTGAAGCCGATAGTGCTGTCAAAATCTAAATCCAAAATGGCGGCTGCACAAAATTATCAACTTTATAATTTACGCAATTACTAGACGAATTAATTTACATCTTCGATGCAAGTAAAAAGAATCGAATCCACGACCCCTTTTTGTTTTTGTTAGCCCTCCGCAACGCCCCATAATAGTATTAACAGACGTTCGAACTTGGTACGGGCCGGACAGCGGACTTGTACGGCGTACCAAATCCGCTAGTCACAACAGACGGCCGGATCCAGTCCATCGACACTGCCTTACAAGCTAAATTAGGAACGTACTTTGTACCAACATTGTATTATAAAAATAATCCTACTAAATTAAAACGAGTACTGATTCCTTTGGGTAGCAGGTGTCTTAACGTCTATTTGATTTAGACGCATTATTCCTTTTTTACTGTTGGTAGAATTGTTGAGGTATTATAATCTATGTTTGGATAAACAGTTTGGGTTTTTTGTCGTGGTGAAATTATTGTGTTATACAGTGTTTTATCTCCGATTTTGAAATCACTATTTAAGTTTCTTACATTGTTTTGGAACGAAGTTCCTAATAGTATTAACAGACGTTCGAACTTGGTTCGGGCCGGACAGCGGACTTGTACGTCGTACCAAATCCGCTAGTCACAACAGACGGCCGGATCTCGCAGTAGCCGCGTGTCGTGTGCACAGTTCAGACTTCATGCATCCGACGTTATCCAAGCGCGCTAAAATTGCGATTTATCTTGCGGCAACAGTAATACCGCTACAAACCTCACTAAAAAAAAGGAGTGGGCAAAAACGTATTTAAAATACGTGTGGTGTCGTGGGACACCAGATAGGAACGAAGTTTTAAAAAATATATTTTTCAAGTTATATTCTTTTTAGTATATCATTTCTTTTTATATTCTTTCTACCTACTATAATAAAACAAGCAGACAATTTAATAAAATAAGTTGACCTTCTGCCTACACGACACGCTTACCTATACTGTGACAGATTTGGGTTCATGCGAGTTCACGCCGGCAACGTCTGCGCTCGGCTCGCCTCGCGTAAGGGATGGTAGCGTTAAATACCTACTTTGCTCGGTCTACCTGGCCTTAAGACGCTTTTTACACTAGTGTTTTTATCTACTCTACATCTAGAGTATAGTTTCTATATGATTCCTTCCTATTCATATAATATTGTAAGGATTGTCGCTGCATCTGTAGACCAGTGAGTGGAAATAGGCTTTGATAATAATCTATCAAAGGTCCAACTTTCGATAAAAGTTAGAGCTGGAATAAGTTCCATAATTTCGAACCAAATGTTATGGGCGCTTATCTATACGTATTAGAGATCTCTGAAAATTTCAGTGTGGGTATGCGCATATTAGGTATATTCTTATTGTAGCAAATGGAAAAGGTTATCACGACGGCGGTAACGTTTCCTGTGATCTCTCTAAAGCCCAGATTAGGTCGGATTGAGTCTAACCGTGCCATCGAACCAGTAATATAAAAGATGCGTATAGTGCCTACTAAAATAATTGAAAAACATGTTCATAATATTGAAAAACATTATGTGAATTAAAACCATGTTTGCAAGTTCCTAAATTCAGCAAGCTATTTAGTATAATTATTAATTGGTTACTTTAACTGTCTGTCTTCTTTTCCAAACATTATTACCTAAGGTTCATCACGCAGAACTACAATTCCATTTTTTGGGATAATCGTGCCAACTGTGAGCCTAAATAATGTTAATGTAATTTTTGTTACAAAATATTTACATATAAAGTTGCTCGATCAAAATGAGACAAAAACGTTTTATCACTGAGTGGATAGCATGATGAACAAATCTTAATATAGGTACCTAGGTATAGAAATTTGGTGTCACATGGTTTGTCCGTGATGAACTCTCTAACGAATGAACCAATTTTGATGAAGGTTGCATACTATGTGCAGTTTTGTACAACTTGAGATATTGATATAGGATACCTACTTTTTTATCCCGGGAAAAGAAAAAATCCCTCGGGTACGCGGGTAAAACCGAGGGATGCTGCTAGTAAAGGTATATCCTGTACAAATGCACTAATTAGTTAAGCTTATTAAAACTTTATTAATGCTGAGACGTTTCAAAGTGGAATGATCCTTGCACTTAGAATTAGAGGTTAGTTTAAAGCCTCTGCAAATAAAGCGGAACATACTTAGTTATTTTGAAAAGGCTTGCACGGCGCGCCCGCGGCGGTCCGCTTGGCAGAATATAATAATAGTCGTCGGGGTACCGCGGAATATCATCTCAGTACATTGTGAGAGGCAGGATGCTCATTAGATGAACGCCCCGGGCCGCCGCCCGCGCCTCGTACCTACTTCCCCACCTACCTTTTACTTGCTATACTCTGCCTTGCCCTGCCCTGCCTACCGCTGCATTCAAATTAGTTTTATTATGCCTAGTTACTCACCTATTCAATGTTCATGTCGCTACTCGAACATCTACAAAGGCAGAGCGCTGAGATACAAATATTTTCGTTCATCTGAATTCAGAGTCCATTGCGTTATAAAATAACTTCATACTAAAGCTTCAAACAATGACAAAGAAGTTAAGAAAAATTTGTCTCATTTTGAAGTTTATTGCCAACAATAAAATTTTACTTCATATAAAACTTTTGTAAAATTTATCATAAAAGGTTCTATTAGGACATTACGCTTACCAATCTAATATGCCCTAATCTCTTAACGTTATGGTTGAAGTTGAGTGCGGTGTTAACATTATAATTATAACGACTTCTGTTACACAAGTCTGCGAATAATATCTGAGTGAGTTTGCGAAGCCGATGTAATATTTTAATCTTATCATTCGAGTCAAGTTTCATGTCTCGTGAGGAAACTTTGATCCGCGGTTCAAGTTTCGAGACGAACGACGAGCTTACAACTGTGACTTCGAGTGCTCTCTTTAGTTCCTTCTCATCGTAATGGGTTATCAATATCATTCATCGCTGATGGCTACGCACTATCAAAAATATTCCATGTACTTATATAGACTTAAATGTAAAATCCTGTATTAGGTACACATATGTATTCCATAATTAAATATACACGTTCTGAACGTTTAATTTATCTTAAGTAAAAAAATGACATGAAAAATAATGGATGGATATAGTTAGTTTTATCTGTAAGTTTGGGTTGCACGGTTTGTTTGTGTGAGACGTGAAGTAATCTCTTTTGTTCCAGCTCTGGGCTGACTAAGCATCTCCGAAGTTAAGAAGCCTTGTTTGAACGCTTCCGATATTTTGTTAAGGCAGTGTCGGTTTTACAAGATGCCAGTCTGAGATAATTAATGTGTAGAACCTCATCCATACCCCTCTAGGTAATTTAACAAACTTCTAATTGAATAAAACAAAACATCCAACGTCCGAGGTGAAGTTAGCAAACAAGTAGGTAACTGAATTAATTAAGGTGGTTTGGCTACTTCGGACAATCAAAACGTACGTATTGTACACAATATGCAAACATTGTGTGCCATGTGTAGGTAAATATTACTAGTATTTAGTCACAGTGATAATATTATATTGTGTGTTTTAATTCGTATTCCTATAATGAGGATTTTTGTAGCAAGCATAAGTTACTTAGGCCTTTTCTTGGCCTAATAAATACGTGGCGGGTTGCTCACTTTCCTACAATTTACCGAGGAGGGTTGATTTGCTTTAGTTGGTAATTTACTGAGTTACTCAACAGCACGTTTTATTTATTTTTGTCAGTGAGACTAGATAGATTAATTATTATGTAATAAATTGTATTTGGTTTTGGAAATAGCAATTGCTGAGTTTTTCCAAGCTCTTCTAAGCAAAAATAACCTTCCGAATCGGTAGGTTATTAATAAACTGAAATGTGATTCATGTTTTAGGTAGTTTTGGAACGACCATCCCATCTGTGAGCCAAGGGGATAAAGCTAGAATATCCGTTGTTGTACTCATACCTGTGATAAAAAATAACATTTAATTAACAGATTGTGTTATTATTAATTTAACACAGTAGGAACTATGTTGGACGACACTACTTTCCGCCTCGCTGCTTGTCTGCGTCTGGGAGCACCCTGCTGTTCTCCTCATCGCTGTCACTGCGGGGAAGCTGTCAACAGCCTCGGGCACCACGGCTTGTCATGCAGTCGGAGTGCGGGCCGTATAGCGAGACATGCGAATTTAAATGACATTATCCGTCGTGCTCTTGTTGCCGTCGGCGTTCCAGCCATATTAGAGCCAAATGGGTTGGCACGCGACGATGGCAAGAGACCTGACGGAATGTCATTGTTTCCATGGAAGATGGGTAGGCCTTTAGTAGACGCAACGTGTGTCGACACTCTTGCGCCATCCCATCTTCCTAGCACAGCGTGTCTTGCCGGCGGTGCCGCTGCATCTGCTGAGAACCTCAAGCGGCGGAAATATAATAGCCTTATAGGTAATTATATTTTCGAGCCGTTTGGGGTTGAAACTCTCGGGACGTGGGGCCCGAGTGCTCATTTCCTATTTAAGGATATTTCCAAAAGATTGGTTGACGCTTCCCGTGACCAAAAGGCTGGTTTTTACTTTGGCCAAAGATTAAGCATTGCCATTCAACGTGGCAATGCTGCCAGTCTTTTGGGAACGTTACCAGTCGACGGCGATGCGGAGGAATTCTTCGACGCACTTTTATAGTTTATTTTAGGTAGTTTTTAGATTAGATTAGTTTTAATATAGTTATAATAATGTAAATATTTTATTGATTTTATATAGTGTTCCTTTATAATGTAGATATTAGTTAATTTAAAGGTGGAAATATAAAAGTTTTATTACTAAAGCTTGTCAATGGTTACAAACAATAAATAAAAACACAGTAGGTATTTATGTATGTTCCATCCACCAAGAAGTTTACTTTGTTAAGAGGTTTCGTAATGGACGCGCTTGCTGTTTACCCGATCAAGATGACATAATAAATGGAGGGCGGGGGCATAATTAATTGCTTCTAAGGAATGCGCCCAGCTGCAACGGTGCAGTGATAACGTACCTATATCAACGTAGGTACCTACTAAATAAAGTCTCCAGTATTTTGTTTAGAATTTAATTTACTTAGGTAGGAGTGGTTACCTAATTGATACAATATTATTGTTATAAGTAGGTAATTAAATGACTTGTTATCGTTAAGCACTGACAAATAAATACAGGAACGCCAATGTATATAGGTATGTAAGTGTTATTATAACTACAGACATTATGTACTTATTGCAATTATAAATTAGAACAAAAGGGCGTCTTGCCATTATCAAGACATTGTAATTTGCGTTATATTCAACGTAGCATCGCGTTAGCATCATTTCACCGCACTACAGACTCGTGTAATCTTAAAACGGCACTTGAGTCGGAGTCATTCGAGGTAACGAGACCATAACTCCGTCTTGTCTGGATACAGTATAATCCCGACACTTACGAAACTCCGCAGATCAAGAATTCCAGATACAGAATAGAAATGCGATTAGTGAGGTTTGTTTAGTTTGATTGGAGCAGGCTAAGCCTGTATTACTCGGAGATAGCACGATTTCTTCGAGTCCGTGGTTGATAACTCCAATTTTGTGTAACAGCGGGATCAGTAGCAGTTAATCTGTAAGCCGGCGGGTTCACACGATAACGATCTAAGTCAGATGTTGTCTATCTTGCTTAGGACGGGTGGGAGTCGGTTAATGACTCGGAAATCATTCGGGTTAAGTTCCTTCGGGTACGGATTGAAAGATAAGGGGTAACAGATTTGTTGGTGTCATGTCTCGGTTGCTTCTATCGGGACTCACAAGTTTAAATCGCAAGCTTTGGGGGACAATTGTAGTACAACTAATGAGAACTTAGTTTTATTAATTTGAACGATCTCTGCACCCACGCTGTGTCTGATAACTATCATTGAGTAAGGGATGGCTCGTGTGTGGGTTGTTTGCTTATTAAGTAGTATTATTGTAATTAAACAAACAGTATAAATATTAGCAGTAGCCTAAGTTACAAAATGATTATTTATCTATACTTAATATTATAAAGAGGAAGGTTTTTTTTTATTTTTACTGATTCGATTCTAAAAATTCTCTCACGTAGGTAAGCTACATTATCATTGTCTAATATAGGCTATATTTTAATTTTTATTCCCTCAGGAACGCGGGTGAAACCGCGGGCGGAAGCTAGTCCAGATAAGAATAAGATTAAACTTTTTAGAGATATATAGGAGAGACGAAATAACTATGAGCAGCATGGTGGTTTCTTTGATTTAGTGTTAGTTATCTACTTGACAATTACGTAGTTTTCAGTATTGATTCAAGAGAAGCACACGTTGCATGGATGGTGTAAGTACAAAGCGGTCGTAACTTGGTAAGGGCCCCAGATTTCCGGTCCATTTATCTGGTGTCTCATCACAGTTCCGTTGCAGCCGGATGCAGCCGGTCAACGGTTAATTGATTATCCGGTAGTTACCCGCCTTTGCCACGACATGTATTTCAGCTTATCGCTTATTTACCTCCAGTCAAATTTTATATCAATCTTCTAGCTTTACTTTCGATAAACCAAGTAGTTACTCGTAGTAGGTAGGTATTAAGCTTAAAAACGTTATGTAAAATAAGGCTACCGGTTTTTGCAGTATGAAACAAAATATAAAAGTTAAAAACGACTTAATAAATGAATGAGCATTTCATATTAATAACTTGAGTCGCGATTCCTGGAATATTTATACACGCACCATCACTGAAAATAATGTAATGGTACAATAAAAACTTTAAATTAGCGTTGATGACAGTCACTCAATGGATTTGAAAGCATTGGGTACAAAAATTATTACTACGTATTTTAAGTAAAATTTCGACTGTATGTTTTTTTTGTATGTTTGTTATTTGGGATCAGTTATCCTACTAATACCTATTATAAATGTAAAAATTGTGTAAATGTTTGTTTATCAATCACGTTAAAACGGATTTTGATGAATCTTGGCACTCCTGGAATAAAACAAAGGGTAGGTAGTCTTTATCCCGAGAAATAAAAAGATCCCTCGCGAATGTGGGTGAAACTGCGGGGGGAAAACTAGTTCTAAATAAGTCTGTCGACTCTTACTGTGGAGTTTTTACGTGATCCAATCTCAGTAAACTACCAAGAGATCTAACGTTACCCATCTTCAGGACCCAATTGGTATGGGTTTTCACATACTTTATTATAATTTTCCTCCTTCCATTCAGTGGATGTCATCTTTTACATTAATAACAACAAAATTTATAACAGGTGTTCAAATATTTTTCTAGTTATGATATTATTTTATAGATCCTACTAATATTATAACCGCGAAAGTTTGTATGTATGGATGTTTGTTACTCTTTCACGCAAAAATGTCTCAACGGAATATCCTGGAATAAAACATAGGATACTTTTTATCCCGGAAACAGATAAGATCCCTCGGGAATGGAATGAAACCGCGGGGCACAGCTAGTAGTTTTATATTTTAAGAAAAAAAAAAAAGTAAATCTTGATTTTTTAATTACTGTATCTCATCCTCGCGACTTAGTAGGTATCCGCCGGCTCCTACGGGTTAATTAATTTCCTAGAAATGGTTCTCATTCAAGGAATTAGTTATCTACGGTATTAATTTAATTACCACGTACAGTATTCAACGAAGTAGATAAGAACTTAAATAAGAACTGTGTATTTACTTCATTAAAACTAATTTTACGTGGAAAGAGATTGAATGAATGAGTAGAAGTTAAGAATTTATATTACACGGAGTTTACTTAGAAATGTTTATTTTATGTTTGAAGCCTCTCAAGTAGGATCACCTGATTGTAAGTGACTACCGTCGCCTAGACATTAGGAATACCAATATGTTGTCAAATAATATAATGTCTTGAAGGCTGGCTCTAAAGTGCAACTGCCAGATATCTGCTACACCGATAAGGTTGCTTGGTTTTTTTTTTTTTTATATTCGAAAGGCTTGTGTTTGACCACAATCTCACCATGGTAAGTGATGATGTGGCCGAAGATGGTAAGCACACAAAGCCTAGATGGGAACTGGCTCTCAAGTGCAGCTGTCGGAACACACCGATAGGTGTTTGGCGACAGATTTTCAACTTGAGGGTGGTAGCCAGCCAGTCGGGTACTACAATATACCCTACCACCGTGCTATGGTTTCCTCACGATGTTTTCCTTCACCGAAAGCTCAAGCTCATTGTAGGATTCGAACCCACGACCTTCGCCACGGCATTCGACGTCACTTACCACTGAGCTATCATCGCCTTAGATGGTCTTGGTGATAGATTTTCAACTTGATGGTAGTAACTTTCAAGTTCTGTACTCTAATGTAGCCTACTACAACTCCATGGTTTCCTCACGATGTTTTCATCATCATCATCAGCCCGTTTTTTTTTTTTTTACATATTATACTCATTTACTTACCTACAAATAAATTTAAATATAGATACACAGTTCTCAAGTATATAATAATAATATATATTTTTTTTATTTTCAATAAAAATACACACTGATAAACAAAAGACAATTTTTAAATGCTATTGTTTTGTTGAACTCTGGTAACCAAATTAAGATTCAACTTGTGTTATGGTTACCAGGGCCCTCGCATTATTAAACTTTTTTACATTATTTGCTTTTGAGTGTACCGTGTTCGCGGAAAGTGATTATTATGTAGTATGAAAAATAAAATATTTAATTGAGAGTAATGATGTATGTAGTTTGTGTTGTGTGGTGTGAGTAGTGTATGAAGTGCGTGTATAGTGTGTGAGTGAGGTGTGAGTGTGGGTGTGAGGGTGCGTGTTATATAGGTATGGTAGACTATGCGTGTACGTGATTGAGGTGTTTGATGATGAAGAATGTTTCCCGTTACAGTATTGATAATTTAAGCAGGTTCTCGGTTTCATCGTAACTTTTATTTAGAAGCCAGCCTGAAACTTTCTTTTTACACTCGGATCGATTGAGTGGGTAAATGTTACATTCTTTATTTATAATATTATAGAGATGACATCCAATCACTTTGTGATTCCGTGCCGCTAGAGAGCTACCAAACCGCTGAGTCTCACAGACTTTATGTGAGCGCCGCTTATTTGACATATTTACGTCATACTGTAGGGAGCTGTGCTTTTTTATAACTGTTCCCAGAACAAAAAGCTGCCTCACAGACAAGGTTTGACATTCATTAAGAAGCTGTGCCGTAGGATACCTAAAGGGCTCTCTGTGCGCGTTCCAACGGTAATAAATATGATTTTGCAGCACCTCCCCAAACCGATATGCAATATGTCAGAATAGATTGACAGAGGGCACAATATATCATCTTGAGAGTTTTGAAGTCCAGTGAAAAGTGGAGTTTATTAAAAAGGTAAATCATTTTACGGACTCGGATAGTAAGAAGAGATAAGTGGTTTTTCCAACTGATGAAAGGATCAATACACACTCCAAGGTATTTGACCTGGGAGGATCTGGCTAAAATAGGACAACTACAAGATGAAGATGAAAAGTTTGATGTTATTGGGATGCAAGTATGAGCTTTAAGAGTAAAGTGTTCCGTAAGTGGCTGAGAGGAAGCTGTTAGCGAAAATGTTAAGTATGTGGTTTTATTTAGATTTAAAGTTAAGAGATTACTGGATAACCACTGCATTACACGTCTTAGAGCTATTTCGGCTCCGGTAAGATCCTCAGGCCAGCTCTTGCCATGGATGAGTAACGCAGTATCATCAGCATAAGTAAAAATGGAGCAGTTGGCGAGAGAAAGCTTGCATAAGGAGTTAATATAAAGGAGAAAGAGTAGGGCCTAGAATCGAACCCTGCGGCACGCCAAAATTTAAAGGAGCAGATTCGCTAACAAAAGTGTCAATTTTAACTGACTGGGTTCTGCCAGAGAGGTAATCTTCAAAGATCCGAAGGGCATAACCACGGATTCCCATGCGTTCCATCTTTAACAAGAGTTTAGAAACAGAGACAGTATCAAAAGCTTTGGTAAGATCCAGAAAGATCCCTAGGCATTTTTGTCTTTTATCCAAAGTGTCAACTATTTGTTCAATAAGAGAACTCACAGCATCCTCCGTGGATTTACCACGCCTGAAACCGAATTGATTAGGCGCTAGGATGTTATATTTGTTTAAAAATTTTTGTAGTCTATTATTCAGTAGTTTCTCTAGTACCTTTGATAGTGATGACAAGATAGATATGGGCCTGTAATTATGAACACTGTCTCTGTCTCCGCTCTTGTAGATTGGGTGAACAATGGCTCTTTTAAAAACCTTGGGGAAGACTCCACTTGACATAGAAATATTGCAGATGTGAGTAATAACTGGGACTAAAGATTTCGAGCATGACTGTAGCAGTTTTGTTGGAATTGCATCACACCCAATTGCAGCGTCACCACGCAAGCCACGAATAATTTGTTCTACTTCAGACTCGTCCGTTGGCATCAGTACGAAAGAGTTGTCAACTGAAGTATCGTCTATTGACTGCGCTGCACTTTGTGTAGTGGAAATTATTTTTTGTGCAAGATCATTACCTATGCTGGAGAAGTATTTATTTACCAGGTTTACAGATGTGATTTTATCAGGCCCTTTCTTGAGTAGTTCAATTGGAGGGTTTCTGAGGCTATTTGATTGCACAATATTTTTAATAAAGTAGCTCTAGGGTTATTCTAAACTTTTTCAAACTCATTTTTCTCATAAGCATGTTTCAGTCTTTTAAGTAACTTGTTACAAAAATTACGATATCTTATATAAGTGAGTTTGAGAGTATAATTTCCGGAGTCAGTCTTTAGTTGTCGACACATGAAATCTCGATTTCGGATACATCGCAGTAAACCATTTGTTATCCAGGGCTTCAGAATTCTGTATTTAGATGGAATAGATTTAGCTATTGAGTGTTGCTGGATTATTGATCCAATACTCGAGACTAACATTTCAGCCGCTGCTTCAGCATCCAAATCACTCATGATTGGGCTAAAATCTGTCTGTGAGATAGCTGTAAAGACGGATGGATAATCAACCTTCACGGATATTGTTTTAGGTTTGGCTAATTTTAGCTCAGATTTAATACTCAAGAGGATCGGCGCGTGATCAGTAATATATGTATCAAATATCAATGTGACACTATTTAATTCTGATATAAAAAGAATATGATCCAAGCAGTTTTTACCACGAGTGGGAAGATTATGAGTAGGTTGAAGACCATGCAGGGCGGTCAAGTTTAGGTATTCGCTGGCTTGTTGATTTAGATGTTCTGGAATGATATTGATATTAAGATCTCCGACTAGTAATATATTTTTATTGTTAGACATAGATGTTAGCGTGTTATCTAGACCATTTAAAAAATTATCAATGTTACGGTTGCAGGGTGGGCGATATATGGCAATAATAACTATATTTACGGACTCTATCCTACATACCAAGCAATTTGTATCTAATATAAACGGTTCCGTTACTTTATGCATTATGTGAGATCTAACGTAGATAATAATTCCATCATTTTGATTGATGTTATTTTTAGTATGATGACTTATATAGCCCTCTAGTGGTGGGATGGTTGGTGTTTTGCTTAACCAACATTCTGTCAAAGTGATGACTTCCGGGAGTATACGTATGCTTTGTAAGAATACAACAAACTCATCCATGTTTCGGTTCACGCTGCGTATATTTACATGCAACACGTTAACTGAATGACCAATATCATTAAGAATATTGTCGCATTGCTCTGGCTTACATATATAGGACTGGGTTGTACCGATAGCGTCCAGTTCATCAGATATTGATGTTAGGTCAAGCATTTTAAAATAAAGACAAAGAGCACATATAGGTAAAACACGGAAGTAGTTTTAGAAATGATTAATTTCTCGCATCGAAAATAAATAACCAACAAACAATAGCGACAGCAAACCACTCTTTTATGTTGCCATCGAAAAACCGTTTGTTTATATTTGTTATTGTTGATATTAGTTCCTGCAAAAAACACTGCTTTATATATAATATATTTGAGGACTAAGATATGCGACTGATTTAAAAAACCAAGCGTACACGTGATATAAGGATTGTGTTTGTATTGTGTAATTGTACAAGTGTATAGTGATAGTGTATAGTGTGTCTTAAAGTGTTTACTTAATGATAAAATTCTTTTAAAAATAAAAATATGGCAATATACAATATAAAACATACTCAGAAACAAGGAAAAGAAATATATAAAAATTATTGATTGCAAAACTACGTTATTGGTCTTTTTTAGGTAGGCTTGCCAAGCATGATATTGATGTAACGATGATCGAATCCATACCCTCATTCCGGCGAAGAAAAATCTTATTGTTCTGCGACCAACAGAATTTGTATTCGTGCGCGTAGGCAAACTTGCGGGCTTCGTAGAACAGCTGTCGCAAGCTATTTGGCAGATGGTCAGCAACGTATATAGGTTTAGCTTCACCTTTAATGCCAATATATCTGCTATTTAATTTTTCCGCGATAGGGCGACCTTTGTTGTAAGCCCGGGTAGCATCTAGAACTTGTTTCTTTAGAGGGACGGTGACTACCTCCGCAACAATAGGCCTATTTGAGCCTTTTTTTCCAGGCAGTCGATATACATCTCGCAGATCCGTAGATTTTAAGGGTACCTGAAGAACATTGCATGTTTGCAATACCAAGGAGGTTAGGTCTTCTGTATTCTCTTTGTCGGATGTCGGAATGTTTCTAATTCCGAAGCTTGATGAGCGTGAAACATTCTGCAAATCAAATACTTTTTTCTCTAATTCCAAGATATAAGAGCGTTGTTCCTGCCGTTCCTTTTCAAGTTTTTGTACCGAAAGTCTCATGGTTTCATATGCCAGATTTATATGTTCAATGGATTTTTCAATCTCAGAGTTTGTTTTTTGTATCTCCTTGTTCTGCAGCTTTACTTCATTGATATCAGACGTTAATTTATTTAATAATATATCCTGATCAGATTTCCACGTAGTAAGTAAATGCATAATTTTATCTTCAAACTTCTTGAAATCACATGGTGAAGAGTGATCAGGGGAGAACTCTGGCCGGAGTCGCTTGCTTCTTGATGTAATGTTTGTGCGTTCGGGCTCACTATCAATATTAGAGATATCAGGTGATGACAATACTCGCCTTTCCTCCCTGCCTGTACCTGCAGGGGGTGATCGTTGAACCCGTGACATTGCGCTACGGAAATAAAATATTCGCAACGTACCACAGTAGACAGTAGCCTCCCAATCGTCGTAGCTGCGTAGCCGCTCCGCTTGTACACGACGCGTACGATGCGTCACTTGGTAGCGCAGGTAGTGATATAGCTGCGTATAGTGTCCTACTATTTCGACGGCTGCGCTCACGGTGCGATGGCTCGGGGCAGCGGATAAGCACTTTAGGCGCGAGAGTCTCGGGTTCAAATCCCAGCCCAATCACAAAACAGCTTGATCGAATACTTTAGCGACGCACACCGAGAAATGAGTGTATCCCTTTCGGGGGGCGGAGTCTAGTCATAAGATCACCGTAAGGGTAAACGAGAATTTAAATCTTATAATTTGACCAATAGGAATTTGGTACTTCCAAATATTTGAACAGGGTATATGCGCACGCGAAACACGTCCACTCTCAGTGACGGCGAGACGAGTGATGGTGCACTGCTAGATATAGGCCTCTCCTAAGGCGCGCCACTGAACCCGGTCTTCGGGTATTCTTTTCCTACCACCAACAGCCACTTGGCGTATGTCGTAGCTCCACCTATCTACTACACTACATTTACCGATGGTTTTTCATCGAAATTTCAAGTTTACTAATTTTTTTTATACCACAAGTGACACCGAATCTGACGGGTCACCTGTTGCTAAATTAATACCGTCGCCTATACACATTAGCAATACCAAGGGTATTGCCAATGTGTTGTACACCTTATTACAATACCTTAAAGGCAACTGGCTCTCAAGTGTAACTGCCGGAACACACCAACAGGTGCTTAGCGACAGATTTTCAACTTGAGGGTGGTAGCCAGCCAGTCGAGTACTACAAAGTACCCTACCACCGTGTTTCCTCACGATGTTTTCCTTCACCGAAAGCTCAAGTCCATTGTAGGATTCCTACCCATGACCTTCGACATGGTATCCAACGTCACCACCACTTTAAACATATCTATCATCTAATGTTTTACATACATTATAATATACATATTGTAGGATATATAATTATTATAGCTTTGCATCTTGCTACGGAAGAGTTCCATTACAAAGCTGAAAAACAGACGCCTGTCTGTTTTGTATTTTTTTTTGCCCACCTGGTGATATGTAACTACGGTCGCCTATGGACGCAATATTATCACGAGGATCATTGACGAAATCAAACCCCTAATAAAAAAATAGTTTTAGTAAAAGAGTGCTTAAATATCATAATAAATAATGTCATGCACCAAAGCTAAGCCCTAAAACTATAAAAAGAAACTGCCGACGCCAATGCCTTCATATAAATATGTGAAACGATATTACCACGTTGGTACAAAGCTATGAAAGGAGTAAAATAAGGCAGAGTGCACAATATTACATAGAGTGTGTATAATAAGGTGTTATCAAGTGTCTTGACAGTAGGCTCTCGACCGCGGCGCCTCTCCTTGATAATTGACACCCGGGAAATTACATGTCGGCCCGCTGACAGTTGTTGATGACGTCACAACGCTTGATTATAAACGATTTATTTCGCAAATGACGTGGTATGGGGTGAGACAGTATCAAGACGATGTCAAGTAAGCTTTCGAAGGGTAGCGTCTGTTTGTCAATTAATTTTGGATTTGATTAATAATTTTATTTAAGTTGACTTCTTGGAAATGATTCAGTCTGAAGAATATTATGATATAAAGGATTGTAGAATTATTATAATATCAATTTCACTACACAAATATAAATAAATCTGAAACTGATTGGTACAAAGTATCATAAGTAATATGTGTGCAGATCATTGGTTTCAATTTGCAACCGGTTTAATATTGCGTTTTTCTGTTTAAAGTTATTGATTTGTTTTAAATGAAATTGTAATATTTCCATTGATTTTGAACTTGTTTCGAACTGATTGTATCTATTTGTAATAGTGTGTTTTTGTACTTAACATAGCTTACAATTCTGAGAAAAATATTCTATAAAACCTATTCAAAAAAACAAATATCCTAAGTGTTTGTTAGGGAACAACTTTGTCAAGATCCATTCTAATTATGAATTATAGTTAAAATTACCTATAAGTGACTTACTATAAAGCTGTCGAGGCCACGTGGCACCACTCGGTAAAGTGGCCGAGTAATTAATGTTCCGCCAAACGACTGCCCGACCCGGAATACCCGGATGCACCCAGTTCTGGTAAAATTCCCGAATATCACGCCATCGCATCGCTCTGCGTTATGCTACTATGTTAGTATTCAATTCATCTTTCACTACTATAAAACTATTGTTTGATAAACTTGAACCAAAAAATGTTGTTGAATCGGCCACATGCCGAAAATTTCATTAAAGGAATTTCTACGAAAACTAAATTTTTAAACACTTCAGGTGTATTAAAAATACTGACTAACAAATTTGAGAGAGCTATACTCGTAAGTTGATAAGATTTTGATACAATAATTATATTCTCGGAATTAAGTAATCGAAAAAGGGCCCTGAATAATTAATGTAGTTGCCCTTTTGTTCTTTCTTATCTAAGATGAAGTATTCTCAATTTTGTGTATTTTTAAACTATTATAATAGCTGAAAAACTGAGGTATGAAATGAATCAAAAACAATGCAGAAATGCTTGGATATATAAACGAAAATACCAAATCTGTTAGAAACCCACCCGCTCTCCCTACCTCGTACATGTAACGGTTTTATTTTCATTTTCAAATTTAGCACCCGAATTTAGAACCCCCGGGTTTTATTGAATAGGTCTTGAAAAATAATTGTCAGATTTTGAATAATGATCCTTCAACAGTATTTCGATATAATTTATTGTTTACGCAATTTTAAGGGTGAAGTGGTCGTTTTGCCCAATTTACGTATACTAAGTACTAGGTAAAGGCTGGAGGGTTACGATACAACTATACCTAAGTGTAGTTTTGAAAAACCTTATAAATTTTACAGCGCAGATCAAGGACTGAAATTTCAAGGAAAACTATCACTTGCAATAAGTCTTATTACGGTATACCTATTGTTCATATTTACTATTATGCGATCGAAAACTAAGTAATTTACGAATTTGGTAAAGGATTTCGGAGGTATGGTATGGTCCTAAGTGCACTTGACCATTTTTAAATTTGTAACCATCGAGTACGTGTTGAACATGGAAACGGAACAGCGAAATTCAATAGCGCGCGTGAGCAATAAAACGTGGCCTGTTGACAACGGTCTGTACCACTATAGTTGAGACTTCATTTCAGTTGGTAAATTTGTCGAGAGTCCGTCCGAAATTGCGAGCTTATTGCGTCCACGGCTTGTTTGTCTGGACGGTCAAAGCTTTGTAAGCTGCAAGGTGCGCCCACAATCAAATAAATGTCCCTAAATAATGACGTTTCCTTTCCCCTTTGCAGCCATTTGCTGCCGCCGGTGCAACTGTGTGAAACAGATGGAGAGGGATTCAGATATCATAATATTTATCTAATTAAAAAGTCCAATACGAGCTTTGACTGGATTGTGTGATGTATTCAAGAATCTAGGTATGAACTAAGTGAATATTTTGAGTTGGCATGTATTGAAACCTAGGTTGGGTATGTCATGCTGAACAATTTCTTATGAGAGCAACCCTGTAATCGAGAAAAAATATATAATCCCAGTACAAAATTTTAGACTCAGTAAATGAAATAATTGTTAATATTTGCTTCATATTTAGAAAATCAGATAAGAATCATTGTTATTAAATTTCATCGCATTTGTAATTTGTGTGTATGTGTAAAGCGGCGCTGAATAATATTTGTTCAAGTGCAGAGGACTGATAACTTTACGCCGAGTTGTAGAGGTATATTCTGGAAGTTAGTAGCTAGGCTAAAACATTGTCATTACATTTTTTAACAATTCTGATTTAGTTCAGAAAATAACTACGTAGATATTTATGCGATTTCAATACATGATGATACTATTCCATTCTTCAGAACTCAAATTAAGTACCTATACTATAAACCAGAGTAAACTCTAGCTAACTAAGTATTCAAATAGCATTAAAAAAATTGACGTTAATCTGAAAAGTATTTGAATTAAAAATCTACTAAGTATTTGTATTTTAAAATAAAATAAAGAATCTACATACTCGTACAAGCTATGTTGCCGATTTGTATGTGGTAGGTATATTTGTTGTATTGATATGTAAATACAATTTGATTGATATATACAACGAAGTTATACTTACATAATTTAGATATGTAGATTTTAGCTTTATTTCAATTATAAGTTTTGGTTATATATATATATATATATAAGTATACATATACAATCCCATTAAGTCATCAAGGTGGATTTCAGAAATTATGTATAAATAGCCACACATTTCTGATAATTAACCCAAATATTTCGGAGAAACTGATAAAATTCAGTCTTAGTTTTGCCATTAGACAAACCAACCATAAAGGAATATTTATCCACATTTGAGGGGATTCGGAAGTCGCGATCGGGGAATCGGGGGCACTCGGCAGTCTCCGGCACCGCGCGGCACTTGGCACAAGTTAAATGTAGTGTAAACAGAGGTAGTTATCGCTACACAACGCGGCACTAAATCTTCGACTACAGCGCCGCCCTGCCTGCCGCCTGCCACGCCGCGCTGAGAAGCGGCCGCGACAGTTTGTCATGTCACCTACCGTCGGTCATGACCTCTACATATATTGTAAACATTGGGTATGATGACGATGATGATTTATCTAATTGTATGAGTATTGAAACCATATTGGAATAGTTTGATGAAATTATACACATTGTTTTTCACCAATTAAAAGGTAGAATAAATGATGCAAAAGGGGAGAGGTGCAAATGCTGGTTTAGCATTAATGATGAAAATAGTGAGATAGGAAAACATTTAATCTAAATCAATCTTCAAGTCCATTAAAAGGAGGTGGTCAGAAATTATACTTATAATACCTATAGGTACTAGCTTTCCGCCCGCGGTTTCCCGCGTTGCAGAGGGATTTCAAATTAAATATACTTAGCTCATGTTACTCGCTGATAACGTACGTAGCTTTGTATCGGTGAAATAATTTTTAAAATTAGTACCTACCTTTTTTGAGTTTATTCACTAAAAACCAACATACAAAAAATAAATCTTTTCTCTTTGTAATATTAGTTTAGAATAGTGGCTACGGCACTTAAAACGTGAAAGGATTTATTGGGAAATATACCTAATGCTATTGAATAATATAGAATACAAAAAAGAACATTGTTAAAGTTCAAAATTGTGCTGTGTTGAATACGTTATAGTGGTAATGAAGTTTTTTTCTGATAAATGACACTGCAAAGACTTTTTTTTCGTGGAGAAATCCTCATGGATACCCGGCCGTTCGAGGGGGCTGCTGGCTGGGTTATGTCAGACTCTTACTGACTAAAACCCCACGGTGTTTCTACAGCTCGCTGCTGGAGGCTGGGTATACGGGGGCACCAAAGCATTCGTCCGCGACGGCCCGGTGCTATGACGGGAGGAGTGGAGGTCGTATCCTCGCCGTCTCACCCCGGATCGTGAGTGGAAACAGGCACTAGACTACCCGAGCACGTTTGTGAAGGGCGGCTAACTCCCCCGAGTCTGCACACTGCAAAGGTCTGCTTTAACTTAATCCGAAAGTAAACATAGCCGATGTCGCCTTTCCTAGCTTTCAAAAATAGTTGACAAAACGGGCGTAGCATTCAACTCGACTTGGCTATAACATTATAATTTAATGCAGAAAATACTCAGAAAATTTTAGTTCTCCTTTGTTTCAGTTTACTATAAAGTTTCCAATTTAAAATCAAAGAACTTATGCTTATTATTTGTTTAAGTTTACTCCAAGTCAAATATTTATCGAGTAATATTTGAAGTATTTAGTGCAATAATGAATAAATGGATAACAAAATAAGTCCGAAATTATACGTTTTTAGTTCTATAAATGATAATTTGATGAGGATTGCAATGAGAACTTAATTAGGTCTGAATTTCAGCATACACAGATACATTCTATAACACTACATAATATTCTAATATTGCTGCACGCAATCAATGAGGTTAATGTACCTATTGTTAAATTTATATAATGTATATTATTAAGATTCATGCAGCCAGTTGCAGCTTAGGTACTTGTTCAGAAACTTGCGGTCTCGATCGTGTTTATATTGCAATAGAACTTAAACCTCAATAGGGTAATAACTCCGATGGTTTGAAAAGAAGTGCATCGAACGGGCACATGAACGGCGCGGTGTACTAAGGTGTACCCGTCTGTCGGAAAAGGCTGGAGATTGGTACATAATATTGCAATCTCCGTGAGCAAACACTCGGTATATGCGTTGGAAAGCAATACTTATTCGCGTCGGGCGCCCGCGGTTAAACTTCTCTACGTACAGCAATTCGCTCTTTCGTATTTAACCACTTGTGGTTGAATCATCTAACGTATATATATATATATATATATATATAGTATGTACGAGTACCATGTAATGAGTATAGGCTCAAATTAATGTACAATTTGTGACTGATATATTGGCAATGGTAGAGCTTTAAATATATTATGATCGTTTCAACCAAAAAAATTGAATATTTTTAATGATTGAGGACTATTTTTAGTACTTACTACAATTAAACTTCTATTTAGAAATGATAATAGTTTTAGCTCATATACTCGTATTTATTCGTTGAAATAGAACTAAAAACAATTGCAATTGAATTGATAGAATATATTCATGATTTTAGCAAAAACTAACGTAATTGGCTCTCTCTGTGTGTTCTACCGTGTCTGTACAATGTGTTCTCGTATAAAACAGTAAGGTATAATTTTAGTTTCACGTCACATTGAAACACGTCACACGTCAAACGGTCCATCGAATTTATGAATATTTCAAGAACGCATTTTCTGTTGAAAATTTCCCTTCACGATTACGGAATGGAAAACACAGAAATTAAAGGCAAAGTTTGGGCCTCTTTTATGACGTGTTCTTATCTCACGGCGCGTGTGGCGCGAGCGCGAGTGTGGAGTGTGCCATGACAATTTTGTATACAAAAACCACTGCCATCTGATTTCTGACACACTATTACCATTGCCTAAGGGTGAGATTACCTTGTACAGACGATGACGAGTGTAAATATAAAATGGTTGTTGTAGTACAAGTGGTATACCTATTGTGGCTGTGCCGCTTTGTTTGCGAGTGTCGCCGATATATCTCAAAAGTTTTGCGGTGCAACGACGCATCACTGCACGACTTTAGTTATAAAAGCTTCATAACGCAAATGATCAAAATAATTATTATACTGCCTACTGTTTATTTTTCAATGGTATTAAAATTTTTGATATCCCAAAGTGGATGTTTAGTTAGATTAATGTTTCGAACATTCGAAGTAAAGCAATTTTATGAGATATTTGATATGAACAAAAATAAAATTTGTTTCAATAAAAAACGAGATGCTTATAACTTTGCAATCAAACACGAATGGAATCCGTAATCTGATATAAGTACCTATATAAACACTTTTAGCATAACATTGTGGAGGGTCGAATGTTCGGAATATCTTTTAATGTGTACATACAAGTACATACATGTGTGGTGTGTTCAGAGGGATTGCAATGTTTGTTTCAATTTCCTGCGCTGTGAGAACAGCCGCGCCTTCTATATCGTGGATTTACCACTATTCGACTGTAGCTAGTGTTCTTTCTTCATAACTCTATTATGTTTTCGTTTCTTTTGATTCAATTTCACCATTTGTTTATTTATACCTACTTTACATGGTCTGTTTAAAATTTATTTTGTTTTATTTATTCTTTATTTTTGATGTGATTTTATTCTTAGACCTGAAGTGCATCGAACGGGCACGTGAACGGCACGGGTGTTCGTTTGTCACAATTATTTTAAATTAATTAATTTATCAAGTAATAAAGAATAAAAACAGTTATTAACACTGTTTTTAAATTAGTATTAATTCTATTTTCACTAATTAGTATAATCACTATAGGTGCAATGATTGTTAGTAAATACCGTAAATATCACAAACCACAAATTCCCCGTTGATTGGTCTAAATGCTTTTGGCTAACCAGAATTAAAACTCAATGAGAAAATTGCATTTAATAGCAAAAAGTAGGGAAGCTAGTTCACGTAACATTCTTTATTCGGTAGGATCGGGCTAAGTAATGCGCTCCATTTATTTTCTTGTTGTATCGCGAATAAGGATATTTTGTTGGTGAAGGTAGCCTTATATTATTTTGTCCTTATTGGCAAGGTCTTTAGTAATGTAGGTTGAAGAATATATTACTGCTTCGTTCATTTGACAAAAACGATAACATTGGAAAAATATTATGGTATATGGTAGGATTGGTAGGTATCCACCGTAGCTTAAAACTTCTGGGTATACTTATAGATACAGTTAATCTGTTTAATTTATATATGTATGTATAGTAACTATGGATTTGGTTGTGATCTGGTTAGATAAAGCCACGCTTAACTCTACAACTATTTTCATTAGGTTCGTTCATGACTATTTGATGAGTTAGTTGTACTGTATGCATTAACTCATCAGTTATTTAAGTTCAGTGCAAAGTTTGTTATTGTGATTAGGTATGTTATAACGTTTGGACTAGGTATATATTTATTTAAATAGAAACAATAGAAAGAAAGAAAGAAGAAAGAAAATTATTTTATTAATGCGCACCATTCGACGCAAACCAAATACATAGCAACAAAAAGAAAAAAGATTAATAATAAAGTACAAAACAAACTAAACAATATTGTTGGAGATTTGTGCGTCGTATGTGCGCAAAAATATGGGTCATTGCTCAGCATAATACTGAGACTTAGGACGATAGTTGCAGTTTTACTTGATCAATTCAATTGTTTGATTTATATAATCGTCGCCAAATTGTTTCTCGTATTCAGAGGTTCTTGGCTCGTTTTGAAAAGAGAATGGATTTCGGACAATGGTTCTTCCATCAGGCCAATGTCGTGTGTTGGCAATTAAAGAGTTTCATTGAGCTGTCCATTCATTTGCTTTGCGGGGAGCGAAGTGAGCAGACGGGAGTGTCGCATCGCGTAACGCAGCCGGCGCGGAAGGCGCGTTAATGGGTCCTTCGGCCGGCACCTGTCAGATGACTGTCTGTCACCCGTGCCGATGCCGCGCTCATATTGCGCGCCTCTGATGACACGTAAATGCGTAAACTTCACCCCTTTGTTATAGGCAAACCTAGTGCTATAAATAGCAATAACTTCAGAGTAAAATTAGCGCGAAGTAAAAAAAATCTTCAGATATTTATTCATCGGTGATTCTCGGTAAAGCTTTCAATATTCTATATTATTTTATATTCCAAAGATTTTAATATTTATGGTAGGTTATTAAATAGAAAATGCGAAGTAATTTTGCAAATAGACAGATATTATGTTATTGCAAGATATAATATTAGGTAGGTAATTGTAATGGATTCACATAAGTATTCTGGGAAAACGCCAAATTAGCAAACATAATTAGGTCGATATGGACGTAGGTATGAGATATATATACGTTCTTATTTTTTTTACGACGTTTTTATGATACGTTCATATTTTGCTTGTTACTTTATTTTCCTGCATCGATATAAAAAAAACCTGTTTAAAGTCTAAGAGTGCTATTTAAAACAAATCAAAAAGCTGCGTCCAACAGAGTTACTCTAGGCAAACAAGTAAAAAAGCATTTCCCATCCAACTTTTCAGCTAGATTTCCAGCGCGCTGCGCTCGCCCACAGTTCAATGGAATTCTGAATTCTATTCCGATGCAGTGTTAATGAATTCGCATAATGAAAACTTTATGTAACTTTTAAGGCAATTAAAATTAAAAGGTTCCGTGAAAGTGTCACGTGTTTGAATTGAAGTAGTTGAATTGATGGTTATGTGACAAAACTTTGTTAAACTGTCCCGTACAGGGATCTTGTAGTAAGTTCTCAACATGTTACTGCGATCACATTTCGTATTCATCAAACATCCATTCTAGTCTCATATACGTGCCGAAACTTGGTATCGCCCTGAGGTTCATCTAAGTTCCCGCAATGGGGTAGAACTTGTGAACTCGAGCTAGGCGAACTTACCGACCGCTTGTTTACAGCTCCGACTAAGGTCAACGTCGATCAAATAACATATACCTAACCTTCTTACATTAATCAAAGAGTTTGACAGCTCATTTCAAGATGTATTCAGCGTGAATTCATGAAACTTTTATTAGTTGTAGAGTCAAACATAACATAACATAACACTGAGCACAATACGGATGCTTGTGGTCGTTTATGTGACAAGGGTACGAAGGGGCACACTTGAAAATAATCAAATAATTCGATATCACCTTACAAACCTGTATTAGGTTAGATATGAAACAACCAATGAAGTGTGAAGCAATTTTCTTCTACATCTGGAGTGTTTTTTACGAGGCCACAGAGCACAGGTGTATTTTATAGAACGTTGCTGTTCTCTTTAGAAATACTTGCTGGCACCTTGATATTTAGTTTGAACTTGCAAATACTTGAAATTATGTACTTTCTGAACATATAATAGTATTAATCAGGATACCGCGTAAGGAAGGAAAGGATATGGAATTCTATATATAATTATTTGGATATCACAATGAGCAACACACATTTTTTACACCTGGACATTTGATACCGTATCTGTATATTTGATCCCATACCTGTTGAACTTCTAAATAATATACATATCTACTTATATTGATATTTATGAACACAAATGTTTATCCTGTATGTGAATAGAACCCACTACCTGTGGCACGCCCATCAACGTGACTCATTTGTTAATCGCATCTTACTATCTTACTAATATTATAAATGTGAAAGTTTGGATGGATGTATGTTTGTTACTAATTTACGCCAAAACGGCTGAATGGATCTGGATGAATTTTGGCATGCAGATAGATTATAGTCTGGAATAGCACATAGGCTACTTTTTATCCTTGGGAACGCGGGTGAAACCACGCGGAACAGCTAGTAATCCATAAATAGAAAATGGGAGTAACAATTCAATGTTCACAATTTTTAAGTGCCTTGCCAGGGCCTAACTGAATAAATGAGTTTTGATTTTGATTGAAGATTATTACCATTTTCTCTGATAATATTTAAGTTAGATCGATCCAAAGTTCCGTGGAAATATGGGTTGGGTACCATTGCCATGGATGGATTATAATATGTAAGTATGGAAGGAAAAATGGATGGAAAAATATAATTCTTTATTTTCATTTGTTATAGGTATATATCGAGTGACCATTATTTTCAACGAGCCAACCTTACAATTTTTGCAAGCGAGCAAGTAATTCGGCCCCGAGCCATTCGTGGCATTTTCACTGGTTGGAATAAAACATTTCACTTATGACATAAAATTCATGGAAGAGCCCATACATGTATGAAATAAGGTCTGATAATATTTTTGAGTTGGCATTTCATCAATATATTGTGATATTTTCGATTACAAACGTATTATCGCTCTACTATATCTCTCCTTCTTTGTAAATGTTTTGGTTCATCATAGAGCGATGCTTTTGCATGACTGTCTTTGTGAATTGAAAACAATATATTTTAGGAACTATAGTTACCAGTGACTGTTCCAGTAGCAGCGACGAAGGCGGTGTACTTCCAGGCCAGCCTCGCTCGGTCACGTCCCGAAGTGCGGAGCGATGTACCGCGCAACCGCCACTCCACAGTAAAAAGACCCGCGCCGTTCTGGATTTGAATAATATATAGCAACTCTTTAATTCGCTACTATATATCGTGGAAATATGGTGGGTTGGGTACCTCTGTGATTCGATTGTTTCAAGCCTCTTTTTAAATCCAACCAGTTTATATCTGGGTATCAGTCGTATACTTTGAATGAAATTTGTATGTTTTAGTGTAAAATATATTCCTTTGAAGAGTTTAATTAGAAATAGGTCTGTACTTTTATCTTGCAGAATAAATGGTGAAAGCAACACTGTTACTTTGACTGTTTAATTTCATTTTGTAAAGAATAAAGTAATTTACATTGTATTTAAAAAAAAGATGTATGACTAAAGTCATTGAAACAAATAAGGTTTTTTACAAAAATATGTTCAAACAGCGTGATAGCATAAATTGAATCAATGATATTCATTATTGGAAATGCGATCGAGCGATTAAATTGGAAATTCAATAACACCACGTCTACGATATCAGACAATAAAACGAAGCCGAAGATGTGAAAGGGCATCATAAATAAAAGGCTTGAGTATAAAAGTGTTCTTTATGAAGTGTCGCCGCAGTCGGTCGAGTCGAGGCCGCCCCCGCCCGCCGCCCGCGCTGCCTCCCGGCCGGCTGCCACTGATACCTATTTGAAAGTCCTGTAATATTGGACTTCGCTGTCCGACTGTCAGATGCACTTCGATTATCGATATTTTACTATCTTTATTATAGTATAGGTATATCCTACTCTACTATAAATGTGAATGTTTGTGTAGATTTTAGTTAAATTATGTAATGGTGAAACGGAATTTGATGAAGTATGGTAAATACAAAATTACATAGGATTAGACTAGAATTGGTGCTCTGAAAAGTGGCAAAACCTAAACAAAGCTAGTAGAATTATAATTGAAAACTGATGAAAACTCACAATTTAAGTGATTTGGAAATTCTTAGTAGATTCTGTCGTAATTTATGACTGTAACATTTAATTTAATTTGGTTTAAACTGTTTCTGAATCATACAGTTTATGTATAGGTAATTTAAGAATAAGTTTGTTGCCATTATTATTACGCTTATATTTCAGTTTGATAATATTTTTGCTCAACATGCCATTTGCATTCGGAGTGTGAATCTGAAATACATAATCAATAGTAGAACATATTATTGCACGTAGTCACGATACATGCGAAAAAGTAGAGTCATGATTATTGCTTTCCAAAAAACAATTAAGTGTAACATCGATATATCTTAAGTTAAAATAAAAAGACATCACTAAGAGCGAACGGTCCCGACCGACGGAGGGTCGGAGCTGGCGAGGGAGAGAGTCTAATAAAATATGTAGATTTGATGACTTGTCACATTTTTTGCTACAAATCTGAGATTCAAAGTTTTTTAGTCACTTCACCGACGCGTTCGGTTCCTTTCATTAGGAATTTAATCATGTTGAATTTAATACTTACATAGAAATGCCTGTTCAAGATCATGTTATCGGGTTTTTATGTATTTCAGGGCAAAATATATAGGTACGTTAATACCAATTTAACGTCAACTTTGATGTATCTTTATATTATAAGCTACTATGCAAGCTTCTAAATAGGTCAAGCAAAAACTTTGATGAACCTGAAGGATTTTTTTATTAAGAATATGCGCGATAATAAACTAGTGTGTAATGAGTTTCAGGAAATTATGGGTATATCCTCTATTGAACTGAAAAACCACATTAAATGTAACCTTGCTTACCTATTATCGCTTGAGTATCCTACCTTGTCACTTCTATTGAAGTCTGACTTATTTCGAACCAGTGATAACTGACCTTCATAAGTTTCCTCATTGGGCCTGAATAAAAATAAATCAACGGATAAAATTAACTGAACGATAATTACTGAAAATTTTACTGTATTTTTTTCGAAAGAGTAAAGGAAACTTAAATAAAACCTTAGAGAAATTCAGACCAACATTAGGTTATGTACGAAACAAAATTCAATAAAACAATAACTACACACATTGCGAATGCAATGTAAATGTGGGTACTTGAGCTGCCCGCGTTCATTCAAAGGGCAGCCACAGTCGTCATAAATTGCTTCGAGACGGCACTGGAAGGATGTTGATCGCCCCATCAGCCATTAGTTCAGCCCACCAGTTCACTGACCTCACCCTTCACATACAAACCTATAGCAGTTTCGATAAAGATTTATATTCCGTTAGGTGGCGCTGGAATCGTTTTCTAAGTTTTTTTTGTTTTCAGGGCAGGACAACGTCTGCTGGGCCGACTATTTACTTATAAAAAAATATATCATTAGTTAGTCATATGTAAGAGTATATCACATTGAAATATCATTTGAAAATATGTGTAAAGCACTGAAAAGTTTAATGATTCAAATTTATAGAGTTGTTTTCATGTAAAGTATAAGTAGTCTTTGCAAATGCCATAGTTTGTATATACCTACATATTTGTTACTACTCAACTCCATGCTTGCTTACTCCCGCACGGAATTTTATGAAATTACGTACACAGTTATTGTAGATCCTGAAATAGGACAGCATACCTACTTTTAACCCGTGAACGCTGATGAAGCGCAGGCCGAAAGTTATACAATAATAAGAAAAAATACTGATGTATAAAGTAGGTAGGTACCTACATAATTTTTACCCAATAAATATATGTAGTTCCTTATTATAAGCGTTAATAATTTTGTTACCAAGGACCAACAAGCGTGTTTCGGCCGACAGCTCTTGATATTCAGTTCCCTTTTAGACTTTATGTCTACACCTTAGATCACATATCACTCATTTTAAACATGGTGAGATTTAGTAAAACAAATGCCTAGCAAAAAAAGCAATAAGAAAGGCCTTACTTACATCTATATATATAAAAGGATAAGTCCTGACTGATCTATCAACGCCCAGCCTAAACCCTTAGACCTAGAAAGCTGTGTTTTTTCCAGGTGTTGTTTTTAAAACTTGACCGAGGAATAAGAACGGATTTTTCGAAATTCAACCTTTAAGGGGGTGAAAAAGGGGTTGAATGTTTGTATGAAACTCGATCATTTTTGAAGCTAGAATCATGAAACTTTGTTTTTAGACTATCAATTAAAAATAAAGAAACACGTGTATCAGTGTTATGTATTATGTTATATACCCCTGAGGGGGTGAAACGGGGTTTGAAAGTTTGTATGGAAGTCCGCGATTTATTTAATCTAGAACCATGAAACTTTGTTTTAGCGTTTTTTAAATGACTACCCCTGAGGGGGTGAAACGGGGGTAAAAAGTTTGTATGGAAGTCCGCAATTTTTGAAGCTAGAAAGAAGCATGAAACTTTGATTTTAGACTAATAATTACAAATAAAGAAATACGTGTTTAAGCGTTTTTTTTAATTCCACCCCTGAGGGGGTGAAACGGGGGTTGAAAGATTGTATGAAAAATGAGAAGGCCTGACTCACTGACTCATCAACGCCCAGTCTACAACCTTGGACCTAGATAGCTGATTTTTTCACAGGTATTGTTTTTAAGATGAATGAAAAATAACATAGGATTTTTCGAAATTCCATCTCTAAATGGGTAAAAAAGGGATACGCGAGTGAAACCGCGGGGCGGAAAGCTAGTTTTCTTATATTTAAAATACGTCGAGCATAGCATTGCTACGAATGTAGCTGATATTTACCATAGCCGTAGTGTGTGTGATTATATTTTTAAAGTTGTCATAAAAATATGGTTTTATTTCGTATATAGGTAGGTACCTACCTACATATGAATGTATTTATTTAGGTGAGGCCTAGTCGGTTGTGAATCGATAGTCTATCGTTGGCAAGCGCGAACCACTCTATCAGCGATTAGTTTTGGTCTAGTGGACACTCGCCCATTCCTTGCCGTTAGAACAGGATGCTTGTTCATGGATAAATTACTACTTACATGGCCCGCAGTAAAGCCTTCATCCATCATACTTGTACATTTTTATTTTTTAGTTCCTTTTTGATGTAAAAGAAATGCAGTAAACCTTGTAATTGGATTTTATGTTGTGATATATTCCCAATTGAACTTGAGCTTTTTTTTTACTTCTGGATAAGCTTGTGTTTGACCGCAATTTCACCATGGTAAGTGATGATGTGGCCGAAGGTAGTAAGCATACAAAGCTTTGATGGGAACTGGCTCTCAAGTGCAGCTGTCGGAACACACCGATAGGTGCTTGGTGACAGATTTTTGACTTGAGGGTGGTACCCAGCCAGTCAGGTACTACAAAGTATCCTACCACCGTGCTATGATTTCCTCACGATGTTTTCCTTCACCGAAAGCTCAAGCATATTGTCGGATTCGAACCCACGACCTTTGCCGCGGTATCCGACGTCACTACCACTGAGATGTCATCGCCTTAAAGCTTACTTGTATTATATAATTGTATTATATATTGTATAAAGAGGATATCCGTGTACAAGTGAAAGATCTACCCGTAGTAAAATGTCAGCACGAATCCATCCATGGCTCACCAACAAAGAATCGTCCGAGGTCCATTATGATAATGAAAGTGACTCCCGTTTGTCTTAAAGTCGTAGCTCAATTTGCAAGGCGAGAGATAAACGCTGTTAAACTGTCGAAGTTCGTGACAAAGCCTGAATAATGCAGATTACACCGAGAAAAATACGGCCACAGTCAAATCTGCATATTTTATTGGTCCTTTTTCAATGTCTTCTATCACATTCTCGTATACAGAATGATATCTGCACGTTCTTCGTCTACGGTTTTAACGAGAAGGGTTCACGTTTATTGATCTTTTAATAATTGCTTTAGTTTTTACTTACAAAGGAACATCTTGAAGCGAAGTAGTTAAAGTTCAGTTTGTCGAGCTCTAATTCTACAATCAGGATACTGAATAATTTCTCAACAGAGCTTAGCGCTTAACTATTTACTGAGAGATTCAATTCCAGAAGTCAAAGTACAAATTACCGCGTGTAGAGGTGAAACGGTTCGGAGGCTTTGTGTCTAGATGGAGTTGCCGAAGCTCTGCAGCGCTCTAAATATGTGACAGCTTACACTGCTTTACGTTTAAACCATTCAGCCGCTTAGGAACGAATTTACGTTTACGAGTTCCGTCCCCATATTTTCCAAATTGTATACAGTGGGGTTATCAAAGTATATCTTTCTTAAAGAATACGGTATAAAAGAATATTTAAATTGAAATATGGTGGGTAAATAACATTATTAACATCGTTTAGTCGGATAGCTCAACCGAACATACGTATGAATTATGTTATATATTGTGCACGTACGTCGAGAGGATTAAGCAAATGGGTTTCAACCCGATAGTTATTTGGGTGTCTACATTTGATTTTACACACCTGTGCCTATGACCGACCCTTTTAATGTCTTTAGTTTGCTTCATTCACTATAAGACTGATAATTATAAACACGTAGGTATTAATAGGTACAAAGTAAGTTTTTTGTTAATTAATAATTATGATTGGGCTAATAGCGTCTATATTTCTTACGTTTATAGTTATGAATAAAGTTAATATTTATCACAAAACAAGTAAAACCAAAGAAAGTAGACATCTCATGCGTTAAACCTCAGCAAATAATGTATTGAAGATGAAAATTGCTTTTTGAATAATCGAGATATGAATATGAGAGTATCAAATATCGAAAACGAAAAGCAGTTGAATTTCTTACAAAGCCTCCAGATTTCGGGTCGTCAATTATTTTGGGAGTTTTGATCTGTGAGACTTGAAATCTAGTTAACTTTGAGTAACTTAGTGTTACCAAGCATAATTATGATATTTAGAGAACAATCTTAAAATTTTAGTTATACCTAATAGTTGATGAGTTTCAGTTAAATTTAATTTTTATCTGAAAGTTTATTAATTCATCTATCACATTATAACACCCTAATCATTTTTCTTATGATGTTGGAAGGTAAAAGTTTTCACAGTATAAGAAGACAAAACATATTTTTAATATTTTAAAGTCTGTCATTAAGTCAAACGCTTAAAAGGCTTCCTGTTTAATAGAAACCAACTTTAAATGTTTATTTTTTATGGAAATTAATTTACAAAGAATTCTTTTGAAACGATTTATTTGCGGCGTCATACTTTTTACGCACACATTTTTCTTTATCTCAGATCTTTTCTCAAAGGACGAGTCTGGAATGCTCAAGGGGATTCATTCATCTGATTATTTTTCTTAAAGAAAAGACAGCGAGGAGCTTATAATTAAGAACTAAGAAAATGATCAAAATATGATTTTTAAATAAATTCTTATTCATACTTTAGTGTAAGATTTTTTTTTGCTTTTCAGGTTAAACTTTAAAGTGGTGAAAAGCTTTTATTTATTAAGACTTCACCGTAAAGTTCTAGTTAGCTAATGAATTCAAGAAGAGTTGTGAATAAAGGCTAGTGCTACTCGTATTTTTATTTTGCATTTGTTTTAAAAGTATTGTTAAGATAGCCGGGAGCGGGTGCTTGGTCTCCGGCTTAACCGATGCTATTAGCCCTGCCATAAATATCTGGACGCCGTATTTAAGGGATTTAGATTTAGCTTGTACGGCCCTGACGGAGGTTCAATGGGCAAGAGTTAGGTACAGAGCGGGGTTTATGCTTTTTAAGTAGCCACGGCTTTAAGTTACTTTAGAAAATCTCATGTGAACATTTCATATGGTGAGAAAAGTTTACGTTTTCGTATAAAAGGATTATTAAGATGCCTCGATTTGAATAACATTATCATTTTTTAAGGTGTATTTCTAACCGTTACGTGTATATGTGTTGGTTGTGGCGGTGGCGATCTAAACGTACCTTACGTACGTTGATTGATTTATAAAATGTTTCCGAATGTCGCCACCTCAGCTTTAACTGCCCACTGATCGAGTCGATTTAAGTGTCACTGTGTGACAATAGCCTACCGTTTAATTTTAAGGTTTTATTTTTTATATTCTCTAATGTATTACTTATGTACGTTATGTTAAATTATATTTGTAAACAAATGTTATCTTTTCATTCTTCAGTTAGCATCACAAAGTTAAAGTTGCATTATAGGTATTTTCTGGTCTAAAAGTTCGCAATGAAAAACGTTCTCTGTTCTCAACGAAATGTCTTGGGCAGTCGAGCAGTGTAGGGAGAGTCTCGACGGAAACACAATGCGTCGCATCGTGTCGCGCAAAAGTTGCCCTAATCTAAACGTAGATGATCGCGATTGTCGGAAGATTCAGCGACGATTAAACGTATTCATAGCGTTTACGTTTTGACGTTGCGCGCCCGTCAGAAGCAACAGGGCCGCGATTGGAGGGCGGGTAGGCGCATGCGCGTTGCCGGCGATAGCGGGGGTTGAGGAGGAGCGCGGGGGACGGCCGCCCGTCGCAGCCTCCACGCTTGTTCTAATGAATCGCCGGTACCCGCGGCTCGCGCTGCGCTCGCTACATTCGAGCGCTCCATTTAAAAAGTTGTTAAGGAGATTTTCTCGCTGTCTCCCTCGCGCCCTCTCGTGTTGCAACAAATAGCAACTGCGGGTGGTGACCACCGATCAACCTGCATAGTCATAGGGTAAGTGCAACTACTCATCTCTCAATCAGCTTTTGTTTTGTGACTCAAATAAGTTAGTAAACATTAACAGAAAAGTTTATTTTTGTTTATCTTACATTACATTTTTTTACAGTGGCTTTTTAAAAAAAATATGTGCTATTTCTTACACGTATTTATAACGTGAGGGTACCGGTTTTGAGTAAAGTTTCCAAATAGTATGAATTAGGCGTGGTAAATGTTACTCCCTATAGATATAAATAAAAATAAATGGTTAAAGCTTTCAATGCCTACTTGATAAATGATATAAAATTTGAACAATATTTGGAAGAGCCGTATACAATATAAGGACATAATTTAAGAGTCCTTGACAGCCAATATGTGGATGATGTTTATTAATACCAAGTAAATATTGCTTATTATTTGGTAAATTGCCTCTTCAATACATATTGGTTTTCTTATAATAGAATCATCCAATGTAAAGGAAAAACATTAATACCTGTATGCAATAGCAATAGACCATGTGTAATGTTAGTGCATGTGCTACGAAAGTTCTGTGCTACGACAGTGCTACGAAAACCGTCGTAGCATTATGGTTGGGTTGTATATTCAAGAAATTAGTTAGGGGAGGGTTATAAAAAATGGTCGTATAATAACAAATTTGTGCGGTGCGGTTGCCATTGTTCATGGTCACAATAGATCTGCCAATGTTTCACTCGTGATAAATGAACTGTCAATTTGAATAATAAAAGTTGTCGTTTGATATTCATTATAGGAATATTAAAGAGCAATGAATATTAAATGAACGCAACGAATTTTATAGCACAACTGTTTTGATGTAGCTGAATACAGGATCAATGTATTGATATTTATATTAAAATTTGTAATATCACTTTTGACCTATATTCCAATTTAGAGAATAAATAAAAACTATCATGACCTTGCTTATTAATTATGAGGACCCCACTTTATGAAATTTATTCAGAATCATTTAATAAATTATGTAGTCAATTATTCAAACTTTGTAGGTCAACCTATTCTTAGACTTTTTATTGAAACAATATTCACGAATGGTCACGAAAACAAGTTCAAAGCTATCATCTCCACAATTTTATTATTATTTGTAAGTTGTTTATGAAGTACCTACTACAGCGTGGTGATGGCAGTATTCTTTCTTCCATGTTCCTAAGAATATTTTGGATTGCAATACAGCAAACTGAATTTAATAATGGTTTCAAAAATCAGGTTTTGTATCTTTCATTGAAAGTTTTGTTAACTACTTATGGAAACATCTATTCTAATATTATAAAGAAGAATGATTTGATTGTTTGTTTGCATTGAATACTTAGACCGAACTACTGGACCGATTTGAAAAAATCTTTCATCATTAGAAAGCTACATTCTCCTTGAGGAACATAAGCTATATTTCGTCCCGGGAAAAGATAAGATCCCACGGGAACGCTGGTGAATCTGTAATCTATATATATAAAAGGATAAGTCCTGACTGATCTATCAACGCCCAGCCTAAACCCTTAGACCTAGAAAGCTGATTTTTTTCCCAGGTGTTGGTTTTAAAACTTGACCGAGGAATAAGAACGGATTTTTCGAAATTCAACCTTTAAAGGGGTGAAAAAGGGGTTGAAAGTTTGTATGAAAGTCAGTCATTTTTAAAGCTAGAATCATGAAACTTTGTTTTTAGACTATCAATTAAAAATAAAGAAACATATGTATCAGCGTTATTTAATTTTATCCCCCTGAGGGGGTGAAACGGGGGTTGAAAGTTTGTATGGAAGTCCGCGATTTTTTTAAGCTAGAACCATGAAACTTTGTTTTTATGCTAATAATTAAAAATAAAGAAACACGTATTTTAGCGTTTTCTAAAATTCAACCCTTGAGGGCACCCCCTCAAGGGTTGAATTTTAAGGAGAAATTTTAAGAAATTTAAAAAAAGGAGTTGAAAGTTTGTAGGGTAGTCACATCATTTTTGAAGCTAGAACCATGAAACTTTGTTTTTAGACTAACAATTAAAAATAAAGAAACAAATGTATAAGCATTTTTAAAATTTCTACCCCTGAGGGGGTAAAACGGGGGTTGAAAATTTGTATGGAAGTCCGCCATTTTGAAGCTCGGCATGAAACTGTGTTTTTAAGCTAACAATTAGAAATAAAGTAACAAGTTTTTTAACGTTTTCTAAAACTCCATTCCTGAAGGGGTAAAACGGGTGTTCAAAGTTGGTATGAAAAATGAGAAGGCCTGACTCGCTGACTCATCAACGCCTTACCCTTGGACCTAGAAAGCTGAATTTTTTCACAGGTATTGTTTTTAAAATGTAGACGAAAAATAAGATATTTTTTTCGAAATTCAATCTCTAAATGGATAAAAAAGGGATACGTGGGTGAAACCGCGGGGCGGAAAGCTAGTACAATTATAAAGAGATAAAGTTTGTATGTTTTCCTTTACGGGATAATCTCTGAAACTACATTGTCTTTGGGTTGTATTACTACTCTTCAACACTTGTAGCTAGTATGTTGTAATCTAATTATGTACCGTTTCTTCGACATAAATACCCTTCAAAGAGATAAATTATTTTTGTATTTATAATCTGTTTATTATAATTCTTCTGAACGAATGATGGTATACAGGTTGTCCCAAAAATAACACGCCATTTTAATAATACACTTTTATGTCATTAAAGTCGTGCTACTTGGGTCAACCAACTAACTATTAATGATAGCCCAGGAAAAAAAACAAAAGTTAGAAGTTTTTATTTTTTTTATTCTGGATAGGCTTGTGTTTGACCACAATCTCATCATGGTAAGTGATGATGTGGCCGAAGTTGGTAAGCACACAAAGCCTAGATGGGAACTGGCTCTCAAGTGCAGCTGTCGGAACACACCGATAGGTGTTTGGCAACAGATTTTCAACTTGAGGGTGGCAGCCAGCCAGTCGAGTACTACAAAGTAACCCTACCACCGTGCTATGGTTTCCTCACGATGTTTTCCTTCACCGAAAGCTCAAGCTTATTGTAGGATTCAAACACACGACTTTCGGCGCGGTATTCGACGTCACTTACCACTGAGCTATCATCGCCTTAATTTATGGCCAAAACAGGAGAACAAACGACCAAAAAGTTGAGATTAAAAAAAAAGCATAAATGTGGCAATATCTCGAAAACCAGAAAACTTTTACTAAGGTCATGTTAATGTTATCTGATTGACCTGATGCTAATCTAGCTCCAGTGCCACTCTGGCGTGTTATTTTTGGGACAGGTATATTGAAGTAACAATATTAACAACAATACTTGGGTTACATACAACATGTTCAGTACAATAAAAGGCCTGTCGAGTGCTGTCACGTAATACACGCCATATTTTCCTTATCAATTCCTTTCGACACTTATCGTGGGCTCATTATTACGTTGTCATTACGATTTTTACGATTCCTGTTACGATTTTTTTCGTCCACGTATCTTCCCACAAATCTAATATCTATAGGTCTGTGTATCTTCCTAATGTTGAGGGTAAATCATTACTTTTATGCCTAAATATGCAATAATATAGTACAAGCAAGTAATGATAAATTTATTAAATTGCTCTTGATTGTAGTGTAGATACTTAGCTGTGGTGCAAAAAAACCTTATAAAAATATTCCTCGGAATTTTAATTCTAATAAAAACATTGAGTTTGATCATAAATACACAGGATTATATATAAACAACATAAACTCTAATAGGCTATATAGCCAAGGGAGTCGAAGTAGCGATCAAGAGATCTTATCGAATCCTCGTTGCATTATTATGCTGAAGACACTCTTTGACCAAGTAGATAGTTTAGTTGAAGCAGTTAAACGGAAAACTACTAAACGTATTATATCTAAGCAATCTCTAAAGAAAACATAGTTTTTCTTTTTTTTTGATAAAACATAATTGAAAACAAATTAACACTCTAGACTCTTATCAGAGTGTGGGTGATGTAACTAGTCTGCGTAAAAGCAATTTGAGGCTTACTGATTTAAAAACAAGATCATCCTCTATATATCGGATACTTTTTTCTTGGGGGAGGACTAAAAGGTGGAGGTCTGAGGGACCATAGACACTCGGATACATATATTCGGATAGATATATTATATAGAATAGGTACACTCAGTGCCCGTTAGACTGATTCTTATTCTGGAAAGCGAATAGGTAAGTAGATGCTACCAGCTAATCTACCAGCATCTGCCCCCCAGTATCACTCGTAACAAGAAGTAGAGTCATCATGTCAGCCGGAAGACGTCCACTGCTGGACGAAGGCCTCCCCCAAGGATCTCCACGATGGCTGGTCTTGCACTACCCGCACCCAGTAGTTGGATAATATTACTTTAATCAAATGATCGTATGTCATCAGATAAATACAGGCTTTTGATGACAATGGTTAATATTTTGACTGGATTTAATGAATAAAAGGATCATTATCCCGAACTCGAACACAATCACGATAGTCTACGAGATCTCATCAGATGTTAAGTCGTCACTGATGACTGTCTAATAGATGAAATACTAGAGAGAAATATGAAGTAAAAAATGAATGCAATATAGCTGTTACATAATCTCATATTCTGCTGTTTTATTTTTAAAATAATGTGTAAACCTATTGATGCAATGTAGATTTTAATATCCTTTGCATATTCATGATATTGGAAAATGCAGTAAATAACATAGGTACGTAGTTAGTGGCACAAGTCTCTCTGGAATAGATTATAAAATTCAATCATAAAATAACAATAACGAAGTATAATTTATTACATTTAAGAATTATGGGACGGCAAAATCTCTAATTAAAGATGATTAATAAAGAAAACGCTTGTCATTGAGTAGCCGATCTCAATAAATTATGAATAAGTGTATTCAACTTTAGGAGTAATTAATTAATAAGCTTAAAATTTAGGCAGAGGATATAATATTCAGCTACTAAGTATGGGTGATCCACAATTTTAAATTTACTTGCAAGCCTAGTTATAATTTTTTTAACATCGATTAGTATAAGTACCGACCGATGATAAAATAATTAATCTACTGTTGCATAAATTACATGTTTATTTAAAACTAGCTGTCCTCCGCGGTTTCACCCGCGTTACCGTGGGATCATATCTTTTCTCGGGATAAAAATATTGCCTGTTACTCAGGAATAATGTAGGTTTCTAATGGTGAAGAAATTTTTAAAATCGGTCGAGTCGTTTTTAAGTAAAATCGTAACAAAAAATCTAAATTATAATAATAATTATTAGTTTAGATTAAAAAAATTAGTTTAGTTGTTAATTAGTATGCCGAGTAGAAATGTGCTGCCGAGTGCCATTCTTAAAATATTATATTATTTCATAATAATCTAGATTAAATTCATCTACTCATAGTCTGATATTATTTCTTAGGCAATATTATTATATGGACAAGACTTAAGTACATAAAATATAAAAAAAAACATACAAAAAAGGGAAATCGAATGAAAAAAATCACAATATTTACATGTAAATAAGTGGCCTTAGGTCACTGCCCTGCGTGAAGGTGCCAAGAAGTCTAGCAGCCACTATATACGGCACAGGTGGCAGCACCACCTATGAATAAAATGACAGAAAGGAGAGACGGAGCAAAGGTATCGACGCATGTATCATCCTAACCCAATGCCCTTCCCAACCAAGTAATTTAGTCCGGTCTCTTGCCATCATCTCGCACCAAACCGCTTAATTATAATAATATCTAATTGAAATGTTTGTACTGATATACATGCATTGTATTAGCCGACTAATTTGAAAGATATTAAAACAGATTAAGCATAGATATAATAATAACTCATTACAACTTACAGCTTCTGTCAAAGTACCTAGATAAATACTTACGTTATTTAAATTCAAGCGTTCATTTGTGCGTATACGAGATTACTTATTCAAATTTATCCAGCTGGATTTATTGGAAATTGTTTTACAAAAATAATTTTATACGGAAACATACGGAACCTGCGTTCGGAACAGAGATGTGTTTTATTTATTTATTTCATTACTTCTGCACTGCACACAGTGCACCTAGGGATTATAGTCAATGGAAAGTTGATTAAAGTCGACGACGTGCACGCACAGTTTGTAGGATTCCATAGCATAGAAAATATGCAAGTTATAGTTTACAAAAAATATTTAATCAGTAGCAAAGATAAATTAGTATTTCAGAGTCCAATCTTAAAGATAACTCACAATAGCATAGTTCACGAAAATATCATATATCTACAGTATTACAAACTCTTTATCCCCCGCGGTTTCACCCGCGTTTCCAAGGGATCTTATCTTTTTCCGGGATTTTTCCTATGTTTTATTCCAGTATATGATCTACTTGTGTGCCAAGTTACATCAAAATCTGTAAAGCCGTTTTTGCGTGATTGAGCAACAAACATACAAACTTTTACATTTATAAAATAAGTAGGATAGTAGTATTTTGAGTTGATATTATAGAACATTTTGTGACGATTTTTTTGTCGTTTTACATGATATGATATATTTAGGTTATTTACATTTTAATGTAATAGCTGAAGTATCCCTCAATTTACAATGCAGCGTTAACGTGCAACGACGTGTCGCGATTAGATAATACGAGTGCAAACCTTGTAAATAATTATGAGCACACCTCGCGTCATACACACACACACACACACACACACACATGTTGTGACCAAAGAGTATATAATTGTTGTGACATACATATTTCCATACTTATCCTCACTAATATTACAAATGCGAACCTAGGTATCTTTTTGTTACCTTTTTACTCTGAACTAATCGTATTGAGCCAGAGTGGTAGCTGTGACCTGAAAAATGACATTGACACAAAAAGCACAATTCTGTAACAAACAAATTCCACGCAAACAAAATCACTGGCTATAGCTAAGATTGTAAAGTATGTTTGTCTATCTATCTTTTTGTAGTATTTACGGCTCTAAACTATGTTTAGACCCGAGAGATGGAGATAGGATACTTTTTGTGAACGCGCGCAAAGTTGCAGGTATAGCTAGTTTGAAACGACATCGAAACCATTGTGTATCTGACGTAAATGGCTTTCCAGGCAATAATTTTCATGAAATAATTTTCGATATCCAATAATTGCTTCAACGAGTTTTTAATCTGCGTGCGACCTAAGGGATGGTGTAAAATTTTGCGGATCCGCAACCAAATAAAGGATTTCTGTAATTATTTTGACAGATTATTTTCGTTGAATATAACGAAGCTATTCTTATCTATTATATTATTTATTCAAAACTTAAATCCTTTTTTACTGATGGCATCCTTTTAGGTACCTAAGTCATAAATAGGGTTTTACGACATAATACGGTACGACATGTACGGTACCTACTGCAAACATTTTCATCGTAATTTTTCAAGAGTTGTTTGTCAAATTCGTACCATATTATTATTATGTTAAAATTCAATTTAAGACATATCCGTATTAAGACTTATATTGGTTGTGTAAAGAGATCATGAGAGAATGTTTTAATTTGCCTTCTCCCTTAGGGCATGTAGTCAGGTCACTGAGGCATATCTATAATAGCGAGCGGTTGCGGGAAATCGCACAGATGCAAACGTTGGTATCGCCGAGAGCGGTCGGGCGTCGGAAGCATTTTGATAAAACGTAGCACAATTTCCGTTTGGTGCGGAATCGCTTGCCTTCGACCGTTGATTACAAATAGCTAAGTAACTGATAATAGAGCAGATATCTGAAATATTTTCATACATACTTTCAATCCGTAAAATAATAACTAAGGTACCGCTGCAGTCTTAAGCGAATATTGGAATCCACAGCAAAATGAAATCATAAGTAGGATTGAGCGCAATATCTGTTCTGAAATTTAATGCCAAACTTGAATCGTAATGAAATTTTCAATGCAAAAACCCGTTTAAATGGGAGGAATATACGATCCATGTGTGTACGTACTAATAAGTCAAATTCCTTCACGAACGACATCGAGTAGGTATGGATGGTATTTTCTAATAAAAACTTCAATAAAATGTACAACGCGACGGGTATTAGCGCCGCGAAATTCCTCGCCGCGTAAATAATAACATAAAGATTTTCCAATACATGTCCCAATAAGAGGCCCAATGCCGCCCGGGCCGGCTTGGGTGCTTGCCGCCGCGCGCCGCCGTGCCGCCCCGCTACACATTAGGTAACTCACCCAAATACACTCCACATTTCCTTGGGAGTTCACTGGAAAATAATTACATTGTTATTGCATATTGTTTAGCTTTCCAAAAATGTTCGCTTGTTACCCAAATATCTTTTCTACTTGCTTATATGAACCAAACCGTTCAAATGTTCCTATACGGTTTTTCTTTTATACAGATACTAATAGGATAGTGTAAAAATAAATTCGTTTGTAGCGGCACGGCGTGTCAATTTATTTTTATACCACCAGTATGATAATAAATACAAAGAAGTTTTCTCAAATATTAAATCCAAAGCGTACTGAACAAAAGACAAATATGATTAGTGTGAAAAGAAGTTATTTAAAATAAATCCGGTTCCGTTGGAGAAATCCAAGCATGGAAATAATAAAACGGGATTCCGACAAACGAGAGAACAATAATTTAGTCCGTTGTGTCGGAGAACAAATACAGTGTCAACAGATAATAAAGGCAGAGCTGGCCGATACCCGCGAACCCAATAACACGGGGCCTCTAAATGTATAAGTACGTATATAAAACTGAACTTGTATAAGGAAAGGATGTCGCACCCGTAGATATTGCTGGAAAGTACGGACCGAACAGATTTCAATACCTAAGTCGAATGAATTCTATGTTATGAGATATTGAAAGTGAAACTAGGTAGGTATTTCTTATAAGATCCGAATTATACGATAATTTAAATTAGTAAATACATAAACATAAACTACTATAACATCAAGCATAATTTTACACAACTGTTCACTTATTACAAATTTAGTTTAACATAATAGATAATATTTTTTTCGATTTCACCCGCGAAGCCGTTTGTCCATACAAACTTTGGACCCCCGTTTCATCCCCTCAGGGGGTGAATTATGGAAAATCCTTTCGTAGCGGATACCTATCTATATAAGTCAGTCAGTTATTATAACTATCTACGTGCCGAATTTCAGCGCAATCCGTTCAGCTGTATGTTGATATATCAGTCAGTTATAAACGATTGCCTTTTATGTATACAGAATGAATATGTTTATTAATTATGGTATAAATGCTCCTGTAAATTTGCTGTAATTTCACGAATTCTACAGGTAGTTTACTGAAAGGACACATTTGCAAGTTCATTATTTAATAAACTTCTTCATAAAATTACACAGCCTAAAATCTATTATATATATATATATATATATATATATTATTATATACAGGGTGTCCCATAAATAACACGCCAGAGTCACACTGGAGCTAGATTGGCTTCAGGTCAATCAGATAACATGAACATGACCTTAGTAAAAGTTTTCTGGTTTTCGAGATATTGTATATATTATATTATACAGAGTGTAATCGTTAAGTGTGTCCAGGCGATTATTCCGTAACTATTACAGATATCAAAAATCTTTAAACTGATATCGAAAGTACGTTACCTAATCATTAAAATGACATCAATAAGTTTTTTTTAAATCAAACGAGAAGTATCAAAAATTTTGACACTAAACACTCCCATACATTTAGTACGAGATTAGTAGAAAGGTTTTAGTTTCCTTATTTTAAGTGGTTTACTCAATTTACCTTAATCTCATTTTATGATTACGTATGATATGATGATGATGATTTTCAAGTAGATATACGTGTATATTAATTATCTTACCACTTCAAATTAGTAATAAACCTTGTTTCAAAATCGCATTCATTTGAACTGGCTGAAAAGCAACACACTACAAAAATCTGCTTTGAATACAAAATTTTGTATTTACTAAGAAATGTTATTCAATTAAAATATAGTTTTAATACTTTGTTAGGTTAATAAACAGTTTCCTTTAATATCTGTAGTAGCCTAAAATAAGGAAACTGAAACCTTTCTACTAATCCCATACTAAATGTATGGGAGCGTTTAATGTCAAAATTTTTAATACTTCTCGTTTGATTTAAAAAACAATATTGATGTCATTTTACTGATTAGGTAACGTACTTTCGATATCAGTTTAGTTTTTTTGGATATCTGTAATAGTTACGAAATAATCGCTTGGACACACTTAACGATTACACTATATTTAGAAATTTGGGAAATTTCATTGATGGTGTCTGCAAGGAAATCACTTCTCTTGTCTTAGATCCAGGACATTGAAAACAAATAACAAGGGGAAAATGTAATAATATCTCCAGACCTTGATTAAATACCTCAATACTTGAAGAGAATAAAGAAACACGTGTTTAAGCGTTTTTTTCCTACCCTTGAATGGGTGAAACGGGGGTTCAAAGTTGATATGAAGTGTTGTTGATGTTGGTTGGTATATTTCGAAATTCAACCTCTAAAGGGGTAAAAAAGAAGAACGCGGGTGAAACCACGGAAAGCTAGTCTACCTATAAAAATACAAAATCTATAATAAAGAGACGGCCTGAATCACTGACTCATCAACGCCCAGCCTTAACCCTTGGACCTAACAAATATTTTTCACACGTATTGTATTATGACATAGACGAAGAATAAGAAAGAGTTTTTCGAAATTCAACCTTAATTAAAAGGGTAAAAAAGGGGTAAGCGAGTGAAACCACTGGGCGAACAGAAATTTTACGACAGAAATTTTACGATGTCGTTAGTGGTTTACAATAAATCACTGTTTAGAAGAATACAGTTCGTAACCAGAACATAAAAAAGTAACCAGAAAACCGATATATTGAACCGATTTTGCATTGAAACCGATTGCAACAAAGTTACGTAATAGCCACTCAGATGAAACAATGCATTAATAGAGCATAGCTGATATAAAATAAAGGTTTCTTAAATACCGGAAAAACATTAAATCCCACTTAATATTTTTTTTTATAAATAATTTCTAGAGAGGCATACGGTCTACGAATAGTTATGTCGAAGCATGGTATGAACAGATAATGAAATGAGGGTCAAAGACAATGGTTTCTATCTGTAATCGATAATACCCTACCCTTTAATTCTAATAAGACCCTGGCTTTGTAGGAAGCTATTAACGAACGATGTTATCAATGCAATAATAATATCTTAGGTATTTGTTAGTATAATCCGGGTGAATTGGGTGTCGTTTGCGATCATAACATAATTATAAGGAACAATGATCACCATATTAAATATTCGTATATTTAAAGTGTGGATGGTATATTAATACAGTCTATATTAATACAGTGAATTATGGAAATATTACTTTTCCATTTTAAAGATTAAAGGGGTCAGGGTTACTTGGTCTAAAACCCTTGAGTGAGCTTGCCTACTGCTGACTTACCATAATGTAATGTGTCCAACCCGCCACTCAATCTTGCTTATCATAATGGAATCAACTCTTTACTTTTTTAATAAGAATAATAATAAAATTAATGAACACATTTTATATTGGCTTAAAGGTTTTAGAGAAAAACATAAAAGCTAGTCTTGACCAATCCTAATAGTTTGACCAAGAGAAATGAAAATGTACACTGAGTATTTAAATACTAGAATACAAATAATACCGAAGTCAAAGTCAAAAACATTTATTCAGTTTAGGCCCTAGGAGGCCACTGATGAAGGTCGAGCTATAAAAGTTACCACCGGTTCGGTTAGTCAGCCTTCAACTGAGAAGAACCGGTAAGAACCTCAGCAAGATTAATTTTTTTTTAATATTTTTGGACCAACTATACTTTCTTTTTATTTCAATCGAGCTGTACCCCGCGGTTTCACCCGCGTTCCAGTGGGATATTATCTTTTACCGGGACAGAATATAGCCTATGTTCATCAGGGATAATGTAGCTTTTTATTGGTGAAAGAATTTTTTAAATCGGTCCAGCCTATTCAATGAAAACAAACAATCAAATCTTTCCTCTTTATAATATTATATTTCAAATGTTTAACATTTTTATACTTAAACTAAGCTACATACTACCTACTAACCAAAATAAAAATTGAATAAGTACCTAGGTACCTGCATCTAAATGTATAATGAAGAGTGTGTTGTTAAATATTGACATGTTGTTTCATATGTTTGTCGGGCCACTGGAATCGTTTATCAATAGTGTACAGTTGGATCACGTCCGCGGATCAAGTGGTGATCCAATATTTGGGCAGCTCTTATCTGATTGATGGTCTAGTATTTCGGATAAATGCAATTTTGTGTACGGTTCCGGTATACATGAGAATTCTTAGGAAACTAGTGTGTAACTATATTATTAGAAACTAGATGTACCTACCTGTAAAAGTTAACATTTTAGTTATTTAAGTTAATCCTGAACAAAACATTCGAAAATGGCTTCTTTTTTAAATAACCTTTAGACACCTAGCATACGCCGCTGAAGTGTAAAATTAGACACAAAGCATGAAATTTAACCGTTTCACCCCCTTAAATAAGGCAATATAAAGGATTGAAATATCATGAAAATCTGTAATTTTGATACAATAGATTTCTATAGACATTTGGTTAGGTTAGTAATAGTAGGTACACTTTCGGGGAGAAATATAGCAAATTATATTTTTCTGGTCAAATATTAGTACTTGGTACCTACTAGGTATTTGTATTCTTTAATCCTCGTTACTATTAATTAAACTCGTATTTAAGCATTTTTGAAATTCAGCTCCTCAGGGGAGTAACTTCTCGTAACTTACTATTACTCTCTATATTTTCGTACCTAAAAAAGGAAAAAACGGAACCCTTATAAGATTACTATGTTTTCCGTCTGAATCAAACTTCCAAGTCAACACAATCATCAAAGATACGACCGTTTATGCTCTGTTTATGCCACATATTTTGACTCTCGCAAAGGAATCAAAACCTATAGGGTTATCTAATATCAGCCGTAATATCTCTCTGATATTAGTGCTGATCGATTCCCGTGATGAACAAGCTATTTACATACCTAAAAGTTTGTACGGAACCCTCGAAGCACAGGTCCGACTCGCACTTGATCGGTTTTTATTATGACTTTGAGTAAATTCATAACATGAAAGGCAATAAGTTTCTAATTGATAAATATTTGGGTATAACTCAAAATCGAAACTTCATTCTCCTCGATACCAAATCTACTTTTTCTTAAACTGAAAATACGATACGCTTCTTCGTCCAAACTAATTCATTCATTCATTTTGACAATAAAAGTTTTTGAAACACCAAATAAAAATACCTGAACAGAAGACGAAATGTGTACATAAATAAAAATGTTTTGTGCATTGCAGATGTTTTTGTGTAGCGTGCGGGAAACACGCGCAGGAGACCGTCTTGACAGATCGTGCAGGTGGTTTAATATTTCTTAGCATCCCACTACTAAGAAGTAAAGGAAAACTTGCTAGAAATTTCGTTTTGCTCTTTACCATATTTTAAACCTGCTGAACTTTTTGTTATGTTTCTCAGTATTATATTATACATATAATTTTTTTAATTAAAGAACTAATCTGGTTTAGCGTTAGTCTATAAATGATAATAATACATCGATTTAGGTATAAAAAACGTATGCTAGATAGAAATTCTGATTTCTGATTGTTTAGAAATCAGAATTTCTATCGTCTTTAATTGCTATGGAAAAATAAAACCGATAAAAAGTTGGGTATGGAACCCTCGGTGAGTGATTCAAAATCGAGCTTGATCTCTATTATTCGAAAGCGTGTCTGTCGCTGACAGATCAATACTTCTTTTCAAAAGTTAGCAAAGGGATTTACTACTTAATTAAACCTGAATTTAAAGGAATGGTTGGTAACGAGCAAAGTTTTTGGCCACAGTCAATGTAATTAATCGGAAACTTTTTTTTACTTTGTCTCAGTTCACGATAGTGCTTGAATTCCCAATTGAAATCAGTTGAACAACATAAAGTACCTATTTAATCTGTATCTAACACTACATGCACTGGATGACATTAGTTTAATATATTGTCAGCAATACCTACTCACATTTTAAGGCGGTAACAGCTCAGTTCTAGTGACGACGAATTTCGTGGCGAAAATCAACGGTTCAAATTTCAATGAACTAGAAATTCCATTAGCTTTGCGTACTTACAATCATCATCACGGTAGGATTGTGTTAAAAAAAATCAAACGACATCAATAAATATTAAAAAAGACTCTCTGGACACGCCCAATTCTTGGCTTGAAATTTCTTAATTAAATTAAATTAATTGAACATAATTTTCTTGTTAACGAAATTCTGTCTAATTTACCAAACTATTAAAACCACTAGAAAAGGGTTTTTAAATTTTTGCACACATGAATTTTAATCTATCAAAGAGTAGGTACTACTACACTACTCTATGGTCTTATATTTTTGGCTGTATTTGTACTTTTGTTTCAGAATTGATAGTTAGAAATAAAGTTTAATTTTTCTTCAATATGTAGCGATATATGATGATGTTAATCTGCTGCTCAACCATGTAGGTACTCCGAACCTACATGGTTAATTGAAAAGGGAAATATATATACAAATTGCTTTCATCGGAATTCATTACTGGATATACATAAAGTTTTGTTTTCCAATGGTTTGTGTGTTTAAAACATATTTGTGTTTTGATTGGTTTCCGTATTCGTCCGTTCTGGAATAAATTGTTTTACATCTGCATATAAGTTTTCTCAAACAGATGAAATATAATATTAGTGCTGATGTTGTTTATTACAAACGAAACCAACTAAATCCATTTTGCAAACATTATTGAACATATTTAAAGCTGAATAGTTTATGTCAATGGGAAAATGACGATTTTTAGTAGTGCGAACATCAATATCTTTCATTATACTTACTTTGAATTCCACATTTTATAATTTAGCTATGACATTTTGTTTTTGAATCACTTGTTGATTTCTTTTCCCTTCGTTCGTTTCTTTTTATATCGCTGTTTCTGTGACCATGGAAAAATTGAGTATTATTTTCAAATTCGAGTTCGGTCATGCCATCACGGCAGCACAGATGGTATTCAAACAAAATAAAATAATAAAATTTAGCTGGAAATGTCTAAATAAAGGGCTTTATAGAACTGTCATTGGCTAAATGTCCAGAAGCTAACATCCGCTCATATCCGCTAACAATTTGTGAGAAAAAAATACGCCACAGAAGTCCGTCATGAATTTGTCTTCAGTGATTTATTTAATCCAAATTCTTCACTTCGTTTATTAAGCAGAGTCGAGATTAACACCGAGAGCTTAACATAAGACGTGAACTCACGCCCCCTCGCTCCCCCCCGCGATGCTTCTGCCCCAGACCGGGGTGTCCCGCGCGTGACGCGGACAGATAAGCTAATTACTTATTGTGATTTAGCAAGCGGTTCTCAGCAAATTTTTCATCAAATTTTCAGGGAGCAATTCTGAATAATAAGTAGACGTCGTCCACCACAATGGCAGCAATTAACCGGACAATTTAACTTTTTAATTGCGAATTAAGAAACTGGGGAGTGCAAAGGTTGAACACGGTCTGTGAATTAATTGTCAAGAATGGTTTTTGTTGCAGACCTCTGTGTGTTGTGTGACAACGGTATTTTAAATGAACCGCACATGGTTTTTGCTATTTAGGAGGATCTTCCTATGCTTTAGCTAAAAGAAAAGGTTTTACATAGTCTATACTAATATTATAAAGAGGAAAGATTTGATTGTTTGTTTGCATTGAATAGGCTCTGAAACTACCTACTGGGCTGATTTGAAAAATTCTATCACCATTAGAAAGCTACATTATCCCTGATGAACATAGGTTATATTTTGTCCCGGGAAAAGATAAGATTCCACGGGTACGCGGGTGAAACCGCGAGGGCTAGTGATATATAAATCTGAATTGTAAATTAACAAGTAGCTTTCCGCCCCGTGGTTTCATCCGCGTTCCCAAGTGACTCAAAATAAATAATATAGCCCATGTTACTCGCTCGCTGATAATGTAGCTTTCTTTAACTAAAATAAGTTTTAAACCGGTTAGTATTTTTTTAGTTTATCCATTACAAACAAAATATCAAATCTTTTCTCTTTATAATATTAGTATTTATAATGCCTTAGATAAATGTATAAACATTATGAGAAAGGTAAAGTTATGCTACTATGAAATTTTGCAGCCCGCTATAATATAATCTCAGTACTCCAAAGTGTTCGTAGCACAGTTTCTTACTTAATACCTAGGAAAAACTTCCTCAAACTTGAATCCATACAGAAACCTGAAAGTTCACTCTCTCACAACTTTGAACAAAAACAGGAAATCCTCAGTCCTGAAATCAAAATGGAAACCCAAACGTTTGTAGAGACGTCTACACACGAATAACGTCGGTATCTCTTGTAACAGCATATTAATATGAAAGCGATTTTAGCTTTGCGTTAATCGGAATTCGGGAATGAGCATAGACAATGTAAACATGACAATAGAAGCTGGAGTAAGGGGCTGGTAGAGACTCGTATCGGTGGCGTGCCACTCGCGAGATAACAGAACGCGCCGTCTTTGTGGACGGATGTAAAATTATTAAGCAACAGAATGTTGAAATAGGCTTTCGCTTGTGCGATATCAAAGGTTAATGTCGACTTACTTCTATAATGAGCATTCATCGAATTTTAGACTTAAAAACCCAATTATATTTCTTTGTGGTTGCATTAAGTTTTTGGATTCTCAGTATCAAAATCAAAACAGTTATTCATGTACCAACCTACGCCCAACGTTCGTGTAACAAAACATTTGCGAGGAGATTTTATGCCCACTTTTAGCGCAGATAAATTTTTTCGTGCATATTTCAAGCGGGATTAAATTGTTCGTAACTTTGTCGGACAGTCTGTCGAATGCGAGAAGGCTAAAATCGATTGACAGTCGGAAGATTCTGACGTTATGAATCCTCGCCAATATTGAATGCTGATAAAAAAAATGAGAAAATGAAATTTTCCTCCTCGAATAAAGCAACCGCAAAGTAAACACCATTCAATTTTATTACGGCGAACAGACTCCCTTTGGAAACCCCCCAGCGGCAATCCCGTAAATCTCTATTTGTCGCAACTAAAACAGGTCACGGCGGAAGGCTATTACGCTCCCTAAATGCTGCCGAACTCCCTGTAGAGCGCTCTAATCCACTCCGAACGGGCTGGTGTCAAACGCAGGCCAGGGTTGTTTGTATTGTTTATTGTCACGACGCTCGTTCGTACGGCAAAGACGCCGTCGCCGTCGCCGTCGCCGACACGGGAGAGTATGTTTCAATTGATGAAACCGAACAGTCCCTTGCGTAAACTATTATATTCTTCGCCACGAACGATACTCATCCTCTCTTAATGTCTCCTTGCTTTGGAATATCACAAAGCTTTTGTATTTCAAAGACAAAATAAAAGCACAAATAAAAATTGAAAATTTAAATATAATGGTGAACTTGTATAAGATTACTTATATCGTTTCATGTTTCGAGAAATATAGCAGTCTTATCAATATCAACATGGAGTCTAATATCTTAGCAATACGTGTCGGTTGACTTGTCTGTGCGGCGTAGATACCTATGATATACATATGCCTAATACGTTATTGCAAAGGAACGCTTACTCAGTTGGATGGTTTTTATGTGACAGTTCGGCGTTCGGGTGTAGATGAATAAAAAGCGCCGAAGAGCCAGCAGAATGGAACAAAACACTTGAAACAATATCGCGACAGAGCGGCAATCATTCCTGTTTTATCTCAGTTTGCGCACGCTGCGCCACGGAAACTGCTCTAATAAAAAAACTACCATGTGTTTCTACGAACATGTATGTTCACGGTACCTATTATCTATACACACACAGTTACATACGGATGTTGCACGGTACAAAGTACAGTATAGTGCACCTGCGTTGCATCTTGCAGATTATAGGAAAAATAGAAGAACGTACAACTAGAACTTATACACATTTTTAGGGTTCCGTATCATACCATACACTTATCGTGACGTTATCAGATGGATAAACGAATAGACAAACAGACGTCTATTCGTTTATCCATCCGACTCCAAGTCCAAGAGTAATAACGAACTAAAGTGTAAAACGAACTAAGTAACTACATATATACGAGCGTACTTCGTAGTCCTTAAAGTCCACTGAATTGGAGACACTCGTCAGTTAAATAACCTAGTAACTTTTTCAGACCTCCTGAGATTGCTTAGTCAAACGTACACTCATAGATGAATGAATCGTCGCGCCCCGCTCCTGTAGATGCCGCACTCCCTTTATGTGACAGCTAAGAACATGGGGCAACTCAATATTGTCGTATGTATAGACAATTATGAAAGGATAAAAAAATGTGTCGCCAGCTCCTGAACTGTTACCAGATTAATAGGAAAAAATATTTTATGCTATGGTCTAGTATGTAGTTAAGTTTTGAATATTGCTTTATGAAAATACTTTACATAAAATGAACAATTAATTAATAGCGAATGTATCAATATATGTATTTCTGTATATGATGTAGGTATGTTTATTTTCTTCTGGGATATCAAGTATTAGGACGCGTTATACTAGTTTATTTTTTCACCAATGGACGGAATAACTCATGAGAAAGGTTTACGTATATATTTCATTTAGGTTTTGTGTAAATTGGCTGAAATATGACGATGATAGTTGAAGTAGTTGGAAATACCGTTTACTTGAGAGCTCTCGGCGTGCGCTGAAGAAATCTCCACCAAGCAAATATGTATAATATGCAAATATAATACGATAGTAATAATACTACATTACAGATTTATATAAAAGTAGGTCTGTCTATAACATTTTCATATCAAATCATATCACATATAAACCACTGAACTGAATTTGGTACGGAAGTATTTGAAAACTTCGAAATGGACATAAATTTCATCGAAAATTATATAAGTAGGCTACATTTAAAAAAACATTCTATTACCACATGAGCGAAGCCGCGGGCATCCACTGGTATAGTGAAATAATAATTATTACCTAAAATGTCCTTTTAATAATAAAAATATAGATAAGGGATAAGGACATTTGAAAAATGACAAAAAAATAAACGTCAAATAATATGAACTAGGTTAAATAAATGAAGAAGGTTATACTATAAAATATATCTAGTAACAATAAGTTTATATATAAAAATCTCAATCACGGGGAATAATTTTCGTATACGCGGAAACACTGAATGGTGTCATTTCTTGCAACTCGGTTCGGCTCCGGTACGCTTCGGGTAGGATAAGGCGTACTATTTGTTGCCCAGTTTTACAAGTACGAGGAGGGCATCTTGTCAGAGCGGAGCGAGTACCAATTCTTAATCTATGCGTACAGTATACGAGTTTATGCAAAAATATTTTCTGTTGTTTGTGGAGAATGTGTTTACATTATCAAACTATTGAAAATAAATATATTGTATTTGTGGCGTTATTTAATGGACCAAATGTTTTTTGTAAGTAAGTAATAATCAATATTTTTGTTTCAGATGGCCCAATGAAAAGCAACTGTAATAAAACGACAATAAAATCACAATATACATTTTAAAGAGAAAATACACGTAATATCTTTAAATATTTATTCCAAAAGATAGAACATTATCTACCTACGTTCACGTTTGAAATATTGATGTAATAATTTATAAATAAACCTCACGAAGAGGATTGTTATGACAATAACGCGATGTGAAACGCGACCGAAGAGCTCGTTGAGATCAAATGTCTTTTGACGTCATGACGTCGGAATCATCGAGACGCTCAAGAGTTTCCATGGAAACCGGAGGGCTGCCGTTGGTTTCTACATTCGCACTGCTAACCATCGTTGCAGGTAAAAAGCATAACCCTAGTATCACTAGCTTTCCATAGGTCATGTATTATTTGTGTTAATACTACAAATATTTTTGTTTTGTTTGTATTTTTAGATGTTTGTTCCTCAATCACGCAAAAATAGCTCAACGGATTTTTATGAAACTTGGCACACAGGTAGGATAGAAATATACCTTGGAATAAAACATAGGATAATTTTTGTCCCGGGAAAATATAAGATCCCTCGGGAATGTGGGTGAAACCGCAGGGTGGAAAACTAGTCTTATTATATACTTGCTGTCCTCCACGGTTTCACACGCGTTCTCGAGGGATTTTATCTGTTCCCGGGGTAAAAATGATACCTGTGTGTGAAGTTTAATCAAAATCCTATAAGAGGTTCATGCGTGAAAAAGTAACAAACATCTTCACATCCCAATAAACTTTTACATCTATAATAGTGATACATTAAAATTACTAATCCATTGACGATGTTATATCGTAAAGTAAAAGTTTATTTGCAGTTAAAAGAGATGGGAGCAATCAAATACTTCGTTAATTAAATTCTCCTAATTTATAAAATCTACCTGGAGAACTAATTTAGTCAATTTACTAGAAGTAGTTCAATATTCAAAACTTAAAAAAAAATATTCTTAATTCATCTACCGGCATGTATTTATTTATGGATATGGATATTTTATTATGATAGACCACAGTATATGCAAAACTAATTTGAATTCAGATTATTTTGTTTGATAATTGAAAGGTAAAATTAGTAATTCGAATGAAAGGTAAAATTAGTAATTGAAAGGTAAAATTAGTAATTGAAAGGTAAAATTAGTAATTGAAAGGTAAAATTAATAACTCGCTCAGTGGTCGCACATTGGTGTGGTGTGGGTGCTCCATGGCTGCTCGCACTGGTGTGCGGTTGCAGAGTGTTTAGGTACATGCTTGCTTTATATTCATCTTATATTGTATTATTATAATTATGATCAGACGAATGTGAGTACCCAGACAAACCTTCATAGGTTTATAGGGTACAACAAACAAATTGATATGTATTACTTTATATTGATAAATAAATAAAAAAAATAAAAAAAAATGAGAATAGAGCAAAACATGCATTTCGTCACCTATTTGTTGTATAAAGCCGCGGCAAATTTGCAGCAAGCTTATATAAGTAAAATATTGGACAGAGGCTTGCAGTAAACTAAACACGAGTCCGCCACTAATGGCGAGCTGATGAAAAGCTTAATACTCCGTCTGGTATATCTACCCGCCTCTTTGAAAGCATTCATTTTCTCTTCCTAGCTTTGAATAAGCTAATGCGAATTCGTTAAAACCCTCTAAAATGTTTCTCGGAAGTCTCATACCATTCTGTTTGTGGAGCATATTTTGAAATATTGTAGAATTTCGGAATCCGTGACGGAAGTTATAGTTTTCTATACGCATTTGTTGGTACGCTAGTTAAAACTACACCGCGTTTCACGTGATGTAGCAAATTGTTGCACTTTAACGAGTGTCTACAGAAACGGACGGCTGCAGTTTAGAAGCAATACCGCTCCAGATTCCCGCACGTAGAGGCGCGCTAGACGTAAGGAACCCGCACTGAACGCTGCCTTACCGGATTCCAAGTTTAATTGAAAACGCTTTATATAACCTTTTCTTTTAATTGTTTAAAGCTTTACCTCGACCCGGCTGCGTGCCTCTTGAATTGTTTAATTATTGCTTCTAATGAAATTTTCGCTGTGGATTAAATAAACGCACCGTCGAAATACCATTATTAGCGTGCAGTTGGAATGATATGCATAAAATCCATATTGGATTACAGCTAATCATTGGATTAATTGTATGGAAATTAGTGATCGTACGCGCGGTGAATTTAACGCAATTCTATCAGAATGTAATTATAGACGTCGATGAGCGTGAAATACTGAATAATTGAAACACGTAATCGGATACTGAGGGCTCGACATAATTCATATTATTATTGTCATCAAAACTTATTCATATTGAATTTCGGGACAATCTGCACATTGCGATACGTGATTTTAATATTGAATATAAAAAAGTTACTGTTTTAATTATGAGAAAAGTAGGAAAAGTTGTAACAACCTAGATATTAACTGTAATAAAAACAAAGTTCTTCGGTCCGAGCATCAAAAGGCCTTAACATAGACAACGACCGCAAAATTAGTTCCCTACTTATCTAGAAGGGGTTAGGCTATTTGTGAAAAAGAACACAAATGCATTTTCAAAATGTCTGTGAGTAAATTGAATACTTATGTTATAGAAATTGGGATCATTATTTTACTTCTTCTTGCTTAAAACAACTCTTTATTATTAATTTGAATAAAATATTTTGAAAGGAATCGACTTAATAAGAGGAAAAATGATTTTATTTAGTTAAAGCTATAATATAATCAGACGTTGGATGGTATCAAGATAAACGGGGTCGTCGGACGTTAAAGTTTGTCGCGTCGCGCGTCGCGAGCGTCTACTGGCCTCCTGTTATTAATTTTCATTTGACTCGGATAAAAGCTTTACTTATAGCTATGAACGTCTTTGAGTAATTCATTCTGTCGCTTTTTATCTATTAATGTACACGTGCAAGAGTTGGTAGTCGTTTTAAGCTAATCAAACTTTTGATAACATTATTACGAATATTTTTTTCATTTTGTACAGTCGTTTAAAATTATGACTGCATACCTACTTACTAATAAAATTCATTATCACAAACCTGTAAGACATAAAGTAGTTACCCCTACAAAACCCTATGGAAAGAGATAAAGATACACTGATGTGATATAGGCTTGCATGAAAATAGAAGCACTGTTTTATTACACCCACAATCCACATAGCAGATAAGTTCGTTATCTACTTTACGGAACAACTCGCATACAGCGAAAAAACTTTACATCTCATTTGAATTTTATCTTTATTCATTTACTTAACAGGGATTCTGTACAAAGAGATTCTTGGAGCACAAAGAGTTTTAATAATATTCCTGGAGAAAACGACCAGTCATACTTATGAATACCTCTTTGTACTACGATTGTAGTAAGTACTTTACTAATGTGTAAATTATCCTTTTTATTGATGTACAGCTAACTGAATGTTGTAAATAATTATTATCAGTTGATTTAACGTTCATTACTTTTTTTAGAAAAAATAATGAATTAAGTTACTGAATGAAAAATTGAGATTCTTATTAGACAACCATGATGTGTTATTTTATAATTTTAATTGAACACAGTTGAGAAGGGTGGTTGTCAGTGGTCTCTAGTCCAGCCAGTGCGGAGCGGTACGTGACAAAGGCGGTATTCCACTATGTAAACATTCTCTTGTTTTGTTCCATTATCGCCCTACTAGCTGACGGTGATTTGGAAAGAGTACAACGTTTATATTAATGCAATAGTTTGCACTATGTGAATGGTGTCTGTTAGCAAGCATTTTTATTTTTTGTGTGTTCAGGAAGTATGTATGGACTTTATGCATATGAGAAAATTTGGAGTTAATTTTACTTACATTCATTTTTAAATTTCCAATTGGTACTAACAAATAGACGTAACCTTTGAATTTAGTATTTAGGTAACTTATATCCCACCAAAAACATTATCATGTAAAGAGTGCTGCCAAGACACCACATGGCTCGCACTGTCAAAAAGTAATCAGATCTCATGTTGATCCAAGCTTCTAACTCTACACGCCCTAACTCTACAAGCTCTAACTTCACAAACTCTTATTTGTGAAAATATATAACTTGGCCATTTCGCTACATTCACATGGGCTTAAGGTGAAAAATTTATTCACTGTTCATTACGTTTCTGATTTTGTAGTAACGAAATGGCCAAGTTACATATTTTCACTAATAAGAGTTTGTGAAGTTAGAGCTTGTAGAGTTAGGGCGTGTAGAGTTAGAAGCTTGGATCAACATGAGATCTGATTATTTTTTGACAGTGCGAGCCATGTGGTGTCTTGGCAGCACTCTTTACATGATAATGTTTTTGGTGGGATTTCACTTCTTTTTGTACATTGCTTGTGACAATATTTTCGTTTCAATTCGAAACAACGCCATATACCTAGTTTTTGAAGTGAAAACTGAAGTCTCATACAAACTGCCATCCCCTAGTAGGTAGTGCCCTTGCGCTTCGCTTCCTTTGGCTTGTAGTTCATCACAGTGGTCTACAACATATCGCACGATAGCAGTCCTGAATTGCGACGTGACCTCAACGTCTATTTCTTCATACATTAAGTATGTCAAGGAATAGAAGAGGCAGGAACTATCTCCCTTTTAAATCAGTTGGAAAATCGACTATGTTCAAACAATCTACGAAACTTAATAAAATGAAACTTTTTGCCTATATAAATCTCTAAGAATGAAACCATAGCTCGTTTCAATTAGAGACAACGCCATCTAGTTTTTGAAGTGAAAACTTATTTGGACTGCCTCTGTATTTTTGTTGTTTATTAGTATTAGAAAGGGTTGTATTATTATTTTATTACATTATTTTTTGGATTCCGTACCTCAAAAGGTAAAAAAAGAAACACTAAGATCACTCTCTTGTCCGTCTGTCAGTGCGTCACCACCGATTTTCTCAGGAACGGGCGAACGGGTGGACCTGGCAAGTTGAAATTTATACCAAATACTGAGGTCTATAGTCCCTATTAGGTGTATAAAAATCCGGTCAAATGCGAGTCGGACTCGCGCACCGAGTGTTCCGAACAAACTTGTAAATAGTTCGTTCATCACGGTAATGGAGTCTTGAGGATTTATTTCAATTTTTTTTCGATTAAGTTTTCAATTACCTTATTGGAGATAGGTGCCAATTAAGCTAGACCTCAAAATTGTATGAGCTCCGATACAACTCAGAGGTCTATCTTAATTGGTGGTACTATGTATGTATGGGGACCCCCTTTAATTTTAAACTTTTTACTTTTTGGAATTTTCCCTTTATTTGTGCTGTAAGACCTTGCTTTTTGCCAAATTTCGTGATTCTAGGACAACGGGAACCACCATATAGGTTTTCGACCCAAAACCTATAGGGTACTTCCGGTTGACCTAGATTTATCAATTTTGGTTTAAAGCAAGGTCTTACAGCACAAGTAAAGGGAAAATTCCGAAAAATAAAAAATTTTGAATATTAAGTTAAATTTTGGTACTTACAAATTTTCGCGAAAATCAAAATTTGCCCATATCTTTTTCTCGTGTTGACTCAAGACCTTGATTTTTATACACCTAATAGGGACTATTAGATTTCAGTATAAATTTCAACTTGCTATGTCCACCCGTTCCTGGGATAAAACCGTCGAAAACCTATAGGGTAGTTCCCGTCGACCTAGAATCACAAAATTTAGCAAAAGGCAAGGTTTTACAGCACAAACTAAGGAAAAAATTTAAAAAATAAAAAAAGTTGAAAATTAAAGGGTGTCCCCATACATACATAGTTGACGCATTCCCTATTTAAGGGGTTCGGGGATAAAAGTTTCAAGTTTTAAAATTTTTTTGTTGTTTGTGTACTAATATTAGCCTAAATACCAAATTTCAGCTTTCTAGAACTTCAGGAAGTACCATTTATGAATTTTGATGATCATCAGTCAGTGACGAAATCGGGGGTTTTTAGATATCAATAAAATCTAAAGTATAACAGCTACGCAAATGAAACTTTATATGTTTAATAAATTTGCTATAGGCATCATATCCTGAGAATTTTGTTTATCTGGTATAATCCAAAGCGAAGTTATGAGGGTTCAAAAATACGACGAAGCGCTTCGAGAAAAGGTAGGTAGTGCCCCTGCGTTTTCGCTTCGCTGGCTTGTCTTGGCGGGGCACTGCCGTGCCCCCAGATTTACCAAGGTATATTTTTGTAGTAGGTATATATTTCAACGGGATCGTACGTTACTTCCTCGATTTCTTTTTCCCCCATCCTGTATTCGTTTTTTTAAGCTATTGTATAGCTTTTATCGCGGGCTTTGATGGCGACCGAATCAAAAATTTTTGTAACGAAATAACCTGACACCGTAACCATGACATTCAAGTCCGCCGACAACGCGGTTGCAAAAAAAAAAATCTAAAGACAACACACTTTTTTTAATATTATTATTCAGCTATTATTCGGCGGCGGGACTCCCTCGTCGCTATGCAATAGCTTTACCGCGGCAGTCCCCGAGTGCCACAGTTAATTTTTTTTTCTAGTTTTGGGTATATTTGCATTGAGTACCTACTTACCTACTGTTGATAACTAAAATGCTTATGATAAAAAAATTATGAATGTAGTTATAAGTTAATTGAAGGTTATTGTATTATTAACAAAAATACGTAATTAAATTTTTTGTGAATATCGTTCGTACTTTTTTAGGGTTCCGTATCCCAAAAAGGAAATCTGTCTGTCTTCTGGCAAAACCCTTTTTCTCTGGAACGGTATCTCGTGAAAACTACTTCCCGTTGACTTAGAAATCATGAATTTGGCAAGAAAACATTGTGTCTTACAGCACAAGTAATGGACAAAAATCCGAAAATGGTAAATTTCTATTTACACAAAAAAATATGGGTTATAGACTTATTTGTCGTTGTCAAACTGACCGCGACCTAGGTATGTCAATGTATGAGGACAACAATTTTTCAACGGCATAGTTAATTTGTCCCTTAATCCAGTTCATCTTTTCATTAGAGCAATTTTCGGTGTTTCATACGCGGAAAAAGTGAGAAAAGCGAGAAAAGCGGGAAAAATCTTCGAGGCTCGATTCCCGTAAGGAGCGAATTATTTATTTGTACGGAACTCTCAATGCGCGAGTAATACTAGCACTTGGCCGGTTTATACTCGTACTATAATATTTGAATTTGAAAATCATTTTTATTTATTTGAAACTGTAACTAGTGAATATAAATGATAAAGAATTATTTTACGTACCTAATTGTGGATTGTAATTATTAATCTACACTAGCAATTCCTAACTTTAAAATAATTTTACAGTACCTATCTATTTAAACAAACTCTGTGGAAAAGATAATGGGTTAAAAGTAGTACGCACGATACCACTTGAACAGCATTGTTAAAATATATTTATGTATTAAGATTTTACAGCCTTTTATGAATTTGGGGAAGATTGGCACCATTCGTACACGGGGAAGCTTCGTACAGTCACTACTACGGCTTGTTAGAACGGCGTATTTATTATGGCTTTGCGTGTGTGAGTAGGTTTGAGCGGCCGGCAGTTGTCAATGAAGTTAGCCGCCAGTGCGGCCATTGCGAGCAACACGAGAGGACGTAATGTGTTTTTACACGCTCAAAGTAAATATTTTGTCAATGTTTTTCGGTGTTTTGTGCTTATGTGAAGTGACAAATTTCACAGGATTATTACTTATTGGTAAGTAACTACAATCACGATAACAATAATGTATATTTTTTGTGGATTTTTACAAATGTTTAATGTGTGGATAAAGGTCTTTCTTTCATGACCTTCAGGGCAGGTTCGTACACCTACTCAGTGGGCACATTCGTACGCGTATGAATGTGCCCCCTTTATGTACGAATGTACCCACATTAATATTAGTTTTTTATTTGTATTAATAGTTTTTTTTATTTCAGAATATACTTAACAATGGTACGGAATTACAAGAAAAAGGAGACTAGGTCTAAGTTAGTAGATGAAGAAAATATATCTTTGGCTATAAAAGATGTTTTGGAAGGAAAATTGTCCTACAGAAAGGCAGGGGATAAATATAATGTTAAGGCCTCAACTTTGAAGAGTAGAGTAAAGAAAATAAAAGATAAACATGATTAAAGAAAATAGAACAAGAAAGAAAAGCAGAGGCAAGAATGATGAAACGCATTTTAAAAATGGCCGCACAATCTAAGCCGAAAAAGGCAAAAAAGAAAGAAGAAAGCAGTGATTCGGAATCGGAAAATCTTGAAATTAGTTTGCAGGAAAGTTCGACATCAGAAGTAAATAGTTGTGATGACAACGAAGATGAATATTTCGATGATACCGTGAGGCCCGAAAATATTAAGGACAATTGTTTCGTGTTAGTCAAATTTGCCAAAAAAAAAATCGATAGTTTATTACGTAGCTAAAGTTATAAGCCATTATTCGCAAACGGAATTTGAGGTCTCGTATTTAAGAAAAAAAAGTGGAAAATCTTGCTCGTTTGTGCTTCCTAATATTGAGAATACACATAGCGTTGACATTTCTGATGTCACATTGATTCTGCCTAGCCCGAAATCTCTAGGAGCTACTACGGCTAGGACATCTAAATTATTCACATTTTCCATTGATTTCACACAATATAATGTGCAATAATTAGTTACTAAGACTTTGTTAATCTTGTACATGTGTCTGACACACCAAATAACTATAATGTTGATCTCTTAATGACTGATTTGTATTTCTAAGGAGTGTAGTCTGCACAATGTTGTGTATTTTTTCCTAATTGATATAATTTTCCTAAGAAGATATTATGTTTTGTTTGATAAAAAGTTTGTCATTTAGTATATATTACATCGTTATTATTTTTAATGCCAATTAATATGATTCTTTACAATTATTTCGCTGTTTTATTTGAGCTGTACCTACCAAGGTACCGTACGAATGTTCCCCTACCTTTGTACGAATGTACCCCTATATGGGGGTAGATTCATACGTAAGACAGCTTTTACTAAAATACGATTCATACATTTATATTAAAAGATAATGACTCCATACTGTTTGATTAACTAGCTGAATGTGTGGATCAGATTATAAAAATTGATTAAGTAATATATCTCTAATATCAGAATTTTTAGAAATAAAAATCTAAAAAGTGTACGAATGGTGCCAATCTTCCCTATGTTATTTTAACTCAATAATTGAGTTTATAACGAACAGACAGTTTGTATTTGATTATCATATTTAAAACCACCAGCTAACCGCAAAACCGCTATATTAGTTTAATGACTTGTTTTGATAGTGAACAAATCCAGTAAAATACTGTCAGATTAAAGCAAACAATTTTGAATCAAAATAAAAGCTTAATTTTTTACCTTTATTTCGAAAGTTTTAACATTGCTGTAATTTATATTTCCTTTTTGTATTTTTAACAAAAAAAGCATTTCGAGCGAATGAAACTGTAGACACACTTATAAGTCTTCCAATTTTTACACTTCTTCCAAGTAAACTGAACACATTTTAAATAATTATTCGAGTTACTTTTTCAGCTTATTATAAATAAAAAAATTATACCATAGCATTTTTTAGAAAACTGGCTGAAAATCTGTCGACAAGTATTTACTTACTGGCATGTTCCAGTGGTTACAATTGAAAGCCAGTATTCTTTTAAGCTAAGTGTTCTTATAACCTTAAGATAAATCACAATTTATATTCCCTTAACCTTAGTGAATTGTGGAACAAGATATAACAAAAAAACCGGTCAAGTGCGAGTCGGACTCGCGCACCGAGGGTTCCGTAATGGAGTCTCAAGGATTTTTTTCAATTTTTTTTCGATAACGTTTTCGATTTCCTTATTTGAGGTAGTTGCCAACTCACATTTTACCACTTTGGAAGTGTCTCTCGCGCAAACTATTAAGTTTAGAAAAAAAAATATACTCAGTAACCTCAATGTCATTTTTGAAGAACTATCCATAGATAGCCCACACGTATGAGTTTGTTGCAAAAAAAAAAAATGATTTTCAGTTCTATGTATGGGGAAGCCCCAAAATTTTTTGTTTTTTTTTCTATTTTTGTGTGAAAATCTTAATGCGGTTCACAGAATACATCTATTTACCAAGTTTCAACAGTATAGTTCTTATAGTTTCGGAAATAAGTGGCTGTGACATTCGGACGGACAGACAGACAGATATGACGAATCTATAAGGGTTCAGTTTTTTGCCATTTGGCTACGGAACCCTAAAAATGGAAAGTTATAGATTCCAATTTAAATAAAATAAGTAAAGCGGGTAGTTAAAAATATAATAAAAATGATAACATCTAAAAAGACTTTTTGTTCGTAAAGTAAAAGAGGGCCAGTAATTTACAGAGGTCATATTATCAATCGTTGATCCGGAAATCCATTACCCGCCGTACGATGAAATAATTTTAATTTCCCCATCGCTTTATCTTTTCGAGACACTGCACTGGAAATTTAAAATTGTATAAGTTATTGTGAATTCTTGTAATATGGAAATACTTTATTAAGATATAAATAAATAAACAATAATGAGAATAATCAATCGTTCTACTAATATTATAAATGCGAAAGTTTGTTTGTTGAATCTATTTCAGGTTAAATAATTATCGGATGTTATTTTTAGAAATCATTAATGAACGAATTTGGCTAAAAATGAATAAATTTTTTTTTAAGTAAATAAATTAAAAAATATGTAATTGTAGGTATATAAAATATTTTCTATGATAAGGGCAATAAGCCACGATTGAGTAACGATTCACAAGTAGGATTGCGTTTTTATAAATCAATGACCGAATATCTAAAAAAAAACGCGTATCACCTACGCGTAAAGGTAGGATATTAAAATATGTGTAATATTCTTATCATGTTTATCAATTTATCTGCTTTATGAAACTTTAATTAAAATTAGTGAAACTGGATAATCGGGTTTATTTAATTAAATAGCCAACCAAAACAATGTTCGTTGATCAGTGAAGTACCTGCGTAAGCTTTGAGGTTATAAATGGATAATAGTAAAAAAATATCACGCCTCATTTACCTTTTGATGATTATACTATGATTAAAAATTATAATTAAAAAGGTGTAGATTGGTTATAAGCGTCCGAAAGCCCAAAAAGTGGCTAATTAGCCTACTTTGACTAGTGTCGCATTCGCGTCGCTGGTATCAACAACAAAAAATGCCATCGTGTGTAGATATCGTGATGTAGTGTGGATATTGCAATATTATTTTATACAGTGCCATTTCTCAGTAACCTATCCACAACTGTATTCTTATAATATATTTGTTTAGTATAGATCATATCTTATCGTTTGTTTTCTTTTCTCAATAAGTTACATTTTTTTTTTCAACTGTAAATTAAAACGTTTAAAATGTATTAAATCTCCACCTCACATTAGCTGAATTGAACGAAAATATTCGGAGTTTCGAAATCCCACACGATGCCATTAATCGTTTTGATGTCACAGTATGGGACATTTAGTGTGACCCTTTTTATGCGCCAACCTTTCCCGATTTACGTCCCTAATCACTGAATGCCGAATACCGAAAGTCAAATCTGGGACATTAACCGATTCACTGCATTTAAATGGTAAATACCGATTGATTGTTTTTTGATGGTCTTTTGTTTTGTTAAACTAATAGATAACAACATCTCAACATATTCCTTAGTATAAACGAGGCTATTATATTGAGCTTCCCAACCTGCAGTGGACTATTTGAGCCATTTCGGGGAGATTTAATACTATTCCAATATCCATGTGCAGAGAAAAGCACAATACGGCTTGAACGTTTACTGTTCAATGATATTCTATTAAAATAACTCTGCAGTTTGGCTTCAAGTAAACAATTCTGCAAAATTTTTAGTATTAAAAATTCAGAGATTTATTTTAGAAAAAGTAGATCCATTGCCATAGAATTCTGCGGCGTCGACAATTTTCCCACTTTTGTTTGTGTAAGCCTGACCCAATTTAAACCGATTTGAAAGGCCAATTCGACCTGTATTTCTTCTGATTGTATTTGACTACCTCTGGTCATAAAGCTGATTCAGCTATTACCAGTATTGGTAATTTGGTAAAAGCCTTTTCACGTGTTTGAGTATAAAGTACGAAATCTTTATTATCTTTAAAAGTAACGCAAAATTCTTTCTAACCTATTATTTATTGCATGTTAAAAATGAGTTTATGACTGACAGGTCAACTCCAAGGATCCGGATACAGTGAGCAAGAACCGGAATTTCTGTCTCCCCTCGAGAACCTGACTATAGCTAAGGGCCGGGATGTCGACTTCACGTGCACTGTCAACCAACTAGGCAGCTATAGGGTACGTATGACTTTGATAAATTATCACTCTACAATATTACATAATATCCATCCATACTAATATTATAAATGCGAAAGTGTGTCTGTCTGTCTGTCTGTTACCTCTTCACGCTTAAACCGCTGAAAGAGATAGATGGAACCTTGTAGAAGGTATAGGATACTTTTTAACCCGGGAAAAGATATGATCCCTCGGGAACGCGGGTGAAACCGCGGAGGACAGCTAGTAATAATTGTAAAGCAAATAAAAATAAGTGAGTGGCCGGTCGTCGTGGTTAGCAAGCTCCACTAAATCTGTTACGATATAAGTCGTTGTCGATAAAGGTTGTAACAAACATTCGTGTGCATGAACATGTCTGTTTGCCCCGAGACTGGGTGTAATCCTACTAATAGTATAAATGCGAAAGTTTGTGTGTGTATGTTTGTTACCACTCAGCTCTGTGACGGCTTAATGGATTTGGTTGAATATGAAATGAAATAGAATAAAATCACATAATATCTAGGTATAAAACACAAGATAATTTTATCCTTGGATATGCAGAATGTTCCAGGTCATTTTATTTATTTATTACTACTTGGCTTGTTTGACACAATGTCAAATTAAATCAGTCACATATTCACTTCACTATATTTTTTATGAAAATAATATTAAAAGAGCATAAGAGTTAAATTAAGTCGGTTAAATATAGCTCCATAAAAAAGGCAAACGGAACAACATATCTTTTGACCACGAAGTCGATTAGATCCATGTTGCAAGATGTATCCCTTGTGGCTACTTGATTCATTTAATTAAATAAAATGCTCGAGAGCTCGGATGCGATCCAATATCCCCAGTTAAGTACCTTAGTTGGATTGGAAAACATCAGTTGATTATGTTAACATCCAGCTTTTTGGGAAATTCGATCTAGTTTATCCAATGGTCTTGAGTGTATCAAACCATAAATTGTACGCGATCTATATGGGAGATATGTAACACGTGATTAAATGTAGGAATATTATTTTGTGGATTCATAGGTCAGTGGTAGACTGCGTAATATTTTATTTTGTTTTCAATGAATACTTTTCACAGTAACTTCTTTTTCAGGTGGCCTGGATAAAATCTGATACAAAGACTATCTTGGCGATCCACACACACATGGTGACACTGAACCCTCGACTGGCGGTGACACACAATGGTCACAACACATGGAAGCTGTACATCAGCAATGTGGAGCCGAAGGACTCTGGCACTTACATGTGTCAGATTAATACCGACCCTATGATGAGTCAGGTTAGTTCTTTGCTGTTGCGTGTTTTAAATAAATATGTACCTTGCTACAAATTGCTATTGTCATTGGCAGTGGGGAGACTAAAATTATGGCGATAAGGTGGATTTTAGCTTGGGCAATAACTTGATAAGACCAAGCAATACAAAAATAAAATGCGAAAAGGATGTCACTGGTTGAGGCCTCTTTAATCCCAATGTAATTGAAAACAAGCATATTATATCGCATATAGAAATAGAAGTTACAAGGTTAGCGATTTCCTTTTAAATGAAATAGTCTACATATTAAATTTCCCAGAAAATAACCCCTCAAATCAAATACAATAAATAAAACATTTAACAGGTGTTTGTAGTACGATACACGAATACTCATTCGAACTATCGGCGTTAATGAACAATTACACAGTCCAATATGCCCTTATCATTTCAGTTAATTATTTACACAACAGTGCAGTTTAATTAGAACATCAATTGCTTATCCAATGATGGACCGTAATTACAATCGGTTGCAACGTCCGGAAGTGACGGCCAGTATTAAAATTTATGCAATCGATCCGTATCGCCAGCTTGCATCCGAAATCTGCAGCCAATGTCACGTGGGAACGTTCTAAAAATTTTCAACGTATTCCTCGTATTCTTTATTTTGTACAATTTGAAGGGTATCGTGTACACTTATGTGTATGTCGTTACTTTGAGGTATGAGTAGCACTTTTGTTAAGAGTTGAATCTTTTCATCAATCATCGTTATTTTAGTATTGTTATTTTTGTTTTCTTGAACTCATAGGTACGTGCCAAATATGGTAATTGTTGTACACATCTGTCATTGGTGTACATTTCAGAAAAGTGTATTTATAATCTGTAGACAGTTTAGAAAATAAAAGAAGCAAGCTGTCTGTTCCTTTTACTACGTCCTTTGTAACTCTACATACATATATTCATAACAATGTGTTTATTATGTGTTTTTTTATATTCTGGATAAGCTTGTGTTTTGACTACAATCTCACCATGGTAAGTGATGATGTGGCCAAAGGTGGTAAGCACACAAAGCCTAGATAGGAACTAGCTCTCAAGTGCAAATGTCGGAACACACCGATAGGTGTTTGGCGACAGATTTTCAACTTGAGGGTGGTAGCCAGCCAGTCAGGTACTACAAAGTACCCTACCACCGTGCTATGGTTTCCTCACGATGTTTTCCTTCACCGAAAGCTCAAGCTCATTGTAGGATTCGAACCTACGACCTTCGCCGCGGTATCCGAGGTCACTTACCACTGAGATATCGTCGCCTTAAAGTTAAAAGTAATAACTTAGTTTTAAACTGTTTTGGTATATTCATATATTTCTTTCTTCTTTCTTTCTTTTCTGTTCTTATAAAATTCCTATTCACGAACTCTAACAATTCATATTTTATAACTATTGCACAATTGTTTATGAAATCCATAACGAATTTAGTTACAGTAGTTATACTTGAGCCAGTTGGCGTGGGTAGTAAGATACACTACCTGTCACACCACGGGTCATTAGTTCCCTCCTAGGAGAAACATTTGTATACATAATACGTTTGTTTGTCCCGAGTCTGGAAGTGGCTAATTATTATCTATATACGCATATATTTTAAAAGTAGTATATTATAGAGCTATAAAGCTCTGCTTTGTTTGGGATTAGATTGCCGAGTGCGATGAATTCGAATCACTATCGAAACGATTACAATAGGTTTTATTTAATGTTATTCTTGCCTTTGTTTTTTGTTTTATCTAAATAAACGGTAAAAAATTGAGTTAAACTTTTATTATTAAAAAGTTTGTGCTCTTATTAAATAAATAGACCATCATGTGTGTTCTAAATTTAAAAAGAAATTTTATTATAGAAATTTAATTCAATTTCAATTCCACACAATTCACATATCTATTTAAGCACTAATGTGTAACGTTACTAGAAAAGTTAGAAAACAGGAAGTTGTTGCATAAACGAAATACTAAGCGGTGTAATCTCATCAACAACATGTCAACGCGAAGGGAAAATTGTTCTGAGGGAGGCGTCATTCCTGACGTGCCAGTCAGCTACCGTGTAACTTTGATACATTAATATTCCTGGAAAGCCGCGGCCCGCAGCCTACCTGGGCTCACACATACGTTACACACTCGCTGAGGCCTTTACTCTCCATTATGTGCATACACTATCTATCAGCTTAAAATCATAATGTTGTACTTGCAAACGGAATCGTTGATACGGGCACTTTCACAATATTAAAAACCCACATCAAATAATCTTTTAACGAAGATAAACTTAACATAATTGATTGCTGAAATAATGTAACTCAAAATATACGTTTCACAAAAAAGAAACGGATGGATTTTACTTGTTACGAATAAACCCCACTATAAAAGGATTCGAGAAACGTATACGGTTAAAAAATCATTCCGGATCGGTATCTATCTAATGTTAGCTTAGGAGACTTCGCTTCCGCTCTCCACAGAAATACATTGTTTGGTAAATAACGTTTCGTGAAATTTATTTTAAGTGTACATTACATTTCGTATACATTTCACTTTTTGATGCGGCAAAGCGGTTTTAAGTTAACTATCTACTAAGGAGTGAGCTACATAGGTTCTCTAGAATTTACTTTGTGGTACTTAAAAAGTAAGGTCATTAAGGTTATAACTCCTCAACAATACAGCAGTGATTACAAGTTGCAAATACAAACTCTGTGCTCTGTAGCATAGTCCATTGATTTTACAATGTCTCTTAACTTTATAGTTGGTAACTCGACTAGCGCTGGGGGTGACACTGACGCTTATTAAGTTATTTACCTTTGCGGTGTGCTGTACAGTGGCATAATGTCGCTTTAGAGATGGGACGGTGGAATTTTGTCAAGTCGTGCGCGGAATGCACGCGTTTGCCAAATGCGGCGCCGGCGGAATGTCACCGCCACATCTCCATGCAACACAGACAACTTTCCAAATGTTCTCGCGAGCTGTGTTTATGTTCCATGCTCGCTTCAAATGTTCTGCGGGCATATCTTGTATAGTTCCAGTGTTATTGTAACAACGTTGTAACGACACGATTATGAAACAAGCATTGTTTTAAAATTGTCATCAATAAATTATAATGCTATATTTTTGTTTTCTATTTATTTTACTCTTAGCATTGTAACAACAATAAATATAAACCTACTATACAATATTATTTTGGTCATAGTTGGTTACTGGTACAATTACATGCAATGGTAGGTAATACTGTAATTTAAGTTTTTATTAACGTTTTGTGTTTACAATGTTGTACCTATGTATAATGTTCTAATTACAACTGGTCGGTATTAATACGCAAACAATGCGACGTAGAAATTTTAAGTTTTTCGCCTCCAGAGTTACCCGTTTGTATATTAAAAAACTTCTCAAGTCCTGTACATTTTTTTGAGTTAAATTTAATTAGACATGTTACAGAACTTCCGTCTTCCGTCAACAAAGGACTCAAAATCCCATTTAACTAACTTGAGAGTATCTAAATATTTGCAGACGCACATAAAGTTTGGAAAAACTCTTCCATTTTTAATCCTACTCAGGTGACAACTCTTGCTGCTTCCGAAAAGTTTATGTAAACTCTAATAGCTACGTAATGTCGTACAAAGAGAGACTGCTCTCTTCGCTTCTCTTTGACCGTATTTGCTTAGGTTCGGTATTTCTACGGTACTGAGGCAAAAAGCCTCTCTCTATTTGTACTGGCAGGGATGTAACACCATTCAAGTGTTAAAGCAAATTTGTGCCAAGTACAAATGCATCTCATGGGAGTTGAGAGGTTTCATGGACTATTATGTTGTTCTAACGGTTTTATTTTTTTGAGATATGGCGTCGGATTCATTCATTATTTTAGTACAGTTTTCATACAGAATAAAATAAGATTTTGTGGCTATTTTATTTTATATAGTTTATATAGTAAATTTATATAGTATTATATATATATATATATATATTTTCCCGCTATTTTATATAGTAAGTTATAAAAGACTTGTCCGTAAAACTCATCTGAGGCTAACCTTAAAAAGTTCATTAGTAAAAGTTAAGTGTACCTAAAATTAGAGTCCTGTTTAAAATACTAATAATGGAATGAAATGAAGACGATGATAGCTCAGTGGTAGTGACATCGGATATCGTGGCAAAGGTTGTGGGTTCGAATCGACAGTATTCACTTACCATCAGAGGTGGTGATGGAAGACATCAGGTGACCCGTCTGCCTGATTATCACTTGTGTTATAAAAAATATTTTAAATATTTATTACTGAAAAAACATGTTAAAATAATTTTACCCTCTTAAATAAGAGTACGATACAGTAATATTGAATTTTGAAATGGTTTTCAATCCATAGAACTGAAATTGTATACAAAAACAGTAATTGTAACAGTCATCATTCATGGTGGTCGCTTTTGGGCAATCAAATAAATATTGACCTACTAATTGTTTTTGCGGCATTGATGCCGAGCCCTGTTGACAGAGGCGGTGATGGACGACCGGCCTTTTTGTAACCCTAACTCGTTCTCTCCCTGCCAAGATCATATTTCGATACATTCAAGTTTTCAAAGCAAAAATTTAATCACTTTTATACCCATAGAGATAATATTTTAAGCTTTTGAATTCTCCAAAGTTCAGGGCAAACTCATTCACGATTTAAATTCGTTTCAGTAGCGAATACTTTGCATAACTTAAACAAAGGCAATCTTATAATTGCAAATCAATACGGCAACTGTTCGTAAGTCTATCAAGTTGTATTATTTAAGTATTTAACGCTTTGGAAAGGTATTGAATATGGAAAAGATGTTAAGTGTTTAGAGACATATTTATGCATACAAATCGTGTATTATTATACCTAAACAGGGTATGAATAAGCCTTCAGCCGGCTGTTAGCGCCGAAGGGTATTTTCAATATGGGTAATTTCGTTTAGAGCACAAATATTTTAGCAGCTTTATTGCATGCTCAAGGATTAAAGTATTACTATTATTACTCTGTATGAACGTTGAAAAACGAGTGAACAGCTTCCAGTTATATATGAAAACTCCTGGTATTTTATCTTAATTACTTAGAAATCTTTGTGCGACAAAATCCCTACCCTTATGTTGTCCATCGTCGCGTAACTTTATGAGCGGATTACTTTTATGACCGGGATTAAAGACCCGTTTGTAAAATGTTTACAGCACTGAGCTCGTGGCCCGTTCCTTCTTTGAACACATCTATTTTAGACCACGATTTTAGAAATATTTCCAATAATTGCATCGCAACCCTATAATTTATTAAATGTTTTACGAAGCGCATCCGATGATTAAACATTAATGAAATTCGAAAAGTACAAGAATCCTCACAATCCAAAAGTTTATAATAAATCGTTCAGCTACCTCATGGTTTAATATTTAAGGAATTTTCATAACGAACGCTTTGCGATGTAACAGGTATCCCTATACCTATTTTTAGGTATTTGCGAAGGTCAGCGGATGAGTTGTGCTAAATTCAGAAAGTAAATTAAAAGCGTGTTCGAATTAAAAGTATCTACTGCGAAACCCTATGTTCTGTATGGTAATTAGCCGGTTTGTTATTTATTATAATCATTGGGAGCTCATAAATGTGCATAGAAATGCGAATAAAAAAAGACTTTCGAATCAACTGCATGAATTTAGTAATTTTTCACAAAATATATAAGACAGGTAGATTTTCCATATATTATAAATATAAAAACGACAAAAGACAGTTGTTATCCTAATTTACAAGTACTTGTAAATATTTAGTTGACAGTTTATTATTTTAATTATTGACTAACGAGTCGTTCAGAACTTCAATAGATACCTATGCCGGACTACACCGGTCAAGTCAATTTGTAAGTTATTTATGTAGATAGATATCTTTTGCCAATTTTATTTTATTTATTATACCAGACACTCTTTGGTTTTGCGTCTATTTCTTATTGTAATATTATATTAGGCAGAATTCCCGGCATGGTAATGAGTTATTCGAAATGGAACGTTAATTCGTCCATATTTTGCTTACCTAATACAGCGTCCACTTATATTATCTGGTATTTGATATTATAGATAATAACCCCAATTTAATTTTTACAATCAAATTAAATTTTTGTTTATGTATTCATGTTAACACATAGACATATGTAATTAGGTACGTACACAAATGGAGCTGTTATAGGTTGGTAGGTGAAAGACAGGACAACAGCGGAGAACCCTCCAACGCTGCTAAGAAGCTTCATTCTTGGCACCATAAACACATTCTTCGACACATAGTTGCCTCGTGATGTCGCAACTAAGGCCCGTCGTAACAAACACTTAGTACGCCGCCCAAGGAATTTGTGAGACTGCTCGGAGGAATCCACCTTCCGGCTGTAAAGTGAACCCCCGAGGCCCACCGCGTCTGTTACATAATTATTTCACCTTCATTTAATAATACAAAGCCGAAGCTTTAGCACGACCGTCTAAAATCCAAGCGCTTCCTAAATATTGTGGCGTGGCTTAGCTTCCTATACCGGATTTACGGTGCTTAGAGGATTAACTATAAGCTTATAGGAATATTATCCTATCTAATATTTTGTTAGAACACGAAATAGTTAAGCTTAGAACCGTTACGTGGTACTAGCTAGACCTCGCCATGGCCTTTTGTATATAGTCATGATTTAGAGGATTCGCAACATACGCGCTGTGTAAGTTAACCGAATAATGTGCCAAAGCTTGTTGGTAGTAAAATAAATAATACATAAAAGGAAGTAAGTGGGAAGCTAGAGAGTAGAATCAACAAGTGAATTATTTCTTAGCCGAAAAATCGGCAGCCGTTACTCAGCATTCTTTTGTTGTGTCGGGCTACAGGTGCTAGCTAAGTAAAGTATTTGCTTTTTCATAAGGGTTTACCACTTCACGTTTCAAGATGCTGAAAGCCGTCTCGAGAATACATCAATATTTATACTAAATTGAATTCTGCTAAGTCTTATTCAAGTTAGTGTTTCTACTTGGGTACCTAGTTGTTTTTATCATAATACATTTTAATAAGGTATATTCACATTGTTGTAGTATAACAAAGTAAACTAGGGTCAAGGGATGGGAAAATAGGCAATAAACAGACGGCTGCCGTCCATCATGGCGTCTGTCAGCCGGACAAGGCCGTAGTACCCAAATAATTGGTTGGACGCATCGTGTTCCCGTGAACTAATCACCACTGCCCGGAAAAACGGTCTCCATTACATGAACTATACCCACATGTTACCTACGTATGTGTTACCAAGGCTATGTTTTGTCGCACTGGTATCCCCTATCAACTGTTATTTATAACTTCACTAACCTATTTCCTAAATAATTAGGTCATTCATGTTTTTATTGGAGTTGTGAATTTAACGCTGACTTTCATGTATTGTAGCTATTCGGGATGGACATCGAAAGTATTTCTTTTATCTAGTCCATAAAAGGTTAACTTAGTTCGTGAAGTTTAGGGTGTGAAGTAAATACCAATAAAAACTTCCTCTCTTATAATCCGCTTACATTAAAAGTTTGTTTGGAAAAAGCATTTTAGATAAGCATTTGTGTGGCCATATTTCAGGTTTTTATGGATTCCATTAATGAGTAAGTACCTAGTTATAAAATGTAAATAAACTGTTTTCCTTCTAAGGCAACCTTATAAAGGTATATAAATGTATGTATATATTGTAATAGATTCTATAACAATCCGAAATATATTAGCCACAAACGGAAGAAACTATCTTTAATTTATTTTTTAACACGCTTTTATTATTATGTAAGTATAATGTAATGGAGGTTATAAAACTTGTGTATTTTTGTTTCCCCAAGCAATATGTTCTCGTGATAACTACTATGTTTGAAACTGGCTGATAAGTATAAGTTAACTAAACTTTTCCTAAATTTCCCTGTTCGCTTCTGGCTTCAAATGATTCACTTACCTGTTGATGTCAACTCGACTAAGCCGAGCGAGCCTTACAATCTATATCTAGCAGCAAAAAAATGAGAATGTTTTTTTTATTTTGTCATGGCATTTTCTAAAAAAAATGCTTTGTATGAATTTGTTCATTGAATATAAAATTACCTCCACAACAAAATAAACGTATTAGATGGAAGCTAGGGATGTTTTTAAACCAAAAATAAACAACCTCTAAATACTATGCGGAATTCGCGTACAAAATACGACAAAGTAATCTCTTGTATTGTGTTTATTCTGATTCTTCAACGGGATGCAGCTTTATTTAACAGCATTATTCACTGAAAATTGTATTACACATGCTTATATTTATTTATAATGTAAGGTCGCGCGTTTCCTGGATGTAAATCTCCGAGCCACTCGGCTTGCAGTATACGGCACGAATTTGCATAATTCATGTGACACAGAGCTGTCTATAAGAATTTACACTGCAACAGAAAACGTTTCGTTTTATTGCATAGTTTTGATAACTACGAAAGTATATTCATATTTGTAAAATGCTAGACGAAAATCATAATGGAGTACATATTAAAATATGTTTTTCATAATAATATTCCGTAACAGAAGGGAATGTCATGAAACAGAAATTACAAGTGTATATTTGCATGAGGAATGCTACTCATTCAGTGAATCATTCGTGCATCGCTTCAACTCGCGTCGCGTGGTATTTTGTCAAAGTCCGTTTGATGGCACGTATGCTTCGAATGTCGTACGGATCTTCAATACATTATACCTACAAGTAGTCACAAAATATACTCTATAGATAACGGCATAATGCAACACAAATATTTGTGCAACGTTATGGTTTGCAACTTGAAATATTGAACACAAATTCCTTGACGGGCCGGTTGGCGTGGTTGGTTAATATACTGCCTATCACGCCGCAGGTCGTGGGTTCGATTCCCATCCAGGACACACATTTGTGTGCATGAACATGTCTGTTTGTCCTGAGTCTGGGTGTAATTATCTATTTAAGTATGTATTTACAAAAAAAAAATAGTTTATGTAGTATATCAGTCATCTGGTTTGAATCATAGCCGTGTGTGAAAAATGTCCGAGGATATATTTATTTAACTTAGGCATCCACTAAGGAAGGCTTTTTCAAAATCCAACCCCTCGATCACGGATATCACGCATCACGAATAAAACCACGAGGTGAAAAGCTAGTCCAAATTAGCTTATTTATAGTGTGCTAAATAATTCGCAAACTACTTTCAACTCGTATGCTAATAATTGATTCAATATTTCTTAAAAACTAACATCGGCATAACAAAACTAAACTGGCATATTTGAATGTCCATTTTTGTTATACCTGAGCCCGACAACCGACGAATACCAGGAGCGTCCCGTCACTCCGTACGTCTCGGGAATTTTGTCAAAGTCGCCCCACCGCGTGCTCCGAAATGGGCACAATACGTCTTCATGCAACATTCACAAACCCCTGCCCCCACATTATTAGAATGAAGGACAACTGGCCTATATAAACCAACAAATTCTATCATGAAATGTAATTTGCTTAGTAAATTCAATTTTCATATGTTCCTTCAAACTAGGTTACTATCCATGTGTTGGATTAACAAAAAACGTTGGGTGTACTGATCTACTAAAAAATTCTAGTGCACGTTGCGCTGTCGTGTTAAAATAAAATTAATCCCCGTGAAAAACATGTGGCAAATTTTTACCGTACTCGTTACATAAGTTTTGGCAACGGTCAAAAATACAGTAATAAATTTCACTGTAGTATTCAAATACATTAGTAAAAAGCTATATTAAAAAATCGATTATAGTAAATTACCTAAGATTTATCTAAAACTAGTGTAAGAATCAATTTGCTTCCTCAAATGTAACAATAAACGCTATAGTTGTTGAATAGCGGGAGCGCGTTTCAATTACAGTTTTTTGCTTTGTCTGCTTCGCGGTACAACTATGTGAATATCATAACGTGCAAACAAATGCTTAGAATAGAATCACAGTTGAGTTACATGAGAATTTTCTTAATGTTTATAAGCCTTTATAGTACGCTAGCAAGCCGCGGCATTTAATCGACAATTTCCAATTTGTAGCGCAGCCATTGTAGCATTGTACGCGTAGGCTTTCGTAGCACTAGCCGTAGCTAGCGGCTACGGTGCCTACGGCTATTGTAAAGCCGTTCATTGTAGTTGGGCATCTACTTAACTATAATTTCAATAGTCTTGTTTTGTAATTAACTGTATTTTCAGTAGGTACAAAATGGGAAAATGTCAAATACTAAATTGAAAATCATATTATTCTTAGCACTTAGCGTTTTATTATGTAAGCTCAAGTTATTGCTTTAAGTACAATGTCGTTATTTAATTAAAATCTCGAGTGTGCTACTACAGTAATTGATTAATATTCACGCGACATATTAAGAACGAGTATAATAATTAACAGTTCAGTTTTAATTAAAAAATAACAGACTCATACGTATGAGATGTAGGTACCTATACAAACATTGAATACCATATTCTACTAATAATACTTGTAATATTATAAATGTGAAATTTTTTATGTTTGGATGTTTGTTAGTCAATCTCGCATAAATGGCTTAACGGATTTTGGTGAAACTTGGCACACTTAGATCATATCCTGTAATAAAACATCATAGTAGGGGAGGCAATGATGCTAAATTTGTAGTTACTCGAGCGTCTTTGGGATCTACTGGAATTTGAAGATTAGGTGGAATAAAGAAAAAAAGGTTATGTGATATTTTCCCCTTCAGCGGTGGGGGGAGCGTCTACAGGGTTTCTAAAATGTAAAAAAAAACAGTCACCAAGAAATACTCAAGCGCGTCAGATATTAATAGAGTAGTCGCGCCACGTCTGTCTGATAACGGAAAAATAATAACCTGCCGTTTTGCGTGGTGGGGGTGGCCGTACGAAGGGGTCGAAAATATTTAAAAAAAAAATTTACTCGAGCGCGTCATTGATAAGGGATGTTAAGTGAACCCTCTAGTAGCTCCTATTTTAAAGACTGACGATTTGGACGCGACCATCAGTCAGGGCCGATTTTTGAAAATGCAAAAAAAAATCGTGACCTTGATTTACTCGAGCGCATCAGATTTTTATACAGGCGGTTTTTCTTTATGGTCTTGTTGTACTGACCCATAATCTGACAATCATGTTGAGGAATTTCCGTAATCTGACGGTTTGAAAAAAAATTATATAAAAAATATCGAAATCTCGAAAATGGTTCAAGATATCGAAAAATTGTTTGCACAAAAGTTGTAGAAAATTTAATCTCCTACAATATTTATTATGAATCCATGTACCAAAAAACCCATAGGAAACGAGATATTTGCAATAAATGATTTTTTGACCTTCAAAAATCAGTAGTCGCGGGCACCCTAAGATAAGTAGCTTTTGAGACAAGTTTTAGGGTGTCAAAATAAAGGTTTATACAATTTAATAGCTATCTCTCATTCTGAGGTGAAACTCATAATATTCCTGGACTATAATACACTTAATAATGATTTTAGCTACTTCGGCTTGTGCAAATCGGCAGATTAAGATATTTCCGTGATTTGTGACTAATTTCCTTCAAAATAAAATAAAAAACTAATCGCGCTCGAGAATATCCAGGTGACGTTTTTTTTTGCAACTTTGCGAGTCTCCAATTTTCTTTCGTCAAGCCCAAATTGTCAGATTATTGAAATGTACACTATTTTGCATGTAACTAACTTACCTTACCTTAATCTGACGCGCTCGAGTATTTCAAACCATCGATTTTTTTTTACTAATCTGACGGGCTACCCTAGACGTTCGACACTATATAGAGGGCTCAGATTTGGTGAGAGTACTTCACAAGGTGCAAGGTTGCCCCCCTTATGTTAATCTGCCGCGCTCGAGTAAATCCCGAAATCCCTTATTCGCCTCCCCTACCATCAGATTCCGGAAAAAGATAAGATCCCTCGGGAACGTGAGTGAAACCGCAGGGGACAGCAGTTATAAATAATAATTTACTAGGCTCTCATTCCATGACATTGTGACCAAATATGTTTTGTCGTCTTGGGACTGACCGAAGGTCAGCGAACTTTATTCATGTGAGATTAATGATAAAATACGTACGATGACCAATGCCGATACCGGATATTATATGTCATATAATTTATTGGGTCTGTCTTGGCTCTGTATCGACTATCGACCAAATCTCAATGCCAATTTGTCAATGGTAGCAAAACATTATGTATAAAACAACTCAACGTTTCTAGCTGATTCCATTTTTATATGTATATCATGGCACATCACTTGGCTGGGACAAAAATTACTAGTTACTTATTCAAAAATATAAAATCTTTAATCAAAGTACCATAAGGTTAAAAATATTTTGATTAAAATACAATGCAATACAACTATTCTTTATTAATAATATTATAATCTTGAGTAATAAATAACACAAATATTTTCCTTGGACATGTAGTTCAAATCTTAACTAAAGATTTTTTATACAGAAATAAATATTTTAACGCGTTTTGGACACAAAATATTTTAATAAAGCGAAATATCGACCTTCATAAGTGCCCTTCTAGGGCCTAAACTGAATAAATGGTTTTGAATTTGATTTTATCGCTAAATTCAATGCTTTTGAAAATTCACCTACGATAATTTAAATACTTAGATTAAGGATCCATGGAGATTTTCCTAATAGTAATCATTTACCTCATCAGATCGGTCATCTGTCGGTGGTGATACCACCAGACATCGCTGACGGCGACGGTTCACAAGCCAGCGCTCCTGAAGGTGGATCCGTGGAGCTCAGGTGCACAGCCACTGGGGTGCCACCTCCAAACATATTTTGGAAACGAACTGGTGGAAGGAACATTATCTTCAGGGATGATAATGGAAAAGAACTTAAAGGTCTATAACATAGATTAATAAAACGTCGCGCTGCTCCTTCGTAGATGGAGCGCTCCCTTTCCGTGCCAGCTCCGAAAATGCGGCAACTCAATATTTTAGTGTGTAGGTATTTGCAAGGATGCTGGTAAAAAATTGTGTCGCGACAACTGAATGGTGTCATTTCTTGCAACGAGACTGTGCTCGGTTTGGCTAGGGTACGCTTCGGGTTCGATTTAGGCGTAGTATTTGTTGCCGCATTTTTCAAGTACGACGATGGTATCTAAAGGAGCGGCGTGACGTTTTATAAATCTATGGTCTATAACTTATTTTTTTCTTGAAATGAAACACTTTCGTATTAAGTGTTGTTGCTTAATGAAAATATATATTGTTCTCTGGATTTTGCTCAATTATATGCAATGTGTATCCAGCTCAATGATAATCTAGATTAAATGATTTATCCTTTGAATTATAATATAAATTAAGTATGTGTAATTATCGAATTAATTAAATTGGGCAAGTTCTAGTTCACTTTGTAGTTATAATTACAGCAAGATATATTCATGCCATTAACTCGTTAACAAGCGTTCACTAATTTGAATATTACAAGCATTTATTGGTTCTGCAATGACAAATGAGCTTGGATAACGTCCGCTGCGTTGAGCGAACGGATTTACATGGCTTTTGTGAAAGTATCCATAAATCAACAAATCCCTCATTTGGCTATTTATGTTAATTAAACATGTAAATTTTTTAAAAGATGACTCGCTCTTGTTGGCAGACTTCATATAGGCACATAGAGTACATAGATATAAATTAAAATGTTCTATTCTAGGTTTAAATAGTCAATGCAGCAGATGCGCTCCCGCTTCTAAATTAAATCCGATAACTAAAGCTCGTTTATGCGTATAAAAAACAGGACATAAAACGTCAATTTTCCGTTGAATTTTATTCGTATCGGCGAGATCCGACTAAGTGGTAAAAAAGAAACAAGACTAATTTTGCATTCAAAGCCCGCCCAGAGCGGGAGCAGGTGCTTGTGCGGTTAAAACATTGGAGTTTTATAGGATTTATTAAGTATAGCCCTAAGATATTGGAAAGAAAAATCCAATTCAATATAAATACATCGTCGCAAGCGAATGATTTCTAAATAATGATCGAACGGGGTGAATATATCCAAATAAATAGGCCGTTTATTCACCTTTTTACGAATAAATAAAACATTTTACATTGTTCGATCAGGGAGGTAGGGAGCGAGTTCGTAACATTTTTGATTATGTTGAGCAGAAGTATTAATATTTCGTTTATCCATACTGTCACTCAATATTTCATAATTTAGTAAACTCAATTGTTCTACTCCATTCATTTGAAAAGACAATTGAATGGCAAGATTTTAATTAATATTTAGCATTGTGAATTTTCATACTTCACAGAGTAAATGTCATCCAAGATCATGGCCGAAATTCATTTCCGTAGAAAAAACGTGTTAAAAGAACTCAATTACAGCTCAAACAGTATTGTAGCAATTCGGGTTTCGCCCAGGAAATTAAGTGAACGGCTTAGTGAAAACCGACCTAACAAAAGGTTGTAATGGTTGTTATCTCTTATAGTTATAATGACATACCCTTTATAGCTTAGCCAAAACTCTAGGTGAAAAGACACGAGAGTTTAAAGCAATTATAGGACTAGTTATTCCAACACACACTGTTGTCCTTTTAATGGTATGTAATCCCATTCCCTAATTTATACCTTAATATAAATGTATTAGGCACAAAATTGCTAGTCCCCGTTGGCCTATTTAAAACCTTTTCCACGCGCTGTTTTACGAATTTGACCCGTTTTATTTAAGCCATTAAGCGTAAACAAAAGACTGGCGGCCCTCAGTAAACGGAGGCGGAGGGAGGTTGTAATAGTTAACAGAGCGGTGCCGCCGACTCTGCCTTTGTATTAATTGGACATGTTATACACGCTTCACTTAATATGTAAGAATTGCCTCTGAAGGAAGAAATCGCATTTTCCTTTTTCTTTTCTTCTTACAACAGAGAAAGCAAATGATATTCGGGCTATTGGTAGTAGCATTTCATGGAAGTTGTATTTCATAGAAATGCGTTCTTTGCTTGTCGCATAGTAAAGTAGGTAATCATAGAATTTAAAATTTATCATTAAGAATACTGCAATCTTGGAGATTTATTAGTGTAACGTAATTGTTTGTCATGTAATGATGGTACATAATAGAGTACCTATATGATTACTTAATTACTTATCTTCCGTCGTGGCGTGGCGCGCGGATGGAGTGCGACGGGCGGCGAAGGCTGCAGCCAACTTAATTAACTCACTTATAATAAAACATAGTGAACGGATCATTAAATAAGCACAACAAAGTATATAACTTTGACTTATTAGAATTAAAGTCTGGGCGATTGGCGCTCATTGCTAACGATACTGAAAGGCAATAACGACGACTGCAAAAAATATTGAATGTAATAAATTAACCGTTCAGTTTGTTCTTATTTGATTCTGCGAGCGAGTTAAAATCTATTCATTCACTTCGTTTGTAATAAAACTTGTTCGATAGATACCCACTTTATCAAATTTACAATAAGGTATGCAAAATTTGAACTATTAATTTATTTTGTTCAAACCGAAACCATAATTTATAAAATTAAACTGAACTAGGTACTAAAGCGTTATTAATTTGTAATCGTTGTTTAGTTACTAAGCAATTTTGTCAATTAAAATGTTTTTAGCAGCTGAAAATGGTTCAGTTAGAATTAAATCGGAAAACAATTAGTCTGAGAGCAACAATAACGGAAAATTGTTGAATCAGAGTCGACGTCTGGAGTAACAAGTTGCCAACGACATGTCGCAACCCAACTTTATAACCCGTTAATAAAACACAATTTCATACAAGCTCCGCTTCTGATATTATACGCGTAACGTACTAACAGTATTTTATGTCTGCGCCCTAGATTTGGGAGCGGGGGGTCGTATCGTATGCTATAATAAAGCAATAAATTATTTCCATTTAAATTTAATTTGACAGCGACTGTTAAATGGTAAATTGTTGGCGCTTAATGTGTTGCTTTGAGATTAGCGATGCAGAGGCTCAGTTAATTACTTCGAGTAGGTGTTGACTTCATTAGGGATTCATTTAGTCTGCGAACATGTTCATTGGTACTGGTGAACATAATAAAGTAACAATTGTATTAGACAAGTTATTTAAAGATTACAAAAAAGAATAGTCTTGTGTTTTATTAGCTTAGTCTTTACGATGAAAGTAATTACGTTTTTTTTAAAATACTATAAAATAATATTTTGAAAAAAAGTAAAGCCAATGGCATCGAAGAGCATTAAATCTGCTTCCAGCTATAAGTGTCACGTACAATGTCACGGTAGTAGCCATGTCTTCGTTGTTTCTCTAAAGCAAACACTTTATAGAAGACTGTTAATAAATATGTGTAAATATTTAAATCCTGTAAATATTGTCACAAAAGTTTTAAAATTCATACAGGCTAGCCGAATTTTAAAAGTAGCGCAAATATATATATTAGAGTGACTCAGTCAGTAGAGGCATATTCGAAAGTGCTATGCAGAGGAGTGATCTTATTCTAGCGAATAGATTGTAAATCTATTATCTGATTACGTTAAGTACTTTGTAGTACCCGATTGGCTGGCTACCACCCTCAAGTTGAAAATCTGTCACCAAGTACCTATCGGTGTGTTCCGACAGATGCACTAGAGAGCCAGTTACCATTTAGGCTTTGTGTGCTTACCACCTTCGGCCACATTATCTCTTACCATGGTGAGATTGCGGTCAAACACAAGTTTATCCTAAAGTAAAGAAGAAAAAAAGTCATGTTACAAAAATATATATCTCCATGGATAATATTTCTCCATGCGGCCTTTTAAACTCGACAGGATTTGAGGAATTCTAGGAATTGTTAGTCTGATATGAATCCAGAGTCAATACGAATCTTTTGAATTTGTGCTTTTAGTCTATATATAAGTAGATTAAAATATATGAATGTTTAAATCACAGTGGTTGAAAGCTACAAGAGTTCAACCCTGGCCCTGAAAGGCCTCCAGCGCTCGGATATGGGCACGTATCTTTGCATCGCTGCGAACGGTATCCCGCCGACAAAGAGCCGTCGCTACGAGGTCTCTGTACTTTGTAAGTAAATTACATATGTATATTACGTTCCTCCATGTAATGCATACCCATGTAAAACTTAATTAACTTAACATAAGAAAAACGTAAGCACATTACGTTTTTCTCAGGTTAAATGTGTTTCTTTCCTAATGTTACCGAATGATCAAGGCGAATTGAGATCCTCTTTAATTTTTTTTTGTTCTTTACAATTTATATGACATTTTTGCCGTGTTGTTTTGAATATTTGATTCGTACCTACTTGAATAAAGGTGGCTTTGAAGGTTTTATGTGAAGTTACAACATTCAAATTTTTATTGAAACACAAAAGTTATGTAGTTTAGTCAGTTTTTGCTACAAAGAATAACTTGAAGACGTAGTAAAATATGTCTAACTTCTGTAACGTAACTGTCTGGCTTTAATGCGTTGCGTAAACTAATTACATAGGTTAACTTAATTTCAACCTTGTTAAACTTTGCTTATCATGTTATATGTATTGAGCTTACACGTAGGTATATTAAGAGCCTGAGTTAATTTATTGCTGCTTTATGTTTGCCTTCTCGGGCTGAACTTATTTTTAATAAACTACATTCTAGATAGATACCGTTAAACCAATTTCCTTGCAGTGTAGAGTTTGTAAATTTTTTTTTTCTATAATATGTATAATTTTGATGGTTTTCATTGCTTTCTTAATTAATTTTATTACAAAGGCTGTAAATTTCTACGAAAAATATTTTTGTGTAGTTGAGCCGATTATTCGAGTTGGCAGTCCGGTAGTTCTGCGAGCTGCTGATATGCAGGTTACTGTGCAGTGCTACGTAGAAGCCTCACCCAAATCTCTCAACACCTGGCAGCGAGGAAAATCGCAAAACGGTTAGTAAGAAAAAAAGTTTTTTCCAAAGGTTTTGAAAGTAAATAAAATGATATGGAATTACGAAGATAGATATGATTCACTGATGTTTTACTGGCTGTGTTTATTTCTGTCACAGGTGGGAAACTGCTAAACGGTTCCAAGTATATCATATCAGAAGAAATATTGAACGAGTATGCATTACGCATGAACCTGACTATCAATCGCCTAAAGAAAAATGATTTCGGAGACTACACGTGTGCCGCTGTCAACGGCTATGGGCGGGCCGAAAACTCTATTACCTTAAAAGGTGAACAATTATAGTTTTGTCTTAAATCACTTGTATTTAATTATTAATAAATTAAAATTTGTTGGTACTGACATGTTTATTCAATATTCAACAGAAACGCCTGTGAAGACGACAACAACTACAACAACAACCACAACAACAACTACGACGACAACGCCGCGTCCTACAACAACAACTGTGGCCACCACGCGGCCTCCCAAGCGACACCTCAAGAAACCACACGAGAGAGGCAACCAGAATGCGCTCGACGCCGACCTGCGGCAAGCTGAACTCAACAATGCTCTCAACTTCTACAATATGAACGGCTACCCACCCGCCAATAACACTCATAATGAATACGCGCAGCGGAGCGAAAGGCAAAAAGTACGCCCCTCCGGTCCGCCCAGGCAATACACAATCTATAACAAAGCTACGCGCTTGTGTAGCACATTCTACACCTTCGCAGTGGCTGGTCACTTACTCAAACTATTTGTATAGAATTAGAAAAGTATTTTATAAATATTAGCCGTAAAGGTAGTGATAATAAAAAAACATGGCTGTTGAATTTTATATGTATAAGGTACGTATTTTGAGGTTGTTGTAAAACGTTTAGTGAAACCCGATGTTAACATTGTTATGTAAAAAACATTTGACAATTAAAGGTTAAAATGATTTACAGCCTTAATGTAAAACGAGACAATAAAATATAGGACGAGCTCGCGTTTAAAGTAAGATTCGACTGTCCTCCATCGTTTTGATAAATTACTATCGTAATTTCGATTCTAAAAAGATCTGATATATCATTGATGTCATATCAATCAACATTTTATATGTTACTTTAATATCTATCGTGAAGGTGAAAAAGATTTATTGCTTAAAAAGTCTTTAATGGATTGAAAATTATATTGTACACGTAAGTTTGTTTACAAATGTATCAATTTTGTATTAGTATTTTTCTCATAATATTATATAAATTTTTAGTATATTTCAAATCTCATGATAATAAATATAAATACGAAATTAAGAATAGATAATATGGTGGAAATAATAATTTCTGTGACAATACTTAGAAGTAGAGTTAAGATAGCGACCAACAATATTATTGTTTGGACTGATGTTTTTTTTTGTCAAATTTGCATGACAGAGTAATAGTTGTTGTAGAAATGACCCCTTGGCTGGCTAATGGGACGGTCGTCCCAAAACTAAACACATAAAAAAACTAGATTTTCAGGAATCGCAATTCAGTTATTAAAAAGGCTTTATGAATAATCTATCTAGGAGTATCTTCAACAACGAAATGATATAATATTTAGTTTATATACCTTGAGTTTATATCAACATTAATTTTATATAATAACTAATACCGTAGACAGTATTTGCTATGTATTGTTTTATCAAAGTATTGAATAATAAATTACTACAGGTAAGCTATAAGGATTTTTTTGGTTATAAATTATTTCATAAGGAGAATAAATTTGATATAAAAATATGGTTAGAATAAAAATATTAAACTCGATATTTGTAATAATAAATTTACGTCTTCCGAAATAGTATATTAAATGAATATATTCGGCTCATCAAAATTGATGTATAAGTTAAAAGTGTAGTAGCTACTTGAAGTTCCTTTTGGACTTCACATAAATCTTGTAGTGTATTTAAGTAACGAAAGAAAGAATTTATTGTAGGAATAGTGTTAAGGGAATATAATGAATTTTGATAAGAATCAATCCTACAGTAAAAATATGCTATCATTATTATTACTGAAGGTAACCACGTAGATATGTACCTATAGTAGTAGTTAAAATGTACATCGGTTCTTACAGAATAATAATTACTCTCATTGTACGATTATTGCATTGTTAAGGCGGACAATAATTCCTTTTCAACTTTCAACATATATTAACGCTTTCCTTCATTGCCTTATATTATTATTATCCCATTGATATACAATCTCTGCCTAGCTAGTAGAGATTTTATGATATCTATATAATACATTTGGATTAATTCTCTTTACGCATACAACATGACCTAGAATGTATACCATAATAAAAGTAAAACTCGTCTTCTTTACAATAAATACTTCGTAAAATATCACTTACAAATATTACGTAGTTAAATGTATTTTTTCTTATAATAATAATTGACAATAAAATATGACAATGATTATTGTATTTGTAAATAATTGACACCATGTTAAACCCATTTAATGGCAGAAAATGCGACTATTTATCAATGTTAACATTAAGATGTTGATATCATTTTATGACATTTTAAAATAAAAATGTAATCAAAGTATCAATCTTCTTCTTTCTCCTGTCCTTATCCCACGCTAAGTGGGGTCAAAGTACCAATGATAATGATTTTATTTAACTCGAACCTTGGCCCAAAACTAACTTTCTAATAAAAGTATCAAACAACGTAGAACCGTTTGGCTATGTGACCAGTAACTAAGTACTTCTAAGGATCCCGATCCCATTGACAATGATAATTAATATACTGGTAAGCTTAACAGGGGATTGCTTATGCATAGAATAGCACAGGGGCATTAACTACACACGGAAATACAATATTCTGCTTTGTAATAAGTAATAAGACAGTCAAACATGGCTTCGCCAATGCCATCTAGTGACAGAAAATAGGCTAAAATCCCTATTTAGTTTTGATAAAAACAAAATAAAGGGTAGTCACAATTATTTTAATGATGTCTACCATGTTTCACTGACGTAAGAACATAAAACAAAACCAAATAATTACTATAAAATAAAATAATATCAATTTCAAAATGTAATACGTAACATTTCTCTTATTTATAAACATACTTGTAATGTTTCCAAATTAAATTAAGCGAACCATAGTAACAGCAGTCACATTTTGCTCGTCAACAAAATTAATTAATAAATGAGTTTGGTTTTTGCACTGGAAATAATAATTTCCTTCTTTAGTAGGTAATAGTAAATCCATGAAGATATTTGTTATGATAGGTAACTATATTTTTTTTAAACATAAATATTTCCACTAAGATCATCAAACCTGAGTAGATATATTTAAGAAAAAAAAGGAACAAGTTGACTGGCTTTTGAAGATACCAAGGTGTGACGTCAAGCGCTAAATTGAGGTAACGGTAGCTTGAAACATTTGATTTATCAGTTCGCCAAAGAAATTCCAGAGGAAATTTCTGCTATTTTCTCAGATATAATTATTTATCGTCGTATCATTCAAACGATTGTATTCAAATAATTTCTGGGAAGCAAATAATTAATTTTCTAAGAAATATCTTGGAAATGCTCATTTTCTTAAAACGTGGGTTGAATCGCAAAATTGTTGTTTTTTTTATTATAACAAATTATGATTACCTTTATTTCGTTTTAGTAATACTAGTTTTCCGCCCCGCGGTTTCAACGGCGTCTCAGAGGGATCTTATCATTTCCCGGAATATAAAGTATCCTATGTCCTTCTCCAAGTTTTCATCTATCTCTATACCAAATTTCATCTAAATCGGTTCTGCGGTTTAAGCGTCTGTCTGTTACCTACAGACACACAGACAGAAAGACACACGTTTGTAATTATAATATTAGATGGATATGGATTAGGTATACAGTTTTCAGTAGGTAATTAGCAACCAAGAGTTTCAATTATAGTAGCAGTAGGTATAGGCAATTGTTGTTATTAACAGATACTTAACAGAATAAAGCGCCGGGACAGCAATAAACAAGTGTTCAGTAAGTTCTAACTCAATTATTATAATTTCCATTGTGATTCAGCACGTTATTGCGGAAACGGGGGTACGTACCGAGTGCGTCACGTCTGTAACAAGTTCAGCAGATTTATTTGAAAGTAATTTTCAGTGAGCATCTGGCGCTGCGGTATGAGAGATTCTGCTGATCAATATTCTGGAAGTCGCTTCGAAGAACTGAGAAATATGTCAGTCTCTCACTCAATCTGAGTGCAAGTTATTTGTAAGCGGAGTTTATATGTAAGTAACTTATTTTTGGTGAGAGTGAAAAATATAGAAGACAGCATGAATGATTTTACTCTTACATCAAATAAATATTGGTAAATATTACTGATAACTTGTAAATACTATTTGTTCTTTTCGGTAGATAAAAAAAACCACATTTTCTATGACTTCATGATCCAATATTTAAAATAAACAAAATGTTTCTGGATGAGTATTTTCACGATTTCATTTGCATTCTTGTAAAGCCCAAACAATAACTAATGATTGCATTGCTAATTTCTTATTTCGTTAAATTGATAGTTTTCATTTAAAAAGTTTCTTCTGAATTATTTTTATATTTATAAATAATGTTTTTTTTTTTTTTTTATATTCGATAGGCTTGTGTTTGACCACAATCTCACCATGGTAAGTGATGATGTGGCTAAAGATGGTAAGCACACAAAGCCTAGATGGGAACTGGCTCTCAAGTGCAGCTGTCGGAACACACCGATAGGTGTTTGGCGACAGATTTTCAACTTGAGGGTGGTAGCCAGCCAGTCGGGTACTACAAAGTACCCTACCACCGTGCTATGGTTTCCTCACGATGTTTTCCTTCACCGAAAGCTCAAGCTCATTGTTGGATTCGAACCCACGACCTTCGCCGCGGTATTCGACGTCACTTACCACTGAGCTATCATCGCCTTAAATGTTTTGAATGTAATGTTTTGAAATATGGGACTACATTCTGAAACGCCACTGTGATCAAATACTTACTTGTTAAACCTTCATCTCTTGGCTTTATCCTATACCAAATTAACTGTCAAATTGATTTGATAATAACATGAGTGACATTTCAGTTCTTGGCCCTATGGCCAAGGCAAGGCCTAGGTAAGTCATAGGATTCACTGTAAATTGATGTAATACAGAAATTATCCAGTTAAATTAAATATGCCTAGTTAGGTACATACCTACAACACAGTACAACAGTACAACAGCAAATACTATTCACTTGTTTTTGTATTAGTTAAGTAATATCAATATACCAATTTCTTGAGGGCTAACATAAATGTGACAAGAATGACGAGACAGCACTACGTCGAGCATTAAAAACAACTACTGATATTATTATACCCTACTAGGATTAAGTGGAAGCTTATCTAATTATCTCTTGACATGGCTTCCGGCCCTGCCTAGACTCTAAAATATACAGCGGTAATAGTTTCCAAGGCGCACCACACCGTTCACATATGAAAATTTATAGCTGACTCTATTAATTAAATGTCGTAACTTGATACTGAAGTTTCTTAAACAATTATGTGTCCCTCTACAAATATTGTGTGTTAGTTTTGGTTTTCCGAAGTTAGTTTACTTGTGGTTTGTTTATTGGGTCTTGAAATTGTAATTTGTGGTTACCAACATAATATTTATAGGTAGGTAAGAGTATATAGTAATTATACATTCTTGAGAAATGTATCCAGGTCAAACATCGAATTAAGGGTATCCTACTAATTACATGTAGGTAATCGATAATCGAACAGTTTACACATAAATTAATTCAATGCCTTTTAACTTCAACTTCTACAAAGAGTATTAAAATAGATTTATAAGACATATCCACTATTGAGATCGCGTGCATGTTACAGTTTCTCTCTTCAGACTCCTCTTAGAGACATCGCGACAAACAAACGTGCCAAATAGTTATACCGACGTAGTAGGTATATAAACGCTTAATGATGATGATGATAATCCAAGTATTCAACCAAAAATCCGTCGGCTTTGATTTGAGCGCCTAGATTTTTCTCTTTTTTCTAACGACCGTAGTATGACAAACGGGCAGATGGTAAGTCATCTATAATATTAACAATACCAGGAGGATTGCCAATGTGTTGACGACTATTTACAATGCCAAGAAGGCAAGTAGCTCTCAAGTACAACTCCAAAACACACCGATGGCGTTTTTCAATCTTGTACGTTTTATGTATATATTTTGTTTTTTTTTTATGTATATTCTTTGATATCTAATAACTAAAGATACACAATCAGCGACAAAAAATGGCATTACCGAATGTCTACCCACTCGAACATTTCGGTGGTCTTTTAATCTGATAGCATTCGAACGCTCCGACGGTAAACATGCATCAGTGCTCGTTTAACATATATTTTGGCTAGCAGGTATGAGTCGTAAAATTTTATTGCCTTTTGTACATAGCTTTGTGAATAAAACTTTAAAAAAATAACAAGTATTACCCAACACAATTTGAGACAGTTTTGAGAGATATTTTGCTTGGATTGTTTATCCTTAGTTATTAGATATCAATGTGTATATTTAACAAATAAAAAAATAAAAATTTATGTACTTATAATAAAAACTACAAAGTGATTGAAAATTTTAAATATGAATGACGAATCTCAGATAGATTGCATCTAAATAGGCAAATTTTACAAGGTACAACATACTACAATGCCAATGCGGAAGTTAAAAAACCCAAGCTATAAAACATTATTAATAAACGTGACACCGGTGAGTGAGGTTCTAGTAATATACATATTTATACTCAATGTAACTACGTATAAGCTTCGTGAATTGACATCAGCTATTGCGATTTATGAGCTACGTAGCTTACAGGCTATTATTACCTGGACACCCAATTTATGAAAACAAATTTATCACAGTTTAAGTATAATATAGGCTGGTGTATAAAATATAGATGAGACAATTTGGTATAGGTACCTACTATTTTATTTTGTGTATCAATGATGATAGTTTTATATCTTTGTAATTGATATCAATAATATTTGACAATTTCCAGAAATATTAAATTAAATATGCATAAATATCATAGTTTTATTATGAATCTGAATAATCCCTAAAATCTTGTTCAGCTTCGTCAACTATAAAAATGCTTAATAATTTACTGGATGGTATTGGCAGCCGAATAGTGGCATAAGAATGATTTTCAGTTGAAGATAATATCTCAATAGGCACGCGGAATAACTGTATTATCAAGTAGGTAACGGCGCGTGGCCGCAGACATGAAATATAACGCACTTACCCTGCCAAGTAATATTGCGTTCTCTTGCAATATGAAAATTTATTGCAACCTGTGTGTTCGTACGTACAGAGCAATAGATGGGTAACGCAGAAAAATGAGCACCGTTCTAATAACTTACCTTACTTCATATTCGGTGTACGACGACACCTACTCATAACCGTTTTTATGTTTCATTATTTTGTACCGGTTATTTTTATATTATTTTATATACTGTTTTTTTGTTTTAATTTCTTTTGTCTTGTCTTGAGTGCAACCTTAGCTTCATCCAAGGTTCACTATTACTTTCGGTCCTTCATCTTGTCATGTACCTACTCGCACGCCGTCTCGTTCACTTTTTTCTATAGTCGTATCCAGTTTGCCGTTAGAATTTTGGCCTATGTACAGTGACGGAATGAAAAGGTTCGTCGATTTTCAAATTGATTCGTTCAACGTATCGCGAGCACATATTACCTTTTGAAACTATGTTACAGAATAGACTCGAGTTAGAGAAAATAACGTTTAACTCTTCGTTAATAAAGCTCAAAATTATTCAGATCAAAGTTGTTTGACTATTAACAACAAGATTATTATTTTTGATAAACTAAAATCTTCTTGTTGGTTCAACCTGCCATTATTATTTCAGTTAAAACTATTGTCAAGCGGTCAATGTCATCATTGCAAATATCATAATTGATTCTTGCAGTACCTACTTACTAGTGCAAGCGAAAAGCGACTCTAAGGTGACGAACCTTTTCATTCTATGACTGTACATCATGTTCAGGACTTTGGTTTTTTTTTTCATTAAAACACTGTAAAAATATTAATGACAGTTTGAATGGAGTTCGTCGAAAAAGGATGAACATGAAATTACCAACTCAAAAAAAGGTTAGGGCAAGAAGATTGGAGATTTTCATTCAGAAAAATAATTTACTAGTAGTAGTAGCATAGCAAAATAGCTAGTAAGTATAATGCTATCCATCAGATAATCTGTTCATCCGCCATCCATCAGCTCTACAAAATTAGTTTTCTTACTGTATATCAAACTTCATATTTGTTTACAATTTTGTACAACTTTTGTGTTTCCGACTACATTCCGATAAAGTTATACTATAACTTTACACACACTAAAATTGCATTTTGCCGGATTGGGAAACGTACGAGCTCACCTGTGTGGTGCGGTCATATTTACATATGGCAGTCTCACAACTCGACGTATACAAGTGGGTAAAACAAACTCATATCTCCTCACAAAGTTTCACTTTCAAAGTAATTCACTTCTGAATCTCTTAGTGCAAAACTTACTCTTTATAAAGCTAATTAACCGTAGCATAATGAGCTTCAATTAGTTTTGAGTTTATTGTATGTATTCTTTTTAGACTGACAGCGGTGTGACTTTGAGAATGTCAGACGACTGGTGGTAATGTGAAGATAAATCACAATTATACGATTGTGACTAACAATTAAGAGCAAGCTTAAATGAGGATTAAAATAAAGCTATGTGAGATTTTGGTAACAAAAGGGAGGTCTTATAAACTCTTGAACCTACTTTATCCAGTTGTGAAATTTAAATAATGTTTGCTCAGTATAATCAAACAAAACACTCAATCGTATTGATAGCGACGGGTGTAAAATTAATTTATGCGTACTTAAAAAATAATTGACAATTTGATTTGCTAAATTAACATTAATGAAATTCTTAACGTAATCAACAACAATCTCGATAAGAATAGGATTTCATGCATTTATTTTTAATCAAGTCAACTGGATTCTATTACAGGAGATTTCTATTATTCAAAGTAGATTTATACCACAGCGAAACTAAAATGTAATTGTGTTGTGAATACAGTCATAGGGCGTTACAGAAAATCAGTTCGGGTGGCAGTAATACAGGGCGTTAGATAATGTTTCCTCCGGGGAGAATCCAACGGACTCGAGATAAGGCGCTGGCCGCGACCTCGGATTTGTCTCTCACATGTTACGCCCCGTGTTCTAATATTATTACGACCAACTTGTTTAGACCTTTGTCGCACTCGGTTTCATTGAACCGAGAACTCCAGTACAATTTTATACCAACGTCAAAAGTTTTCACATCTTACTAGTATATCTGTTTCACAAGTAGATATCATTTTAATGCGCCATTTTCATGTTTCAATGATATTTGTAGAAACGAGAATGTACTCAATGATTTCAGTTTCATTTTCAAGAGAACATCTCATAAGTCCCAAGTATCCATGTCGTATTTCCCCAATATAATATTATGTTATGATAATACAGCAAGTCGGTCACATGAATCACAGGGCTCTTCCCAGGCGAGTCTTTGTATTCAGTTTGGCGGATGACGATAACCTTAATGTAAGCGCCGTCACGGCTGGTGGTCCGAAGAAGGATCGCTTTTGTCGTGGTCCCTTCCGCGCTCCCCATTCTTTTCTCTTTATACCGTTTCTCACTTGAGTAATTCGAGGACAATAAACATTTATTGTGCTCGTTTATTTGACAGACGATGAAGAAATATCGAATGAGTGAGTTCGTTAAATTTGGCCCGCGGCGCGCGGGCTTCCCCGCACTTATTTAACGAGATCTCGCACTACAAAGGGCGATGACGTTTTCGGACGCCAGTAAGTTTATTTTAAACGTGAAGGATAAGGAAATGATTCGGTCACCTTTCAGCCCGAACGTGAATTTGCGAAAATTTGTCTAAAAAGCCGGGTAACTCTCGGGGGAGCGCTACCTTCGGGAGACATCCGCATTCCTTTTTGTGCGTTTCATTTTCCAACAAAGACTGGATTTTACGACTTCCTCTTTTAATAATTAACTTTTAGCTTCGGTCTGACGTTTTGAATTTCACTAAAAGAAAATAGTTGTCATTTAGGTGCTATATTATGCTCCTTTTAAGTTGGGGGAGTGATGAATTCATAAGTTCATATTAATTTCGTTTTATAAAATAAGCACGTGCTTAAACTCTCAACACCAGCTAATCATCTTAACAAGGCACATAGGGGAACAACGCAAGTCGAACACCCCTGCATTTGTATTCAGTTTGGCAGACTACGATAACTTTAATCCGGGTAAAGTGTCACCTTGAGTAGCTTACAAAGAAAGAACCTTTGTCTGGGAGTAGGGTACTCTGACCTTCTTATTTTTTCCGTCAGGTTTTCCTCCATTGTCACGAGGTAATGTAAAATCCAGCCACTTAAAAGGCAAGCTTTTCGTCGGATTGCCGAGAACCTAGACTATTGCGGCGAACAGCGATTCAACTTGATGGATTGTGATCGAGAACCTCGTTGATCATACCACACGTATTTTGGTCATTTAAGGTTGAGACATGGATAACTGGACGGTTAGAAATTTGAAAAATTTTATGTACTTCAAAATTTGGATCGTTTTGTTTGGAGTTAAGCATTGAGAGCATATTGGGATTTTATAGTAGCTAAACACTTGTTATTAAAATGGAATTGCGGCGACAAAGTTTTAACAAAAGGTGAGGAAATGATATGGTTCTTTTATAGAAGTTGCAATGTACGTGACAAATCTTCTAGTTTCGAGTTCGGATTGAAAACTGCGATAGAGTCGGCCCCGACGTGTCCCGAATCTGTTATTAGCTTCCTATTTAGAAATAGGTGCACAGACTTTATGGGTATAATATTAGAAATGTAGTACAGTATCTAATGTAACTTTAGCGAATAACATTGTAGTCACGTTCAGTACACTTCATCTTGTGTAACTTTGTTACAATGCAATCAGAGTAACAACTGTCTATTTGTACCTACAAACGCAGCTAGACATACTTATATCAGACTGACATCCAAAAACTGACACAAATTATTGAAATGAGCACAAGCGGTATCTACACTAATATTATAAACTCAAAAACTACTCGACCGACTTCAAACATTCTTTCACCATTAAAATTATTCCCGAGTAGGTAATATACACTATATTCTTATTCCGAGAAAAGATAAGATCGGCAACGCCGTTGAAACCGCGGAGCTAGTAACATAATCACCTTGTGTACACAGTCTGAATTCAAAGCTTGGTCCTAATTTTCAATAACATTTTGAAAAAGCGCTTTTTAGTTAGCTTATATTCAGTGTGAAATCCAAGTTTATTGATACTGAAATAATATAAAATTGATCATTTTAAATTTAAATAATACTATTGTTTATAGTCTCAACTACTTTGCCTACTAACACGATATAAGCGAACAAGTTAGCGTACAAATGAAAGGTTTTTACGCCGTCGATGCAAGGACCGCCAAACACAGAAAACCTTTGAAAAAATGTAAGCTGATTTACCGTGGCTGGCCAGGGGCCTCTTGTGCTCGCTCGACCGGCAAATAAAGGCGACCAGACAAATGCTCGCAAATTGACTCGACGTTTTTCACAGTATTCCATATTTTTTACGTACTCGAAAGAGCATTTCAACGTCAAGGGCTAAAAATTAACAGCTTCTAATATTGTTGATAACTTTTCAATAAAACTCAACAGACCAGTGAAAATAAAAAATTGAAGATATTTTTATCTATTGTATTTCTTTTTAAATTATACCATATTCCTGTAATTTGAAAGCGGTCAAGGGTTATATGTTTATCCGAATCACTGGTGACTCTTATCCATAAACAATTGAAATAAAGGACTGACAAAAGGACTATTGAACGGACGTAATATGATTGAAATCAAATAAGGAAGGGTCTTCATAAAAACCGCTTCATTACTGAGCTTGGAGGTATTAAGTCGCTACAAGGGCCAAATAAAGCTAAGATTACAAGTTAACCTCATGTTAGTCGGAAACCCCAATGATAAAGCATCTCAGGAAAATCGAGCTCGAGGAGGGCACACTAATCCCTCTTTAGCAAAAACGCTTCGCTCCAAAAAGTGATGGGCGGCTCACGAGGGATGGATCTTCATTACACAACCGTGTTGTCAGTTAAGCCAAAGGGTCTCAGGATTACTTACTACTTAATAAAACTTAAAAAATAGGGACGGTACGGCTTAAGTCACTGACCTTGGCTAATAAATGCGAATTTTATTTATGTTTTATAATGTACTTAAGGCCAGGTAGACCCATTTTACATCACTTTGATTCAATTTTTAACAAACAAAGAGTTATTGTTTAAAGCCAAAAAAAATACATATCATAGTTCACTATATGTACTTAGATAATTCTCGGTTCAAAACATGATATCGAAAACTTCACTCGATAAAAAAAAATTCCGAAGAGGGGTCTAATTCAATTATTTTTCTTATTTTACTTGAAGCATATGAAAGTTTAACTTCCAAAAAAAATATCTAAGCAAAGTTAATAACATATAGAACAATAATCCTCGGTTACATTTTGCAAAATAGTTGAATTATTTTAATAATAAATTATTATATAATACAGCGGCTTGCGGACGTGACTTCAGTCGCCCGCCGGGCCTTGACGAGGTAGGACCTGTGTTCCTTTTGCTTTCGCACGGCTGTCACGTTGACTTAGATCAGACGATTTATTCACACTACGTACCAACCACAGTATAAACTAAGCGGTTGTCGCTAGAGAATAATTTATTGTTTTAAAATTGTAATCGTCTGTGTGATCGATCATAATAAATTCCTAAAACATAACACAAAATTCAAATCCAAGGTGGCGGCTGCGCGAAATTATAAACTTTTTCGTCATGGAAGTCGTTTTTATGGTTTTCGAGGGTGCTGAAGCCGATAGTGCTATCAAAATCTAAATCCAAGATGGCGGCTGCACAAAATTATCAACTTTTTCGCCATGGGTGTCGTTTTCATGGTTTTCGAGGGTGTTGAAGCCGATAGTGCTGTCAAAATCTAAATATAAGATGGCGGCTGCGTGAAATTATGAACTTTTTCGTCATGGGTGTCGTTTTCACGGTTTTCGAGGGTGCTGAAGCCAATAGTGCTGTCAAAACCTAAATCCAAAATGGCGGCTGCACAATATTATCAACTTTATAATTTACGAAATTACTAGACAAATTAATTTACATCTTCGATGCAAGTAAAAAGAATCGAATCCACGACCCCTTTTTGTGTTTGTTAGCCCTCCGCAACGCCCCATAATAGTATTAACAGACGTTCGAACTTGGTACGGGCCGGACAGCGGACTTGTACGGCGTACCAAATCCGCTAGTCACAACAGACGGCCGGATCCAGTCCATCGACACTGCCTTACAAGCTAAATTAGGAACGTACTTTGTACCAACATTGTATTATAAAAATAATCCTACTAAATTAAAACGAGTACTGATTCCTTTGGGTAGCAGGTGTCTTAACGTCTATTTGATTTAGACGCATTATACCTTTTTTTACTGTTGGTAGAATTGTTGAGGTATTATAATCTATGTTTGGATAAACAGTTTGGGTTTTTTCTCGTGGTGAAATTATTGTGTTATACAGTGTTTTACAGTGTTTTATCTCCGATTTCGAAATCACTATTTAAGTTTCTTACATTATTTTGGAATGAAGTTCCTAATAGTATTAACAGACGTTCGAACTTGGTACGGGCCGGACAACGGACTTGTACGTCGTACCAAATCCGCTAGTTACAACAGACGGCCGGATCTCGCAGTAGCCGCGTGTCCTGTGCACAGTTCAGACTTCATGCCTCCGACGTTATCCAAGCGCGCTAAAATTGCGATTTATCTTGCGGCAACAGTAATACCACTACAAACCTCACTAAAAAAAAGGAGTGGGCAAAAACGTATTTAAAATACGTGTGGTGTCGTGGGACACCAGATAGGAACGAAGTTTTTAAAAAAATATTTTTCAAGTTATATTCGATAAAGAAAATGTGCGTGTCAGCTCCTTTTTTAGATACATACTTAAATAGATAATTACCTATGAGCTTGAGCTTTCGGTGAAGGAAAACATCGTGAGGAAACCATAGCACGGTGGTAGGGTACTTTGTAGTACCCGACTGGCTGGCTACCACCCTCAAGTTGAAAATCTGTCGCTAAAACACCTATCGGTGTGTTCCGACAGCTGCATTTGAGAGCCAGTTCCCATCTAGGCTTTGTGTGCTTACCATCTTCGGCCACATCATCACTTACCATGGTGAGATTGTGGCCAAACACAAGCCTATCCAGAATAAAAAAAAAAAAAAAAGATTATTACCTACAACCCAGTCACAGGACAAACAGATATCTTCATACACACCTGTCCTGGATGGGAATCGAACCCACGACATTTTTTTTGTAAGTACATACTTAAATAGATTATTACCTACAACCTACGAATAAGTTATCAGGACAAACAGACATCTTCATACACACATAATAATATCTGTCCTCGATGGGAATCGTACCCACGACCTTTTTTTTCCGCCATAGTGCATTGCCGCACGTGCTACCTACCTCCAGAACGTTTCGATCGTGACTGCCGTGCGTTTGTCCGGTCCGAGCGTACAGACGCGCGTATTTGGTACGGAGCGGACCAAATCCGACGCGCAAACCATCGGACCGGATCGAACACGAAATAATAATAATTATGTTCGACAGACAACTCTCCAGACGAACGGATATGGTACGGAGCGTACCGAATCCGCTGTCTGGACCGTACCAAGTTCGAACGTCTGTTAATACTATTATACTATTAATGCACTATGGCGGAAAAAAAGGTCATGGGTTCGATTCCCATCGAGGACAGATATGTGTGTGTAAAGATGTCTGTTTGTCCTGATTACTTATTCGTAGGTTGTAGGTAATAATCTATTTAAGTACTTATGTATTTACAAAAAAAAAGTCGTGGGTTCGATTCCCATCCAGGACAGGTGTGTATGAAGATATCTGTTTGTCCTGTGACTGGGTTGTAGGTAATAATCTATTCAAGTATGTATTTTAAAAAAAAGGTCGTGGGTTCGATTCCCATCCAGGACAGACATGTGTCTATGAAGATGTCTGTTTGTCCTGTGACTGGGTGTAGGTAATTATCTATTTAAGTATGTATTTCCAAAAAAAAAGGAGCTGACACGCACATTTTCTTTATCGAATATAGTTAACTTGAAAAATATTTTTTTATAAAACTTCGTTCCTATCCGGTGTCCCACGACACCATACGTATTTTAAATACGTTTTTGCCCACTCCTTTTTTTTTAGTGAGGTTTGTAGCGGCATTACTGTTGCCGCAACACCAATCGCAATATTAGCGCGCTTGGATAACGTCGGAGGCATGACGTCTGAACTGTGCACACGCCACGCGGCTACTGCGAGATCCGGCCGTCTGTTGTGACTAGCGGATTTGGTACGACGTACAAGTCCGCTGTCCGGCCCGTACCAAGTTCAAACGTCTGTTAATACTATTAGTATTATTATTATTACCAAAACAATGTAAGAAACTTAAATCTCAAATAAATTAATTATGACTCACAACATTTTTCATTCACAACATCTATTCAAAATAATATAATATAAATGTTAGGTTTTCCCGATGACTACCTATTATAGTAAAACAAGCAGACAATTTAATAAAATAAGTTGACCTTCTGCCTACACGACACGCTTACCTATACTGTGACAGATTTGGGTTCATGTGAGTTCACGCCGGCAACGTCTGCGCTCGGCTCGCCTCGCGTAAAGGATGGTAGCGTTAAATACCTACTTTGCTCGGTCTACCTGGCCTTAAGTAAAATTATCTATACAGTTTGGGACAGTGACGAGACAAACTTTGTATTTTTTTTTATTAAAACTAATGAAATTATTTTAAATAATACATAAAGAAATAAACTTATAATGCGGGTTATCTATTGAAGTTATTGTACGAAAAATAAAAAATATGAAATACGTTAGTAATAATAAATAATAATTATTCAAAATGTTGTTTGTTTTTGTTATGAAATGTTTTACATATTCTTCTAATCAATTTTATTTTCTCTTACAGATTATAACAAAATAGCCATGTTAAAATCATGCATATTTTATTAAAAATATTTTATACTTGTTCGGTTCAACAAAAAATCAAATCATTATCATTTAATACATATTCAAATAAAAATACTTCCCGATTCAAGAATCATTTTTATAAAGGTGAATAATATAAATGTGGCTGCGTAGGTGAGAAGTTACTCTTACGATTGGCTTCAATAACGAGAGAATATCATTTTTCCATACAATAGCGACATAAAAAGATTCACGGGGGTGCCTTTTTCGTATTTACATTTGAAAATTTATATTCCCATTGGGTTCACCGAGACCGACCGCAGTAATACACAATGGGCAATCGAATTATCATATCATTATAGCCAAACGAAATTTCCCGTTGGTACATAGATAGTTATGGCCGTTATTCATACTATTCCTAAATACTGATATATTTCAGTTCCTGGTTCCTTGATGAAAAAAACATACTTTATCTATTAATAAAATCATACTTGATTAGGTAATCTTTAAGTGTAAAGTATGAAAATATTCTTGTTGATTGGCTTATTGCAGGTTGTTTTAAAAGAAAATCTCAACTTAAAAAAAATAGTTTATTAAACTCCTCACCACTAAATAGGTATATTTAATTTAAGCAATACACATATTAAAGATCCCTTAGAAATGAATGTCATTATTACAATAAATACTTTGAGTCTGAGATCATTTTTAATAACATTGGCTGCGACACTGAATGACCTGTCTGCCCTGGAGAATCTATAATATAATTTCTAAGGCTTCCCTTGAACAAAGATATTAATAACTAGTTTTTCGCTCCGCAGTTTCACTCGCGTTTCCGAGAGATCTTATCTTTTCCCGGGATAAAAAGTATCCAAAGTATTATTTCAGGATATTATCTACTTATGTGTCAAGTTTCATCTTAATCCCTTCAACCGTTTTTGCGTGATTGAACCACAAACATCAAACTTACAAACTTACACATTTATAATATTAGTAGGATATAGAGCAAGTTTCTATCTATATTATCAAATTGAAGAGTTTTTATATATGTTTGAAACTTAACCTCAGGAACTAACGGTCAAATTTGAAAAAATCTTGCGGTAGATAGCCTGTTTTTAAAGAACAATCATGACATCACGACCCAAAGGAGCGCAGTAGTAACCATACACTTTTGACGCGGGTAAAACTGCGGGAAACTACTTGTATTATATGTAACGCATGGAATCTTCATAGCTTTACTGAAGTATTTTGATGTTAATGGTATCTTGAGAATATATAAATGAAAAGGAACATTGGTTAGCGAAAGGCCAGGGTATAGGTTCGGTTGAGTGATCAAAACTGTCAAGCACAGATTTCTTCGGAAAGGAGTCGGACAGGCGAGCAATATCCGCAACTAACCACGAAATGGGATGATATATAAGTGATATAGGTATAACTAAGAGTTTGTCAGATAACATATTTTATTATAGTTAATAATATTCTTATAATATAGATTAATATTTGAATTTGTTAAAGATCATTCAATAGTTGTTTAGGAAGCGTTAAATTAGTACTAAGAATTCATTCATTATTATCCTATCCTACTTCCTTCCTACTAATATATAATATTATCAAAAAGATACGATCCCACGGGAACGCGGGTGAAACCGCTGAGGACAGCTAGTTTATAATATTAGTGTAGTTTATTTCCTAAACACAGACCAACTCTTTTAAAGTTTTCGAATTTTTTTTTTTTTTTTATTCTGGATAGGCTTGTGTTTGACTACAATCTCACTATGGTAAGTGATGATGTGGCCGAAGGTGGTAAGCACACAAAGCCTAGATGGGAACTGGCTCTCAAGTGCAGCTGTCGGAACACACCGATAGGTGTTTGGCGACAGATTTTCAACTTGAGGGTGGTAGCCAGCCAGTTGGGTACCACAATGTACCCTACCACCATTCTATGGTTTCCTCACGATCTTTTCCTTTACCGAAAGCTCAAGCTCATTGTAGGATTCGAACCCACGACCTTCGCCGCGGTATTCGACGTCACTACCACTGAGCTATCATCGCCTTGAACACCTGTAACATATTGAACTATATTTTTTTTATAATATCTTTACAATAATAATTTCTTCATTCTTGACATTTGATATTGTATCAATTCACACGAAATGTTTGACTCGCTGCCAGTACAATAGAATTAAATAATATAAGCTTCACATTGTAAACAGCGACATTTCCTGCTCCCTAGAGTCATTGTCAGCTGTTCTCATGCCTTCTTTGGCGTGTAATTGAATGAGACGATTGCTATCGCCAGTCTCGAGGAAAGAATTTAATAACATACGATATAACCGTCCCGAATACATCCCGGTCTGCCATTTAAACGACACAACTCGATGCTTCGAGTAGACAACGAGAGCTGTATTTTCCGGGATCCACAATAGTTTTTTATTTAAATAAAATTCCAATAATTTAAACGCTAACAGTTCAGTGCGCTGACAGCCATTGTACGTCTCAGGTCAAGGGTCGTGTGGTGGTATAGTTAAATATAATGATTTGTTTTGTTTGGAAACGATACAGATTTTTTTTAAGTTTTTCATTCATACATTTTAAAAATAATTAATTACATCATATTAAGAAAATCTTCTAGGTGGAATTGATATCAAGATTTATCTTAACTCTCATGTTTTTTTCTATTTGTTCCTTTCTATTGCAACTTCAGCCCATTTTTTTAAAAATAAATTTAGTAGAGAAAATCTATAAAATAATGCTGCCAAATAAAGAGTTGTCTCAGGATATTTATTTATTTAAATGCCACAATTCAATTAACAGACGAATCCCAGACCTTTCATTATAGTAACCTTTCATATCGAGCTAGTGCTGGCAGCTACAATAAGGCTCATTAATATTACCATTCAGCCCAGTCCAGTTTTCATGCGTTTTCATAAAACCCGTAAAATATTTTGTTGGCGGATAAAAAGATCGTAAATTTTTTAAGGTTGATAATTCAAGTACCTACCATATAAATATGCAATTCTGGTAGAGACGGTCCATGGCTACGTAATATTTCATCCCCCATAGAATACTTTCCAACACCTAATAAATCATGAATTTTCATAGCTTCTGTATCATCAGATGTGTCCGAAATTATTCTTAGAGACCCTGTTTATATGTTTATCGTGACGTCATTGCTATGAAATGTTTATAAGCAAGCGCAAACATGAGGATAAAACTGTGAAAAAAGTGTGATATATGTGTCATATAAATCCATATAAATACAAATTGGGCTTCATTTGACTTATTAGGCCGCTACAGCACCAAGAAATATGTTAGTTTTTTTTTTTTTTATATTCGATAGGCTTGTGTTTGACCACAATCTCACCATGGTAAGTGATGATGTGGCGGAAGATGGTAAGCACACAAGCCTAGATGGGAACTGGCTCTCAAGTGCAGCTGTCGGAACACACCGATAGGTGTTTGGCGACAGATTTTCAACTTGAGGGTGGTAGTCAGCCAGTCGGGTACTACAAAGTACCCTACCACCGTGCTATGGTTTCCTCACGATGTTTTCCTTCACCGAAAGCTCAAGCTCATTGTAGGATTCGAACCCACGACCTTCGCCGCGGCATTCGACGTCACTTACCACTGAGCTATCATCGCTCTAACGTTTTTAAAGTTTAACCAATTTATTAGTGATGCAAAGTTTTTTTATTTTTGTATATTTACTAGCTGTCCTCCGCGGTTTCACCTGCGTTCTCGTGGGATCTTATCTTTTCCCGCGATAAAAATAAAGCCTTTGTTACTCAGGGTGAAAGATTTTATATAGAAAAAGACAAAGAAACAAATCAAATCTTTCCTCTTTATAATATTAGTTTAAATTGGATATAAATATTTGGCTTTCTGCTCCGCAGTTTAGCCCACGAACCTTAGCCTCTCTTTGCCTCAATTTAGAAATCTTTTGACGTTATAAATAAAATAAACTTATGTGTAAACTTTCAAGTTCCTGACCCTAGTCGTGATAAGGCTGTGAATTGATAAGACAAGCAGTTTAGACGAATATTTTTAAGTTGTGAAAGTTTTTGTATACATCACAAACATGATATGGATCACATGAAACTAGCACTCAATGAATTTGTTAGCTCCGTTTATCGCAGGATTGTTAGTAGTAAGTTTAATTAGCACTACTTACGGAGCTTTTAATAGCGTTTTTGGATTAATATTAAAAAAAGCGGAACTTCTTTCAATCAATTAGTGACGCCGTGTTTTTAATGATGTGGATTTAGCATTGCCCAGATTTTTCTTTTGCTTTGTTTTTATATTATTTTCGTTTTCTGCACTCTATTACGAAAACTTTTCAACAAACTATGTTTCGTGTAAACCACTTGCAATTTGAAAACTAACAAATGTCTTTTATTACCTTTCTTCAAGTATTCCATATAGGCACACAAATCTAATAAATACCGGCGTAAATCATTCTAAAACAGTTTGGAAAGAACACAATTTGTGTGAATGTGCTTTTATATAGAACAGTAGTGTGTTGGGTCAAATGGAACGGGCAATAAATCTGTTAAAGTGACAGTGTAGAAGCGATAACACGCGACCGCTGGTGTGTGTATTTGATAATGGCCGGTCGACACCTGCCGCCTCTGCCACCGTTCAAACCGCAAAAATGTCTATCGGCAATGCTATTTTCCAATAATTTCAATATCAACTTTTTCATATTTTGCAACTGAGAATAAAAAATGTATTTAAGCGTCTTTTATAATTATCACCTGTGGATGCATTTTGATATGTAGGTATCACTACATAGTATAAAACAAAGTCGCTTGCGCTGTCTGTCCCTATGTATGCTTAAATCTTTAAAACTACGCAACGGATTTTGATGCGGTTTTTTTTAATAGATAGAGTGATTCTTAAGGAAGGTTTATGTGTATAATACATGCATAATATAGTAGCGAAACACTGATAAATTTAGAGGTTTCTAATGTGATGTCGTAATTAAGCATTTTTTTGCGCTTATATTGCAAACGCTGGCTGAACCCTACGAGATAGACCAAAATAATGTACTACAGTATTGTCCACCTTAAAATGTTCAACAAAAAAGTCCGCGATGGTATATGTCTATCTCTTAGGGATAACCCACCATAACCATTTTTTATCCTTTACTAAAAAGTGATTATTTACGAAGTGATTTTAAACAATACAATATTAATCCTTATCCAATTAAGTACCTCTAATAAATTGTACATTTATTATAGATCAATATGCTTTTTACAGCATGTTATTTAAGTGAATATTTCCGAAGATATTACAAATTATAAAATGCAGGGACGTAGTTGTCTTGCGCGATATAACGTGTAAGTAGTCCACGCGGGCGACTCCGCGGGCGGGTCGCTAGTATGTTTATAATCAGCAAATTAAATATTCTTCGGGTAGCCTATATTTATAATACTTACCCACTCACATCCATCTTTGACTCCGGTTAGTTCCATAACACCCTGATTTGCCCAAAACGCAGATTGGTTCTGTTCTTCATGCCTCATCACGGAAAGATTATGTTTATTAAAGGGCATTGTTTATTTTCGGCTTGGCGTGAACATAATTGTTAGAGAAAAACATTTGTACCAAAAAAAACATTAATTAAACCATGAATATTGGTCATTTTTAGTTGTGTAGATTTACACTGATAAAAACATCAAATAAATAAGTATTTTAAATCATAATTACTTTTTCCTGTCGGCATTACGACTGCGTCACATTGCCAGCATAAAAAAAAACAATTACAACTAATAAAAATCGATTTTAAAATATGTATTTTATATCGATTACAATAATACTATTTTATTTAACTTCATAAGAAGGATGTTTAATTATTCAAAACATTTAACAAAGGCATTAAAATCGTGAAATCACGTTGTACTGCATTCATATATTTACAAGTAAAGAAGTAATGTTACTATTGAATTATTGCATTTCGATTATTCAAGATAATCGATATAATTATTATTTTTATGGCAGCCCTGGTTTAAGCAGTTTGACAGCTTTGACAGAGTTTGACTGGGGTTTGATTTGACTTGTCTGTCATTTCAAGTTATCGTAATCTCTTGTTTTGTTATTATTTATTTGTGAATATAATTATTTTATTTACAACAAATGTACAAAATATACAAGCAAATGTACAACTATAATATGTAAAAAACTTCTTCGAGGCTGCCGCTGCTGCCGATCGGCTAGGTTCCCAGAAGGCTGGCAGCGTTTCCTCTTTATTTGTTGTTTTTCCGTTTTATACCTCGAACTTTGCTAATCATAATAGACACCGATGACGCTATTTACGACAACACTGGCATTCCTACTAGAACGTGGTGATTATATCCTCTTTGATTCCTACCGATACTGTTCCAAGCCCAAATGTTGACTTGATTCCTACTATTTCCTACCATGGATGTAATACCTATGGAAGGTACGTCCGATGCTATGGAATTGAGATGCAACAATTGTAATTCCGACTTTAATCAAAGGAAAAGGCATAACCTTGATCTGGTGGAGGTGATGTCGGTAATACAGTGGATCTCACCCCAAGTGGTAAGTGTTTAATTCGCTATTTGTTATCCAACAAATCTTTAATAGTATCATGTCCCCGTGCAGCCTATTTTTTTATGGTGTGGTATATTTGCTTTGTCAACAGGTGACTAATAGCACTGTAGTATGGCATTCTTGCTGGACTCTGGCTTTGAACATTTCGACTGTGGCTAATGAAGAGTCTTCTACTAGTAGTGGTTGGCAACGTTGTTTTTGTGTTAGCTATAAATGTTCTTTATTAAGAACAAGATCTCACGTCTACGTACTGATACAAAATGTGAACTGGTGTTCTTGCAAAGATGCATAGATTTGCACTTAATAATTGCTATGTTCTAACAATTGCACACAGTCTCTGAAGCCCTATCAATCATAAAAATGTCTCTAGACTGAAAATATTGTGTAACGGCTTTGATTCATAATGAAATAATTTGATGTGATATTAGCATCTGATGTTGTAGCTGGATAGGGGCTTTATATATCTACATGTTGGTTATAGGCAGATATAAAATTAATTATTGGGATTGGGATTTTGTTAATTCAATCCAATAATGGACTAAATCTTCAGACATGTCTGCTATATGCTGAGCTTTTGTAAGTTATGAATCTGATTAAAAAATAAGATGAGGAAAAAAATATTTTATTTCAAAAACCATTAATGAATGAATGAATGAATGAATGAATGAAATACTCTTTATTCTATACACCAAAATACAAATAATACATGACACAAAAATAAAAAAATATATAAAAAAGTGAATACAATCTAGGCGGCCTTATCGCTTAAGCCATCTTATAAATGTTTCCTAAAAAACTATTAGAAACACCTGGATACAAAACCTTATTATTTTTGATATTCCTACAGGGTAAAGCTACCAATTCTACATATTGTTTTTATTCTCAGTGACTGTTCACTCCAGGCCAAAACCCCATACAAAGTGGACAATGCCCTTTATCTGCTGTCTAGGTGAATGAATCTTTAATGAGTAGGTATACGATTTTGTAACCTGATAAAAATTCAAATTGATATTTAAATGTATTTTACAAAAGTTTCAGTCATTTTAAGCCATAAGAAATAAGGTACGGTTTACTGCTTTATCGGTTATAATAATTCTCATCTGTTGCCATAAATAACTCAAAGCCTGCTCGCTCATTGTCGTGAACCGAGGCTAGTTGCCATTCATGATGGGCGCTCGCTCCTAATATTGTTCCAGGAATGAATGAAAGTGTAGCACTGATTGAACGACATAGACAAAAGACCTGCATTATCCTGTAAGTGGCGTGATCCGGTGAGCGCCTATTCGGATCTCTTTATATCGTGACTATCGAAGCACAACGATTTTTCACGAGCTTGGGATAGGATCGTATAAAACAGTCACGTATTTTTTAGTGTCAGTGGCTTCGCGTGGGCCCGCTCTTTAACAATATCATAACCGGGCTGCTGAGAACATTGGGAAAATGTCGGCATACACACGCTTATTGAATTTCTTCGGGACGGGTAGGTGACTGTAAATTCTGGGTTTCATTTCATCCCATACTGCAAGTTACGTAATAATCGTTATTTTTTATTGTCACCTAAGTTTGAAGCTGATTTACATTAACATTTTTTCAAGATTATATACCTAGTAGGTATACTTTTATAATTATTACACAACTCTAGCTGTTCCCTGCGGTTTCACCCGCGTTCTCGAGGGATATTATCTTTTCTCGGTATAAAAGTATCCTTTGTTTTATTCTAGGAAATAATCTACGTGTGTGCCAAGTTTCATCAAAGACCGTTTAGTGGTCATTTGAATACATTCATACTTGAAAAAAAAGAAGCCAACCTTTATGCTACCTGTATCCATACCAACTGCAAAGGGAAATAAATGCGAACGAATTTGTATAGATACAGCTATGTTAAACCGTTGCCCCTTTGTTTACAAATAGTTATAATTACTTAGAAGCAGCTAAAATAATTGGAGAAAATTGCAACAAACTAACTGGAAAGGGAAGATGAGAACTTTCTAGAAGTTTGTTTTTGTTCCAACCGAAGTAATTGATTTTAATTCCACTGGCGGTACGTTGAAACGCACCCGAGCGTTAATGAAAAATAATTTTCCCATCTGAAGTTGTAAGTTAAAGTGTAGCGAGCAGACTTGGACCCAGAACACGGGCTCACAGAAATATAGTAAGTACATTAACTATTCCCTGTTCCTAGTGGAACATAATAGACTTGTAAATTAGCATTATTTTAGTAGTTTGTCTCTAGCTAAAACTATGAGACGCTGTCGGGACATTCTAGTTTACTTGCATAAGAAGCTTGCGCTGTAATTGCTAAATAATGTATTTTTTAGTTAGTACACCTACATTTATCTTTTTTTTTCATAACTATGGAAGCAATGATTTAAATTTTGTTTGTTATAAAACAGTATTTCAAAGGTAAAGAGGTATACTTCCAGAAGACGCAGCGTGGGCAGGTCCCCCACACGGTGAACCAACGACCTAGTGAGGGTCGCGGGAAACCGCTGGATGCGAGCAGCTAAGGATAGGTCGATATGTAATACTTTGGGGTTCAGTAGTAGACGTCTTTTGGCTGAAATTATGACGATGATGATGAAATAGGTACTTGTTTATTGTTTTTAAATTGATAAATTCTGTCATAAATTTTTGGACTTTGGTAAACACAAAGACAAATATAAATCAAAGATACATATTATAGGTATACGTAAATACGCTAATAAGCTATGAGTAGGATTACAGTGACTTACCTATAGTAAAAAGAAAGAAGAAGAATTAGTTACCTTTGGTAAGGTTACCTATAATATAAGTCGTACATACCAGATCCAATGAGCTTGCTGAATTACAGATCTATTCCCACCAACCAAAATGCCAATAGATATTCAATATACATTTTCTTTGACATCAAGCAGAAATCCTACGGATTTTTATTATTAATGAAATTAAATTTTCCAAATTACTTATTGCAGGTCATATGAAAGAAAGTTGCAATAAAATTTACATGTCTTAAAGTGAAAAACGCCTTTTAATATACGCACGAATTGGATCCATAAATTTATATGTACCTAAAAGAAGTTCCCATTAGGTCTCAGATCTCAGCAGTAGATTGATGAGCCCGTCTGACATCGTCATTAGGTCTGGTCCTGAACGGACGTTTTTCCCGCCGACCGCCGCCGACGCCCGCCCGTCCCAGATAATTGGACCGAATGTTTTCGTCCGCTCAGTCTAATGACTGGCAGTTTTGTTTACCAACGGGACATGCCGCCTTTTATTGAGCCGTTTGCGTTTAGCTTCCGAACAATTGTGACTGGTTTTGTACTTGTAGAACTCTGTAGGAGAAATGTGTAAGTATTGTAATACTTTTTGTAAGGCAGCTTCATTATCATTATTTATCTTAAATCCAGTGATTTTAAACAGTTCAATTCATGCTGGTATAATTAATTTGTACAATGTATATCTATATAATATTACTGCCAAACGTTCATTAAAAAACGAACGTTATTGAAATTGTTCAGTTGAAACGTAATTACTAACATGTATGTTTTTTGCGTAGGGTCACGTTGAGCCGACCGCGCTATCGGCATTTTTCGACCGTCCATCGATGCGTCACTTCGGTTCGGCCAGACCGATAGATTGATCACCGCAGTGAATGACGCCCTCATTCCAGCCCACTGTATCTACCGACACCCACACCGATTTATTTATATTTATGTGAATATGTAAAGCTTAATTTTCTCGGTCTATGCAATTGATTTGTTGATGTTTATCGTCCAGTCTGATTACTGGTAATCCTTTTCAATGGATTGTCCAATACGCATATCATATCGTTGGATAAAGGCTTTGTCTAGTTAAGTACTGTTATTGAACATATTGTTTGGCCTGATATGGGTTATGTTATGTTACATACTGTACCTATTAGATCATTAGTTTAGTTAGTATTTGTACTCACATATATCTACATGGTATCATATCTATCTATGTAGTAGGGAGTATCATTATGATGAAGCTTTTTTTATGCCCTGATTTACTAAATACTTTCAAGACTTTTCCGTTGCCTTATATTGTAAACTATATTTTAGCGTGACTTACACAATTATCTTAATGAATCCAACGTCGAATAACATTCTTTTTCAAACGCGCCTGTCAACGTAAAATAAACGAATTCGGTTTTTATTTAAGATCAAGATAACGCTTAGATTTACCTTCAGTTTGCTTTTGTTTTTATTCTGGCGTGACACCGCCTTCGCTATTCATCTGGATTTTAAGATTATTTCCCTGATGTTTATTGTTTTGCTTACAAATTGCTAGTGACAGCAATGGCTGTGAATAACAGATTGTAGGTCGATGTAAAGTAAAATATTGGGCTGTAAAAGTTCGTTTACCGAACATCGGTTTTGATTGGATAGCTTTTGTGAAAAATTTCTCGTGAATTGTTAACTTTTCATATGACGTAGTAAATCCCATTCTAGTCCAAAGGCGTCGCTTGCGACAGAAGTGTCGGGCGCGTTTTCAAAGAATTATTGTCGCATGACAGCATCGGCCTCACCGACGTACATAACAAAATACCGCAAATCACAAAGGCTGCGTTTGTTTTTATCTATGTTGTATGGGATTTATTGGTTGCTGTGTAAACGGTCGTGACTGTATGCAGTTCACATAATATTTATTGATTCCTACCAACCAACGGAATGCATAATATTAAGCGGAGTGCGAGTCAACTTGCCGGGAAGTTTTCACATGCAATGCGCACAAATCCTTTCAGTTAAGTATTCGAGCTAACAATTTGATATCGAAACATACCTACATCCTAAATAATACATTACAATACTTACCATTTCTATAATCTGTTAATTTACAATGTCATTGTAGTTAAGACTAAATAAACGCAAGACCAAATACTACATTTTATACAAAGCTAACATATAGCGACATAAAATGTGAATACAACAGTTTTAATATTTTACGCTTCTACCAAGTTAAACCTTAATACAATTCTTATCTTGCTACATTATAAATACGTTTTTTTATTTTTTTTATTCTGGATAAGCTTGTGTTTGACTACAATCTCACCATGATAAGTGATGATGTGGCCGAAGGTGGTAATCACACAAAGCCTAGATGGGAACTGGCTCTCAAATGCAGCTGTCGGAAAACACCGATAGGTGCTTGGCGACAGATTTTCAACTTGAGGGTAGCCAGCCAGTTGGGTACTACAAAGTACCCTACCACCGTGCTATGGTTTCCTCACAATGTATTCTTTCACCGAAAGTTCAAGCCCACTGTAGGATTTGAACCCACGACCTTCGCCGCGGTATCTGACGTCACTACCACTGAGCTATCATCGCCTTAAATTCTTAAATCCTACGTTTATTTTAGCAAATTTCTAATTAAATATATACAACTATATCTATATTATATACCTAGAGAAGTTTTGAGAGAATTGGAATATCTGAGGCGCCATTCGTTTTTTTTTAATGAACTTAAAGTTCAAGTTAAAGTCTTTTTTCATCTCTTTTCAAGATTTTGATAGCTCATAATAATTTTATTACTTATTATTTTAAACAAATATCGAAGTTAGTAAAACAGGCATACACTCCCGATAAAAAAAAAGTTAGTGTAGAACAGAACACCCATAAAAAAAAAGTTACGGTAACTAAAAGTTCAACTTTCGGCAAAAAATAATAATAATTCAAAATGTCTAAAAAAAAACAATAAAGCGAAAAAGGATTAGTTGGGCCAGAATACATAGCCAATGACCCTAGCTAACCACCCTTACCGTTTGGCATAAGTTCTTCCAAACATCCTGTACCTATATTATGTTTTTTTTATGCTGATGCACAGTTACAAAAGTTGCTTTTGCGGAGAAGAGCCGGCAATAACGAAAAAATATGCTAATCAGTAGATATTAATCCATAAGGATTACTAATCAAATACTTACCTAAGTAAGTTAATAAACTTTTTCATTTAATGTAGATTAGAATTAATTGAACTTTACAAGGTGGTTTATTCGTCCAAGCTTACAAGATATCACACATTTAAACCAAAAAGACACTTGCAGTAAAATGAATGGCGCCCAAGTTATATAAATTTTGCCGTACGAAACCGGTGCCGGTCTCTAATATATCCATTGTATATTAAATTATCCATTAAAAGCACTGAAATGAAGTCTACTCTTTAAAGTTATAATAGGTAGGTCCCTCCCTACCTACTTAACGTGGAGAGGGTATCAGGTCACGTTGTTGGTGAACTATCAGCTTCCGGCCGCACATAAGGATGCTGGCGGGCTGCCTATGACATTATTAAACTCAGGCGCATCTCTGCTCGAGTGACGCTAAAAAACTACGTGACCGCATTGCACAATTGAACTTCCCCTGAAAAATCGCTCGCCCCAAAATTCAGAGCGTATCCTGAACGAATAAAGAAAAAATAACTGAGGGCCACGCGGGCCACTCGGTCGAGTGTTCCGAATAAATTATGTTGATGAAACTTTTAGTTTGAGTGTTATACGGTGTGCACGGCGGCCACTCGTTTTAATACTGATTTGATATAAATTCAAAAGTTTTTAGATTACAGGAAAACCGTTTCGAATATATTATTGCAGTGGCCATGGAAATTTTATGAAGCTTTTTAAAAAGTCGAACAGTTTTTGAACAATTAGTGAATTGGACTTATAATATCTATTTGCATGGTGGTAGGGTACTTTGTAGTACCCGACTGGCTGGGTACCACCCTCAAGTTGAAAATCTGTCGCCAAGCACCTATCGGTGTGTACCGACAGCTGCACTTGAGAGCCAGTTCCCACCTAGGCTTTGTGTGATTACCACCTTCGGCCACATCATCACTTACCATGTGAGACTGTAGTCAAACACAAGCTTATACAGAATAAAAAAACATATTATATTCATTAGGTTGCATAAATAAAAAAACATAAACATAAACATGGAAAAGTTAAGAGTAAACGAAAATGTAAGAGTCGCAGTTTAATAATGCTTTTCAACAAAACGAAGTAAAGATTGTATCCATACTTACAACTGTAATAAGTCCAAATAAGATCGTTGAAGTACCCGTGTATTGCGATACTCGTACTAAGAAGTACTTAGGCCTAATAATAAATATCTATTACTTTTATTGTTACTGTTATTGTAACTAACGATCTTCTGTGTCTACGAGCTCTGTTAACAGTTCAGTACGATAAGCTTAATTTCAGTACATACTTACCTTCATATTTTTATATAATTTTGAAGACATTTGACACTGTTGTCCTACTTGAGCTAATTTAGTGATTCAAGAAAGAATGTCCACAGTGTATAGATACAGTACTACGACGATATGCAAAGAGGCACCAAAAATATTATTACACAATATATCATATCATATCATCATCATCATCATGTCAGCCAGAATACGTCCATGATGGACAAAGGCTACCCCCAAGGATCTCCACGATGGCCGGACTTGCGTTACTCGCATCCAGTGGCTTCCCGCATTATATGTCAATGATAATCGTAAAGACAGTTGTACCGACGCTAATATTATAATAATATTAGATATTGCCAGGATATCTATTTAAAATAGCATTTAAAACAAGTTAACCTGCCACGTTATTAAATATACTGTGGCATCTTTTGAATCTGGACTAAAAGCTGAATCTAGTATTAGGGTGAGATAAAGGAATGACCGGTAAAGTAGACGTCCAATGAAATGATTAACTTCATACTCCCCTTTTCATGGTTATTAGATTCGAACAGTTCTACCGTGGAATGGGACCAAAGAATTCAAGTGCAACACGAAAAATGCATTAGTGGCCCGGCCGGATCGGTCATTCGTCATTGTCCTGCAAATATCTCATTCGAGTTAGTTGCCATATTATGATTTATACCCATTACAAATGAGTAAATATTATTTCCTTTTTAAATTGTATTTTTTGACATTTTTATTCTTTTTAGTTTGTGTACAAAATATGTACTCGTAGGTAACTTTATTAATAGCGCTGGACATTTTCCCTTGGATATACTATACCTCACGTTTTAAACACTCTTTTAATGCTCTGTGAGAGCAAATAATTTTATATTTACATTGTCTTCTGTAGGTACTTGGCTTTCTACCTTGATATTTCTTATTTTCCTTTGAAGTATTTTTCTCAAAACGTTTCTATTGACACACAATTTAGATTTCATAAGGACATTTATTTCAATATTATATTTCAGTATTAATTAATTACACATTTATTGTCAAAGTCAACGTAACATTAGTTCAAGATTTCGTGATGAAACAATAATATGTAGATACTATTTTGAAATTGTAATCTAATAATAGTGTCTAGGTACTTATTAGCGAACTTATTCTAGTCAGTTAAATATTCGATTAGTTTATAATATTAAAAGTATTGGTTTATCAACGAGATTTGTTCTAAATCTGTTACAATATTAATTTTATTTAGTTAATAAAACTGGTTACTTTATTTAATTTATAATTTACAAGTAATTGCTTTCTTCACTCCGTAACAAATTATATTTTACATTCAAACAATATAATGGGATAGATTTATAAATATAACAGTTATTAATATCTATAATAATTATACAAATAAATATCACAATGTCCGTTGATTGAAGAAATTGGAAAACTTTCAAGTTATTTTATACACATAGAGAACAAATTAAATAATATGATTTACATAAACATAAGTGTTGTTAAGAAAGGACCCGTACAACAGAATATATATATATAGGTTTGAGAATATGGATATGATTAATCAAATTAAGAAAATATTATAACAAAAAAAAAATGGTCAACAGTTTCTATAGAGAATATAAACCTAACAAATATTTTTGTATTAACTTCCCAAACACCGATAAATAGTTAATTTAGAATGTATTAATATAACGCAATGCTGTGAGTAGTAAAGCATACAGCTGTGGTGGTAGATGATGGGCTAGGAAGTACTGATGAGCGTGTGAGGCGGCTGGGCGGGCGCGCGCCGACGGCAGGTTGCGCGCGCGCTGCCACGCCGCGCCAGACACCATCGGCTCTTCAGCCCCGAACCCGTTCATGCTAAGCTCTAACCCTGTTGGGATACATCGTTTTATGTGTGTAGATTGGTTTCATAAGGATTTTATATGTGGGTAATATTAAAAAAAAAAAACAGATATATCTAATGGGTGTAAGTATCGATAAGGTTTATTTTTGCAAGTCGATAATGTTCCCAAAATATTTGTCCATTTATTTTTAGAATTACATTACAAAGTGACACTTTTAAATATCTTGGGATAAATAGATAAATAACCAAATTACCTACTAGTATGTTTTATTATATAGCCTGAATGCTATTTATTGCTTGAATATTGTGAATAAGTGTATGAAATAATACTAACGTACCTACTATGGGTCGACTAGTAGTAAACGTATTGAAATTTTGTGACGATTTATAGTATTGCTATTTCCAATAATTTATCAGTAGGTACCTGATTTATAATCTCATTCCCAAAACAAAGGATCGTATCCAAAATTTAATGTCCACTTACTATGCAAGCTGACTTGGCTCTCCATCTTTCCCAGTGCATTGACGGAGGCGCACACATACGTTCCATAATCGCCTGGCGCCAGTGATTTTATCGTCAGATTCATCCATAGAGAATACTCGTTTACTATAGTTTCGGATACACGCAATTTTGGGTTCTCTGCCAGTTTGTCGCTTACCACCGCTGCGGAATTTGAAAGTTATTAGCAACGGGTTATGTTTGGATAGGTAGGCTTCAAACATAAATCTGTAGCGTTGAGAATGTCCAATATAATGTATAATAGATTAGGAGATTTTGTTAAATAGAAGATAATTTCCGAAGGGTCAATAGTTTCATATGGGGATATTATGATAGGATTTCATTTCTAAATTTATTTTATATGAAGTATTCTTTCGGAACATAATCAGTAATTACATTTACCATCTTCCCGGTACCAGGAGTTCATAGCTTTAGGGGACGCCTCTATGTAGCACTGAAGTTCCACGTTGCTGCCAAGAGGCGCGCCCACCAGTTGATTCGTCACTTTTACTTGTGGAATGACTGTTGGTTTAGAAAGTTATGTTGTTACGTCATGAAATTTCCTGTTACAACTTTTGTCCATATAATAATTTTGGATATTGATGTTTCCACTTCTCCTTTTACGTCTTTTTGATATATAAAATCAATATAATAAATCTTCAGGCCCATGAGGGCAGAGGCGAGAAGTTGCAGGAGCAGTATTATTTAAGCACAGTGTAGGTAATGATTATATAACTATTTCTTTTTAATAGATAATATGATAATATTTTAAAATAAATTACTTACAGTGTACTTCAACGTGATATCGGCGGCTGACTGTAGGCGGTATACCATTGCTGGCAATACAATAGTAAGCGCCCATGTCAGTTCGCTGTACATGGGATAGTTCTAGACTTTCTCCTCCATGGTTATCCACAACTGAAACAAATAAGATTTTAATACACTTATCAATAAATATAAGTAATAACGTTGATAAGGTCTTCATTTATATTTGAGCCATGTGGGTTAGAAACGCTGATCCCGAAACATTTCCGAAACATACGCTGGTCAGGAGCCCATCGCATGTTTCGGAATATTTCAAAGCGCCTAGTGGATGCTACCCGTGGCTGGCGAATTACTCGGACATATAATTAGCTTTGCCATACAGCGTGGCAATACCACCAGTATTCTGGACACGCTACCAACTGGCAGCAATTTTGATTAATTATCATATTTTTGATCAGCTGGTCATTTTTATATTTCATCACAAGCTTTTTTTATAGTATAGCTTCGTCTCAATTATTTTCTTTCTGTTACTTATCAATAGTTGGCCGGATAATTTCCAACATTTGTACGAAAACCCTCAGTACCAAGAGGTCAAATAAATGTTGTCACTATTTCAAATATTGTCAATGTCTCTTGACTGCTTGCTTATATCTAATAAGAAATTAAATACATAAGAACTGCCTTAAACAAATAGTTAATTGATTGTTAAAAGCTTTTCTTTATTAAGTAATTTAGAACGTTAACCCGCAAACTGTGAATAATACATTACCTCATCAATAGCAAGGGATAAAAAACGCACCAACAAAAATAAACCTTTTGAGAATATTTTATGCGTTAAAAGGGGTTCAGGCTGATTTGCGATACGTACAGGTGAATCCACTTACACTGGTTCATTTTTAAAACAGAACAATTTCAGATGCGGTCGAATACTCTTACAACGGCATCTAATATTAAATAAAAATCGCTTAATAAAATTGGGGAAATAAAATAAAAATTACTACCAACAAATTATTTTGGTAATTATTTCCAAAAGTAGACCAGAGGTTTACCAGATTTACCTATTTATTTTACTATTAACCTTTATTTTACCTATTAATTGAATCGTCGCAATTTCAATACGTATGACAAAATAAATAAAATAGCAAAGTCCAATTTTCTGACCAAATATTCAATGTTTTGTAGTGATGATTCAACCAGGATGTGCACATGCTAAATAAAGATGAATGTTCATCAAAATGCTTTCTGATTCGCATTTCGGGAGCAATTAAGCTTTTTTTGCTAGCCTAGAGCACAATGGAATTATTCATTTTGAATTTTCATTATTAATTTTAAATGAGCTTCTAAAATCTGCCCTGTTCGAGGATAATAAAACAGTCAACAATGTGTCAATAAGCAATTTAGCGGGACTTTACTAAAGGAATAATTTATGCAGAAACAAGCACCACTCGGCCTCCTCCAGTCTCTAGCCGAGTATTTAAGTAATCGGAGCGCTATTTGTATGTGGTGTTTTCCTAACTTTATTCTCTCGGAATCCGTAGTCATTCAAGCGCGAAAAAATATTCCGACGTTACGAGAGATGAGATGAAGCGTCGACGTAGAGTGCGGCATTTTCCCGTTTCACGGAAATATCGTCCATTCTGAAATCGCTTTTGAGTATAAAATCTTTTATTATGCGAACACGGTTCATTTAACGCGGCATTAAGTGAATTTGTCGAACAACGTATTTTAAAAATGAACGGGTAAAAGAGCTGTGAAATACGGATGAAACGCAAAGAGGGGCGAGAGGGTGCCTTGCTGCCGGGTACCTATTGTACTTAAGTTTCCTTTAGCACAGTTTCCCGATCATTTATTACGTGGTTGTTTATTACAGGTACATTATTCATAAGTAGGTAATTATTTCTTCATAATAATGATTTACACTAGCTTCAACGAATGCTTTAATTATACTATTAATCTAGCACAACGAGGTACACTTTATTATAAGCCGCAAACACAAGATGTGTAGCTATTATACGCAAGAACGTATAATGACGTCCGGCTGTTTGGCAGAAAAACTTCCCATAGGTTACAAATCGATAAACGTTTACATTGAATAGTAGAACTATCTTGATAGAAATAATTATCCAATTCATTTTACAAAATATCCGTATTAATACGACAAACGTCGTATTTTTAACTGCACGGAAACAAAAAACCTTAATATATCCCTATCATAAATATAAATGTGTATAAGGAAATAGTGGATAACATAGCAACAATATGACGTCATTTTACTTAAAGTAGGTAACCTAATTATAAAAAAATACACAGTGAGCTTTGTCAATATGTAATATAATGGCCCACTATTGAAAATACGAATATTCCGACTCTCGTAATGAAAAAAAATTAGGTTTAAGTACTATAGAATAATTTGAATAAGAATCAAAAATAAGGTCTATTAATTTTACCTTATTTTTTCAATTAAAAATTTCACAGATAATGTATCATGTGCTTAACATGTAACTTCTCGTTATCACAATGAAAAGTTAATATTTGCATGTTCAATTTCGTTTTACACTTTACTAATTTGTAATGGTTCCATGAGAAGCGCGTCTTGTTTTGCTATTTTTTATTCTTTTCTATGCCTGCAATGCTTCTGGCAGAACACATTTGAACATGCTGGTAGTTGGTGTAATTAAGAGAGTCGAAAGGCGAAAGCAGACATTAACAAACTGCACATAATGTTTAACGAGACAGCTATCGGGCGTCATAAATTAGTAACAGTCGATGCGTGAAACTGGGCATTAGCAGTTGAGTTTAGAAAATATTGTTGCTAGGTAGTTAGCAATACACAACAAACAATATTGGATTAACATTAAAGATTTTATGTTTTGTAATGAAATGTAATGAATGAAAGTCTCTCTGACTATCTGTTAGTGTGTTTATACCTACCATTATACAAAAACCATTTCACGGATTTTTTTGTGGTTTTCATCTAGGGGGATTGTAAAGGTATGCATAGTAAGAAATAAATCAATCAAGAGAGTGGAGCCGCGGGTATAGAGATATTACCCCTTTGGTGATAATGGACGAAAAGATTCAATTTTATTTATTTTGTAGGTATAATTTAAAAAAAATATATCAATTTACTACGAAATATTTTGAATTAGAATTTGAAATTCTATTATTTTTAATATTTTGCGAAATTGATTTACGTTTTACACCGTTTTGTCCTTAAAACATCCCTCGCCATCTTTATGAAAATCATCTGTAACTGACGTTTTAATCCGAAAAAAAGGAGGTCGCCTCTTTCGACTATAAATTCGTACCGACGTGACTGAAATAAAAATATTATATTAAAACTCCATTCTGTATTTTAGAGAAATCAAGTTGGCGAGATAATGTAGGTACCTAATGTTACTTAAAAAATCATAGTTTGTATAATAGAATTTGTTGTTTAGGTATTATGAACTACATTTTTAAATAACTTTATCTAAACTAATATTATAAAGAGGAAAGATTTGATTTTTGGTTTGTTTGATCCCACGGGAACGCGGGTGAAACCGCGAAGGATAGCTATAACATTCATTAGTCTATCACATGGATTAGTAACTCACAATCCCAATCTTGGTCATTTTTAGCCGTATTTAAATGCTCCCCGCTACGACATTAAACTAATCAAGTGGCTGAAGATCTTTTCTTGATAGTCTAGACTAGTCCATTACATATTTAGTCTTCTTCTTCATCAAATTATTTTTCATTTCTATAAAGACTGTATACCCCCAATTAGGTTTATAAAGCGTGCCTGTGAACTTTACAATGAACATAAGCTGTTAACTGATGTCGACATATTCTGTTGTACAGTCGCCTCCTTAAAAAAATAAATTTAAAAAATAATGTTAACAATTTTTTAATATTAGCTCTCGATAATCTATGTCAAAAATAAAAAATACAAGTTAAAGAATTACTTCGATACGAAAATTAGATTCCGATTTATAGAAGTAAGCGTCCGATGCGAACATACTCGCGTGACGGTGTGACGTCATCTTGCAACGCTCGCTTATAGCGGAGCGTTGCAGGTTGACGTCACATACGGCCGCGTGACTGTTAGCGGGACCCGTTCTTATCGTAAGTTTAAATGCCTGTAATATCAAACTAATAGGTATTTTTGATTACAACATAAATAAGTGTATTTGTGTACATACAAGCTTTACTGTAACAAACTTCAATCGACTGGGTATAGATTATGTTTTGTGTTTTTTATGATTAGTACATAACTCACTTCAAATGTCAGTATTTTAAAAAATTAAGGAAACTATAGGTCTTATTATGTTCATATATTCCTATCCTTAACATCTGTATGACCGTTTGTTTCTGTAATAATAAATAAATAAATAAATGTTTTCTGCGATTACTTGACTATCGAATAAATCTATATTATTGTAAACGAGTCACGTATCTTATGATTTTGTAAAAAACTGTTTTTCGCCGCAATTGAAATATTTTTGAAAATTAATTCAATTTACTAGCCGTTATTATATTTTTATATGGGTTTTCATAGCGTGGCAAAGTATGAACCATTTCTAATACTACCATCAGTAAATGGAAACTGAGAGCCACGGATTACCGTACCTACTATGGCACGAGAATATTGGATAATCGCCTTGAAGAGGTGAAAATATTACTTATAGCCCGTCAGTTACTTCCCAACTAAGAAAATAATTACATTAAGGATAATATTCACCGACGTCTTCATACAGATAATTATCTACATGTAACAAAGTTATTTGGTTGTTATTTATCTCCACTTAGTCCATTTACAGTAGCCCGTCTTACTTCGATCTTTGGCTCTCCAACAGTTTCAGTTTCATAGTTTAAAGTACATACGTCCTAGTTACTCTAAGGAATAAGAATTAAAAACTTTAGAACTAACAATTGTTTTTACAAATAGCAGCGTTACCATATCATACGTACCAAAATAATAGTTATACTATAGTTTCAAAATCAAATTAATTTGTATTGTGTTGATTTTTTATAATTAACGCAAAGTTTAAAAAAAAAGGTTGGTACTGCTTAATAAATTCACACATAACTCACTAAATACCGGACCCATTTAGGTGAGCTGCGGCAATGATAGCCAACACGCGCTGTACAATGGAAACAGTGTTATTCAATAAATGTTAAATTAAAAAAATGTTTGTCCCAGTTAATAACATTTTGGAATCAGAATGATTAATTTGCCACCTCAGTGGTACAAACCACTTGCATAGGTATGTCTATATTTTATCAATGTTAACATATTTTTTACCCATAAGATTATTATCACCTTTTTAACGTCATTTAAAAGCAACCATATTAATAAATATGTTAATACCATTTTCGTATTCATTCGACGGTGGATACTGCATAAAACATCCGACCGTAACCGAGACCTTACGCATAAAATAAATTATTGTTGGAAATCCGACCGGCAGGCGATGTATCTGCGATGTTATCGCGCTGGCCCTCACTGAACGCTGGTTATGACATTATTAAACTAGAACGTACAGATCCACCGACGCTAAAAAATACGTGACCGTTTTACACAATTTACCCTTGTTGAAAAATAGCCATCCACAAATTTAAGACCGGTACTGACAGCCGCGAATAAATTATGTTAATGAACACTTTGAAAGCGCATCAGTTGATTCATCCGATTGGGCCGGGCGAGCTTTTTCTTTAATTTACATAATAACAGGGTTGTGTGGTATGAAAACCCCGTATCGACGGCCACCGTGCCTACTTCCTTATATCAAAACTGCAACTAATAGTAACCACTTATATATAGAGGTAATACCATACCATTTTGAGATATCTTGTGCTTAGAAATAAACATTATGTTAATTTAGACTACCAATCACGTAGGTCTGCTGAAAATAGTGTGGTGTATTTCATTGGAATGTATTAAAATTCCATTTTGCTTTTCATGTTTCAAGTTTGCATAGTCAATCGGGAAGTATTTCATGAAATTCCCTGCTTTGTGCACAAAGGTAAATGTCACTCGCACTAATGTCCCTGCTCGGTTAACAGTCACAGCATTGTGTAGGCATATTAACTGTTGGTTGACAGAGGAACAATAGAAATGAGGTTATCACTATGTGTCAACTTCAATATGAAATTATACGGAAAATTATATTAACCCTTTTTACAATTTAAGTCCTGTTTGTTATATGTATACAAGGTATATTTCGGAATACTCGATTCATTGAAGTACTTAGCTGCGTCACTAACAAGTTTTTCACTTATTTAATCATGCATGGTGTGTAGAACTATCCTATGGTATATAAATAAAAATATTACTTACATTTTTGTGGGTTTATAATTTTTTTAATATAATATGAGAGTTATCTTTTGTTTCTAAAATATGATGAAGTAGGTGTAGGTATTATTTTAAGAATGAGAGCACAGTGGTTCCTAGCCGCCTGGCTCGTGATTATTCTGCATAAAGTAAGTCCCCTAAATGCAACATACACGGTAAATCCATTAGGCTTATGTTCCTATTCCGCTCTACGTGTACTCCCCTCTATAAAAATATAACTTTATTTACTAAGTAAACGTGTTCTAGAAAATTAAACTTTATACGGAACCCCATAACCAATGTATAAACATTTTCATAACGCCAGCGAAATTACCTATATTCCTTTATAAAGTGCCCGTATAATATAATGAAATTTTATGTTGTTTGTAGTTCTGCAAATGTCCTATAAAAACATATGGGCCTCTATTTTACCCGTATAAAATTATTTACACATAAAATGTTGGTCATTCATAACATCATCCTACTTCATAATAATATTATAAATGTGAAAGTTTGAATGTTTGTTATTAAATCACGCAAAAACTACTGAACGGATTTTGATGGCACTTAGCACACAGGTATATTGAAACTTTTTATCCCGCGAAAAGATAAGACCGTAGAGAATGCGGGCAAAACCGCGGGGACAGTTAGGTCTGAATAAACTTGTCTAGTGCTGGAATATAAATCAATTTTAAAGTAGACACTAAAGTCACACAATATCCAAAATTGTTAAGGGTTTAATAATACTTCTACACGGTGTTTGTATAAAAGGTTAATCTATTAGCAAACACTTTCAACTTGTAAATCCTTGAATGTTGTATTTCGGGATAATTGAAGAGAGGCATACACTGACGACTCTTCACCCTTGGGAAAACGTATCTACTCAGCTAATTTAACTTTTTTATAACTTTAACCGCGAATCCTGGAATTCTATTTCAAATAATTTTGGACGACCGTCCCATTAGAGAGTCAAACGAATCTAAACTCTTTGTTGTTTTAAAATTAACAAGCTATTCGAAAACGTTACTCAATTATTGATGTACATTTTGGAAGTTAAATTGCCGATATACATCTTCAACCACATCTTCACTAGCATAAACAAAATCTTCATTAACAACTTCTTCACTAATATCTTCTCCACCAAAAATAAGCTCATTTCTTCTAAAGTTATCCTCTTCTTTTTTGTTTTACTTAACACACTACGAGCAAAATGTGTTCCTACACTAAATGTTAGATTTTGTCACTTTTTCATAGGCGTAACACCCAAATTCTATTCTATTTTCTTTGTTTTGGGAACAGGGGGCAACAAACATAGGTACACTTCTTTCTGTTTCAAACTACTTCAGCCCATCTCAGAATCCACGCAATTGTTTTCAACCACCCCCTATGAACCATACAATTTTCGAATCTTAACATAATGTAGATTATTTAGTTTCCAATCTCAGAAATAAAGCATCTTATCAAATCTGTGTTTATATACAAAGTATAAATACGTAATGTGAAAATATCTGAAAATATAACAAGCATTTTAAAAGCGGAACGTAAAAGTAGCGCTCGCTCTACGCCTGGCCGGTTTTCCTATTAATAGTATCGGTATTAAATTAATGAACATAATTAAATATTAAATAGTGCTATATTATAATGGGTAGTGAATATATTTTATCCAGATGCGTCGAGGCGTGACATATATTCGCGTCGCTTTTACTGCTCATATTAAACCTACGTCCGTGATTGGCGAAGCTACATTATATCCTTACATTATTACATTCCTGTCACGTTCTACGTACGCTTTTATCAAATAAATGTGTACGATACATTCGTAATGTCACGTGATTCATCCAATTTAGACGGGGATCCGATATGACTCAGCTATTTCCCCCGCAAATTATTTCAATGACATCTTTTGGATCATCTCTTATGCGTGGAAATCGCTTGGAATACGACCATTTTATACATTTTTCGATAAACATTTATTTTAATAGGCGTTAACAGGCATTAAAGTGATTATTTTGTAGTGACTTTTTTGTTTTTTTCTTTAAATTGCTGTAGTAATGATAAAAGGGTGGGTGGGTACTGGATATTCTTTTAATTATGTTTCTTATAATATTCTGTATGTCACTAGTACCTACTCACCTATAGACTTAAATGACCCGCTTATGACCGCATCACCCGTCAAACATCTCCGGGAACTGGGGTGGGTTGAAAAACAGAACTGCGGACGCATGAACATGTGTACGCAGCACAATCTGAATCTACTCCTTTTGCCTTATGCGCTGAATGTTGAGTATATATCTATGTTTTTGTGTTTTTCATTATGAGGCAATAAATATTTTTCATTTCATTTCATTTCATTATCGGGAATGAATAGTATCGCGAATAGACCTAATATAAATTACTACAATATATGTTTTCAAAAGTACTTAAGTGATTATAGTTATTATAATTGTCGTACAGGTAGCTAAAACATGACTACCGACATTCGACTATACATAAGACTGTTTGAATTGGAAAACGTGCAAAATGTAAGTAGATACGTTTTAAATTAAGTAAGTTGAAATGAAAATACATACACTGACTTTGGAAGTAGCTCTAAATTGAGGTATATTCATTCCACTTTGTCCTATTCGTCATTATTTTTTATCCATTTGATTTATGTAAGACTAGCCGTCGCCCACGGTTTCACGTTCCCGAGGGATCTTATCTTTTTCCAAAATAAAAATACCATAATTTACTCATTAGAACATCAGCTGACTGTCATTAAAAGTACCGTCAAAATCGGTCCAGCCGTTTTGTAGATTAGCCGGAATAAACAGACAGACAAAAAAAAAACTATGGTAATATATAGTCCATATACATTACCAAATATATATGGACTATAGTCCGTATACTTTCTTATGCATTTAGCGAAAAGCTGTTATTTAGACGTTATAAAACAGACATTTTAATTTTATTTATTTGACATAAAACTTCTTACGCAAATAAATAGTGGGATAGCATAGTTGTTTATAGTATAAGTACAAGCAAAGTAAATAGTACGAAACTCAGTGAAAAGGCCATTTAAAATAATTACGTAGAGTATAATTAGCATGCAGAATTAAAAAGCGAATAAAATATTTTAAAGTCAACAGTGTTGGGTCTGAAGCGGATATTTCAGTTAATTCGTAAACTTCATACTACTCCGCTCGCTGGCACCGAGTTAAGACGTTAATTAAAACACTTTGCCCAACTTTTAGTACTGAATTTCTAAAGTACAGCAATCAACCTAATGGCTCAATCAAAGATCAAAACAACCCTACCACAATAAATATATAATTGCAACGGTTTATTCATCCAGATGGTCGGAATTGGATTAGATTATTAAAATAATTTAATTATTTGATTAACTATTGACAATTTCAAATTAGATTTACTTTCCATTTATATGCAACTAGCTTACGTCTTTTGGTTTTACTTGCGTTCCCGATCTAATATCTAAAAATCCAATGATGCAAGTTTTCACTAATATAATAGTACGAATTAAAGTAAATACTGTCTAACTCTAAAGTATTCAGACTGATTGGGTTCATAATAATAAGTTGCAGTTATTTAATATTTTACGCCTAATATTTTGGTCCCTTTTGTATGTATACATATTTTTAAAATGATAAATATCTAAATGTAAGATAGTATTAGCTTTGTTAGCCTTAGCAACTTAAAAAAATGTATTCCGCCACATTCCACCACGTCTCTGAGGTCAAGTCAGGTCAGTGGACTTAACGGAGTGACGTCCAACTATGCGCTTTCTAGACTGTCCCTATTTGTGCAATTTTTATGCTCCAGTGAATATCGCTTCCATCAAATAATTTCCAGTATTCATTATTTTAATCAATTGGTACATTTGATAACGAATGATCTAGGTAACTGTTTCCAATCTTTTCCTTTCATCTCCTAATTGTAAAAGTTGCAAAATCAGAATATTTAACGAATAATCTGCATGGATAAGGATGACACCTAATCGATATTCATCTGAAGTTGACCTTGGCTTTTATCTTTAACTTTATTAGTAGAAATTGATGAAAATTAATCAAATAAAACTGTCATTAAACACAAAATATTTAAAATATCTCATCTTTTGGATTACACCGAAAGGATGAATCCTAAAATGAGCTTGAGGGAGGAAAGCATTTTAGGATTCAAACCCACGATCTTCGCCGCAGTATCCGACGTCACTACCACTGAACTATCATCGCCTTTTAAGTAGCTAATCCAGTGGCTGACATCAATAGTTTGTACCATGAAGTAAAGAAAGCACTACAATGTGCGTGGACTGTGCAATACTGCAGTAATACTGACGTTTTTAATATAAGTTTAACGGTCCGCTCCGCCTGTAGTAGTTACACGCTCACCCATTATTACTGCAACCACTATTCTCTATTTGTACTTGGTGAAGCTTACAACGCCGCCGGTCAAGCTAGGGATGTGCATACACGCAATTGTTTTATCGATATAGATGTTTCTAATATATAATAATTGTATATGAGTATAAATTAATATATAATTATTACCACCGTACCGATATTGTAATTTACGTAATTAAATAAATATTATCGAAATGTTCATTATTTTTACACATCCCAATTTTATCCCAATCCCAATTTTACTTCTATAGTCCATAAATATGAATCCCATATTTTAATAATAAAAAAAAACTAGTTTCGTTAATGAGGAAAATTATGTGCACATACACTAATAAAAACGAAGATAATATTTTCCACCTGTTGATGATGACCCAAACAAAATTAAAATAATATTTTGTAAATATTTTATCGATATTTTCAACTTGCACCATTGGGGAGACGCTTCAGCTGTCTTTAATAAATAGCAATATTTTTCTGTCCGCCATAATAGAAGCCAGTGTCAGCTAACTTCCACATTATTCTCGCAATTATTGCGATGACTTTATTTAGAATGTTTATTGTTACTGCTTTGAAAAAGCAACTAAGGGCTATTCATATTTTAAATTAGTTCTGTTTATAAGTCATATTTATTAATTAACACAATTAATTTCGCATTTAATTACTATTACCTACTCTAGAAATAAAAAATATTTGTTTATTTTCAAAATAGGTATTTCTATCATAAATTGTGTTCGTACGTTTGTATGTCACTAAATTACATGTCAACTAAAAACCCATGTTGACAATATTTATTTTTATTTATGACCGTATGTGGCGTATCTTGCGTGCTCTTAAAAAAATATTTACAGGTTCCATCATCAAATCCGATACCAAATGCCCCCTTCAACCATTTGTATATAGTGTACATACTATATACAAATGGTTGAAGGGGGCATTTTGTGCGAGTTATGCCCATGGTAACGTGTCCCCACTACAATGTCATCAAAAACTGAAATTACAAGAAGAATAATTACGTCCAATACTGTGCTTTCCCCATTAATCAAAGTTCTAACTAAATTCCTTTTACGTAATAATATCCAGCTGTAAATAAAATTGTTATTTGTGTAGTCACTCACCTTACTAACCTCTGTTAACTGCATAATTCTGTCTTATTTTAATATGCTCATCAGCCCCTCTGAATTATTTCTTATATTGCATCAATTCATTTACTTTTAACTCTCTTCACTACTCTACTCTATTATAACTATTGTTTTTTCTAACCTTGACATTGGCAGAGTCATCGATGATACGATGGAGCCATAAAACACAAATTGGAATTGGAATTACGTCCAATGAGAGTATAAAAAATTACCTAGCTCCCTATATTATGTAGGTAACTATTTATTTTTATAATTAAGTAATATAGCACCCAAGTGGCATGCATTGTTCTACGAACAGTTGGCATACAGGATTTTTTAATCAATTATAGCCATGCCATAGTTATAAAAAATAATTAATCTTACGAGTACAACTGGAAATGCTGGACCTGCCTATATTACATGTCAGAGTGAAATTATTATCGTTATTTGTTCGGTGGGTCGAATATGCTCAATGCAAAAAGATCCCGGATCAACTCGTACCTATGCACAACTAACTCTGACTTGTTCTTGAACATTTTAGTTTAATATTTATTATAAAAATGAACCTCTATTTCTCGTGTATAGGTACTATTTACTCAGTTGAATGCAGTCAGCCGTAAAGCGTGGTTCGGTACGAGAAATAAATTTATTTCAAAAGCATCTGTTAACGAGCCCCGACTTTATTACTAATATATTTTTTGTCCGTACAAAATAAATTTTAATTGAAACCGAACTTTGTACTTCGTATTACTCTCGTTAATTTAAAAATCTCTAGCAATTTTGACTGCTCAAGTGTATAGCTATTCAATAAATAAATAAATGTTGGGAATAAATGACTACAACAACATTTTTAACCATTATCGGAGCATTAAATTGACCAATGGATCAGGGATGGAAAGCATTATAAATATTTTCTTATCGTCCATCCTACTATAATGCTAAGAGCAACGAAACATGTTACTTGATACTATAATTTGTTTTCATTATGAATGTAGGTACTTAATTATTAAAGTTACTTACGGAGGTAGCTTTTTCATGCAGTTGAGTAGAAAACGCTATCTATGAACAAAGCAACGCTAGTATATCAACATTAGAACGGAAGAGAATGAAGACAGTCGGTAGTTTCAGCAGCAAATTGCAATTACCGTTATTGCGGTAATTTGGAAGGAGCCTTCGCAGGCCGAGCGCCGCCGCCGCTCCCGCACGCCTCTAGCGGCTAACATCTTGAAACAGTTACCATTTCGCTTCAGTTGAAACTTACACTCTTTGTAATGCTGTTTCGCTAGTTAGGTACTTGATCCAATTTGAATCAGCGTTTTTTAAGCTAGTTGAGAATTAAACAAATGTCTAAAATTTAATTTAAATAAGTTTGTAATTTAGTGAATTTTTATTTTAAGTTAATTGTTTATTTATTGCGATACCTTAGTACAAATTTGCTATATTTTTCTGAATGTTTAACCTTTTACCTTTTTCATATAACGAATGTGCATACTTTAATATTTTACAATGTAACTTTTACACTTTTATGGTTGGCTATAAAAACAACACCTGAAATAAATAAATTCAATGCGCTAAGTCGTGGAATTAAAATTTGCTCTAAAGGTTTATGTTTAGGCGTTTTGTACAAGTATTTGTAATAATTAAATCCTACAAACCCATGAAATTGTGTGTTTTACGCTAGCAGAGTAATGGGTAAAGTTTCATTGCGAGCTTTTATCTAATTTATTTTTATTGTTATATGAGCCAGTTTATGTTTCTTTTATATCCGTTGCAAAAGTTACAATCAAGCAGTGAGCGTGTTATGTTTTAACTAGGAATTCAATAACTATTCACTTACGACGAGTAGGTACCTTTAGGAAGTAAATTAACAGTTTGATTACTGAAAATCAACATTACCTCTGCCGTGATTGTACAGTTGATTGCACATAAACTAATACGAGTAACCAACTCGTGGTATAACTATTCAATTCTAATTAGAATTTCAATTCCATGATAATACCTACATTGATTTATAAACGATCACAATTATTATTTGAGTAAGAATAAGTTTAATGCTTCCCTTTTATTTTTTTAAATCAAGAAAGAAAATAAGTAATTTAATGTTGTATTTATTTTTGGTTAGAACTAGGGATTTTAGATTTTAAGATAATTTTGATTCCAAACATAAACGCTTCTTTTACAGTATTATCTTAAAGTCGAATTTAATTTGAACACATTTTTATAAAAGCATTTGAGGAGTCGATAATGGTTGGTAAAAATATTATCACAGTTTTTCTTTCAATTAAAATACGATTTGTTATATATACGGATTCCCTTTGACAAAAGAAATACATTATCTTTCAATACACTTGAATAAACTTGATAGTGTTGTATCGTAAAATCGTTTAGAATAGAATAAATATCAAGATTTATATTTGTCGATTGAACTTTATGACGATTTGGAGTGGATAGTGAGGGACTTAATCTAGAATTGTATTACGTATTCACTAAATAATACAATGTTGTTCGAAAGGTGTAGTTCTGCTGGTCACCAATACCCGAAAACACATTGAACTAGAATAAGTGTACAAAAGAATATTTATTTTCCTTTAGTAGGTATTGCAATATAACATCCACTCGTACAAATATCCAGAATTGAACCTCCACATAATTATTGGATTCTAGATGAAGTTAACATTAGAATTAAAAACTCCTTGTAGATATTACTTAGAAAACACATTGGACTAGTTAGAAAAATTCATTAAGGAACATAAATGCGGTGCTAAGTGCAATAAAATTTTTAAAATTGGAAATTCCGAGGCTTTCCTCTCCAGTTCACGGCCTGTGAAAAACTATATTGCGTTTTTTTATTAAAAATACGAAGAGTTCCAACGAGGGGCAAATGGGCACTAAAACGTTATGGTTACTGCGGTGACATTCACACGAATACCTAACTTATAAAATTGGTAATCCCCTACGCTATACCCTTCTTTGGTACCCGATAAAGTATTACCTACAACGGATTATTTCGGCCTTATTCGATTTCATTTTACGTGATTTGATGCAGTTCTTTGATTTTAATATTTAAAAAATGCTGCAATTCATTGTCAAGTGAACCAAACTATTTAAAATTACAAGCTGAAATTCCTGCATAAAAAACAGTTCAATCCGAAATACAAGACTAATGAATAGGTATATGGAACAAATGTATTTGTATTTCCAGTTAAAACTTTATAATAAAGTTTCCTCGTTATCTCGTGAAACACCTCCAATATGTAAGCACTGGGAGAAAATATGGATATTGCTTTCCTAAGCACCTACTGTCGGAGAATGGAGTTAAAAAGTTGTAAAAAAGTACGCGATGTCGTGAGAAAATCAATGAAATGTTAATCGCTGTCTGTGGCCTAAGTAGATAGATAAATGATAACGATGCATGTATTTGTTATACCACATAATTATGATGGAAGAAGAAATACAAAAAATAAATAACTGTTGAAAGTGTAACATTATTTTTGATGTATGTTGGATCTGAGTTACCGAATTTTAAAAATGAAAGATTTTTCAAAAAAATTACATAATAGGTATTCGTCCTTCTTTTTTACAATTTTAAATATTATAAACATAACATAGCTATTTACCTATAGCTACATATTGATTAATCTCTAGCATTAAGATTTTAATGGGACTTGACAATATTTTATGTTCTACAACTATGCATTACTTTAAAATTATAATCGTGATATTAGTTATCCTCACGTCATGTATTCAAATATAAGTTCTATTAAGAATTATTATTATCACAAACGGTAATAATTTAAGGTTGACTAATCAATACATACATTTTAATATAAGCAAATAGTTTACCAGGAAGTGAATAGTTATAACATACCGAACACTATGGGCTGGGGTACTTGAGATCACGAAACATACCGTTTGCATTATGAGAACAAATAGCGCGGCAGAAGCATAACGCGAAATATCCATTTGGCTGAAATTATTAGTCAATTGTTTGGGTAGCTGGCCATTGTTCAACATGAATGTAATGCGTGCAGTATTTAGATAACGACATTTGTTCTCTCTTGTGTACTGTTAAACATAAATTGTTGGATCCCGAAAATAATACAAAATAATTTTATTTTCGGATTAATTTTACTGTTTTTGTTTTGCCTCGGATACACTTTGGAAGGAGCGATGTTCATTCCATGAAGAACTCTATGTTCTTATTTATACTCCCAGGATATGAAGTAATCTCCAATAAGCTATCCGCGCACCCAGCTGTGTGTTTTGATCCCACATGACGCAGCTTGAATATCTTATTTTTTTAAATTAAATATATATAAAACTGCGACTAATGGTAAAAATACACTGTCAGTTAAGTGTTTTCCCAACCGATGGTAGGGTCAATTGCCTAATAAGTGCCTAAACTGTAGGGTTTGCCATATTCTAACCGTCAACCACATTGATCACGGCCTTTTTTATAAATATTCGTTACCAAAATAATGTTTACCGAAATAAAATTTATTCCGCTTATAATTAATAAGTAAACATATTTTAGTTTTTGCATAGAGATTCCGAAGTACCTACTACTTATCATCGGATCAAATTTCATCGTATATAGATCTTGAACTACCTTATAACTTCGGTCATATTGTTAAATCTATTTAATGATATCCCACTTTGAACGCTTGAAAAAAAAATAGTTGTTCACATTCGGAAGTAACTTTTTTAGTAGTATTCTTTTAATCATATAATTTTGAGCGACATCGGCATTATAGTTTCAAGTAAATAAGCTATATAATAGACATACAGATGGATGGACATGACGAAACTACAGGGGTCCTTGTTTGACAACGAAACTCTAAAATAATACGAGTAGGTAGATTTTAGAATGATGTAAAAACGTAATAAGCGCCAAGACAAAGACATAATAACTCTTATATTTGTTTAATTATTTAAATGATATACTTTTCATAACAGTGTAATATAAAGGTATTATAGCTCTGTTGTTTTTGCTTTATAATATAATTCAAGAAAGATAAAAAGTTAAAAGCGAAGATTGAAATGAAAATTTAATTTACAGTTTCCTTTAAGATGTGATGCCCTTTCAGAAACCAGAGCCTGCGGTGCTGTAACTTTACATTTCGTCTTAAAAAGGCAAACAAAAAGTTCATAAAAATTCAGTCGAGAGCGATGGTTGTCCTTTTTTGGTCGCCTCTCTGTGGACGGGCCGATGTAAAAGAGTCGAACAGAAACTTGTTTGAGGAAGTCGATTTAAGTTACGAAAAGGAGACTACCTAAATTACATTCTGGAACAGTTTTATAAGACTATGAGACTTAAAAAAATGTATACACTTAAGATTGGATCGTTAAACTTCGTAGGCCTTTAGGAAATGAGAATTGTTATTGTAAAAATAATTACAAATTAGAACTGGACCTCTCGATAAAAAATATTATAGTCAGTGAAATTATTACAGAACTTCAGCGGGCAGTCTACTATTTACTCATAAAATCGTCGAGGACATAATATACTGTAGCAATATTACTGGAATATGACTTTGATTAGGTATACATTAGGAGTTTGTTTCGCCGTTTCTTCTCCTGACAGGTCTTTATTTGGAAATGGTGGTAACAGTAACAATAGCATTAAAAATAGCAATAAGACGTTCAATAAGTGTTCCTTAAGTGTCTCAAAATTGAATAAAACATTTTGAGTTTGAGTTTTGATTCATAATTATAATATCAGTCGGCCTGAACAAACACTGCGAGGGTACTTGCACTTGCAACCTAGTTATCGATATAGCAACAATCCGAAAGTTCGGAAGCGATCATTATTTACACTTAACAAAGTACTCGCACATAAAAAAGATCCATAAGCATAAACTCCTCGAATTATTCGATTCATTTCAAAGGAATCCTACTAAAAGGAAGGCGAGACTAACTCAAAGCTTTTATATCTCGTTGCGAGGCGCCTTATTGTCTTCAGCGGTATATGTATTAAAGCTTGCTTTCTCTTGCGTAAATAAAATCCATTGGAGGGAGGAGTGTTTGGAAGCAAGTGCAAGGGGGGGTCTAGGTGTAATGCCTCATGCGAGTGTCGGGGACAATGCAAAGTAGATTGAATTGGTAAAAAGACTGAGTAGAATGGCGGCTTTCGGCACCCGCGGGAAAAGGAAAACTTGCTCCAAAGGGTTAACAATGAGAACAGTGTCCGTAGATCGGCACCGCTTTATCACATTCTAAATTTGGATTTCGTCTTGATGTCGGTATCTACTACTATCAAGGTATTATTTTCTGGTAAAGGTTCAGTTTCTGGTTAAGGCGATGATAGCTCAGTGGTAAGTGACGTCGGATACCGCGGCGAAGGTCGTGGGTTCGAATCCTTACAATGAGCTTGAGCTTTCGGTGAACGAAAACATCGTGAGGAAACCACAGCACGGTGGTAGGGTACTTTATAGTACTCGACTGGCTGGCTACCACCCTCAAGTTGAAAATCTGTCGCCAAGCACCTGTTGGTGTGTTCCGGCAATTGCACTTGAGAGCCAGTTCGCCTTAATAAGGTGTACAACACAACAATCCCCTGGTATTGCCAATGTCTATAGGCGACGGTTGTCACTTACCATCAGGTGACCCGCCTGAGTTAAAACGATTTTTGAAAATTGTTGTTAGGTAAATTCTTATTTCGAAAACTTTATGGGAAGTACAAAATCTTTCAATTTCAAATACAGAAAAGTACTACTAATAAATTTTGTCTTTGAAAAAGCAAATAATAATCCTAACGAATCCATCCTAATGAATTAGACATAATGATAAAATATAATTGGATAGAAGTAAATGCTCCAATTATAAAAGTATTGATACAGAAACAATTAAAAAGAAAACATGTTCGTCTGATTCGATACTTTGAAAGCTATCGTCGTTTTCTAACAATATAAATTGACACAGCGAGAGGTCCTTTCAAGAAAAGCAGTTTGAATGATTTCTTTTACTTACTAGCTTTTACCTGAGTCTTTGCTCAAAGAACTACTAGTAGTATTTGTTTTGTCTATTTCCCAAAGGCACCGTAGATCAAAAATGTGCTATTGCGTTTTTATTTGGCAATGGAAACAAGCAATAAATTTAAGAGTATAAGCAATCATCATTGACAGTTCATTTATATCTCTCTAGTTTAACACTTTTCCCAATAATAAGCATATGAGGGAATTATATACACTTCATCACACGCTATTACTATTGCAAAAAAAAATTGAGATTTCCTCACGATCTTTTCTTCTCCATAATTCCAGTGGTTAATCTACGAAAATTTTAACTCAAAAGAGTAATATTAAATAAATAAAACATGTACGAAGTTTCAGTAGTCAGGTACAATTAATAATGCTATAGGTGATTATTTATACAGCATAATATATTACTTCCCAAGTTCGAAGTAACTTCAGTTTCAAGTCCGAAATCGCTTTAGTTTCAGATTTGATACGACTTTAGGCAAACTAAGATATTCTTAAGTTTGCTTTGAATCGGTATCGGTACCATGCTAAGCGTGGTAACTTAATCTACATAACGGACTTTATTTAAGGTCGGTAGTAGTGGTTTATGCTGACAATCTTCTATGTATTTTGTTTAGTGTAATAAATTTAGAAATTTTAACATTCAGAAACTAAAAATAAAATTACCAAATTTTTTATTTTATACAAGAGTACTTACTCTGTTTGATTTTGTATTTATGACAATGAAAACACCGCATATTTGTTTAATTGAGGTTACCATGTTAGTTGTGGATGGTTTATTAAATAAATATTTATTAAACCACCACAAAAGTAGATTCTGTTATGAATTTTAATGATGCAAGTGCAAAAAATTAATGTATTCGGACATTTTTTTCCTGTAAATTCCTAATAATTATATCACTAAAACTTTTAATCAATTTATAAATCACAACTCTCAAAAGGGTTTCTAATTGCGGAGTCCGAGAAATCTTTATTTCTCCTCGTTCCTCGCATTTCATTGTACTGATTGTAGGATAGAGATGTTATAATGAATTCCAAAGAGAAGAAAAAAGTTTAACAGTTTCTATTCCTATATTTCATTGTTCGTATTAAATTCTCGTTATGTAAGAGGTGCTCATTTGCACTTGAACTATTTCGAAAGTGGAAATAGTGAGTTGCAGGAAAATGAAAAATTCTTCACTTCAAATATAACAACGATGAAGTGCTCTAGAATATGTTCTGAAGAGATGGATACGCTTGTGTTATGTCTATAAATTACATGAATTTTTATAGAATGTTATTTTTATGGAAATATAATTTATAGTATTCATACCAAAATCAGTAAGTATGTAATGAAAAATGTATTAAAATAGTATTTTTTAAGTTTCGCTATGTTAAAAAATAAAACTTGTTATAAAAAAATAAAAACGACTTCAAAGGCAAATATTGCACTAAAAACCGAAAAATAAACTGAATAAGACATTAAATAAAATGGACAAAAAATATTTCAATAACTAAATAGACCAAAAACTTTACTTATGTAAACTACCTACGCACATATTCAAATTATTATTCTATTAATACCTTTTGATCTGTTTGAAGTCGGTGCCAAGCCTAATAGGTTTAATAGGCTTCGTACGGTTTGAGGAGGTAGGACATAGCATAACATCTGCTCATAATTGGGGCCGTCTGATTGGGGAAGTACCTCCACCTTACAGAATATCGCAGCCAAATAACACTGCCAAGTGGTGTTGTGTTCCTGCGGTGAGTAAGGTTGCCAGAGCTCCTTAGAGGAGGCACTGTGCTGACGGCGGAGGGACCGGCGATATTATGGAGTCGCTATTAAGTAGTGCAGGCGCAGCATGTTGGCGTGCGGTTAGGGAGATCCGGTGAAACGGTTGACCGCTGGCCGCCCGCAGATAGAGTGAGTTCCCGAACCCAGGGATTACTTAATCTCCTCCCTGGGAGGCTGAACTGCCATCTGGCGATGCTTGTGAAGGCATTTATTATTTCTTTCATTCTATTTTTGGGCTTGGCACCGACTTCAAACAGATGAAAAGGTATTAATAGAATAATAATTTGAATAGGTGCGTAGGTAGTTTACATAAGTAAAGTTTTTGGTCTATTTAGTTATTGAAATATTTTTTGTCCATTTTATTTAATGTCTTATTCAGTTTATTTTTCGGTTTTTAGTGCAATATTTGCCTTTGAAGTCGTTTTTATTTTTTTATAAAAAGTTTTATTTTTCCATTTTTTATATTTCAATGTTTTCAAGAAATATTTAATTGTTTTCGAGCAAATTAAGCCTATTATTAATTTACATTATCTATACTAATATTAGAAAGCTGAAGAGTTTGTTTGTTTGTTTGAATATTAGTGTTGGATAGCCCATTTATCGAGAAAGCCTATAAGTTAAATAACATCACGCTATTAGATGAGGGAATACATAAATAGATAAACTTTTAAAGAAAATAAAGAATATATATCCTAAATGATTAAGGCTTCTTTCTCAGCAGCTACTTGATATTGCGTTTCATTTCATTTCATATCTAGGACAACGTATATTCTAACACCTAACCGATAAAGATATTACCTTCTATCATCTGCTCATTTTAATATACAAAGAGACGACGATACGAGTCTAAACGTGAATATAATATTTAAATAAATATCCCGTAACTCCTAACCTTTAAGGAGTTGTACCTTCCATCATCAGCTCTGCAACATAAGATGATGACTACCAGATGGAAATAGCTTTGATAAGTACGTATATGAATGAAAAATACTGTAAATTCTTATAAAATTTGAGGGTTGCTCTCATTTTCCCCAGGTTCCCATCATCAGATCCTGATTTGGTGACAGTGGGACTACCGCCGAAGTATACTCTTTCAAATGAAAAAAGAATTTTGAAAATCGGTTGACATTTCTTATAAAATTTGAGGGTTGCCCTCGTTTTCCCCCAGGTTCCCATCATCAGATCCTGACTTGGTGATAATGGGACCACCGCCGAAGTATACTCTTTCAAACAAAAAAAAAATTTGAAAATCGGTTGACAATTGGCGGAAAAATCGATGAACATACATAAAAAAAAATACATACAGTCGAACATACAACCTCCTCCTTTTTTGAAGTCGTTTAAAAATACGAGTACTTAGTGTAATTATTAAACATATTATTTATTATTTACTATTTTACCTTAGAATCGAAACGGTATCTTCTTTCATCTACTAACCGAACAAAAGGCTTCCAATAAGCTCTTAAACTTCAAAAACCCGTGATTTTTAGTACGGGTCATAGATTCATAACGCTTGTTTAACTGAAACAAAAGGTATCACTCTTGCTTGGCTGATGGCCTGAGCCATCCCTGTTGCTATAATGTCTCAAATAGGGAAGCGTAGAATTTACGATATTTTCCGATCTATTACCGTTACCGCTGGTTGCCTTCACTTCACTATTGTTATAATAAAAACTATATTATTGTTACCAATTATATTATATACTCGCAGTTACTTCTCGGAAGTACCATTGATCATGATATCAGAGTTGATGCAATCGTAAAAGATATTCACCATGAGAAACCTAACATGATATTAAAAATATGATCTGAATCTTACTAATATACTTAATAAATGTGAAAGTTTGGATGTTTGTTACTCAATCACGCAAAAACGGCTGAATGGATTTTGATGAAACTTGGCACACATGTAAATCATATCCTGGAATAAAAAATAAATTATTTTTATCCCAGGAAACGATAAGATCTCTCGGGAACGCGGGTGAAACCGCGGGGCGAAAAACTAGTATAGTAGTGCAAATGTTCAGCAAGAGTTTAAATGTGAACTTAAATTAATATAAATGCCATAAGAACGTTCTTCGCTCACTGCAATTTAACTCAAAATTAGCAGAGCTTGTTCTACAGAAACCTGATAGATAACTTATATGCCATTTGTAGTACATGTATATATATATATACATATAGGTACCAAAATATATATGGCTGAATGAAAGAAAAGTAGCGCCGACGGCAAATAATTGGAAACAGAGCAGGCAGAGGATTATGTATGTATTATTATACATATTAAAAACTAGCTGTCCGCCGCGGTTTCATCCGCGATTCCGTGGGATCTTTTCCCGGGATAAAAATATAGTCTAACTCAGGGATAATGTAGCATTTTAATTGTGAAAGAGTTTTTGATATCGGTCCATAATTTTTTGAGTTTATTCGTTACAAAGTACAAACATATAAATATTTCCTCTTTCCTGTTTATAATATTAGTATAGATGAAAAGTAAAGTCACACGTAAGACAGGAATTCTTTAAGATTTCTATTTCTTATTATTCACTACAAGTTATTAGATTTCATTAGTCTGGTATTCAAAACCAACTGCAACAATATTTCATTGTTACTGAAGTGTCGTTTGGTAAATTGTGACTAACCATAAAGTGGCGAAGTTCATTATACAGTTGGAGCACAATGCAAGTCAGTTGATTGCTATGAACCACATGGCATCGTCGAGGCTATTTACACCTTCCATAACTGTAGTTGTTCCGTCTAATTGAAATGGAGTGTTTTAGGACACGTTATGATATAGCAAGACATATTAATATTCATGGAGTACAGACAACGCTGTACTATAGATATAGATATACGGTGGTAGGGTACTTTGTAGTACCCGACTGGCTGGCTACCACCCTCAAGTTGAAAATCTGTCGCCAAGCACCTATCGCTGTGTTCCGACAGCTGCACTTGAGAGCCAGTTCCCACCTAGGCTTTGTGTGCTTACCACCTTCGGCCACATCATCACTTACCATGGTGAGATTGTAGTCAAAACACAAGCTTATCCAGAATAAAAAAAAAAAAAAGATTGAATCTAGCAGAAAATGAACATAAACTTTAAATTACAGAGTAGTTTATTTATCTATACCTTTTTATTTTCTATAATTTGAAAATTTCGTGTCACGTTATTTATCCGCGATGAATTCTATAACTAATGAACCGATTTTAATGAAATTTGGACAATGCAATTTGATCCAACTTGAGAGATAGGATACTTTTTATCCCGGGAAAAGATAAGATCCTACGGGAACGCAGATGAAACCGCGGGACAGCTAGTATTACTATAAAACTTGAGAATAGAGTTCTAAAAATAATGCAAAGGTAGGAATTTGCTTCATGAATAAATATTGATTCTACCCATTTAATGTTTGTAAAGGTTTTGTGTTTGCTTATTCCCGTGTGATTATACGAATAATGTACATATTATATTATTTTAATATGTACTTATTTAGATTTTTCAATGTACATAATACCTTTTTATTAAAATTTTAGATCAAATTTATTGTGATATAAATAGCAATAAGGTATTTGGGTTACCTAGTCAAACAGCTACCAATGCAATGTCTACTAATAGACACCTGCTATGTCGATGGTATTTTTAAATATGTATATTTATATTGGTATACTAATGGTAAACAAAAAGAGAGGGAGACTTACCTTTCCTCTCCCTGCTTCCATCATGCCTAAAGATAATAGGCCTATTACTTTCTCTACGCCACAGTACTGTAGGTGGTGGTACTCCCGTCGCTGAACACGTCAGCCTTATACTACCTCCCTCTTGAGCCGAACTGCCCTCAGTTATTGTGTCCACAATGTCCGGTGGTATTACCACTGAGAGGTGACCCATCTAAAAATAATATGTTTTCAATTTAGCATCAAGTTTTCATTACGAATGTAAACCCATTACCAAGCATATACCTACTTTAAATTCCATTGCGATTATCAATCTGTTCTCAAAACATTGCAAATTGTTAACAGATTATATAACTGAATTTTGCACCTTACCTGACTCTTCATAGGGTCTGTGTTGACTTGGCACATGTACGTGCCGGAGTCGTTTGCCTGCACGTTGCTCACGTGCAGTTTCCATGTATTGTGGTTATTGTAGGTGACGGAGAGCCGAGGGTTTAATGCCACCATATTAGTATGGATGGCCAGAATCGCTTTAGAATCTGACTTTATCCACGCTACCTGAAGCAAAATCAACACGTGTGCTGTAGACAGTAGTTTAACTAAACTTTGTTCCATACATTTAGATAAAACGCCTACAAACATTTTAATGAATAATCCAGAACGACATCTTATAAAAGAAACAAACATACAAATTATCGTCAAGAAAATTTCAAAGCTCGGAAGCTAAATATAACGATGCAATTAGAGTGTCTACAAAACAAAACGTTTCTCTCCCGGCTGCATACGAGCGTGAAATTTCATTTTATATCTAGGATTAATGTCATAAATCGCTCGCATTTCCCCAGCGCTCCTCCAAGTTTTAAATCGTTTGTATTGTTCACAGTGAGACGAAACTTAATGTGACTTAAACGTTGTAGCGAATGTAAAACTGAGGGAACGACACGTAGAATTGTAGAGAGTTTCACCCGAGGAATGCACGGTGTCTCATCCACGTCGTTTCCGAGCATTTTTCATGTGACATCTCGCTTTGTTGCGGTTGGGAAATAAATTAGTAACAATTTCATTGTTTGTGAGCATTATTTCCGACGAGAGCTGGCGAGTAGTGAGTGGCGCTGCAAACGTACAAACCTAGCGGAATATGAGTGCACTGCTCGTGAGTTGCACAACGATTATTAACATGCTTTGGTTTTTCAATTTCATTATTTTTATTGCGCTTTGATGCTGTGTCGCTTGCAAGCGGTGAACTATAATGTTTCATCTCGGCCTTTTTATATTTCACAAAACTTTCTACGTTTATAATTTGTGTGTAATATAAGTGTGATTAAGTTGTTATTTGGTGTTATTATGGGTTTCAGGAATATTCAGGATTAATATGGAAAAAATAAATATTGAAAACAATCAAACTTACTAATTCAAATTAGTAGAGAGATAATCTGAAGCACATTAATAAGAACTGATACAAAAATAATATATAAATATGCGGGAGATAATATTATACTACTTTCACTTTATAGGCCTTTCAGTAGGTACACCTACTTTTATTGTGATACCTCGCATTTGAAGAAACATGATGGGCAAATATTTCGGTTTTATATTTATAGCTGATTCATTAATTACGAAAAACAAATCACAAAAACATAAATGATAATTCTAACCGAATAATTCTTTTGTTCAAACTTGACCTGAGACTCTGTCATAATGAATTTACCCAATTAACCCATTAAGTAGAGGAAAGTATTGGTCTGTCAATAATTCTGTATCGTAAAAGCAACTTACCCTGTAGTTAGAAAGGTGATTGACAACACAAGTGAAGTGCACGTCACGACCCTGTGTCACTGTATGGTTCTCTAAGGCTTGCAGGAACTCCGGCTCCACTTCAGCTTGGATCGGCATTTCACCTAAAAATAATAGCATACCATTAACGGGACAAAGAAAACCATGGAGGAACCATAGTACCTACCTAACTAGAGCGACAATATTCTTGGAAGATTTAACAGGATTCGTTTTTTGACGACGATTATTCTACTATCTTACTAATATTATAAATGTGAAAGTTTGTATGTTTGTGAGTTTGGACGTTTGTTGCTCAATCACGCAAAAACTGCCGAACGGAATTTGATAAAACTTGGCACACAGGTAGATCACATCCTGGAATAAAACAGGATACTTTTTATTTCTGGAAAAGATGAGATCCCTCGGGATCGCGGGTAAAACCGCGGGGTGGTAGTGTAGTAGGTATATTCAATAATATTTTTGACTTCATCAAACACTAGCTGTCCCCCGCGGTTTCACGCACATTCCCGAGGGATCTAATCTTTTCTCGGAATAAAAAGTATCTTTAGCTTTATTCCAAGTACTTTATCAAAAATTTATATCAAAGAAGGTTCACAAAAACTACCTAATTCACTTCATCCAACTTTCAAATAAATTAATATTCAATTTCAGCTAGAGGAGTGGTTTTAGCTTGTCGCTGTCGCGGATCAGACGGAAGAATGATTTGGTATTTTGTTTAACTTTCCTAACATATTTTTAATTAGGTTTTAGTTGAATATAAATGGTAAATTGTTATATTTAGAGAACCCTAGATAGATTATTCGTGATTTTTCCGATGTTTTAATAGTTATACTGCTATTTGAGGACACAAACGAACGGCGATAAATCCAACTAACCAAAGACTATAAAAATTAGTATAGCCATTCTTGAGTTAAAATAGTATAACTAACCCCATTAATATTTCTTAAATTTGTAAATTACTGAATTAATTTTCTTTTTAAGGTTTTGACCCAAATTAAACCTTCATGATTAATATAAAAAATATGAAACCTACATAATTAAAGTGGTATATTTTAGGTCACACTATACTTAGGTACCTAAACCCATAATTTACATACATAGTCCACATTAGAGGAGCAACACATTAAGTACGGTCGGGATTTAGCCGAGCGACACAACAGAACGCGCGACGGAGCCTTGCGGATAAAATCTAACGTAGTAGCAATGACCGTCGGATTTACCTGGGAACAAGTAAACTCGACTAATAGGGGTTAATACCTAAGTGCGGAGAGTCAGGTGCGTCTGAAATATGGGCTTGATGGTGATGTGATTTACGTGTTGTGCTACCCAGACTTTTTGGTGTGATTTTATGTAACTATTAAGATTTTTTAACGTACGTATACGATGTATCGAGCTCTACTGATTCTTTGGAAGGTTATAGAACGAAAATCAAAACATAATTCTTATGTCAAGATCATGTTAGATAGCATAATATTAAATTTATCGGTACGTACGTATTTTTTGCGAAACAAATAATTTTGTAATACGATGGGGCTACAACCACCTCCAGAAATATTATTATATTATATATGGACTTTAAAAAAATTTAAAGTCTTGTCAACTTCATGACAAAAATGTACTTACCTACTTAGTTCAAGTATGTTAATATACCTATGTACGTTATATTTTTAGTAACTTACACTAAAGGAATGGTTTAAAAAAAGATATTTTATACCTGTAACGAATACACTAAAAAATGTAGCCAGCCACCAGGCCGCCTTCGCTGACGGAGAAAACATGTGTCTGTCGATAAACTTTCTGAAACAATGTTATACAAAATAAAGATTATTTGGTATTCATACATATCTATGTAAAATATTATGTTCGTTCACACTGTGAGCGTATATGAAGTCTGTTTTTTTCAATACGCTCTAATAAGGTATTATAGTAGGTGCGTGCAGTAAAACAAAAAAATATTAATACAATTTGTATGTATTATGAAAGTTCTTTAGGAATCACCCACAGACAATTCAAAATTTGATCTCTTTTTACACCTTTTTTAGAAAAATCCTTTCTTAGCGGATGCCTACTTGCTATGAGGAATCTACCTGCCAATTTTCAAGTTTGTAGCATTTATACTTGCTGAGATTTCGTGATTAATCAGTGAGTGGTAATTCACGTTTAGGTGTATAGTTATAGATTTATAATTTAATGATACATAAAAAAAAATATATTAGTACCGTATATTATGTTTTTTTTCGCCTATGTGAAAATAATAGGTTAATAAATTAAAGAAAAGGGGCTTCATTATATTTTTTCCGCAAATCTTCTAAGCCGTGGACCGAATAATATCTCTTGGCTCACAATAACAAGAAACGGATCAACAAAGAGGTTTCCTCAAAGGAAATGAGGCTTGATCCTGAATTTGATAATTTGAATTTTATTGAAACGGATGGGTTGAAAATTTATTTATATAACTTTTAAGTAACGTTATCTTTTTGAAGAGTAACAAAGGAAATATCATTGATATATAAGGAAGGAAACCCACACGTTAGATATTATACCTTATTTAAATTTCACCACGTTTATACACTATACTAACTGTCTCCTGCGGCATCAGCCGCGTTCCCGAGGGATCTTATCCGTTCCTTTAATAAAAAGGTCTTTTTCATTTTTAAAAGTCTAAGAATCCTATGTTATTTCAGGATATAATCTACCTGTGTGCACACAATCCGTTTATCAAAATCCGTCTTAGTCTCTATTATATAATTATATTTATATAATTAATGTTAATTTTCTTTATTTTATGTTGTAGTAGTTTATGTACTTAACTATAGGTATAAATAACGAATATATTTTAACTAAGATAAATCAAATATTCTTCAGAATATTGGAGCTGATTATGTTGCTTGCAAACTGTACCTACGTGTAGTTTCATCTATTTGTCAAGATTTCTTATATCAATAAAGTTTGTTAGTTGATCCTCCTATCATCGGGTCAACGGAGAAAATATAGACAAACCACTTACGAATTATTAATAAGATTTTGAAGAAGGACATTTATGCAAAAAAAATAAAAGGCAAAATAGCTGCAGGTACAAAAATAAACAGTGTTTGTTATAAATGTGATACAAAGGTATACAAAAATAAACATCGTGTTAAAGTCGATACAAAGGTACAAGTAAACCTTTATTGACCCTTATTTGAGTTAAAACGGGTAAGAAATGTGTGATGGTGCTGCGACGTGAATGTTTTACGAATTTCATGGCCCATAAAATTTCCTAGCATATATTTTGTGGAATGCATCGCTACTCAGGTACAGGCTCTCGGGAAATAAAATATCACTTGAATTGAACTTGATCTAAATAACTAATATCGAATTCAGTCCATTTGCATATTATTTAGATCAAGGTTTTTGAATTAAACCTTAACTAAAATAGAATTCAGTCCATTTGATTCAGAGACACAGAAAATTCTAAGATAAAATCTTTCAATTGGTACCTTAATTTTACTGACACACATCTTATTTCAATCAGGTACAAGAAGGTGCAACTTTTGCTGGGTTAGCAAAATACTTATGATACTTATCCTCAGCTGAGCGTTCCAGGTTCTCAATAATCCTATTCATTTCAGCGGAGGATAAAGTAGGAGCGAGCAGTTTTCATAAGCAATTGTTGAACGGTGCGGTCGACACGTCAGACCCACAAGATTCAATTACGGCGTCGCTGACGCGGCTTCAGAACTTTAGCCGCCAGCCGCGCCTGCAAGTCCTGGCTAGGGAAATAATACGGTCCGGGGTAGAGGAATGTGTCATTTGACGTCTTGTACGGATATGGTAAGGATATATTTAGTTTTTCAGTGAGAACTGGTGAACATTTTTATTGATTTGGAGTGTTGATGTTTGTTGGTTTGATATGCTATTTTTTAGAAAAAAGTGATACAGAAAAGACATCATTTTTGTAGTTCTTTTCTTAATTGTAGATTTGGCCTTATAGTAAAAATCCAACTTTAATTCAAATTTAGGAAGAATCCAACACAGATTTTAAAAGTTGACATTTGATTTTAAAATTGGGGCCCGACTGGGACAAGGGGTGGTTTAAGGACGAGGGGTATAAGAATGGATTAATAAAATAACCATATTATTGCGTCAATCCACTAATGTTTGTTCATGTTTAATTCGAAACAAATAATTAAAAACATTTTAGTACATACAGTAAGTTATAGTTCAGTAATTTGCATATCATCTTTTGTCGGATAGTTTAAAGGGCGCAGAGGTATAGAATAGAATAGAATAGAATAGAATAGAATAGAATAGAATAGAATAGAATAGAATAGAATAGAATAGAATAGAATAGAATAGAATAGAATAGAATAGAATAGAATAGAATAGAATAGAATAGAATAGAATAGAATAGAATAGAATAGAATAGAATAGAATAGAATAGAATAGAATAGAATAGAATAGAATAGAATAGAATAGAATAGAATAGAATAGAATAGAATAGAATAGAATAGAATAGAATAGAATAGAATAGAATAGAATAGAATAGAATAGAATAGAATAGAATAGAATAGAATAGAATAGAATAGAATAGAATAGAATAGAATAGAATAGAATAGAATAGAATAGAATAGAATAGAATAGAATAGAATAGAATAGAATAGAATAGAATAGAATAGAATAGAATAGAATAGAATAGAATAGAATAGAATAGAATAGAATAGAATAGAATAGAATAGAATAGAATAGAATAGAATAGAATAGAATAGAATAGAATAGAATAGAATAGAATAGAATAGAATAGAATAGAATAGAATAGAATAGAATAGAATAGAATAGAATAGAATAGAATAGAATAGAATAGAATAGAATAGAATAGAATAGAATAGAATAGAATAGAATAGAATAGAATAGAATAGAATAGAATAGAATAGAATAGAAAGAAAAAAAAAAGACAAATACATTTTTCGCGCCGTTAACGGAAGGTGTGCTGTCAAAAGGATACCAGCTCAGCATGTGCTGCTGATACCAGCAGCGCTGATTTTCAGCTGGCACCTTTGGAGGTGATCCCCTAATAACCACATGGACTTAGTAGGCAGGGTTATGAACGTATTATTAGAACCTTTGAGACTGACAATGTATTTGAAGTATGGATCGCTTTATCTTGTAGTAAAAAAATATCAGCATGACGAGCCAAACATAGTTTTTCAAAAGAAAACTTCTGATAATATTTATATCGAATGAAGTAAGTTATCGCATTGCAAAATGAATAAATAAAGTTCCAGAATATCATAAAAGTAAAATCACGAGTAAAAGAAAAAAGTCGAACATTGTACCACAATTACCAATCCGCCTGCAATACAGTATTCAGCATTAAATACTCCTGTTTCACGTCGATTAATTCTTTTCTCGGTAAATTGATGCAGGAGCGTAGTTTCATTTGATCTGTACAGCAATCAGTATACATAGGTCAAGAAATAAATATCCCGTGTGAGGTTCCCCAGGGAACTAATTGCAGCCCTATTTGTATTGATGGCGCACTACGGCCACCGGGATCAATGTAAATTATCTATCCCTGATCCGCAAAATGCGATTATCGTATATCACTTTCGGAGTTTATACACATTGGTATTTTTGAGGATTATGAAAATATTGTTATATGTATTACAATGATGCTGCATTTATTTGGTATGAGGAATATGCATTGGAAATGTAGATATGTGGTGTTTTCATAGCATAGGTATTTTTAATAAATATTTTATTTCGCAAGGCTGTTAAATCGTACATTCTCTTTGTTCAATATATTTTATCCATAGTGGTTTAATAAAAATGTTAAATGTATTGAAATCCTTAAAATATGTGAATATAAACATTTGTATTTACTATTAGATTTATGTAGAAGTATTTGTTCTCAATCCAGACTATAGAATGTAAAAACAAAGGGCCAAAATTATTGACAAAATGCATTTTAAACATTCGCGAACTAAATTGATTTACACAAAATAATATTTTGCTTATAATGTGCGCGCGAATAGACTCGATAACGCCATACTAATTATAAATACAAAAATGTGTACCGAGGTTTTGTAGGTTTGTTGGTTATATATATAAGGCGGAAAGTTACATAGGCCACTTTTTATACAGATAACGCAGTAAAACCATGGTCAAAACCTTGTATTACAACAAACAAAAAGACTGACTGCCAGCAATTTGCAGTTTCTAGATTCTATTGCGTTAGAAAGTTCAAAGCATTCAACAGAAGCTTAAAAATTAAATTACAATCAAAAATGTTGCAGAATAACATCTAATGAGGGTCTTCTCCAATTAAAGGATTTAAAACCTCAGAAGCGATCGCCACGCCGCCACGCGGGCATAAACTGTAATTAAAACTTCGTTCCATAAACTATGATTAAAAACTCTCGCAGAACACGATCTATACTTTTCTGCTACTAACTTATGATTTTTAAACTTTTTCGAGATAGAATCGACCTTACATGAATATTATTACACACTAATTAATATTAACTTGAAATATGTTTTGGGGAGTAGGTATTGTATATTTTAAGGCGATGATAGCTCAGTGATAAGTGACGTCGGATACCGCGGCGAAGGTCGTGGGTTCGAATCCTACAATGAGCTTAAGCTTTCGGTGAAGGAAAACATCGTGTGGAAACCACAGCACGGTGGTAGGGTACTATGTGGTACTCGACTGGCTGGCACCCTCAAGTTGTAAATCTGTCGCCAAGCACCTGTTGGTGTGTTCCGGCAGTTGCACTTGAGAGCCAGTTGCCCTTGCCCTTAAGGCATAGTAATATGGTGTACAACACGTTGGCAGTCCACCTGGTATTCCTAATGTCTATAGGCAACGGTAGTCACTTACCATCAGGTGACCCGCCTGCCTCGTTGTAACTAGTGACATAAAAAAAAAAGTAGAGTAGTGACATGTCATAAAAACAAACACAAATTTAACTACAAATAAGATATTAATCACATAGCTTAATTCTGAATACAATTGCTTTTTAGTGGTAATAAACAACTGCAAATACAACTTGTTTACAAAACAGAATTCCACAGTGTAACAGAATGCGGATAATTAAATAAACTTTGAAGTTATTATAATTTTTAACGAGCAAGAAAGCGATAAAGAGCCTATAAAATTAATTTGTTGTTCAAACACCTTTTCGTTCACTAAATGTTTAGAGCATAACAGCGTAATAAATTCTTGTGAAGCTCACCTTAATAAATCCAGTTCGACTCAGATTCTCAAGCCGCCATAAATTGTTAAATAAATCGTTCGAACAACATGAAACGGTTTCATACTACGAATAACTGTATCGAGATAGAACTTGACAGTTACTTATAAGGAAATAATAGTTTTATTATTATTATGTATGTATTTGATATTAGGTATTTGAACCATACGACGATGGCAATGTGTCCAAGCGATCGAGCCAAATAGGGAGAGAGAGACGTCGTTGGTAGTCTCGAATGATGTTATAACGTTGTTGATATATTTGCATAATTACAATAGGTTACTTTATGACCTATAATCCGTTGGCACCGAATTCAAACAGGTAAATCGAAGTTAGACAAAAGTTAGTCTTAAATACGCTCTTACGTGCATTTTCTTGAAAATAAGCTTGAGCTTTCGGTGAAGGAAAACATCGTGAGGAAACCATAGCACGGTGGTAGGGTACTTTGTAGTACCCGACTGGCTGGCTACCAAGTTGAAAATCTGTTGCCAAACACCTATCGGTGTGTTCCGACAGTTGCACTTGAGAGCCAGTTCCCATCTAGCCTTTGTGTGCTTACCACCTTCGGCCACATCATCACTTACCATAGTGAGATTGTAGTCAATCACAAGCTTATCCAGAATTAAAAAAAAACGCCTTTTGGATTCTTTGTTTAGTTACGCTTTTTAGTACCCGCTTAATGTACATGTACAAATAGATATTCTATTCTTCTAACTATAAACTGAAGGCAAAGTCATAATAATTTCTTAAATAAACACTGTAATGCGTTACAAGGACTCAAGATTGTAAATAATGCTGAACGTTCTTTTTTGTAGTATAAAAACTGTTTCAATGTCGACTATTGCTCCCTAATAGTGAAATGCCATATTTTAAAAGACTAAAAGTAAGCAAAATAAACTAGTTCTGCCGTCAGCGTTTTTCAATTGAATAAATTTTCTTACAAAAGCAGCAGAAATGAATTTTTCAGCAAAAGAATCTTGTGAACTCCATTATAATATATTATCTAATGTTGAACCTAAAAAATATTTTTATGAAGTAATTAACAAGATCTAAATTGCTGCTATTTATTATTATTTGATTATCCACTGGTGTTACCATACTGGTTACCTACTTTTGATATAGATAACACCCTAAAGAATTATTTAAGTTGTTGACCGATCGGAACGGAAGGCATGAGGCATTTTGAATATATTACCATGATTTCCAACGCTCACTGTGATTCAGTGGTGCGAATAAAAAGTATTTTAATAATAATAACGTATGAATCCAATATGTCCTCCGGGATTTTTCGTGCCGGAATAATCGTTTCTGTTGCCTTATTGTCTTGGTTCTATATCAAGCCAAACGTTATATGATTGTGTGTCAAATTGTATTATATCAAAGTAATAATGTATTATTAGATTAATATTTTTATCGATAGTAATATTTATATGTTACTCTCGTAAAATTCTGAAAATTCCGTCACATTTTTTAACAACTATATTTTTTATGAAGTTTTGAGGCGACTATTCCTTTCGTGAGCTATGGGTAAATTTTTTTTTCTTTGTATAATACAAACTCAAACTTAAATGAGTTTGTGTTTTCACGGATTGTCGAACATAAACAAATACTTGTTTATTAAATACAACCTAGGAAGTGAAGTACCTATGAATATATTAGTGTTTTGGAGTTAGTGGCATGTATGGGTGTATGTATGTAGAGCACATCCCTCGGTAACCGTCCACTGACAACTTGTCACCTAAACCATTATTCATGTCGACAATTTTCCACGTGTCAGCGGCAGCCGACCATATATGATAAATATATTTTGTTTACAAACTACACCGTCGTTTTTAGATAGTGTAGGTAAAACTTTTTGGATGTTAGTTATATAACAGCTTAATCTCTATTAGTTTTAAACAGTTTTTTGGAAGAAAGGTGGAATAATATATAATCTCGTTAAAGAAGAAAAAAATCGAGTATACATAACATGGGATTAATTTAAATTTATTCATAACTAACGTCCCCCGCGGTTTCACCCGCAATACTAATCATTCAGTAGGTATTGTTTTTATACGCAATAAATTTTCGTGACAAATACTGTTAAGGGCCAAAAAAACATAGGTACACCGCGAACGCAAAATCCATGACCTATGTCTCCACAATTTGGCATAGACACACCCCATTATTACATTCTGCTATGGTTCGGATTCAAAAGCATTGTGTGACTGAATGTCAGTGCTGAAGCGTGAAATGCGAATGGAATAGTTTTTGTTTTAGATTTTGTTTATTAATAGGTCTTTACCTATGAAATTGCAGTTTTGCAGTACTGGCCATTTTAAATCAAAATAATTTTTTTTTGGCTAAGAATTCTAATTTCAAATTAATTTTATTTTAAAAACATGGTTTTTTTTTCCGAAAGTAGTCATTTGTTTATTGATTAGTGTTACATTTTCATCGCATTTCAATATTTTTCGTCATCATGGATACATTCAAAATTCGAGTAATTATGGAATATGAGTACCGTCGTGGCAGCAACGCGGCACAAGCGGCACGCAACATAAACGACGTTTACGGAGCTAACACTACAAACCAACGCACCACGTCCTGTTATTGGTTTGCTCGCTTCCGTTCTGGAAATTTCGACTTGAAAAATGAACCTTGCGGTCGTCCGAAGACTTTGGTCGACAATAATAATAATAATAACTTTATTGTGCAAAAACATGTACAATTAAAAAGGTTACCCTGACAACCAAAATAGTGTAAACTGTGACTTGGTTGTCAGTTCTCGCCGAATGACGAATTAAAGGCGATTGTGGAAGCTGATGATACACAATCTACGGCTCAATTAGCAGCAGCTTTCGACGTTAGCGTTAGTAATATTGGTCCATTTGCGTCAAATTGGCAAGGTAAAAAAGCTTGACAAATGGGTGCCCCACGAACTCAATGATCGCCAGCGCGAAGTACGCGACGAGACGTGCCTTGCACTGCTCAACAGACACACAAATGAAGGAATTTTGAACCGCATTGTTACCTGCGATAAAAAATGGATTCTGTTTGATAACCGCAAGCACTCAGCAAGTTGGTTGGATCCTGGTTCAGCACCTAAACAATGCCCTAAACGAAAACTTATCCCTAGAAAAGTGATGGTCACTGTTTGGTTGTCTAGCGCCGATGTGATTCATCAATTAAACGAATTGAGCTTTATTTTTTGTACTCGTATAATTCAAACAAGAATGTGCGCAAACCTCAAGGGCCGCGACAATTTGGGTTCAAAATAAATTTGAAACGATGTTAAAGTAGATAATGACTGGCAACAGATTCTCCGAAATAAAGAACAACATAAGCAGGACTTACCAATGTTTAGGTCGTCATATCCTGCAGCGCGTTGATCTTATTCTTGTTACCAGCCGGTTAAGTTTTACGCCAAAGAATTCTTAAATGTACACGCAGGTGAGATGAAAATAATTAATATGTATTTGTCGGTGCTTTTATCTGTGTCGATTTTTTCTTAGAATCACGTTTTTCCTTGTTTTGGCTGTCACTGAATGACATTTAAATGTTTCCTTTTATTTTTTCTACATGAGTGAAGTTGGTTAATTCATTTACACACCGTGCAGAAATAGGCTACTTAGGTCACGGAAAAGCATGCGCAAAGTGCGGGTTTAGGTCACACTGTGCTATAAACTTATTTATTAAAGAAACACACAACTATTGATGATTTTTATAAATAAAACAATTTTTTTTACCTCAATTTGCATCATTTCCATTTGTTTTTTGTTTTTATATAATAGGGCTACAAAACGATTGTACCATCCATGCTCTCCAATAGGTTGTTAAAAAACGAATGAAAATAAAAGTTTTATTGTTTAAAATACAACTAGACCAGATCAACTCTTAACATTTTATTTTTACGTACCAAATGAAACAACTGCGCTTAATTAAAAGATTTTCTGAATTGTTTGTCATTTTCTCTCTGATTGAACATCAACGGAACCTTTTAGCGATCGAAACTTGTCTATTCTCAATTAAGGGACAAAGGGACCAGAAATTTTATTTCAAAGGAAATTTTTAAGAATAAAGTTGTGGCGACAACTAAAAATGTGTATCGTTTCGTGAACAAGAATTACTTCCCTCGTGAGCGTTGTTACTTTATTACAAAGTTTCGACATGGATCGAGATTACTTAAGAACTTTTGATACTTTGTTAGGAAGGACCTGAAATGAATTTAAAAGTTCATTCTTTGAGCTCAATAAAACTAGAACATACTTAACAAAGTGGGACATAAATTCTTTATATGAAGTAGGTATCTGAGGCAAAAAAATGGCATAATTTATCTATTATTTGATTCCATTTTACACAAATTAATAACACTACCTAGTACTGTGTTTTATTAAACTTGAATCGTGATTCAAAGAAATCATATGAAGTTTTTGACGACCTTACCATTTCTGAGTAAATAATTACGTACTCTATAATATACCTACCTACCTAATATTATTGTTAGGTTGAGCAATAAGCTTATTAAAACAATTGAGTCTCAGTCACTTGAATAAACGAATCTTATTATTATTATTAGTTATTCTTAGCAAATTTCCTAAACGAAATATTTTAGCTAACGTTTTTTTAATATTACACATCAACAACGAAATTACGACACCTCTGTGGGGAGGACTTAATTAACCGAGCAGCAAATAAGATAAATGAACTGTCAGAGTCGCTAATGCCCACACTGGATAAGAACGAACACACGGTTACTGCGTTCATCGGATTTATTTACTTTATCCATCGTTCCCATATTTTTATTTCTGAAATAACGATTACGTTATATTCATTGGTAATGTATTTTACCTTCACCGTTTTGCAATTGCTATCAAATGAATGAAAGGTCTAATAAATGAGTCATAATCTTACTGCAAAGTTTATGTGAACGTACTCAATCACGTTATAATAACTGAACTGATTTCAATAAAACTTTACACATAATATAAATCATACCTTCGATTAAAATTTAAGAGATTTTTACTTCAGCAAAATCGTATGATTCTATGGGATTTTTGTAAAATTACTGAGCGGAAAACAATGATTTAATATTTTGCTAAACGCCGATCTCAAGATTTGTAGTGTAAAGTGTTTTGCATATGTTATTCCTTTAACTCGTTTCCATAGGAATTCGTAGACTGTAGTCGAATAGTAGAATGTTTGAATATCATATCGGTTTTGACAGACACATTATACAACTTACACATAAACACAGTTGTGCGTAATTGCTGTATGTATTCTGGTTAGGTAGTCACATGACGATGACGAATGCTAAGCTATCTTCTAGCCACACATGGCTATTATTTTGAAAATATTTGGGAACTAGCTAACAGGTTTCAATTTATCATGTTGAAGCAGTATCAACCTACTTTTAGGCACAAATTCCATTACTGTTACCATTAAATATGTAACAAAATTATGTTAAGGTTGATAATTTAACGCCTACATATATGTATTTATATACGCATACTTGTAGGAGAATGATTGGAAAATATATGGTTTTAAATAATTCCATGAGACTTTAAATTTATTTTTTAACAGATAGTATTCTATTTAAAATTCATTTATATAAGGCAAAGAATTCCGTGACAAAGTAATTGGAACTTCGTATAATTTGTTTGAGCGTATGGTGAAGAAAATATCGAGAGGAAACCATAATGCTATGTTTAAACTATTGATCGGTAAATACGTCGCCATGTGTTCCGGTGTCAGTTCCCTTATGTGCTTCACTTTTTAAGCGCTAGAGTTAGCGCAGAAGGCAATTTAAAAAAAAAACAATATTTGAATGTTTTCGTTATCAAATATAGGTAAAATACTCTTGTATCTGTATCTGTTCTGTGTTTCTGTCTATTCTTTTATTGTGTGTACATAAATATATAAATAAATAAATAAAAATATTCTTAATCTATTTCAAATTTCAACCCCTTTCTTTGGATCTCGGGGACGCAGATACTTTTTATCTCGGGAACGCGGCTGGAACAGGAGGTTAGTGTCATGAATAGCTTCTTCCTCTGCTTCAATTACTTATTGTCAGATGAATCTTTTAGTAATAAGAAGCATAATATATAATGATGATAACTTGATGGTTACTAACGAAACGTTAAATATCTAATTGGAATATTAATTAAGCTTACATTTCTGGTTTCGATGTTCAATTCCATTAATTAAGGTAACATATTTCTCGAATATAATACGAGCAAAGTTAAATTGAAATTCAATTCCATAGTTTAAAACAATTTGCTAATAAAGAGCTTAAAATATGCGATCGGATATCCAAATTTTGATAAAATTTGTATTATTTTTTTATTGTACCTAATCGAGGATCGTGTTTGCGTGTAAGCAAAACTAACTTCGTGAGCTTGCGTTTTTCCCGTCGCGACAGGTGACGGGAATGGGGGATGCTTTTCTGATTTTCCCCTTTGTTCGTCGCGTCACTTCTCATGTATGTGTCCTTTTCATAAGTCCGCTTTATTCACTTTAAGCTACAGACGTTGTGCATTTTTAGCGTTTTAGCTTTAGCGAGCGAAGAACTGAGACGAAACATTTTAATTACTAGGACAATATGATACAATTTTTTTGTGGTCCTTATGAACATCAATCATACAATTTTAACATTATTAAATGATAATCAAATATTGAAGTATTTGACATTTTCAAAATGAGGCTGAAATTAACTTAATGCTACAAACTGATTGATTATTTAGGAAACTACATCAAACTTACGATATCAACCTGAACGCTGTAATTAAAAACAGTTTTGTAACACAATAATCTTTACAATCAACCATTGAATTATTGAGCACAAGCCGATGAAATACCTTACAATGACTAACTGGCCCCTACGTTTTGACCTAATGTGTTTCCGAAATATAATGTATTCTATTTGAAAAACTCATGTAGTTAAACCATAATAGACAGGCAGGCAGTTTTAATTTATCTATATCTATACTAATATCATAAAAAGGAATGATTTATATTTTTATGTAACGAATAAACATAAAAAATAACTGGACCGATTTGAAAAATTCTTTCACCATTAGACAGCTACATTATCCTTGAGTAACATAGGCTATATTTTTATCTAGGAAAAAGATCACGGGAACGCGGGTGAAACTGCGGAGAACAGCTAGTTTATACTATAAGGTAATAATACCAGTGTATTTAGCGCCCGTTAAAACGTATACTAAGGGCACATAATATGTATGTGCCCTTAGTATGGATGAAATGAAATGATTTATTTGTCTGAAACATGGTTTAAAATAGGTGGAGTACAATAATTATGGTGCAGCATGTTTCACCAATTACTGGCATACAAAATATTTGTTTAATTATAATTATATTATTTTATATAAGTAATTTACAACACTGAATAAAAACAAAATTACAATTTAAATACATTAGTGTTAAAACAATTAATAAAAGCTGGATAAAATTAAATTATATGTCAATATTTAAAATTAAAAAATTCCTCCATGCTATAAAAACAATTTTCCATTAACCAGTCAAATAATTTGATTTTAAATAAATTAATTCTTAATTCTCTAATACATTTTGGGATATTATTAAAACATTTTATCGCCATTACACTACAATTTTTTTGGTATAAGGCACTTTTGCTACTGATCATTCCCAATCTGCTTGGGTCTCTCTTGGCGTATAACTTATTTTTTTCTAATGTTTCAAACATTTCTGGATGTTCCTTAACAAATATACCCATTTGCATGATGTAAAGATTGGTAATTGTCAACAGTCTGAATCTCTTAAAGAGTGGACGGCATGATTCCAACGGACTGACACCACATATTGCCCTTATACATTTTTTTTGGACTAGAAATACTTTATTGATGTCTGTTGAGTTGCCCCACAACAATAGACCATATCGTAGGACAGAGGCAACATATCCATGATAGGCTGTTAATGCTGCCTTTACGCTAACAACACGTTTAAGCTTTTTAAGGGCAAATACAAATCTGTTAAGTTTTTTACAAACCATATCCACATGACACTTCCAATTACAATGCTCATCGATCATTAAACCTAGAAATTTGTATACGTTAGTGGCCTCTATTGGTTGCTCATTACATTTAATATTGTACAAAACTTTGTTATTGTTGTAATTCCTAAAACTCATATATCTTGTTTTTGATATATTGGCACACAGTTTATTATGTTCAAGCCAATTAAGAACTGAATCTGGATGCAAAATGAAACAAACATTCACTTGTTTGTCGGTATCTATAGGTACATAGCGCTAAGCGGCTTTTTGGGAACGGCACTTAGTGATACTGATGCGATCCACTCCTGTATTTCGTTTGTGGTCTTTGAAAACAGAAAGCGTTGGTTACACCTTACTATTGATCTATTCAACAATTCGTAAGTAGGTTAAATTTATGGCATTACAATAGAGCCCTGAAATAAACAAATTTATCTTATCGTAGGAGGAACAATAAGATTCACAAAAGGTTGGTACAATTTATCTGTTGTCATTTATTAAACTGTCATTATACAATTTAATGTATTAAAAAATGCTATTTTGTGGAAAGTCTTTTCGACAACTTTTTCTTTACAATGTTATGATGTAGCTGTAGGTATCATTTTATTACTACTAGTTCAGTATCAACACAGATCTATTATCTAACTAGATAACCCAGGTACCTCAATTTGTATGAAGACCAACCGTGTCACTTTTTGGTGTAAATTAAAGTGTCAATTTACAGGAAACATGACCATTATTTGGATTTGGCTTTTCCTGTACAGTTTTAACAACTGAATATGGAACAACCAGTAATTTTCCTAGATGTCGGTTGATGTCAGAAGACATAACGGTCGATCGCGGACGAAATGAAGACAAATAGAAAGCAGTCAAATTGACTGATTTTGGACAAATTTTGACACGTGAAGTACGTACACTCGCGACGTCTTGTTAGATAATAGGTCTGTGAGTATCAATCAGTACCTAATACAGGATACTTATATATTATCAAACGAGTAGAATTGTAAATCAAATACTCTTACCATTTCTCATTTCCTGTATAGTTTGTATAGCGGTGAAATATTAAACAAATTTTGGTTCACATTTCGCGAAACAAATCTAAAATCCTTTCTCTCCTATTCGTTCTGTTGGCGTATATTTGAATTTCCTTGCTTCTATTCACGTTCTATAACATGTACTACCGCAGTTCTAGCGCTTTAAGTATATAGGGCTGTGCTTAGCCGTTATAACATTTTAATAGCCCTATGATGAACATACCATATTGTTTTCACGACTGTTAAATAAAGAAACCTATAATACTCATTAACAATTATCTTAACCTGAACATGTACCTACATACGTCACATCGTTTGGAAATAACAAGTATTAAAAGTTGAAAAATATATGACTATAACAGCTTGTAGTTTGTGTTTTTAAAAGTAAAGAAATGAGTTGAGTTACCAACAAAACGCCGAATATTTTTTCAACAAATAGTACTTACGTAGCAATACATATAATTGCTACGTAGTTAGTATAATTATCTGAATCAAATAAATTTCTCAATATTTTTGGTCGGTAATTTTTAGAGTTATTAATAAAATTGTACCTGGTTTCATGGTTAAAATTTGTTTGCTATTAAAAAAATATTGATAATTTGTGGCATGTTATTTTTTTATAAAAATAGTAAGTATAACGTATCCTGGGATATTTTTCACATACGACCATCTGATATCAACCAAACACACCTTGTAATATACATAGAAACCGGTTAAATATAATACATAATCGGGATGTACTATAAAAATAACCTAATACATAATATACAGACTATGTTTCTATTTTCTATATTGAGATTCTATTGAATTGTCATATTAACAAGCGATAGTTCGATGAAGTATTTCAGAATACATGCAACGATCTAAAATTATACATATCAGGTATATAAAGCATATTATTCTGGAACTTATATCTAAAACCACTCGTGAGCACTAGTGTTTTAACTCTACTATATGATGTTTGAACTACTATAAATGACATGAAATATAATTTGTGCATAAACGTTAAGTTCTGACTTATTATTAGATGATCATGACCACTTCTCTGACGCTATTAATTGTTTTTTTTTTAAATTAAAAAATAAGCATAAAGAGGATTCATAATAACAAAATATTTTGTTGTGGACTCTATGTTGGACTATGATGAACACTCGCACATAAATGAAAATAACAAAGCTTAGTCAACTGTATATAATTCTAGCTTGAGGCATAGAATTCACGTTAGAGCTTAGTGAAATCCAGAGAACATACTTATTACGTGTTCCGCATAATATGGAGAATTTAATTGCAAAACCAGATTTTCCTAGCAGCTTTGCTTTGTCTGCGATGCTATCTTAATGATGTAGAGACAGTATACGAAATGTAGGATATAACTTCTTTCTGCCTTGCGGTTTTACTCGCGTTTCCGAGGATGTTTTAATTTAGAGTATGACCATAAAAATAAACATCCTTACTCATTGAAAGCTAGTAAAATAAAACATTATATAAGCTGTCACATATTTATCGATCATGTTCGTCATTGTCATACAATGTGACGTTATTTTTACGTGAACCGTTTTTTACAGTCTTTAAATATTTATATAGTAAAATGATTGCTTTATTTATCTGTGTTATTATAATAACTTCGCGGTATTTGGATGTACACTCCGCATGAAAACACTCGTATGAAAATATCAATATTTATAATTACAAAACGTAATAAAGTTTTTTTTCGGATTCGATCCAAAAAGATGCTAAAGTGTAAAAAGAGCACCGATAATGATGATTGAAAACAAAAAAAAGATTAAAGTGATCTGGTAAAATCGTGTTTCAATAAGGTGAGTTTGTGAAAAGGAAATGAAATATGAAGCGAGTTTTACAATTTAAATATAGGTTGAAATTTTATCTACATCCATTGCACCGAGATCATAATCTATTTTATGTATTATATTTATAATTTTCATATATTTTATTACTATGTATTTTCTTATATTCAGACCTACTTTAGTATGCAGGGAAGTAATTGTTTCTTAACTTTACTCACAACAACAATCTCTCTGGATTTTAGAGATAAGCTTTGCTATCTCAAAAATCGCTGAGCAAAAATGCCTTTCAGTCTTTTTAAAGACTCAAAGCAAGCTGCTAAGGGACTGAAAATTGCTGTTGCGAGGCTGCAAATGCGAATCCAGATTCTTTACTCTATTTTCAAAAGCCCACTCCTAGCGGAAGCAAATAGCTTTGTAGAAAGTCTTTACTATTTAAAAATACTTAATAAAAATAAATGTAAATATACTGGGACATCCTATACGGCCACCTGATGCCAAACTAAACAGAGTTTGTGCTATAAAAACTAGATAACTGGTATACTATACATGCACACAAATGTCTGTGTGGGAATCGAACCCACGTCCTGTGGCGTGACAGATACTATTTATATGACAATTGAATTTGTAGAGTAGTTATCATAACATGTCAATACGTGACCAAAAACTTTGCACCCCTTTTCTCCTATGTTTGTAAACCAATGAATATGTTTTTTTTATTTTTTATTAGCAATTGACGAGTGTTATCAATAAAAACAAGTTGAAAACAGAGTGGGCGAACACTATTTATTATAAATAGTTTTGATCAATTAACATTTCATCCCCACTTTGCCCACAGTTATTTTAGTCAAATATCCTTTAGATTATTGATCCTGTTAAGTATAATGCTTCTAAACATATCAAGAGGCAGACAAAATATAAATAAGTGAAGTAGAAATAAATAGAGCGTAAACAAAAAGTGGGACAACGACATTCCTCGTGCATATATTTGAATTTCACTAGTAGTCCGGTGTCAAGTGCGCTCACCCACAATTTTGCCTGACGAGAAGCAAATATTGACCCTCCTTGTTGAGTGTTCACTTCTCAGCCTTTTATGTTAGCTTTATTTGATTTCGCATAAATAAATTGTTCATTTTCACGGCGCTGTAATGGCGTTGTTAATTTTTTTACATTTTGGATAAAAATAGAAGGAAAAGGGCCTACGTGTAGGTAGCAACTGCAATTATTGAAAAATAGAAGTAGTACCTACTTTAGTTAGCAATTCCAGTCTCCAATGCAAGAGGATTTTAACTAGAAGATGAATTATTATCAATTTAATATGGTATGTTGCCCTTGTAATAAACAGTTCAAAATGAATCTATTTGGTGAATATAAAAGCAAAATACTACTCACTGATTAATCACAAAATCTCAGAAAGTATAAATGATACAAACATGACATTTGGCAGGAAAATAGGATTTTTGAAAATTTTGGTATACGGGTGAAACCACGGAGAACAGCTAGTTATTAATTAAAGTGGCATTTTCACTAATTTATTCATCAACAACGGCTCAATGAATACCTATCCATCCATAGAGTTGTGTCACAAGCAAATATTGATTGTTTGCTAAAGGATGCAATCATCAAACTCTGTATACGAAATATTCATTTGATGCCAAAATATTATGTTTATTTAAACATATTTTATACATTTACGTATTTTGTATTCATATCAACGTACATAATAAAATATAGTGGAATTAATAAAGAAGTAGTAATGTCAGAGAGTGGTTGGTAACATCTGAATCTAAAATGAAGGCAACGTGGAATTCTTAGTCCCGTATACCAAAGACGTATCCTGAATAAGTTTTTTGTAAGACAAGTGTCTAGATATTTTTTTTCAAAGCATTTGTCTCGGTTGTCTTCATGAATGTAAATTTACGTCATACTTTCCAGGTAAGTTACAGTACTCACCAATAAATAAGAGACTGAAAATATATTTTATTATCATAATAATAAAAATAAAAATTATTTATTTCAATAAGTACTACCTACGTGGAGAATATTTCTAAAAAATTTAAAATATGCGTTCGAATAGTACTCATGAACCAATTTACATTACAATTATTATTGTTATGTTTTGACAAATAATAATTGGATTTAAACAATGTAATGTAATTTTATAGAGGGTTATTATTATTATGAGGTAGAGGAAAGCTGGAGAAAGTATGGATGGACTGCGTGAGGAATGTTAAGTTTATAAAATGTGTGAGTACTGAGACGACTAGTGAAAGAGCGGAGTGGAAGAAGAAAACATGGCCAGGCCATGTTGTTATTCGGATTGTCCAATGATCATCATTCGTTCGAGCGACGATGATAACTATAAATAAAATACGGAAATAATCATAAAAGCTAAGATTCCTTCAACATTCTTTAACTCATATAGCTTGTTTGCCACCTAGTGGTATAAAAAAAAACATTAATCTATATAAAACTGACTATAACTTACGATACATAAACGAGGTCGCTCATTAGGAACTTTTACGCTTTCAACTCTCAGTAAGGTCCAGTTCAACAAAACGTATGTAATCCCGATAAACAAGTAAACAGAAGTTGTCGCTCGACCGTTCCACCGCTCAGTCACAAGTTGATGCGTCACCCGCGCAATATCAAAATGATTGATGAGCTGTCGGCTGCGTCCACGAATCCCGAATGACCGCAGCCTTTGTACAGCCAAGCGTTACACTGGCGTAAAGCTTTGAATTAGCTTGTAAGTTGTTAGTGTTCCATTAAAATGTGGTTGGAGTTTATCATAACAATTTTTAACCCCTTAGCAATTTATTTATCTCTCCCGCAGGATTCGTAGGTAGGTATATAGATATCCCTATAATATATTGTTATAAGAACGCCTATATTATAGGATTTTGTACCGATGTACGCGCTAAATGCCCTAATGCATTATAACTATGAATATTCTATATGTTTTATTTATTTGGCCCAGTAGTACATCTTACATTCGGTCCTAAACTTATGTGATTTTATTTTTGTTCAACCATGTAAACCAATCAGATATGGCTCACAGTCTGATGTGAACAAAAAATATTGGGCGTTAGAGCGAGCTTTGGTTCGTATTAAAAAGCAGATGGTAGGTCTGATCTGTCACGCAATATCGGAATGATAGATGCCCTGCCGTCTGCCACATGTCATACGTAGAACACTTGCATTTACCGATCTGGATTGGTTATTTTACTAAGTAAAACTGAAATACTAGTTTCATGTTTGGTACAATAATCTAGTATTACCAGACTAAGCGCATATTATCATGTTATTAGTATTAAAATAAACCTGACTTATGATTCATTAATTCATTAAAAATATTGTGAACAAGAAGACATTTGAATGTTGGTTCATTTTTTTATGTTAAATAAGTAAAAAAAGTATACCGTATTGTAGTTGAATATAAGGGTGAAAATAAAAGTAACGAGACAATGTGCCATAATACAATTGAAATGAAAAGACGCGCGGTCCAGTGTGCTCTAGTTCCAAACAAGAGAAATGGAAGCTCGTCGCAGGTGCAACAGTGGGACAATACGCACGTTGCACGCTTTGCACGTAGCGGCAACAATGCGTCGCCACGATTGCTTGGAAAACCGCGCCCGATTGTGCGACGTTGCCGCTTGACAATGAAAGCTGAAGTTTGAAGTTGAAGGAAAGAATTGCTGTTATATTACCATTAGTTCATCACCATTGATGTATTTTTAATTGCATGATGATATAATGTATTGTAATTAGTAATTATTTTTAGCTACCAATGTTTGTTAAGTATATATTAAGGATCATTAAAAGAAAAGTTATTCTCATTAGGCTCATTATAATGCAAAAAATGTACCCATAAATTAGCATAATATACCTTAGAAATATTTATTGATTATGTGAGAACATAATATGAAACATTATGGTTTATGTTAATGTAATAAGTAAGATGAACCGTGTGGTATATATTTATTTCAATACACTGTAGGTATCTTATGGAAAAAATACATTGTAAATTATTCATTTTGGGTCCCAAGAGGGTTTAACAGGCGTAACTTAATTTATCCCAGTCCTTTACAAAACATTAATGAGAAACACCGACTGAAATAATAAAACCAAAAGGATCACTCAAATCGAATTTACACATTGTGTGTGAACAGTAAATTGATTACTATTAGTTTGAAAATAGCTTGGCAACAAATAAGCCAAAATGTATATATTTTGTGCTAAACGTAACGTGTACGGACACTGGACAGTCACCGAGACGTTGAGAAAATAACGATATCCTTGTTTCCAATATCCATTTGATTGGGTAGAAGAGATGTTGCATAAATAGAGCCAAATCGGAGTCCCCTGAAATTCTGCCACATACTAGCTGGACACTCGACACTCGACATCCTGAGGGGATAGAGGGAGGGAACGAAGAGCAAGAGTCGATAAAGTTACAAACTTCAGAGCCAGCACTGTCGGCCTCAACCACTGTGACTCTAGCCGAATTCACACTGGGATTAAATTGGACATTATGTTGCTACACGTGAATTAAATTGCTGCCTATTACACGTACGTATATACATGAATTTATACGAGCATTTGGAATAATGATGAGGCTTAAATAGAGTTTTCGTTTTAGGTCATTTGTAGGATTCAAATTCTCATAATGTATGGAAATTTATAGTCTAACAAAAATCTGTGTTTGAATAAATAGTACGAACTACGCTGAAATGAAATATTTTTTTTTTATTAAAGCGAGCTTTTTTTATGATAATAAAAATTTCACGTTATGTAGGTGAAAAGTGTGTAGTGTGGTATAAGTGAAAAGTATCGTTTGTCAAAACAATAATGATGAAAGAAAAATAAGCGGAGAAAGTAAAGTATGGCAGGAAAAGTTACAATGCTTGTTTTCATAATAGAGGTAGGAGACACTTACATACACATATTTTTTAAAGTTTTCCCTCTCGCAGTGAAACAGGTATAGATACCTACAGTTAGTTTTAAAACTGTTCTCCAATTCTAGATTGCGCGCTTCGCCAAGTCGAACTTTATCTAACAGCTGATTGCGACTCTTTCTTTAGAAAAGTATCGTTAGAATCCTTCTTTTCTTTACTTTCCTACTATCGTGACTGCAGTAACTTATTTCTAGTTATTGAACATAAGTTTCAAAAACTTTTATAAAATACATGGATTTGAACTTCGCTAGATTGCGTGTCAATAACAATTTTTATTTTTAAGTCAGCTGAATGAAGATACGATCGACAGCTGATGATCAATGTTTGATTTGTATCCGTTACTTTATATGTGTATATATATTTAAGTAAAAATACAGTTTATTGTTATTTGTATAAGATATTCTTTATGTTTAATTTTATAAATAAAATAACATATAAACAATGTATTTTAGAATGTTTTATATGTTACACCTAAGAAATACATTGTTGATCTAGTACATAAAAATACCTCAGCGACTCAAAATATTACATATAGTTCCATTGTGAAAATTGTCTTTAGTTGAATTGCAGTGTATAATATCTACACAGAGATCCGAGAAATAATTGTTTTTGCATTAGATAGGCTACATATTGAGAAAATTTATAGACAATATAACATCACGCTGCAACGCAAAGAAGCGGAGCAGTTAGCATAAACTTTTAACTAGATGAAGCTGCGAGGCATAGTATACATAATACTACCATTATAGATAACTAGCTGTCCTCCGCGGTTTCACCCACGTTCCCGAGAGATCTTATCTTTTCCCGGGATAAACATATAACCTATGTTACTCAAGAATAATGTAGCTTTCTAATGGTGAAAGAATTTTTAAAATCGGTCGAGTAGTTCTTGAGTTAAATCGTAACAAACAAACAAAAATTCAAATCTATCGTCATTCTAATAGTAGTTTAGAAAACAAAAGCACAGCGCAGCATTAAATCTTAACATACACATAAAGTTTTCAAGACTCAATCACTTCCTACAGCCAGGATTAACACTTGGTTAAGTATAAAATGAAAGCATCGACACTTACATCTATTGTATGTGTATCAACTTAAAACAGAAATATCCATGTATGCAGTTCTTTGTTCGAATTTTCCGTTTCCAGAACAAAAGCATTCACGTTTAACTGCGGTACAAATACGTGAAACTAAAGGTGACGTTTTATTTAAGAAGGCACTGGCTCTGTGGAAATCATTGCACTGGTTGAAATAGTTTCTCGTTTAGGGATGTCTTACATGTTTTAATACTCTTTTATAAAATATCTTACTGTAGTTAATTGAATTTAACTTTGAATGACTGAATATAATAGTACTTATTATTTTTGAATTTTGTCTGCAAATGCTATCTTTGAGTGTAGTTTTAATTAATAAGAGAAGTTATTGCTCCTGTTAAAAATATTGCAAAAAGTATATGCTAATAAAAAGGCCCAATTCTTAATTAATTATATTTATTCGAAGGTTCTAGGTCTTCTTCTGTAGGTCTTCTTCTATTCTTTGATGTATTTCGGTACATATAGATAAATGCTAATTCAAACTCAAAGCATAATTATTAAATGAATTTAATACAAGTGTTTGTAATAGCCACTTGTTTCATAACCTATTAACGATATGGATATTAAAATTGTTATCTGTATCCGTAAGAAAAAATACCCGATTTAAAATCTTTCTTATCTTTGGATGTTGTACTTATGAAACTAGTTCTGTTATTTATCAATCAGTCAAAAACAAGCTTACTCTAAGTAAAAAAAACACATAGCATTCACCAAATATAAATCAATTTTCTTCAACACATTATATCTGGATGTATCCATAAGAACTTTTCAACATTAGTTATCAAATACTTTTGATCAGATAGCTTTTATTTAATTATTATGACACATTTCCTGCTCAGAGATTCTACAGCTTTGTATAGGAACGCGCTAATCTCGGAAACTACTAATCCAATTTAAAAAAAATCTTTTGCCGTTAGATAGTTTATTTATTAGGGTAAAGGCAAATTTTATACCTGGAACGTGAGTGAAATTGGAAGGGCTAGCTATTTTAATATAATTTTACTTTTGTAGGATTAAAGTTGACTCGATCTAATCGTGGTAAGTGATGATGTTCAGCCAGAAGTGGTAAGATTGTGTGAACTAATAAATAATCAGGTTTTCATACGTTTAGTAAAGTAGCAATACTTGTTAGAGGATAAGAGGATGCAAATCGAAAACAGGAAGTATATCGCTAAGCAGTTACAGCTATTTGCTATGCAAATTTCCCATTCAATAACTATTAGCTGATAAGTTCGATACCCAAACTATTACTGCAGTATAACCATTACGAAGTTAGTCTACTTAATATCGAATACGTTCTGCAAATGCACCAATTGAATTTAATCAGGATCATGAAGCTGCTATATCTTAGTACTCTCGCTATTATTAATTGATTTATACTCAATCTGTGCTCGGGTTGGATGAAATCGCGACAGGTCACAAGAATGACTTGTGACCCACGGATGCCCCTTCAGCTAAAGGGGAAGATCTACAAGTCAGTGATAAGACCTGTCTTAATATCAGTCTTCAGAATGTCTTCAGAATGTTGGGCAGTAAAAGAGACGAATGGAAGACGATTGCATGCAGTAGAGACAAGAATGTTAAGGTGGATGTGTGGAGTGACAAGGATGGATAAGATTAGAAATGAGTACGTAAAAGGAAGTTTGAAAGTGGAACCAGTGATTGAAAAGTTGAGAGGAAGTCGTTTTTCGTGGAACGTGCATGTTATGAGGAGGAATGATAACCAAGTACCCAGAAGAGATGAAAGAAAAATGAAAGTGGATGGATACACGGGTAGAGGAAGACCGGAAAAGAGATGGATGGATTGTGTGAGAGATGATATGAGTAAGAAAGAGTGAATTCCGATATGACGGATAGAAGGGCCGAATGGAAGTACGAGTACACATTGCGCCGACTTCAAATAAATGAGAACATGCAGGCAGATGATGATAACTCAATCTGTACATTTGTTATTGATTGATTGAATAAAATACAAGATAATTTTATGTCGGTAAAAAATCTCTCGGTAATACGGATAAACCCGCGGGCGGAAGCTCTATATGAAATCAAATTATAGCTAAGAAATAACATTTTATTAAAATAAATTCTGACTTTCTTATTTATTATTTTTAGGAAAATCTTCCACGAATCTAAATTGAAATACATTTATTTACCGATAATCCAAAGGTTATAACACAATGCCTCGAGACATTATTGTAATATTTATTTGACATTTGCCTCAACTCGTGCCAACACGATGTAGACAACGAATTATGAGATTCTGTCTAAAATTGAATTACATTGTTCATGTTAATACTTTGCTTTACATCACGCTAGCTTCCGGGTCGTAGTTTTTCCCGGGTTTTTTTCAGGGCTGTATTTGTTTTATTCCAGATTATAAAATGTCAATGTACTTTTGTTTTTTTTTCAGCCATTACGGAGTGATTCATCAATCAAACATCCACACATGTTACTTTAGGTCTTGGAACCTTTTATCTCAGGAATACAGCTAAAAATGGGGTGAAAGGTAGGTAGGTATTCATAAATATTTTTACCAGTTATATTGACTACTCTAATAATATTATTATTCAAAACTTAGACTCATTTTATAAAATTTATCTCGACCATCTCCATTTTATTAAATTATCACCAGAAATTATATAATGTCTATAACAGTAAATCTGTTCCACTCTATTAGTTAATTTCCTCTAAGTAAATAATGGGTACAATGGTTTTAAAAGATATAATTAAAAATTATCTTTGTTCGGTGAGGAAAATCGTATCTACGTGCTACTGGTGCTACGGCCCGTAGCGGTTGCTACGTGACGCGCTACGGATGTCGTAGCATTTAATCACTGGTACATTCACGCGGCATTGCCCACTTTCACGGAGGGTTTATATTTTCCCGTACCTAATTTCATGAAAGCCAAATATAGCAAATATCGATACAAACATGGTCATGTTCTTAGTAAAAAGAATACGAATAGTTGTAGGTACAGACAACAACAAATGAGCCACCGAGGACAGTACAAATAAAGCTACGCTCAAATCTAGTAATCGAAACGAATCGAAAATAGCATTAATATATGGAGCATAATTTACTAGAATCCTATTACAGATTGCTGCGATGCGACACTTCCCAGGGGACTTGTTTGGCTCGTTTAGCTAGGCCACAGATAATTAATGCATAACCAGCCAATCACAGCCATGACATTACATAGCACGATCCGTTGTACAGGTTGATTTATTATTGATAAAGAATTGATGATAATTATTTTGGATATTTGCATTTGTTGACATTTATTGGAGAGCAGGGTTGTGGGCCCATTTGACTTGAGAGATGGTATTATTATTTAAGACGTAGGTACCTTTTGTTACTAAAATACAACGAAAAAAGATTTATATTAAAAATGGAGTTACAATGAAGATTAAATATTCTTTATTTGTATGCTCTTATTTACTGTATATAAAATTAAATAAATGTATGATCTTTTTCTTATCTTTTTTCGAATCTTACTCTTAAAATAAATCTCCACAAAAATAATACTCCAAAATATTTTTTTTATTCTTCTGAACGTATATGGAGAAATGATTTGGTAATTTTAGTATGTTTCTTTGTCTTCTTACTCTTAAAATAAGGAGAAAAAAAACTTTTTAAATGTTTTTTTTTTGTATCCGATAAATAGTTCATAAAATGAAAAATGTTGAAATGAGTCAGTAGTTAGTCCTTTTACACCATTTTTTACACGCATAAAGTTATGAAACTACACTTAAAATATATTACCTACTTCTTCGTGTACAACAATTTATCAATGTCATCTTACACAACATTTTTCAAATATGATCTATTAAGTAATAAAAAATTCACAGGGCTTGCAAATTATTATACTTTTCGTAATAAAAAATCTGGATGGGTTTTTTTTTATTTAAGTTATCGAATATTTAATCGCTGCTCAATGTTATGTGCTGGAACTGAAAATAAAATTATAAGTCTCTATTTTCATACAAAAAACTTGTCTTAAAGGAATTCCTTTGATTTTTTTATTGTAATTGAACTTACTAATAAAACCAAGTTTTCTTAAATCATCACACTCAAACAACAATTTACTTTAAAAGTTTTATAACTTCTTTGGAAAGTGTATGTGTAAATTCAATATTTTGTATTGTCAGAAAAAATACCGGTAGGAAAACTCTTGTACACTTTATCTTTATACAAAATAAGTTTACAGTATATTGTTTTTTAATACAAGATGAAACATTACCGTGATGATTGTATCACTAAGAATCTCCTATAAATAAATAATAAAAAATCATTTGTAATACTTTTCAATACGTAAAAAATACATGTTATAAATTTATCTATAAGAACCACTTACTTCATTTGTTTGTAGACAATGACTAAAGTGGCACGACACAATCATGAGTTCAAAGCTACTTTTTTCATATAATCACACATTGTATTGGCATCACATAAGTCCATAAAGCCTGCATATAGAGTTCCATAACAGTATATCATTAAAAGTTAATTAATATAGCGGCCCACGTGGGCGGACCGAGAGCGGAAAATCGGAGAATTTAGCGCCAAAACCGGCCTCCCCCGAGACCACCATCCCTTACCGTGCTCGACAATGTACTGACAACTGTCACCGGGCACCCGGCCGGCGTTTTGCTCGCTTTTACTACGGACGCTTTTCCTCTTTTGCCCTATCTTGCTTTAACGAAAATTTATATACACAGACAACTGTTCGTACACACATGCACGACAACTTAGTTCGAGCCGTCCGGATTCCGTACGTTACTTGTGAATGTGTGTGATCGTGGATATGTGAGCGTCGTCCATCGAAGACGCATCTTCATGGCATTGCGTTGTTGCACACAATAACACCTGGAGAGATTCAATATGGTTTTTAATGTATCGGAATAATGTTGATATTTGCCTGGATTCTCGCACTCATGTTGGTTCAGAGAAAGCGCCGTGGCTGAAATGCGCATGTCTATATCCATCGTATTATTGTGAAACTACGAAAACTATTGCCATCCTTATTTTTCTTTAAGTTTTGAAGTTAAGAGTTCAGACATTCGTTCGGATACACAAATAAAATCTTCTTATGAGCCTGCTACCGTGGCTGTTTTTTTTATCAAATCGTTTGATAGCGGTAAGCAAAAATTTTGTTAGTCTTTCATTTGGATGAACATCAAATGAACATATAATTTACGACCCATAAACCCGGGTACTTTATAAGACAACAGAAGAGCAACATGTAAATAATAAATGGAGTAAATTTTAATAAACGAAGTGTGTTCATCTTGCAAAAAAGTTCTTGTTTTTTTTCTTCAAGAGAGTTCATAAAGTAATATTAGAATGGTAAGAAACAAAACAAAAATATTTTTCATATAAATACGAATATAATGCTTATAAGCTATCTTTAAAAACAAACAAAATACCAACAATTCATTATTTCTCTTCGTGACAACCAAATTCATCACCGAAATAGTTTTCGCCTCATCATAACCTTCGTAACAATAACGAATTATGGCAGAAGTTGAGGCTACACAGAAAAACTTTTCTACTCCAACTAGTTAGAAACAAAACAAAGGACCGTCGGAGAAAAATAATTTCCTTACAACTGGGGATGATATTAACCGAGAGATAAGAGTGTAAGAGTATGAGTGAAGTACTCTTTCCGAGCGAGCGGCGTTTATACAAAGCTATGAATAACAATTTACGAAAGAGCCAGGAGCGCAAACACTTGAGCGTGGAAGTTTGTTTCGAAGTGCCCAAACTCACGAACAATACCGACACTTCGAGTTAGGAAAGTACACACTTTATATGTAGAATCTACTTCAGCCTCATTGGACTGTTTTTCTGATTAACATCCTTGTTTTTCAATCATATGATTATTTATATTTCAGTGTTGTGTTTTGAAAATAGCCGGTCATGTGTTGGACCCGCGCACTAAAATTTCTGTACAATAATAATAAAACCAATATAATAATATGCCACAACTGAATAAATAGCTTTAGCTGTGACAACTGTACGGTGAAATCCTTTGCTATTTAGGGTTGCAATAGTAAATAATTTAATAATACACAAATAAGTCTAAATTGTTAAGAATATATTTTGTATCGCCATGTAACGTGTATGTTAACAATAAGCATACTCTGAAATGTTTACTTGTATTATAATTAATATTCGTAGCTCAACAAGGTCGAAATTCAAGTGTTTTGCCGCTTGAACCGCCTTTATAGATGTCACTTTGTCACACTTGCGAGTTCAACCTCAGATAACGACTTCATACTCAACTCTAAATATTATTTTGTTTACTGAATGTCAGCCAAGTACGTCTGCAATAAATTGTTACAGATTAAAACATTCATAATAGTACAAGTAAAAATAATATCTTTGATGTTTTTTCTACCTTTGTTATTTTTATTTAACTCTTGTTTACTGTAAACGTTATTGCCGCGTTATTATTTACTTTTCTCAGAATTTCATAAGGTTCATAATATATTTTGACGTGTGTTGTTTGTTGACTTGAGTTTTAATAACATGTCTCGAAGATTTTAAATTATGTATAACTCATTTACTTTTATATATTCACCCCGTGGTTTCACCCGCGTTCTCGTGTGATCTTATCTTTTCCCGGGACAAAATATAGCCTATGTTCATCAGGAATAATGAAGCTTTCTAATGGTGAAAGATTTTTTCAAATTGGTTCAGTAGTTTCAGAGCCTATTCAATGCAAACACACATCACATCACATCTTTCCTCTTTATAATATTTAAATGTATGATGCAAATCTTTAGTGTCACTAGTCAAGTCAGTCATCACAAGACGAAGTTGCATTCTTGGACAGCTAAGCAGTTACTATTGATACAGTTACACACCAATTTTCTGCTGTATGGTTTTACCCGCGATCCCATATTTAACGCAGTAGCATTATTTAAAAACACTTTCTCATTGAATTTATATACGTTATAAAAGAAAGCAATGCAAAATTTTAAGTTAATATCGCTAGGAATTTAGGCTGTGCGTTGATGGGTCACAGTGAGTCAGCCAGGATGATTTTTTTGTATGTATTGATTACTAGGTTGCAAACCGCGGTTTTACCTGAGTTCTTAGCACAAATCTCACTCCGGTCCATAAACTATTTCAATGAAAAAGTCGATCCGTTGCTCTTTGCCCGAGTGAAAGAAAACAATCCAACAAACAAACACACTTTCGAATTTATAGTATTAGTGTGACGATCAATAAAACATACTATGTTAAACATACACTACACTTGTGAGCATAATGGTACACCTTAACACGAAACCCCCATGTGCATTTAACGGTTTTCGTTATTTAATAAATTTAATTTACTTTCTCGTATAATGTTTGCGATCTAATCATATAGAGTGCGCATCAATATCTAAGATTGTGCCTTTACTTCGAATAGAAGATTCGGTAACCATTTACATTGTATTTATCGTCCCCTAAAGCTGCGCGCCTGCGGGTTTGTTGTGTCAGCGAAAAACTTGTTAAAGTCCTCCCAGCAAAGAAAGAGTTATGAAAACGCCAACTTTGGGGTCTTAACAAAAAAGTGAAGACAGTTTACTCAACTTTGGTCTTCAACAGGATTTTATAAATATTAAAATCTAAGCGGGGACACTTTGAAAGCGGAAACTAATTTTTCCCTTTTCTTTGCGAAGGTATTCGTACCTTTTTCGTGAAACTGTTATTTCGTCGCGTTTTAACGCTGGGAATTTCTTAGAAATTATGAGCACAAAATAAATGGTTTGCCGACAATTTTCTATAATGACTTATACGTATAAAGTTAATGGAGCTTTTTCAAAATAGGAATTAAACCATTGCTGCACATATAACATTCATAAAAATAATATTAAATACTAAATGTATATTTAGACAACATTTAACACGAATAATTTTTTAAATTCGATAGGCTACAGAACAATTGAAGTTGACAAATATAAGAGCCGATATAAAATCAATTTCTCGTCAATTAATAGAGGCACTATTAGCTGAGCTAAGGGACGATGGGTCTTGTAAAGTTATGCATAATAACTGCTCGCTCTTCAGTTCCAATTAAAGGCACTTGAGTCATGGCGAACTCCTTGCGGTCGATTCCCGGACTATACAAAGTAACTTCCAAGTTCAAGCTAAGCATAACGGTCACTACAATTTGATAAGTTGAGTTAATTTATTATTTATCGCTCTTTGATTGAAGTTTATTATTAAACACTAGCTGTCCCCCGCGGTTACAACCATGTTCCCGAGGGATCTTATCTTTTCACGGGATAAAAAAATATACCTTATTCTTGGATATAATCTATTTGTGTGCCAAGTTTCATCAAGATTAATTTAATAGTTTCGGAGTTCATCGCGGACCAACATCGTGATAGTGGTATTTATAAGTAGGTACCTGAAATTTTCCAATTATCTGCACAATTTTTTAAAATTTTCATTCCCTAAGAATCTACAAAGTATTAGAAAACTTAAAAAAAAGATGAATTAAATCAGTCAAGTCGTTCCCAAGTTATGGCGTGACCAAAGGAAATAGGGATTCATTTATATATATATATACATTACATTCGAGAATTTGATCCATATTAGCAACATTATCGGATAGTGTTTTTTCAAATTCATGGGGTCCGATTCCTGGCTTGGGATTTTTTTTTAAATCGAATGATGCACTTTTAGTTTTAATCAAAATCGGCACCAAGACTCCTTTCAGCATTTTTCGGTATTCCTTATAGTTTAGGATTTGGCCGTGGATGGCACTCTTGAAAATTCACCCTGTATTATATACCTATTACTGATTTTTTTTTATAGTAATAAGTTGAAGAATTTGCATATTTGCCATAGAAAATTCCATATATACCTACTAATAACACTAATGGTAATATAATATACTTGCCAACGCATCAGCTTGGCCATCCTAAGAGGAAACGCTGCCAGCCTGCTGGGAACCTTGCCGATCGGTAGCAGCGGCAGCCTCGAAGAAGTTTTTTATATATTATAGTTGTACATTTGTTTGTATATTTTGTACATTTGTTGTAAATAAATATTTATATACTTGCTAACCGACTATTTTCCAAAAATATTATTTACGGCACCTTTTATTGTTGTCATTTTAGTTATTTACAATTTTATATCTATTTGAACGAGGCATACCTATTTAGATTTGAGTAAACTTCCCAATAACCTTTAGTAATTTATGAACAAGTTTTAATCCTAGTAGCTTTATTAATAACAGAGAAACCGAGTTGCCGGTGAATATGCACAAACCACACTATGACAGTACGCGCTCGTTTACATGCTTTCCTGTAAACTACACTCCATCTAACTTAACTAAAAATAAGTTTACAGGGAACTAGATCAAAACAAAATCTTATAAAGCTAGCACTGGTGTAGCTACTATTTTAAATACAATTATTTTTATAAAAAAATTAAATTCTTGGATTATTCATTATCCATGGTCGTTGCATGGATTCGAAAGATAAATCTCAGGATCTTGGTACCTAACTTTTATTATTATTTTCATCTACCGTACAGATAAAATAAAGTGGAAAGGGGAATATAACTAAACCTTTCACTTTATTCACTTCTCCAATATCATAAAGATGCAGTTATTTTCAATTTAAGAGTTTCTCTCATTTGTTAAGAATCACTGTTTGAAATGAATAATAATATAAAATTAATCTTGTTCGTAAAAATGTATCATATTAAGCAATAAAAGTAGTAACAACGTCTTAATTTTTTTTATTGGGTTGATTTTCTTAATAAAAATCTTTTTATGGTACCTACCTATTTTAATATGATTTTAAATAAGCTGTAGCATAAAGTACAAATCACTTTGTATTACTCGCGCCAGTACCGTATCGATGTGAACAGGCCTTCTTATGGTCGGGCTCTAGTAGCTCTCTGGAATTATGAGGAGTTATTTGCTCGCAGCTCGTTAGCATGACGACATCCTGCACGTAATGACACGCCGGGTTACTCGTGAATCTTGACACATTATTAACTTAGTATTTTTACATCACTTTTACTGTGTAAATCTAACTGAAGTGTTTAAAATATTTCTGAGACATTTTCAAGTAATAAAATTATAAAACATGTTATATTAATGATTTTTTGGCGCGTAAATAACTTTATTTGTCATAACTTTCAAATTACACTTAACTAAAAAATGCTATGGTATTCTATGAAAAAATGATGACGAGCAAGCAGTAAATTCACCTAAAGGTAATTGGTTGTAAAGTAACGGAATAGGAATATTTACACTACCTAGTTCATGAATTCAATGGGTACAACTTATGGGTCTGACAACGAGGCAGGCGGATACCTGATGGTAAGTGACTACCGTCACCTATAGACATTCGTGATACCAGGGGGATTGTCAATGTAATTGTAGGTACGCCTTATTACAATGCCTTAAATGCAATTGCCGGAACACATCAACACAGGTGCTTGGCGGTGATTGTGGAGCGACGACATACGCAAAGTGACTGGTGGCGGCTGGAAAAAGAATAGCCGAAGAACGGGCTCTATGGCGCGCCTTAGGAGAGGGAGGCCTATGTCCAGCATATGGACTAATACGGGCTGATGATGATAAAAAGCGTGAGAGAACATAATAATATAGTTTAATTACTAATGATGATATTGAAATAAAAATATATTTTGATATTTTGTTCGTTAATTATGGTGACTTATAAATTAATAATTTAATACTCGTATACATACAAGCAGAGCTGTCCTCCGCGGATCCATCCGCGTTCCCGTGGGTGCTTATCTTTTCCCGGAATAAAAAGCATCCTATGTTTTATTCCAGGATATGATCTATCTGTCTGCCAAGATTCATAAAAATATGTTCAGCCGTTTTTGCGTGATTGAGCGACAAACATCCAAACTCACAAATATCCAAACATACAAACTTTCTCATTTATAATATTAGTAGGAAGTAGGTTTAAATTAAAGAAGATGAACATAAAGCTTTCGGACGAACTCAACGCTGTAATAATCCGTTTTTGTTTGCGTTTCTACGTATTCCCAAATTCAATTTGAATATGATGGCGCGGAGCACAAACATGAGATCAGCAGAATTAAATGACGTGGGCCATTTGTCGGGGTTTCACGCGCGTCGCCGCACCGCAGTCACGGAAGCTGGCCAATTCCCAAATTAATTGCTTTCCAATAGCAAGCTTTTTTAAATAAAATATGCACTCAAATCTGCGAGTATACTTCTGCTTTACAGTACGTAATTATAGTGCCTTGTGAACTTCAACAATTTTAAGGTTTATATGTATATTTATGTATTTATATTTTGTACCTTCGACATACGTCTTAAATTACAACAATTATAAATTTTAATTTTATATTATAAAGTTTATATGTAGGTATATGTTTTCTATAGCGCCTCTTCAACGGTCGTGAAAGCGGTGCTTTTTCAAGTAACAAATCTCAAGATGAACGCTCTAAATCTGATGTTTTCAGCTTTACTACCACGATAAATATATTTCTTGGCAGGCAATATACATTTTTCACTTTTATAACATAGATCTACGGCTTTAATGTACCAACATAAGCTGAATGATAATTTAAAATTATATTTTAAATCTTTACATTATATACTCTCATAGAATTTATTTCATCTGAATATTGAAAAACGACTACTCTACATTTTACTACAATTAATTAGTTACTTTCTGTTTTTGGAAAGAATTATTTATATTTTACGTCGAAATTTTTATATAGCGAAAAATTCTATCATTTAATTTGCATACAATTTAATTCAAGAAAAAAGCTAAAGAATTAAGTATTCTATGAAAGACAAATCCAATCTGAGTAAACAAGCATTCGAGCGTCTCGTCGGTGAGTCGGTGCAGCGAAACTGAAACAATGAATAAAGTTTGAAAGGATCCAGTTGCGATGGGCTGTCGATTAATGGAGACGACTCAGGTGCTAGATGCCATTCCCAGCTCTACGACAATTGTACGCCCTTGTCCATTATTGTACGATATTTTATAGTTACTTGTATTCTCAACTTAGCATTATGTATTGAGAAAAGTAGGTATATCCTTACAAAGTCGTTTTCCGCGTCTATCTGTCCGTCCGTTTATCCGCTGAGTCTTCCTAAACTACGCAACGGATTTCGTTTGATTCAGTTTGCACTATCATTTAGAGATGGTTTTTTTCCGGAAGGTTTATGTTTATGGCGGAGAATTTTAAATTTGTAATTAAGATTTGTAATGTGATGTCGTGAAAAAACATATTTTGGGCTTACATACGCTGGCAAAATCTCACGAAATAGATCAAAATAATGTACCATGGAATCGTAGATATATCATAAAAAAAGTCTACAGGAAAATTTGCGATATACGTCTATCTCCTAAGGATAACCCACAGTAACCATTTTTATCTTAATTTTGACCAAAATTGCCGTTTACTGCATATCATTAAGATGCCAGCATGCCTCGCTGCCATCCACACTACCTACGGGTTGGCCGCGGCCTATACTCAAAAACTGTTTTCGCATTCGATTTTCACCAATTGTACGGAGTGAGTAACTCAAGAGGAAAGATTAGGTGCATAATTCATTACAGTTTTGTGTAAATAGGCTGAAATATTACGCTATGTATATGCTCTACTACCCGTGCGAAGCCTCTGCGGGTCGCTAGTTAATGATAAATCTATGTAATCATATTCCACCATAAACTTAATGAGAACTGCACATTGCCGGCATTATTGTTGACTCAAATTCGAATACAAACCTTTTTTTTAGATTGACGATTTAAAACAGCTTTCTATTATAAAAGTAATGCGAATGTAATCATCGATGTGCGGATAAACTGTTATGGCAAATTTTTACGTGATCATTACAGTCGGATTAAAGATCCAACATATTTTTTAAATGCAAAAAGTTTATTGGTACTAGGACTATTAAATAAAAACTTATCCGATCCGTTTAATCAAGTGTCAAACTTTGCTGTAGTAATTGAGTAGGTATATAGTAATGCACATATGTAAGTGTTAAGCGGTTAGATGACAAGCACCGAGGACAGTGGGCGATAGAATCCGTAATGTACATGACGTTACATGTCCAGTGATCGCTTATGTCTGCTTCTTGTCTCTTACTACATCACGAAGAGCGCTAAGATCATGCAGAAAATACGTAAACGTGATGAAATTATAGTATATTTTTTTGTAAAGAAAACATTATTTTTGTGCATTATTACAAATGATTATAAAAATATATTTGATGCTTACATTACCTGTGTTTAGAAGGAGGGTAGAGTGCACTATCTGATGTATGTAGAGCGGTGGTAGTGACTCTTTCACGCACTTGAAGTTATTTGTAAGTTCACTTAATACTATTTAATAATCTTAGTTTCAAAAGAAACATTTAGAGATAATAATATCAGGTTTTTATCGTCTGCCTACGAGACGAGACGCGGCGCGCTGTTTCACATTGATACTACACAATTGCCCGCAATATACCAAATGGCAAATTGTGTTTATTAGGACTCTGGGACCTGGACCATTGTATCTCACATTCACTTGTATAAGTAACATAACATTATTTTTTGTTAGGTATAACTTTAAACATTAAAATAATAATTATTTTGAACGTTATAGGTAGTATGTACGTAGGATATTATATAAATAATATGAAGTCACAGTATCTGAAAACTTTTTGAACAATAAAGAATTTTTTTTTGTATAAAGTTTATCTATTTAATAATTAATTAATTAAATTTGGAACGAATGTATCCGACAAACTACGATATTTAGTTTCTACACAGATAATAGTGTAGATAAAATAATTAACATCAATTTTTATTTTATTTTATTTTAGCCAGACTACATTGATTACAATATGTCATTGCTGATATATCCACATTAATGTCCGGGAGGAGTTCATTTGTACTGTGACACATATATCTTTAGGTAGTTAGTTTGAAGAAACTAACTCAGTTCAAAGCAACGACCCTTTCTAAAGTAACAAATGTAGTTGGAGGACTGCTGTTTAATTATAAGAAAGAAGATAAATTCGCCTCAGTCGCCCTACTGTCGGCCATCTTCTATAGCTACCGGCTTAAGTGTAACCTACGAGTATCTATCTATTTTCTCATGGAGATTTAGTGTCCTTCAAAAGACACGTTTTCACGACACAAATGTCTGCTCGGGACATATTTAATTAATTTCAAAGCGGTGTGTAGGTACCTCACACTCAACACTTGTGTAAATAATATGGATGTTAAGCTATGTAATCATTTACAATTTAGCTAAATTTGAAATTTTACTATTACTGATTTTTTAACCGACTTCAAAAAAAAGGAGGAGGTTCTCAATTCGTCTGTATGTTTTTTTTTTTTTTTTTTTTTTTTTTTTTTTTTTTTTTTTTTTTTTTTTTTTTTTGTATGTTTGTTACTCGATTTCTCTGCCAATTATGAATAGATTTTGATGATTCTTTTTTTGTTTGGTAGATCCTACTTCAGAGGTGGTCCCATTTAAATTTTGTCGAAATTGATTAAGCACTTTTTGAGAAAATCAACAAAAACGAAAAAAAATCTATCTCGTTTGATAAACCTTAGTGAATCAAACTGAGTCGTTGAGCGTGACTTTTTGGATTTGGATGAAATTTCGTGTGTATACTTCAATGGGTTCTTCGATGGTTTTAAAATACAATTGGACCCGGTAGGTGGCGCTGGAATCGAGTTCCAAGATTTGTTTTAATTTCAGGGCAGGACGACGTCTGCCGGGCCCGCTAGTTATATATTATATTTTACCGGCCAGACCCGATTTCAGGACAAACTAGTTTTGCCTAAGATAACATATAATAAGGAATAAACTTTAAAAATTAAAAAATAAATTATTTTTAAAAATAAAAAACAAAAACCGACTTCAAAACTGTAACCCATACCTATGTACAAACATAAACTAAAAAGTAAAGAATAATATTTTAATTTCAAAGCAAGAGCCTTAAAGGACAATCAACAAAATTATTGATATTTATATATATATATTTAATATTTATAAACAGTTCTTTTTGGAGTCGGTGCCAGCCAAGAAGGACAGTTTAATTCTGCCTTTGTAACAAACTTTCGAAAAGTAGGGGAGCGGCGGCGCAGACCTAAGGAACATTACCGTAAGGAGAGGTGTCGTAAGACGTTTTCTCGTATGAACACTTCGTGTCCAGTTCAAAACTGTCCTTCTTCTTGACTGGCACCGACTCCAAAAAGAACTGTTTATAAATATTAAATATATATATAAATATCAATAATTTTGTTGATTGTCCTTTTTTAGTAACTTTTCAGCTCTTTAGAGTGATACCAGATTTTAAGGATTCCAGTAAATTTTGTGGTCAAAAATTAGATAAATAACTCTTTATTGTTAGAAGAAACATTGGCAGTGTCACAATGGGCGGCCTTATCACTAATATAATAATAATCTCTACCAGCAACCTTTGGATGGCGAGGACTGAAGACTATAAAACCTGTTTAAACTTAATAACATTTTATTACCACATAAAATAGCCATCGGTGTACTAAGTCCGAAGACATTTCAACTGGACTTGCATGCGGAAGATGTTCGGAACTTGGACTATAGACGGTCTGAGGCGGTCAGAGTTTGGTTAGAATACGTGACGCCCCAGGCGTTTCCATCCAACTTTACAGTACTTATTTACCGCAAGTTCTAGATTAGTACTCAGAATTAACGAGCTCTGCTATATTATCCGTAAGACGCTACAGTTATATACTTTGTTATGTATATTTTTTTAAATAAATAGTAGTTTAGAATAATGTAAATATAATTATTTAAGCAATGGCAAGGATTGTTCGATATTTTTGATCTTATTATTTTACAAACCTAACTTATTTTATAATTTATCGATAAGTACATAGTACGAGTATGTTATACGACTGGCCAATATGAACGGAATCTGGATAGGAAGTAGGTACCCTATCTATACATATTAAGTTTATTTAATCTGTATAAAATTTATTAATGAGATATACTGCCAGTAAAAAATTAAAAAAGCAGTCTCTGCACTCTGCTCCATGTCGCTAGCGACACGTCCTGTCGATTTTCCAGTCATAAATTATGTTTCATGTTATTTTTTACTCGACAGACCATTTATTCTCGATAATGTGAGAGATGAAGTCCAAAAAAAGCAGTCGTCTTAAAACTTTAATCTAAGCTGAAAAAAAAACGGTGATATCTAAAGCACCTATAAAACTTACACAGCATTTCGAAATAATTTAGAAATCAATCAATCAATAAATTCAACTACATAGGTACCTATACACTATTTCCAACCAACGAAAAGCGTTGAATTTAAACATAAAAAAAATGATTTCTCTTTAATCATTCACAGTTACAAAACGTTAAAGCTTTATTGCGTTTAAATTAACGCAAAGTGACGTACCTATATGCCGCCAAAATAGCAATGGCGTCGAGTGTTGTACGTATTTATTTTTCGTTGAACCATTTCGACCATAATTCATGCAGTCTGTTCGTTGCATTTTTGATGACGCCGTATTTTATATTACTGACAGTGGGAATCGCAACCGCGGGCATTCTGAGCGAGATAACGTATTATTTGCTATTGTACGTACACCTATGTGCACATGATTTACGAAACCTTTCCAGGACATTTTATATAGGTAGGATACCAAAAAGATGCAAACCGAATTCCTCGTGGACCGACATACCGAGGCAGCCATGAAATGCTGGATTCAATTTAAAAGATTCAAATATATTTTACGTCCTTGCAGTTAGATATCGCTGAATCATTCGCGGTCCAGGGCAATAATAAAATATTGTGGCCCATCACAGTTATCGTTGCTATTTCGATCTTTTGCATATTATGATGTCTTTGAGAATTTATAACCGCCATATTATAATCATATTTCCACCCACTGAGAGTCATAAAATTTAACGGCGTTTGTGTTTCAAAACCTATTTGAGAAAATAAAGTTATTAACAATTATAATATAAGTAATTACCTATCCTAAGTAAACAACGAACATGGTTAAGTGAGCTATGTAGATAGTTTGTACGTCGCGGCGCGTAGGTAACCGCAGCTTCGGCATTAACATTCTTAACATAGCTTAATACCTTTGACATTGTCAGATGCCAGGCTTTGTTAAGTAAACTATGCCAAGTCAAACATTCATTTAATCAAATGAACATAACAGCTACGTGCTTGGCATGCCATTCTAATCAAATCTGGGGCATTCGACACTGCGTTTCTTGGTTTCATTAAGCCTTAGCAAATTTACAGGGGAGGTGTATTCAACATTTTGTATGCCGCGCGTGTGCCGTTTGCAGATATCATTAGTGGAGTAAGAACAACATTATAGGGTGCTGAACGTTCCTTCGCTAATATTGTTTGTTACACAGTTTAATACAAAATTAAAGACAGCTATTCAAGCGAATCGTCTCTCTCTGTCATTAATTATTTAATACGAGTATCTAATCATTATTTAGCAATATATTTTATATTTTAGGAAATTAAGTAAGAAATGTATACAACAAACAAAAAAAAAACCAGTTAAACAATGTTACTCTAATTAATCTTAAGTAGTATCTCTAATAGATTTAATATGTGTCAAGTATTTTTCCAGCCTGTATATATAATTAATTCAATTAAAACGATCGTGGGTTTTTGTTTCTTTTATTCGGTACAATCTTTGATCGCATACGTTTACTAAACCAAAACGTGTTTGGAAAGGAAAGGTAACTAAACCTTTTTATTACATCAACGTATAAAGCACAAACAAATAAAAAACATTATGATTATGAGATTGGCTAGATTTTATTTTATAGAACACCTATCTCTACATACTTACTATATTGTTTTGCACAAACAAAAATATTTTAATAAATTATTTTATTGTCTGATGCCGAGTTGTTTTTATAATTATATCGGAAAGAAAAATTAAGAGAATTGCGCAAGAAAAATGGAAAAAGTAACATGTATAATTATATTAATTGATATAAGTAATTCTATGTAGTAGCTTGAGACTTCTTAGTGTGACATATAAAAGTAAAATTAAATTCGTTTATTTCAGTTTCCAGATGAAAGTCACGATCAAAGAAACTCTTGAAACGAATAAAAATGTTACGTTATTATGTATTCCCACTTCAAAAGCGTATTAATGCGGCCATACATTAGACTTCTTAAAAAATATCAATCGCACAAAAGCGTCTAAAAAGACGCCCCTGAGTAAATAAGCCACATATTTGCGACACAAATTCTATAGAAATATCTACTTTTATCTACTGAACGAAAAAGGCGGACCGGTTTATATTACTTTTTTAGAAAAAATGTTTACGGCTCTTTGTGTACGAGGCAATGAATATTCATATTATGGGTAAATAATTTTTAGGGTCATATTTTTGTGACCTTTTAAGACAAATTTTCACAAGAATCAAGCGAAAATTCTTTGTTGCGATCAGTTGGGATTGATAAGAAAATACAAAAAGAAAAACATTATTTATCCACGCTCACCTGCCTTTTAAGTGAGTGAAAATGAGCGGAAGTAACGGAAAGGGTTTCTTACATTCATTATTAATATTATTTTTAACGGATTACTCATAAATAATTTAGGGGGTCTTTTTTTATAATATTAATATGTTTGATTACAATCTTCACGCTATAATATGATGATGTAAAATCACTACCTTCGTCACGGTATAACTACTCATTGAACTATTTATAATCAGTTAAAATTTAAGTAATATTCAAATCACAAAGATATTATACATAGATTACTTTTAGTAGTTTTATTTCATAGATAAGCTCATTGAAAATCTATCCATCTACCTACGGTGGAGTCACCGTCAAAGAGTTAGAAGCAATAAGACATTATTTATGGTCACATAAGGGCCATAAAATTTAACGTTACGTTAGTTCTTAATAGCTACTAAATGTATAGTTGCAGAGTTAATTAGAAGTGGCATATAACCTAACACTAGGAACCCAAGACTAAAACCACTTTATGACTTTGAATAGTTCCACTGATGAGACTTTGAAGTCAAACACACAGCTTACTTAGACAAATGTTTGTGTTACGACCACTTGGGTTCAATACGCTAATCCAATTAAGGGAAATTCATTATCTACCATCGGGACGTGTCTCTCTGGCAATAGTGATCCGTCGAAAGAACCCTTGGAATCTTCTAAAGAGGCACTTGTAGGCGATTAGTGCTGGAGAACACTTCACCCCCCTTGTGCGGGCGCTGTCGGTTTAGTCCCTCTCTTTGTTCGTGCGTAACTCTCCAGATCCAGTGTATTATTGGCTAATAGCGGGAGATATAACATCGCTTTCAGATCTCAATAAAGACTTATATTGTTCAAGGGTTATAATTCTTTTCTTATTACTTTTGGAATCCTAAAGTAGGTTTATGAACCCAATATCTTTTTTGTTAGCAAGTTTCAGCTCTTAATATTATGTATATTAACCCTTTGGCTTGGGGATCGAACGGTCGGAAACTATATAGGTTACATTGTGCGTAAACGTAATTTCGACTAGGTTAACTGCCACTTCTTGATATTCTCTTTTTTGTAACATGACAGAAAGGCACAAACTATTGATGCATATACTATACTTTTACATATAATACCTACTATAAACATTGTTTTTTAATTAACGCTTTTTCATGAATTTGTACAAATCGTTAAAATATTTCCCCCGTGTCAAAAGTTGCTTTCAACCCGCGTCTAACCCTTACTGTGCCTGAAAAAGGCTGCTGTTGTTAAATTTTAGACTTGCAAAAAAGGTTTTGTACTGTAATCTTGTTCAACTTTTTTCACAAACAAAAATATCAGCTTAATATTTGCTGAACAAAATGCAGGATACGTGCCTAACTTGTTAATTTAAAGCCTGCTTTATAAAAAAACACTTAGGTATCTACTAAATTAATATCTAAAATAGGCAAAATAAATTAAATAAATAAGGTACATATCTTTATAATCGTATCTATTTATCACTATCATCATCGGCCTGCCCTGTTTCGAATTATTTGGGGTTGGCGCACTGTGTACCATTTCTTTTTAGGGTTCCGTACCTGAAAAGGGAAAAAAAAGGAACCCTTATAAGGTCTGTCTGTCAGTCTGTCCGTGTGTTACCACCGATTATCTCAGGAACGGGTGGACCTAGCAAGTTGAAATTTATACCGGATACTGAGGATTTTAGTCCGTATTAGGTGTATAAAAATCAAGGTCATGAGTCAACATGATAAAAAGATATTGGCAAATTTAGATTTTCGCAAAAACTTGTAAGTACCAAAATTTACCTTAATTTTCAACTTATTTTATTTTTCGGAATTTTTCCTTTATACTTGTGCTGTAAGACCTCGTTCTTAACCAAAATTGACAATTCTAGGTTAACCGGAAGTACCCTATAGGTTTTGGGTCGGAAACCTATATGGTAGTTCCCGTTGACCTAGAATCACGAAATTTAGCAAAAAGCAAGTTATTCAGCACAAATAAAGGAAAAATTTAAAAAAAAAAAAAAAAGTTGAAATTAAAGGGTGTCCCCATACATACATTGTCACTACCAATTAAGATAGACCTCTGAGTTGTATCGGAGCTCATACAATTTAGAGGTCTAGCTCAATTGGCAACAATCTCAAATAAGGTTATCGAAAACATAATCTATTTACAAGTTTGTACGGAACCCTCAGTGCGCGAATCCAACTCGCACTTGACCGGTTTTTTTTAATAATTTGTATTGTATTACAAAAATGGTTTATTTATTGTGAAAACATACACTTCAAAATGTTCAATCTCTGAATGTTTTAAAAAGAAGTTCTCATAAGATTAATTACTTGTCAACAGATAACTTCAATAACTACAAACAGATCATACAAATTCAACGAACGATGTGAAATTCCATTGAATTATACCTACATTGATGGATCGATCATTCAAACAAAATTTAAATTGAATCATAGTATAAAAATTTAATTTACTTTTACGAGTGCGTTCTCGGTGATACGGTGCGTTATTTGTTCAGAAGCGGCTGACGCAGGATGCGGGAACGATTCCTACAGATATAACGTGAAATAATTTCGAAGTTTACGTATTGGTAGCGTTGCATTTGCGTTGCGCTTGCCAACCCATTTGCATTGGATTTTAATTGAAAAGCAATTACTTGTTTCATGTGTAATAACTTTTTGTATGCAACGTCAACGCTTGATAATAGTTATTTGTTATACAAGAATGGAAAGTTGTTTATTAACCGCGTGCTCAATTTTGATGACCGAGCAAGCGAAGGATTCTAAAATTGAATCACGAGCGTAGCGAGGGATTTAAAAATTAGAATCCTGAGCATAAGCGAGGGAATCAAAAGAGCACGAGGTGAAAAATTTTTGCACTCGAGTGCAGTAACGTAATTTTTCATCCCACCTCAGCGAGGAAATGACTAAATGCAAAAAAAAAAAAATGGCGCGCGCAAAGCAAATTAAAAAAAAGTACACGAAGAAGGTTCCGAGTAAAATTTTTTGACAAATTAAAAAATGATTCTTTATTTTCATTTTTTTATTTGTCAAAATTATAATCATTTATGTATTTTTGTAATATTTTAAGAATAAATTGTTAAACATTTGAAAAAAAAGCCAATATAGTCAAATGGTCCAAAAATATTTAAAAAATGTAACCTTGCTGAGTTTCTTGCCGGTTCTTCTCAGTTGAAGGCTGACTTCCGAACCGGTGGTAACTTCAGTAATTCGACCTTCATAAGTGTCCTTCTAGGGTATAAACTGAATAAAAGGTTTTGACTTTGGCTTTGACTTTGATGTGTGATAAATTAGGCACCATGGAGGGAGAAGTAAATAGGTTTAATGATGATTTGAAATCACAAACTTAGTGCACACGATGTTCTATTTACTTTATCCTCTAGCTAGAGGATAATAACGGCTTTTACACTCGGATATCGAAGAGCAAAAATACTCATTCCGAGATGGGGGGATGAAAAAAAAATTATATCATGATGTCTGGAAATAAATGTGCCTGCTTTAACAGATTAATATGCCCAGAATAATTAAATCATCATCAGCTTGGCCATCCAAAGAGGAAACGCTGCCAACCTGCAGGGAACCTTGCCGATCGGCAGCAGCAGCAGCCTCGAAGAAGTTTTTTTATACATTATAGTTGTACATTTGTTTGTATATTTTGTACATTTGTTGTAAATAAATAAATAATATTTAATGACCATTTATTATATTCTTGATTCAAATTATAAATTAAATACTATATTAATAAAGAAGCGATAATGCAACAATACTGAGTTGATAAGATAAACCTTTCAATTTTTCAAGCACATTTCATACTACTTAAAACCCTAGGGAAGACAATAACGCAAATACTTCTTTTATTAAGCCCAGCATCAATGTAAAATGCAGATGAATTTTCAACGCCGCGTCGCATTTATCGCACCATTATATCTCCCACCCCAATGCAGTGCGTAGATGCTTTTAAACTATCCTCTCTGTCCTCCATAGCATGCAAAATTACAAGCTAAGAAGTGATTCGAATGCAGCTCACGATTTGCAAGCATAATAGGGCAATTTCCTAGTCATTTCCTGGTGGCTGCAAGCAATCCGACATCTTGTGGCGTGTAGTCACCGCTTTTTGACGTAGCACGAAGGCATTTCGTCAATGTCTTTTATCTTTGAAAAGTATGGCCTAGATAAGAAAGTAGAAAGTTAGAATATATCACTGTTTCTATAATATTCAATAAAGATTTTCTTAAGTGCTGTTTTACATTTCCTATAACACCATGTTATTATTTTCGAATTTGACATAAGTAATTGATGGTGTATTAATAGATAAAATAAAGTTTTGTATATTCCCTCGTAAATCCTTAATTAATCGTGGAGAATATTTGGTTTGGAATAATAAAATTAAATGAACCCAATATGAAAACTAATAAATAAACTATTATTTTCAGATGAAGGACTCGGAATACTTGAACCGTGTAGATATATCGCATTACGAAAATTTTTGAACTCGACAACACATTAACAGTTCGTAGAACACGTATGTAGATAGACACACAAGAGAAACTTTATAATTTACATTTGAAATTGTCGTTCGTAAAACAAAGCAACAACTAAACAAACAAAGGAAGCCAAAACTAAGTTATATTGAGCAACTTGCACCTTACGATGTTTTGCATTGCAGGTTACGATGAATATGGAATGCCTTATTCTGAACAATTTTTGGTCACGTTTGTCTAAAACGACTTTGCCAACTTTGTAGCACCCACTCTATATAGGAATTTGTTTAGCTTAATTGCTCCGTGACTTGTTAATCTTTAAATATAATGAGAATCCACTAATAAGGAAATCCACTAATAAAGAAAGCCCAAAAGAAAATTCACTGGGGCTTGCTGTAAGAAATTTTCAAGTTTTTTTAGCAGATTTTAAATTTTTGTCTGTAATGTGTTTTGATGTTATCATTAAATTACAAATGTATTTAATCATAATTTTTTCACAATTTAATGTTACACTCTTATGCACATTGACATGTATAAATCTAGACTCTAATACACGGTTCGGAAAGTTGCTTTTGTGGTACATACATAGCTGTATATCTTATCTGTACTCTTTCTATTACGTATTTTGATGTCATAAATGAACCCACAATTATTTATCAGCTTCTTTCCTAACATGCCTGATTGATTTAATACGGTGATCAAAATTCCGTAGTAGGTACCTACAATAGCTTCCATGGAAATTTGGTTGCTCAAGAACATTGAAAAGTTTTCTTGTTAAAAGTTCTCTATTGCGGAATGAGAATAATAATTCTTGAAATCACTTCCTTATTTAAGAGAGATTCACTATTCTAGCCATTATGCCGTCGTTATATTATATGTATAACTAAATCTTACTGCAACAAATGTTGACACCCATTATCACCCACTACATAAATTATTTCAGTCATTTTTTTTATTACCAGATATTATTCTGTGATCCTTTCAACCCCTTGGCTTGAATTTATGTTATTATCATCTATTTCATATTTTATTTTATTACCAATTTCCCCCGTGTTACCAAGGGGTATCAAAAAAATCCTAAGTTTTATTCCAAGATATGTTCTACCTATTTGTTAAGATTCATCAAAATCCGTTAAGCCATTTTTGCGTGATTGAGCAACAAATATCCAAACATACAAACACACAAACTTTCAAAATAATAATATTAGTAGGATAATTACAAACAACAACAAGCAATAGAACAGTGAATAAGTTTTATGAATAAAGTTAATGTTTGGGTGGTAATACATAGTTACATATCTGTACCTATGTATTGTTCCGCCAGGATAACAAGGAATTTGGCAGCAGTGGCAAAACAACAGTAAAAGCTAATTGCGCTCTCACTTATATTTGTTACTACGAAAATTCTATTTGAACCAGTGAACTTTTTTTTTCAAATACTGTCACAAAAGCAAATGCAATTACCTAATCCTATTCTTAAAAGTGTTTTTTTAATTATCATTTACACTCAAAAATACAATTTAAACATTTTCATAGTCACTAAACATTGAAAAGACACTGTTAAAGAATAAAACGATAATAAATTCAAGAAATTAGCCCAACTTTTTGGAACTTAATCATCGCTTCGCGCTATCCGAGCTTTTTGAAAGACATCTAAAATTGGCGAGTAATCCCTTTCTTTTGCGGTAATTTATTTTTGAATGGTCCTTCAAAGTTTTTTAGTCGCCAGCCTTGATTTTAATTGAATAGATTGTAGCTACAATAGGCACAAAATAGTTGGGTAAAGTGAGAATTTATCCACTCGAGAATACAATCTCGATATCTTAGTAACAATTTATGATAGGTTTTTAAAATATTATAAGTAGTATACTATTTCATGATACGTTTTTCCCATAATAACCCTTTATATAATTTACCCGCTGTTTCTTAAATTACCAATCAACCTTCTCATCTACGTTTCACAGGTGACAAATAAAAGATTTCTATAAATAACGCGCAATTAAATTCAAATGCTGGCTTGTTAGTAATTACTTCTGATTACAAAGTAATCAAGCTTAGCTTGTTAAACCAAAAGTAATATGAAATTGGGTCTCCCTCATTCCGTGCATTCGTAACTTTTCTTAATGACTAGGTACTTTCACTGATAATAAGTAATTTATATTACCCATTACAGAATCAGCAAGCCGTTAAGATAATGTTAAGGATATTCTCTAACTTTTTTTTCGAAGTTCTACAAACGCCAATAATACTTGTATTGAGAAAAGATTTAAATTATATGATAAGAAAACCTGAGCTACACTACAAGTTGTAACTTTTATTAAAAACATTTAAACTCGATTCTATCCCAAGCAAAATCCATCTATCAGCACTATTTTGTAATACTCCTTGTCACATTATAACATGCCGAGCAACGCCCGTCTGCCTTCACACCTCGTGAAGACAACCGGAAAATTAGAAAGTAAACACTGACTTCCTGCACTACAATTTCACAGCCAACCTTTATCGGGATAATACAAAAACAGGTTTTGTTTATATAACCAATTCAAAATGAGATAAATTGTACAGCCAGATAATTACACTATACGAAAAAAGGAATGAAGAGGTCTTTATTCAATTAAAGAGACGAAGTACCGCCGGCGTTCAGGATATACCCCCGAGGCTTTGGAGACAAATTTCCCTAGAAACAAATGCGATTCAAATTCAGACAAATAGTCCCTACGCGGAAGAAGCCGTTTACCAGGAAATTTGTCCATCATTCTTGGGCCGAGCAAATTTTGATTTTATTTTTTTCGTTTTCCTTACATAATATCAAATAAATTAATGCTACTTGTTTTACTGCCACAATTATATGTTTTACATTTAATTTTTATTTAGTATCTAAACTATAGTCTAACTTTATAGACTAAGTTAGAAAAAATATCTTCTAAAGTAGACAACAGTCCGGTTCGTCGTATTTTCTTTTGTTATCAACATTCTCATTGCTCGATGTACGAAACTCTTTGTTTTCTTTTTTGTTACTCAATTTTATGAGCATGTACTTACTTGTTTTTCTTTAGGGCATTCACCATCTGAACTATTAAAAAAACAGTCATCGATGTTTAAGAACTGCAAATGGACTTAAAAAACACTGTATCTAAATATCTAAAAACACAATAGGTATGTATCACGCGTAATTCAATATAATGTAAATCCAAATTAAGAATGAAGTTTATGAAATTATTTGGCGAGATTCCGTTATTAGTTTGTCCCCACGGTTCGTCGGTAATATTAAAACTCCTTCGTTCTGAAGTGGCCACTTATGGTACCGGCAAGCTTAATTTGAGAGCTCCTTTGATGGTACAGAATGATGGAGCAGAAAATGATCCGCTTGTAGGAACGACCCATCTTTATAACGTTAAATTGGTTTTAGCCTCGAAACCTGTTGAGGTAGTTAGGGGAAAATTTTACAACGCCCCCAACAGATATTTAGACAAATTGATTTGAATTTTACTTCAAATCTCGTAAGTATAAATTTTAATCAAATTGGTGTAATAAAATTCACCAGTAGTCAAGTACTTCCAAACATGATAACTTTTATGGAAACATTGTGCTACACTTTGAAAATACCTTAAAAAAATTATAGCATTTTAATAGTTATAAACCAAGAGTCTAGTATCTGCATAATTTACTGTAGTTTAATTTTCTTATCTAACAATGTCCGCCAAATCAGACTTTCAGTTTAGTTTGAACAAAGTCGAAAGTAAATGCAACGAACAGATTACCTGGAATTGAATGCATGTTGCATGCATTCGTTTTTCGATTCGTGGCGTTATCTTTTGAAATTTTTATCGATCAAACAAAAATGAATTTTTGATCTGCTCTTCAGTATTCAACATTGGTGTAACTAACAGCAATTTAGTTTCCTCTAGCATTCAGGGAAAACCACACAACTCATACAAATATCATAGCAACATTCCCAACAGCACTCGATCTGCGTTCAATCCACTCGTGTCAATTTAAATTATGGACGAGTGAATCGCATCCGGGAGTGTATTTACTTCATCAAAATTAATTATAGCCACAAAGGCAGCGATAGATTTGTAATTTTTTAGATAAATAAAATATCATCATTGCCACAAAATATTTACTGCTCTACTAGTATTATATGTTCATGTACGCATTCGTGAAGAAAAAAACAATAAGTCTCAATAATGATTTCTAAGTATTTAAAATGCAGGCGAGTAGATACACAATAATATAATGCAGACATGTAGGTACTGGCTGAGGAATAAAATACCGCAATATGTACAAAGATAGAGCGTGAAAAGAAGCGATGCGAGTCGTCATCAGTCAAACGTCAAGAGGCGGCGTGACTACACAACATTTTCCGATTGCCTGGCTTTTGGGCCAAACAAATAGATCAAGGTGTCGATACTTGAGCGTGCGGGATGAAAGAACGAATTATGTGTCTTCACATACTGGCTCCAGGCGAAGTACTGCCAAATTTAAATGCGGGGACGTAAAAAATTATATATGTTTTAGAAAATATGGGTTTTATACAGATAATAATTGGAACAGCATCATTTATAAAACAACGTTTTTGCTTTTTTGAAATAATAGACCAAATCTTTTTATGAAAAAAAAAATTGTTCCAATTAGACCATGGGCACTTAGCATTGCTCGTAGTCCTACTGGTAAGACTACGGACAAGTAACAGTGCCCGTAGTTTTGGTTTTTTTTTTCGTCATCCTACGTCTATTCTGTTATTGTTGAAGATAAATATAGGTTTTTTTTAAGAGCGAAAAAAATCAGATTTTTGTGTAAATGTCTTAGATTAAAGCTAGTTTTTGATTTTTCATTTACATTATTTTTCGTCTTCACTGTTAGTAGGACCATTGCCCATACAAAATAATGATGTTTTTGTTGCAGTCCTACTAATAGAACTACGGGCAAAAATAATTGCCCGTGGACCACGCAGTAGGACCACGGGCAACGAATGAAAAAACATCCATAACATGTAACACAATAATACCACCAAACAGATTTTAATAATAATATGTATTAAACATATTTGGTGTTATGGTGATAAAAGTAGGGTAAAGAATAATTAATCTTATCTAGAGCCGTCACATCTCGAATGGTGGATTGTTATCAGGGATGTCTCCGTGGTACGCGTCATCGGACAGACTCCGAGGATTATCCGCAAGCAATATGCCGTTGTTTGGACAAGCTATCGTTATCGGCACCACGCACCCGCGTATTTACTCTTTTCGCAAATTATAACAGACGCACGACGTACCTACCCTTCTGAACGTTATTTTTATTATCATTGTGTGTTCGAAGTTTAAATCATTGACAAATACAAAAGCCATGATATATCTTATTTTGCCAATATCCAAGTAATATCTAATTCACGTACCTATACAAGATAAGAAAATACAATGCAACAGAAATTATAAAACTTTTTATAAAAAAATAAATACGACTTCAAAGACAAATGTTGCACTAAAAACCGAAATATAAACTGAATAAGACATTAAATAAAATGGACAAAAAATATTTCAATAACTAAATAGACCAAAAACTTTACTTATGTAAACTACCTACGCACCTATTCAAATTATTATTCTATAAATACCTTTTGATCTGTTTGAAGTCGGTGCCAAGCCTAATAGGTTTTATAGGCTTCGTACGGTTTGAGGAGGTAGGACATAGCATAACATCTGCTCATAATTGGGGCCGTCTGACTGGGTAAGTACCTTACAGAATATCGCAGCCAAAGAACACTGCCCTCAAGTGGTGTTGTGTTCCTGCGGTGAGTAAGGTTGCCAGAGCTCCTTAGAGGAGGCACTGTGCTGACGGCGGAGGGACCGGCGGTATTGTGGAGTTGCTATTGAGTAGTGCAGGCGCAGCATGTTGGCGGCTAGGGAGACCCGGTGAAACGGTTGACCGCTGGCCGCCCGCAGATAGAATGAGTTCCCGAACCCAGGGATTACTTAATCTCCACTCTGGGAGGTTGAACTGCCATCTGGCGAAAGTAGGTGCTTGTGAAGGCATTTATTATTTCTTTCATTGTATTTTTGGGCTTGGCACCGACTTCAACAGATCAAAAGGTATTTATAGAATAATAATTTGAATAGGTACGTAGGTAGTTAACATAGGTAAGTATTTGGTCTATTTAGTTATTGAAATATTTTTTGTCCATTTTATTTAATGTCTTATTCAGTTTATTTTTCGATTTTTAGTGCAACATTTGTCATTGAAGTCGTTTTTATTTTTTTATTAAACGTTTTATTTTTCCATTTTTTATATTTCAATGTTTTCAAAATTATTTAATTGTTTTCGAGCAAATTAAGCCTATTATTAATTTACATTATCTTTACTAATATTAGAAAGCTGAAGAGTTTGTTTGTGTATTTGAACGCACTAATCTCAGGAACTACATAAAATATATTAGTGTTGGATAGCCCATTTATCGAGAAAGCCTATAAGTTAAATAACATCACGCTATTAGATGAGGGAATACATAAATAGATAAACTTTTAAAGAAAATAAAGAATATTTATCCTAAATGATTAGGGCTTCTTACTCAGCAGCTACTTGATATTGCGTTTCATTTCATATCTAGGACAACGTATATTCTAAATCCTAACCGATAAAGAGTTTACCTTCTATCATCATTTTAATATACAAAGAGACGACGATACGAGTCGAAACGTGACTATATTATTTAAAGAAATATCCCCTAACTCCTAGCTGTTAAGGAGTTTGACCTACCATCATCAGCTCAGCAACATGAGATGATGACTACCAGATGCAAATATCTGAATAGCTTTAGAAAGTATATGAATTATAAATATTAGCCCATAATATTTACAAATTTATCCCTAAATGCTAACCTTTAAGGAGTTGTACCTTCCATCATCAGCTCTGCAACATAAGATGATGACTACCAGATGGAAATAGCTTTGATAAATACGAATATGAATGAAAAATACTGTAAATTCTTATAAAATTTGAGGGTTGCCCTCATTTTCCCCAGGATCCCATCATCAGATCCTGACTTGGTGACAATGGGTCTACCGCCGAAGTATACTCTATCAAATGAAAAAATAATTTTGAAAATCGGTTGACAATTCTTATAAAATTTGAGGGTTGCCCTCGTTTTACCCCAGGATCCCATCATCAGATCCTGACTTAGTGATAATGGGACCACCGCCGAAGTATACTTTTTCAAACAAAAAAAAAAATTAAAATTGGTTGACAATTGGCGGAAAAATCGATGAACATACATAAAAAAAAATACATACAGTCGAACATATAACCTCCTCCTTTTTTGAAGTCGTTTAAAAATGGGTGTTCAAAGACAATTTTTATAAATGATCAATCACAGCTTAACCATGGATTGTGTTTCACGATAACGTCAAATGTAGACAAAGCTACAGTTTCCCTCAAAGAGCTCCGCTGAGCCGTATCTAATAATAGTCAATTAACTGAAGAATAGGTGTACCCAACAACAATGCTAATATAAATCAATTTTAACGGCTATGAAATACCTGCGTCACACGGCAACTAAAGGTTATCTCGACAGTTTATGAACACACACTACTCGTATCTGCCGTAATTACATTTGATTCGACAGTTATTCTTTTTTTCACATTGTTCAGACTCTTTTGTCATTTATTCGACGGTAAATGTTCGCCAACAATAGATACGATATTATTGTTAACCAAGTGTGGGGGCTGTTTCAATGAGCTTACCTCTATTTTTCACAGAAAAATTAAGTATAATATAGTAAGTATGATCGTTCCTTTATAAATCTCAACAATATTATTTAATGTTCAGATTATAACTAAAGCTACATTACATTTATATAGTCTTATTTCTGAAACTATCTATATTTCATTAAAATCCGTTAGTAGCATGGAGTTTTTGTTACAGACATCACTAAACTACAGATAAATAAATATCCTGGGACATTCTCCTCTTTCGGCCATCTGATTCCTAAATGAGCAGCATATACTACTTTTTTAAAAACCTACAAACATTCTACATAAGTAGGTACCTACTTAATTTTTGAACCCAGATTCAGGATATACAGCCATGTTCATGCCCACAAATGTCTATCCTGGATGGGAATCGATCCCACGACCCGTGGTGTAAGATACTGTACTTACCAACCACGTCAATTAGCCCGTCTCGTGCTAAAGGTTTAAAAAATAATGTTGTAGTTTATAATATAAAAATAGATTATCCACTGCATACTTATGTATTTTTGTATTAGTTTAAGAATAAAATTGTTAAACATTTGAAAAAAAAAAGCCAATAGATGGTCCAAAAATATTTAAAAAATGTAACCTTGCTGAGTTTCTTGCCGGTTCTTCTCAGTTGAAGGCTGACTTCCGAACCGGTGGTAACTTCTGTAATTCGACCTTCATAAGTGCCCTTCTAGGGCCTAAACTGAATAAATGGTTTTGACTTTGATACTCTATATCATTCCAACTTCTCAACTTTTTTTTAAATTAAGTAATTTTTTTTGCAACCAAGTGTGAGCTTAACTTCAGAGTTTCAAATAATACCTTCATTAGTTTTCATTAACGCCAGTAATTATCAAGTGGAAAATTTGGAAAAAGAAAACATACTTACTGATGAATTTACATAATAATTTGAGAAGTCTATTGTTATTTCGAGCCGAATCAGGAATGGAGAGAAATCTTCATCTTCAAATGAAGAGCCAAACAAATTTAGTCATTCAATAAAATCTATTGTGTAGTTGCAAACGTAGCACTTTGAAGACATCGATTCGACCCCAAACATTTTGATAACCACAAATACGTGTTTCGCTTCACAAGGGTATGGCTCCCCTTGAAACCACAAGACAATGACAGCAATATACCAAGTTCGAAAACTTTAGTGTCTGTTTGGCCTACCTTCGTCAGCTTTAAAACGTAATGCGGTTACTATCGGCACTTTTAGGTCACTTTAAAATATGCTATCGACGATAGCTTATAAATTTTCTTGCGCAGAGTTTTATATAGATTTACACAGCAACTCTATATACAACTCTGAGTGTGTGTGACTATGTGAGTGTATGTAATCTTTCAATAAATTGTTTTTCTTTTTTTATAGATACTTAATAGTAGTTGCTCAGTAAAATTAAGGGAAAATCTATTAGCAACAGAATCAGAACAATATTAATTGTGTTATTGTATAACTTATCAGTTAACCAAGTAGATGGAGCACGTATTTTCGGATTGGTCGTTCTGATATAGGTAATTACCGTGTTTTCTTCTTGGATATTCATGGGATTATTAAAAACACTTGGTGGTATAGTCTGATTTTCCAATTCCAAATCCTAAATTGCAAAAATTTATATACAAAAGGAATAGCTTTGGGTTACAACGTAGATGGAAATAAAAAAATAATTGCCAAGTGATATTTTATTATACAAAATTTTGATCATAAATTCAGTTGTTTATCATATTTCCAAGACAGTATTATCTTTCTCTGGGACGCCCGACCTCCATCGCCCGAGGCAGTTGTATCTGTGTATCTGAGCTCATTGGATTACATTAATAACATGTCACATTCCTATCCGATTTACATTATTCGTTATTCGAAATTTCACAAGTGATCGTTGAAAATTGCTCATGCCAATAATTTTCCCCGATAATATTTAACAGTTGGTAAAAAGGTTATATACATTTATGTGAGGAAATTATTTTGTGCAAGCTGCGCCCGTAAAAATCATTATAGAGCAATTTATTGCAGTCGGGCGTAAATGCATATGCTGATTAATTTATTAAAGGGACCGCAATGTTGCAAAATTGATGGTGGTGACATGATGCTTGTTTTACAATCTTTTTTTATGGTTATGCGGAGTTTAATACATTTATTTATGGATTGCAGCGTTTATACGTACACGCTGCAAACTCTCCACAATTTATCATAAATCACATCCCAGTGATTTTCAGTGACTTAATATACGAACATTGATATTGGTTTCATTTAAAAGCTTATATAATAGACACAGGACAATAAATTATAAGAATTTATATTTCCAATACTAAAGAAACGTTTTGTAAAACAAAGCTATATTTTCTAAGCGAAAGACACCATAGGGGTTGGGCAAACTAAATGAATTTGCAAGCGACCGCCTATACCCTTTGCACTAATTGATTTACTTTGCAACGGGATACCTGCCTCAATTAAAAACCGTATCCTTTAATTGACAATAACGGGAGCCAGTAAAGTGAGTGGGCAATAAATAAACAAACCATCGGACATAATTTATATGAACATTGTTTAGATTTATGATCGTTTGTATTAGCTAACTAGTGTTACAATACGCTACGATTAATTTATAAAGAAATTCAGAAAATTAAGCTTTATGCACACCTGAATGTATTATTTCTGTGTGTTATATAATAAAGCGAAAACATAACAATTGGTTGATATTGTAAGTGCCTACTACTTATGTAACAATGTTATCAAATCGACAAATACATTTCTCTTTGGTACGAAACACCATATTTCACGGTAACTGAAATAACGTTCAACCACCGACCAAAAATATAGGTTTCCAGTATATATTTTACGAGTAAACCCAGCTTTGATTTTCCCTGGCTCTCTTTCAAAGTCGGCGTGAAATTAGTCTCGCCACATTCGCTCCGAATCCGAACAAAATAAACTATAGCAACTTTATGGGTTAACAGTTGCAACAAAAATAATAATGATGTTTACCAATTTCACAAATGAAAAATTTGCAGCTCTATAAATGAATGAGATATATTTCCAGAGTGTTTTATAATTTTAGTGATAGCAAAGAGTGAAAGATAAAATTAATTACCTACACGTTCTGGTAAATTTAACTACTAAACGTGAGACTATAATTTTTATCATTGTGATAAAATAAAATAAACTTTGTAAATTCTAGAAATAATTAACATAGGTACCTACATCTTTGCATACGAATAAAATAACATTTAATCAGATATTATCCCATCTCTGTAGAACGGTAACTACCGGGCTTATGCAACTTGTTCAGTACTTTAAAATGGTATTTGTTGGAATGGAAGGTGTTTTAAGTAAAATAAATTACCTGTTACAAGATGAGAGTTTGTGACCGAGCGGGGATCAGCGGCGGGCGAACGTTACGGAAATGAGAAATGAATTGTGGCGATATCGGCCCGCGTTCTCGGTGCTTTACCGCCCGTACCTATGCTGTGGGAAACTAACGAAAATATACGATATTAGCTTTTAAATCAATATAGATTAAGTAGATTTTTTAAACATATAACATAGCTATGGAACAAAAACATGTAGGTATAAGCATAGATACACAATACATAACAGTGAATGAGTCATGGCAGGTAATTTTGATAAGGCATTTTAACTGGACGTTTTGCTTGCTTGTGATACAGGTGATTGCTGATATGTATGTACCTATATTTCTGAGTTATAAGTTGGTACAACACCCAGGAGTAAATTGTATATTTTAATATTTTCTAGTGTATTTCTTTCTACTTGCTTTGTAGCCGATCATTTAAGAGGTTTGGAAGAGTTAAACGGTGTAGAGAGAGCAGCACTAGCATTGCTTACATTGCAGTGCGTTTGGAAATTATGATCAAACTATGGTTAAGGTTATCAAGTTAGGTTTTGATATGGAATATTTTCGGTTACAGTGTTAATGTGAGTGAGGTGATCACAAAATAACTTAGTTTTCTTTGAGAAAAACTATAATATACAAACTTATGTTTTCTGATGATTCAATAAACTTTATAATCTATAACTTGCCACTTTGTAAACATATTTGTGTGTAATTTAAACGTTTTTATTTATTTCAACGATTAGCTTATTTTAGTTATTAAAGAGCTTTAGAGTTATCAATAAAAAAAAATGAAGCAGTTTTTTTTTATCATAAATATGGTCTGGTATTTCGACCAGGGGCCACACTCGTATATGTATATTAATACGAAATTCTAAATACAAAGAAAAATGTAATAGTTAATCAATCATTGCATATACGTAAACGACTTCTAACTTTGACTTTGTATCAATGTCAATCAGTGCGTATTTAAATATTAAAACAAAGATACACCAAACGTCTGAAGAGTTGTGTAAAAAACTTATTACGCTCGTTGTTTGATGTGGGAACAGAAAGTTGGAGTTTGACTAAGAAAGGGTTAACCTCTAGGAGGAAAACAAAGGTTACAGTTGTTACTTTATTTGTGAATAAGATCAATAAAACTTATAAACATTTAGTTGTTTTTGTAAGTATTCCTAACGAATGTTGAATATTAGGGACGAAGTTTACACAAAGTAGGTACATCAACCGTAAATCAATGGTATAGCGAAAAGCTAACGCTGCTTGGCTACCGGACTCGATTAGATGCATAAAAATTCTACATATTATGTCTCAATGTTAAGGAATAATGAAGTCATTATGACATCCACTAACTATTTTGCAACCATACGTGGGACAAAGAAAGAACGCATAAATACCGTCATCAAATTGATAGTTCTTGAAAAGAACGCTAGTTGGAATCATTCAAAGAAAAGATAAATCACCGAAATCTAAACAGACAAAGTAGTCTTCTAACAAATTGTTCCTGTTAGCAACTCCATTGATTCTTAAAGAAAAAAATATTGCACAGGAAAATAATCAGTAAGTCCGTAAAGGCAGGAAATATCTTACTGTCGGAATTCCTTGCCACGACTGTACGGATCATTTAACACTTGATTTGATTAACGATGGAGGAAATTTTTGAAGCAAGGTAAACTTAGACATGTTCCTAAGTAGGCATTTGTTCACACTTTGTTATAAATTAAAGGGTAATTTGGACTATTTGTACCTATTTACTAAAATGAGAAGCCGTCAGGAGTGAAAGAGTACATTTTTTTTATAAGAAATAATTTGAGTAAGGACGTTAATTTTTTTGCACGGGTTTGTATTTTTCAGGTAGGGATGGACTAAGACAGACTTTTATAAATTAAAAATGTTTCGTTGTAATCATCTCGAATGTTATTTTGTGCTTCAACTCATCATAGCATAGGTTTCTTTTAAAATTCATTTAATCAAATTATTAAAATAATTATAAAGTTGAGATGTTAATAATAAGTATTTGATAATTTTAACTATACTTACCTACTTCTAAAATTATTAAGAGCAAAACAAACATACCCCACACCCTTACGGCGTTGAAGTCTGACAATCGTGCATCTGCGAATACATAATTCCAAGGGGCGACCCCTGTTAATTTTATTATCATTTCACGTAAAATACTTCAGTTTGATTTAATAAGAAATCAAATATAATGTATGTAATAAATATACATACATACACTAAATGCATTAGGAGCTATTTGTTTCAGCTTTTTTTGATGTTACTTAGTATTTCTATGTGCTCTACCTACGTTCTTCATTTCCTCTTAAAAATAAACCTATGATCCATTCACAGACTAATTAAAACCTCCCTTTAGTGAAACCTTTATTCTTATGGAAGTAGGTATTACATTCCTTTATTCACCAACACAATTCATCTTATTGTTCGCTCCGTGCCTCGGAATGTAATTTCTACGATGCATTCACCGAAACTGCGACTCTCATTTGAATTTTAACTTTTGTACACACATAACTTTCTATAGGAACAGAAAATTAGTTCTGCTCTTGTGCAATATTGCAAGATTTTTTGAAGAGGTTCATGTCAAATAAAATAACGTTCATGATTATTTAAAAATAAGTTAAATTACAATAATATACATGAAAGCATAAACTTGACAACAGATCGTGAAAATAATGATAAAACAGAAACGGGCTTTATAAGAGCATAAATTGGCTATCGGCCATCGTGCGGTTCAAAAACGGCTGTAATTGGCGCTACCATAATTTAATTCTGCTAACGTAGTGTTTGAGCTGATGCCAGCGAGCTCAAATTCAATAAAAATTCAAGCCAGCTCGCAACCGAATCATGAGCCATCAATTTGGCTTCGATCTGTGCGCGCATTATTTCTGTATCGTTATTAAGTACCTACCTACTTTAACAATTTTTTTTTTACATAGACTATTTAATAGCTAGGTATACTTACTAGGTATATTATTAGCCAATAATTAAAAATTAAGAACGGCATTTATTAACATTCCTATAAGAAATTGTGTTTTTGATAAGTAGGCCACATATTTAATACCGCTCAATGCTCATCCATGCCAATGCTTGTTGATGAGCATTTATGAAACCTACAAATACCTATCAAGGAGGCTTCAGGAATAGTTCCATAGCCTAGAGCGAATTCTCTCCACGTCCCTATACGACCGCAAGCAACCTAGTTGACAATGTTACTCTTGCGACATTCAGACTATGTGAATTATCCTTTAAACCACGACTATGAAGCATAAATTTAACACCGCTTCTATGGGAGGAATTCGATTGATCATAGAAGGCATCGGTAAACTATTTGCGCCTGTAGATTCAAAACTGTTATATAGAGTGTAACACAAGCACACGATAACAGAAACTAATGTCTCCATGTCATTTTTGTGTTATTAAGTAGAATGATTTGATTAAAAAATATCGAATTCACTTACCTAATGTAATTTATATTTTAGAATAAATATCACTACGCACACCTTCATCTTGAATTTTATAACGGTATAGATCGATATGGGATTGTAATTTAGTTTAACAGAGTACCGTGTCAAATTTTTTGCTACAAGCTAATGTAATTAAAAAAATACTGCATACTGTTCTTGACAGGATGAGTGAAGATATTACATATAAATAAATAAAAAGAATAAAGCTAAAGAAAACGTGACATCTATTTCGTGTTAGTGTTTTTTGTTAATTGTTTCCCCTTTTTCCTTAATTCATTAAAGCCGTTGTCTCTGCCAGCTTTTATGACATCACCGGACTTAAGACTCGGGGCACTTAAGATGTTTGGCTTGGAAAATGGGAGAGCAAAAGTCTTTCAGAAAATTTACTTTAAATATAAAAAAAAATAAACAACAATACTACAATCACAGATTGGTTTCACGAAGAGTCCGTATGGTGCAACAAGTACTAAATTATTATACAACATAGAACAAGCTATATACATATGCAATACCATAAATTCCATCGTTCACAGCGGCTTTTAATAGCACGTATACAAACTTTTATTGAATTCGCTCAATATATTTTGGCATTGGCGCAAATACGATGGTTGTTGAATTAAATAATGAAAAGGCAGTTTCCCACAGGTTTTTAACAGTTGAATGGCAAAGTGCCAACGTTTGTGTATCACTTACCCATACTTTATATCTATTCTCTTGGACAGGAACAGATGTCGTTATTGTGCCTTAAGAGTCTTTGTATCAGAAAAATGTCAATACTTGTCATTTAAGGTTATTTCATAAAGGAAATAATAGAAAACAAAATTGTGTCGTGTTCACGTAGGTTTTCAGATTTATACAGAGATTTTGTTCAATAGTTTACCTTTTCTGTTGTTACCTATTGGTTTGCATTATTTTGAACCTAACTTAAAAACCTTACAGAAGCCCATAGATGTTTAACTTATACTATCACGTAAAAAAACTAAAAAAAAATCTAAAAATTGTATTAACCTCATGAACATCATGCACACTAATCATGAAGTGTATGGTTAAATTGAAACGTTCGACTTGTGAATTTTTTTAGGTATAGCAGAACATATATTATAGAATCCATTATAGCGGAACAAACAACTTGGCAAACAGTAGGTACTCTGTACACTATACTGAGCCATTTATTAGGCGTCATAAATTGCTTGTGTGGGTTTACTCAGTTTCAATTAACGGAACAGTCTATTGGGGTTATGCAGACATTAGTAACGATGATAGCTATCGTCGTCGTAGATAACATAAAAAATTGAGAGTTTCTCAATTCGACTGTGTTTTTACGAGAAGTTCTCTTATGAATCCAAAACTCCTTGATTTTTTATGGTAAATATTTTTTCTTGACATTATGAGATTAATAATATGTATACTTAGGTTTACATAATTAGTATTACGTATTATTAAAATGTCGTAATATAGGTAATTCCATTTATTAACTAAAGTGCTTCTCACACGTGCAACAACTTTATTAGGTAAGTAGTCCTCTATTAATGAGTCGCAAAACTGAGGAGCATATACTCGTAGCTGTACCTACTCGAGGCTGCATTAGCGTCGAGTACCAACTAATTCACACAATTAATTTCAAATAAATATCCAGTTCGAACTGCATCACATAAGCGGCTATCCAAAAATCAATAGAAATAAGACTGAGACGAACGAGTTACGACTAAAAAAGAACTACGAAGCTAATTAAAACCTAGCCTAATGTACACGAAATATTTTCAATGTTCTCGAATATTATTCATCACGTTCCATTTTAAAATCGGCGATCTGCATAGAGTCATAGAGAGAAGTGACGCGCGTCGAGCTCGTGCATTGTATAACATATTGCAGCTCACGCCTCGGTCGCCTCATGACACAACATGTCAAGGCGCAGTCGAGGCGATGATTGACAAACGACCGCCTTGCTGTGATAATTTGCTATACAAAATTGCCTTGATAAAAAAATGAATTGTCCGTAAATTAATTATTTCTTAGGCTTTTTTCTTGAATTCGTCGGGAAGGCAAAGGCGTGAAGGCTGATAGCTAACATACTTATATCAAATGATAATTTTGATAGGTATTTATTAAAATATTATAGTGTAGTAATTATCAAAGTAATACGCATATTATAAACACGATATAGGTAGGTAATACCATCCAATATTCAATCAGAAAACTATCAATGCTGAATATTGTGTTAAGCTATATTGCATAATAGATTATGACTAAAATTATTATTAGTAGGTATATACTAGGGTACTATTGAACACCTTTAAATTGACAGCTGAAAAGATTTTCCTTAATCCAACATCGAAACGATTCAAGCTATAGGAACGAACAGCAGATATGGAAAAGCAAATAAAAGTGATAGAAAACCCAGCAAACCCGACGTAACGAGCAATCGATAGGAACAGCAAAACCGTGCATCAGAAGCTGAAAGAAACTAACTGCGAATTAATAGGGCAGTTACGGCCCCGTTCAAAACTACCCATTGTTAACTGATTTCAAATCGTTGTTTATAAAACCATTTGCCTTTTTTATTGTAATCCATGACTTATTTTACTCAAAAAAATTTATTTCTCTTAGGTTTTGGTTCAGAAGCTTCTTGATACTTTGTTTCAGTTTCATGCTTCAATGTTAGGTACTTTTAGTGCACTTTTAGGTATGTAATGTACCTACACATTTCCTTTTCTGTACATACCTATAAATATCAGCGTATTATATAAGGTATATTATTATTGGAAAACTCACACATACAATTACGAAACTAAATACCTAGTATTTGTCATCGTCATCCCACCAAAAACATCATCATGTAAAATGTTGCCGCCAAGAAACCATATGGCACGCACTGTCAAAAAATAATTAGATCTCATGTAGAGCCAAGCTTCTAACTCTACACGCCCTGACTCTACAAGCTCTAACTTCACAAACTGTACACCTTAGTCAAAATATGTGGCTTGGCCGTTTCGCTACATTCACATGGGCGTAAGGTGAAACATTTATTCACTGTTCGTTACTTTTCTGTTTTTGTAGTAACGAAACGGCCAAGTCACATATTTTGACTAAGGTGTACAGTTTGTGAAGTTAGAGCTTGTAGAGTTAGGGCGTGTAGAGTTAGAAGCCCTTACGCCCCCAGATCGGAATCATGATAGGTTTCCCCAAATTCGGCACAAGTATACAATTATTGTAGTTCATCACAGTGGTCTACAACATATCGCACGATAGCAGTCCTGACTTGCGACGCCACCTCAACGTCTATTTCTTCATACATTAAGTATGTCAAGGAATAGAAGAGGCAGGAACCATCTCCCGGCATATGAAATATACGATGACGGCGAGGTCCCACCCAGCTCTACTTCAAGTGAAACTATTTCACAAACAACCCATGCTAACTTTTAAATCAGTTGGAAAATCGACTATGTTCAAACAAACTAACGAAACTTCATTAAACTTATTGCCTATATAAATCTCTAAGAATGAAACCATAGCTCGTTTCAATTAGAGACAACGCCATCTAGTTTTTGAAGTGAAAACTTCTTTGGACTGCCTCTGTATTTTTGTTGTTTATTAGTATTATAAAGGTTGTATTATTATTTTATTAGGTACCATCGTATAACTGTTCCATACATACCGAAGAGCACTAAAACGAAATATAGATATCCAGTACCTACCTTGAGAAGTACGTTTGCCCGCAGACTTTATGATTACAGTGCCCCACGATTGTACAATGTTTTTAAGTCTACATTCAATAATTATTGTCCACTAAGTAACTTTCAACATAAACAGAAAATTTAAAATTGGTTAAGTAATGAGGATACAGAACAAATCTTATACAGTATTCAATAAATATTAAACATGCTAAATACACACAGACACACACAAACACAAACACACACACACACACACACACAACACAACACACACACACATACAAACACACTTCTTATATCACGATTAATTTATATTGTTAATTGCATGACACCTAATTTAATTTGATTTCTAGCTTTTATTTTTAGATTTAACTTTATATTGATCACTTTTAAATGTTGTCAACTATAAGTAGGGAAGGAGCTGACCATTAGTATACAGGCTTTGCCTACCATAAAGGTCAGATACTTCAGCCTAATTGTGTTTTTTATGTGGTCAAATAAAGATTTTTATTTATTTATTGTATTTTACATTATTTTTAGCATTCCTTACTTCAAAAGGTAAAAAAAGAAACACTTATAGGATCACTCTCTTGTCCGTCTGTGAGTGTGTCATCACCGATTTTCTCAGGAATGCGCGAACGGGTGGACCTAGCAAATTGAAATTTATACCAGATTCTGAGGTCTATAGTCCCTATTAGGTGTATAAACATCCGGTCAAATGCGAGTCGGACTCGCGCACCGAGGGTTCCGAACAAACTTGTAAATAGTTCGTTCATCACGGTAAATCATTTATTTCAATTTTTTTTCGATTACGTTTTCGATTACCTCATTGGAGATAGGTGCCAATTAAGCTAGACCTCAAAATTGTATGAGCTCCGATACAACTCAGAGGTCTATCTTAATTGGTGGTACTATGTATGTATGGGGACCCCCTTTAATTTTAAACTTTTTTTACTTTTTGGAATTTTCCCTTTATTTGTGCTATAAGACCTTGCTTTTTGCCAAATTTCGTGATTCTAGGACAACGGGAACTACTATATAGGTTTTCGACCCAAAACCTATAGGGTACTTCCGGTTGACCTAGAATCATCAATTTTGGTTTAAAGCAAGGTATTACAGCACAAGTAAAGGGAAAATTCCGAAAAATAAAAAATGTTGAAAACTAAGTTAAATTTTGGTACTTACAAATTTTCGCGAAAATCACAATTTGCCCGTATCTTTTTCTCGTGTTGACTCAGGACCCTGATATTTATACACCTAGGGACTATTAGACTTCAGTATCTGGTATAAATTTCAACTTGCTAGGTCCACCCGTTTCTGAGATAAAACCGTCGAAAATCTATAAGGTAGTTCCCGTCGACCTAGCACAAATTAAGGAAAAAAAAAAAAAAAAAAAAAAAATGAAAATTAAAGGGTGTCCCCATACATACATAGTTGACGCATTCCCTATTTAAGGGGTTGGGGGATAAAATTTTCAAGTTTTAAAACTTTTTTGTTGTTTGTGTACTAATATTAGCCTAAATACCAAATTTCAGCTTTCTAGGACTTCAGGAAGTACCATTTATGAATTTTGATGATCATCAGCCAGTGACGAAATTGGGGGTTTTTAGATATCAATAAAATCTAAAGTATAACAGCTATGCAATTGAAACTTTATAAGTTTAATAAGTCTGCTATAGGCATCATATTCTGAGAATTTTGTTTATCTGGTATAATCCAAAGCGAAGTTATGAGGGTTCAAAAATACGACGAAGCGCTTCGAGAAAAGGTAGGTAGTGCCCCTGCGTTTTTGCTTCGCTGGCTTTTCTTGGCGGGGGGCACTCCCGTGCCCCCAGATACAGTCACTCATTAATATCTATTATTCGTTTATTTAAAGGCTTTAGTTACAAGACTATCAAGCCATCTTTGTTACTCAGATAAATATCTACATACGTAGTTAAAATTGCCATAACAACGGATTTATGTATTATGTAATTGTATGTACTAAGCTCTTGTATACCTATTCGTTACCTTTCAGCGGCTTTAGTTCCGTACAATTTAATTTCTGTTTCAAGAATTGTAGGAAGGTGCTTGAGGATAGATGGCTTTCAGACTGAGTACAGAATAATTTCACGGATGCTTTCTCGCTTACTTCACGCCCCGACAATAGCATATAAAATTATTCCCTTAGATGTCCTTTTGTAGTACATTGTAGTACGTATAAAGAAATGCTATTGTTATAATTTATAATTTACCTATATACCTTATATTGCTAGGTAAAACCTCCCTAAATGCAAAATAAAAGTTATTCGACATAACAAGAAAAATCGTAATTTCATGGTATCGAACAAGTATCGAACAAAAATAGTTTCGATTGCTGAACCTAAACTTTTTGTTTGCCAACAAAACGAACGAATGAAATAGCTAGTTACGAAGCTAGTGAGGTACCTACCTACCACTCATGCTACATACCTTTTGGTGGTCCAACTTCCAACTATGTGTACCGATCCAATTTGGCTCATATTTGATCTGAATTGAGTAGTCACGAATTCGTCGATCCCATACATTACAGATTCTCTTTCAGTATTGAAACGTTGCTATGTTTTAAACTAAAAATGTAATGCTACGTTTTTTATTGTAATAAATATTAACAATGTAGTAGGACATACATATACTTATCCTGATATACACCCTACTATCATAGCGTAAAAAAAAATACATAGACTGTGCTACTATATTGTCAATATTGTCCGGTAAGTAGTACTACAAACTTAAGGGGGGGATAGGTGGGCGGGTCTCCCACCAAATATACAATAATGACCTTAGTTAAAGTGTGTTCATTTTCATATAGTATCACTTACCATGATGAGATTGTGGTCAAATACAAGCTTATCCAGAAAATAAAAAAAGAAATTAGCACCGTGCTATAGTTTCATTACTATATTTTCGTTCACCGAAAGATCACACCCATTTGATTGTAGAATTTGAATTCACAGCCTTAGTCACGGAATTCGACGTCATTGCCACTCTGACATCATCTAACCTTAAAACCTAGATGATAACAATGTATAAACTAAATTATAGGTTCGTATCTAATATAATAAGGTCAAAGGTAAACTGAAAACATGAAGAAAAACTAAAAAAAAATTCAAGTACGGTAATACGGTAAATTCAAGTTAGGTAGGTACTTAAATTGTCCATTAGGCTATTTCACGTATCTAACTAATTTAATTTTACGATTGATTTCCTAAATTACAAAACAATGGCTTTGTTATATAGTAAAAAGTGCTGGGTACTTGGGATACTTATATATTTTTTCGGAAACTTGCCGCGAACTGTTCGCCCAAAAGTAATTCAAACAAAGTAGATAAAAGTTGTGGCGCTAAAGAAGCGATTAAAAGAAAAATTAGCATTCTTTCAAATTAATTACTTCCATAATAAAAGTTTTTACGAGAAAGTATGAGAGTATAATCCGAATATTTTTTGCAAACTTTGGCTGATATCGTGTTTAAATTGTATTGTTTATAGCCCTATCCTTTATGGCGCAGTCGAGATAAAGTTTAAAATTACATTGTTCTTACATTTTACCCCAGCAATATTTCAGAGTATAGAACAATCCTATTTAATTATTAAGTTTTTGAAACGATGATAGCTCAATGGTAATGATGTCAAATGCCGTGTGTTCAAGACCTAAAATAAGCTGGAGCTGGCTGGCTACAATACAACGCTCAAGTTAAAAATCTGCCACCAAACACCAAATGATGTGTCCAGCAGTTGTATTAGAAAGCCAGGTGCCTCTATTAAATTTAAAAGGCCTGCACAGATCGGTTATCCCCTTTGGGATTTCTAATGTGATTTATAAAATATACCTAATAGTAACTACGGATAGTAAAAAAATAGACGTAGTATAATAAATATGGCAAATATGGCACACTCAATTCAAGGAAACAGTTTTCATAAGTCTAGGGTTAGCAGCAGAGAGCGTACCTACTTGGTTTGTGATAGCCGATCGAGAGGGACAAAACTTCTGTAAGATAAGGGCGTCAATCGCCGTGCAATACCTACTACTATTACAACTATTTATTAAGTATTATTATAGAGGAGTTTATCTCGGTCGAATGCCCAGCAAAAAGTCCAATAGTCCTTGCACTTATTTTAGGAAAAACTGTGTGTATTTATGTAAATTGAAACAAAAACGTTTAATTTCTTAGTTTTACTTGTCGAACCACGCCTTACGAATAATTAAAAAAAAATGCTATAAAGATAAGTTTTTTAGTTTAATATTTTTTGTTCATTCTACCAAATACAGTATGTAGGGCCTCGATAATCCGAACACCCAAAGTGTATACCACCGTGTTCGGTTCTATGAGGCGTCCGGATTACAGACCTTATGTATTTTGATAGGTATTTTTTTTAAATGGAACAAAGAATTTTGTTACTGAAGGTGCAAATAAATTTTAATTATTAAGTATTTTAGGTACACTACGTAAGCACCTAAAGTGAATGACACAGCACTGCCACTGTGTGATAGCGTCTTGCGAGACTGGTGTCTAGGTGAGAGGGGTAGTTCGGATTATAGAGAAGTTTGGATAAGCGGGGGCTCGTACTATCGAAGCCCTATTGTATTAGACTCGTTTTTTTTACTCTTGGATAAGCTATGTTTGACCGCAATCTTACCAGTTAAGTGATGATGTGGCCGAAGGTGTTAAGCACACAACGCTTAGAAGGAAACTTTATTCAGATAAGCACTTATGAACGTTAGCCTACTATATTGACTTTAACATTTAACTAGGTATCTAAAGCACTACAGAAATTCAATATCAATAGGTATGTATAACTTACTATCCGTACCAGAGTTGAATTGTTAGCTAAGACCAGATTTGGAGAACTCAGTCATGAATGTTGCCAAAACTTTTAATGGACTGCATTCAGTTAGCTTTATGCAAAACTGCCTCATTTCATACAGAAATGTTATACTAAACCCTGATGTTCATAGATTGTATACGTTTACTTCTCTCTACGGAATCACTATGTGTAGGAGTTTTGAAACGTCATAATGTAGGATGTTACCGTATAGCACAAGTTGTCAGTGAAAATTCCCCCGGCGTTGACGTGTTTATGTAAGTTCAAATTAATAGTAAGTTGCTTATCAAAAATATTTAATTTCACTCAAAAAATATTTTGATGAAATTTTAATAACAATCTCTCCAGTCGAAAAAATACATCCTATATATTTTCAAAATACCAATTAAAATTCGAAAAACACTATCAGTAGGTATAAACAGTATCTAAGCAACAAACAATATCTAGTTAGTATTTGATATTAGGTTGGTACCTACATACCAAAAGTTACTGTAGGAAACAAAGCAAAACTGTGAAATTAGAATTGTTTTTCTTAATCGGTTGAGGTGAGAGCCAACGTTGTGGGGTTCAATGCTGTCGCTTCCGTGAGGCGACTATTTTCAATACACCTCCAAATTGCTCCATTAAAACTTCCCTAACTGCCTTCAAACCGTATTGTTTACGCTACGAGTACTTACTAATGAACGTTTGACAATGTTCAGTACTTGTGAAGAATTTATCCTATAATTTTTCACACGAACGAAATCAATTTGCCTAAAGGGCTAGATTAGAATGTATGCTGAACTGTTTTACAATAATTTACCGTTTCGCTTTATTGTACCTACCTACCTACTAAAGCATCTCATACCATTATTTTTTAATTCTCATGTACTTGAAGAGTTTAAGTAAATATCAAGTTTATTTAAATATTTTACAGAAAATGAAATAAACAGTTTCATTATCGGTAAATACGAAACTATAAGCTCCCAGGCAGCAGCAGAAAGCCGGAAAACCGCTCCAAGTTTACTTTTTTCTACGGCACCTATAGAACTTTTTTAAAGCAGTATAACCGTCTAGCAAGTAGGTACCTACAAGACCTACTTACCTACAAGAAGCGGTAAACTTTAACTACTATTTGGCACACTTTCAAACTTCCCCGTGACTGCCGCGAGACGTGTCTATTTTTTTCTTTTTTTAGTTCGATTAAAACATGCAGTCGCTCTTTCCATTCTATTCATGTATGCACAACACTTGAACGAATTTTACAGGAAGGTGTGTTGCACTTGCAAATAGTACCCGGGAGCGAACGTCATCGTGCTTAAAATAGAGGAAAAGTATCGTAAATATCGCCCTGAAGCAAAGAGACCGTGCTCGATAGAAATAAGAGTACAACGAGTGTACTTATTTGGAAATAATGAAAGTGTAAAGCTGAATTTTGTTGCACGTTCGATACAATCCGCACTTTGGAAATGAAGTTCTTTGAGTGCGGAATCTAACCATTCATGAAAGCATAAATATTGTAAGAAAAGTTGGCTCCTGTATAAAAGGTTCGGCACTAATGTTTATATAAATCGTACTTACCTGGCCTGCCTCCGCAACCGGTACGTTAGGTGTTTTGAATGCGAGGCCAAATTGACTCCATTAAAAGTTTTGAAAGCGCTCGTAGCTTAGATAATTTACCGAGAGAGTTATGCCATCTATAAAAGCATACGTGGGGCACTGAAAACTAATGAATTTATGTTTGTGTTTATCTTTTCAGCTTTAAGATTATTTGATTATTGCGATGAGTAACGCGAGAATAAAGGTGGGACTAAAACAATTGATGGTTTATTATCGAGTTATCGCGTCTCGATAAGTTCTTTGAAATATGTAGGTACGTATAGGTACAGTTGTAGAGTATCTATCGTACATTCGTGCAAAAAAATTAACGTCTAGGTATACTAAAATAGTTTTCCCATAAAAACTAGGATTCCTTCCTTTCCCGCTTGAGGTGTTGAATTGTTTTTTATTGTGTAGAATTCTAATAAACAATGTTTCATACAAATTTTGCCATCCTGTCCCCCTAGGGCCTAGGGGTTTTTCTATAGGGAATCCCTGAAACATGTCATTCAATTTTTTTAAGCAAGTGGCTAAAATTAAATACTTTTTCATGATTTATCATTTAAAAAAAACACTTGAAAATAAACCCTTTCTTAGTTCTTAGGCTTGCCTACAATATAATGATAATAGTCTTGCTCATTTCACGTTCCTAGTTCCAGTAGCTTTGGCTATGCGATGATGTGTCAGTCAGTAGATTTTTTTTCTTTTATTGTAGGTACATAGATAATACCTACACTATTTTATAGTTAAATAGGTATGAATGCCAATACTATTGACAAGCTGGTTGGTTACGGCAAAGTTGATAGATACCCTGACTACTTTTCAAGAGTTCGTAGGTTCGAGTCCCACCTAGAACAAATATTTATGTGCATGGATTGGATGAACAATAATGAACATATCTGTTCATTCATTCTAGGTGTAAATATTCATACATATACGTAGATAGGTATAGGTAGGTAATATTGACTAGTACCACGCACGTTAGGTACAAGTTATCTGGTTTCTCTAGTACAAGCTCTGCTAAGTTTATGACCGTTTGAAAGAATGTTGTGAATACGTTGCTACTGCATGGCTACTGAATAGGAAAATATTTCAGTTTTTATTATTACCGCCCAAGTGTAGTGTAGAGTTCCGTAGTCAATACCATTTATACGAAAATTTAAGACTAAGCATAGTTAGGTAAAATAATAATAGTAGGTATGAAACGCATCTGGGTCAAAAATCATTAATAATAAATTATATTTTGTTAACGAATCTTTACTATCAAAAATGTGCTTGCAAATAGAACCCTGTGTATTAGGTACTGTTATTATAAAACCTTAAGAACTATAACTACCTATTATGTTCCCCATTAATTGTGATATGCGACTAAAAAACATCAACTCAATTGCAGGGGAGGTAGCCCAAAAAAAAATTTGCCTTTTTGTATGCCAAATTTAATAACCATTTTCACAGACCACAATCTCACCATGGTAAGTGATGATGTGGCCGAAGGTAGTAATTAAGCACACAATGCCTAGATGGAAACTGGCTCTCAAGTGCAGCTGTCGGAACACACCGATAGGTGCTTGGCGACAGATTTTCAACTTAAGGGTAGCCAGCCAGTCGGTTACCACAAAGTACCCTACCACCGCGATATGGTTTCCTCACGATGCTTTCTTTCACCGAAAGCTCAAGCTCATTGTAGGATTCGAACCCGCGACCTTCGCCGCGGTATCCGACGTCAATACCACTGAGCTATCATCGCCTTAAAAAACCTACAATGAAATACCATTATAATATTATCAATTAGGTATGTATATTTTGCTTGAAAATAGGTGGTTGTTGGTCTCGGAGGACTGGGTTCCAAATTGATAACAGAAGAGAGTATCTACCGGTACACAGGACACAGTAATTAGGAAACGGGGAAGCAATTACGACTTTAATAGGACTGCGATGCTCGCGGCCGAGTAGGTACGCCTACTCTCCTTAACAATATTATACTAGTACCACCTAGTACAGTATTGTTGTATGTTGCTATTGAAAACCTAACCTAAAATTCCGATAAGCACCTAATTAGTCTAAAAAGACTCAGTTAGAAACTACACAGACAGAGCAAACCTACTAGAAATACCTACATCAAAATAGTACATTACGATACGCGTGACCTAAGTAGGCTATTATTGCACGGTGTGAAGTTAGCGCCCGAGTTTTGTACTCGTATAATTCAAACAAGAATGTGCGCAAACACAAGGGCCGCGACAATTTGGGTTCAAAATAAATTTGAAACGGTGTTAAAGTAGATAATGACTGGCAACAGATTCTCCGAAATAAAGAACAACATAAGCAGGACTTACCAATGTTTAGGTCGTCATATCCTGCAGCGCGTTGATCTTATTCTTGTTACCAGCCGGTTAAGTTTTACGCCAAAGAATTCTTAAATGTACACGCAGGTGAGATGAAAATAATTAATATGCAATTTTCGGTGCTTTTATCTGTGTCGATTTTTTCTTAGAATCACGTTTCTCCTTGTTTTGGCTGTCACTGAATGTCATTTAAATGTTTCCTTTTATTTTTTCTACATGAGTGAAGTTGGTCAATTAATTTACACACCGTGCAGAAATAGGCTACTTAGGTCACGGAAAAGCGTGCGTAAAGTGCGGGTTTAGGTCACACTGTGCTATAATAGTACATAGAAGTTCATCAATATCATCAAGCGAACACTCCGTCGAATTATTCTATTACAATACTGCTAGGTTACTCGTAGGTACCTATTTAAAATGCAAAATGATCTGAAAAACGGAGCTTTCACGAGCAAGATTGCAATTAGCCGCATCTGTAATTGAGTGCCATTCTCGATCGCTACTGACATTTTTAATAGCTGTGGTTTTACCCGGTTTTTATATTAGGCACCTGTACCTACCCTACCTACCTTGAATTATTCGTCTAAGCTACCTACCTACTTACTACATATAAAGAAGGCGGAGCACTACCTACTTTTTCTCGAACCGTTGCGCCTGATTAAAAAAAAACCCTTATAGTCTCAGATAACACTAGAGAGCCCGAATTCAGAGGATAAGAATGTATGAGCGAACATTTAGCTTTTATACTTTAGATTTTATTGATACCTAGGCTTACCTGCCTAAAATACGACGATTTAGTCATTCACTCACTCGACGTAATTTCTTACCGTAAATAAGTCCATCGTACCGCCTGGCCTTTATGGTACCTAAGGTATTAAGATTATCACAATATTGAATGAAGACATAAACATGCAATAGAATATCTATAAAACTGCCAAGCCATACTTTTGTATCTAAGTAGTCTTCATTATCTGGTTCCCATTGAAAACCAGCGTCGTAGCAACAGGTCTACCCTTGTGCTGCGACATTATGCTGAGTGAGAGACCTTTTCAGCTCCTTAGATATAATAAGTCTTCTGTTGTAATTAAATCTCTTATGTAATTTCCTGTATTGAGCTGAATAAAAGTTTTTTAAAAAGTTTTGTAAAAGAAGAATATTTTAACATAAAGAAATGGCTTAAAGGTCTAGATACCAAGCCAAAAACCTTCTAAAAAAATATAAGTTCGGATAATGATTGATTGATTAATTGATTGACTGACTGAACTGACAGTGACAATGACAACTGAGTCTGACCCTTCATCGCATTGCAAAGCGCGCGATTTGTTTATTTATAACAGAAAATTGTTAATTCAAGGAAAATTGTGTAATTGTGTATTTATTGCTTTCTTGATTCTATGAGCTAATTTTCAAAATGTACAATCATATTCATAGATTCCTATTACGCACTATAGCAAGTCGCGGCGTTATTTCACTTACAGAGTCTGAAAAAGTTTTGATTTCATATACCGGTGAGTTGATTTTTAAAAGTTCCAATGTTAAAGACATTATCTTTGCATCCTTTTTATATTGTGCCACTCTAAGGCTACTCCCTGGACGTATATTGGTAGATTCTCTTTGTATATATTTAAAGATATTACATTTAATGATAAGGGCGTCCTTTGAAGCATCTGATTATTGTACTAGGTACCCTATTTACTACAATCATAATTTGACGTGTAACTAGGTATAATAATATTTAACATATCACGCTGGCGTAACAATTTTCAGATGAAGAACATGGTTCAATTCAAGACCTGGTGAAAGAAATCAATGATGTAATCAGACCATTCCAACAAGCAATTAAAATAACTAATGATGAACTTACAGAAGAAGAAGTAATTGTTTTCATGTCTCTTGGTTATGATGATGCAACAAAGTCTCAGAATATATTTACAGCAATGGAGCTGGAGTATTTCCGGGTACTCCTAGAACAGATCATGACCACAGAATCAAGACAGATCACAGGAATTAATGCCATGAATTTAGTTGGTAAAATCAAATCTTTAAATAAAACTGATGCGCAGGTAATTTTTTTTTTTTAAAAGCCATAGTTTAGATTTGGAGAATGTTTGAGTGACACAATCTTCATGGTATATATATTTTTGTTAGTAAGCACATAGAACATAATGGTAGGGGAGGCAATGATGCTAAATTTGTAGTTACTCGAGCGTCTTTGGGACCTACTGGAATTTGAAGATTAGGTGTAATAAAGAAAAAAAGGTTATGTGATATTTTCCCCTTCAGCGGTGGGGGGAGCGTCTACAGGGTTTCAAAAATGTAAAAAAAAACAGTTACCAAGAAATACTCGAGCGCGTCAGATATTAATAGGGTAGTCGCGCCACGTCTGTCTGATAACGGAAAAATAATAATCTGTCGTTTTGCGTGGTGGGGGTGGCCGTACGAAGGGGTCGAAAATATTTAAAAAAAAAATTTACTCGAGCGCGTCAGACATTGATAAGGGATGTTAAGTGAACCCTCCAGTAGCTCCTATTTTAAAGACTGACGATTTGGACGCGACCATCAGTCAGGGCCGATTTTTGAAAATGCAAAAAAAAATCGTGACCTTGATTTACTCGAGCGCGTCAGATTTTTATACAGGCGGTTCTTCTTGATGGCCTTGTTGTACTGACCCATAATCTGACAATTATGTTGAGGGATTTCCTTAATCTGACGGTTTGAAAAAAAAAAAAACGAAATCTCGAAAATGGTTCAAGATATCGAAAAAATGTTTGTACAAAAGTTGTAGAGAATTTAATCTTCTACAATATTTATTATGAATACATATACCAAAAAACCCATAGGAAACGAGATATTTGCAATAAATGATTTTTTGACCTTTGACCTTGAAAAATCAGTAGTCGCGGGCACCTTAAGATAAGTAGCTTTTGAGACAAGTTTTAGGGTGTCAAAATAAAGGTTTATACAAGTTAATAGCTGACTATCTCTCATTCTGAGGTGAAACTCATAATATTCCTGTACTATACACTTAATAATGATTTTAGCTACTTCGGCTTGTGCAAATCGGCTGATTAAGATATTTCCGTGATTCGTGACTAATTTCCTTCAAAATAAAAAATAAACTAATCGCGCTCGAGAAAATCCAGGTGACGTTTTTTTTTTGCAACTTTGCGAGTCTCCAATTTTCTTTCGCCACGCCCAAATTGTCAGATTATTGAAATGTACACTATTTTGCATGTAACTAACTTACCTTACCTTAATCTGACGCGCTCGAGTATTTCAAACCATCGATTTTTTTTTACTAATCTGACGGGCTACCCTAGACGTTCGACACTACATAGAGGGCTCAGATTTGGTGAGAGTACTTCACAAGGTGCAAGGTTGCCCCCCTTTTGTTAATCTGCCGCGCTCGAGTAAATCCCGAAATCCCCTATTCGCCTCCCCTACCATAATTAGAAACAGTACTTGAACTCAGCAGCTTGAATATTTAAAGAATTACATTTAGATGATACTAATTATACATCTTTTAGGTTTTCAATTGATATAGTTGACACAGGTATCAAATACCCTACTTATAGGTAGGTTTTGCTGGTAGGTAGTTATTCAATGAAAACTGAAGCTTATTGTCACTACATTTTAACCTACTAACTTTGCCATAGCCTCAAATGTTATTAATACTGATTTATCTGTACCACAATTTGCACAAATATAACATGTCAATTATGTGATAGAAATGGGTTACCATTGATATATCTCAATAATAAAAAAATATCTGATTGATGATTTCTAATAAATGATCTATCACAGTAACTCAGTCACAGTGTCAATGAATTCCAATCAAAATATTTCAGAAACTTCTCAACACTTGGTGCAGAATGCGGTATTTGGATAAAGATCAAAACAACTATGCTTTAGGAGTGAGGGCAATTCATGAGTTTGAAGGTTATCTTCGGCAGAATATGCCAGACACTATTGAAGAATGCTGTTTGTGCAAACAAATTGTTTTTAGGGTATGTATATTTATTTGTACATTAAATTTTAATGAATAATGAAAATATTGACGGGTTTACACTTTGTCTATGAATGAATATTCTAAATATTTTTCGTAGTACATGAATATCTTTTATGAATTCTGAATATCTGCAATTCTGCACTAATATTAAGCAGAGTTAAGGTTTGGATGTAGGAGGTAATCTCAACAGATCCAATTTAAAAAATTCTTTAACTAATAGGAAGCTTCATTATCCCTGAGTGCTTCATTTCGAAAACATGGGTGAAACTGCGGGAGGAAGTTAGCTAGCTCATAATTGGAAATTCAACTATTCCAGGGTTTTAATTGTCCATCATGTGCTATGGCAGTGCACACCAGGTGCCTCAATCGGTATTTAGAGAAAGTAGAGAAGTGGCCATGCTGTAAAGCTGATTTTAGTGCTGATCAGTTGGAACGCCTCAATAATAGTGATAGGTAAGCCAAAAAACGTTTTTATACCACAAGTGACAACCATGCCGACGGGTAACCTGATGGTAAGTGACTACCATTGCTTAGTAGTACAACACATGGGCAATGCCAGATGGCTTGCTGATGTGTTGTACACCTTATTACAATACCTTTTTGATTATCATAGGCTTGTGTTTAATTAAAATCCCGCCGTGGTGAGTAATGATGTAGCCGAAAGTGTTAATCTCACAAAATTTACACGGGAACAGGCTCTCAAATGCATTCGTCATAGCCATCCAGGCGATTACTACAAAGTACCCTACCACCATGCTCTTTTTGAAAGGTTTTCAAACAATGCTTTCCTGTAGCAAAAGTTCATGATCATTTTAATTCTGCTGTTATTACCGCTTGTGATCCACTACAAGTCCTAAGCAATCATCAACTTGTAAACTTGTAACTTTTAAATTGCAAGACATTATATTTTCATCAATAAGGGCAGCTAACTTTTGGTGTTTATATATTTAGGAAAATTTAAGGAATAGAATTGTCCATAACTCACGTAATTTTCCTGCAATTCTGTTGGTAACATTTTCCTAGCTCCGCTCCGCTCTTCCGGTGGACAGGCAGCCTTATTGTGTATCTATGAAACACTAAAACTGCAGAGCAAAAGCTTTAAAGGTTTTTGGCTTGCTATCTACCTTTAAGCCATTTCTTTATTTTAAATATTCTTCTTTTATGTTATAGTCACGTTATATTGTCACATTCACTGTAAAGTCTAGTCCTCGTCCGTACTAAGCCAGTCAGGTTTTAGTGGAATCCGCGGCAGTTCCACGGACTTTTTGGGACAACCAGAAAATTCACGATACACGCTTTGATTTCACTTCACTTGTGCACTTAGATTGATCAACACCTTCGATATTATTCAATAAAATTCGAAATACACGAATTTAATGAAAATAAAACGAAAACGCGACGTTACTTCGCAAGTTCCGGCCACAAAGTCAGCACCTATAACTTTGTATTTAAAGTTCCAGATTAATGGTAACTCAACAATTGGAGACGGAACAATCTGTAGAATACAACACGGTGGTAGATCCTGGTACTCAAGATACAATGGAGGTCTCTGGGGATATAGATTTGACCCAGCAAGTTATCCCAGAGATTTCTCAACGAGTTATGAGAAAAAGGAAAAGGCATTGAGAGTGATGTATACTATATAATTTACCAATTTTTATTTTTTTGCTTATATCAAAAGTTGATCCAGTTCAGTTTCAATGATAAAGGTCTTAGCCCAATTACACGAGTCTGCTCCAACACCGCCCTAAACTAAAAGTCAACTACCGAGCAGTCTGATGGCGGTAAGCTGACAGCAAGCTGTCTGCTAATTTATATTGCCAATATAAACTATATCTAAGGGGCACGACCTGAAGCCCATATTTGAATGATATTTTATTTGTCAGGTGACAGGAGGGGAGTTGTATAAGTGGGCTATGACCTTAAGACTATTATTATGTTTTTTTAAGAGCTTTAAGCGTTGTAAGACTATATTTGAATATTATCTCGCGTATTATTAACAAACATGAACCCTTGATTACACTCCATCAAAATGTTCAATTTCAAATGGAAATAAATAATATTTTTTCAAAATTAAATTATTTTAATCCATAACAACAAACTATTACGTACTAACCTACATTATCAAATAGCTAAATATACATTTTCAACTTTTCTCTGAACAATTCGAGCTGATTTTGGGTAGTAGTCAAGCAAATACTTCCATTGGTCTAGTTTTAAATATACTATATCAACAACTGTTCGGGCGCGGAAAGAGAAATGATGCGCCACTCCCACGAATAAACCCTGAAACATGTTTAGGAGTTATATAAAATACCTTCTCATATCCTGCTGCTATATTGAGAACGTGTTTTTTTTTTTTTTTTTTTTTTTTTATGTCACAAGTGACAACGAGGCAGGCGGGTCACCTGATGGTAAGTGACAACCGTCGCCTATAGACATTGGCAATACCAGGGGATTGCTAATGTGTTGTACACCTTATTACAATGCCTTAAAGGCGAACTGGCTCTCAAGTGCAATTGCCGGAACACACCAACAGGTGCTTGGCGACAGATTTTCAACTTGAGGGTGGTAGCCAGCCAGTCGAGTACTACAAAGTACCCTACCACCGTGCTGTGGTTTCCTCACGATGTTTTCCTTCACCGAAAGCTCAAGCTCATTGTAAGGATTCGAACCCACGACCTTCGCCGCGGTATCCGACGTCACTTACCACTGAGCTACGTGTTATTTAACAAAAACATTTTATATTATGCTATTTAAAAAAACTTAACTACTTAAGTCAAAGTAAGTTATTGTGGGTCATAGGTTATGACAATGAAGATACAGATGTTAATGTACAACATTTAAAACATATTTATAATTAATACAATTATTTATAATAATTACAAAAAAAATATTTGTGACATAAACCAAAAAAATCTATTTAAAACTATAACAATTTTTATTTCGTTCAACGGACTTTTATAGAAAAAAAAATCCTATATTATTCTGTTTTTACTTACCTGGGCTACACCAAAGCTGTCCTCAGGTCCTAGAACATCGTATATCGACTCGGTCAAATTCTGATGGACTGTCAATACTTCAACCTGCATATAAAATTTGAATCAGGAATATCAATATATTGAGACGATAAGGGGGGCTAATTTTGATACATTTCCATTTATCACAACTAATTAAAAACCGGCCAAGTGCGAGTCGAACTCGCGCACGAAGGGTTCCGTAAAAAAGGCAAAAAAACATCACGTTTGATGCATGGGAGCCCCCTTAAATATTCATTTTATTTTAATTTTATTATTTGTTATTAAAGTAAAAATACAACTGAGTATTTTGTGAATATTTCAAGAGCCTACCTGTTGCCATTATTGATATCGAGCAAAAAAGGGCAAAAAAATAGCGTTTGTTTTATGGGAGCCCCCCTTAAATATTTGTTTTATTTAGTTTTTAGTATTTGTTGTTATAGCGGCAACAGAAATACATAATTTGTGAAAATTTCAACTGTCTAGCTATCGCGGTTCTTGAGATACAGCCTGATGACAGACAAACGGATGGACAGACGGACAGCGAAGTCTTAGTAGTAGGGTCCCGTTTTTACCCTTTGGGTACGGAACCCTAAAAAATGGTGTAACTGCCAATGAACATAATCGAATCAATTAGGAAAATTCATTAAAATTGCAAGCTGTAAATGTGGCGAAATTAGCCCCCTAGATGTAATTAAATCATCAGCAGACCTCATTGTTTTTTTTTATTCTTAGATAAGCTTGTGTTTGAACGCAATCTCTCCATGCTAATTAATAATGTGGCCGAAGGTGGTAAGCACACAAAGCTTAGAAGGAAAGTAATAAGTATAAAGTTTTTAATAAGTATTTAGGCATCATGAAAATAATAGCTTTCCTATTTCTCTCACCTGACCCCGGTGTATAAAGTAAATACACTGGTCAGAGTCTCCACTCTGCACAATATAGTTTCCAGGAAAAAACACACAGTGTTTTATCCACATTGCTAACATTCTTCTGAAATCATCATCTGTTTTGTTAAATATTATCGATTCTCTAATGTGACCACCATATATCGATTGCATCACTTGGCAGCGAAGACGGAATGGAAGTTTGTACATTAATTCTGGCATCTAAAATGTTAACTTTATTAGTTTCAAAGTCAAAACCATTTATTCAGTTTAAGAGGCCACTTATGAAGGTCGAGCTACAGTAGTTACCACCGGTTCGGAAGTCGGCCTTCAACTGAGAAAAATGGGCAAGAAACTCAGAAATGTTACATTTTAAATATTTTTGGATCATCGGACTATATTAGCTTTTTTAAATTCAAATGTTTAACAATTTTATGTTTAAATTAAACCAAAGCAAAACTACATAAGTATATCGCAAGTTAGATACATAGTATAGATACATTCATTTCACCTTAAATCAACCCAAACGCTTTTTTTTGGTTTTAACTTCAGATATAAATCAACGAAATAATATCATTAGCAGTGGCGTGCGCTCCATATAGGCAGAAAGACACTGCCTACCCTAATAACTCAGATTAAAATCTTGTTCAGTTCAGATATCTAATATTATTTTATTTACGAATAAGTACTTAATAAATTAAATTTAACAATAAAAAAACAATCTTAAATCATAATTTATCTCCATCTATCGAGTGTCGCGGGTATCACTATACATAATATGCAAGCTCGTTCGTACAATTTGAAACAACTAGCACCACAGCTAGCCGCGGAAAAGACACAAACTATTGTTGTCTAAATGTTTATATGTGTGCTCTCGTAATCATGCGGATTTATAGGTGTGTGCGACGCGCGTTCCTATAAATACGTAGCACACAATGTCACAAATACCGCACACAACCGCACAAGGTAGGCAGTGTCTATGGCCCGCTACGTACAAAGAACGCTGAGTGACAGTCGATGGAGGGGATGTGTTTACGCACGGGTACTATTGCGTCGTAAAGTATTAGACTATTGTTTTGTAAAATAAGTGTAATTGTTTTGTTGTCGAATCATAATAGGTACTTTAGTACCTACATAGTACTTTGAAATAGGCTGGAATTAAAAATATATATTGTGTTTACTTGAGCATTATTTTAAACATACATATTTCGATGTTAAAATAAAAAGTTGGTTGTAAAAAGAAAAATTAAGCCAGATGACGTCGCGGTGTTAGTGTTACTTATTCATAAAATAATAAATACTACAAATATTTTTTCTTTCCTTGCTATGTAACACCATCGTCGTGCAAAGAAAGTTGTGTGTGCGACTGTATTTTGAGAGCGAACGAAGCGACATCTCAACGCGGGAAGCATGGGTCAACTGATGAAATTGATGAATGAACCAATAATGGGCGCGCACAGTCATACTTGCAGAGTGTTCCCCCGTCGCGCCCCCTTTATACCACCAATTTGATCGATAAATCGCTCAGTGCGCAGGCACAGGCGCAGTTTTTACGCGACGAAGTTGGTTATGCCATTATTTTAAAAAGTAGCATTGTTTCATTTAATTATCGCTACGCAAAGCACCATTACTTTTTTGTCGTATCATTTTTTTATAGTTTAGTAATCGTGCGTGTCTGGGTAGGTACTCTAGGTCAAATCGCCATTATTGTTTGTTGTTTTTTTGTTGTGAGGTGTTTTATTAGGTACCTATATGAATTAACGCTGATAATAGTGCAGAAAATGGAAAATATTCACTGTGAAGATGTTGTGGTGTGTGTATAGAGTAAATATAAAAGATATGCGTTTTCAAAACTATGTTTCAGTGATAAAAAACAAATTATCGTATACCAAATTCAACATGCAGGATTTTTGGTGAGTTAATAGCTTTTAAAATGTCTTGCCTACCCAGTCTAAAATCCCTGTGCACGCCACTGATCATTAGTTATAACTTAAAACTTAAATAGCGATAACATAATTTACTAGGGAGTCCAAAATCATATTCGGACCATAATTTTTCCTTTTATTGGAGTATAATGGTTTGTTTTCTTTTTACCGCGTCTATAATCATAATACCTGACGTCCTTGTTGTCTATTCCACAATTCCCGCACGTAATCCCACATTTTGTTCATTTGATGAAGGCTTAGGTCCATGTCGCGGAGGCCGTCTCTTAGTTCATTGATGCCGTAGTCATATGCTATGCGAGAGGACGAATGCGCCGAAATCATTGCTGACATTTCCGATATTAGTAAACCTATGAACAATTAAATTAAATTGTCTTATTATTATCTAGTTTCGGAATAGTTCAAACATTATAGAATAAATATTGATATTCTGTTAATTATTATATGAAGACCGTGACATTTAAAAATGTGATGATAAATATGATCAAATACTGTCAAAGTCTTATCATAAAGCAGTAAAGTCTATTTTTAACCGACTTCAAAAAAGGAGGAGGTTCTCAATTCGACTATGTTTTTTTTTTTGTATGTTTGTTACGCGATTTCTCTGCCAATTATGAATAGATTTTGATGATTCTTTTTTTGTTTGGTAGATCATGCTTCAGATGTGGTCCCATTTAAATTTTATCGAAATTGATTCACCACTTTTTGAGAAAATCAACAAAAACAAAAAAATATATATCTCGTTTGATAAACCTTAGTGAATCAAACTGAGTCGTCGAGCATGACTTTTTGGATTTGGATGAAATTTTGTGTGTATACTTCAATGGGTTCTTCGATGGTTTTAAAATACAATTGGACCCGGCAGGTGGCGCTGGAATCGAGTTCCAAGATTTGTTTCAATTTCAGGGCAGGACGACGACGTCTGCCGGGCCCGCTAGTTATACATATATTATATTTTACCGGCCCGACTAGTTCGAGTTAGACGATTTCAGGACAAACTAGTTTTGCCTAGGACAACATATAATAAGGAATAAACTTTAAAAATTGAAAATAAAATTATTTTTAAAAATAAAAAACAAAAACCGACTTCAAAACTGTAACCTATACCTATGTACAAACATAAACTAAAAAGTAAAGAATAATATTTTAATTTCAAAGTAAGAGCCTTAAAGGAAAATCAACAAAATTATTGATATTTATAAACAGTTCTTTTTGGAGTCGGTGCCAGCCAAGAAGGACGGTTTAATTCTGCCTTTGTAACAAACTTCGAAAAGTAGGGGAGTGACGGCGCAGACCTAAGGAATATTACCGTAAGGAGAGGTGTCGTAAGACGTTTTGTCGTATGAACACTTCCAGTTCAATACTGTCCTTCTTCTTGGCTGGCACTATTAAGTATACTAGTAATTAGGTACCTGTGCAAAATTTTATTATGATTATAACCACAATAGTTTCGACAACTTCGAAATTGTTTTGTGATGACACGTCTCCTGTGCCTGTTATAGTCAACAAGTTTATCATGTACCATAGAGCTGCTATGTAGAGGGCGAAGTAATTTTCCTAGGGAATTAATTGTGTATTTTAGTCGTACAGTCAGTCAAAAAGCTTCCCCTACTTAATGTTGGGTTTATCTATTTCTATTATTTAATCTATTGTAGGCCTCTAATCTGATTAATTGATATTTATTACCATCAAAAATAATTGACTTTAGAAAGCCCAATATAAAATATTACGATTTATATTCTTGCATGACCTTCATTTTGCTTCCTTTATCTATTTACTATAAACATCATAGATAGGTTGTAAATTCTCAAGAATTTTATTACTTCTAGTGTTTCAATGAAAATGAATCCATTGGAAGCGCATTGAAAATTGCACAACATACTATTGAGAGATACATACTTCAGAAAATCTCGCTCGTAAATTGAGTTCCTCTTTTGACATCCAATTATGGGAAATGCATTGCACTGGAGTAAGACAGGATAGCTTGAAAAATAGACATGCATTTATGTGTGATAATATTGATGCCCATATTCCAATAGTTCTGAAAATCATTCATCTGGATAATTAGATTTTTGATAATTTGTATTATGTTGAAATTATGGTCTTTTAAAATAGATTGACCAAATTTCATTATTTTGATATTATTGGGTGGGAAAAATCTTAACGTATAGGTAGGTAGGTACGTACGTTAACTTGATTATCAAGTTCGCTGATCCAATATTAGTCTTTCTGTGTGAACGATAAGTAAATAGGTATGATATCCTAAATAGCTGCGGCGCCCTTAAATAACAGAACACAGCAAATTCCAATTCAGGTTTTAAATCTAGCGCGAAAACAAAGTAGCAGAATGGTAGGTTTGCTAAGAAATCTCGTCTGCGAAGAAAAACATTTGAAAAATACCTGAAAGAAAGCCAAAAATCGGATAAGAGAGAAGCGTGGAGATGAGTTGAAATATTAGACTTTTTTTAAACTTTTTTTTAACTTTTTTTTAACTTTTTTTTTATGTCACTAGTGACAACGAGGCAGGCGGATCACCTGATGGTAAGTAAGTACCGTCGGCCAACGTGTTGTACACCATATTACAATGCCATAAGGGCAAGGGCAACTGGCTCTCAAGTGCAACTGCCGGAACACACCAACAGGTGCTTGGCGACAGATTTTCAACTTGAGGGTGGTAGCCAGCCAGTCGAGTACCACAGTACCCTACCACCGTGCTGTGGTTTCCTCACGATGTTTACCTTCACCGAAAGTTCAAGCTCATTGTAGGATTCGAACCCACGACTTTCGCCGCGGTATCCAACGTCACTTACCACTGAGCTATCGCCTTAAAACTACTTCAGATAATACTTACATCGTTCTCACTTTCTTTGGATTTAATATGTAATCACCGTATCTATTCAAATATCCACTATGAACATCTATGAATAGTTTGTAGAAAAATAAGACGTCAAACACAATGCAGATGTACAAGAAGTAGGGGACCGACATAAAAGCCATTTGATATACTAGGAGCATGAAGTCTATGTAGGCAATAGAAAGCATTAAGTACTCTGAAAATAAAATACATATTGAAAAATTTGATCTACTACTGAGACGACCGCGCGATAACAACGCAAAACAAAAGGGGTTGATTGGGGCACGAGTATTACCTAGTTCCACGAAATACATTTCATAGACACATACTTTTCATACATGATTTCAAGTTATCCGCAGCCGAGATTTTTTTATGGAGCCGCTTTTGTATGGAGATATCGTTCTGGTTCATATCTGTTTACTTATAAAAGTTCAAGTGATCTTGTGTGACTTCTTTGTTTTCTATTACTAAACCCTTTCGCCCCGCGTCACTATTACTGGCTGGATCTGTCTCAGTAAAACAGAATACTAATTTTCCATTCAATAATAAAATATATTTTTTACCCATGAAAGTTACCCATGAACCATCTGGTATGATACTGCTTCGAAACCATCTGTAATAATTTGTAAGGAATTCAGTATCTAATTATTCATGACTAGCTTCCAGCTATGCGGTTTCAAATGTTGTTTATCGAACTCAGGTATTATTTCACCCAAATTTCTATAGGTCCACCAGAGTATTTGATAGGTAAAGATAATGCAGACATCTTACGGCTGCTTTTGTAGTAATCTCTGGGAATGGCCTTGAATAAAAAAAAAACTAATCGGTCCATATGTCTAAAGAATCATAAGCTATATAGCTTAGTAGGTACTTGTAGAAAAATTGTAACAACCTATGTGGTTGGAATAGTATTAATGTCGCTGGAGTATAATAGAGATTTCCCGCTGATGTTATAGATCTTGATCCGTGTGATTCTGTAATACTTTTCTCAGATGTCTAAAACAAAAGTAGATAATAATTATCAAAGGTTTATTGAATTCAAGCTTTATTTGTACGTAAATATCGCTCAAAATTACCTCAATAAATTGAGCTATATCAAAATCGTCTTCATCTTCATCTCCTGGATCGTATGTTAATGGAAATGATTCCATCTATAAGACAAAATTAATGAGAGAGAGAATAAACACACTAACTAGCACACCGCAGGTCGAGGGTTCGATTCCTATCCAGGACAGACATTTGTGTGCATGAACATGTCTGTTTGTCCTGAGTCTGGGTGTAATTTATTAAACAAAAAAGTATATCTTACTCAAAGTAATACTCTTACATAAACGCACACGTAATATTAGAAGAGTTCAATTGCATTAATTACTATAGGTACTAGCGTACCTATTACTACTACTTACTTCTGCACTAGCCCCACAGGATGTTATTGTTGGTAATACATAGTCCTTTGCTGCGGTACGAACTGATTTTTTTACATTTCCGAGCACCGATGGAAAACTCTGAAATACGTTATATTTGTTTTATTTTGCTACATAATGCTTTTAAGTAAACTATAATATAAAACTATACCTTCAGTAGTGCATAAAAATCATGCCCCTGTATACACAGTAAATCTATATTTCTTGACGCAAGCACATTTGACATAGTTAGGTATTTCGATGCACCTCGAATATTTCCGAAAATTCCGCCTGGGCCCATACATGCTTCTACCTCGTTTGCGTCTGACATTATGTCTACCTGTCGGTTTATTTTATTACCAATTAATAATTTAAAAAATGTATCTATATATCCAATCATCCTTTTTCTCCCAGCTCCTCTAATCACATCGCTTATAATTAAGTTGTCCCCGTGCACATATGTAATCACTATCTCTCCATTTCCTTTGACGATGGTGTCATTATTCCAACTGCGTAAGGCAGATCTACATGTGCGCGTTTTCACCTTGTCTCAAACCACTTTAGTTCTACTTTAGTACATCGTCTGTTATGTCCCGCCCACCCTCTGTTACTTTGTGAAAGACGTTTTCTCAGAATCCTTAGGTATATTTATTCATTGCAACAAGCAAAATAATAATCTCTGAATTTATTTAGGCAAAGTGGAAGAAAGCCGTAAAATCAAAGTTAATGTCAGAATAGTTTCAGTTTAAGAACTGAGGTTACCACAGGTTCGGTAGTTAACCTTCTACTGAGAAGAAACGGTGGTTCCATTTGTAGACACCTAACAATTTCAGCAATTCAAAAGTATTATTAATGAAATGAACCCTCATTTACCTTCCCACGATAAATGATGTACATTGTCTCAATCACTTCATTGGATCTCATTACCATATAACCCTTCTGAAAATATTGCTCTTTCAATTTCTTTGCAAAAGCTCTGAAGAATGAATACTCAACATTCTCAAATAAGGGAATTTCTCTGAGCGTTTTTTCGTACATGTACAATACAGCATCTTCATTTAAATTTGCATGTAATTTACCCAGAATAGATTGATGCTATAAATAAGAACCATGTTAGTGTTACCAACTATTTAAAATATGTATTGAATATGCCAATGTCGTGTATATAATTGTTAACACTAACAGACCAGCCTCCAGTTCTCTTCCACTGGTATTTCCAATATTCCATAACAGTCTTTTTCAGAAGAACAGGCACTTTTTCTCTATTCATAAATAATTCCAAATGTTTCATGTTTTCTTGAAACTTGGTTACAACTTGATCTGCCATTGCTTTCAATGAAGCTATTCTTGCATATACATATCTAAAATAAAGAAATAATTTCACCACAAAAATGTGTAAAAACTACGTACCTACATACTTTTGAACAATAGTAGGATTAATTCATTGGACACTGTTGCGGTTAGAAAGAATATGGCATCGCGGGCGAGACGGCAGCATAAAAAGCTAGTCCCTTATACGTACCCAAAGAACAAAGCTCCATGCACACAGATGCAAATTGACAATATCATATGCTTAGTGTCTTTAGCTGTAATGTCTCCAAAACCCGCACCACTGAACGATGTCGCCGACCAATAGTAAGCCAATAAGAATACTTTAGTGGGCGACAGATATTGGTTGTTGAGAATTTTTGCTCCGTCGATCCAAGAACCTTCCAAATAACAGTTCAGTTACAGATGCCTTGTTTATTACTAAGCGTCGTCCATCCGTCGATCTGCCTACCATAATGTCCTTAAAAACAGCATTGCGTAAGAACTAGTGACCGACCGAAACATGTTATTTTGCCGAAACCGAACCTTTTATAAAAAAAAAGTCCTTAAAAAGTCGAAAAAATTTTAGTAAGCCCGTTTTTTTCTAAAATTAATATCTCGCCTACCTATAATTACAGGTTTCTACTTTCAAAGATTTATCACAATGAAATTTCAGCACAGTTACAGAGATTCTGTTTGAAAATTTAACTACCCTATAAAGTGAAAAAAAAAAATACATTATTTGTAACACAAAGTTAGCGATTTTTTAATGGTGGTATAAAATAAAACAAATTTATTATTGAAATATGATGCTCATATATTATGTTTATTTATTTTCATTAACTATGACATGAAGAATTCACAACAAAAACAAACTAAAATACTTGATCAAACTACTTACCATTATTCGCGGAACAAACACAACACGAATTGACACGTCTACACGAGCAAAGCGCACTGATTTAGGTAGTTGCCGGCGGAGTCAGGCGAGCGACGCCATATTGCCAGCCGTGCCGAGCGCGCCCGACGTTAGCCGAGCGCGACCCGAAGGTACGATGTTGTAAGTTTCGGCGCGGCCGAAGGGTTCGGCCGTTTTTGGCCGAAACCGAAACTCGGGCCGAAACTGGCCGAAACCGAAACCGAAACCGAAATTTCGGTCGGACACTAGTAAGAACCCTTAATTTGAGTCTGTATTTTTTTACTCTTGGATAAGCTTGAGTTTGACCGCAACCACATCATCTCTAAGTGATGATGTGGTTGAAGGCGGTAAGCACACAAAGCTTTGAAGGAAACTGGCTCTCAATAGCAACTGCTTTTATTTAACAATTCAGTCTACATTGTCCTGCCTGACCTACCACATTCCCTTTGTCTTTACTCACCGCGTTGACAAATCATGATACCATCTGGGTGAAAGGTTGTATTCATGTAAGGTCCTGTTAGTGATAATTTAGCGAGCTTATAGGATAAATCATCCACGTCTGCTGCGATCACATATCTACATGTTAACATGATCAGTATCGATGTGTATAGGTTCAGAAAGAATATCGTTAGTAGAAGGAAGTGGACCACACTCATTAAATATGCCTGAAACCATAATTTATTTATTTATAAAATCCCTGCGGTTTCACGCTTTAATGAGCACGATCATACAGATCAAAAATGTTAACTGATCAACACTGCATCGTTTGAATTGAAATTTTGGAGCTATAACGTACCTACGGTTTATTTTCGATTAACACTGCATTATTTAAAATTTTGATATTCGTTTTATAATACTTACTAACCGATTTTTTTTTCAAGAAAACCGGCCAAGTGCGATTCGGCCTCGCGCACGAAGGGTTCCAAAAAAATCACGTTTGTTGTATGGGGCTCCCCTTAAATATTAATTTTATTATTTATTATTAAAGTAAAAATACAACTGAGTATTTTGTGAATATTTCAAGTGCCTACCTGGTGCCATTATTGATATCGAGCAAAAAAGGGCAAAAAAATAGCGTTTGTTGTATGGGAGCCCCCCTTAAATATTTATTTTATTTTGTTTTTAGTATTTGTTGTTATAGCGGCAATAGAAATACATAATTTGTGAAAATTTCAACTGTCTAGCTATCGCGGTTCTTGAGATACCTACAGCCTGGAGACAGACGGACGGACAGACGGACAGCGAAGTCTTAGTAATAGGGTCCCGTTTTTACCCTTTGCGTACGGAACCCTAAAAAGCATGTGACAGGACACTCTCTACCCATCAAAATCAAAGTGTGAAAGCGTAACAAACTAAAATGGATTCAAAGCCTTATTTACCCGTTTCAAAGCACTTAAAGACTCGGCCCAAAAAGCTGTATAAACTTTATAGATTTGTAGAACATTGATCATTCTTAATGCGCAATGGTAAACATGTCGGTTGATTTCATGGTCATCTAAGCTATGGTCTTCATCATGTTTCGGCACAAATAACTTCCATAAGGCGTACCATGGAAAACACGTCAAGAAATCTAGTATAAAAGATCCCTGAAATTATTAAAATTAACACAAATCATCGTTTGTTTCGTTTATGTCTTTCGTTTATCGCGTTAAGCGCACGCAGTCGAAATTTGATAGATCGGTTCTTTAAGCCAATTATCAACTTAAGTCATTCCAAATAGATTTTAAAATAGACTAAATCCTTTAACTCACTTTTAGATAGTTACTTGCTGTCAAATAAGGATGATAAATGAGTTGGTTTTGAGACCCATAGAATGCAACATGCAACATTAAATACAAATCTATGTAGCAAAGACATTCTAGAACGACTAACATGATGTTGAAAACTCCACTCGAGGGCGCCATTGAAACGATAATCTGAAAGCGAACAAATTATTTGAATATTCATTGATATTATCAGATGATACTATGTGGAAATACATGGGTGGTCAAATTCAGGTCGCTTATTCATCGGTTCCGGGACAAGTGCCTTATGACCATTGTATACTTTTGTAGCTATGTACTAATGAAAAAATGAGAATTAATTTATGCAAAAAACTCACTAACTATTATAAAACAGAATCCTAATTTACGAAGCTGAACATAACATTAGAATACAAAATGTGAGTAGGTATTAATCTAATCTTACCGGGATGATCAAACATAATAGGAATGCAGCTGAGACACGCATAACTGCCCATGTCCTTAAAAATATTCCATCGGGTTTGATAGCAAATGGCAACAATATGTAGCGTGCCAAGTTGTTCAGTGTATGAAATTTGTTGTACGATTTTAGGTAACTTTCTTTATTTTTTTTGTATTCTCTAGTAACGTTGATGAAGGAATCTATAATTAAGTTTATAATAAATTTATGGATAGGCCTTGCCACCAATTCCTCACTAACGGTTCGTAATTCGTAATAACAATTAACCCTACATTTATTTTCCAAATCAAGCATAGAATGTGAGCTTACTATCCAAGAATTGTTGAAGAAAATTTGTTATTCTGACTCTTTTCTTTTTTGCCCTTAAGATATTGTAATGTTTTAAATAAGCGTCAGCATTCTGAGATTTCGCTTCCCTTTGTATCATATAAAGTTCTTCTGGTTTCATGAGACCATCGTGCTCTCTCATATCTGGGAAGAGACTCAGTGCTGAAGTGTATGCTGAATGACTGACGCTTATAAGCTGTAGAAATAAGAATACAAATTTTCAATTAAGTGTAATCATAACGTAGGTACAATAATGATATCGGAAATCGGTTAAGGATAATGGCTCACTTAATTATTTTACCTTACAATGAGTCAAAGTTATGACAGTGCTGACAGCAGGAACTCCATACAACAACACAAGTAGACCCAGATGATTTCCAGGCCCGATGACGCGTTCCTTCTTAGATTCCCTCATTTCGCTGGAGGTCACCAAGCAGTAGCCACTTTCAATGATGTATAATTCTCTCGTGACTGTTCCTCCATAATATACTATTTCACCGGGGGGTAGTATTATGTCTCGTGCGGCTGTATACAAATTGAAAATCAAGAACTATAAATAACTGGCTTTCCGCCCCCTGATTTCACACGTGGACTTCCTTTTTACCCCTTTAGGGGTTGAATTTCGAAAAATCCTTTCTTATTCCTCATCTACGTCTTTAAAACAATACCTTTGAAAAAAAAACACAGCTTTCTAGGTCCAAGGGTTTAGGCTGGGGTTTGATGAGTCAGGCCATCTCTTTTTATATTTACATATAGATCTTAACCTGACCTTATATAGTTAAGGATATAACGTCTCTTAGAGTTCAAACAATTAAATCTCAACAACTACCTACTTAAATATATTTTTACTATGGCTTGTATAAGTTCCGCCTTGTCTTCTATTATAACTTAATACTCTTATAAGTATCAACTTACTTTCCGTAAGTGTTTGAATGTACGCCTTATTCTTAACTTGAAAGAATCGTATGGAAGTAAGTGCTTTAAATCTTGCTTGATGAAGAACTTTCTTCCTAAGCTCTGAAGGCACCACAGTCTTTTCTAACCAATTTTCGTCCGTCAACTCTACACCCTTAAAGTGAAAATCTGCTTAAATAAACGCTGAAGTGAAAATTAGTGAAATAGAAAATAAGTCTAAAAAAATAAATATTAGGATGTCTAATTCTAAATCTAACAGAAACAGGTTTAGTAGGGTAATTATTTACGGAATTGTATTGCCATTGCAGTTCGTAAAACGACATGATTCTTGCTTTTATTGCTGGATGCATATTGTTCTCTTCCATAAATTTATCTATCGTAATTATTACTTCCAGGAACGCAGTTTTAGTTCTGCAAGGAAATAGGTTAACTATGGCAATATTTATTTATGAGGCGCTGGTACATACATCATAGTTTGCTGATATATAAATATACCTAAAACTGTACGCGATAAAATCTAAAACAAAATGTAAAAATTTTGTAGTTTTTTTTGAGAAAAGAAACTGATACACAAAATCTGTGAAAACTGTCTAGTTGTCACGGTTCATGAGATACAGCCTGGTGACAGAAAGACGGGCAGACAGACGGACAGCAGAGTCTTGGTTACCGATTTTACCCTAACGGAACCCTAATAATTCTCGAAATTTAAATCACCTGGAAAAATTGTTAATACCCACGCTATATTATCTACCATTCATTTAGCCTTGAGTCAAGATTGATATAAGTCAGTCTTCATTACTACCTTGACCAATGAGTTACGACAGCAGAAAACTCCGACACGCAAAAACCAGTAAGTAGAACCCCATATAGACTGAGGAATGCCACGAAACCCATATCATACTTGTCCCCAGGTGTATGATCTCCATAACCCACCGACAACAAGATTGTAGTAGCGAAGTAAATTGAAGTCACAAGAGGGTATTTCGTCCTGAAAAGGTAAGAAACAAAATTAAGTAGTCTGGCGATATTTTTTTATAACATAAGTGTTAACCAGGCAGGCGTCGCTTATAGGCATTAGCAATACCAGGGGATTGCCAATGTGTTTACACCTTATTACAATGCCTTAAAAGCAACTGGCTTTCAAGTGGATCACACCAGTAAGTATGTGCTTGGCGACAGATTTTCAATTTGAAGGTGGTAGCCAGCCAGTTGAGAACTACAAAGTACCCTAACAACGTGCTGCCCTCACGATGTTTTCCTTCACCAAAAGTTCTAGCTCAGTGTAGGGTTCGAACCCAATTAAAATTATTCGCTAATATTTGCCACAGGATTTTTTATTCATAATAATTGGCTAGTAACATTTTAGCTTCTAAAAGTTTATCTTGAATAGTTAGGTGGTCTAGGTTAGTGTAACTACACTACTTGGTACCTACACTTCTTAGACGTACGACTTCTCAGACGTTTCCATTGCTGATGTCGTTTTAGTTAGGTACCTACTATTGTTTGGGAATTTTATTGCCACCTATATACAAAGTACCTACTGTAGAGATTATGGTTCGTATATTTGCATAATACGGCACTCACAATAGTTCGTTATATTTCGATCGTCATATTATCGTAAATAATGCAAAATATTACTGCATTCATTCTGAACTTTTCGCCTTTTTGGAATTATCAACTATACGGCCGATAACTACCTATATGATACTATGGTATCTTACGTAATATCAAGTAGAATATGTTTATAAGCCTTCCTACATGAATCAGAATTTGTAATATAATGATTTATGATTCACTGTAGGTATAAATCATTTAATCGATTCCTTACTTGCGAGAAATGGCCCCGCTTGTAGGGTCTTCCCAAGTGAACGCCTTACTGAACCATGAGTTTTCCGAACACCGACTGACAAAACATGCTTCCATGTATAATATAATACCACACCAGTAACACAGCAGGCAAATGTAGACGCAGTATTTGACCACCTGATATTAATACATATTAATTGTTTAGGTACTTATTAACTAAATATGTATCTGCAAATGAGAATAGCTGTGTATTTTCCACCATTCCTTGTTAGATTGTTACAGCAATTAAAAAAGTTATACATTCTACGTAGGTTGTTAGTATAGCAATATATTTATTTGATAATGACTTAATAATATTTATTTCATAACTAGCTGTTCCGCGCGGTTTCACCCGCGTTCCCGAGGGATCTTATCTTTTCCCGGGATAAAAAGTAGCCTATGTGCTATTCCAGACTATAATCTATCTCCTTGCCAATTTTCATCCAGATCCATTCAGCCGTTCTGGCGTAAATGAGTAACAAACATCCATCCATCCAAAATTTCACATTTATAATATTAGTAAGATGAATAATGACTAGAATCTATGTTATTGTTATTTTCAGCAACCATTCTTAATTTGGTTATTTCTGTGAAAATATTTGATTGGCTTCGTAATATGTTATATTGATTTTTATGTTTGTTCCTATATAACAAGCTGTTTAATTCCCTAATAAATAAATAATAACACAATGTTTTAGATTAGATTGAAAATTAAATTTTCAAGACTTACCTTTACCACCAGGGAATTCAATAGTAGTTTACTCTCAAGAGCTTCGAAGAAACTCGACAGTCTCCATACCAAACAGAGTTTCACTCCTTTACATAAATAAAACAGATGATCTCTGTAGTTATCGTGATATTTAACAGTTGTATGTATGGTGACGATGTATTCGAAGGGAATAATGGCCATCATATCTAGGTAAAATCCAAGAGTGTTCATTCTGTACCTAATTATGTTCCAGAAATCAATAATGTAACTTTTTTTTGTTTTTACTGCGGTAACAGATGTCATTAGCATGTTAAGTATTAATGATATAGTCACAACAACTTGGGCGTAAAACGTGAACCCATCAGGAAATTGTCTTTTGATACCAATAAAATAAGGATAGAAGACACAAATGTAAAATACTATGGAAAGCATGTACAGTTCCCAATATTTGACAAGATAACAGTCCGATTCTAGAATCCAGGGGAACTTAGAGTGTATGCATGTAAATGCAGTTGTTTTCTTTTTCATATGCTCCGATAAAATATAGAGATCCAAGCAATGTTCGTCTAGGTGATCTTCTTTTGACAAAGTGTTTACTTCCGTCATTCCTGTAAAGGATAACTTGCATAATTCAAATAATGAGCTAGTACTTGCGTCAAATCTTAAAAACACTGTCACAACACGCCAATTACATTAGCAATAACGGGGGATTGACAATATGTTGACGATGGCTAGAAGGAATACCTATTTATCAAGCCTGATGGCACAGTAACAAACGCACTATCTAAAGGTTTTAAGAGTACCAAATGTTACCTTGAATGTATCTCAATTTATCTTTCAGACACTTAATACTACTTTTTTTGCGATCTTTAGAAGCATAAATATTTAGTGACAATTGGGTATGATTGCCCTGCATCTGCTTTCTAAGTCGACTTCGAGCGATTCTTTCTTGAATTTCGTGTCGAATATTATCAATTATATCCGGGTAAGTGATCATAAGCTTAATGAATTTCGTCTTCTCTAGGACTTGGCATTCAACATATGTGGCTGCTTTAACCGAACACCTTGCTATTAAAATGAAATTTCAAATACAATCTCAAAAGTCACGCAATATAACTATTATTCTCTTAGTCACGACACGAGCTGTATTAGTAAACTTACCAGGTATGTTATAAACTAAAGCTATTTCCCCAAAACAAGTGCCTTTCGTAAATGAAATCATTGGACTTTCATCGTCTTCATCTGATAATAATTCTAAAACACCATTAGTGATGCACATCTAAAATTAAAAGTTATATCTGTAAGCCAAATTATAATATCTAATAGATTTGGGCTTAATAATGTGATGTCTGTTACCATTATAGTTTTATTGTGATTGTGATTATAAACAATATCCCCTGGTAAATAAAACTGATGCGTCATATTTAACGACAATCTTCTAAGGAACGGTTCAGGAAGCTTCCTGAATAACAGGGAACTGTAGAGCGGAACGGCATTTAGATCGTAACAAATTTCCATTTGCAGTGGATACGGCAGCAACTTTAATAGCTTAGGTTTGAAAACTCCCGATTTTTGATACCAAAGATCTTCATAATATCTATGTAGAACATAATAGATTATCACGGTAATAAGTTGTAGTAGTTAATACAATTTTGTTATGAAATATTTGTTAGATGTTCGATATAAAAAAAACTTGTTAATGAGACACCACAAGGAGGGGGGTTTTGTTTAGCTGACACTGATGAACGCACGAAATCAGGCCATATTTAGAGAAATTCCAAACATGCTACGCCTGACGTGGGTATTGAACCCACGACCTCGGTATGCACCCGACACTAAAGCCTTTAGAATAATATTGACTAGGTAATCTAAATTTAAATTCAAAAGTTTATTTTCTAAAAAAAACAAAATAAGTGGATGTTACCAGCGTAACGAGGATTATTATTTACCTTATAATACGTTTACTAGTATCAGAATCCATATTGATTAGGTGGAGATGATTCTGTATTTTTTTCAATCGTCTCACATATTTTGATCGTCTTGTTGTGATTGTTATAAACTGCGATGTCAATGAGCCCACAAAAACAATAGTCGTCAGCAAAAATCCCAAAAGGATAGCCAGTATAGCAGTAATTCTTTCTGTAGTAGTTACTGGGTATAAGTCGCCCAAAGCATTTGTTGTTAGAAACATGACTGACCAGTACGCACAAACAAAATACCAATCTGATGTCACCTCTGTTGGTAAGTAAATCGCTGCTAATGACCACGACGAACGAATTTTATGTATATTGAAACTTCTGCACGAGAAAAGATACCACACGCACGTCCATGTATGGACAGACAATATAAAAAGTATAAGGTATTGAGATAGAAATGTTGTCCATTGATTACTGCCGGCCTGTGAGGATCTGTTGTAAAAGTATTCTATAATTCTGTAAATACGAATCGTCGCTACTAGTGGTGCTATTGCATGAAAATCAAATGTTATTGTATCTCGATCCACTATGTACAGGAATGAATACGGAATAGCTAATAATATATCCAATATTACTTTAAATGTATCTGGTTCCACGAGGTTGAGCGTCTTTCTCCATTTTTTAAAGAATTTTAATCCAACGATAATGACGACATCGAATGCGAATATAAAATCGGAGCAAATAGTAAGTACAATGGCCCAAAACGGTCGTTGGCTCGGTTTGCAGAAAGTGTACAAACAGGTGTCCAAAATGTATGCGATAAACAATACGGTTAGTATGAAAACTTTCCAGGCAGGTTTCGAATATATCAACAAAATTGATCTGAGACTACTGTTGGTAAATTCAGATCGTGTTTCTTGTAAAATAGCATAAGTTTTTTGCTTCTTATCTTCGTCAATTTCAAATCGTATATTTGGAGCATCAATAAAGTGTTCCGGATTGGGCATATTCTTCAAAGCATTACTGTCTTCGCGACGTCTGTATTTGTAAATATCAAGCGACCCACTATCAGTTTCGTCGTCTTCTAGTTAAACAGTAATAATGGGTTTAAGCTTATAATTTTATCAAATAAATTTTATTGATGTATCTACTTATATTAAACTATTACTTACCCATTTCTTCAATTGATTAGTCCAACTGTTACGCGTAAATTAACCTTGTCTAACAAATAACATGAATAATCTGTTACTGGTGAAGTACGTACACAAAAGTTTTAATATATATTAGTCTAGTTGGTCTACACTACACGTAGGTAACAAAATAATCTAGTTGGCAAAGATGTTTGGTATACCTATACTTACTATCTATCAATATCATATAGGTACCTATATGTTAAACTGAATAGGTAACTTAGATGGAAACCTAAAAACGGAGGCTTCTTCCATTGGGAAATTGTAGTGATACCATATGTTGATGTGAAATTTTGTACAAAATGGTCACACGATGGGGTGACGCAATGTTTTCCTCGCTTCACAAATCGTAGGCCGAAAGCCGGACATGTAGATATCCAAGACGCAAGCTGTGCGCACGGCACTCCAACCTACATACATGAACATAAAAATTGTGGCGGACTTGACGTTATTTTAATTTCATATTGTGCGCATGTTTTTTATTGACCAACACAATGTAAAATAGTTAACACCCGCGATGTTTTAATGTCCCATAGAGTCTAGCCGATAATTAGAAAATCTATTTATTACCTTTTTATCATCTTTCAGCGTTCATTGTAAACTGTACTGTGCTACATTTTCTTTTATGATTAATCTATTTGAGGTACGATGTTTCATTAAGTAAGTATTAACTGTAAAAATTTATCCCAGCAAATCTAAATATTAACTAGTATTGAGGGCCATGTGAGGGAATCGTGCCATGCGGTTAAATTAATTCTTACTAAATATTTTCTTAATATCGCATTGCCTTTTTATTATGTCAGAAGTCTGATAAGCGGGCAGGTGGGTCGCTTGATAGAAAGCGGGTCGCTTGGCGGATTGCTATGTGTTACTGATTTAGTTAACTGCATGTCTAGTAGGTAACTACTCTCTGCCTTTTTCAATTCCTCAAAAACTAAGACAAGATTAAGATGAGCGACAGGATAATAATACAATTCAACGTTTTTTCTTAGAACTTCTTTACTGGCATTAGTTTGTTGTTATCTTCGTACATCGAAGTTCCATAGCGCCTAGATAATTAGACTCTGAGCGAGCTGCCATAGACGGTGTGGCCGCATAATCGCAACTCTTTTATGGTAGTCCAGCCCGTGTATCGGTGAAAAATGTTGTCATAAAGCGATTTTAAATGCCTTTAACGTTTCGCAGTACATTCGATTCATTTTAAGTATTCGTCTCGTTAGTTTTACTGTTGTAACTACATTTCTTAGTATTATTGACTTATAAAAATAAATCTAAGTTAGTTGATTATTGTTTCAGTTACATAATTAAAATTAAAGTTGTCTGCTGTAATTCAGTTTTTCCTTGATCCAATTTTACCGAAATAATTGAGTGGTTTTTAGCGTGGGTACGATTAATTTGTATTTAATTTTTATCTCTTGACTAAATAAACGTAATACTGAATTACGTTATTTATATGTACCTACATGTCATGCCCTAGCTTCTGCGTAATTAAGAGAGCTAATAACTACAATGAAGAATAACGTGTAATAAATCCGAAATTTGGTTAAATCAAGAGGTTTTTAATAAACCTGTCACATTTAAATCTTCCTCTTTTTGATGTTTGCTAGTAAAGCAGCGAAATTAAAAGCGGAATGTAGAGCGTGGAACCTCACTCTTTAATCCGTTTAATTCGATAGACCCACAAAGAGCATTGAATAGGGGTCAATTATCCATTTATCCTTTTAACGGAATTGATAAAACGAAACCAACTCGGGTGATTTTAATTGATCGAATGTGCTGGCTTAGTTAAAAACGAATTTCGTTGGTGATATAAAGCTTAATTTATATCCCGAATATCAATTGCTATTTAAGTAAATAATAAACGGCTTTGGTGATTTGTACTAGCTAGTGTCTCGTCATCGTTAATGTTATCTATATTACTTAGTTGCTTAGATGTTCTAGTTATTTACTAGAATCTTGAAATATACCTAAGTCCTAGTGCTGTTTTGTCATTTAATACATAATATTAGATATTATGTGTTATCTATCACTAGAGCACTAGATTTGACTTATTGTGACTTTTACCTATTCAGAGTGCAATTAATGTTTTATTTTTTACCTATTCAATTTCTTCGTCTTTATGCACAAACACATTGTACCTATATACGTTCTTATAAGAGCCATCATTTATTGCGTAATGAGTGGTTCATATTCTCTTGTTTATTATGTAACCTCCGGCTGTAATAAAATGAAAACCAATTCGAGGTTCGCCCACTCGAGGTTTCCTTTTATGTAGTTGAAGAAAAAATATCTCTTTCTAAACGTGACAAAATATTGAAGCGTTGGCGGGCAAGGTGATGTGGAACGACAAACCTAATCAAGGATTATTGATGTCTTAAGATATGGCATGAATAATATGACTCCGTATGTTTCCGTATGGTAGAGTCAATTCTAACGTTCATAAGTGCCTTACCAGGGCCTTAACTGAATAAATGAGTTTTTGAATTTTCTGGATGGATGATAGGATGAGTCCATCTGTTCCTACCAAACATGTTTGATTTACATGCTTCTTTTTATACCACAAGTGACGACCAGGTGGGTCACCTGGTGGCAAGTGAATACCGTTGCCTAAAAACATTAGCAATATCAGGGGGATTTTTAATATGTTTTCAACGTTTTTTACAAATGGCTCTCAAGTGCAACTGCGGGAAACACCATTTAAAATTGAAGGTGTACCAGTCGCGCGGTATTATAAAAATGGAGACCATGGAGCATAGAAGTAATCTCTAATTCAACCGAGTTGTTTCAAAGTCCATCAAAGCATTTTATTCAATTTTGGGACACTTAAGAAACACTTATTGAACGTCTTATTGCTATTTTTAATGCTATTGTTACTGCTACCACCATTTCCAAATAAAGACCTGTCAGGAGAAGAAACGGCGAAACAAACTCCCCGGTTTTTTTGTACAATAGTCCCTCTTTTCTCTTTTAAATATAATAATGGATACATTGTATAATATCGTTTAAGAGGAGCAACTCATTGCCATGCTTTGCCATCATTCATATATTCTGCTACTGTATAGTAAGCTTTTAGAAATAAATTAGTTTGATGACACGTTTAAAATTTAAAAAAGGTAATTCTGTAATTTCTCGAGGTAGCTTATTAAAAAAACGTATACTTTGCCCCACAAAAGAATTGTTAGTTTTATGTAATCTTACAGTAGGAACATAAAGTTTGTCCTTCTTTCGAGTAGTAATATCATGCAAATCGCTATTCTTTTTTAAGCTGTTAATATTCTTTCTTACATTTATAAAATTTTCAAATATAAATTGGCACGGTACAGTCAATATATCAATTTCTTTTGAACTTTTCCCTAAGTGAATCTTTAGATTTCATATTATAAATTGCACTACTAGTTTAGTACTCGTACTCGTAGATAGGTATCTGGATTATTCTGAATCCACCCTTACTACTTCACCAAGGAAATGCTTTAGGTACACCTATATGAAATTACGTTTTCAGTATAAATACGAATAACTAGGTAATAATACCTAAGGCTCTGCCAGATCCTTTAGATCTATAAAGTTTATCGACACTGGCTATCAGCCACCTGTTCTTGAAAACAACAAAATCTATGCACTTTGTGCAATGTGAATTTTACCTTTACATTCACTCAAAATAATAATATATATATATTTTTTATTCTGGATAAGCTTGTGTTTGACCACAATCTCACCATGGTAAGTGATGATGTGGACGAAGGTGGTAAGCACACAAAGCCTAGATGGGAACTGGCTCTCAAGTGCAGCTGTCGGAACACACCGATAGGTGCTTGGCGACAGGTTTTCAACTTGAGGGTGGTAGCCAGCCAGTCGGGTACAAAGTACCCTACCACCGTGCTATGGTTTCCTCACGATGTTTTCCTTCACCGAAAGCTCAAGCTCATTATAGGATTCGAACCCACGACCTTCGTCGCGGTATTCGACGTCACTTACCACTGAGCTATCATCGCCTTAAATATAATATAATACGTAGTATTTGTTGATGTAATGTGTTAAGTATACATTTAGTAATTAGATAAGACTCCTCGTGTAGTTCCTGCAATTAAATATAAGAAGTACTTATTTTATGTAATATTATCGTTTCTCTTATTTATGACAGTAAGTTCAATCTAAACGATATAACAAAATGTTTATAGACAATGGTCATGTCAAATCATGTTGTTCTGTTCAGTCAGTTTCTCGAATCACTAATAGGTTGTATGTAGGTTGACTAGATGGAGACTCTATCGCGGTCGATGTTACAGTGCTAGAGTGAGTCAAGTATTATCGACAGGGTAGAGTGAGCGAGAAGACTATATGTTTTTGTTACGCCTACACTGCGGACAGAAGTCGCACGCGCTCACAAAAAAATCATTCGACGAGAGCGCAGGCGCAACGCCATATTCGCCCACAACTTCACTTCGGTCAACTTCGTCATTTAGTGGTGATCGAAACTTCGATGTGAGTGGAAGTGAATTTTAACTTTTCTAACATAATCTCACAAAAATAACAATAAGTAATAAACTAAAGTACGATACGTGTTGAAGTAAACATTTTACGTGCCTTAAGTTATATAAATTGTATTCAAAATGTGTGATAATACAAATCCTTCAACGCAAAGTATAGCGGACTACTTAGCTCAGTTGCTCAAAGACAGGAAGCAACTGGCTGCGTTCCCGAATGTTTTCATGCACATGGAACGTCTTTTGGACGAAGGTAGGTCAAAATCCTGTAGAGCTATTATTAATACATTGGCAGATGGAGGTAACAGTTCCTATCACAGATTTTTGTCACCGAGGCGATCATAAATTGGATGCGTCGACAAATGCTACAACGCACACGATATTAAGTTTATTTTTGTCTTCGCCCCGCCGAGTTATGGTCCAGTGGTGTTTGTAACGCGATCCTTCATTTTGAAAAGCGAAGCAAAGCAGAACGTCTACAGTGATTTGCGGTCAGCATTCGCTAGATTGTCGCCGACGACGAAAGAGATCGGTGAAATGTATTAAGTAAACGAGTTTGGTGTTCACATTTATGTACCTACTACATTCAACCAACCAATCTCATTTCGCCGTCTACGCAGCTGTTCTATATGAATCATTCTCAGTTTAATTAGCAGATTTATGATTTTGAGGTTATATTTTATAAGGGGACGCGCGGCGGGAAGGATCACGAGCCCTGGACGTAACCTGTTCGCAGGGCAGTAATCATACATTCGCGCGAGTTGGTGGAATGTCGCCACTCATTGTAGGTACCGTACGGCCACCGTTCTCAGTCATACGAGATTTGTACGCAACGCAGCGCGAGCGCAGGCGCTCCTTAATGTACCTATAGCCTCGTTTATTGCCGCTAGTAACCAGTTCACGGATAGTACTATGTAGCCCTTATCTCTGCTACCGTATGCCTACTGACTAGATCTGCTCGGAATTTTACTTGGCTTGCAAAGCAAGTGGCATATTGATTAACATAAATAAAGCTATTGGATATGAATTTGATGAAGTAAATCTGCATCTTACTAAATTTGCACGTTCTAGAGTATCCAAATACTTACATCCTACCTAGGTACCATCAAAATAAGAAAACGTGACTCCGATTTTGTAGGTCCTTACCTAATGTTCCAGCTGTTCTAATTAGTAAATTTATTTCAATAGCAAACTAGGTAACTAACTACTGCTTTAACCACATAACTAAGTGAATGCAGGTACGCCTGTTCTCTGGCATGTTCAGCCAAATTAAACTATAAAATGGCATTAGTTAGTAAAGAAATAACATTTTTGTAACTGATTGTTCCTATTGTATGTACGGATGTATAATTTAATATATGAATTGTATTTACATGTACAGTGAAATAATATATTAGTTGAAACAACTTGGTAGGTAGATATGTATAATTGATTTTGAAACATTATAGGAAATCGACTAATTAATATAAGTACTGACTAATTAATATTGACGAGAATATTTATACCAAATTATTCATTCACTAAATATTCCCGGTAACTTGTTGGTGGGTGGGTAGTAGATACTTGCTATAACTACCGAAACCTATGCAAAGCGAAAAGTAACTTCGATAACTTATAAAAATAGCTTTGTAAGGCACACTTACATCAATAACATTCATTCAAAAGACTGTATAACTTTAAAACTCATTAACAAAACAAGTCACGTCTCTTAGCAAAGCAAGGTCTATTCGACCGATACTCCACATGTCATAAAGTCGCAGCAAATGATTTACTGTTAAGTTGGGACTACGTGTCACATGACACAGTGTCAAATAGCTCTTCTTTATTTGAATTTTGCAGTGAATTGGAATTATTATGGTCAAATCATAACTTTTTCTAAACTTCATAATATTCTCTTCTATATTTAAATCCAATCCTTCGCAGTTATTATAACAAGTTTGTTTTATTATGTAAGTAATTAAATGATAGAATTAATGTACAATATTATATTCAATCATATTAGTCATCTTATTATAAAAACATGAGATGCATATTAATTTACCCAGTTCTAACCATGTTCTAACAGTTACTTTCGTAGAATAGACTATGTTATGCTAGATTGGAATCAGCAGATGTCCTCATGTTCGCGTTGGTCGTATATTGTCCAATGTTTACTCGCATTTAAATGAGCACTTACGAAATAATGTCAGTAGCGCACGAATCTAACGAGATTTGTCTCGCTCGGTACAGCCCAAGTGGATTGAAAAGTCTTTCGTTCCATTTCCAATATCGTCTGTTTTTATAATATTCATACAAAATACGGAGAACATTGCAAACACAAGGTGATATTTTACTGACAATATTGCATTTAAATTGCGTGGATGTAATTTTAAACACGTGGCTTACTCTCCAGCAATTTTTTTCTTGCATCATGCTCAGAACTTGTCGATTTAACATTTGCCTTAAAAAGCAAGAACTACCAAGTGGAGGGCTGACTCTTTCTTTAATTTAATTTTGATAACGACGAGACGGCCTGACTCACTCAATATGAATTGAGCAATATTGGGGTTATGTCCTTTGTTTTAAATACAAAGATCGTTATTTTCACGCCGCAGTTGGATTATTACGTTCGTTGCACTAGATTATTTTATGGTTTATTAGACACGTCGCGCCGGTCCACTGTGACTGTGAAGACTTGACGAAAATATCGACGGCAAGCTGACAGCCGACAGGCGTGGCATATCGCGTTACGCCGAACTAAGAAATTACGATGGCTATTTTGGACGCTGGAATATAAAGCAAAGGAATAAATAGAATGAACAAGAATATTAAGGATTTATCAACATAAACACGAAACGTACCTACCTATGAGAAAGGCCTCGCTTACCTACCACCTAGTCGTGTCTTGACTCAAAGCCAAAATCCAGCTAGGTACCTACAATGAATTTCGATTTGGTTTGTGTCGAAGAACATTATACTTACCGTACCGTATTTTAAATGATGTAGGTAATATGCTGGTTACAAAGTGACGGACATGTTTTGAGTGATGGAATTTAAAGTTCATCCATAATTTAAATCTTATTACCGAGCTGATTTAACCAACAATGATTGCTGACATTTTGTAACAAGAAATATTTGATACCTACTCAGAGATTCATCTGATGTGTTTATATATTGAATTGTATATTTGGATGTTTGCATTCCAATAAGAACAAACATCGGTAGATAACAATGCGTAGGTAGGTACTGCAACCAAAATAAACATACAAAATTAACAATCAAAACAATCGATAGGTTAATAATGATAAAACATGACTCAAATAATGTTTTACTAGATAAATGAACATCAATGAACCATCATTTTGTAATTTTATCACAATAGATATGGACAATAAAGTGGGTAATAGAATACTAACCAGATTTACTGATAACTTTTATCAAGCATGTACACACTTCACATGCAGATTAAGCTTTGATAAAAGATAAAAAATGAGTTTAATAGCCTTTGAACATAGGTAGGTACATAATTGTTCTTATCGGTGAAATTTTATATTGCTTAATATAATTAGATAGGCTTTTTTTTTCTGTATAAGCTTGTGTTTGACCACAATCTCACCATGGTAAGTGATGATGTGGCCGAAGGTGGTAAGCACACAAAGCCTAGATGGGAACTGGCTCCCAAGTGCAGCTGTCGGAAGACACCGATAGGTGCTTGGCGACAGATTTTCAACTTGAGGGTGGTAGCCAGCCAGTCGGGTACTACTAAGTACCCTACCACCGTGCTATGGTTTCCTCACGATGTTTTCCTTCACCGAAAGCTCAAGCCCACTGTAGGATTCGAACCCACGACCTTCGTCGCGGTATTCGACGTCACTTACAACTGAGCTATCATCGCCTTAACTACAATCTAACCTCGATAGCTACTGAACAATATTGAATCGGAGTCCAAATCCAAGTCTAATTATCACTCCTCTAAAACATGACAAATAATAAATATAAATAATATTGCAATTACGTATCATGCGTAGGCGCCATGCGCCACCTACCTTTGATGTAGTTCCGCAACCCTGTAGCAAAAGTGAGTCTTAGTTGGGTCATTATAAGGTTGCTTAGTATGCGATTAAGCGGTCGCGCCTACGTCGTTGACCAAATGAGGGTAGTCGTGGGTAGCGTGGAGGTGTAGAAGCCAAGGCTGTTCCAGTCGCTCTCCGACACGTTGTAACATGCTGTGGGCTGTTTAATTACAACTGAACAGTCATCGATTTTATATTATGGACGGTGAACAAAGATGTCAACAAGTCCATAATGATAGCTATCATTACTTCATTTGGGGTTTGGGTAAAAGACGGGTCCTGTCCTGAGTCGGTGCCTTATATAGGTTTTTGTAATGAATCATATTTTGTCTTTCTTATAATAGCTCATATTATCTGTATCTAACTGTGAGGAAATGTGAAGTGTTCCCGGGATAAAAGGCTATGCCACTCTTCAGCCTTAAACTATCTCTGCAGAAAATGGCATTGAACAGATTGACGTGATTGATGCTCTTGCTACGTGATAGAAGTACAACCAAATAGTATATACCATACTAGTCTTTAGGTTAGTTCTAGTATATAGTGTATTATCTTTGGGTTAGTTAAAATGTGGTAGATAATTCCATCGTTGATGCCGATGTTATTATAGAAAATATTTCAGCGTGTAAATATTGATACGCTAACTATTATCACCTCGACCTCGATGAGGCTGTACTGAATCTTTAGAAAATTGGATCATACGAGACGCCCATTCTTCGCTAGTTCCCACGACACTGCAACTGTGTACTTACCTACGCTTTATCTTAGGCGACGTGATCATGCTGCTAATAAGCTATACTTTTTCTTGTTTCTCGTGAAAACACATCAAGTAAAAAACCTACATATGTATGTACTGTGTAATCGTACTACTAAGACAAATTGCAACACTGGCATCCAAATAATTGAATATGAACAAAATTTATACTGATGTTTCAGTACTATTTAGTATAGTTGTCTTATTTGAAACCAAAACGAGCTTAAAATCAAGTTACACTTTACCTTTGTGTGCCAACCTATATAATCCAACGGCTATGACACCTACTCGGAATGTTAATGAAAGCCGGGTGACCGTCGTGCGCTACTCAGTGTACTTGAACGCACAAAGAATGCGTTCGGGAAGGGCGTGGGCTGCGTGCACTGTAATTTGAAATGAAAATCGATCGCTTCAGAGTGCCGAGCCGAGTGAACCTGTCCCGTGGCCCGTGGTTGGACCGCCGAAACCTACGCTCAAAGCCGAACAATCCTTCTAATGTCACTTATACATTTATTACGTTATTTGGCATACTTATTATGATTTATTTTATTTTTATTTTTTATTTTATTTTATTAGGCTCACTAACAGCTTACATTCAAAACATTACAAAAATAAACTTACATATGCTGTTCTTATTCTAAAATGTATAGCCTATTTAAAGTAAGCACCTCTTGTAAGAATTCAAATTACAAAATAATTAAGAACAATTTAAATCAGCTTGAAGTATAGGTAAGATTACAAATGATCACAGAGAGCAACATTGATGCATTTTTTAAATTTACCAATTGGATCAGCATTAACATCGACTGCCTGACACACGCTATTATATAATTTACATATCCCGTAGGTACCCTACGCAACTTTCAAAAAATATATATTACAGGAGTGACGGCTAATAAGTAACTTCGTTCGCGCGCTTATGATTAATATAAAATAATGCAATTATAAATCTACATGACACACGAACTGAAGCTCACTTACCTTCGAATCGCACGACAAGGCACTCTGAAGTATGATTAAATTTTATATAAGGCACTATTTTGCAAGCACCATTTAGCATATGTGAATATTCAATAAGACCGTAGATAATACAACTAGGAACAAGACTGATTGTTAAATGTGGTGGGTATCTAAACAAAAAGGTCGGAGTCAAAGCGTGGGAGCAGTCGACCCACGGACGATGAAGGTGACTTGCTGGGTGGACCAGCGTATAGTTTAATTGTAGCCCTTGACGCCCACAGTATTGTTGGATGCCAACCAATGTTGCATCAGGTCAACGAAATGGTCATTTTAGAAAGTGCAACAAAATTGCGCTTCACACAAAATACTTCACTAACGAAACTGGTTGGTTTTATCACCGACAATTCTTTTAATGATAAGCCTGAATCTCCCGCTGGTGAACCTTCACACAATCCGGCGGATGTCTTCTCGTTATCTCTCTCAATATGGTATGCCAAAGGAGTGCTATGTGAACTGGGTGCCAATTCAGCTCAAGTCTGGGTAATTTAAAAGGATGTTTAATGTTTATAGAGAGAATTCAATGTTCAACATGGGAGTAGATAGATAACTCTTTGGCACACAACATAATTATTTTGAGTAGTAATACAAAACGCCAACTAAATGCTATGGGCGACTTTATTATTAAAAGTGATATTTACCAGGCAACCTTTATTACACCTGAAGTAAAACCAAAAACATCTCCCAGATTCATGACAGTAGATTCAAAAGTTATTCTCCTAGTATCTAGGTCTGTTTATTTACTGACTTTTAGTTTCAACATACCTTGTGATACACCTACAGATGAATTTGCATTAGCAACATGCGGCGAGTAATGTATAAACTTGTACTGGTTTAATACATTAGCGGTCACAATGGGCGTTGTTAGTGGGAAACGTAAATACAACATACAGATGAAAAACTGTTGACCCATATTGCACAATGGACAAATAAATCTTCGTGTTTAGACAAAAAAGGTTTTAGTTTTATTGATATAGATGTGAACCGACTCGACTATTTATAGATCTGTATTGTATCATAGACAGATTTACGACCTCTTTGATAGGTGTATGAATAGGCACTCGTGTATAATGTTTAGGTAATATAAGTACCTACCTATATTTTGAGAAAAAATAATGATAATTAGTTTCAGCTTAGTCAGATCTAGGTGCTTGTAGATACTGTGGATATTTCAGCAGCTGAAATTCATGATAGGATACAAGCAGTTTCTACTTATTGTAATAAGTCATACACACAGGTATATGTATCATGATTAGTGATTGATGTGCATTTTTTATGTCTGAAGTCTGACAAGCATGAAGGCTGGTCATCTGATGGTTAATGACTGCCATTGCCTATAGACATAAGCAATATCTGCAGGATGTCCAATATATTGCCGTCCTTTTAATCTTAAAGGGTTGTAAAGGTCTAGGCATTGCCTAACAGGCAACTCTCTCGGAACTTGAGGCTTTCTTGAGACTACCATGCGTCTAACTATAGCAATTAGATATCTTTATACTGTGCAATTAGCATGGATCCAATTTGTCTCAATTGGGTCCGTTTTTTAAACCTATAGTGCCTACTGTCGCGGTACTTTTGGTGACTTCATATAAACAATTGCTTTATTGTTTACGTCCCGGCTTCACACGGGTAGCGGAGCATTATAAGCCTTAATTTTTTTTCTGTAAAATAACTATTAGTTTACGCTGCGCACTCCAGTAATACTTCCATACAGTCGGCATGATTTTCAGACATCTTCAACAATCATCGTCATATTTCATTCAGCCAATAATATCTACACAAAACATTATACCAAAACTCCATCCATTGATGCCAGCCGTATGAAAATCCGTTCAGTAGTATTTGAGTTTATGGCGAACATAGATACAGACAGACGCGGCGGGGGATTTTGTTTTGTAATATGTATAAGAATAACGATATTCAACACGCAGCCGACATTTGAGTGTCACAATTTGGCCACAATGTAAAAAAAAATATTTTTTATTGTTTACCCTATTATACAGTGGTTACGATAACGCGCTTGGCCGGCCTTCACGCGCCACACTAATCGCGATGCATGCAGCGCCCGCGCACACCGTCTGCTGACCTGTTATACGATTAAAATAATGTTTACACTGACGACAGTTTCTAATCTGTTTTTAACTTTATTAGTTAACTACTTCGTCGGTTACATAATTTTGCCCCTTCATTTCTGAATCGCAGAACCCTAATATAGATGAGAATATAATTTTTTGATCAATAGGACTTACCTATCAACTTATTAACTACTTACCTACTCACTAACTTAAACTTAAGGTACTTAACTTTTAGTCTATTACATTACTAAACACATGATCAGGTTTTAAACGGCATTTATTTAATATCATTGTCACTAATTGACTTTACCTTCAGTAGATAAAGAACCATACAATAAATTGTGTAGATATCTATCCATATTAGGTAGCTGTTCGCTGAATTTATGTTTCTTATTTCTATCACGCCCACTAATGCTGCTAAATATCACCTCTATAAAGTGAAATTCAAAATACTCTCTCTCTCTTCTTGTGATACTGATTCTGAGATACTTCGTAATTCGTCCAAACTGGGCCGATCTAGTTCTTCAACTTTCTACCGCGGCATGTAGGTGGTGCCCGTTTGGCGACATTTGAAGACTTGTCTCACTGACGGGCTCATAGTGTTCACCACCACGTAACCAACAACACAGATATCCTCTGTGAATGTTGTCCTACCTAGGTACTTCATCGCATTAAGACGATGACGTTAATCAAATTTGGTTAGTCCTAACAAGAAAAAAGGTTATGACATCAATATTGAAGATGGCCACGGTTTTTTCACATGGACTCCCGAGATTCGCTTTCTATAATCGATAGGCAAGGCGTTACTAACAAGCTATACAAACATGTTGAAAGTGCCTCTGTTGCATTGCGCCATATGTGTGGGATGCGCAGGCGCCGCCGCGCCGGTCTGCCATCGCTTCTAGTGTATGTGTAGTCTTAAGGGTCTCATTCATTTCGCATTAAGCAATTTGGTGAACGCACAACGTTTACTGGTCCATTCATGCGATTGTGCAATTGACGATGCTAGGTTTTTACAAGAATCATCAAATGGTGATGATCGTTATCTAAATATTTGCCTTCTAAGCAAGTTGTTATTTTTAGCGATGACGTCATCTTGTTGCCTGCAATGTAGAGGAGAGGTTAAAGGAAATCTAAATAAAATTAAAGGTAATTTCAATGTGATATTTTAACAGGATATTGTTATAAAATAATTGTCATGAACCAATCATATTTTATGTCCTGTTCTATGTATATTGCGGATAAAATAATGTCTTTCATGATATAGTGACTCACCGGCAGAAGTAGTCTGCTTACTGGTGTCTTTGCTTCTAAGGTGCTGATAGATAAATTATCATCTCTCTCGTACATGCTTACTGTACATATCTCTGTCACCTTCTATCTCAACTAACACTGTGTTTGCTCATTCGCCTACGCAACGTCATCTGTTAATTAAATTACCACTTCTTTAAACCATCTGTAAATGCTCTTAATTTGTGTTATTAATATCTAATCAACTTGTTCGTGGCCAAATTTAGTTTATTTGTTGTTTTTTTAAAGCGCGTTTGAAGTGTTTCAAGTAAGGTGATTTTTGGAACCCGCCATAGTTTTGTTTTTTTTTTTCTACGTAAAATACGTTCTACTTACGTATCTATTAGGTACTTACAGTTTCCATTTTATAATTATTCATACAGATAATAATTTATTTATTAAAATTTTCATTTACTTAGTGTACTTAGTATTATATCAAGTGAATAAAATAACTTCGATTGAATGTTAAATAAGGAATGTGATACTATAATACAGACTCCTTGAGCGACACTAAATGTAGGTAGGTCAGGATGATTGCAACAGATCGCATGAATTTATGCTGTTTATCTTATTAATTCACCTGCTCTAATGATGAGAAGGCTATAATGTACTTGTTCTGAGGTCAATCTCCAAGTTCCTGGCCTATCATCTTAGCATTATAATATTAATTTACGTAATTTACGCCTGATAATAGTCCTGTTTCTAATAGTGATTGTTATACGTAGTAGGTACCTATGTATGTAATTTTCAAGTAAATACAATATTCAACTACTAACCAAGCACTTTGAATGGGAAGCTGCAGAATAAATAAACTAGTCATTTCAATAGAGGGAAAAGAGTTAAATAGAGGGAATTGCAGTTTTCATGCCTGGATGTTAACCAATTTCATATAATTGGGTCATTTAAATTACATGATTTCTGGAAAAGTCCTACCTTTTTTTTAATTCCAATGTAGAATGAATAAAAACGCATGAATTAGTAATGCATTTTCGACAGCTTTACGTACTGGTAAAGCTGTCGAAAATGCATTAAGAACTAATAATGTTATGTCAAATGCCATCTCACCATGAGTAGAATCGAAAATAGTGTTGCTCTTTATTACTTGGCTAGAGTTAAGATTCGTGTTGGTACTTACATTATCTTTGTTTCACCTAACTTTAATTTGACAGCAGAATATAAACGTTTCGGTATTACATGCTTCGTCTTTTTATGATATTCGTCTACATGGCCTTCCAAAGATAGGTGCAAATTTATTTTATTTAACTTCTGAGAAGTAAATACCTGCTAAATATTTGTTAAGTACTTGTTTTATATTATTTTATTGAGGTTTAGGTAAACAATTCCTCCTATCTGGAATTATAATATTTTCAATTAAAATTACCAGCACATTTACATGTTCATTGTATGTAAGTTAAACAGAATACACTTCCACGCCCGCATACAGCGTCCATATCGATCTGTCCTGCATTTCATATTATAAAAATTTTAACGGTAACTCTTTAGTGAGCGTTCTTCGTGTTTTTATTTTCCCCTATTATTATGCTTCCAGTTATTTCTGATTTCACTTTTGTAAATTTTTATTTTTTGTAGTTTTGACAGGCCAATTGGTAAAGATTTTTTATGAAATATGTCTCGAGTAGGTAGGTGTAGTGAATCATAAACAAAACTGAGCTTTAAAACACGTCATGAATAAAAATATTCCTAGAGCAAAAATATAAAATGCTCGCTGAACCCTGTAACGTAATGACTTTCACAGACATATTCTTAATATCTCTGAAATATGTAAAAGCTATTAGGAAATATGGATCCTTGTAGTTGGTAGTTAGGGTTGAAATTCACTCGGACGCTCTTCTCAAATAGGACTTAATACGAATTAATTGGGTATTTTTAATGACATGGCGTTGGATATTTATAAACCATCTGGAGGCGGGTGCCTCATGGATGGATGTTGTATTTTGGAATAGAATGTTCCTAAAAAACACATGCCCAAAATGTATCTAGATGAAGAACTAATTTTTTTCTTTTTGTTTCAGGTAAGCAATACTACAATTGAATTTTGACGAAGAATATTCGTATCGAATAGTATGTACCCACAATTCAATAGGTACTGTATTTTATTTATTATACAATTAAAAGAAAGTTTCGGAATCATAATAGATAGTAATACTAAAATTTCTATTTGACAGAACTACGATATGGTTTCATAGATATATCAACACACATAGATAAGAAAGCACAACGTTTTTGGATCACATTTTAAATGTAAATAATCGCAAAGACATATTCTATGGCCCATCCAATGGTTCTTTATTTGTAGCTGTACGCAACAGGAATAAAGTCGGCACGAGTATACGCTCATTAAACCCCACAACAATGCAAGGCGGGGTTGCCTGCGTAATAAAAATTACAAGACGCCCAGGATGGGAGTGCCTAATGGTTCCGTACTTGTCTTCAGGCGGTCCACCGACCGCGATAAATCTGAATCTTTTTTTATACATTGCTTTTAACAAAGTGGGCTTTTAACAAATAATAATGAGATAATGAAAATAAGTAATTTTCATTATCTCATTATTATTAATTATGTCCCCCGCGGTTGCACCTGCGTTCCCGTGGGATTTTATGCTTTTCCGGGATAAAAAGTATCCTATGTGTTATTCCTGGATATGATCTACCTGTGTGCCATGTTTCATCAAAATCCGTTCAGCCGTTTTTGCGTGAAAGATTAACAAACATCCATCCATCCAAACTTTCACATTCATAATATTAGTGGAATTAATTTATTTTATGTACATGTTTACTGCGGGTGCCAACTAGCTTTTTCTGAATGATCGTCCTCAAACTGTTATTTAAATATGCGAAAGTATAATTATCTATGTTGGGGTTCAAGGAGGCGAAAAATTAAGGAAAAAATCGGTTTCTTCATGCTTTCACGCACAAAGCCACTTTGACTTGTATGCGGCTCTGTCCTGAGTTGCTTGGTTGTCCAGATACTAACTTAACTGATACTGATGCAGTGCTATTATAACCAAGGCTCAGAAAATAGGTAATTTATCAAATTGTTTCATCATGTCAAATATGCTTATTAGAATGGGACTACGTATGTACCTAGTAGGTGCCGAGTTAAAAGGTAAAAGCCCAGGCAAAGAGTTCTGCATCATAATTGATGAAGCGTAAGCTGAATTACTTTATTATCCTTTACTGGAAAATATCCTTCCGTTTCGTATTTTGGACGATCTATTAATGTAGTGATTCTTATCTTTAAAATGACGGACGACTATCGGGTGATGTGCGACATGAATGAAGCGTTGCTACTGATGGTGGCCAAGTTTCTGGTCGGTAGATGCGAGCCAATGGCGCGAGGATCCGCTGAGCTTCCGCCGCGGCCGCACCCGTCCCATCGCACTCGCGCGTAAACAATTGCCAGAACTGTTTGTCCATCGCCCCCACTAAATACGCATTCGATCGAGGAAGTAAATGTTACTGCTCGCGTAATTTAATGACTCATATAAAATATCCTAACCGTTCTATTTAGAGCGTTCTTCTGAAGCAGGAAATATTATAAAGGAAAGGTTAATTTACTTACGTGATCTTTAACCGTTACTCGTATCTATGGAGCTAAGATATAATATAGGTAGGTATATAACAAAAAAAAACCTAGTTACCCCAAAAGAGGTTAACGATTGCTACAAGTAATATGGGTACCTAGGTACTCATGTCTATCTACTAACATATAATATTTGAAGACTAGGTATTTGATATTTATTAAATTCATTATCAAAGAAATGCGGTATATCTAGTACCTAAGTGGTGTCTGATTTGTAAATAGAGACATTTTTGCTCATTGTTTAATTGAAGAGAATATTTTAGTGCTTTGCTTAATTTTGTGTTATGCAGTTGGCTGAAGTAGTATAATTATTTCGACCTTATACAGTTTTCTCTTGCAGAGATCGCGTTTCAGGTTACGCAACGAGAATGCGTCGGCGCAGATTTCGTCACCGCGGAAAGCGCGCTGGCCCATTAAATTGTTTTATTATGAACCGACGCCATCTTGTGTATTTTTGGCTGGGGTTTAGGTGTTTATCTGGTTGGGACTCTGTCCAAACACTAATTAGTTAGTGTAACTTTATTTTATTTTCGCTGTTCACTGCGTGGTTGTGCAAGAGAAACGGCAACTTCAGCCTTTGTTTTGTGCATTGATGATGGCACTATAGTTCATACGGTACCTAACGTTTGATGTCGAACGCGTGCAAAATAACTAGAGGAAAAATTTTAGTAGAAACATAAAACCTTTTAAAATTGAGACCAAATAACATAAACATTTCGTGTATTAATCCAGACGCCAGGCTCTTCCTGTATGAGGTGAACGACCGGAGTTTGTTTGTCATCCCACATCTCATCTTCACACATATCTTCGCGTTCCTCGCATCACCTGTTTCATTTTTCACTATCGTCGTAGACGTAGACGATAGTTATTTTTAATGCCAACTCTTAAGATTATGAATGAGTTGCCACACATGACACTGGACTCTGCATTCTGCCGCTTTAAATAAAATGTTGTTCTAATCTAAGAGGACGTTTGCAACTAATAAGTTCTAAAAATTCCTGAGTATTGTAGCTGTAAATGTTTTTCTTAAGACACATTTTAAATAACTACGTCGCATTCAATTATTTTTAGACTGTTGCATATAACAACAATCTAGTTTCTAAATTAAAGATCATTTCGATCTTTATTTTAAAACAAAATGTTTGCCTGTTCAAACTTGTTTTAATAGTATGCGTCTGTCTAGTAGGTAGGTACTCTAAATAAATGGCACCATGGTGTGCGCATGATTATCAAACATACATGAAAATCCTTGTAGTTTGTTTTGAATACGTACATGTACATTAATTTATGTATACGTACGTATACATTAATTTTTTGTCGCAACCAATGCGTCATCTTTCGCAGTTTCATTCATGTGATGTAATCAACATTTGGGACACCTCAATGTAGGGGTCGTACACACCAATGTCCGTAATAGGTAGTGCACGAACTGCAAACCTGCAACCTTCTTGCCTGCTTAAAGTTTCCAGTTTTAAATACTTAACAGGTTGTTTATGACCAGGACATAAATCAAATATTACATTCTTAGACATTTGTGTATGTATTTCATTATGTTGTTATATGGTCTGTGTTGAATTTTGTCTGCTTATTCGTTTGGCAATTATTTAATGCTTTAAGATTATATTTGGCCACAAAACTCCCTTAACTAATATAAGATGTTGCTAGATACTTTTTAGGGTTTTCTATTCAAACATGGAACCCTATATAGTTTCGTTATATACCAACTCAGGCACATTATATTAAATGATTATAATAATTATAACCACTACAAAGATATGAACAAAAATCTACTTGTAAGAAAAACCGAACGTATAACTAAAATAACTTATTTTACCACCATGAATGATTGAGGTATCCCAAATCTTTGAAAATACTAAATGATTGCATTAGATTAATTAATATGATAATCATTGCAGTAGGTATGCTTAATGCAACCATTGACGATTATTATATGTAGTTCGCTGCTGCACGAGACAAAATATACTTTAAATGGCAAAATTATCTGCATAGTCACTTGTAAACTCAGCATTGATTTAATTTCGGAGTTCGAGTGTTATTTTACTTGCAAATAGATTTCATCGTACAAGCGATACGTAGATCCCATCGGCATCGGCAGCGGATCGGTTGGCAGGCGCGGCGTGGGAGACTTGGAACGTCGACCCCGCATGCAACTATAAATAAATATAAAACGCTCCTTATCCACGCGTCAGAGAATCCCTGGTGCTCGTACGTAACACTCTGCATTTGATTTTACGAATATTTAAAGAATACACTTATATGTATAAGTAAGATGTATGATATTGGAAGGGTATAAGTAGTGCTGTAGTAATAAAACCCCGATGAATTTTAGTCTATTTCGAAATAAAGTCATTATTTTGTCACATGTTAAGTTAATACGAATTCCTATCAGTGTACAATTAAAAAGAATTTCAGAATTCTTCAGAATTTTCTATTTTGGTAAAATCAATTTTTCACTAGTAACTTGGTGTTGCATGCTTTAAAATAATTCACCGTTGAGAACGTCTCGATTACGAGCCAACTGATACAAATTGTTTCGACAAAGGTCAATGCCATCACTAGATAGCAATTGAATCAGTTCCACTTGCAACGAATTAATGTTCATTAACAGAGAATAATATGACACCGACTGGCTGTCTTGCTAGTAATGATCACTATCTACCGTCGCGTGTTGATCTACTAGAATAATCATTAGGTCGTCCTGTATGATATCATAGTTTTGATTTCATGACCCATTTTATCGTCCCTGCCGAGAATAGTTGAAAAAATAATTTAATATGCATTATTCAGTGAAAACATGATAAATCTCATGGGCTCAGGTCATGAAACGGAACACTGTCGTCCCTGATAACTTTCCCGGCACTAGGTCAGTTTTGCGCGACTCGTTTAACGGTACTATCAGGTTGTTGCCGTCCGCTGCCACCTAACAATGTGATTGCAGTTTTGAAATGTTTCATTTATTTCGGCAGTATATTCAACTCTGCATCATCACAAAAAAAAAGATTTGTTCTTTTTTGTACCCGATCATCTGCATTAAGACTTGCCTTGAACTTGGTGATCGTGCTAAATTCCCATTGACAAATTGCTTATATTAAACTCGGGGTCCAAATAGTTACCTGTTAATAAGGTTGTGTTAACTTTGGATTTGAATCAATCCTCTGGTTTAGTTATTGCTTGCAGCTTATTTAATTAATCGTTACAAATTTGTGTCACTAGGCGTGTCGTTAACTCGACAGTCACGTCTTATTGTCACATTGGATATTGCATTTTCTAATGCGTCAGTCGGGGCGTGATGTAGGTATGTATGTATATGTATAGGTTAACGCTTTGGCCAGCTGTGTGTAGGTACTCCAATTATAATATAATAATATTCCCTCGCTCATCTTGGAAAAACAACCATTTCAAAATAAATAAGCTAAAGCGAGCCCAAGGGTTCTAACCTTTTTGCACGCAAAAAAATTATCGCTTGATGAGGCATAGTAGGGCAAAAAATATGATCAAACTCGAATTTCCCCGTGCCTCCTTTCCTTATTTAATGAAAAATTCGATGCAAATAGCAGGAAACAAGTTTTGGAAGACTTGTGAAATTTCATTCTGATAAATGGTATATCTATGTATATACGGAATCAAAATCGTAACGGAACGATAAGGAATACAATAGGTAGGTATATTATTATATTGGCAATATTGATAGCCACGGTGATAGGGTATTTTTAGTACGAGTAGGTACTGGCTATATAAAAATTGAATACCTATCTGAAAATTTGTTGAAAATCTGTCGCCGGCCGTTGCACTTGGGAATCAGGTGCCTTCAATATTATTGTAAATAGTCGACTACACACTGGCAATCCCCCTGGTATAGCTCATATCTTTAGGCGACAGTAGTCACTTACCATAAGGTGACCCGCTTGGTTGCTTGTCAGACAAAGCATAAAAACACTGAAGCGACACCATAAAGTTCCCCAATTTACTTCATAACTGTCAACCTAAAGTATAAGGTACATTATTTGATTATGTTAATCAGATAGTTATTTGTTGCACCGTCTGATGGCGACCTAATTTAGTATGTTCTCCGATAGCAAGACCAGATTTACCGTGGCAAAAGTGTGTGGTTTGGTGTGTCTATTTCATTTCGACTACCTACTATTTTTAGTATTCTAGCCGCAGGTTTAATTGAATGTAGCACAAATAATATTCAATGAATATACAAGTATTCAGTTGCTCCAGTGCGTAAGATATTCGGTCTATTATTACCTCATGTTCACTCATGTGATTACTAAGTTTGAGTCGAATAGTACAGAGCTGTACCATGACATCATTTTTCGGCTGCTAAAAAGATTAGTAATAATGTAAACAAACACAGTGTGTATTGCATCCTGTAAGCAGGGTTAGAAACTGTTTATTTTATTTTAAATAACGTTTCCAAAATATCTTCTGATAAATTAGAATGCTAAAATCAATTTTACCGGAATCCAATATGAACGTCCAATGTGGCGTTGACTTAATGTAATTCATATCTAATAAATGAACGAAGAGTTTCGCTTTGCATGTTGCATTTATGATATACACACAATATAACAATCAATGTAGATACGTTACCTGAATCTAATAACCAAGGAATAGAACTCAAAATTGAATACAAATTCCATCGTACTTGAGTACCTACAGGTTCACTTTTGTATTTCAAGGGACCCTATTATTATTCAATCAAGTCCTTTGTAAAGTGACGTCAACATCGAGCGCCATAAGAATGAGGTAATCTTAAAAACGCCCCTATAAAAAAGCGTTAGGTTTGCTAGGCTTTTTTGTACAAAACGTCTTCTTAGATTACGGAATCTTATTAGTCACTGGAATTTTAACATTCGTTTAGCGTACAAACTTGATTGATAGAGGGGTCTTCTGATGTCATTCGTGGTTACTGTTTTATGTCCGATCGTTTCATCGGCCATATATCAATTATTGAAATTCTGATTAACGTCACATCTTACTTGTGTTTGACCACAATCTCACCATGGTAAGTGATGATGTGGCTGAAGGTAGTAAGCACACAAAGCCTAGATGGGAACTGGCTCTCAAGTGCAGCTGTCGGAACACACCGATAGGTGCTTGACGACAGATTTTCAACTTGACGGTGGTAGCCAGCTAGTCGGGTACTACAAAGTACCCTACCACCGTGCATTGATGCAAACCAAGAGACGTGTGTCAAAATTTTGAATATTTTCTTCTCTAGGGGAATCCCTACTACTACAACCTATCAGCTCCACTAGAATTAGTGGTTAGGTCAAAATTAAAACTATTAATGTTATAGTGCTACGTCACGCATAAAATTATTATTGACTGTATTGTAAAATAGGTTAATACTCACTACGTCATTTATTCAAGAAAATAGCGCCACAATTTTCATAAGAATTAGCTTATTTCTATAGTATCTATATAGTACCTACAGTAGTAATTTACCATCAGGAGGTCCGCTTGCATGCTTATTAAACTTCTGAAATAAAAATAATATTTCCATGAAATATTAGACAAAATAGAAATTTTAGCAAACCTACAATAGAAAAAACCAAAATTATTTGTAAATATCTACGTAATTTACATACATAATGAGTTCGTAGTTCGTTTAATGGACCCCACCTTCCCTCTTAAAAAAGAAGGTCTAGCAAAAAAAACACACATTTTATGATATTAGTACCCTATGGATGTAACTACTTTATGCATTTGAAATAACTTTCACAGGACACGATTGTCAATATATGTTATAAGGCGTAACAGAACTGATATTCCTGTCCACATTTTTTCCTGATAAATATCAGAATTAAGTATCTTGCATAATAATTAATTGCGTAACAAGTCATACTGTAAAGCAACGTTGATATTCTAAGCAAAATTATATCTTGACACACAAATTAAACTGGTACAAGGCACCTTAAGAGGCATCAGGTTAATCTGGCATATATGAATTCTAAATACGACGTAGGTATTTAAATTCTTAAATCGGACATTAAATACACATTAAGAGGCGCGTGTAGTCACAGTTGTCACAACACATTACCTGTACACCTCTTGCGAGATCCAACAGTTGCTCAACGATGTCTTCTACTCTTCAAGACAAAGGGTTGACCGTTACTTGCTTTTTTTCCTTCTATGTGTGTCCCATGCGATGCGTAGCCTTTACAAATGTTTCTCGTGTTTCCTGTCGTTGTTCCACATTTGCTACTCACGAATGTACTGCCTGCCTATTGTTGGCTGAAGAATTACAATGACAATAGTGTTTAGACTTGAAACCATAAAAAATAAAGTTTTATGCAAGAATCAAACACTTTTTTTTAACAAAAGTTGAAGTACTCCTTTGGCATCTTGAATTCTACTAATAGACATAGCCCTCTCCCAAGTTAAGTATATACTGTATTAGCTGGTCTTATCGTCATTATTACAATGGTAAAATTTGATTCACTAAACAATACTTAAGTGTTTCTATAAATACATATTCATTCAATGAACTAGTGAAATTGATTACAAATATTATTCAGGTCTAAAACTCAATTGAGATTGAAACCCGTAAGAGCAAAATAACTGTTCCGCTTCTATTATGGGCTAACCGCAAATCCTGCGCCGAGTAGGTATAGTCTGCTACGTTTTGCCCTAACTGAAAACCATTATGCAATATTAAACCTAAACGCTGAGTTTTAGAATATAGTTTAAACTGAAGTACTCCACAAAGAGCATTGTTTTAGCGGTTGCACCGACATTGAATTCAATTGCTGTAGTAATAAAATCTATTTTAGGAATTCGATTGTTTATAGCATCTCTTATGTGTGTCGGCAGTTAGAGCGGTTGCAGACGTCTCACGTTACATAGGCTTGGTAGGTGTTAGCGTCAATGATCAACTGCTCTTTGTAGCAGCTGCAATTCATTTAAATTACGCCCAACGCTGACCATAATGTTAAACTAAGCTATCTTTATTTACTTAATTGCAAAATAGCGCCTATTCAGAATACAATACAATCGAAATAGAGACAATTCGATCCCAAAAAAGAGAAGTAAATTGTTCCATCCCCCAAGGCAGTGTGTTAGGCTGTGTACTCTTTTTGATATATATCAACGACCTTCCAAAAATATTCAATAAAGATGTAACACTACCAGTTTTATTCGCAGATGACGTTTCAATTTTAATGAAATTTGAAAATAATTTAAATATAAATCCCATCATAAGACATAAAACTTTGGCTTCAAGACCATAACTTAGAAATAAATTTAGAAAAAACAAAAATTATAGAATTCAGAACCTATACAAAATCCCCGTTAGATATAAATATAAAGCTAGACAACATACAACTGGAAACAGTAGACTCTTTCAATTTACTAGGACTACATATAGACACAAATATTAATTGGAAAACTCACATAGAAAAAATTAAATCAAAACTATCAAAATTTACATATGCCCTCTTTGAGATCAAATACTGCACAAACACGGAAACCGCACTATCAGCCTATTATGCGTACGCATACTCTTGGTTAAAATACGGAATCATGTTGTGGGGAAATAGTGTACATTCTAACGAACTACTATTCCTCCTACAAAAGAAGTGTGTCCGAATAATTGCACAAATAAATAAATCACAAAGCTGCAAACCATACTTCAAAAAGTTCCAGTTACAAACATTGCCATCAATATATATACAAGACATTTGTACATTTGTATTTAAGAATAGCAATTTATTTACAAAAAATAAAGAAACCCACAATTTTAATACACGCCATAAAGACAGATTACACCTACCACCTTCAAGAATAAAAATGCTTAACTGCAGTCCTTACTACATGGCAGTAAAAATATATAATAAGTTACCCTCAAACATCAAATCTGAATCAAAATATTACCAATTTACAAAAAAAATTAAACAGTTTTTAGTTAATAAATGTTTTTATACAATAGAAGAATATCTTAAGGATTAGGTTTGTTTATGTTTTATTTGTTCGTAAAATTATTATTATTATTACTTACTGGAATTATTATTAGTGGAATTATTTATTTAAATATTGTAAATTCTTAAAAAAATATTTGTATAAATTTGCTATACCTGAAAAAGGTCGCTAAGTTTTTAAGTACTGTGTAATATTATAAGATCTATGTATGATACACTTAGTAGCAGAATAAATAAATGAATGAAATGAATATTCAATTTGTATTCTATTGTACTTGAAATCATAGTTATTGAGAACGCTCGTGACGTAAACGTTCGATTAAGTGCGCACATTTAGTAAATACATAATTAGACAAGTTATGCAGGTATACCTTCGAAAACCATTCTTCTTACAAAATTTTAATTTCAGCTTCACTATTACAAATGTTCTAGTTATCATTAATCTCTCAAATATCCATTTTATATGCAAATCAAATTTTTAAATTATCTAAAAATCGTGAACTGTCTCCTATTAGGTAGGATAATATCAGATCATAATCTTTTCGTGACATGATCTAGGCGTGTTTGAGGTTACAGTTTGGTTTACATACAGCCAGTGCAAATAAAGCTATTGAAATAATAATATCAGCTGTGGTCTGTTTCGTGGCTAACAGAGTATATCAACAACGGGTGACAATAAGCGACCTTGTACGAACAGCTACTACTGATCCTTTTATCTTCGATGTAATACCTTACCGTGACGCCATTCATTAAATATTTTGTTTATAATAGATGTAAATCTGATTGAACCGAAGCCATAAGGTTGGGACAAGAATGACGTCATAAATGAGATGTTAAATGAATGGGACAGGAAAGAATTACAAACGACTGGGTGACTTGTTCATGACGTGTGTATCTATCAAATACAAGTAATTCTCCTAGATAGATAAATCGTAGATCTTGTCATCATTTATTTTATGTTTGTTTTATAAATAGTATTACTATAAGTTTTATATAAAAAAACATATGATAGAAATTGTTCTTTCATGGCACTAACAGTGGTATTGTCATGGACGCTAAAAGCCCTAGACGTAGCAATTTGTCACATGGATACATACAATAGGTCATAATGTTTTATGACCTATGCCTTATTGCGGTGACATCAATCAAAGCATGAGGTATCAATATAATATCAAGTTCTCCAATCTAATATTTAATAGACAATTTTGTGTATGTACATTAAACCGTTGGTTCGCGGATGGAACGATCGTTACAAAACTACCTCCAAAAAATTGGATTCTCCGAATTGCGATTAAAATATTTTAAATGTGAGTTTGTTATTTCATGACGCCTCAACGGCATAGCCCATCGTACGTAATTAAATTTGGCATACAGATCATACCTTGGAATAATATTTGTTACCTTTTCACAAATAAGCTTTTCAACCGATCGGGATGTTCTGCTTGCAGACAACCTATTGTAGAAAAGACACATAGGTTATTCCCATGAACCGCGAGAGACTTTTGCAGATATTTTTGGAAATTTTCACATAGAATACCGTTTCTACATTTTAAACCTAATAATCACCAAGTTCGTTTTTCTATTAGGTAATCTACAGACTAATATAAGTTGTGTAGTTTCGTTGCTATATCTGGTTGTGTGTGACATTATTTGCTCTGGCAAACTAACTGCGCTTCTTTAGACCGTCTATGGCGTGTATCTATTATTTAAACACGCGATCACAATTTGACTTCACTATTTGTATACGAGTTGTTACTTAGCTGATCTCTTTTACCTTGTATATTATCTAATTGATATTCAAATTTTAAAGACTGCTCTCTCTACGTTATGTGGTGTTTTTATCATCTCTTGAACTTGCCCTACCATGTGGTGTGGCGCATTGCATAGGTCTTTTTTCGTCATAGACATGAAGTAGTTATAAGTCAAAAGACTGACAAATTTTCTGGGATAAAAGAAAAATATTTTTCTAATCTGACATCATTTCTTGATGGTTCTAACCATCTTAAATCAAAGCAGATAGAACTTTTCATATCGCCTTTTAAGGGCAGGGGCCGGGTTCTAAGTGCCACCTACACACAGCACTGAACAAATGTCCATATTCGTCATTATGGGCGTTCTGACTAAGACAACCGACGAATCGGCTAACTTTGTTAGATGTAACATGACTGTAGTTTTTGCCGCTATCGTGGGCGGCCGATTCACCTTCGATATAAAGATTATCTTGTTCCATGTAGGTGGTGGATACCTATTTATTCTCAAAGGAAGGTACTTAGGAACTAATAGTTGTGCTACGATTTCGTAATGATAGTTCCGACATACGAGTAGGAGGCTTGTAATGATGATGCGTAACCAAAAGCTTTAATCTACAAATTACATATTTATTTAACCTTATTGCATATGTTACGTTAAGTCGTACCTACTTGTGATAAGCAGTTCCGTGTTATGGTTTAGAGTATTTACAAAAAACGATGGAACATGATGAATACAAATAAGTAAGTATATTATGCAAGTAGGTACCCAAATAAACTCTGTTCAATGAAATCATTGATAAAAATATGCAATGATATAATAGTGTTAAACATTTTCTCATTGATATTTTGGAGAACTTACGAAAGTGTCCAAAAAATGTTTAGGTATATAATAAAGTTATTTATTCAATTAAATTATTGATGCAAATTTACAAAAAAGCTACGAGTTAAAAAAGTCTCTAATATCTACGTTAACGAAACTAAATTACTGTCTAAATTAGATAGTAAATTTATAAAATACATAGAATTAAGCTATCAACAATTACTTTTATAACCTATCATTTGAGTCGACCGCACTGAGACCGACTGAGGTACAACCAAGAAATCTTTCGGCTTGTTACCTCTTACTCTGATACAACCAGTAATGGATATCCATGCGAAAGAACTGAAGTGGTTTCTACTAAGCCATACGTATTTTAATTACCATTCATTTATTTTGAAGTGCGTACTTGAACATTTTATGTGTACCTTCTTAAGTGCCCGCCACGTTCGTAATATCGACGAATCATACTTATTTATAAATGGTAGATGACATAATATGCAGTTGACTACAAGTCATCAATCAAATTATTGTTTTCATGATTCAGAGTGATTCAGATTCAATTTAGAGTTAAGAAAAAATCTGGTTTGCCAAAGAAAATGCGGTCAATATTACTGTTCTCTAGATATTTCAGTTTTCCACGAGATTAATAACTCGGCGATGAAAGGTTCAGATGTTTTTTAACTGTTTTCTAATACAGTTAAAACATTAGAACTGAATAAAGAATTCCTTGTTCCTTCTACTAGATGATGAATTTGAGAAAAGGCATATTGATTGACAGTTAATCCATGGACCTTTGAACTGCGTAGCGCGTGGACAATAGGCTCTATATTCAATTAGTGGACGCTGGCCCACCGTGGGTGGTCTGATATGTTCCTGGCCCTATAATCAATAAAAATGCTCCTTTGGTGTTCATGTCAGCAGAAGTGACATCTTGACGGGTTAGGTGTTAGATATTACTTGTTGTGTTGTAATGGATCTTTCAATGTTTCGCTAATCGATAAAATATGGAATTGTGTTACTAATTGAAATTATAGATAAACAATCTGCAACAGAAATCATCCTAAAAGTGTTACATAGTAAACTCTGTTGGTTACATTTATTTACGTATAAATACATAAAATATATTAGTAGGTATAATTTTTATTATATTTAGTAATATTTTAAATTCGTATCGTAACTATGAGATACCCTAAGTCAATATTTATTGTGACCAAAAATCTAAAGTATAATAGGCTTTTTGTGATACAAATACAATTCAATTCTAAATTTAAATTTGCAATCAAATAAGTACACTGTTATTTTAATAAAAAAAATAACTCAATATTCTAAATCGATGGGCAAATGTACCATAGGTACACTAGAACATACCATACCATAAAACTAGAACAAACCGTGTACAATTTGTAATCATACTTAAATACATCGCTCGCTACCTTGTGGGTAATCGTCATTTTACATCAGAATGCATCATATGTGACATTTAAATTTTCTCGTCATGTATAATTAGGTAACCACAGAGGTAAGACACCAATCACCAAACAATGCAGCAATAAAACTAACTGCAAAAGCGCTCGTAATTTTGTCTTCATTAATGTAATTTTTAATAGCTTAAGCCATCGATGTATTATTTAACTGGCGTACCTAAGTAAGATTTCTTCCAGTGTTTCTTAAAAAGTGATATTCTATACCTATCTGCAGTGATATTATGTATTCCACAGATCGCGGGTTCGATTCCTATCCAGGACAGACATTTGTGTGCATGAATATGTCTGTTTGTCCTGAGTTTGAGTGTAATTTAAAAAAGCTGGATGTCAGTTTTCTACATAGTACAAGCTCTGCTTGGTTTGAGATTAGACAGCAGTGTGTGAAAAATATACCTACCAGGATATTTATTTATTATACTAACCAATAGGTACTTAGTTACTACGTCGTATCATATGGTTAAAACAAATTAATTAAAACATTAACATTGATTATTATAATTAAACAAACATCAATATTTCGTTAATATTACACAAAAGCCTGTTGATAATGAGGCTGAATGCAACCATAGGTACCTACATGAGGTCTATGCAAACTGTAATAAATAAATACCATATTATGATCAATAAGCGTGGAGTATAGTTCCATAGAATAGGGATGGTGACTGATTTATCAAATCAGCTTATTTTTATTAAATGTCAAAACAATGATTTATATGGAGTTTTGTATGAAATACGTACCTTCTTGTGACGTCATAAATATACACCATCAAAAGACCTACTCTTTGTCGTTTAATTGGTAATTAAAAATCATAAACAGCCGGAATTTTATAACGTGGACGCTATTTTCGAGTATTTTTAGGTGTTTTATACACCAATTAGTGTTAGGTATTTTTTCTATTATCCCTATTGTCTAGTCAGATCACTATAACGATTGGGAACTTGGCCAACGGTCAGTGTTGGTGCCTCCTATGCATACATAAGCCAAAATAAATTACAGTATTATTATTCAACTGCTGAAATCCCATTAAATAAATACCAACGACTATTTAAAGGGATCCAATTAGAGTATTTATTTAATAAGTTAATTCAATGAACAAATTGACCAGCGTGACTGCCGGCATTTCTCAATATTCATTGGTATACAACGCTTCATTCAATATTAAACATTTATTGCCTTTCATTCGTGACCTTAGTTATAAATATCAAAAACGATTGAACTCAAAATAGCTCAAGCGATCAATCTATTAATCGTGTATTCTCATAACACATTTAACTGTAACTTCTGATACGAACTCAGTGTTTGGTGGAATAGACATACTTACAAAGCGTTATTTAAATGTTGTTTAAATGACATTTAGTTCGCTGGTGTCGCGATGACGGACCGTCTCGTCACCATCTTCGACGGTCTTCGTCACAAACATAGTGATTAACAAGAGTAACGAAAATGTATTTTTTGTTATTTCTTTATTGCACTGTTTTTATTTGAGTACTTGAACTTCGTGCCAAATCTTTCGAACGATGTTTCGCATGCTTCAACAAGATATAGAGACAGCTATTTCCGACTGTCGCCCGATATTTGTGTAAACCAAAGTGACGTTAGGAACTGAAATAGGAATTATATAATATTATTGTACCTAACCTAACTAAATATAGGTAAAAAAAACAATACGGATAAATATTAGCAAAGTTTTCCTTATCGATAAAACAAAACAGTTGATCAACGTGTAGGTGCAGATAGTTTTTCCATAAGTTAATAATCCTTATTTTTTCAGTGAAACGTAGCCTTAATTTGGCCAACCTAAAACTGTTGATACGCAGATAGTAGTAATAGTGCAGATAGCAGATAGTAAAAAAAACAGGGTATATATAATTATCTAACTAAGCTAAATCTTGTTCAACATACGGTGTGTGAGTGCATCGAGACTTAAAACGAGTTGTTTTATGAAAGTCAACTTTGTGATTAATTTTTAACATTCAAAATGGCGATTTCCTTTCATTTTTCTTTAACGTTTTTATTATGCTGAAGTGAGAAGTGTTACGATTATTGCCGTTTTATTGACGCATATAACCTTCTTAAATTAGCACGTATGACATTTTCAGTAAGTATATTATTTTGAGACTAGGCTACGCTTTATGTTACGTATATTCTTAATTTGCTCGAGTTATCCATCATCAACGTACAAAATGGCTTGAGCTCAACAACTTTATATTTTACACATTTTAATATGGAAACCTTGTGGTCGTAATAGAAGATGCGCAATCATGTATTAACCTTTTTTAATACTGTTTTTAGGGTTCCGTACCCAAAGGGTAAAAACGGGACCCTATTACTAAGACTTCGCTGTCTGTCCGTCTGTCCGTCCGTCTGTCTGTCACCAGGCTGTATCTCAAGAACCGCGATGGCTAGACAGTTGAAATTTTCACAAATTATGTATTTCTGTTGCCGCTATAACAACAAATACTAAAAAAAAAACAAAATAAAACAAATATTTAAGGGAGGCTCCCATACATCAAACGCAATTTTTGCCCTTTTTTGCTCGATATCAATAATGGCAACAGGTAGGCACTTGAAATATTCGCAAAATACTCAGTTGTATTTTTACTTTAATAATAAATAATAAAATTAAAATAAAATAAATATTTAAGGGGCCCCCCTTACATATTTATTTTATTTTAATTTTATACAACAAACGTGATTGTTTTGCCTTTTTTCGGAATCCTTTGTGCGCGAGTTCGACTCGCACTTTTTATGTTTGAAAACGGTTTATTTTTTTATAAAATTATCGCAGGGATAGATTGTTAGTGTGACCGAAAGATGGAAGGCATATAAAGTATGAACATTACGGTATAAATAATATTTATTTACTAACATAACATAAACCAATATGTAAAGATAATTCAAATTCTTTTATATAAATACGACAAAACAAAATAGTTATCGTAAATACTCGTATACCCCAGGCAATGATTATAAGGAACTTGATTACATACAATACATGAGATTATCATTGAGTCAAGCTTATATGCTAACTAGCTTTCCGCCTCGCGTTTTCACCCGCGATCCCGTTTCTCCACACAAACTTTGGACCCTGAAATTTTGGAAAACTTAGCGGATACCTACGTCATAATAACTATCTGCTTATTCAGTGGTTTGAACTGTGTTGATAGATCAGTCAGTCAGTAACCACTGCCTTTTAAATATACAGAATACAAGCTTTATGTCTACATTCAATGCAATTACAATGTAGCAAAGAATGTACCGAATATTGGAAAAACTGTTTCTTAAATGAAAAAAAGTAATAGATAATTGGTTTTCGTTGCGTTTCGTTTCGTGCCATATACCTATCATTAAAATTACTTTAGACAGTTTGGAATTGTTCTCTATGACTGCTTCTTTAAAACTTGTTTGCGTTCGTTATGTATTTTTTGAGAGCTTATTTTATTCCTTACTAGCGACCCGCCCGCGGCTTCGCCCGCGTTGACTACACGTTATATCGCGCAAGTGGGGGTGGTGCAGGGGGGATAAAAGATAGCCTATGTTCTCTCCCAAGGTCTACTCTATATCTGTGCTGTATTGTTTAAAATCACTTCGTAAATAATCACTTTTTAGTAAAGGATAAAAAATGGTTATGGTGGGTTATCCTAAGAGATAGACATATACCATCGCGGACTTTTTTGTAGAACTTTTTAAGGTGGACAATACTGTAGTACATTATTTTGGTCTATCTCGTAGGGTTCAGCCAGCGTTTGCAATATAAGCGCAAAAAAATGCTTAATTACGACATCACATTAGAAACCTCTAAATTTATCAGTGTTTCGCTACTATATTATGCATGTATTATACATACGAACCTTCCTTAAGAATCACTCTATCTATTAAAAAAAACCGCATCAAAATCCGTTGCGTAGTTTTAAAGATTTAAGCATACATAGGGACAGACAGCGCAAGCGACTTTGTTTTATACTATGTAGTGATGATGCAAAATCATTTAGGTCAATTATTATCTAACAAAGATTCTTACTTCTTAACTTACCTGAAGACAATCGCTTGTTTATTTTTATTTATTTGATGTGTGTACTAAAAGTGTTTCTTTTTGCTTCTACAGGTAAGCCAGGTTCATAACCAGTCTTTCGAGACTGTGAGAAATTCAATAGAGACGCGCGAGTTGTAAGTCCATAAAATCTTTCAACACCTATTTATTATGTTGTTACTCACTATAACTTTTGACTTTCTTTAGTAGCCGTTTTATTTGTTGTAAATACAGAATATGTCTACTAAACGTGGATAAATATTGTTAAATCTACACTTGTTGCGCAAGACGTGGAAGCTTTACCCGATGTATTTGCTCTTTTAATGTTTTACAATTTTCTTTTACAATGTCCGTAATGTTTACGTAAGTAATTTTATAACTTTACGCTATTATTGAATAAATATGCCTTAAATTACTGTCATAAATCAGTTAGTGACAGAAATTAATGGCTAGTAGACCATTTGGTTTTTTTTTATACCACAAGTGACAACGAAGCTGACGGGTCACCTGGTGGTAAGTGACTACCGTCGCCTATAGACATTAGAAATACCAAGGGGATTGCCAAAGTGTTGTACACCTTATTAAAATGCCTTAAAGGCAACTGGCTCTCATGTGCAACTGCCGGAACACACCAACAGGTGCTTAGCGACAGATTTTCAACTTGAGGGTGGTAGCCAGCCAGTCGAGTACTACAAAGTACCCTACCGCCATGCTATGGTTTCCTCACGATGTTTTCCTTCACCGAAAGCTTAAGTCCACTGTAGGATTCGAACCCACGACCTTCGCCGCGGTATCTGACGTCACTACCACATAGCTATCATCGCCTTAAATGAAATGTGTCTCCTGACTCCAACCTGCAGACACAGATTAGATAATAGTTATTTACTGCAGGCTCAACTGCAAATCAAGCGCCTAAATGTTAATGTAACCAATGATATTATAATTTAAAAAATGTAGATAGTGCTCCTCGAGTGCGTAGTTTAAAAACTGGCTAATTAGCCAAGTTTGACCTGTGTCGCGGTGTCAACGGATGCATTTCACGTACCGAGTGCAATTGAATATAAAGGGACCCAAAACAACCAATATCTAATACCGTCGCGGTCGGCGTCGTGTGTTATGTATGAGATACTACTACTAACTATGTTATGGTAATGCAGTGTGATATTGCAATAATATTACGCTATTTATGTGTGAGTTTGTGTGCATTTTTCGGCCATTTTTGAAGAGCGAATGCTGTGTAGTCACAGCAGGTTATATTGTCTGTGTGTGTAGGTAACCTATCGAAACATTTTCACTTAGGTATAATATTATTGTTATGAATCTTCTTTCTTCTTTCTCATGTCCTTATCCCACGATAGAGTGGGGTCGGCACAACATGTTTACCTCTTCCACTTCGCTCTATAACTATAATCTTTATCGTTATGAATAAAAATAAGATTTTCTACTTACGTTGTGTGATCTATATCTTTTATGCTAAACAAATAAACATTACGCGTGTCGAATAATAATAACATGTAAACAATAACACTACGATCTTGCCATTAAATGGAAAGGATGAATACTAATTGAGTTCATCATATAACTACCTTCCTAGGGCCCTGTAGATTTATTTATTTCAAACTAGTGGTCCGGGCAGACGTTGTCCTGCTTTGAAATTTAAACAAAACTTAGAACCCAATTCCGACGCTACCTACCGGGTTCAATTGTGAATCTAATATCATCACGAAAATAATAACAGTCGCTGTCATTCAACATTTTTTATGGGTTTCCCCTATTTGTTTTTCATTTAAACCAAGCCTTTATTTGAGCGAACAAAACAAAAAAAGAATTATTTGAATCGGTCAAGCCGTTTTTGAGTTTTAGCGAGACTAACGAACAGCAATTATTTTTATATATACATATAGATAGATAGATAGATAGATATACAAAGATATTTAACACAAAATAAGCTTTGAATTCGTTTGATCACTTACTTAGCTTGATAAATACTTAAGCAATTTTTAAACAACTCGTCAACGAACACAGTAAGTACTTGTTAGTCTTGAGCACTGAGCAGGTATGGTAAAGATATCGGTACCATATGTGTGCCAAACAAAAAGCACTGGAACCATTAAACAGTTATTGACCCTAAGTACTGGCTTTACGATAAATGTAAAATTTTGGTATAAAATATCATTATAATTAGGAGAGGGTACTTAGAATTAGTATTCATGATAATAACTATTTCATGGTACGTAATAATTATGTATTTCCTATACGGCCTCCTTTGTTTTATTTTTATTTATTAAATAAGGCATGTGATTCATTTATTACATTGAACGAACAAAATTGCATTACAAAGCAATCAATTTATTTTATTCACACTTCTAAGGATAATGTTTTATTGATCAAATCGCATAAGTAGATATCCGATTATGTCACGAATGTCTTGCGCATCACGGTCACCCTTAAAAACGTGTATTTCACCTTTTTATACTAATTTGATCTCTATTTTGCAACAGAATTAAGATATCCTACTTTTGGATGTTTATTTTTGATTGTAGGTATCTTAATTCTTACAGTTTTAGTGTAGAATAAAAAAAATGCTTTTAAAATTTTAAGAGTAAAAATTTTACTTGAGTGACATTTATTAGTATTATGCCTTTAACCCATGCCTAGAGTATTTATAGGGTCCAAATACTTGGAATTTATTTGCACATTTGTCTAACAGATGCAGATACAGATACTGTGATACCTACTCAAATAATATCTAAACAAACGTGTGAGTAATAAAAATTATTTTAATAAACTGAAGAAAATACGTAAATTCTGAACGCATGACAAGTTTTATTGCTAACGTCTACGTCAATTGTGGAATAATTTATGTTCTGGCTATATAACTGCATCTCTTGTCAGCTTATCTCAAAGAGGATCATACTTCCCCAATACATGAGCAATAAATAGCTCAGTAGGAGTGACGTTAAATGCCAAGATGGGGATCGTGGGTTCGAGTCCTACATATTCTTAAGCTTTCGGGGATTAGCTTGAACATCGTGAGGAAACGTGAGAACTTTGATGTACCAACTGCCTGGCTACAACTCAGTAAAATTCGTCGCCTTGCACTAGTTTGGTTGGTTAGCTTCTGGGCAACATATTAGCAATGAGCATAGATGACCATTGTGAGTCTTTCCGATACAGGAAAAATACTGGCACTAGTGCATCTCCTAGCTTGATTGCATATTGGGTTAGGGACATGCATGAGAAAAATTAACCGCAAACTAGAAATAACAACGTGGTCGATGACTGCCTCGCGCTTCCAATCTGATTATATCTACAATTATCTCGTGAATAGGAATTCACTTCAATTACATAACTGTTATTAGCAAACCTTGAACATTGGATCCATGTCATGTGTGCCTTTGAAACAAATCATAAAACTTGCGCATTCAATAAATAACGTAGTTTTGCGACCAATTAATTGAATAGGCATGTTTAAGTACTGGGTATTGTTATAACTTACTGCGTAGGCGGATTCTTAGCGATAAACATCTGAATTGTCTTTGCATATGTTAAGCAGTCACAACATTACAATGTAAGTATTCGTCAAAAGTGAATCTAGTGCGCGTTTGCATAAGTGCTGCAATTACTGAGCATAATCATTAATTATTATGAATGGGAAGGCTGACTGACTTTCAATTGTTTGAATTAAGACGTAACTCTCACCATTACCGTTGACTATACATATTTATTTTCATAGTATCCTAACCTTTTCTGAATATAATCCTCAGTATTGGTATCTTTTGATAAGAAACGTGAACCCCTTACTTGAGCTCTAATGGCACGTGAATATATTCAAACTCTTCAAATGTATTGAATATACTGTAACAATTTATGGTTGTGTTTATTATAATGTCTCCTACTCTTTAAATGTTTATTAGGTACGCCCACTAGAGTCTCATTGAATGCAGATACAGCCCCAACATATAGGTGTCAAAAGGTATCAACATTTGGGCATAGTTCGACTTTATTGTGTGCGTAACAAACCTGTCAATGTGGTCCACCCCCAGTTAACTAGTTCTATAAACCTAACCCCGTACTTATCAGTTTTTGTTTTTTAACCTAGAAATGAAATACGTAAATTGATTTTACGCCTTCCGCTTGCTTGACACCAATTTTCGCGTGGACAGCTTTATAAAACAGCTACACCGGAGGCAATAAACTTTCTATTGGACGAGTTTAATGGTGAATTAAAGACGTAAACTGCGACACTGCATCGTATCACATATATCTATAGCTCATATTTGTTATAATGTTTATTATATTATGAAATAACGTCAAGTTTGTGTCACGTAGGTGCCCGGCACAGAAATGCCACGTTAAAAGGAAACACCCGTTTCTCTATTGTAAACCTGTCCTATATTTACAAATAGACCTCGTAAGTAAACCGTGAAAAATAAATATTAGGCGATAAATCAGCGAAATTCTCCGGTTTACTCCAGTGATTTTATAGCTATAATAAAAGAACCGTCAACCGCGGGCAGTGTTCGGAGAATAAATATACTACATGAACGTGGCATGCATTCTAGTAATTCAGCTTCTAACACTATCCATTGGTTCGGGCACAAATTCGACACTTAACTGGTACGCTTAATTACGCGCAAATGACGACCATAAATCCAACAGTACTTTTCCGATAAATAACGCATGGAGTTTCTTCAACACTATTTCCCAAATATAATGTATTTCTATTTCAATGGAGTTAAGACATAAGTGTGGAAATCGTAATAACCATATAACATATCAGTTCTGCAATTTACATAAAATATATGACATTATTTAGCAGGCACGCACTATTACTTCAAGCTTGTACAAATTTGCATGCGCCACGCAAAAGTACGCGCTCAAAATACCGTTAACATTTGTGAAACTGGTCATCAATGTAACTGTTGCTGAATTCAAGATACTGGTCAATTTATATTCAATAATAAATAAAGCGCATTTCGGATAAATAAACTCTTTTTTGTCATTTACATGTAATTTATATCTAATTTTTGAATTTGTGTATTCAAGCCAATGTTTGCGATATAGGCCCTCATTTGTTTTAAATAGAGCATACATTTATAAAAATTTTATTTTTTATGTAATTCATACATCATTTCATAACCTTACTTTAGTGTGAACAATCAAACATCCATGCGAGAAAGAATAATATTTAACGCTTCCAAAACAAATTTGCCAGAAGCAAATGTATTGGTTTCCACTTCCGTGTGTTTATTTGTCATCTCTGTATTTGTGAACAGATATACAAACCTAAGCTCAGGTGCATTCGGTACAAACAAAATTTTACCTTTTCATTCACACCTAATGTTACAAACAACAGTCATTCATAAATATTCGAGATTATAGGTACTTTTTTGATCATTTACGTAGGGCCACCGGTTAACATGCAACTTTGATATTACCATAACTTGTTCCCGTAATTGATATTTATATTTCTAAGCCTGTGCAATACTGCACTCCTACCGCTGGATAATTAATTGCGGTAGTTGGTTAATTAGTTTTATAAATGTGCCTAAATTTAAACTCTCAAAAACTTAGCTGTTCTCAAATGCATAATACAATACAAGTTAAATTAAGTTAAATCAGTCGGTGTTAGTGTCTTCTGTTAGCGATTAGTAAATCTTCCTATGTCTGATTAGCATTCTTACACCATAAAGGTTTAGCTCTTCGATCCATAGATTAAGATATCATGATAAAATCATTTCAATCACAACCGTACAGACAACTTTGTGCTGACATTTTGCAACTGGTTTCCAGTTTTGCAATAAATAGGTACGCATGTGTTTATTATACTAACATGCACCTATTTTTAAATGGCATTTCCTGAATATTATCTAAAATTGTTTATTATTCTAATAACACGGTTATATTTATTCAAAGTCAAAACAATTTATTCAGTTTAGGCCCTAGAAGGGCACTTATGAAGGTCGAATTACAGAAGTTACCACCGGTTTGGAAGTCAGCCTTCAACTGAGAAGAACCGGCAAGAAACTCAGCAAGGTTACATTTTTTAAATATTTTTGGACCATCTGACTAAATCGGCTTTTTTTTTCAAATGTTTTTAACAAGTTTATTCTTAAAGTAATACAAAAATACATAAAAAAATTGATTATCTGAGAAGAAATTATTATTGTCATTCTTCCTTCGTATTGTTGACTACTAACTTAATGATCATCTCAGTACTATCGTACATAAATTGTATGTTAATGTTGTATATCGTTGAATGTGACAATATTGTGTAAGCTTAATATTATGGTATTGGTCTTGGTCATTTAAGTTCTAAATATACAAAACATGATAGCCATTACAGTGACTTTGCCAAGACCTTTCTAATCGTTGACAGCTGCAACCTTTCTTAACTGTTTTCTAAGTCTTTGCATAATTCATGTGCATGACAAGACATCAGTTGGTGATACTTGACATCAGAGACAGGAAGTCTCCTATTGACGGAATGACAACGTCCAGGTTAAATAAACTTAGAAATCGGTTAAGTACCTACGTGACATTTTATTCGTCAGATTCAGTTTTATAAATAGATTTTATTGAACATAAAAATAGTTTATTTTTAAATTTATTCGGACTCCAAAAGATAAATCTAAACTAATATTATAAAGAGAAACATATAAAATGTTATAATATGTTTTTAAGGAATAAACTTAAAAAATAGTTCACCGATTTTTAAAATTCTTTCACCTGTAGAAAGCTACATATTTAGCGAGTAACATTGGCTATATTTTATTTTAATTTCCTCGGGAACAAATAATATATTTCTATATGTATATACGGTATCGCCGGCCATTTCATATCGGGGGAAATTATATTTGCGATAGCGGCGGCTGCGACGGTAAGACGTGCCGGCACATCTGTCTGACACATAGTGTATTGTCCCAGACTACTATGTATGTGCAGGCAACTTGACTTACAACTGCCTGCTTACTATCGCGATCCCATTCATCATTCTGAAGTGCAACGCTTTCTATTTGTATTGTTAGTCATTTTATATTGTTTAGACGATTAGGATTATTATTATTGTCGCACATTTAGTCTTACAATATCAATTTCAAAACAATGTTGACCTTTTCTGGCACATAAAATTAATGTCTACTAATCGACATCATTTCTCAATTATTTAATTTGTCAAGCAGTAGGTATCTGATTACAAATAACTTCCTGTCTAAGATCACAATGCAACAATGGCTTAGAACACAACGGAAATGTTTCTTCTTTGTTCCCATTAACTTCGTTTGGGTAGGTTTTATCTCGTGTGTTTACTTTGTGTAGGTACCTACCTAAATGAAGACATAACGCTCACGTAAATTGCATATGTGCGACATTGTTTACTAGACTAAGTTACTATTTAACATTCACCTTAGCTATCTAGATTCCCATAAATCAACAATGTAAATGCACAGAAAATCTTTAATAGAAATAGAAAATTTTAAGTTTTAAATTTTAGTTTATTGATAAATACCACCTTATTTTTGTTTAACAAAGTTATAGGTTGTACAGATAATATGTATACTCGTACAGTGTTCTTGAATACCTAAGAAAGTAAAGTACATACGTCGATTTTAAAGATTTTTATAAAATTAGAAGTCCAATATTTTATGATGAAGTTTAATGTTTTTTTTTTTAAATATTCATTCCATTATTTTAGAGGTTTTAACGTCTTTATTCTAAATGCAATGATTTAGTTGTATAGGCATGATTGGTTGCGTTGCGTGCGTGATTCGGGTCTACGTGCTTCGTCGACCCAAGTCAGCTAGTCGCAAACTGACCGTGGCGATGCATTTACGCATCGCCGCTCACCGTGAGAAAATTCCCGTTGAGCTCACATTGTTTTATGTTCACCCTCATTTGTACTAATCAGACTACAAACTTAATCTCACAAGTACTTATTGAGCAAAAATCAGTACCTAGCAATAAAACAATTTGAATATACATTTCAAATCCTAAAAGATGTTAGTAAAATAAAAGAAGCGTATTATGCTCCAATTGTCACCGTCAAGTTTAATTAATGCATCACCTTGTAATTTCATTGTCTAGACGTTATATGTCTGGTTACTAGTTTGTTATAATGACTACCGTTGCATCAACACCGTCGAACAATTTCAAACTTGATGGTTGATGATGAAACAAATTAATTGTTTCCACTGTCGGAGTTTAAAAACGACAGTGATTTGGACTCAGTTTTTTCCAAAGCATAATTTACCATTTAATCTGCTGTAATGCATGCTAAAAGCTTTATATTAATCTACGAATGCATCGTGTGTCTACATTAACGCTATAAATAATATGGTGATTGCGAGATTTTCGAAGTGCAACATCTTCGACTATACATTCCTTAAAGTACCTATCAAAGGTACCTATCTTTAACAACAGATACATCGGAAACCAGTGTCCACCCTTAGGTTGAGACCAATATCAAATTTAGGATAATAGTATCTATCAATAGGGATTTTGAATGACGTATCAAATCAGCTTCTTTTCATGAAATGTCAAAACGTTTTTTTTTAAGAAGATTTTTGGCCTGGTATCGAGACCTTTAAGCCATTTCTTTATTTTAAATATTCATCTTTTATGTTTAGTCACGTTTTATTGTCACTTTCACTGTAAAGTCTAGTCCTCGTCCGTACAAGTCAGGTTTAGTTTTAGTGAAATTGGCGGCTATTCCACCAAAACATTTCATGGACTTTTTGGGGACAACCTGGAAAGTCACGATACACGCTTTCATTTCATTTCACTTCACTTGTGCACTAAGATTGATCTTTATTGGACAAAACACCACCGAAATTATACAATAAAACTCAAAATACACGAATTTAATGAAAATAAAACGAAAACACAACGTCACTTCGCTAGTTCCCGCCAAAAAGTCCTGTCAAAACGATAGTTTATATGAAGGTTTGTATAAAATACTGCCTTGTGACGTCATAAATATACCTACACCATCAAAAGATCTACTCTTTGTTCTTAAATTGGTATGTAATTAAAAATCATAAAATGGTTGAATTTTACAAAATGTTCAGTATTTACGAGTATTTTTAGGTATTTTATACTGTGGTTAGTGTAAGATAATTTTATTGAATATAGGCAACATATTCTGTTGTGCACAGATAGCTAATCGAATTTATCAGCACCAAAAATTATTTGTCTCTATAGTCTCCATATAACTTCTAACTAGGACTAACTTCCTGCCAAAATGAGTTTAGCTTAGTTTTCAGCACTAAAAAATCGGAACCATTTTAGCTATAAATTCACTAAAACATTGTTTCTAGCAAAAAACATAAGAAATGAACAGAATAACTTTGGTCCTGTCAAATTATTCTATGTTAATGTAGAATAATACAATCACAGATTTTGCTTCTATCATCAATTTAAGTGTCAACTTGAAAACAATATCCATTGGTTCTTGTTGTTACGTAGGTGGTCCTAAAGTTCGTAACAACAATTGACATTTGTCACTCTGTGACACACAACTTGCTTGCTGTCCAATAGTGAATGCTCTTCCTACGCGAACGTTCAAACATCATTAAACTACAGAGGTATACACAATTATATGTCTCTTTATTATACTTTCAATCGTATTCCTACGTAATAAAGATTTTATTTGGTTGTTTCAATTCATAAGGGACTGTAAGGCTAGAATTACTTGCATAGAACGATCGCGATTGCGGTTTGAGTAATCCGAGTAAATGGTAAAATTAAACCTCGTTAACTAATATACTCGTAACAATATAATGTGGCTTTGCGACTTGTTTCTGGGAACCCTATTTTTCTTTCAATTAATTTTTTTGAATAAATCATATATATTGGTATACATTTTATTGATTGAAATAAATTATCTTTTCGTTTAATATCACATTAGAATGCAGTTGAGCAACTTATAACCTTTAAGCAAAGTCATTATCGAAATCATCTCTTCAACACATTAGTTCCCATGAATAACCTCTGAAATCTTGCGCAAGAGACACGACCTCAGAAAGATGACATATTCCAAAACTAGTTCATGTCAAAATTGAACACATTAATCAATCTCCAGCACATAGATGTTGAGTGACGGATGGATAGCCCCCAAGATCACATCACCTGCGTCAAAACATAGCCTCTATTATGTACCACCATTGTTTATGTTTGGTCGTCTCATTTACTAGCACAAAGTGTTGTATTATACAAATCGTCCATTACAAGTGTTTTGACACCCGTCAAAGTCTGTTATGACAAGTTTGAAAAGGATTTTTTTTAAATTTGCTTTTGGTATAACCTTGCTGTGTTGACCATTAGGCAGATCAGATTGATAAAAAATGCTGTCAATGATGATGACTTTTTGATAAATTATATCGATGTCTTTCAGACAAAGCATGAATAAAAAAAATACGGAAATTAGTAATTAATAAAACTGTCTTGATAGTACGTATTTATATAATCTATGCATTGTCAGGGCTGCCGGGGTCAACCAAATTAAAAACATTTACAGGCGGCGTGGTTATTTCGAACCATTTCTAATGTTTCGATTGTGATTTCTTATATTTTGGTGTTTATTTTTGGTGTTCCGTGTTGTCGCAAAGGTTCGTCTGAAAATCAGTCTTGAGGTCTGTGTACATTTTAGTACCTCAGAGTAAAACTATTTCGTAATTCTTTTCGACATCACACACACGGAGTTTGTGTTTTCTGTTCTTATTAGTTGATTTATCTCAGTAATGTTTGTAAATCGGAATAAATAGGTTTCTTTCTTTTATTCTTTACTGTTACAAAAATAATTGTATGTAAATCTGTCACCTTTCTTCCTATAAAACGATCATCAATATGCACGAGAAGGTGGCAATTAAATACATAATCCATCGGCTATCACACGAGCCCCGTGGTGGGTTAATGGCATGTTTACTCACTCGTGGACCCTTATATGGTGTGAAAGCTCCTCCGCATTGTCGCCAGCCCCTCGCTGGACTCAGTATGGTCAGGCGGATATGTGCGTCTGCGCACATGGTGACGTTTGATAGCGTGAGAGATTAGCAAATTGACGTGTATCGCGTGCTTGCAGTGATGAACGTAAATAAAAGATGTATAATTTATTCGGCAGCCATTTTGTTCCAAATTATTTGAGATTAACTTATTTCAATATCTCTATCTCCTTAAGTATCTACACGTACCTATAATTGGAAAACGATAACTGTTGAGTTTTCGTTTGCAAATGTTATATGGGCAATAATATTTTTCACGCGTAAAAATATCGTTAAAGTTATGTCAATTCCGTACAGTAAGTGATATGTCGTAAACGCAAACGCTTTAGTAAGCGTTTAATAGCGTTAATTCTGTTCAGACTTGCAAGTCCTAAGTTTCGAGACGTTGATGATGTTGTTACTTATAAATGATTAAGCATCAAGTACATGCTTTAATAACATTATCAGGCTAGTAACTATGTATACTTACATCGTAATTACAGCTTGATTACTTTCGTAAGGTCGTATTGGATAACCTAATAAGAATCACAGATCTTGTATAATTATTAGATATAACTCTCGTAACTGGAGTTGTATACAACACGAACAATAATATGGAGTGTATAATAATGTTACTTGTTCTCATATTGAGACCTGATACATTTTTATGCATATCGTAAAAACAGATGGTCGTCTGATTGCGCAGTCCGGAAATTAGCCAATGAGTCATCACCTCTTTATCTGGATAAGGAAGATAAAACGAGACCCACTGTTTGCACAACGCGTCTTCATGTAAGGAGGGGAAATCGCAAAGTTATGTAGATTATTTTTGTACATAGGGGTCATGCAGGATATTGCAGAACTTTAGCTTCCTTGATCAAACAATGCCACTTTAAAATCTATAGTGTGAATAATATATGAATATCGTTTTCACGATAGTCAACACCGTAATAGCTATCAAAGTTGTATGATATGTTGCATCAGTTGCCTTGGCCATCTGATGACAGGCGTAATATTGAGGTGCAGCCGGTGATCTATCAATAAATGCTTGTCCAGTGATGTCATAACAGTCCTCAACTTCGTAGCGTAGCCTAAAACCATCTAAAACTGTTGTTGTTAGCACATTTAATAATTATTTATCTAGTCTCACTGATAATATTTGCGTCTTATCGTGGTAAAAGGAATAAGTACATTAATCACATAATAATATTAATTATACGAAAACATATGTTTACAAAATGTTATTTATACCTAATGGGTATTTAAAATGAAACTAATAACTTTCTCTTCATATAACATTATTGTTTCCGGTGCAACAAATTACTCATAAAATACAATTTTCTACAGAACATTAAATTTTATCTTTACCATCAATGGTTTAGAAAGGACTTAAAAAGGTTAAGAGCATAAAATAACAATAACGTAACGTGACTTTGTTTCTTTCTTTACAGAAATAGCAAAAGTGCGAGCAAGTTTATTCCAAATAAATGGCGTAAAAAAAGAGCCACTCGTCTTACCAGAAGCAGAAGGGATGGTCACCACACTCACAGAAAAAGTATACGTGCCAGTCAAAGAACACCCAGATGTAAGTGATTTAATTATTCGTTTTACTTTACGATAGAAGATAAAGATAATAAAAACTGTGCTATCGACAGTTTTAACAATGACAATTGACTTTAATATTAAAGGTAGTCTAGGCAGGTATTTGAAATTAATAAAATGAATTCTTTTGTTTTTGAAATTGTTGTTACGAAGAAGTCAATGCAAGACATCATTAGATGTAGTAGAAAATAGAAAGCATCAAAGGCGTAACTATTATTTTCAGTTTATTTTAATTTCATGACATCATATCACATAACCCTGAGACTTAATGCAAGAACATTGTAATGCACTTTAAAGACCATTTGTCAAGGTGAATACGAAATTTCTTTAAGCAAACAGTAAAATAATTGTCTGCTCATTAATTATTCATCTGTCAAGAGACAAACTGCCTTTTCAACAGTGCTGGTAATGACAGTGTAAACATTTTTGCTGGGACACTTTTGTAATTTGTATGCACATCATTCACGTGCACACAAGTATTTTTGATAATTAATTATAACGTGTAGTATTTTAATCATAATTTCAACATTGAACAAATGTATAATAACACAATTTCGTAATTATGTTGCGAAATATAGTTTTAGTCTCATTACAATACAAGTAAAGCTATCTAAAGAGCCGTCTCATATCCCTTCAGCCTTTAATTTTAAAGCGGGTGAGTGAAATCGGTCTATTTACGTTTTTTGATCAAGATAATTGTAGCAGGTCGCAAGTTTTATTACAACAGAGAACACTAATAAAACTGCGTTAGTCATAGTCATACACATAGATACAAGGCTGGCAGCCTGCTACATTTGGTGACATATGTCATGGCTATCTCCTCTTTGGAACGGCTCTTACGCCTTGTTCGAGCGTGCATGACCCTCAACGATAGCATCCATTCATCGTAACAAACATAGATTTAGGCTCATTTGCGAACACGCTCTTAGCGAACTCCTTTTTGGGTATAGAGTTCAATGAACCGAGTGATTCATATTAATATTGACTACGTTGCTGTCTTCTTTACAGTTGTGCCATGTTCTTTGATCGTTGATGAAAACATTGTTATATATCAAGTGTATATATTTGGCATTGGATCATAGATTTATTAAGTTTCTTATTTCAATGTTATCTGTATAAAACAATCTATTTCTATTTCATGCTCTGTTTGTTCATATATCGTTGGATTTTAATGAGTGACTAGATCAATACGTCCTTAGTATTCTCACTGTAAAGGAATGCCCATTATTTCTTATGTTTTCATTACAAGTCCTATGACGTTTCTTCTTTCATCTGTAATAGTTAACGCGTGTTTCATATGTATTAGGAGATATAGTTGTTTTTATATGTACATTACCTTAAAAGACTGCTTAGTACCTAGCTAATGAACTTCATTCAAATGTTTATTGGCTTTGTAGTGATCGATTGTTGGCGCCAACCACGATCCCAGTCGCCTTCCTTATAAGGCGGTATCTAATAGACTACGAGTATTGCTACTGAATTAAGTGGAGTTTTATTATAATTTTGTGTATACTTAAATAATTTCAAGCATTTTTCTTAAAGATGTCTAATTAATTACTGCTAATCTGATTCTCGTAAGTCTTATAGCGATTAATAATGAGGGATGGTCCAAATATCTGAGTCAATTTGTTTTGTAACTACGTAACTACATATAATGGTCATAACCATTTTGTGATTTTTAAGAATATAACCCTCAGCTCACTGTAAAAAGTAAGAAGATGTGCCGAATGTGTATTCTAATTGGGATGTTCTGAAAATAGCAAGACATATTAAATAGAGCACGCCACTCTATGTGTTTATCCGTAATGAAAGGCTTGTTAGTAGGTATTTTTAGGGTTTTAATATTAGTTGTAACTTTTAACAATATGTTACAACTAATATTAAAACCCTAAAAATACCTACTAACAAGCCTTTCATTACGGACAAACACATAGAGTGGCGTGCTCTGTCTGCTCAAACAAGTCACAAATATTAATATCTTCAATAGTGCTGGTATAGATCATCTGGATAATTGTGAGAAAACCAACAATGCAAACGTAAATCTAAGATATATTGAACGCTGAATGTTATTGATTGACGATCAAAGAGCCGTAAGAAGACATCGGTCACGTACATTGGAATAATGATGGAAACATCTAACGATGTGGATGGATGTCATCTGATTGAATTCTGAGAATCGTCGTGCTTGAATGTAAATGATTCTACAACAAACCCACATGTTTATTGGAAGAAATGCGTAGAATATTTGAATAATTCTGGCATCTTTACAAATACTAAAATTGTAGCCAATTATACTAATAATAATGAAGAGGACATTAGTGATCTACAAACCATTTTAAATTATTTATGATCTTTTAGCTATTTAACAGTCTAGTCGGTTAATATTGTTTTTCCAATTGGCAAAACTGCCATTAGAGTTTTATTCGATCGCAAAAACTGAGCTATAAAGTAAATGTTAACTATTCCAAAAATACTCGTAGAACTAACAGTATGTTATTCGTATGTCGAACGTATTGTCGAAACAATAGTTTCGGAACGTTGCTCGCCCAGTGTGACTAATATCTTGAAATATTTTTACTTTTATGACTTTAAAATGTCCATTTTTATTGTTCAGCAAATGGTAACATATTTTGATTTACCATTGTTTTTAACTAACATAACATAGTCTTAGGGCGTTTAAATATCAATCTATTATGACATTGTTTTATTTTATTGTAATATGTTCATATACCTTCTACTTGTACATCAATTATTTGAAATAGGAACTTTAAAATTTATAAAACTTAATATTTTTAACTATGAGATATTCCTGACATTATTTTCTTGAAAATGATTGAAACAAATAGTTTAGGTCCATTCCTGTTGGTGTATTTAACGAATATGCATTTAATACGGAATCAGATCTTAAGGTTAAGTTCCGCATTGTTGATACAAACTATAATAATATGCTGAGCACATACAGACGGGTATGCGCTTGCGCCTATCGTGGTTGACATGGAGAGTTTAGTCAGTGCTTGATTTCTGAACCTGTCTCACAGGTACACCAGCTGCGTAAAATAGTGATGTTAATGTCGTCTCGATATCTCATTTAAGTTACTCATGAAGCAAAGTTAATATCTAATTTCTATGAACTATATCCTACGAATATCGCAATAAGTTGAACAGATCATACCTCATTGACGTTGACAAATAAATACAACTCTCACAATAATATTTCACTACTATATGGTCATATTATCAAATGTCGATAGCAAATGTCATGACTACAATAGACCATCGACATCGATAGTCTTTGATTCCACGGCCAAGTCTCGGCATCTGCGCCAATCCATATAGGGCTGGAAGCATTATTAAATCCTGCCATATCGGCGGGGTCCGTTACTTCAGCTTTTTGCTGTACCTACATCATGAGGTAAGTACTACGCAAAGCTCTTAACATGGAGCTCCAACTTATTATCTAACGCAGTACTTATTTTGTATCCATCGTCGGTCGATTGATCGTTCTGTCGGTCTAAACATGAAAGAGATAATTGAATGGGGTGGCATTATTGATGCTCCATTTACGAAGGTTAATGACACTAAGGCTTTCAATGGGTTGAATCTCCGGGGTCGAGTCAGAAACGATCTTAAAATTTAATGACATTATAAAATCGAATTCTTAGAATATATCAGTAAATATTTAAAAGCTTCTTGAAAATATAACGGTCTCAGTAAAATCCACCATAATTTAGTGGTTCCTGCAGTTCATATATTATTAAAGTTTTTTCGGTTATACATATTTTTTAATATCTATATTATACTTACATGCGTTCGAAAGGTTCTTGTCGTAATAAAAAATGAAATAAACTATACGTAAGACGAGTCTTATTATATTGACTAGGTATATAACGCACAGACGTATTAACCTCTATTATAGGAAGAGTGTAAAATAGAATTATTCACCGATTTATCGGCCGGTTGGATTGTTTTAGTGAAAACATGTCTGCTACATAACATACAAGCGGTAACGTGTGTGCTTTATCATTGGCGAGTGCAAACATCAGTAAAAGCTCCTGAATGTGTTTCAAAAAGATTAAACAATCGTGCTAAGGCTAGTGCACCGCGTCGAGAAACTTGTTTAGGTTACGAGCAGACCGAAATATTTAGATTGTATGCTAGATTAGCAATATTTCGTTGTTTCCATCAAGTATAACGATTGAGGTACGAGGTATATTGCGTTTTGAAATAGAAAAACGTACCTGCAGTAAGTGGTTACTGAGATAAACGTATTGGCTCAGCATTGTTTGCTTGGCTTGGCACCTCACAGTAATAAGTACAAACTTATTACTCAGGAAATGAAGATGCAATTACTCTTAAGTACTTAATCCTATTTTTCGTCCACGTCCAGAATTGTATAGCCTCTTTCAAAGTGATTGCAATTTTGTTTGTATACATTTTACATCTGTATGGATCAGTAAAAACTATTATGTCATATTATGATAATATTTTAGGAATTTGTTAAAGTTTTTTCTATATCAAGAGTCAATGTTTAAAAAAAAAATCGGTTCACAACTCGAAAGTTTGGTTCTCTAGTTATCATAGATTCGCTGAAGCTATTTTTTTCTTGGTCATAGCATCAAAAAACGGCACGTTTGAATTATTCTACCATCATTTTTACGAAGATTTCGGCAACAGAGTGGCCTTGTGTCCCGCAGTTGGCTATAATAACATACGCGCTAATTTCAGTTCTAGTAATAGATGGGTCGCAACAATTAATGAGCTATAAATCCTTTTTATTATATACGCAAGGTATTAATATGATGTAGTAAAACTTATGTGTGAAACATATATCCTGTGCGATCATAAGATGAAGCATAAAAATATTGTGAGATATTTTTCTCATCTAGTACATGATAAACAGATTACAAAGTTGACACAACTAAAAGTCAACCGGTTGACTTGCTTTGTTTGTTCTGAGTAGTTACCTCAATGTGAGTGTCTATGTTTTCTTCTACATCTATTATACCTACTTATATATAAATAAAATCATAAACTTTTCTTTTAATAACATTGTACCTACATAAAGTTATAACCTGCACTAAAATGAACGTATGTGTAGGTGTGCCCCTAATTTCCGTTCCATTTATCTCTTACAGTGTGTAAATCTGAACAAATGAAGAATGGATTCATTGAACTCTTTTTTATCATCTATTTTCATCTCATTAGAAGTTTGACTGCTGGCTAATAGAATTCAATTAGATATACATATTTTACTAATGAAATAAAAACTTACGAACTTCTTATAAAATGCTTTCATCCAGTTGAAACCATGTTGAGTCCTCTAACAAAGTTTATTCTGTATCCATCTCAACCTCTTCTTTATAACTTTAAATACATAACAAACAACTCCTTCATTATTGTATGTAACTGAATATTGCAATGATAACGTATGAAGTGTTTTTGCTGCTGAAACTTGACACCTTAAAGAATACATAAGATACGTGTGTGTCGTAGGTATTCTACAAAGAAGGAGAGACACTTGATCTATCACAATCATTTAAAATTATAATACAAGTATCACCTGTTACATTTGTAGAATGATAACAAGGCATGCAGTAAGTATATGGGCAGTAACGAGGTTGATTGGATCGGTCGTGCTTCTCCATTCCAGCGGGTCACAGATCATGTGCATTAGCTTAGTTACCTTACAAAGACCGCTTTTGACTGTCTCTACTCAGATATGCCCTGTTTATCAACAAATGTGCTATTTGTATTAAATTTTCATCTATTTATATAGTTGATACATTAGGTTGATGTTTATGGTTTAAATGTAAGGTTACAGAAGTAACGTTATATAGGTAATAGATACAATTGATTTAATATCTTGAGTTCATGTTCATAAATAGGTTTCTTCAATAATTTATTTACTCTTAATTTTTTAATAGGATAATTGCATATGGCAGTAGTCTGACTGAATACAAGAACATGTTTCTTTCCATACAATATGATGCTTTGAAAAATTTGAAACAAATTTTGAACCAATTCAAAACTTTAACAACCGCAACCATTTTTGTCCATTCTCCAGTTAGTATTCAATTAGCGCCCTAAAATTGCTTGTGATAAATTGGGTTTCCAGTCTCTATTTTCTTTTCCTGTACATTGTGTTCTATGTGTAGTGCATTCAGTACAATAATAGTGGTAATGAGGTCGATCAGATTGGTCGTGCTTCGTCGGCCGTCCGCATCAGGTCACGGGTCGTGCACCACTCAAGACTTTGTCTTGAAGCATTCACCTACAGTATGTTATGTGCATATATAATTGGTTCTAATAATATCTATTTATATGTCACTTATGGACATTTTTCTTTGTATTTTCTACACGCCATGTCTCAATATTCTTCCATAATGATTGATATAAATTCTGTTTTGTTCACTCTTCTAGGGCAAGTAATTGTCACAAGGTTATTTTCTAAGAATTCATTACGAATCATTGAAAATTAAATTCGTACCTCATCTGTTAATTATTACTCATATGCACGCAGTCTTAAGTAAACAATTATTATTGTAAAAATTACACAGCTGTATTCCATGAAATCTCTGAAAATATAATAACGATAATACTACGTCATATTTGAATTTAAGAAAATTCCATCATTCGTGACTCATTCAAAGGCCAAGCTCTATAAGCCATTAAAATGTTAAACCTTTAATTAATTCTACATTGTTATGGCCTATGGTAAAGTTATTGTTTGTTATGAGAAATCTGTTTTTCATAATGATCATTTTATCATTAGAATAGCTTAACTATAAAGGTGACTACACACTAGAAAAAATTAAAGATTAGTAAAAACTGCCTGGCACCATTGCACGCTCAAACACAGTTAGTTTTATTAGAATATTTAATTCGTTTTCAGTGCATTCAAAATGACATCTCCCCTGTGTTGTGTACATGTCATAGTGTGCACAAATACTTAGGTAAGTATATATATAGTATTTTATTCATTTACTTAGAAAACATTCTTTAACTGTCATACATTTATTAATTGTATGTAATAAGTATTTGTACATGCAAAACAAAAACAATACCCTATATACTTAATAAGTATTTGTACATGCAAAACAAAAACTTACCATATCGACTCTTGTCGGTCAAACAGTATATAATTATATTTTATATACCGGTATTAAAATGAATTGATATTATAAATGCAAAAAGACATACCATACCCGTTATTTTTATTATACAAACATATTCCAATGTAAACATGTAATTAGTAACAGATATATTATATATTATACTTGATCAGTTAATTAGTATTGCTATACCCAGCATAAAAATACCTTCACCATTCCAGGCACGATGCCGCTTGACAGCTCCTACTACTAAATTATTCTATTTATTTTTCATAAATGTACCGGCTGATTTAATTTATTAAAATATCATTGTTAATTATGTAAATAAATCTCCGTTATGTTTAATAAATTAATCCATCTATACTATAACTATTTTCTGCCTTTAATCATCTAAGCCTGTATACATATAGATAATCTGGTATTTTTGTAAATAGTGGACACCAAGCTTAAGTTTAGTCTGTACCGTTAATATTATTATTTATTGTATGCCTTTACAAGCCGCTGGGCATAATGTATCGCACTTCGTGACCAATCGTGGTACGACAATTATGTTCAAATTAAACCATCAATCAATTGCAATATAGGATTCGTAATAGCCACCCACCCACCTGCAGTCATCCGGTATTAGTCCTAATGACGTGCAATCATTGTCTAAGTTGTAAGTCAATAGTTCACTCGTTTTGTGTTGGGTAACTTAGACGGAGAGATAGAGAAAGGTACCTTTATGTTAGATTGTTGATGTTTTACAATGCGCTTAATTTTCATTTATATCGTCCACCTCAGTTTACCTCTGATACCGAGGGATTGTTTATATTTACGGAATTATGTTTAATATGTATATGTCACGTGATATTCGTATTATAGGTATAGATAAATTAAATATGTTAAAAATTTTGAGAAACTAGGAAACTAATCATTTTTTTTTGTCAAAGTAGGATATTTGTTTGATAGATATTCGTTATAGATTAGAAGGATAGTATAGAAACACAACAGGCATATGTTGAGTTTATAGTTAAATACTATTTGAAAAATTTGCAGGTACCAAGTGGAGATGAGCAATTTTCAGGAAATGGTTAAAACGCTTTGACTATTGTCGTAATACTTAGTAATGCACGAGTAAAACTTTACATAACTATCATAGAACATATTGTTAGTCATGAAAATGGCTAGTTGGGTCTTCCCACACTCCTATTCCTATTAAAATTTTCCTATTTCATTTTGAAGAATTAAATGAATCCTTATAATGACCCTAACTTTTGATATTGACACAATTTAATTCCGAAAGTAGGATAGGTTCTGCTTCGCAGGATTAAATAGTTTTGAGCATTAAGTAAAAGAGATTTAGACCGGATTCGTTTAATTAGTTTATAAGTTCTTGCAATATTCAGAATGAAGGAATACTATAAGTATATAAAACATATATTAATTGCATTGCATCAAATAAATTCAAGTGCAATAATTTGCATTGATATTATACCTAACAAAACGATGAAACGATACCATGCTTGTTATTGTCGAGATGCTGTCTGTTTAAAAGCGTAGGTATAATGAAGTGACGCTTGTAGCGGAATATATCTACTCGTACATCCACTGAAATAGTATTAAGATTTAGGGAAAAGCTATGAAGAAAACAATTACTTCGGTGTATCTCTATAATCGAAAAGTAAATATATATATATATATCTATCTAATATCTAATATATAAAATTCTCGTGTCACAGTTTTAGTTGCCATACTCCTCCGAAACGGCTTAACCGATTTTGATGAAACTTTATATTTACATTCAGTAGGTCTGAGAATCGGCCAACATCTATTTTTCATCCCCCTAAATGTTAGGGGTAGTCCACCCCTAAATTTTTATTTTTGGTACAAAATTTCTAATTTCTATTTTTTTATGATACAACATACAAAAATACATACAATCCCCAATTTTCACCCTTCTACGATCAACCCTTATTTTTTAATAGCCATTTTAGTAATTTGAGTAATCGGTCAAGCCGTTTCGGAGGAGTATGGTAACAGGACCGATTTGGATGAATTTTGTGTGTGTATTTCAATGGGTTCCTCGATGATTTGAAAACAAAATTGGACCCGGTAGATGGCGCTGGAATCGGGTTCTAAGTTTTGTTTTAATTTCAGGGCAGGACAACGTCTGCCGGGTCCACTAGTAAATATATATAATGTAACCGAACTCTTCCGAAACGGCTTGACCGATTTTTATGAAATTTTTGGTGTATATTAGGTAGGTCAGAGAATAGGTCGTAAAGTATATTTCATACCGTTAGATCTAGTACCTATATATTATAAATAAATGCCGTCTTTTGTTTAAATTAACTATGCATGTCGATTAGTCATGTACTCCTTTGTATGAAGGCGGAATTGTTTGATTAATTAAATTAACATCAATAGAGCATGCAAGTAACGTATTTATATTGGCAATAATTTGTTTTTAATTGTCACATACAATTTATTAGCTGATGTCCTGCTAAGACTGCTAAGAAAAAAATTATAACGCAAAAATATTCATAAAACTAAAAACTATGTAATAAAAGGTAGGTATTATACCTAAATATATATGATGGTTAAAAAAATAATTTCAACAACTATTCTGATTCAAAAACGAAAAACCTTAACGAGAACTCAAATTGAAAGTCGAAAAGCAATGAAAAGTATGGCGAAGTTAATATACTTTTTGACTAGTATTTGAACTGCTACTATAGTGACCACAGCTCAGTTTTTGTGGTTATTTACTGCAAGTGGTGTTGGTGGTTTGCGTTGCGGTACAATCAGGTGCACTATCATTAGGGCTCCAAATCACTACCAATTACGTACAACAGAGCTGCTTATTTCTGCTCAATAAATGCTATTGTGCCTGTATTAGAGGGCAATGTCACGATAATTTAACTAATATATCCTGGTTATGGTGCGTTACATCATTTGTTGGCATACATTGCCATACATCAATTATTCCAGACCAGTCCAATGTAGATAGCTGCACTTTAGAGCATTTCTATTCTAGGTTCTGCTATTATTAACACTTTCGGCGCTATCGTAAACTTTTTAGAATCAGTTTTTCGCAATAAAATCGCAAATATAATTAAATTATAGTTGTTATCTTGTTGGCCGACAGTTGGAGTATGTCCAGGAATACATATATTTAGGTAAACAAATATCCTTCTCAAAATCCAGACACCGTGATGAACTAAACAGACGTGTTAACATGACATGGAATAAGTTCTGGAGCCATAAAGAGGTTTTAAAATCTGATTTACCCTTAAGACTAAAAAAGAAAGTCCTAGAGTCCTAGACTCATGTCTTTTACCTTGCCTCTCATACGCAAGCCAAACCTGGATCTATAATACCTACACGAAACGAAAAATTAAAACATGCCAGAGAGCAATGGAGAGAAGTATTCTTAATTTGAAACTTAGAGACAAGAAACGACATAGCGAAATAAGAGAAAGGACAAAAGTAATTGATGCTTTAACCCACTGCAAGAAACTTAAGTGGAAATGGGCCGGCCACATTGCTCGCCAAGATAAGGACAAGTGGACTAGGAAAATTACTACATGGGCTGGTCCTACCGGTAAAAGGAAAAGAGGTCGCCCTCTGGAGAGATGGAGAGACGAACTTTTAAAATTGACAAACAACGACTGGATAAGTTTAGCACAGGACAGGATAAAGTGGAGAGAGATGGAGGAGGCCTATACTCGTCTAGAGGTCCCTAATCATTAAATTTTAAAAAAAACTTAATATTATATACAAAGAATGCAATTTGTCTCATATTTATTTTTTGTTGCTATCATTATAACTATGTATTAATTAATTCAATTCTAATTAAATGTAAAATTATTATTAGGGAAATAAAAGGCTTAAATAAATAAAATAAATCTTGTTGGTGATGAAGGGATTTCCTTAGAAGGTTTATCTAAAATCAAACTGAAACGTTAACAATCTTAACTTACATAATTTCATAATGTTAAACAGTGAAACAATGAGCACGGTGCAGTGAAAAAGTTACATTGAGTGCCAAGAAGTAGGTATATATCTAATAATAATCTAAAAAGAAAAATCTATTGTAGACACACATATGACAGACCCAATGGGCGTTTTTCCATTAGCCGGCACGGCACCGGCACCGGCGCCGGTGCCGGTGGGAATGTATGACGCCGGACCGTCGCCGGTGCCGGTGAGTGGAAAAACGTACCATAATATATTTCAATACAGTTATGCTTCCGGTGTCGTGCCGGCTAATAGAAAAACGCCCATTGAGTCAACAAATTATATAGAAGTTTCAGAATATAAGAACAGTACGAGTAAAGCGTTAGGTAGGTACCTACTCATACAGTATAGGATAAATTTAGATGCACTGAGACTTGAAAATAATAAACAATGTTTGAAATATGTGCCTTCCAATACAAATATATCGATACAAATCACTGATTATTTATGTTGTGATGAATATAACTATGAATGGATTTATTACTTCGTAAGGAGATTAGATGTTATTTGCATTTATTGCAGTAGATAACAATTATGCTAACAGAAAATAATTATTTACATCAGTTCTTCTGAGGCTTTGTGTGTATGTGTGTAAGAAAAGGGCGGTCCCTATGCAACGCAGGCTAGATTGCAATTGGTTAACGATTAACGATTAGATGCGCCAGCGATGTGATTGCATTGAGTTTCTTAGAGTAAATGCTTTTGTTTACATGCTGTACCAAACGGATTTCCAAGTCCTATCTTGTACGTTCTTTTTGAATATCGTAAATCAGTTTAAACTTGTTTTTTTATTGCTCTTGTAGCTTATCGAAATGTAGAACAAGTTTTATCTTATTTCGTCCGAAGTTAGATACTCATTAGATTGCATGTTTTTTTTACTCAAGAGACATAAACAGCTGACAAAATGGCTAATAAAATCAATACCATATTATGCAATACTAAAGTAACATTTTGAAAACACGTGACTTTTCTATGACCATGAAGTCTTCTGAGCTTAAAATTTAGAAGTTCGAAAATAAAATAATTACTATTCTCATAAAAAAATTACTTTCGTTGGAAAAAAATGCAATAATGTAAACGTGGGCGCTTCGCCAACAAACGCGACGCTATTTCGATGTGGCTCGGCGTCCGGTCGCGTTGGATCAAGATTTGTATCTTGATTATTTCATATGGAAGTGAAATTTATTTTATATTATTCATGAAATAAATTAATCATTTCACTCTTCAATATTAGTATTGCTGATCAAAAGATCTTAACACCAATCTTAACGAATACCTACTTGTCCAATGCATTATTATTTAAGTTCGCAAAAAACACAATAACATAAATTTAATTTAATTTTATGACTTATTACATATTTATGGCGTAGCTTTTATCACCTGGTTTAGTATGATAAGACCTTTATCAGAGATGACATCTATAGGAAGTCTTCAAGCCGAGCTGTTTGTGGTGAACCGCTAAACAGCAGTGAGTCTGGCCCTGCGCCTTAAAATTACACCATTTCAAGATTACGGCTAGAATTTTATGTTGCTAAGAAACCGCGTGCATTTAAACGGCTTTTAGAGGGTATTTCTTCCACTTCCTATAACTACACACGTGCAATGTGCATCTAATTAAACTTATTCTCGTACCTAAGCTTTCACAAGGCTTTGAAAGTAGTAATTTCCTTATATTAGCTTCCATGTATTTCGCAGTATCGTAGCTCGATTGATTCATGGAACGTATCAACTTACATTTTCTCAACGGCAATTATGTGTTTAAAACATTCTGTCGATATAAGATCGTTTATTGAATTGATAAAGATATGAATCAGCCTGCCAAGATTAGGATCGTCTGTTCTTTCAATGATTTACAATTTGTCGTCTATCACCGTCGCAGCCGCTGGACCGAAACGAGTAATGAATGTTGTCTCGTACTTGTTAGAGGCGCCTATTTCCGCGTCTCATATTTCTCATCGAAATACAAAGACAATTTTGATATTAATCTCACCAACGTCGAAGACATGAAGCATATGTTTGGATATACACTGTAGCTTAGCTATACAAATTTTCCGTACCTGATTCAAATTGACGTCACTTTCCGTAAACTTTTCTGTCTACAGTAATAACATCTTCTAGCAATTTACACGCTGTCACGCAAAACAATTTACCGTGAGACATGTGACGAATTTCTAACCTCGATTTTTATTTACTATGCGTATTTAATTAGTGTACGTACTTCCAAACGAAATAGTCTGATTCCTTGAAATTTCCCTTTGGAAAAATGTTGTGTGAATTGCGATGTTCATTGGCTCAATGCCAACTGGTCCATTTCTCAGCTCCGCTCGCGGACGGCAAAGTGATACTGGTTCACAGTTCATATACTCTGAGCTGACCGATGCTTTGAAGCTTACGAATTGAGGTTAAATGTAATACCTATGTACTGTGTACGTGTATACATACAGAGGAAATATGGTTTATGTGTAGCGAAGCGAGTAATTAATCCTACAGCTAATGGCATTAGATGTAGTTACTCAGTTGAATTAGACCTTTGCACGTGCGCTGCGCGTTTTAAAATCTTCAAATGTAAGAACTTTATCTACGAAATGATGTATGATCGCTGCAATTAAGACCCAGAATCTAAATGAGCCTTACAAATAGATTTAAATGTTTAGTGATGCTGATACGTCATATAATTTAAATATATGTAACTATTTGTTCTTAGATTTTATTTTTGTTTCATCACACAATTATAAAACAATCCCCGCCGCATCTATCTGTCTACTTGTCTAAACGTCTGAACGCGCTAAACTCAAAAACTGCTGAACGTATTTTCATACGGTTTTCTGCAATAGACGGAGTGAATCATGAAAAAGGTTTAAGTATATAATTAATTTTAGGTTTTGTGTAAATAGGCAGAAATATGATGATAATTGTTAAAGATGTCGGAAATAATTATCATTATTATGAATAGAGTTATACGACACTAGGACAGAAAAAAAGTTGGCATACATGCTCTACCCGTGCAAAGCCGGAGCGGATCGCTAGCTTAGAAATAAACCAACAATATAATACAAACAATATAGGAAAAAACCCTTCCCTGAATGAGGATATATACCTATAGGTACTTATGTTAATTTTTTTTCAGTTCAACTTCGTGGGCAGGATTCTAGGACCCAGAGGTATGACAGCAAAACAGTTAGAACAGGAAACAGGGTGTAAAATCATGGTCAGAGGAAAAGGATCAATGAGGGATAAGAAAAAGGTGAGATCACAATTCAATTTAAGGCTAAAAATTATTTTATTACGGACACTAACAACAATGTCCATTGACGAAGTTACATCATTCAATGATTGATGCAATTTTATATGATTCATTTTAATTCTCCATAGTTTTTGTCACCACTGACACATAACGCCAGGTTCTAATAACTATTAATAATTATTCTTGTTTTACTATTAACATAAAAACAAATGTCTCGTTCTTGTATCTTTTTTCTTGTAACACCTTTAACTAAAATATTATTATGTATTTAATTTTCATGCAGCAACATACATTAGGATTCCGAATCAGGTTACTATGGTTTAATTTCACTTAATACTACATAATATAACACTAGTGGATCTGAGAGCTGTAGACCTTGCGAAAGTTTTGTGATATTTTTTGCATTTTTACATTTTCAACACCCATAGCTCTGCCATTTAATGGCCCTCGCTTAATAATACTGTTGAAATATTTCAGGAGGATGCAAACAGGGGTAAGCCAAACTGGGAACATCTGGCTGATGATCTCCATGTCCTGCTCACAGTTGAGGACACCGAGAACAGAGCTAAGGTTAAGTTGGCCAGAGCTGTTGATGAAGTTAAACGTCTTCTTATACCAGTAAGTATATAACCAAAATTCTACAGAGTCGTTCCGTAAGAGACTTATCGTAAATACTACTGGGCTTATCCTATCCTAGCCCTAATAATATTAATAGAATTGTACGATTATTGGTTTTGTTGTTGAAACTATGGAAAAGTAGCCCAAAAGATTGGCATTCAGTAAATCCTCGTGTGATTGTTCTGTTCATTCAGGCTAAGCAGATTCATGCCAGCAAAATACTATTTGATTAAATGTTTTGATTTTGAAGAAATAATTTACAATAAATGCTTACCTAGTAGAACTATAACAAAAAAACCATTGAACCATAACGCTCCAGAGGACCTTGTACCTCGCTCATTAATGTTAATTAATAAGTACACACAACTTCAAGCTGTTGAATTAGATATGTGCTATTGACCTAATTCTTGGACGAGCTATGCAAATGAATTACGAATCTATGCATATAAAAAACCTTGTTCGATGTTCCATACCTGTTTAACTTTGATATCAATTACTATTGTAGTTAAAATTATGAATTGTTTATGAATAAAAATGTCGTGTTTTACTAATTACATTTTAAGTAGAAAGGGGTAGATAGGTTACCTACACAGCATTCGCTCGTCAAAAATTACCCAAAAATAACACTCTAACGCACATATAAATAACGTAATATTGCAATATCACACTACATTATTACAATGCCTCATAACACACGACGGCATTTTTGGTTGTTTTGAATCAGTTTTACATTTCGTGCAAACGTTGACACCGGCGACGCGATGCAGGTCAAAGTTGACTAGTTAGCCAGTTTTAACCTACTGCTTGCGGAGAGATCATAACTAATCTACTTTTTACTTATAATATAATTGTGTTTTGCTCACAATCTTCTCAAATTACTGACTATCTACATGATGGTACACATGAATATAACCAAAGTTCTTATTTCATTTCATAATCAATCCATTAATATCAAATTTTCCTGCATAAACTATGACTTTCTTTTAATTCTGATCGTCCGGTTGCTTAGGGCATCCTAAGTTCGGTTCACTCGAAGTGACTAAATACGTTTATAGAAATTTTAAACCCTTTTTTTTCCATCCTCAGCAAGCAGATGGCGAAGATGAGTTGAAGAAGCGCCAACTCATGGAGTTGGCAATCATAAACGGAACATATCGCGACTCAAGCGCGAAAGCCGTCGTGCCTGTCAACGGTCAGTGCCTCATAAGTATGGTCGCATTCATGTTTTGTCACTAATAATTTTAAACTAAGTTTAACTAACCCCAATGACGAGTGACAATCTAGTTTTTAAAACAAGCATATGTTCAATATCAGCGTTGACCTTTTCTATTGTCGCTTTTGCATTTGTATCGGTTTTGTTTCGCAAAGGTTGTTTTAGTCACGTCTCTGCCAATTTCATGTCTTTGGCACAAGATTGTTGGTCATATTTTTTTTAAATATGTAACATTTAAACAAATTGCCGAATTCTATGTGCATTCATTTTTTGTCACTTGCCATTGATTTGGCTCTAAGTGATGATAATAGATTTCATTTACTATTACGTCAATTGTAGGTACTCATATGGGGTTTTTTATTGTTAATAACAATAAGGAGAAATGGCTCTCACAATTTGCATGGAAAACTATACGATGAACGTGGGATTTATACTTGCAACAAGTGGGAGTATTTTTTTGTCATCTGTACTTATTCTGTAATGTTTTTATTATGTTTCCTATTGTTTATGCGACCATAAATTGTGCCTTTTGTTTGCGGATATGAGTCATAGCGGCGACTGCTGCTGCTAAGATGACTAACTTAATTGATTTGTGGCATGTAACGGTTTTTAGCTATTAACATGGGTGGTTTAAGATCAAAGATAAAGGGACTATTGGGAACAGCTTGTACGAGTTTGTGAAATTCAAATTTGTGATTAACAAACTGGGATATAAAACCTTATTTTGTTTGATATTCATTTACTCAGACCATTGTTTAAAAAAAGGTTTCCAATTCTATCATTATCACCAATATTTTTTGTCATTGGTATCATCAATTTAAAAAGGGCATATAGTATCATAGTTACCATCTAAAAAGCTCTATTACCATTCTTGGGATCTTTTGATATAATATCTTCTGGTATTGATACTATACCAGAAAGAATAACAGTTAGATAATTGTAAACATTGATACAATGAAGGTGACTTCACAGCCGACGAGGAGTGGCGACGCGTCGCAGCCGCTGCGGCTGAAACGCAACGACTCCTAGCTCCAGGCGGTGGGGGCGTAGCTTTGCGTAGCCAAGCGCCACTGGGGGCTCCACTGATCCTCTCGCCACGTATGTCCGCCGCTCAAGGGGCCCAGGCAGGGCTATTGAACGGGTCTGGTGCAGGGGCCGCAGCTGGTCTCCTATCTCCCGGTGAACCGAGCCACCAGTTGATTTACGCGTCGCCTTACGACTACGCAAACTACGCCGCTTTGACAGCTGCAGCCAATCCGCTCCTCGCTACAGAGTACGCCGCAGCGGACCATACGGGTGGGTTATTCGCCCGTTGATCTCTTTAATGACGATGTTTGATAACATATTTATTTTTCAGCTTTTTGTAGGTATAGCAAACACCAAGCGAGGTAAAAGGTTTAAGAAATATTAAGTCGTACTAAGCGTACATCATGTCACTAAAATATGAATATCGCACAACGCATTTTGATCTACGCTTTAAAATATTCAACTAATTGTAAAGAAAATTAAAAGTACCTACAGATCAAAATGTACAACACTCTGATGTATTTACTGCTAAATCATAAGTTGTGCGAATCAAACTCCACTATTAAATTAAATCTACATTTTGATCCACGCTTCAGGGAACTGATTTTCAAAATACATGATGATGATTAATACAATTATTAAATTAGGTGTTATCAAACATCGTATATCTACTAACGCTACATACTCAAAAACGGGTTTTTACCTACACTCATCTTGTAGACTCAATCTTGTGAACAAAAATCTAAATATAAGATTAGTCTGGTTGCTAGATCGAATAGAGATAAAATACTTTATTTTCAAATTATAACTGCATGTTTTCTAAACCTATTTTTCCATGGCGGATATCGTAATATCAATGTGTTGCATGCATTATCTTTTAGCTCGCAGTCAAGCCAAGCTTGTCTTTGATCTGAATTTCATTGACCATTTGATCTGAATAATAATTGATAGTATTTATTTTGTGTAGGTAGAAATTAAACAAAGTATTTGAGGTACAAAATAATTGAACACTATTTAGTCGCTGCTAGATCAATTACCGCTATTTATTTGAATTAAATTAAGATTAATGATCAAAAAATCAAGGTCGTGATTACACAAAACTAACTTAAGTACCTACTAATATTTATATAGATAAAACAATAACACATGGTGTCAGTTTTCTTTTTACTGTGTGTGCAATAAAAAATATTTTAATCGGGTTTGCAGCGTCGAGATATCTGCTAGCTGGTTTTTGACATTGGCCGCATACTCATCAGCAAATAAGATACGTGAGGCACCAACAAGCGCCGTATCGCACACCGCATCATTATTACCGTCCTTGACTTTCATTTCTTATCAATCCGATATATTGACGGACGTTCTGACAGTCATAAAAGCCATGATCAATTTATGTAGTATAAGATTTTATTGTTTTAAGATATCGTTAGTTTAGCGACTCTATTTTTTGTACCTACAATGTTTTAATCTTTATTTTTATTTACGTGCATTGTTTTAAATACGACCGTTTTGTACAGTTGAACACATTATAATTTTTGTTTTCGTACACTCAAAGATATATTATACAAATTTATTTTAATATTTATTCAGAGTAATATAATTATAACGTATTTACTTACATCAATTTCTATATTATTTTACCGTGCGTTAAATATGGCAGTTAACGTTATTTTTATTAGAAAAATGTCTTAGTTAATCTAAATGATACTGCCAGTAGAACTCTTTAAGTTACCGATGTTTCGTATACAAAGACATAGATTTTCATATACATATTATATTTATTTACCATTCTCGTTACTGATGTCCTTCATTTTATGGCGGTTACATTTAGACCCCATCATTTTATAGTTCTTGTGATATAACCCTTGCTTGTAACAAAACTAATTAATTAACAACATGTTAGATTCAAACTTCATTTATATTCGGACTCAGTTATTATCACTGTTGCTCTTAAATTCCACCTAATGCATGTGGTTTTCATCCTTTCTCTAGTTTTCCAGTTGAATTTGTGAATAATAATAATTTTAACTAAAAGCATATATCTCTGAAATTATTCAGTGATTACAAGCAAAAGGGACCAAATACAAATTTTGATTATACGAGAAACGAAACACTTACAATTCTTAACTATATTTTTTAACATAACTGACAAAATTAATAACGCGATTATACACAATAACGAACCAACTGTGGAACATTCTAGGCGATTCTAAATGTTATATTATTAGCAATAACATTTTGAGAAAACATATTACAAAAATGATAATGTTATTGTTTTAATAATACATCGTAACTTATTAATTTATTAGCCATATTATTATATTTATAAACATACCATAGGATAAGTATTATCATAGTATCTTTTAAAGATTTTTCTAGTTAGGTTAGAAAAGAGTGAGCTTTATGAAAATATTATACACCCGTATTATTGTTTAGGTTTATTATTACCACAGTTAACACTGTACAGTCAATATAATTTAAAAATGAAATTATTAAAGCCAGCCATTACCTGTACCTTGACCGGACAGTCGTGTCCGAAGTTATATACTTATATATATATTATGATTTTCTTTTTATTTTGTTATTTTTCCAAAGCAATAAAATAGGTAATAGATAATCTATAGGCCTAAGCATAATAATAGATGTTAGTTTTACTGCCAAAAGTAAAGTTTTGTTTTTAAATTTATTACAATATAAGTATTACTATCGAAACACTGATGAGTATTTGGCAGCGATAACTAGGTATTTGCGATTATTAAGCATATATATTTAATCTATTATTTTATAAAATGAGATTAAAATTTTATTTCAGCATTTAATTTAATTATGTTCAGTCATCCAGTGCACTTGCGTATGTCATCCCAGTTAATGTTGCCAGTTACTTTGTTCTTCTTTTTATTAGAGGCCTGGTCGCACTGGATGTGCTCGGATGAAGGTATAAAATGTTCAGCTGAGACACAGCAGATGTTAAATGTGCATATGCCGCTAGGTGTCGTGCGGAGGGCGGGTCGGCTCGCGCAAGTCAGGGAGCACCCTTACCAGCGTACAGCCTTACCGGCGCCTTAATTTCCCGCCCAAAACGCTCTCACGCCGCCATTTTGTTCACAAGGTGAGAAGCGCGCGCGCACGCATGTTATTTATGATGAATAAGTTTGCTTGTCTTGTAGTTTTTTTTCTGTGTCGCACATACTATGAAGGCTAACTTAAGGTAGATTAAAATTTTGAGTTTGAAGTAAACTGACATACAGTATTATATAAATTTTTTATATGCTTTTATAAACAAATGCAATTATATTATTCAAATTGTATGGTTAGCCTTCATTAAATTTTAAAACTTTCTTACTGAACTTTTAGGAGATTATTTCAAACTGGAGTAATCTTCATAAAAGTGCTACTTTTTCATCACACAAAAATGTTTTCCAGCAATCGTATTCGTCTATAAGTAATGCGTGAGTGCTTTTGCTTTCCTGTCTCTCTGTGTCACTATACTTTTATTTATTATATTGTGTACTTATTAAGTTACGTTCTCAAATAGGTTGTATGAGGAAAGGACCCATGTCCATATCTTTATACCGTATCTGAAGTGACACTGCATAATTTGAAAACTGTGATTTTTATATGTCTTTTTTTGTAGATATTTAGATCTGTTACATGTTGTGATGCGAGGCATTAACGTAGTATCGAGGTGATAAACGCTCTATATCATAATTTTATTCGAAGTTGAATATCAGCGTTACCAAATTATATAATCGTTGTTTTCAATGTTCTTCTATTGATATGATTGATCACAACATGTGCCTTCGAACAGTCGTTAATGTTTTTCGGGTATCGTTTATAAATTTTATATATCTGAGGGAAGAAGGATTGATGTTCCATTTAATCTGGCGGTTTAAATGTTTTTCCTTTGAAATAGTTCAATATTTACAAATAGAATCCACAGAGGTGCTACGATCGGGTTGTGAGATCCTTCTTTCCTATGTTTCGCCCAGTATTAGTCAAAGGAAAGAGCATATTCAGAATTTGTGCCATCAATCCAGTATTAAATATGATGCCTCTCCTTTGACTTGATATTTTTCATAATCATCACAACTTTTTCTTAGTCAATATAAGATTTTTATATGATTTTTTTTAAGCTAGTTGTTTTTATTTTTTGCCTTAGGTATTATATTTTTACTTTCGTATTTGAAAGTGGTTAGAATTAAGATTTTGCACTTGTGTCCTTGTGGATTTTATGATGGCAATCAAATGCCTCATTACGTATTCTCACGCTTCTTTATATAAAAAGATTTTCGCGATACAAAAAATAAATGATATTCGTAATTTTATAAAAATGATGGTATGCGATGATGTTTTGTAAAGTATTGTTTCAGTTGTTGATTGTAAATAAATGCATTTTCAGAAGATATACATGCAATAAATTGTCTGAAATTTATAATGAGCGTTTTCTTTTATTAGCTGTGTTAGGTGCGCGGTTAAACATTAAGTTATATTTTATGTCTTAAATATATGTCGATAAAGTTGATGACGTGCAGTCGATTCCGGATTCCGGTCAATTGTAGCCTCACACGACTAACAATGCAACTCCACAAGGCCAAGTTCCCGTTTGTTTACATAATATTAATAATTAAGTGCACTATCATAACTGCTACAGTCACAACTTGCAGAATATTTGTAACTATGTATTTATATTATATGAGTCACTAACATGCAAATATGTAATGACATTGATACGTTATCACAAACTAATTAACAACTTTTATATAACAACCAGAATGCTACCATATACGATTTACTATTGAAATGTTGCAGCGATGTGTTGAATAACTTACATACTTGCATCTGGGTGCTATGGTTATACATAAGTGATTAAATTTATTATGCTTGTTTGTTTGAGCAATGTTTCATGCATCGAGGCGACGTTAACGTCCACCAAACTATTATGTATCAGGCATTGCTCTTTTGGGAACTATTGGGCATTTAATCCTATATTGTAGATTATCATTTATCATACTAAATTGACTTAACATTTTATTCAACCATTAACTGCGTAAACTAATAAAAGTACCCGTATAATTATATTAACTGGGCCAAAAACAGAACATAATGTCGCGGCGCGAATGCCTGATAGCCTCCCCTTGATTACATTTTTAAATCAAATTTCTATTTTAAGAAATTCTCTCCGTACACCAGTCATACAATCCGAGATCACGATTTATCGCTTTTGTTGAATAGCTGCATGTCGTGCCGGTCCTTTGTCGAATCATTTTGCCTTCTATCTAAATCTTTCCATTGAGTATTTCTGTTAACATGCATTTGTTATATCGCCGGCTTCGGCACCGGGGCAGTGCGTGCAGCGCAACGACAGCGTTAAAGCATTGAAGCTCGCGATTGGGGTGCTCGTGTAGTCGGACCATGACATTTTGATCGATACTAACATTCTGTTTTTCTCTCTTCTCGTTAACCCGGCTAGGTGAGTGCTAACGGCCGCGGCGCCGAGGAACTAACCGGAGTCGCGACGGGCCGCCCCACGCCGCCGGCCCTTTGTCGCCGCGTAACATATTCATCGGAACATCGAACACCATGTAGCTATAGCTGTTGGGCCTTTCACGTTAACATATACTATGTATTATAATAGTCTAACTATTAACATTTATATGCCTGTTATGTTTATAACATAATGAACTTTATTAACATTTTATATTACTTTTTATACAATGGCACACGCCATCGACTATATTTACTATATTGTAACATAATTGTTCTTCTGTTGTCGCTTGACCGAGTTGTTGTTTAAGCACGAGTGTTGTTAGGCTACCCTATACCTACCATCGCGGCGCTAAATGTGTATACTTATTATCTACTTCATACATTATATTTATTCACCCTATGTTATATCACTACTAAGTATCTACTTATATTTTTACAGAGCTATCACTTTTAGCGCCGTTATATACTAAGAATTTTGGTTTGACAGTTTTTTGAAGTTATATTTGACTTATTAGTGAGATTTAAACAGCAGTATCGAGGCCTACAATTACTTCTCAGTAGCTTGTCTGAGGGAAATCTCGCTTATCCTTTGATCCTAAAATCCATAAAGGCATTTCTGTGAGGATTGCTGCTGTTTAAATTAGATCGCGTTAAGTCTTCAACTAAAGGTTATAACAACCTATCTAACTTATTATTGAATATGAAATATACTACGTAAAGATACACCATACTGACACAAAATGAGTGGAAACGCTACATGGAATCATTCACAATATAATATGTAGTGTTGTAAGAAGAACAAGATGGCGGATATTTCAGATGACAGTCAAGTAAGTACCTACCTACGACGTTGTTTAAACTAATGATTGCTTTGCATAAAGTAAATTTCTTCGTATTGGACTGATATTGGTGTAATAGTCTAATGTAGGTTGTTTTTATTTTTCATATACTTATTGACCCTACATACCTTCGGCAATATTTTATGTAACGTTAAAACCAAAGACTAATATTTTATTGTGATTTTGAGAGCTATTATTTCTGATAAAAAAAGATTCGTAAACGTCTTCCTTAAATATACATTTTTATATCGGTCAATGGGTGTATGGACTGTTTCGTTTAAAGATATATTTAGAACATTGTATTTTAGTGCTTAATATTTATAGATAACAAATAGAATATTTGTACATCCCAAGTGCCTTAATAAAATGTACAATGTTCACACATTTTGTGGTTCTATATACAAATTGTTAAAATGCTTATTGAATAGTTAAGTTAGAAGAGATTAAATTATTGTTAACTTTGCTAAATGTTAATCTTTATTACATTTATCGTCGTCGGTTTCGAAATATTAAGGAATATTATTATAGATTTTTTTATGAATATTATTGTCTAAATGCTTTTCTATATTATTTCGTAGATCTTGTTAGTTTGGGCAAAATTATCTTAAGTGCCTTCGTTACAATCTGTAGAGAATCTCTGGATACGATTCTCATTAAATATCAGAGATCTGGATTTTGGATTTATTTATTTTGGGTCGAAACTCATTTGAACATTTAATTCTCGAATGTATTATGCGTTTATAAAACATGTAACTAAGGCAATTACTTTCAATTCGAACCGCTTGAAACTGTTTCATTCTTTCATAGGTAGATATCCAAATAATATGCTGTGGTTCTATTTTGGCTCGTAAACAAGAATAACTAGTACGAAAATACTTATATATGATGGTCTTATTCAACGGTAATACAGTATAACATGCAATCATTTATCCTTGGTCTTGTTACATAATATACATTTCACTTTAAGATTGTCCAGCCATCTTTGATTCAGTTTTATGCGTGTTCGAATGAATAAGAATTTTATATTGTAAAAAGATATAATTATTTCTTTAAAAGCAATAATATTTCAATAACATTAACGTTTAGTGCAATAAAAATGTTATTATCTACGTGTTATTATGTGAAAAAAATATTTTGATGATTTGTCAGTTGGGACAATAATTATTAAAGGATTTAAATAGAGATCTGATATTGAGATTAATACCTACGGTAGATAAAATATTATCGCGTTCGTTGTCTGTGAAAAATCTTATATTTTATTTTAAAAAAAGTTTAAGGTAGATTATAAAAATTATGTTTAATTAAACTAAAATGTTTGCGTAATTAGGTGCTTCTTATAAAAAAAAAACAGAAAAGTAATGAAATTTATATTCTCACAGCTTAGATAGAAAGCTTAAATTTATTACCTACTGTATGAAAATTATCTCGAAAAGTATATACCTAAACCATAATATTTTGAAGTTGTTAACACTCCGTCCATGTTTATTTCATAAAGTAAGTAAGTACTTAATTTTCGTTGGTCTCCCACTCATACAAAGGTAGATGCGATGTATTCGCTGTAATGTTGTGTTAACACTTTGGTATCTTCTATTTATCATTGAGATAAAATTATTTATGAATGTATCTCTCATTGCCCTGAAATTAAAATAATTTTCGAAGACAAAATAGCAGTGGAGAGATATTAAGAGCACTTCATTACAAGTTTGGAAAATACTTAATTATCATCTTTGCTTTTATCTACTTTTGGTATAATTTAATTTAAATAAATAAATTATGTTCATCGCATATTTTTCTTTGTTCATTTAATATTCGTTGACCTTGTACAAATGTAATATCATACAGAATAACGCATTTAAATATGATATCAAGAAATGCAAATGCCATAAAGCTTGAAAATAAAGGAAAACTTTCTTAAAAAATATATTGTGATGAAATAGAGAGGGATTTATCGTACAAAATATTATTTAATTGTCTGCATATATACTAGTAATATTATATGTGTTTCACAGCAATAACTTTGAAGTTTGTGTCTTGAAACATATTTAGTGCCATCAGCAGACGGGCTTTTACATGTCATTGTTATTATTAATAATAATTGTACTTATTATTACATCTATATATTACGGCAGATCACTATTAAAGTGCCTTAAATGAACTTTGTAAATATTTATAATTTAACTTTCATTAAAGTATTATATAGTGGAGAATAACATATTCTTACAATAAATTGTTTTCCAAAAACAAATTAGAAAATACTTTTATTAATTTTAAGAGAGATTGTGCATATTATGTCTGTTTTGAAGTGTGTTTAAGATCGATTTGGCATTAGTAAATATTATGAAAATGTAAAATCTTTTGTGTTTTTTTTAACCCACTTCTGAAATAAACATAGGCTATACTTACTGTACTTATATACTTACTTTTGTGAATAGTCAAACTGAGAATTACCTTGAAGTTAGTCAAAATGACGCTTCTATAACGAGGCGACGGTAATAGAGGGAATGTGAAGTCGTCGTCTAGTGTCACTAGCGGGGTCTCTTGGATGATCAAAGAGTCAACAAGAGTGTTGCTGGGGTGGTGGAGGTCTAAATTAGAAGCCAAGTATACGCGTGATTTATAAACTTAAAAAAATATGCACAGTTTGAAATATAAGTAGTTCTAAATAAAAAGTGGCCGAAGAGTGTACTCATGTAGGTACCAGTAGGTAGACACATCTTAGTGACGTCATAGGCCCACTCGTTGATCGCGACGACCTATGACTTCATCATGATCTAGTGAAATTTGAGCTCAAATTTTTACAAATACTTATAAACTGTTCGCCTGCTTATCATTCTTCAGTGCTAAAAAAAACTTATTTTTAGACACAATTATTAAGATAAATAGGAATAAGTAAGTAGGTAATAATACCCCGAACTTAAGCGATAGGTAGGTGGGGACTGTACCCTTACCATGAGTTTACTATGGTATCGCAATCGATACTCGCTCGCTAGCGTATATCGTAACAAACGTTGTATGAAAATCTGTGAAGCCATAACTGTCCGCTAGAGGCGCGGCATAAATCTTCATACTAAATGTTTACCGTACTCGCTAGCGAGTATCGATTACGATACCATAGTAAACTCATGGTAGAGGTACTGAGCGATAACCGCGTAAGTCGAGTAGAGTTGTGTGACGCTCAAACAAAAGACGAATCGACCGGACCGATATCCGGGTTTGCGCAGGTATTAGGATAAACATTTATTATTAGTTAGCAAAAACTCGTTAATAGCTACTAAACAAAGAAAAATAAAATCGATTGACAAACAGAGGAGAAAAAGGTACCTACTGTACATCTACCATGAGTTTGCTCTAGTAACGTAATTACTCGATAGCGACTACGGTAAACATTTAGTATGAAGATTAATGCAGCGCCTCTAACGGACAGTTATGGCATCACAGTTTTTCATACAAAGTTTGTTACGATATCCGCTAGCGAGTATCGATTTCGATACCAGAGTAAACCCATGGTAGAGCTACAGAACTGTCTTGTCTTCGCATAGATTAAAAAGTGTATAGGTACATTATTTTCTAGTGATTTTTTCCAACACTGGTATTCCTGTTAATAAAAATACATATATGGTGTTCCTCAACCCACTGTGTGTTAACGCCATCTTTTGTTGGTATATTGTCGATTCGCTGAACACGCTACCTATCGAGTTTAACGCGTATTAACTCGAACCGTTAACTTCCACGCTGATATCATTTGCTAACAGTTCCTTCTAAGTCCCAGTTAGATGACACCCGTTACCCGTTTATTCTTTTTGTAGAAGCTATATTATAATACGTACAAATACATTTAATATAACTACCATGAATACATAGGAAGTTTCCTTTGCTTTGTAAAATAAACTAATTTCAATATTTTAAGTGATTTCTCAATCCTGAAGAAAAAAAAAGACTTTTCTTTGATAATATATTTTTTATAACAAGTCCAGGATATGAAAAATATGAAGTCATGTATTGTATTTTTGAAACTATATTAGGTATACAGCTGATCGAGGAACTGCAATGTAGTGAAATTAATCCATCAATACTATCGAAAAGAAAAAAAAAACTAATATTTCATCCAAAGATCAAGCTCGGACAAATGTATGAAATGGACTTAAATAAAAAGTTCAATAATCTATCTATTTATACCTAGATACCTTATAAACCTGAGTGGATAAGAGTCAAAAGTTTTTGGCTTTTTTATTGGCAGTTATCATGTTGAATTTGAATATGAAACTACACTTGAATATTTATTTGACAACGAGAGATTTTTCAGGTTAGAGCAGTTTTTTATCAACCTATTGTACATTTGCTTGTATATTTTGTACATTTGTTGTAAATAAAACCTGTACAATAATTACATTAAGTTTAAATATTATAATTGAAAGAAAATAAATATGTAAGAGACCTATACCTACCTGCTACATATGATACCTATTCCTTCATTTCATCGGTATTTATTTAAACTTTTGGAATAAGTTTCACAAACAAACGAACATTCTATGCCCTGTTTGAATACGCGCCCAGTTAATGTGACTATGTTTAACTGCAAGCAATTTGAACTTTTCGCAATGCTTGGAAATGGAATTTTAAATTCGCAGTGGCATGTCGTTTCCCAGGGTACGTGAGAATGAACACCCGACACTCCCGGCAGTTTGTCCTGCTGCATTTGTCGCTTGCGTCATGTTGCCTTGTTGCAAACATTGTCGACGAGTCTACGCAAAAGAACCTGCCTTTGCTGCATTTGGAAATGTAAATCTACGTAATAGCTCTGGAGACACGTGGAGTACTGTTCAAAATAGCTACACATACTAGTTTCGTTGCTATGCTGCGTTAGGTACCTACATTACTTTTAGTTTATATAAGTTTAGGTGTTCCTATGTAGTTTCTTGCTCATTTTATAAATACCTGATTATAAAATCTACTACGTGTTCAATTATTCTTAAATATTTTCTATTATTTTTATGAATTTACCTAATCACTTGAACCTCACAGACAAAAATTATCAACCAGTACCTACCAAATAATTAGGTACGTACGCAATATTTTTTGGCAGTACCTAATAAAGGTCGAAAATATCTTATTTCATTTCGATGTATGAAAATTGTTAATTATCACTATCGGGACCTACGAATTTATTTATTCGTAGATCGGGACACACAAAATTGGCAACCACACCTTATGGATTATTTCTCATGATTATTTTACGCCAATACCAAGAAAAACGCAAACAAAGGATTGAACTAGTATAATAACTACCTAACTGAATGATTTACTTTTTGTGACTACCCATTACACATTTTTCTATGCGATTCTCTTTGATGCTATTGATATCCTAACCCAGCTAGTATATATACCTCTTTCTAAATGTTACTTGGCTAGTTTAAAGTAGATAGGTAAGGTAACAAACAGCATTAAATATTATGATTAACTTCTTTCAACACATTACTGTAGTTTGTGATTTCAAACGTTCCAAGACAAACGTAGGTATGAATGACAGTTTTCATACGACTAGTCAGTCATACTAGGCTCGTGTCGGCATCACAGTCTGTTATTAAAATGATAGCTGCAGTATGATTACATTGATTTATATGCATGAGTTCATATAAACGATGCATAATTGGATGTTTTTATTTTTATATAGCTATTAGTCGATCATAATAAATCATCGGCATGATGTACAACGATAAAATTGTTCCAATACGATGATAAATGGGACATTTCGTTTAGGAAAGTAGGCAATAGGAAGGTAGGAAGTAATTATTATACCTCGAAGCATGTATATACCAATTTTTGCTGTCCCTATAGTCATTCAACTATACCATACTTACAGAAATAACTTTAAATTATTTCTGAAGATGTAGTAACGAGGTGAGCTTTTGGCAAAGACCAATAAATACAAATCTTCTCCTTTCAGGAGTCTCTATTAAATACCTCAGATAGAGGCAACGATTGCAAATGCATTATTAGACGTTTGTTTCCGTTTTTGCGTGTGTAGTAGGTACAAGGGGCAGCCGACGGCGGCTAGGGGGCAACCGCTCGTAAAATTGCAACGGACTTGGGGGCGAGACGTCTCAAGACACCCGTGCATTCTTGCCAATGTACTATATGCTAAAAATTAAGAAGTAATTCCATTAATACATCTTTCATAATATCATCATTAACAGCTCATCTTATAATATCTCAACTCCAGGGGCATGAGCCTCCTGCATGACAACTGTTTCCCAGATTTCACGTGTCGTTGAATTTACTAAAGCGACGGGCGCGTTCAGATTTCATTACTTCACCGAAAAGACAGGTGATTCCGAAATTATAACTCAAAGGTTGAGCTAGTGACTTGAACCTAAATTAGAGAATCCTTATCATTGCATGTCAGTGCTATGTCAGCCACGGCTTCCATAGGGAATAAACAAACCTATTGACATCTGAATCGCAATTTATGTCTATCGATAGATATCGCTCTTCCTAAAACGGTTTCAGTTGTAATGGCATCTGTGATGCAATCACTGCTGTCCAAATGTATCCCAAATCCGCCATTTTTATCGGTTTCAAGTTGTTTCAATAATCGCCCTACTGAAAGAAATGTTACGAGTAGGTATACTAACATTTGAACAGTGTGTCATATCGTAGGTATTTTGTAGGGTGAAGTCCCTTTCGTCATTCAATTGTGGCTGGGTAATTACTTTTCATAATATTGCACACGCACAGATTCAATAAAATTACAACTTTATCATAATCCTTAATTTATCTGTATATTTTACATATACTGCAATTTGAAGGAACCCGGACGTACCTACTACAGTCGAGGGTGCCAGGGTCATAAAACTACTTCCCCCAACATTGTGAGGCTATATTGCGCGACACCATTCACTTTCTTACATCACTTTCTTCTTCAATTGAATAAAAATCAACCGATTTTTTTACATACGTATTTGCTTTGTTTATTATTTTAATTGCAAATTCAATTATTAAATACATAATAATATACAGGCTGTCCGGTAAGTAGTACCTACGACGAACTTAAAGAGGAGATAAGCGGGCGAATCACCTACCAAATATGCAAAAATGACTTCATATCAGTAAAAGTGTCACCATTTTCGAGATAATTAATATCTAAAATTCAATCATATTAATCAGAAATATCTCGAAAATGGTGATCTTTTTATTGAGCAAATTTTTGTATGTTTGGAAGTGACCCACCCACCAATCTTTCCCATAAGTTTGTCGTAGTACTTACCTGACACCCTGTATATTAAATTATAATTATAAAAACTATCCCGAAAAGGATTTTTTACCTGTCAAAGAAAGCATTCATAAGTAAGCTTACATAAATAAATTCAAGTTAAATACCAGGAAATATCATCCTAACCATTATGCCCTTATGTATTTAACAGAACGAACAATTCATTTTTTCCTCTTCCTTGCTTGATAAATGTCGCTCGGAGTTTTTGTCTGGTTCTATTTCAATGAAAAATTTCCCTCGAGGCCAGTAGGTATCCGTAATTTTCAGGGAAATGAAATTACAGTTAATTGGGAAAATAAGTGCGAGTAGATGCCCGGCAAAGTTATTTGATACTGTGTAGGTACCTAACGTAATTTTAATATTGTGTTTTCACTTAAGTATAATTAACATTTAAGTACTAGTATTTTGTATTTACATGACGTATATGTGGATTCAGAATCCAACTAGGTAGGTATCCTACCCACTCTAATGAGTTGAGTAATACTAACAGTTAAAATATTATTTCCTTTGTCTTTTGCTACCTGTAGTTGTTATTGACTAATGGTTAGTGATTATCTATTAATTAGCTTAACAAACGATTTTATAATGCATTGTCTAATTAATGTCACAAATAGTTTAGTCACCTTTACTAGCAAGCAAAGAACCCGCTCTTTACCTGTATTTTTATGCTAGTTGCCAAGCAAAATTCTAAAAGCTGCAAGTTGTTTTTCTATATTACATTATATGTATGATGGTGAAATGGATACACGTTCTTTAATCCAGGTAATTATATACCATGAATTATATATCTTCTTGTCTAGCAATGAAGTAGATGGTCTCCCTTCACGTATTCAAACTTGTTTTAAACCAGATAATTATCAAGATATCGAACTTTAATTACTATGTTTCCATGTAATTAGCGAACATTCGTATTTAATGTTCCGTCTTCAGTTTCTTAGTTAAAAGGCAATATGTGTTTACTTGAAAACGTGATAAGATAAGCTTTATGAAATTATGTATATTTTATCTAGAAGTTAGTTTCCCACATGTGGGCGTAAGTGTTAAATACTGATAGCTCTGTGGTGTTAAGATCAGTTATAGATAAACAGTTTTTATATCATTATTATAAAAATAATATTAACAATGATACAACTTGCGAGCTGATAACCTTTATTTAAAAATAGGTTAAATGATCTATATGTACCCGTTGGTTTTTCATTTGTATATATTATTTTAATTAACCTAGTTAACGGCAGAAGTTAGTTATTATAACGAATAAATATTTATTTAATATTTTTATGAAACATAACAGTAACGATTTCTCAATGTGGCACAAATGCTTATGAATGGGCGTGGGCGATATTATTACTGCCAATGTGCAGTAAAAAATCCAGAAGATTTCCGTATTCTAAATAATTTTGTGTATAAATTATACTGAATCTGACATTTGTGGACCAGTTTCGCGCTCGCTCTCTGTTTTATTATTATTTGCCTAACATCTTCAAAGATGATGGACATTAAGGCATACAATAAGTGAAGTACCCATCATTACCTTTTAGTGGAAATCTTACGTACATAGCTTCTGTAGAAACTTAATGAAAATATATTTTTACTTGATGGTATCATACAAAATGACGAACTTGTCGCTTTCCCAAAATAAAAAATTGATCAAGTTTTTAAATCATAAAAATAAATAATATTTAAACAACAATTTAAAATATCTATAACTAAGGTACCTATACACTAAATCTTCTCACCTCGCAACAGATTACAAAACAACGATGTTAGTTTTTATCTATTCTCACTCAAGTAATTATAAAAGTGTCACTTTTAATTAGAAACGCTTTGGATCTCGGTCGGTGCTGTCTGTCATCTTCTTAATGCTGGTACGTTTTGTTTCTATGTAATTTAATATTAATAGATGTATTTTAAGTAAGCTTTTAAATGAGTTTTAGATGGCAGAAGATAATATTTTAGATATTTAATTCGTGGAATTAAAACGTTGCTATGGCTATCTATTAGATATTATGGCTGTTATTATGCATTATTTTAAAGATAATTCTCACAATTAAATAAGTTATGTGTTTAATCAACCCAATGTTGATTCAAATTTAGTTTGCTATGTAGGTAACTAATGCAGGTTACAATTTTTTATGTATTTTTGTATTAGTTTAAGAATAAAATTGTGAAACATTTGAAAAAAAAAGCCAATATAGTCAGATGGTCCAAAAATATTTTAAAAATATAACCTTGCTGAGTTTCTTGCCGGTTCTTCTCAGTTGAAGACTGACTTTCGAACCGGTTTCTAGGGCCTAAACTGATTAAATGGTTTTGACTTTGACTTTGACAAATTCGAGTCAAGTTCGGGTCGCTTTAGAGTCTAGACTATTTTGCAGAGACATTTGAATAAAGAATATTTTCATTTTTATATTAGAGTTGAACAACTAAAACTCGAAACAAATAGGCATTGGGAAAAGCAATTGTACCCATAACATTTGTTAAATATTTAATGTAACAAAGAATGAAATTCCAGATAAGTGCTTCTTTGATGTTACTTCTTAAAGAATCGTGAGTTAGCTTTTCATTAGACGATACGACAGTAATATTATAGACATTGTGTCACCAATGTCGTGAAAAATAAAAAAAGCATCGGTTTTATACTATTCGTGAAGGAGCATCACAAAGCAAATCAAGCACATCCCGAGTGACTACAATAAATTTTACTGAAACTGAATGCATCTTAAATTCTATACGAGTGGTTATAATCAACTTTTATTGAGGTAAAATAGTAGAACATTGAATAGAAGTATTGTTTCATTGTTAGACACGCTAACCTACCTGTTGTAAATTGAAAACACTTACCTATATGGTCATTGGGAAAACACTTTGTACTCTGGTAGTTACTTTGGACGGCTCATTTCGCGTGGTTGGTTAACACACTATCTACCTATCATGTCACAGGTCGTGGGCTCGATTCCCACCCGAATTCTCTATTTGTCCTGAGTCTTGGTGTAATTATCTATTTAAGTATGCATTTATAAACGTAGTTATATCAGTGATCTGGCTTCATTGGAAGAGGCAGCATATGTTAGGTAGGTACTAACGAGTAACGAATATGCTTATCTCGGGGACGAAGCTGAAGTATAATAATTATCGTGTCGTCTAGTGTAAAACTCCCCCAACACAAGTGTTGAGTAGTGTATCAAGTATTATGGCCCCGTACAAGGAAAATGTGTGAAAATGTATCAGTAGGTAGAAAAAGCTCGCTCGTTACAATGATTTATGTTGTTCCGTGTAAAAAGATGGCCGCAAAGGCGTTCTCGCGTAAGGTCCTCGTGGTTTAGTGGTCATTGAGAAATGGTTCACTATTATTATCCCAATATGTTCCGAAATGTGCTGAGTTTATTTATAGTACCCCATTATGCTACCACGGAACATAGTGGGGAAAAAATATTTTTCAGATGAATATGAAAATATAGAAAACTTTTTCAGTAACCTACATTAAACTGGAGAAGATGTTTCGCCAAAATTGCCAAAATAGGAAGTAAGTAAAACAAATTCATGTATTTAGGAATTCTATGGAGACTACTTGAAGAATATCCATGTTAGTAAACTTCATGTGGCACAAAATTACAATCTTTCTCCAGTGATTTCTCCGCGGTCGCGGGTTTAATAGTATCCTAATCCAAATCATCATATTTTTTTAAGTAGTTTAGCCATGAAAACATAACTAACAGACAGACACTCCCACCAGTTTATTATTAGTAGGTAAGTATACAGAATCATCCCTTTTCAAAAGACCCGTTGAAACCTTGTACTTAGTACGATAAACTACTGGCCATCTACAAAAAAGCCCTGTAAAACGGATGTTTTCATTACCGACTAAAATGCGACGGAGAGATTAAGCAGGAAAATGTGGTCGCCACAAGAATTCTTTCAGTGAAACTGCTATGGTAAGGCTATAATTTACCCTAACATCCGACACACCATTTGCAGTCATTTGTATGTACGAGACGGTTCACAGCTAGGAAACTTTCCCTTGCCAAAAAGCCTTCGTCAAGTTTCTTAGAGTGCTTCGTGATTGTATTACCGATGGAACAGGCTTGAATTATTACTGTGTGTTATGTTTCATGGCGTTATTATATTAAAACTCTATGTGTTCTCCTATTCCTATATTTTAATTGCATAAAAGTATTTGTAATTTATGTTCGAAGTATATTTAATTATTTTAAGGCGATGATAGCTCAGTGGTAGTAACGTCGGTTACCGCGGCGAAGGTCGTGCGTTTGAATCCTGCAATGAGCTTGAGTTTTCGGTGAAGCTATACATCGTGAGGAAACCATAGCACGGTGGTAGGGTACTTTGTAAAACCCGACGCTGACTTATCACCATCAAGTTGGAAACCTGTTGCCAAGAACCTATCGGTGTGTTCCGACAGCTACACTTGAGCCAGTTCCCATCTAGACTTTGTGTGCTTACCACCTTCGGCTACATCATCACTTAACATGGTGAGATTGTGGTCAAACACAAGCTTATCTAGAATAAAACTTCGAAAGTTTAAAACCCACATTTTACATCTAGTATTTGCTGATTTATTTTAAATCAAACACGGCTTAAGTCAATTACTTTCATGCAGTTTTGCAACGTTCACTTTATTTGATGGACTAGTAATTGCATAATAATAAGCAAGTTATCAATATTCATAAGCACATACCTAAAGCAAAGGGTTATCGACCGAAAATGCAAACTCAACTAGCAAACGATACATGCCAAAAGGTAAACACGCTACGTAAGCAGACTGTAGTGGCTAGTCCAGACTTGCTGTTTCCCGATTCGGCTATAACTATTTTATGACTTCCATTCCAGAGGCCCATGTCTGCAGCCGCTGGGATTCCCTGTAGTTATAAACTTTTATCTATCCTTCATAGGATTTCAGTATACAGTAAATAAAATGTAATAGAATGTGGCAATTGCATTAGGAATTGAACCTATATCGTAGAAACAATATTCTGTCAAAAAAAATATAGATTTTTCATGTATTTTAAGATTGAACCTAATAAAAAGCGTCCGCCAAATAAACTCACTAGCTTTGCTTCAACCACAAAAAGTTGTAACCAAAAATACATTTAAAAAGTAGTTTCCAAAACGAGCATCCTAACTACTATCTAAATATCCTCTGAAGTTTTGTAATCAAACATCGATCAGATCCCTACATAAAAGCCGCGTTGGCTTTCTGGCGAAACAAACGGGCAAATTAGCCTCAGCTCAGTGCTCGACAGATCCTGATTGATGGATGGGACCCGCAGCCGAAGTCTCGCAATTAGCTCCTAAACGAAATCCGACGCTGTCGTGTCAACAATTCACTGGAAGATTAAAATTGAGATAGAATTCCAAAAACAAATGAGACTTTAATACTTCGGTCAAGCTCTTCGATCACTCGGCTTGCAGGCTGTGAATTGGTTGTTATCGAAATTAATTTGTAATCCATTTATTCATTAGGTAAAATTGAGTCAAAATTATTTATTAAATTTTTTAGGGTTCCGCAAACAAAGGTGACAAAAGGCTTTTTTTTTTATGTCACAAGTGACAACAAGGCAGGCGGGTCACCTGATGGTAAGTGACAACCGTCGCCTATAGACATTGGCAATACCAGGGGATTGCTAATGTGTTGTACACCTTATTAAGGCGAACTGGCTCTCAATTGCAATTGCCGGAACACACCAACAGGTGCTTGGCGACAGATTTTCAACTTGAGGGTGGTAGCCAGCCAGTCGAGTACTACTAAGTACCCTACCACCGTGCATGTGCTGCTCAGCATGCCCCTACTAATACTAAGCCTACGCCGTTAGTCTGTTTGTCCATTAGTCTGTCACAAGGCTATAATAAGGCTAGAAGTTTTTCTATTTTCATTACCTTATAACAACCATAAAACTTCATGTAGGTAACTTGAAACGCTATTCCTTGGAATTATATTTTGCTTTTCTATGATCCAAGGGGTTAAAATTGGTTCTAAATAGATTCTATTGTAGATTAAAAAAAAAACAATAATGGAATAAGTTAAATTGTACGTCTACTATCAATGCACAATAAAGTTAAAACACAGAGACAAATTAACTTAATTTTGTTACTTATTATTTTTACGGAACCCTCCTCGGTGAGGAAGTCTCACTCGCGCTTGGCCGGATTACATATCTACTAATAAATTATCAGTATAATATATTCGTTGAGCTTATAAATAAATCTCTACCTCCCCTTCTCTGGTCGTTGGGGCGAATCACCAACGTCTACCCAGGCAGCGACGGCGTCACTAGAGTTGCGGAAATAAAGACCAAAAAGGGGACCATAAGGAGGGCCTTCAATAACATCTGTATCCTTCCAGATTTTGAAGTGTAACACTTCAACCCGGGCAGCATGTTAAGAACTTAACAAACGCACGGGAGGAGACGCGCGGGCGGGGAACACCGTCACCGTCGCCGCGCTCCCCACCATCTCCGTGCGACGACAACGCAGCAGCGAGCCGCCACACACGCACTCGCGTTTCTGGACACCATCGGACACGGACGACCATATTGATAATTTTGGCTGGCAATAAACGAGCCCTACAGAAATTACAGTCCGCTATTTTATTTCATTTTAACGTCCATAGGACCCTAACACACGATTATTATTACCTACTCAATATTATTCAAAATCTAAAATAATAGCCTGCCTATGGATAATATTTGCTCATTACTAAACTAGCTAAATATTCACCCATTAGAAGATTGCCTTTTATGACAGGAAGTTCGATGAACTCCGATAGCATCAGTACAATAACAAAGCTGTGACTGGGCTAAAAATATCCACACAAAGAAATAGGTTAATGACTCCCCTTTGGATACAATCAACCCTTCGCTTAAGAATATCTATAGTGTACCAACAAAACCTTTTGAAACATGTATATAGTTATTTAGTCGTATGAGCGAGACATGAGTTGCCATTTGGTTTTTACACAAAAAGTTGCCATTAAATACCAATACCATTTATCTAAACTATTATTAAGAGAAAAGGTTTGATTTGATGTACCAATTTTAAAAATTCTTTCACCTACATAATATATAAAGCTACATAATAAGCGCGTAATGTGGGCTATATCTTATTTTAATAGCAGTTTTTAAATCATTTTCAAACATACATAATATATTATGTATTTTTAATTTTTCCAAACCAAATCTGGAAAATTGTTAGGTACCTGTAATAAGGTCTAGATAAAACCTTTTTCTGCCAATTTCGTTAATTCTATTTTCTTTTTCCTCATTTGAATTTAAAAAATATAATACCATTATCGAACCAATTTTCTTTTACTGCCTCCGACTCCTTATACCTAGATGGGAATACCAATGTTGGTAACAACATAGCTTTAACAACTGGAAACTCTTTCGAATTTACCTTTAGTACCGCGAAAGTATCTAGCAAAGTTACCATTACAGTTCAGTGAATCGAATTCTATCTGAATAGAACTTTACGCCGTAGGAAAAAGAAGTCATGTGTTTTGTTACATATTTATTTCTGTAAGTTGGGAATGTAGTATTATTGGAAATTCCTGAACGTTCAAGTGATATCGAACGTAGACGGTAGGTCGGCACCGATTGCAGGGTAGTCCATTCTCGGACATGCAAGATTTTCTGCCTCGTGACGTTATGTTTCTTTCGACAAAAGTTGGAGACTACCTATTTACGATGAGCAGTTTTCATTACTTACTGCGCTGGTTGGCGCAGACCGGCTCATTCAATATTTACATTTTAGAGAAGTTATGAGGCGCTTCCGTAGCTCCATTTTATTGCACCTCGAAAAGCTTTATTACTGAACGAATTGCACTCAAACTGCATTTCAGTTTCTACAAATTCTGGTACGTAATATAATATTAATATCTATGCTACAATTACTTACAATAGGACACTTAAATACTCATAATGTGAACATAAAAAGGCAGCGAAACAAACATTTACTTGTGTATCTGAATTTTGCAGCTCAACAGTATAATACAGACATCAATGACAATCTCCAAAACTTTTGCTCGAAACATTCTTTAAGCTTACATAAATTAGTAATAAGTAAATTTATAAGCTGTAAAACATATTTTCAGCGCCGACCCGGTTTATCGTAGGGCGTTAACAAACTATAGTTAAGTACAAACTCGCATAAAACAAAGTGTCAGTTATTACATTAATAACGGAGGGTTCGCAAAAACCCTACCCCTTTTTGTTTATCCCCCGGAGCTCAGTGCAACTTCCGTTTACCCGTTTTGATGAAATATATAAACGTAAATAACCGACGCGGTGCCTTTGTCCGCGCTTTTTATTTTGTTTTTCTCAACCTTTTATTATATCCTACATATTATTAGTTTATCTTACGAATGCTGGCAATGTTTTATTTATATTATTGTCGCATTTGTCTGTCTTTAAATTTTACTGGCAATGCAATTAGATATTTAGAATAAATCAAATTTTAGACATGGTTGCTGATCTGTATTTCGTTAATTATAGGTACCACCTATTCATAACAATCCCAAGAAACTTCAACATTTCATGTAGATATCTATAGGTCATGTTTGATGGTTGGTACGTACCTTTTGCCTTGCCTACCCAACTTTACCTAAGTATCTAAGGAGATATCTTGCTCGTGCCCACGTCGCCTGGACGCCAGTGGTTGGGCTGATTTATAGTGTGGGCCGCGGCTTGTGGGCCTCGTCCACAAAAACGCAACGTATCTACATCGTAAGCGGTTTCCGTTTAAGTACAAATGTGCTTCCTACATTTTATTCTTTACACTTTTATTAATGATTTATGTAGGTAAGTAAGATGGTTGGGTTATACTGGCATTATATTTGTAATGGAATGAATTATAAGAATTATGAAAAGTTAGCTTTTACCCGTCCGGATTTCATTTATATCAAAATTGCTGATTTTCACTCACACAAAAGGTGGTTTTTAAAATAACCTAGCCAAATAACCCATACCAAAATTTATCAGAATCTGTTCAGTCATTAAGTCATGAAAACAAAGCAGACGAAAAAGCAGAGTTTCTTTTAAATTTTAAGCTCTTATAAATATTAAGTACCAAACCAATCAAAACTTGCATGCTCACCTAGAGTCTTGCGTGTCTTCTTTAATGTCGAACAATATTTCAGGTATCTCTGCTCAGTTATAATAAGATTTTTAGAGTGTCATACCTACCTCAAAAGGAAAAAACGAAACCCTTATAGGATACCATTTTATTGTGGTCCGTCTGCCTGTCTGTCAAGATCCATTTTCTCTGGAAAGCGTGTAAGTATCATGTTAAAATTAATATGAAATACTCAAGTCTAAACACCCTAGGAGCAGTGAATAAAAACTTACTTCTAAATCAAAGCAATCAAAAGATTCGGCCGTTTATGCTCAGTTTATGCCGCATATTTTTACTCTCGCAAGGGAATGAAAACCAATAGGGTATATACTTCCCGTTGACCTAGGACCATAACATTAGGCAAGAAGCAATGTCATACAGCACAAGTAAAGGAATAAATCCAAAATCTGTAAATTTGCAATTACAACCGAAAAAAACAAACAAAACCGAAAACCAAATAGAAAACATCTTCGAGACTCGATTACGACCATGAACGAAATATTTACATACCTACAAGTTTGTCCGGTACCCTCGGTGCCCGAGTCCGACTCGCACGTGACATTTTTTGTACCGCCAGAAAGAAAGCATTTTGTAATACAGTTTCATATTTTAGTTTTTTCATAGGAAACTATTTTAGCCACGGTATCTAAACCAAATTGAAATGTTTGCTACAACGATTATAAGCGAGCACATACTCAATGCTTCAACTGCAACATGCCTGGAGCCTGACAGGCATGAAATTAGCTACGACGAAAATGTGAGCATTCTCTCTCATATATTATGTGTGAAAAATATATACACGGTTCTTTTAATGCTAGTAGGATACTCTTGCTTTTTATATTATCTTTGTTATTATTACTTACTTTTTTAAGATTGCAGTTTTCTACAGGATAACATTTTTAAATTCGCCATTTTTAATCACGCCATCATTATCGTTATATTAACACCTATGGGTGTGTTCCGACATCTGCACTTGAGAGCTAGTTTCCATCTAGGCTTTGTGTGCTTACCACCTTCGGCCACATCATCACTTACCATGGTGAGATTGTGGTGACACAGGCTTACGAAGAATAAAAAAAAACATTTTTTCATAAAAATAAAAAATTCTGTTTCTTTTTTATTCTGCCACAAAATTTTAAGGAAAGCTACACCTAAGTTACGCCTACACCCTAAGCGCGGAATCTAATTTGTGCGCTGAGACGCCTCTCGCGCTTATATCAGTCCCGCCACAGATAGATAAGTAGAAGGACCGATGATGGATAGAGAAGGGTGATTTTATGAAGTTATTTTGTATAAAAAAATAATAGTATTATTTTTAATAAGCTTTACGTGCTTCTGCAAAATTTGCGCACTAAAAAAGGTACTCCTTAAGTTAGAGGACATCAATGTAGAAACAAAACAAAATATTTATATAAAATCACTTTTTTTTAATTTAAAATATTATTGACATCGCATACCTACAAATAAAATTTCTATCGGTTAAATCAGCCATTAATTTTTGCGTTCATTTAATATTTCATATAAAAAAGTTTAACAAATATAGCACAAAACTACAAATATAGGCGAAAATTAAGTACCTATATAGACAACATGTTGACATAAGATACAAAAACACTACTGCCTATTTACAAAAAAGAAGTATTTAATCTGTACCTCATAACTATTATGAATAATAATTATTTTAACTAAACGATGGTGTCGTAGCCATTTGTCGTAGCTATATGAAATTACTTTTATGACACAGTAAAAAATAATGGCTATTTTTATTTATGTTTAGAATAACATAAATAACATACTACAATGGTGACTATTATATCTACTGTTATTAATATAACCTATTTATTTATAGTGTCTATGTTAATAGCTTATTATAACGTTCTTATCCAGCTACCTAACCGCTGTGAATTCCCACTACAACTTCCGTAGGCGCTACATAAATGAGTACTACACTTTATCAACTACCTAAACTTGTTTTTATTTGCTCTCTGTCGTGTACACTGTTCTAGACGTGACTTCTGGGACGCATCGCTATTGTTTTTCTACGTACTTCATTCGTATTTCAAACATGGTTTAAGAAATTCATTGGAACCATTACTAAAACTGTTTATTTGGTCTGGTTGACATCTTACTACTATGTGCTTGAGTGAAGCGAAGATGCTTGTTACTCTTACATGCAAAAACTACCGAACAAATTTAGATGACACTTGGCACACAGGTAAATCATATCCTGGAAAAAACATAAGATACCTACTTTTAATTCCGGGAAAATATGATCTCTTTGGTATGCGTGAAACGGCGGAGGACAGGTATTTGTATTAGTAAAATGTTAGGAACTAGTACAATGTTAAGAAACAGAATGAAGGTAGAACTGTATGTCCTAATACATGCTAACTGCGTCCCTTTAGCGACTGGGTTGCTAACACACTTGTGACAAAATGCTTCGTTTAAACATTTTAAAATTATAATAAATATTACATTTATGCTCAACTTATTTATCTAAAACTAAGAAAGGTATTGACGAATTATCGTCGTTGCAAAATACATTACAAAATGACCTTGCGAAACATAAAAATACAATCATTTGGAACAATAAGTTAAAAAAACACCATGAGTCATGCTAATTCTAGTGCAACTACATAGTTCGCTAATTAAAACGAATATGAAACGAATTCAACAATTTATATTACAACAACACCGATTAACAAAGTTTCAATTATTTATGAGGAAACGGTTAATGCCCTCTTGGTCTTGTCACGGTAACTCCCTTTTTATGACTAGACGTACATTTCAATCTCAAAGTTTAAAGGATGGTGCCTCTGACTCTTCATTCTGACGGTGACGTGTGAAAATCCCACTCCACCTTCGGTTATGTTGGCGCTGGCATGAGAGAAGTCATTGTCTATTGCTGCAATCCCCTGGAAAAAAGAAATAATTTAGGTCTTAGGATTTGATTAAGATAACGAATTAATGGTGTTTGAAATTGGAAATCAAACTAAAGGTTTAGGTAAGAAACATACCTATTAGTAGGTACTTGACATACAAAAATACCTACATTATTAACTTCTAAACACATTATCCTCTTTAACATTCCGCAGACAAACGATAATTTTGGCGCCAGAGTTAAATATAATGAACCAGTAATGAATGTTGGTATCTAGCATTTTCCTGCTTACCTATAACCTTGCCAGGATCCTTGCCGTTTGACAAACCAGAGGCAACGTCGAGGACTTTTTTTATGTATTGTAATTTAGTTTCCAACATCACTACATAGTATAAAACAAAGTCGCTTGCGCTGTCTGTCCCTATGTATGCTTAAATCTTTAAAACTACGCAACGGATTTTGATGCGGTTTTTTTTAATAGATAGAGTGATTCTTAAGGAAGGTTTATATGTATAATACATGCATAATATAGTAGCGAAACACTGATAAATTTAGAGGTTTCTAATGTGATGTCGTAATTAAGCATTTTTTTGCGCTTATATTGCAAACGCTGGCTGAACCCTACGAGATAGACCAAAATAATTTACTACAGTATTGTCCACCTTAAAAAGTTCAACAAAAAAGTCCGCGAAGGTATATGTCTATCTCTTAGGGATAACCCACCATAACCATTTTTTATCCTTTACTAAAAAGTGATTATTTACGAAGTGATTTTAAACAATACAATATTAATCCTTATCCAATTAAGTACCTCTAATAAATTGTACATTTATTATAGATCAATATGCTTTTTACAGCATGTTATTTAAGTGAATATTTCCGAAGATATTACAAATTTAAAATGCAGGGACGTAGTTGTTGCGGCGCCGCGGCGGTACCGACCCGCGGCGGCCGGCCGGGCTAATCCTAACTAATATTTTAAATGCGAAAGTAACTCTGTCTGTCTGTCTGTCTGTCTGTTACGCTTTCCCGCTTAAACCTCTCAACCGATTTAGATTAAATTTGGCACAGATATAGAGTAGACCTTGGGAGAGAACATAGGCTATCTTTTATCCCCCCTCCACCACCCCCACTTGCGCGATATAGCGTGTAGTCCACGCGGGCGAAGCCGCGGGCGGGTCGCTAGTATAACATAATATATGATTTTTAAGTTAACTACCTAAAATTACTGCTAACCTAAGTCTTGACCGTGGAAGTGAAAATTTCACAACTTTTTTTATTTAACGAAGGTCATTGTATATCATTGTATCGTCAATATTTACTCAGCTTGGATTAAAGCAGATACGTCGAATTGATACTGTAAATTTATATTTTTTTTATTTATACACTTTAGCTCACTAATTGGAGGGTTGTCCCAAAAGTACCTACTTAAGATTAATCACGATTTTTTTTGTCGTCGTCCATCTGTCTCGATATTCAAGAGGTTAAAAAAGTTATTTAATAAGACAGTTAACTAAAACAGACTTGATTTTGAAAAATGTCCTTGAATAGGTATAACATACATATGTATTTACCTAACTAATAATATTATTCTGAATAAAATTCATAAGGATTAAATCATGATTTATTTTAGAATATTCGTTCAATGACACATGATTCCAGTCAGTTTAATAAGTGATTACCCTCTGTTGAGTACAAAAATGGTGTTCGTATAAGTAAAATATTAGCGTGGAGCAATAAAAATATTAACGCCATAATAATAGGTTATTAAATGTACCTTAATAATTCTTTTCTCCGGATCTGTATATGATAAAGTTTTAATTCTTTTCTTGAACGGTATGGCGAAATCTTTGACTCTCTGATGGAAAACCATCTTTCTGTGCACCGTATCACCGACAATCATATCGAAGCACACACACACGTAAAATGCACACGCGAGTAAAATTAAAAGTGACACTAAACGCATTTCGACATTTCATATAATTGTACAGAAATATAACGTGGACATAGGTTACTTGCTCGGCGACTGGCCAGCGAATGACTAATAACCGATAACCTATGGACAGCTCGTGATAATTAATGCGACTATACTTCGACAGAAAACCAGCGATTCGCAGCAAATATTTGTATTACTTTACGTTTTTCAAAACATACTCTTTAATTTTATTTCAACGTCCGTCATTATGATAAGCACAACGGTCACTAAGTTGTTTGTTTGCGTTTACGATTAGCTATAAGTAGGTATGAACAATGAGTAATCAATGCGATTATCTTCTTTGTTTGGTACGCTATTTTGTTTATTCTTATTTAGGTTTGTAGACTTGTAATGTGAGACGTGTTACCTCTAGGCTCGCGGATGGAAAGGTCATAAAAAAATATTTTATTCGCCAAAAAATGCAGACATCTCTTACATATTTTTTTTATCCATTTAGACACAAATATATTTTATCTTCACAATTTTTCTTGCAGACAGCATGATTAATCTGCTTGTCAACTCAGTAGCTGTCAGAATTTTTTAAAAGTTTTCGAAACATTTCCGTAATTGCAATTTATAATAGTAGCCAATCTTTTATAAGTCTTGAAATCTTGTTAAAAGTTTTATAATTGCACTCGTCATTTTCTGATCGAAATTGCTGGGTTTACGACTGTTATCGTAATCATTGCTTTTTAGGGTTCCGTAGCTTATGAAATGAAGTTGTTTAGTCTGTCACGAGTTCTCTATTATGAAAATATGCCATTCGTTAAAAACCTTCAATACCAGGAAAATGCTAATTGGATTTTCAAACTTAGATCGCCCAAATTCATTTTAATATAGTGTGAATAGGTCTGTTATCTTATTACGTAAGTCAATTTGTCGATGATGCATTTTTAGATCGTACCGTATTTTCCTTTATGCTTTATAATCAATGCCATTAATGTATCAATGGATATGTTTTCGTAACAAATTCATCCATGATTTAAAAGCTCTTATGTTATTATACGCGCCTTATTCTGAGTAATAGCTGCAAAGGGTTAAATAATAGCTTTAATTTATATTAATCGCTCATCTGTCCGCCTCGCCTTTTGCACGTAGGCGTGTAATTTTGGTTTAAAAGTGATGGAAGAATGTTTTCATAAATCATTTAATTTACGGAGTGAAAGCGTTTTATTCACTTAGTATGTGTTTGTTATAATAATATAATTATTATATTTTAACATCAGTAATAGGATAACGATGTATTATTATTTCCCCTTTTAGTTGGATGGAATTATTTTGTAATTAAAAATTATAATTGATGAATCATTTTGTTATTTCGACTGAAACTGCACTATAGATTGTAATATTGTGAATATCATATAAATATTGCGAATATCATATTGTATAAATATATTACCTACTTGATCTCGGCAATAATTTTTTTTTTAAAAAGGCCAATTTCGCATCAAGCGTTTGGGGTTGTTGGCGTCGCTTATAAGAGTTTAGATCTGAATGGGTGTCGAATTCCAATGGAATTCTATAAATCATAGTCATAAAATGTTTATAATTCTAAAATTGTTTCAACCAACTATACCTATAAAACAGAACAACTACCAAAAATTTTAAAACATACACATAATGCTTCTCAGACCAAATAAAAAAAGGTAGACAGAGTCCCGTGCACTTAAAGTAAAGCATAGTAAAAGAAGCTGAATTTGAAAAAGTGAACTGATCGCGTTCCTGTGCGACGCGAATCACGTAGGATAACGTACGTGCAGGTCACGCACACAACTCCGTGCATGTTGCTTGACTTCATTGAAGACTATTGTATACATACTCGTACACTCGTTCTACCTTTCTTATTTGTTCTGTGATTGGCTTAAAACTTGTTTAGTTTGTATTGTTCCGGTTATCAGCGCACTAGCTCATTCTACTGAGACTGGGAACGTGAAATTTTGCACTGTGCTTTATTTTATAATGTAGATAAGCAGGGGTTTTTGGAAATGCGAAATAGGGGTTGAAAATTCGTGTGAAAATCTGACGAATTTGTTAGTTTTTGGAAAATACAAGCAGTAAAAAGAGGTGGTTTTCTTGAATTTTTAAAAACTAAATTGTTTTATTCATAATATTGAAATTTGGTTAGAAAAAAATATTCCTGTATAACTAACTTTGCCAATTCCGTTAAAAAAAAACAAATTTCTATCACAAAACAATGACAGATTTTCATGCAAATCAGATAACGGTGTATTTACACTAAGGTACCAAACAAAACATTTCAAACTTATTATAACCTCAACTGATGTTCCAAGTATGAATCTATTTTATCAAGCATTCGTTTTCAATTCATGCAAAGATCCAAAATAAACTCTTAGCAATATATACAATAGCTAAGGCGAGCTATATTTCTCTGTCCGTAGAACAATAGCGCTGAGCTTTCCCTAAGCCCGGATCTACTCGGATTTTCTCATATAACCGACACTATCCAAACAATATCTCTGTATTCGTGTTAGATTTGATTTAGAATGCGATATTTCATTAACATATCATAATATATGTTACCTCATTTTACTTCACTTAAAATTAAATAGGGATAAAACACAAGTTTATCCAAAGTAACAAGTTGTCAACTTTGCAAATGTTTATCATTACAATCATCGCAATGTACCTAAATTTTTTTTAGTCTGAGTAATAGTCTGGCAGGTACCAGAGACATTTGACATTTTTCAGGCAGCTCTCAAGTGCCGACCTTCGCCGCGATACACGATGTCCATCATCACTGATACTTTTACAGCCACGAAGTTGGTCCAAAATAATAAGTTAGTAATTAAATGAAATGAAATTTGTAAATTAGTAATACTGATATTTAATTTTAGTGTTTGCTTAGCTAGTTTATAGGAATTCCAAAGAAATTGAAGTAATGATTAACTATTCCAGAAAACTTCAGCAAATATTCAGTAACTTTAAATCTTTTTCCAAAACAACAAGTTAGAAGAAAACGCAGGACGACATAGATAGTGTAGGGAAAATCCCGTCTAAAATCACAAAATCCCAACTGTAAATAAAAGGGGGTGAATAAACGTAGCCGTCGCCTCACGTTACTTGCAACTGATTCTTTTTTCATTGCCCGCCCCGTGATGTATTCCCTTTATCCGGATCGAGTGTTTCTTTTTTCATTTAAATTAAAGTAAAATAAATTGTGGTGTATTCTATCAATTGTAAGGTTCCTTTTTAAGTGGAATATTTCTACGATCGTATTTTGATTACCTTCGACGGATTCAACCTTTGCTTTCTTTACTAACACTTTTAGAAGTACTGGTAAAAAACAGTTGTTTCAGTATTTTTAAAGTGTATATTGTACCTATCATTTTTGATTTTTTAAAAAATGTTTGAAAAAAAAAACTAATACAGTAAGTAGGTAAATTATTTTTATTTTTTTTGTGTCTGCAGATTCCCTATTTGTACGTAACGTATAAACAACAGACTATGTAAGCCTCACTAAAAAAATATCATTTAAAATGTTCCTTTAATGCTTAATAAAATAAAACTGTCTGCATAATTAATTAATTGATAAACATAAACATAATAAACGTGTCATCAAGACGGTATCCATCAGATAATATATTATACATACCAAGTGATCTTTGCCCTCAATTACTAAATCACTTAACATATCTCGAGATCACAATTTCGTGGTACTATTTAGATAAGAGATTGTGTCTTGATACTTTTGGTTTGTTTAGCTAATGGAAGCAGGGAATGCATTGCTCGAATGTCGGATCGCCTAATGATATTCACCTTCTCGGAAAATCGCTTCCTTTATCCATACACGCCGTGCGTTTACCGAAAATTTTGCGAACAACCCGTAGAGAAGAGGGCGTTGCTATAGCAACCAGACGGAGGCTCATGTGGGCTCCAAAACTTTAAATTGTATTACCAGTGCGCCGAACGTAAATATCTTTGAAGTCCTTCATACAGCTTCTATCAATCTTTGTTTGGAATTTAATTTACAGTTTGGAAGTCATATACACGATTAAATTTAATCTCACACTTGATCGATATAAAATATCGTTATATAGCAGAATCTCAGTAAGCGAAATATAGTACTAGATGTACTATATTTCTATCCTGCATCTATAGATATAATTGAGAAAACATCTATTAACTCCAAAACAAAATAAAAACGTTGTTAGGTCGCGGCACTGAGGAATGTTTATAAAAAAAGTTGGCATATTTTCGAAACCTCTAAAATCTCGAAAATAATTCTAAACTTTTCATAATAGGTACTTAAAGCTCAACTTTGTTCTATCGAATTGTGTGAAAAACAAAATATTTTTTTCGCGATTTCAGTTTTTTTTCAGCATGAAAAACCCAACATAGGTTTTGAAAATACGCTATCTAAAACTATGATAATAATATCTAGGACATTCATCACAAACGACCATCTGGTCCCAAACTAAGCAATGCTTGTGCTAAACTATAGGTAGGTATCTAACTGATATTCGACTTATTTTTTTTAAGCTTTGTAACTTATAATTATTATTATTTAAAAGAACAACATATTTAAATATTAATAATAGCGCTTAAAGTAAAACACCACTCCTTAAAATTACAATAGATAATCCGATCAATTTATACAACGAGACCCTTTTTAATCCCAACGAAAATGGAATTACTCCGGAACTCGCTTCAGGACGAAAATCCGATATAACACAAGCCATGCGGGGAGAGGAGCTTGCAAAAATACAGGATATTTTACTGCGAAGGGATATCTTCACGTCAAGAGCTTCGAATCCGTATAAACAAGGCCATTACTATCAGAACTATAGCTTGTAGATAACATTAATGCGCTTTATGTTACATGACGGCGAGAAATCCTCGAAAACACTACGAAGAGGAAATGATTTTTTGAGGTTTATTGAGTGCGAATTGCGAGCCGGAGCGATTTATGATCGAGTTAATTGGCAGTTAATATTTGAATCATCAATAACAATTTGAGCATGAAAACATTATAGGTATAACTTCAGATAAACATTTATAATTTTATATTTTCTAGTTAGTATTTTATAATCAATCACACAGTGGTAAATGATGATGTGACCAATGGTGGTGAGCATACTAAACCTAGAAGGAAACAAACTATCAAGATCTGACGGTTACTGGCAGAAAGAACCTAAACAATGGTGCATTCGAACAATAGGGTAGTGTCCTGGGACAATAAAAATGAATTCTAATTAGTCCGTCGGTAAGATTATCAAAAAATATTGGCCACGTATTTTTTGCTTCATCAAATCAATAAAAATATACAAAGTTATTGCGCATCAAAGTACCTATAGGAGTGGGGCTTGTGACGTCACTTCGTGATAAAATTTGTACCACGGCGAAATTTCAACGCACTGTATCCTCGTCATTTTTCGTTTAAGGAACAAAATAAAAAAATACATGTCCAATATTTTTTTGGTAATTCAACTGACGGACTAAATAGATTTTTTAGGACACTACCCTATTCTAAATCACGCTATTTGACGTCATTGCCATTGTGCTCTCTCCTCCTAAATAGTTATTGTCTATTGATATATGTACCGTAAATTATTATAAACCACATAAAATTATAACAAATAAAGAACTGCATACCTAAACTGCACTGAAATTTTAATCGAATTCAGTATCTACCAACAACATAACCATCCATAGAGTCGGTAAAGCCCATAGGGGTAATCGTAGACGGACATGTTCGAGCGGATATAACGCGCGGATAATTGCCGCGTGCAAATCGATAGACGGATATCCGTGCGGGCGACGGGCAAGTACTAATTGTCCCGGGCCTGCGATGAAGGGTGGTTGGATTAGTTCCGACTATTGATTTGTTGATGGAGTCGATTAAGAAATACAAGGCGGAACTAGGACTTTGTGATCTTACGAGTAAGTTACATGGGAGTAAAAAGTTTTTTTTTTTTTTACTTTTGGATAAGCTTATGTTTGACCGCAATCTCATCATGGTACGAAAAAGTCTAGATGGGAACTGGCTCTCAAGTACAGCTGTCGGAACACTCTAATGTGTTTTTGATGAAGTATGTTCATTTTTATAGTCGGAATATGTCAAAGTAACATGAATAAATTTTATTTTACATTGGTAATTTTATATTTAAGTATAATACAATGTTTAATATAGTGCTAGTTGCATAAAAATATGTGTGTAATTATAGCTACCAAATCAGCATAAAAGCTGCTGCATCGTAGGTAAACAATGGTTTTAAATTGAATTTGATTATGATATAGCTAACCACATAATAGACCCGTAGTTTACTATAGTATGATTAAGTACCTCTTTTAAAGAATAACAAAACAAAACCTCTAGAATAAACCTGGATATTAGTTATTATATTCAAGTCTGATACACTATTTCAACATTCCCATGTTTTAACTGGTATTCTAACGTAGGTAACCTACTACATTTTAAAGTCGGCTGTCTAAGTCTACCTGTTTGTCAACCGAGTTATAAAAGCATAACAAAAATTGCAATAACTTGAGCAGTTTATTGAAAAAGTGAGCAAAGAAGGTCGTTTCCAATAGATTGATAGCCGGATATCCAAATATACAAGACAGCACTAATTGCTTCCCATGTTATTTCTGTGACAAATGAGCAAGTCACTGTGTCATAGGCAAGTCGATTATACGTCAGGCCTTATCGAAGAAATTGGTTCCAATTAGTAGACCAGTATTATACGCAGTTCTCTCATTTCATTTTTTTCGATATACAAGATCACTTGTTGTAGATTATATTATTTTATTGTTTTTTTTTTGTATAGGTACTTACATTCAAAATTACCTTGTATAGGACAATAACATCTCTTTATCTTCTGTAGTGATCAAGATTATTACCACTGACCAGTGAGTTCTATTTATTTTAGGAAGTCTAATTCAATCATCTTCGCTGACTTTAGTACCTATAAAGATACGATTCCTTTGTCATATTTAAAATGTCACACGAAAATAAGACATTTTGTAAAATGAAATTTCAAGCGAGCTTCCAGTCGACATAAAGCTGAAAAGAAAGCATTATGAGAATTTTCTTCTGTTACATGTGATGCTAGAGTTACCATCATTTCAAAGAAACTCAGATATTATTTTGGAATTTTTCATGATAAGATAGTTTATTAATTTTTGTTCTTTAAAATTATTAATTGTTTGAATATTATGGAATACTAGCTGTCCCTCGCGGTTTCACCCGCGTTCCTGTGGGATCTTTTCCCGGGATAAAAATATAGCCTATGTTACTCAGGGATAATGTAGCATTTTTTTAATCGATCCAGTTTGAGTTTATTCGTTACACAAATCTTTCCTCTTTATAATATTAGTAATAGAAGTATAGATAACACTCGCCAATAATCTCATCATTCTATTCTCGAGCAGATTGCGAAATGATACAGTTGCAGGTTCGTATTTCAGTCCTATCGATTTCATTTTCCGCTTAGCACTAGAACACATGGGGTTCTTCAAATAGTATATGATCGTAAACTTCGATAATAAAGAGTTTGTTTACCACGTTTTCTTCATTTAAAAATTAATTAAGGCGATGATAGCTCAGTGGTAAGTGACGTCGGATACCGCGGCGAAGGTCGTGGGTTCGAATCCTTACAATGAGCTTGAGCTTCCGGTGAAGGAAAACATCGTGAGGAAACCACAGCACGGTGGTAGGGTACTTTGTAGTACTCGACTGGCTGGCTAACACCCTCAAGTTTGAAAATCTGTCGCCAAGCACCTGTTGGTGTGTTCCGGCAATTGCACTTGAGAGCCAGTTCGCCTTTAAGGCATTGTAATAAGGTGTACAACACATTAGCAATCCCCTGGTATTGCCAATGTCTATAGGCGACGGTTGTCACTTACCATCAGGTGACCCGCCTGCCTCGTTATATAAAAAAAAATATAATAATAATAAAAATATCCTTCTCTCTTCCGAAACATCATGGTGATAGAACTTATGCAACTAGAGCACCTCTTGTTCCGAGATGATATGTTTGTGCTCGGAGACGATGTAGCTTTTGTTAGCAACGTCGAAACTCAGTATTCTTGAAGACACTTCACTGTTGTTGTATTTTGTTACCTACTAACATTAAAATGTTTTTCAACTTCAAGTTTTGTTATGTAAGCATCTAAGGAAACCCGAAGACCAGTTTAGTAGGACTAGGTTCAAAATTTAAGACTATTTTCCGTTTTCTTTGAAATAGGTTAGGCGTATGGTAGTTTTATGGTGACATATCTTCCAGACCTACATTGTAGTAAAAAGTGGTAACCATTTAAATCTAGATGAAAACTAGTTTTTAATTGCATGTCACAATTTAAATACATCTACGGTTTTCAGAAATTTGCTAATTTGAAACCAAATACAAGTATCTAGACCTACTTACCCTAATTAGGGCCATCACATTAACATTTGATTTTAAAAAAGGGAAAATTAGGTGCTTCTGTGTAAGCATCTAGTTTGTGTTTAAGTAAAAGCCCTCATTCTTAATCAGGCAACAAATTACTAACAACTTAATCCATTTATAGGCGTAATGATAATAAATTTTACAAGTGTATCGCGGCCGCGGATACAATGTATAAAGCTTGTAAACAAAGTAGTTGATAACCGCTAACACCTTATTAGCATACAGATTTACTGCGGCAGGGTATGCTTTAGAATCTCAACTGTAGTAGGCTTAAGCATATATTTTAGTGGGCAACTTAAGTGGCAATCTACATAGTCGCCGGTCGTTCTTTCATTATTACTCCAACACATTTTTTTAAAGAATGAGAATTAAGTTACCTTTACGAACTCTAGTCCTGTACAAATATATTGTTTGGAGTAAAATCTTCTTTACAACTTAGAGCATTTATGGAATGGTACAAAATATGAATTATATATCTTTACGCTGCATAAGAAAACAGAGAAATAAAATGGAAGTCCGCCTATCTCGATAGGTCATATCGTAAAAGTTTTTTTATAAATATTTTTGAGGACGCAGTAAGAATGAAGATTAAATGAGTGAAGGGTGCATAATCTGATAATTATTATGTTTAGGTAACCTATGTAGGGTTCCTACGTATTAATTAAGCTTGAAACTTAGAGTAATACACATCCCAAAAATGGTAAGAAACAAAAACAACAGTGCTTTGTCAGCAAAGTAGCTAGGTACATTAAAGATAACTCCTTAATTGAATTAGGTGCAAAAGTTTTGAAGTGACTCGCCGTAAATAAGATCTTATAGTTACCGACGAAAATACACTTTAAATATGTGGTCCAAGTTATAAATTGATATCCAACAAATATTTCTGAAGTTATAATAAAATTTCCTTGCATTTAATTCCTTTTTTTGTAACTAACTGGATTTTGTTTATCAAATATATCTATAATAATATTATAAAACTAAAGAGTTTGTCGGTTTGACCGCGTTAATCTCAGGAATACTGGTTAGAATTGAAAAATTCGTTAAGGAAAATATAAAGTCCCTCTGGAATGCGGGTTAAACCGCGGGGGACAGCTAGTATACTATTCATTCACGTAAAACGTTTTCTTGGAAAATATATATACTAATTTAAAGTTGGAATCTACCTATTGATATCCAGACTCTGGTAGCAGTATTTTTAAAATCCAGTTATTCTTGTTCTAGTCTTTCATAATACACACAAAGCAAACCGTTGATCCTATTGTACCACTATCCACTGAGAACAGGGAGAGTTGAGTGTTGAGACGCTAAAAGCATGTTGTCGCCTTCAATTTTGTTCCGATGTCACATTCCACTCCAGACGCGCCATTCTAGCCGCTGATACAATTTTCCCTTTTACCAACCTATGAAATATTAGAAAGGAACACGTGACGTGGTGAGACACGAATATTTTATGTGGCTGACGTTACGTTAGTCCAGTTTTACACTATCTGTCTGGAATTATTTATTATTGGTCTGCCTTTAGTAGAATTTGCGACGAAAGGGCTTTAGGAGTCTATCGAACAATAGATGCAAAATCACAGAGTAAAAAATAGTAACTAGCTAACTAAATAGTACCTACTAAAGTGCAACAAATCCAAGTAGGTTCAGAAATATCTGTACTTGGTTATTTACTTAAGTTGAGAAAATTATAGACGCAAAAAACAAAAATAAAATTTATTAAATACAAAATGTATCTTAGGTTTATTGACATAAAATAATTTTAAACATATTTACTAACATTTTTTGTAAGATATGACGTGATAGATATTGTAGTAATGTTCCATGTGTCTCAGACAGACAGACAGTATATCCCTATATCATAATCTAGGCCTTTCCCTCGTTCACTTTCGAGCCTCAAATTGACGTATGTATATCCCAAGCCACCCGCTGTGATAGTAACCGACGCTTCAGAGTTCAGATTATCGTAGGCTAATATGCTCTGTAACAATAAAGAGATAATTTTATACTTATCGGTCAGGGAAAGTAGGACAATATCAGAATATCTCGCAAAACAAAGTGAATTGCAAAGAACAAATACAATTTTGTGAATATTTTATTTATCACACTCAAATAAATATCTAGATTGAGGCTTTTCCGCCAGCGCATTAGCTAGCTAGGCCATCCAAACAAGAAACGCTTACAGATCAGCAGCAACGACAGCCTTATGGAAAAATCATTACATTCATATACATATTTACTTTGTATATCTTTTAGAATAAAGTTATTAGTAAATTTTATATTCAATCCAAGAAAATTAAGTAATATTTGAAACCAGTAACTCTATTGTTACTTTATCCACGTAGGCAAAATCGGTTTGGTAAACAGAAACATGAATTAGGAAACACAGGGTAAGTAATCGGTAACCCTTGTAGGCAACCCGTAACCGACTTCCGAGAAACCCCTGAATAATTGAGCGAAACGTCAATTTGATTTGGCTGTGGAAATTGACAAGGCTTTCTTGAGCATACAAAGTGTGCTTTTGTAGAGATAATACTTGAATTAGAAAATATATCGACGCAAGAAAACGTATTTGCTGTAAGTAGTCAAAACCCAACTTTTCACCAGAGCCGGCCGAGTGCGAGTCGGACTCGCGCACGAAGGGTTCCGTAAAAAAGGCAAAAAAATAGCGTTTGTTGTATGGGAAAATTAAATATTTATTTTATTTTTAGTATTTTTTTGTATAGCGGCAATCGAAATACATAATTTGTGAAAATTTCAACTGTCTAGCTATCTCAATGAGATACAGCCTGGTGACAGACGGACTGACGGACGGACAGCGAAGTCTTAGTAATAGGGTCCCGTTTTTACCCTTCGGGTACGGAACCCTAAAAAGTAGTAATGGTAAATCCATTTGAATGCTGTAAGTTATATCAGATGATTAATAATAAACCGCAATTTTGCTGTAAGTAAAAGAGTGTTAAAATACCATTGTTTTAGTGACTTACAGCAAATTGAACTAGTCAATTTTTCAAAATTATACGCTACTTTCAATTTTTTTGTCGTCGTAGCGATATGACACCATTCGACACAGATTTTTTTTCTGAATCCAACTGTGTGTTCAGTCTACTTACGCCATTCTTGCTACTCACTACAGCAAATACGTTTTCTTACGTCGATATAATAAAAATATAACGGATCGCTATCTGGAATGGAAGAATTATGAGAAAAAATATTATTGGTACCTTTATCAACACAATGATAGTTAGATTTCTGGTCTGTTTATTATTTTTTTTAATATCTAAAGATATTTTTTACTTAATTACGAGTATCAACTTACACTTATAACTCTCTGTGCTTCGCTACTAAAAAACACACTCTTCTCTCTTTTCATAAAAGGAATTGCGTAATACTCGGCTACTGTATGATATATTAGTTTCTTACTCACTGTGTCACCAAGAATTAGGTGTTCACATTGTGAAATAACAACTAACGATAATAATATAAAAAATTGAATTTGCAACTGCATTGTTCTAAAATGGGATTTTAAATTAATATTTAAAAGAAAAACGCTGTAATGTGAACGACACGAGTGCGCAGTGAGTCACAACTGAGTTAAAACTGAATAACAAGACAAGTCATGTTGATTGAATAACTGATCCTATCTCATATCACTGCGAAAGGTCGAGAAGGGTGACAATTGAAAGAATTATGTTATGAATGTGAATAACAGTGAAGTGGCCATGGTAATAAAGATAATTTTATTTAAAATTATGCAGATTTGTTATTTTTTTTTATTTTTTATCTAAAACTTTATTAAGTTTTATACTTTACCTACGTTGATTTGTTGGAATTTACAATGCAAATTGGTGGTTCCCTAGAATAAAAACTTTCCAATATAATATAGGGACGAGAAGGGTTGCAGGCATCGAGGCAGACAATAGGAGTCCGTCGGAAATCACCGGTCGAAGACATTTTCCATTTTATAGGAGGGTTGCCTGCGAAGGGTTTGTGTATTAGTCTGACTGAATCCATTCCGTATCTTCCGGCAGAATGTTGGAAACAATCTACCCTTATTTTGTGAAAGGCAACGTCAGAATTTAACAGTGAAAGGTGGAATATTTCTGCAAACAATTGTGTTTCGAGTTGAGGAATTAAAGTTGCAGCAACTTTTCGTTAAGTAATCATTATGTTGTTATTGTTATGGTGCGTGATTGAAATGATTCTACTCGACGCGACGGGCCGTTAAGTAAATCAGATTGTAAATAATGATTATTTAATCTCATCCCGTCCTGGGTCCATTACATGTTTTTTATATCAATCTACTGACGTCTGACCAGTGCCTTACTCGCTTCGAGTTTAAATATTTGATTACATTGTCCCCATCAAATTTATAAAAATAATAATTTAACGAAGGCGTACCTACTAAGAAGGCGTAACTACCATATAAGAAACCTCATCTGGTAGGTCCTAGACATTTCGTTCTCACCATCCTCACAGGCGTTTGGTAATTGATTTAGGCATGTCATGTTTGTCTAAAAACCGACTATATCTGAAGTTGATATGTCAGCTCTAGTTATACCTTTGCCTAAATGTATCATACATAATGTAGGTTAGTGCCTCTGTGGTGAATATTATAGACGTTGACAGGTTATTAAGAAAATGTTACACACGACCGTTAATGACACTAGAATTTCACATATCACGTTATCAAAAACTCTTTTTTGGCATCATTAATATATACAGTAATAAAACCATAAAAATACTGTACAAAATATCAAAGTGAAATTGATTAGAGCAGAATATGAACCCTCTTCAACAACATACTCAAAAGTCATTATTGCGCGAAAAATGATGGTTATAAAAAGCAAATCACTTTGGCGATTACCTTCATTCACATTATGTCTGATAAAAATGCCAGGAAAAAGCAATGCGGCATTTTCAGGTGCTTCCTCCCATTTGCTAAAACTGTTTGTTGCAGATAACGTTCGGGACAAATGTACCAAGAGTGTGTATTTAGGGGAGCCTTATCAAATGGGGAATCAAGAGGGCTATTTATTACTTTACGTTACTTTAGATATATTGCTTTTAAAGTTTTATTTTTGGAAGCTTGAGAGTTAAAGGGTTTGGTGTCAAAAGTTGCGAGATTATTATATAGAGTATAAATTCAATTTACGAGATTTTGATCATTGTGAACAATAATAATATAGGTAAGTTTTGTCACAAAAGTTCAAGTTTTTTATTTCAGTATGTATCTAAGAAATACAAGACTAGAAAACGTTCGACGAGACATGTTATATTGTTCAGTTCACACTAGAATTTGGACACACACTATGACTTATATTTTTTTATTCAACGATCATTAGCGTTCAAGAAATAAATACCTAATAACGTTCTTACATATTTTTTATTCTTTTGAATCATTATGCATAGTAACATGGAAGAACATCGAATTGCAACCTTTACGACGGTACCATGTCAAATATCATAATATAAGTATAGAGATCATTATATGCATGCATATTATTATGTCTCTACATAGCGATATATTTTTGCGATATTTATTACATACTGGCTACACTAATTTTTAAAGAGATTACATAATAATACGTACTTAAGTAACATTAGATTGGTTTGTGTTTGACAACATAAGTATCTTATTCATTTTGAAGTGCAGTGCAAATAAATATCAACAAATAAAAAATGTGTTAAAAATATTCCTACTTGCAAAAATTCATTATTGAGAAACGTAGCAATATTGGACGCTGACTTTATTATAAGCTAAGTATAATGTTATCTATAGAGAGATTTTAAGCTTAAGCCATTATTATTAGAAACCGAGAGTACAAGTGAACCTAAAACCCTCAAATTGAACCGAGATAAGTAAGCCCTACGGCAAGGGAGCGACTATTATAGCAGTGACGCGAAGGAAAAGATAACAGCACCCTGCGGTAGATCTCGTCTAATTTGTTACTCACTGTACGTCGCGATAAATAATAATATATTGAAGTACCCTGATAATGAATCATAGAGAAAACAAATAGAGGGATGTGAAAACTAAGTTACCAATATTTTAAGTCAATTTCTATTTTAATTCAAAGGTATTTATTTATTTTAGACCATAGAAGGGCACGACTTGAAGTCAGCCTCAGCTAAGATAAAGCATGAAAATCGGCAGGTATACTTTTTAAACCCTTTTTTAGACAATCTGACTTCAGTGTCAATTTTTCTTAATAATATTACAGGATATATTAATTAATACAAAATAATAACCAAAACCAGTCCGATTATTTCAGTGATAAAAAACATTTTTTTTAATAATCAGAAAACATTAACCAGTATAATATGTCAACTGTTTTTAATTGGAAAATTATGCTCCATCTATCTTAACAATCGTTTTAAAGCCAAAACAACTTCTATAACATTTATTAGAAAGACAAAGTGTGTTTGAAATAGATTTAGCTATTGAGGACATGAATAAGTAAACTCTTACCGCGGGTACCTACAATAAATTATAACAAATATGTGTGTTTACAGATCTCCCTTTGGCTTTAGCCCAATAGTGTCAACTGGTAATAGACAGCGCACGTGGCGCGATTTAGCGGAGCAGTTCCTTTATTCCGGCATCCCGGTTCAAGAGATTTTTCACGATTAATTCTGTAGGCACTGTCACTTCCATTTGTTGGCAGACACCCTTAACAAAAACAAGGATTAGTTCCTAAGCCCCTTAGGTATTGCTGTCTAATTTCCTGTTTGTTTTTGTGAGCAATTCTGTTTCTATATTTGTAGCGTCACTTTTATCAATACACTCAGTTTTATTAAATTATTCAACACTCTAAATACTTAACACCCTGCATTTTTTTATATTTATGTTATTCTAGAGCATTAAATCAGCTTATTCTACAGACAAAATCATTAATGAATCCCATCGAGAAATCTTTATCCTTTAATTTACATTAACGTATCGTGCATACGTATCGAAGAGTTTCTCATTTATTTAGAGGTAGGTACTTTAATTTATTAATGTATCCTTTTTATCTTCTTCTGGTTTAATTGATTTGTCGCTTAAAGCCGTCTGTATTCTTGCTTCTCAATTACGTGAGGACCCGTGTTTTGTATCGCGAACTGTCCGCCATTTTATTTATGGTCGGCCAATTGATTGAATTAGTGGTCCCTGAGGCGCTTGTCCGATACCGACTTGTTTCATATAGATGACAATTTATAACTACAAGCGCCGATCATTAGTTTTGCACGCTTTCTATATCGAGTCCTATTCTTTTTAGCAAAAGCCAGTTTTAATTGTAGCGAGCTTGATCTAATTACGACTTAAAATTTATGAAGTCTTGCTTTATTTTTAAGCATTATTACTTCTTAAGTTATAATCGCCATTATGTTTATTTTTACTTCCAATACAATATTGAACTGTATATAAATAAATATTGCTTCAAAAATATAACACTGACACCTTTAATAATCTTTATTTAATCGTTCTCTTCTCGTTTCATTTATTTTTCATTTACCTTTTTCACTAGCGGTTTTATCTACCAGTAAACGATTGTCTTTACTATTTCGTTTGTCTTTGTCTATTCGTCCGATACAACTGGTCGGCACGTGCCAGTGATCTGTATCGTTGCAATCGTTCGCCTCACCTGACACAAGGCTCGTAGTAGCTACGTGACCTGCATCCAACATCTTCTAAGACACCCTTTGGATGCACCGTGCGGAAGTAAGGATCTCGAGGCTTTATTTTATGGGGTACATAACCTCTATCCAGGATGAGATCGTTTCACGTCACATGACTTGTTATTTATGCTGCATATTTCTTATACATAAATAACAATCTTTTTGGAAAAAAAAGTGCTCAATATTTGCTCAAGCTGTTTTTGGTTAGGTTTGTTATTTAATTGTATTTATGCAATACTTACGAGGATTCTAATAATAAAACTGGCTAATAAACCTTATTGTCTTTTTTAACATAACTAATTAATCTAAATCACAAAACCCGAATTTATTTAGAAATTAAAGGTGTAAAATACATCGTACACATTTCGTACCACGTATAATATTAATCTTAACAACATAATCCGTTTAATACCATGAAGCTTTTAGCTTAATCACTGCATCTTTATTCAATAACCGTTATTAGCAACAATATGACCTGCGTCAAAATTGAATAGGTGCTCTAACGTCCTTCCTTGGCTTAAACCCAAAACAATCAACTAACTACGGTTAATGAATATTTTAGCAGAATGGAGTTAATGAAGGCAGCCTCCTTTGTGCCAGACTGATAGGTTGATTACACAGAAGCTGACGCTGTAGGGGGATATATTCTTGGATATAAAATTGTACTGAATGATATAGGATCAAAGTTCTTCTGGAAATACGAAATGGACTTTAAGTTTGGTAATAATAAGAATCTCCTATTTCATAGTAATGAGCATGCATAATTGGATATCATCTGAACATTTGATTCCTATGTGATTTTTAATAGTAAATTGAAATAATAATAATATATTAATACACTATTTATTGAGGTACTTTAATTTATTGAGGTAAATGTGTTGATTATCGGCTTTATTAGCAATCTTTCATATATTTAATAGTTTCAGTAGGTTGCTTATAATAGACAGAAAAAATGTTTTGATGACAGTTAATCGATGTCGTCAACGATAGCCGCTAACGATTTGCGTTAGCGCTTCTAAATAAGAATATACAAGATATTCCTTATCTAGTGCTTCTAATCTGGCTACTTCCGTGGCGTCACCACAAAACAGTTAGGTAACTAGAGACGTGACTGGCATATGCTCAGCACCAATTGACACGTTCGAACCGACACGTGTGCAGAATTGGCGCCGAGATAAAGCTCAGGTTTTGGTTGAACTGCCACAGGCTTTATTACATTTTGGGATTTCTATTTTGTTATTAGTTCATTAGGTTGCAGCTTCAATTATTTGATGTCATTTGCAAATTAAATAATGAATTAAAATCTTAAATATGAGGTTACTTTCATAAAGTAATACAAAATCTGAAATTTCTACCACTAGTTAAGTACTTTAGTTAAATTGGTACTAAAACAAAAAAACATTGAGGTATCACACTACCTGGTACGCATCAGTGTTATCGACGGTAACACGATCCCCAAAATCATTATCATCAAGTCCTACTTGAGCTCCAATATGCAAAAGCATGTTCGCTACGGAGTCGGCGCGAAATGACTGTCAAGAGTGGGGGACAGTAACCCCAAGGAGATCAGACGAGGAGGTTGTGTCGCTCGACCGTTTATATACATCGCGATGTACACATAAACTATCGAATGATAAACAAAAGTTTATAAACGACATGTAAAGTAAAGTACACAATAATAATGAGCATAGAAAGATGATTGCGAGCTAAATGGTGTTGTTTACGAATTGTTAAAAAAGTATGTTTTGTGAACGTAAAGTGCTAAGTGTTGATAATCAGTAGTGTCAAGCATGGTCGCGGGTCCAATTAAAACAAATAAAAGTACATGGAACCAGTTCAAGAGTGTGGTATTTTTGTACCTTTTGTTCTCAATTCCTTGTCCGACAAGAGGTAAGTGGCAAAATTTGCTAGGACCTTAAATTATTTATTCTGTTAAGTTTTTATTATTTACGTGGTCTTGTTCGAGTTCATTGTTTTAATTGTTGTACGTTATTTGTCTTTGAAATACCATTATATTTGGATGTCTATAATTGAATTTACGAATTAGCTTTGAGTTATTTGCAATTATTTTTATAAAATAAAACCATTTTTATGGGTATTGTATTTTTATCCGATATGCCTAAAAAACATGTTAAATATTTTGTAGTTATACAATTTTTGTTTCATTACCTGATGATGCAATTTAAAATAAATAATGTAAATTGTCGTAAAGCTCAAAGTCGCGCACCGAGAATAAAGGAGCATCCAGCCGATACTGTAGTTGGAAGAAGTGAGCCTGCTACCCTGCGTTGCGTGTCCGAAGGCAAGCCAAAGCCAACAATCCACTGGTACAAAGACGGAGCTCCACTTCTCTCAACCGATCATCCCCATAGAGTCTTGCTTGAAGATGGACTTTTATTTCTTAGGTAACCATAAACATGAAATTATTGCAGAGTACTTCCAAAGACCATGATCTCATTTTGTCTTAATAAATGTCAAGTAAACATAAAATAAATGTATTTTGTTATCTTCATAAATTCATTTCATTCATGCAGTAAAAATACTGGCAAAAACGCCAGGAATATTCAAATAGTTCACTTAATTATAATGAACATAGAATAACAACAGAATTAATAAGTATAAGTATCCCTTTGTTTTCACGAACAAGGCTTCACTAGTTTTATAATTGTAGGGTTATGCGAGGCAAAAAGGAAAGCGACGAGGGAGTGTACTGGTGTGTCGCACGCAATTCAGTCGGCGAGGCATTTAGCAAGAACGCCACACTTACCATTGCCGGTAAATATAACAATCATCCATTTCATACTCTTTAATAGCCACGCAATATATCAATAGTTTAATGAGTTGATTAGGGATTCATGCTGAATTAATACGATATGACATGGAACTGTATTTTTAAAACTTCTCGAATATTATTTCAAAATTCAAATATTTTGTCTCATCTCTTCAATTTAGTGCTTCGTGACGAATTTAGAATGGAACCCCGTGACGTCAAAGTAGCTGGAGGCGAACCGTCGCTAATGGAGTGTTTGTCACCTAAAGGCGTTCCAGATCCCTCTGTTCATTGGACTAAGGACGGTCATACGTTAGATGTAGAGGAAGTTAATGGAAGGTACTGTTGCATATTCATTAGTGATTTCATTATCCTTTTCGCTGCTTTTTTACATTTAGTTACATTAAGTACAGTATTTCAATACTATGCATTCAGCGTATTATTATGGAATTTCTAAAATACTCTCAGCTTGTTCTTAATTTCAATCAGTCTATTTCTTTCAGGATATCGATAGTAGATGGTGGAAACCTAAAGATACTGGAAAGTCTTCCAACAGATAGTGGTGTGTACAGATGTATCGCATCTAATGTGGCCGGGGAAAGGCAATCGCGTCCCGCAACGCTGCTCGTATTACGCAGACCACATTTTCTAGTGAAACCTAATAATATAACCGCGTTAATAGGCCAGAACATTGAGTTTCACTGTCAAGTAAGAAATCCAATATTTATTGACTTCCTTGCATCACCTTACAATAAAACTTTGTATCAAACTATAAGGCGATATCTAAGGTTTTTAATTGTCTTTAGGCATCACCAGAATCAGATGTATTAGTTACTTGGTCCCGTGACGGTGGATCACTATCTCCTTATGCCACTATTCGTCGAGGGTCACTAAGAATAGACAGAGTTGTGTCAACTGATGCAGGAACATATACATGTAGAGCCGAGAGCCCAGCAGGAACGAGTATTGCCAATGCTACACTAACTGTTTATTGTAAGTAAACGTGTTGATAATTATATTAATACTTTAGAATGTAAATACTCGTAGGTAGTTAAATTTAACGTTATTTTTTCAGCCCTACCTCATTTCATAAGAGTGCCTTCAGATCAAACTGCATGGGAGGGAGAGGCTGTGTCTTTTCCTTGCGAAGCAGAAGGTTTTCCAAAACCTGTCGTTTTTTGGACTATGGAAGGGTCACAGGTAAATGTTTGGAAATTATATTGCTCTTGTATGATATTCACTACAACTACATAATATGTAGTCTAATAGTTCTTTTTATTTTGTTTACAGGAACTCGTTTTTCCAAAATCAAGTCATGGAACAGGAACTTTATATTTAGATCGAGTAACAACACAACATGCAGGCAGATTGACATGTGTTGCTATCAGTGCAGCAGGAAGTGCTTTACATACTGCTACTTTACAGGTTTGAGTCACTTTTTAATAAGTTTTCATGTAATAAATTAAACCATTGATATCATAACCTTTGTTTTAATGCAGGTATTAAGAAGAGAAGCCAATTCATTTAATGGAGATCTAGAATCTTCATCAGCATATCCAGAACTTAGCAAATCTCAGAATTACCCACCAATGACACAGTATGAATTAGTTCAAGCTCGTCGTTATTTACAACAGGATGTTTTAGCCTTGAGGAGAGTGGAAGGGATATCTGCTACTACGCTTAAAATTGTTTGGGATGTATGTATTTTTTTACTGTTTGTATTGCAGTTTGCAGAACTTAAAACATAATTCTTATGATTGCATTATTTTGTTGTAGGTTATGACTGATTATAACGAATACTTAGAGGGTGTGAAGATATGGTTCAATGGGACATCTATAAATCGACACCTGAGTTTAGAATTACAGAATACTCATTCCAATTTAACTTTTAAAGATAGTTTAGCAGAATATACAAGATATGAAAATTTTTCAATGACGACTGTACACAACAGCGGTTCATCTAGTCACGTTTTAACTGGCTTATTGCCATATGCTCAATATGATGTATTTTTGATGCCATTTTATAAGTTACTATTAGGCAAACCTTCAAATATGAAAACTGGATTTACTGAGGAAGATGGTAAGATTTATATCTAAAAAAATATGTAGAGAATTTGTATTAAATTCACTCGCTAAAGTTTTGAGTTTCTATTTTAGTCCCGTCGGAGGCTCCGCAGAGTGTCTCAGCCGGAGTGATAAATGCGACGTCAGCCTGGATTCGGTGGGATCCGCCCCCTGTGCATACATGGAACGGTGAACTCTCTGGATATTTGGTTTGTATTTTACATCTTATTTAAGATCTTTATTTTATCCGACATTCATGAAGATTTTATTGTTATGACAAAATAAAAATTTACCTAGCGGTTTTGTTTACATCGAATTTCTTGCTCAATGAGACATAATATAATATCTTTAGTTTCATGTTTAAATATGTTACGTATAAAATCATCAATTATTAAATATCATTATTTATATGCATGTGTGAAACCAGTAGAGATCAAGTAATCATACAGATGCTCTAAAAACTATACTGGCTAAATAACATTTTTGTTTTTTTAGATTGAAGTGCGAGTAGGTGGATCCAGTGGTGGTCGAGTTGTAGGTCAGATGTCACTTGGTGCTCGAACACGTGCTGCCGCTGCCAGTTCCTTACGAGCTGGTGGCCGCTACAGTGCACGCGCTGCTGCAGTCACCCGCCGAGGACATGGACCTTTTAGTGCTCCTACGCTTATTCATATGTTACCCACACAGTCACAGCGGCATTACGTGCAGTAAGTAGCAAATTTCACAATCTACGATTGTATAAATTTTTACGTTCCTAATTTAAAATATTATTTCTAATTCCAATTTCAGAACAGAACCTGCAACAGATAAGGCTTTAATATCAATGTTCCAAGAAACATGGCTCCTAGCTTTATGTTTGACTTTGTTAGTGTTGATAGTAGTTGGGGCTGGAGTTATAGTTTATATGAGACAAAGACAGACTAAACAAAGGAAGAGCCAGAATGCAACCGGTGAGTAAGAACTACATTTTATAAAGAATACTTACCGAATACGTTATTGAAGCAGATTTTATAAAAGCTAATCTTTTTTTACAGCTACCGCTATTGCTAATGCTCAACAATGTTTGCTTGGAAAAGAAGCAGTTTGGCTTCGAGAAATACCAATCTTTGAAGGATCTAATGAACCCAGAATAGAAATCCTAAATTGCCATCAAAGTCTTTTACACAGTAAGTTTCCAGCTTGGGATACCTCGAATAAATGCCTCAGATAAAAAAGAAAAAATAATCACCATACCTTATTATTCTAGGTGCTAATTCAATGGGAACAATGGCTATGGAAGCAGAATATAGCCTTCCTCAGCATACAAATGTGTTGAATCCTATAGCTGAAGAAAATCGTAGACGTTTACCTCCAGAACCTTATGCTTCTAGCGCTATTTATACCGAGCTCAATTATCAAGTAGGTACACATTCAAATTCAATTCTTAAACACCAGTAGTTAAATATACTAGTTTTAACTTAGATTTTAATTCCAGGATCAAACGGATGCAGAAGATTCCTGCATGAAATGTGCAGTCAGTCCAGGCTCTTATGATAACAGCATGATTCGATCTTTTGGAGAAAGTAATCAGTACTCCAATGAGGAGTGCTCTACATGCTGCCGAAGTAGCAGTTCAACTTTAACAAAAGACTATAGTGAAATGACAAAATGTGGAAATGAGGTAGAAGACATGCAGGAAATGTCGATAGAAGACTGTCCATCGTGTAACACAAATCATTCAAGATCTTCTAGTCACCATGATGGCAATAAAGATTGGGCAATGGCTGAAGTAGAGTATGATTATCCTCAATGGCATTGGTTGGGGAGAGAAAATAGTTTTAGACATAATGTTCTTACAGCTCCAGATACAAGGTTCTCAAGTGCAGGGAGAAGTGATGAAAACTGTAGAATGAACTTATGCGACATTTTGCCACCACCTCCTTATGAAAGGTAGATATTTTTGTTTAAATAATTATCAAATAATTCGTGCAGAATCGAGTTTTGAGAGTAATTACATTTATTTGTCCACAGAGAATCGCCCTACAGAGAAATGCATGCTTTTACGAATCACTCAGGGACTTCAGGTTGTTCAGGACACACGTATCGAAGTTAATTTTATAATATAGGAAATACCTAAATATCATTAGAATGTAATTGCAAGCAATATTACTTGATAGAAATGTATATATGTAAAAAAATGTTTGCATATTTTAGGTATGGGCATTATGTATGGATACCTGTAACACCGTCACTTAAAAAAGCTACAACTATTATTTCTAGACAATCGAAACATCGAAGTTTGAAATTATGGAAATAATGAAATCATTCTTCTCGTTGGAAGGCTGACTTCCGGTGGTAGGTAACTTCAGTAGCTTTGACCTTTTGTGATCCCTCATATGATTTTGATTCTTTTACATACAATGCTAACGTTCATTAAAAAAGTCAATCTTGCGGACTACGTAATAAATAAGTATGTATTTTTCATTAGCAAATTGTACGTGACGGTGTGACAGGCAGCTTTGGAAGATGGATTGGTTATCGTGGATGTGTTTACAAAATAGACTGCTATTTAACGTAATGTAGGCATTAGGTTTTCATCTTTCTCTAGTGACTGTGATATAGTATAATTTCGTACTCAAATTTACGTTTTGTAAATACTTTGAAATGTTTGATATCCTTATACAATTTTATCATTGATGTACCTCTATTTATTGTGTGTAGTGAAATTAGTTGCAAAATGCGAATAATTTTTAAAAGCAATCACAGCTGTTAAATCTATTGAACTGAAATAAAATTCCTATAACGTACCATAATTAAATAATTCATAATTTATACTTTGTGAAGCAAGCAGTATGATTAAAATTCAATACATTTTTAACGTTTGTTTTTATCTCTTCATTATTAGGTTTCCATCAAACCTGGATAACTCGACAACATTTTGTAGATACTTATTTCTAATAAAAATAGCGAAAAAAACTGGAATCAAAATTAATGAATATCACATCTGTAAGTACTAAACATGATAACTACGTACATACTTACTACACAAAATAAATTTTTCTATTATATTATATTCTATTCTATTTAATGTTTACAAGTAGCAGTCATATAGTAACAAATTGTACAAAAAGTTTATTTTGAAATACAGGTGGAATATCTCTTGTGGCTTTACGATACAATTTTATAGCATCCGAATGACTACAAAGAATTAATTGCCCAATACCCGAGCTATATTCGTACAATTAAAAATACTTTACTGGGTAATAAACTTGCGAATTGCCTGTAAATTGTCTGGAATGAATTTGTTGCTTTCACGCTCACTTTTAAGGCTGATTTTAAGTGTAACATAAATAGTAGAAGAATAGAAATAACGTTTTGAGTAGTTTTTAAACAATATATTTTCCATTAGTATGTAAAATTAGGAATGTAAAATTTTGCGACACATGTATGTGAAAATTTCTGAAAAATCCAAACGTAAACCTAACGGTATTATTTGGTTAAAATTATTAGGATTGTAGTAAACATTTTTTTTAGGGTTGCAATTTTCCCCAAACTATAATTATTTACCCGTCCTTTGAAGCTAGTTTCTTATCTTTACATTTTAAATCTAAAATGAGCGAGTCTGTTTTTAAGGTTAAATCGATCTTATTTTCATGAAGATTAGTAGAGGTATCTTGTACCATGGAGATAAACATATTGGAAACATTTACCACGATAACGTAATGGAATCGCTGGGTACAAAAAAATGAGTTTACATTCTTAATAAATATCCAGAAATATTTGGAAAAATTTGGTCATCTCAATTCAGAAGTTTTCACCAACGCCCAAATATGAAAACAAGTGACGCAACTATAACTTCTACAGCAATTATACTTCTAATAACCTTTCCTCGTAAATAACTAAGCACGTATTTTGTGCGTGTTGGTGGTGGTCGCAGGCTGTGAGCAAACCGTGGGGTGTTGCCATGACAACAGGTTTCATACTCACCCCTGAGTGAACCCTTGTTATTAATACCCGTAATAATTAAACTTGATTGCATTTCACACCAGGTGTTGGATGACTCTTGTCAAGGAAGAACTATTATGTTATCTTCATTGAAGTGGAAATTAAGGTATTTGTTTGGCTAATCGAGTCATCATAGAAACTCGCTGTTACATCGGTTATCTAAATTGTTTATATTATCAGTTTCAGTTTTCAGGACCACTATTTGTTTTTATTTAGCTTAGTCCAAGTGCATCAAAAGATAAAAACAAAATTTTATTTAATGAATTTTCTAAAAAATATAAGTAGGTACCTACCTAAATAGTAAATTTTTGTCTCTTTTCGTTGTCGATCCTAGTAGACCTTTCGTTGACTTTATTCAAAACTACTTACAGAGATTGAACAATTTTTGTAGACAATTTTGTACAACTTCAACAAATAAACAAATCATGTTGTAATGTATTGTCATCTAATCAATTTCCACACCCCACTCTGCATACACAGTCAAAATCTAAATTCTTTCCGCACTCCACACAAACTGGAACGTGACTCCTTTCAATCACATCCCATCGCTCGCTACCTATATAGTACTCCGCTCTGTGTATTTTTCGTTTTCTTTTATTAATCAACACACCCCTACGGTGCAATTTTCGATGTAAAGAGCTCTCTTTCGCATCCCGAAGTCAAGTGGGAGTTTGACAGAGAAAAATTGCGTGGGGTATGGAATCGTGAGGCCCACGTAGAGAAGAGTGACAAGGAAAACAAATGAATGTCGGCATTGTTGGACGTAAACGATATTGAGGATGCCAGACAGAGATTAGACTCATTAATTATGTAGGTAGTAAGTTTAGTAATATCGGATTATAGCTTTCGATATCGCAACGCGCTATACAAAAAGTACCTACAGATTGTACCTACCTACCTATCTAAGATGTATCTCTACGTGTTTAATAAAACACAGTTTTTAACCTTATTTTTCAATAATATTACTACAATAATAATAAATCTAATATTTACCATGCCATTATACATTCCACTACCTATAAGAAACTATTGGTAGACTATATTTAGCATTTCATGGATGTTAATAATTTGTGTCACATCTGGCTGTCGTAATACTGTTAATTTATCTTGTAAGACCTTGAGCTTAATTGGCAATTTGATAGGATTTTAAATGTTAATATTCATCATGGTATTCTTCACAAAATGTTAGTTACTAACACAGACTAACTAGTAATTTAAAGTATTTGAAGTTATTCAGATTACCAATGTCAAAATATTCGAGTATCACTGAAAATATATTTTAAACACTAGAATTCAAGTATTCAGGTGGCTTTCGTAGAATGGCTTTTTAATTTATGATAATTAACTGGTACTTATAATAGTGGACTAATTTATCTTCATCGGAACTATGCAATAATACAAATAGGAAACAAAGTATTAGGATCGAGGGCTACGATTGATGATGATTTTTTTTAAATTTTTAATTCCAATAAGAGTCATGTTTTAATGCGAACATCAAAAAATTATTATAAATACGCTTATAATTATGAAACAACGTGCGTCGTAGGAGGGTGCATGAATTATCCATTACAGTTCGAGAACTGAAGGTACCTCTGGAGTCATAATTCCTACTTGTACGTTTCGGGGTTCCGTAGGATATTTATAGGCACAGATAAGGCCTACAGATGGCGCGGCTACGGAGTTTTCCTTCCCCTAATACTTGTTGAGTTACGGTTTCCAATTTCCAGTTCTGCACTTCAGGTGAGGGGCGTCCCCATAGCTGTTCGTAACTTATCGATTGTAAGTTACGTATCTGCTGAACGTTCTGAAATAATGTGTATCGATACAATCAAAAATATATGGCAACAAAACTTCTCCCATGAAAGCAAAATACTGTTTTATTTGCGATATGGCCAATATAACTTTAAAATTGTAGTTATGTATTTACTATTTCTTTCATAGATACAAGTATAATAAATACCAAAAAAAATAATGTTATTGTATATACCACTAATATTATAAATGTGAAAGTTTGTTCTCTATCACGCAAAAAACGGCTGAACGGATTTTGATGAAACTTGGCACACAGTTAGATCATATCCTGGAATAGCACATAAGATACTTTAAATCCCTCGGGAACGCGGGTGAAACCGCGGGGCGGAAAACTAGTTTATTTACTTATACACTTTCTGGCTCGCCGGTGCAACTGTCGGAACTTGAAGGTGATAGCCAGCCAGGCGGGGACTACAAAGTAACTTAACCACCACGCTGTTGGTTTCTTCACTATCAATAGAAGGCTTAAAATCAGTGTACAAATCGAACCTACGACCTTCCGGTCTATTCAACGTCACGACCCCCGCTATTACCGCCCAAAATACATAGGTACATGCTGATTCGTTAACCGTGGAATAATATGTGATAATGATTATAATATTTCAAAACTAATAACCACATTGATAAAACGTAGTTTCGAATGGGATCAATTTAATTTGAAACCAATTATTAGGACCCCTAAAAGTATTAGTCACGGTCGAATGAAATCAACACAGAATTATGACATCGTGTACATAACGTGACGCGCGGGGTCACGCGATGCCTGAGGCGCCTGTTTTTGGTGATTTATAGTACAATGTGAACTATGACTAATATCTGTCCTACTGGGACTGACTGACTACGAAGGTAAGTACATTAGGATTGTTTATTTTTATTCAACAATACCGAAAAGTAAAATTTATTGTTTTTTTTATACAGTAAAGTGCGTGACAATGCGAGGTTTTCAAAACGGTTATTGTTATAGTGAAAATAAGCAATAAAATAATTACATAGATAAGCTATGATATACCGTACAAGCAATGCTGTGCAAAATAAAGATTTAATAACAGGGACTGAATAATTAAGGAATTGTAAAAAATATCGATTATACATTGGCAATCCCCCTGGTATTGCTAAAGTCTTGGGCGACGGTATTCACTTACCATCAGATGACCCGCCTGTCTGGTCACTTGTGGTATGAAAAAGTATATTCCACTCACTGCGTAATGACATTTTTGTCAGTGAATATCTGAATGAAGTGAATAAAAATTTTAGTAACCTGTTACTAATTCTAAGAGATTGACACATTGTCGTATTAAATTTAAATATTATGATTTATTATTCATTTAATTTCAAGTCGTGGCAAAATGATATAAAGAGTCATAAATAATTTGGCAGTATCACATTGATCAACCCAACAAAAAAAAAGACAAAACGTCACGGACAAAAAAAATGTAAGCATTCAAAACCTTGCTGATAACTTTTTTTATCTTACAATGTTTTTCTAACCGTTAGTAAGTAGGTACTTACCTGAGTACTTACTACAAAAAACATCATACAAAATCACATACATTTTATTTTATCTTTGGTATGGTTTAGGTGTAATTATCTATTTAAGTATGTATTTACAAAAAAAAGTATTATATCAGTCATCTGGTTTTGCACAGAGGCTCTGCTTAGTTTGGGATCAGATAGCCGTGTGTGAAAAATTTCCGAGGATATTTATTTATTATTTATCCAATTAGTATGTATAGTGAAAGCTTGTTCTCCTCGAACTTGGTTTAAATTTCTCCTAATCTTCGAGTAAATTATTTAGTAAATTAACAATATGTGTGACTTAAATCGATTGACATTTTGTAAAACCTTTCAACTTTTAAAGTAGGTTGAGAAAACTATAATAGTAAAATAATAACTTGTTAAAATAATTCCGGACGATACAAACCGATGCAACCCAAAAGTTTCAAACAATTCAGAAACTAATTTGAAGTTTAAAACTCACGGGATGAAATTATCCCGTGGGGTTTGACAGAAATATTTTATTCGCAACTATCTAAAACACAGGTAGAAGGTAAAACATTTCAGGTGACCTACTAGGTCCATATTGCATTTAAATAATAATATAAAAATCAATATTTATTTTGTTCGTAGCGCTGCCATCCGATCGGTGTTATGGGCATAACAAAAAAAGTGACATTGCAACGCATGCTGGGCACATCTAGTTTTTAATAAAATATTATAAAGCTGAAGAGTTTGTTCGTTTGTATGAACGCGCTAATCTCAGGAACTACTGGTTCGAATTGAGAAAATATTTTAGTGTTGGATAGCCCTTTTATTAAGGAAGGCTACATAACATCACGATATGTTTTGAAAATCTTACGAGGAACACATCAATAGAATATTAAGTAGTCAAGTTCTCAAACTATGTACTTTTTAAGCAATTTTCTTTCAACAATCAGTACGTAAGAAGATAAGATATCTTCATAACCAGCGGCAAAATTCCCGTTGTCCTCACTTTCAAAACCCCACAACAATCGACAGCGTAACAAATTCTCGACACTTTAAACAGACATGTAACAAAACTGCGGAATTAGCCGCCAAAGGAGCCCCTAACATTATCTGAGGCCATATTTTTAAAGTAAATTACAAATAGGTATAGCCGTGCCATCGGTTGTTGCCGTGCGCGCTATCTCGACAGGGGGATCGCGGATACACTCTACCGACTTACATTACTATGCGACTGCTGAAAATAGCCACAGTGTAGGTTTTTGTGCTTAGCACACTGAAGAATTATTATCACTGATCAAAGTCAATGACTAAATCAGATTACCTTTCCACAAGTTGTGGTTTCGATTTCCAAGCAGGAAAATCATTTGTGTGCATGGCTGGGTGTAAAGTCAAAACCATTTATTCAGTTTAGCACCTGGAAGGGCACTTATGAAGGTTGAATTATAGAAGTTACCACCGGTTCGAAAGTCAGCCTTCAACCGAAAACAAGGTTACATTTTAAAAATATATTTGGACAATCTGACTGTATTAAAAATATCTACATATCTTCTATATATATATATAAAAGAAAGTCGTGTTAGTTACACTATTTATAACTCGAGAACGACTGGACCGATTTTCATGGTTTTTGATTTGTTAGATTCGTCTCCGCCCGGAATAGCAGAATAACTATTAAAAAATAAGAAAAATGCACAAAAAAAAAAGAATAATGAAGACAATTATTTTTGTCATACATTTTGTATAGAACGACTTTTTGACATGTCTCGAGATCGGGCTGACAGATAACAGATGGTTTAGATTCACAAATTGGACACGGTAGGTGTCGCTGGAATCGGGTTTTATGTTTTGTTTTAATTTCAGGGCAGGACAACGTCTGCTGGGCCCACTAGTATGCAATAAAGCCATTTACGCGCACAACGCTTGATCTTCCAAATATATGTTATCACATCGAGACGCTGAAATTAAACTGGATGTACTTGTAGATCTATATTATTTTACCCTGTGTCCAAAATTCTGTAGTTGCGGCAATGTGTACGTGGACCCGTCCGGAAACGTTTTTTTCGTCTAGTCCCGACGTAACATTTCCTAGCTTTCCAAGCTGTCGGTTTTTCCCTCACAACGATGATAACGTCGTTAGCGAAACACTCCGAGTTTCTGAAGTGATAGTTTGTATAATAATATGATGGCGTTAATAAGGGAAAGTTTCATAGTAGTCTTATTTATAAAATGGAAAGTATTTCGTATAAGCATACACGTCGGCATATGTACATTTAAAAAAAAACTGTGTCACATATAGCCTTCCATATAAAATGATACATGTATTTCACAGTGAACATAGTAAACGTGAGATGGTAATAAAAGTTTTTCTATAGTATTACTTTCCATATCATCATATGAAAAGAAGTAAATGCGTGGATGCTAATCTATTATCTCTATCATTAGAATTGGTTAAGTTGTACCTAGTCTAAAGCTTTTGCGAATAAAATAAAACTGTAATTGTAGGAAAATTGTCTGCGAACACAAAAAATATCCATTTCCGTCGTTTAATGTAGAGTATTATCAAAGTGGTGCAAATAAAAGCCTCGGGAATACCTCTTTGTGTTAAATCGTTAACTGCTTTTTCTCTATTGAGAGTAAAGGAAATAAAAAATCAAATGCGACCGCTTTCCCCAATCGAGTGTTTGTTTGGCTTGTTCAGTTTGTTCTGAGGCAAACCAACTGGTGTTGGCACAAACTCCAGTTGTATGCTCTTATACAAAGCCGGGTGGTCTCTATCATTTCCAAACATAAACACAAACCACAAACACGACACAATATAATACTAAATTTAAAATAAACATCGGCATTCGGAATCGGAAAGCTATGAGAAGATTCTCTTTGTTGGCTACTTCAAAGTTAATTGATTGATAAGTTTTTTATGTGATTGTGAAAAACAAATAGATTGTAAAAACTTTACAAGCATTTCTTAATAGTCTGACTCTAATGCACGGTTCGTAAGGTTTTGCTGTTAAAAACCGAAAATAAACATAAGAATTACTGTTTTTAAAAGTCTACTTAGATCTAATACATATACATTTTTAATTAGTCTCACTGAAAATATTTGTGTGTTATCGTGGAAAAAATATATGAATAAAACTAAATTATGAGAGCAATTAAAGAATAATAAATACTATGAATGGTTGTGGTCCATACCTACAGTAGCATTTACGTCAAGAATTATCAATTATTATCAGTCACAAACATCCTCACAAATATATCGAAATTAACTTGTCAATTTTGCCAATTTGTTAATGGTGCAATTATTAATACAATTGCATTGTCAGAACATAACTAGGAACATAAATAGGCACTGTTTAAAATAAAATTTAATACATCCACAGACACATTGCAAATAACTGATATGAGATAATAATATATAAACAGTAAGTAGGCATTCAGACTACTATAATGAGATGATAAGACTGTAGGAGAAATCTGTCGGTAGTTTTCTAACTTAAAATACACTGGTAAAGAGGTCAAGTTACTATGACAAACAAAAAAATATCTAATGTAGAAATCATGCGTTTCGTACATATTTAGTTTGGTTTGGAAAAAAACATATTGGATTTATCTGTTTTGGCCAAGTGGCTTGCTTGTGTTATCTTTACATGAGATCAAGTGTCGGTTAGACTCAAAATCGACGTAAGCCAAGACTTTGATGTGGTATGAAAAGCGAGCTATCAAACGATTGCACACGCATTCAAATCAAATAAATCACATACTTAACGAGTTTCTTGTAAACATTTGCGGACGTAACCAACATTTTGGTTATTTTACAAATACTCAACGTGTAATGGTCCATGGGAACTCATATTTGCTGTTTCACGGTACATCAGAGTAGATAGTCGATTGTTGAGCAAGCAACTACACAAGTATTTGACTAGCGGTTCTTAGTTAATGCCGTGACAGTATGGTAATAGTCATTCAAAATATGCATATAAATATTTTTAGTTCATCGTAAAAGCCGAGTTTGTGTATACCGCATAGTGTAGTGTAGTGTAGTGTAGGCAGCGGTTTATATTTATTGCACACTATTTTATTGAACGATGACATGCACAATGAATAGCCCTCACGATATCGTCACAGTCTTAAACGTTGCCTACAAAATATTGGATATATCTCTGAGAGCAATGATATTATATATAAAAAAGGTGTAGATAGATTATAAACGCTACGAAAGCGGGAAGCTAAGTAGCCACTTTTTACCTATGTCACGCACCGGCTTTAACGGAAGCACTTCACACCGAGTGCAATTAAAAGTAAAAGTGACCCAAAATAACTAAAAATACCATCGTGTGAATTCGTGTGTGGATTATGCAATATTTATGTGTGCGTTAGAGTGCAATTTCATTTTTTTTTAAGATTGAATGTTGTGTAGGTAACCTATCTAAACATTTTTCTTATAATATCATTATCTGAAAGGTATAATTTCAAAAGCTATTTTGCTTAGACGTGGTTATTACGTTATGTTTCGTGTCAGGTACGATGAAAGGGGCAGGTTGTTTTCACCAGGGGGCTGTCGGGACTTCACAGACGATGGCGCCCCGCTGCGGCGTGAAGCAAAAACCTGCGAGCCGATAACCATTTATGTATCGCTATTACTCGATGATGTATTGATGTATTAACTCATTAAAATACAAACCAGTTTAGAGTTAAAGGTTAAAGTCTTCATAAAAAATGTACTTACTTTCATTCCCCGCTGAGACGAGGTATTTAAATGAAGCGTGAATGCGAACAACAAAAGACTTATGCTAAGCGATCTATGAAGATTTTGAGACAGAGTTTGTTTAGTAAATAGGTATGCAACATGCACAAAGATTAGACAATTGTAACAACGGAGTTGTTAACAAGGCAAGCACAACTGAGACGTCTTAAGATAGTTTGCAACGTTACAAGACAGTCTTTAGATTATACGAATTAAGCTGGAAACTCATTAAAGTTCTTCCCCTTTATACCTTTTTAGTTGGTGTCGGCAGTATTAATATAATTGATCATATTCATAACTTGGGACATTCACATACGGTTATCTGATTCTAACTAAGCAAAGCTTGTATTATCAATAACAGATAACTGATTATTATAAATAGGTAGGTATATAATTATAACCCGCGAGTAAAATTATGCTTAGGTATACCTAATACCTACAATTTTTTTTTTCAAAACATTGCTCTAATATAATTATTTATTTATTTCATAACGCAATATATATGTGTATGAAGTCCCTGACTTCTGAGCTAGGTCTACTCATACCTATTTTACAAAAAGTTGATATAAATAAAAATCATAACCTAACCTAATCATAGATAATTCTGCAGCCATAAAAAGATTTTTATGGCTGCATTCTAGGTACGTGCCCTACATTTTTGGTTTAGGGAAAATGGAGTCACAAGGCACAAATAAGGCTCTTAATGCCTTAACTATGTCGCCTGAGGTGTTAAGTAGGCTTTATGACCTCTTAGCTTCTACCGGTAATAAAATAGTGGTAAGACAGGATGAGCGCATAAATAGCATCTTAAGATTTGGATCAGGGTATAGGCTCCTTTCTTCAGAGTTTATGATGCCCTATAAAATTCAATATTAGGAGTAGAATTACTTCCTATCATTTTGGAGTAATATTTTTATTTTATTTTATGCGAGAATTTTTAGAAATATTTTCATTGAATATCATTTTTTTTATTCTCTTCAGTTATCTTATATATAAGGAAATAATATATATTTACTACAAATGTACAACCTACCTATAGATATATAAAACATTTCCTCGAGGAGGCCGCTGCTGCTGATCGGCAAGGTTCCTAGCAGGCTGGCAGCGTTTCCTCTTCGGATGGCTTAGCTGATGCTTTGGCGGAAAAAGTTCCCCGTACGTCAGTCTCCCGAGGCCTCGATAATTTTTTTAAGATAAAAGTTGTAAACATAATATAATGTCATTTTGTAGGTACAACTTTTTTTCTTCGAAATGATTGCTATTTTATTATCTTCATCTGCATTATCTACAGCTGGCAATATCTTTATTTTTTAAAGTATTTTATGACCTCGTAATCTAAAATTAAATGGGTTATCATAAAAAATATTGAGACGACCCATTTCCCCCAAAAACAAAGATGACAGCGCAAATTTTGCACTCTCCCCCATTTGAGAGACGTTATACCAATAATTCATCTTGAAACTAAAAAAAGCCACTTCAGTCGGAGTTAATTAAAATGTCCCGGAAAGGACGGCCATTACCGAGGATGAAAAAGCGATTTCCCCAAGAGTGGGTTTTAAAGGAATCGACGAGGTCTCAAGTCCATTTTAGTGAATAAGATCGTCCCCGTTCGCCGGTAGCTTATAGACTTTTGAAAGGTTTCCTTTTACTGTGCACTTCAAAGATTTTTATGGACGTACTTTATCAAGCAATGTTTTGTCTTTGTCAATATATCCCAGTTTATTTTATTTGTTTTACTTGTGAGATTGTTTTTACAGACCTTTTCTTTAAATTTCTTTAGAAGTATATAGTAATAAGAATACATATCATGTGTGCGTACCTAAAGCACAAGTTATGTAGTTCATTTAGAATATATTCTTTGATATGCTTACCTGTTATTTTTTTTAGGAATGTGTGTATCAGTTCGAAGTAGGTACCTTCGTTGAAAAGATATCTTATATTGGATGGAACAAATGAGCTATGTGTAAGTAAAATCTTTATAACAAAGTAGTTTTTTCTTAATTAACGTCTATAACAGAGTTTCCTTCATCAACGAGGATTAAACTGCCGAAGTTTGGGACGTAAATGTAAAATAACGAGCGGATTGACCCCCGGGACCGTACCGTATAGGGATAGGGATTCGACCCGGATACGTCCTTGCACTAATGGGACTTGTAGGCAGTTTGCCCCGGCTACCACGGGTTTCCGATTAGCACCACTATACACATAAGTTACGTTTTGTACAACCGATATTGGGATCGAAATTCAGAATAGGCCACATTGTAAGGAAATGGAAATATATTAAACATTGTGTTCTATTCTCACTCATTGTAAAGCTTAATGGTAGTGATGTCGGATGCCGTGACTGTCAAGAATTTAAATCCTCTAATCCTCGAATTTCTAAGTTAGGAAACCATAACTTATAAGTTTCATAGATCATATGTTGAAAACCTGTCGCCGAGTACCTATTGGTGTGGTCCGGCAGCTGCACTAGGAAGTTGTTTTCTAGAAATTAAATTAAATTAAAAAAAAAGATCGGAAGCACATTGGTAATTCCCCTGTTGTGCTGACCATCACTGCCTGCCTGCTTGTCATAAGACCGCCCATCGTACAGTAATTTTAAGGTTATTCTTGGTTTTGTCAATAATTTTATTTTATTTCTGGAGTACAATATACAGTTAACTAACTATATATTTAGCTACTGTTGTACTGTTTCTGAAACATTGTAGTGTAAACTAACGCCGTAATTTATTGTCGAAGTAGTCAAAAGCTTTGCTGCCATTGTAGATAAAATTTGAGATTGGCACCTACAGTTGTGTTGATTGACAACATAAAATAAAACAACTATAAAATTACAAAGTAAACGTTTGAAATAAACAAACAAACAAACGTTGACATAGGTCTGTTACAGTTTTATTAAGGTAAACAAATAGAATATTCTTACAATGTTGTGTATATGACAAAGTTTACCTTAGCGATAAACAAGGAGCAACAAAATAACAGTGACGCGATCAATCAAGGCGATAACTTGAAAGCTTTCATTGTCCTCATCCTGTACCAGATGTTCCAAGTGACACTGTTGTATTAAATCACTTATGCTACTTTATGTCATATTTGCTGGCCACTTGAATGTTATCAATTGCATACTAATTGCGCCATAATTCATTGTGTTTATTTACTTAGTCATCATACTATCACAGGCTAACTTTACTGGACCATTTATTGACCGTTTTCTTGAGCATCGTTTCGATTTCTGTCTGTTAATAGCTTAATCATGTTTGCGGTTTAATTCACTTTTGTGGTAGAATTACTATCTCTATTGTCAAAGTAATATATGTATACCTATCAAAATTTTCCATTTTATTTTTATATAGTATTGTAATGATCTTGTATGTTTATCTAGAACTAATATTTCTAATATTAGAAAGTGGAAAGATTTGTATGGAACGAATAAACTCAAAAACTACTGGGCCGATTTCTTTTATCCCGGAATCAGATAAGATCCCACGGGAACGCGGGTGAAACAGCGGAGGACACCTAGTTAATTATAAGAACTAAAGAATAGCGGATACTGGATACGCAGTGGACAGTGTATCTATAAAAGTTAATTTATGCAGAACGTGGGCGTTCTCTACGTTTCTGCGGTGCTAGATAAATCAAGCGCGATTGATTCATAATAAACTTCCAACAATAAATTTATAGAATCATTAAATTTATTTATAGAATTAAATGAGAATCCTATTTTCCGTATTCCGTGGGAATTTCTACAAATTGGTAATATGTGTTATCTCTCTAATAAGAATTGAATATGAAGATGTTGCTGGTATTAGGTGTTTATTATATTAGATTACATACATAACAAAATGTTACAGAAACATACGTACACTATAAAAATGTTATATAAAACAGGCTAATAATTTTCCTTTATAAACGGTGTTAAACAAACTGAACATAAATTCTTCGTTCAACAAGAAAGCATTCTAATCCGAGCAACCAATTTATAATAGAAAACAGCCCGTTTCATCGAGTTTCCTTGCAGTGAAAAATCGACCCATTATGTGAGAAGGGAGGGCAGTTTCCCGCGCTCGTATTTCAAAACAACACATTATTGTTTTCTTCTCGTTTTGTTTCGCGGTTAAACCGGTTATAAATTTAGGAGAAATGACTTTATGGCTCTGTATTTTTTTCATTTTATATGCTATCTTACTTGGTTCGGTTTTAAATCAATATATCAGACACAACTAGAGACTTTTGGTGATAAATTAATTGTTGTATCTATAAATTCAGCTTATAACGACGATAAACTATGAAATAATGGCCTCATCAATTGTGTGTTGGTCTAATGCCTTTGACGTGCAATCTAAATATGAAAATTGTGGATAAAACTTAATAAGAATAAACATTGTTGCGGAGTATTTATGACATTCTCTTATGATCATGAGATTAATCATAATGTTTATGTATCACAATCTTTAGATTAGTAGTAACTGTATTTATGTATGCTTAATTGGAAAGGATAGCTTACACTTAGTATATGTTCTACATACTCCACTGATTCATATAAAATTAAATTGCATTAAATTATGGTTAACCTATTCATATTAATAGTTAAATAAATGAATTAATAAAATATTCTGCTATAATTCCTCATATACGGTGATCTGATCCCAAACTAAAAAACTTTGGAAACCAAATTACTGACATATACCTTTTGTTTAATACTTATTCGAAAATAGGACAAACATACATGTACATAATGTCTATCCTGGGCCGGAAATGTACCCACGCCCTATGGCGTGAAAGGTTATTTTACCATGCCAACTAAAAGTTCAGTGAGGAAAGAAACCCAAGAAGAAGTTTGCGAGTTTGTTGGAACTCCACGATTTTGAGCTATCGGTAAAGGAAGAAAAAACGCATAGCAACGTGATAGGACACTTCAGTATCCACCTATCACCAACCTCCGGTGCATTCAGGTAGCTACACTTGACAGTCAAGTTCCTTCTAAGCTTTGTGTTTACCACCCTTGGGCAGATTATCGCTTATCATTGCTGAATTGCAGCTAGCTAATTCACAAAAATATCTAAGTAAAAATGCACTCCTGCAAACATAATGTATATTTTTGCTTTCTTATTTAATTTAAAACTTATCTCTCTCTTCAGCGGCGAGTAACGTAGTTTGTATCCAACCGAGACGTCAAGCTAGATAGCGGATAATACGGAAAATGAACCTCCCGAGGGAAATTAATCATTAGCGGTCACATTAATATATCTATTCTCATATTTTACTAGATTAATATCTACTACGGCTCTGTAGAATCTTCTTAAAAATACTCGTAGTTTCTAGTGAAAGCGCAGTATGTGTGTGGTAGTAGGAATTAAAATCGTTTCCTTGCATGAGTGAATGCTGAGGAGACCTCCAGTAGTATGTATCTTTGTTCAATCTCCATAATGATAAGTAATGAAGATATCATGCAAAGTTATCATTAAAAGAAACCCAGAAACTTTTTTATCCGAGAATTTGACCGTATGGATTTGAAACTAAATTAAGAAATAATAGTGTAAAGTTAATTGCTGCCGGGACTAATCTTATCATTCTACATAACGCCAAACTTCCATAAAAGCAAGTTGATTCGTCTTCTCGCATTAAAAAACGGATTAAAATTAGTTTCAATCGTAAATTAAAATCCACATACACGTAGGCTGTCCAATCAGCTTACTAGCCTTAAAAGAAATAAAATAAAAACTAAGCTCGGTACAAATGAGGCGAGTAAAATTATTTTTACGATTCTCTCTCTCAATTAGGACCAGCACCGACAGTAAAGTGTCAGTGTTATTTAAATTTACAGCACCAATTAGACTCGCCATCATCACAGAACTGATGAAACCGTACTGTGTCGTGTGTAGCTACCCTTATTAAGAGTTCTATAATTAAAATATACAGCGTGAACATTCCGATTCCAATAAAGAATAGAATGGACACAAATAGGAACATTAACGGAATGCTACGCCACTAGTGTACCTATTTCCAAGTTACGAGTACAGTAATTACCTTACATATTTTATTTGTTACAATGTTTAGTACTGATAACACTTTAGAAAATGTAGTGTATAAAAATATAGCTTTTATTTTCGGATATAACGTAGGAAGATAAATATTTAAGTGCATTTACGTGCAAAGGAAGTTGTAGAAGTTTCTAAGCTAAGTCTAGTAAGTTATCTAAAGCTACTATACACTAGGTAAACATTAAGCTAAGCTTAAGCTACAAATAAACTTTATTATTATAGCAGATTTCACGTTAAATGAATTTACCTACACATATTAATTAATAACCTGGTTTTTAAATTACCTGCTTTAAGGCGATGATAGCTCAGTGGTAAGTGACGTCGGATACCGAGGCGAAGGTCGTGGGTTTGAATCCTACAATGAGCTTGAGCTTTCGGTGAAGGAAAACATCGTGAGGAAACCATAGCATGGTAGTAGGGTACTTTGTAGTACCCGACTGGCTGGCTACCACCCTCAAGTTGAAAATCTGTCGCCAAGCACCTATCGGTGTGTTCCGACAGTTGCACTTGAGAGTTTGTTGAGTTCCCATCTAGGCTTTGTGTGCTTACCACCTTCGGCCACATCATCACTTACCATAGTGAGATTGTAGTCAAACACAAACCTATCCAGAATAATAAAAAAACATTATCATTATTATAATTATCGAATTTTATTTCAGTAAAATTATTTAAAATTTTAACTTAAATTATATTTTTTAATTCATTACAATAAGTATTTGTTATTCTAGGAACTAGCAACATAGCATAAAGGAAAATAAACAATAACCGAAGCTCGTAACTTATAACGTAACTTATAACGCGGTACGAGTACTTACAACAAGCAGTGGTGGTATAAAAGCATTGTCTGTAACAAACACATCTCTCATAAAGTTAGTTGGCGAGCAAAACATCTCGCTGGCATCTACAATGTAGCACATTTTGGCATCGGAGGCGAGAACAATCTGGATAATAGAATTTACTTGTTTCTTGCTTTTACATGACCATTCGGTAGTCGGGCGACACTTTGGCGGCTACCACAAAATATTAACTTATGAAAGAATGTGTTCTTTTATACTTCAACTTCTTTGACATAGAATATAGTATTTACTTATTTATTTCTTTAAATATAAGTCGTATATAAGTAGGAAAAGTGGAGTAAACTGGTGAAAGTATGGTACCCAAGGGGCAGCACTAGAAGCCGAGGTCGGAAAGCAATAAGATGGGAGGATGATCTAAAAATGACCTTAGGACCACTTTGGATGAGAGTTGCGGCAGACAAAGATCAATGGAGTCAGTTGGAGGAGGCCTATGCCGTAAGGCAAACCGAATTAAGAGATATTTTATAATAATTAAGGGCAGTTTTAACTTTCTCTTTTAAAAAATTCAAACCAAGACACAAAAATGTAAAAATGCAAATACTTCGGAAATAAAGGCTTTATTATTATTATTATATAAGTAGGTAAATGTGAATAATTATTTACAGCACCTTTGGGAATTACCATTTTTTCGAATTTCGAATTATTTGTTCCGCATGTTCAATAATATATCCACCCAATATATTGCGTAACATTTGTCAAATTTTAAAAGCCACAAAGTGAAATTAGTCTTGGTTGAGGCTTTTGAAATTCAACCAAAATGTATTCAACTAATGAGGATAAGCCACAGTGCATTGTGGGCGTTGATTGATTTTATCTGTCAGTTGACTTTACTTGTAGATATAAAACAATATAAAACTGTACAAAATTTCGTTAAATGTTTAAAGTGTGATACGGACTAGTTACGACTCTAAAACATTTGAAACATCGAGAGAAACCCGGCTGGAGAATTATATCAACGATTGAATTTTCCTGCCGGTTGGATATAGGTCATTTTAACATTTTAACGACACCGAAAAAATTTTAAAATTACCTACTACTATGGGTAATTTGTGTGCAAATTTTCATACAAATTCCTTCAGTTATAATGGCATGATTAGCTTACAGTCGATTACAACTTTTGCATTAATAATTATGTGAAAGGAGGCAATATTAATCTAATAATCGTACTGCATTATGTAATTTTACCTGTAAAGGCCTTAATGATCATTATATGACCAAATAAGCGGGACATTGCTAAAAATTGTAATAATGTAAACAGTAGTCCTTACATTAACTTGCTCGAAAATGCAATGAATAAGTATTATATAAACTACTCTTCGAGTGGACTCGCCGTACAGTTTTTTCACTGACTGTGAGTTGGTCGTGCGTGTCGTGACAAACGGGAACATTCCATAGTACGTACGTTATTGGACAAGTTTTGGGAGCTCACTTGATGTTGTCATAGTTGATGTTGGATTTACGCCAAATCTGTAAAGACGCATTGCGGTTAAATATTTCTTTTTTCCAATTGAAAATAAAGCGACTGGTATTCTAGTGTTCCTATTTTTGTTGCCTTTTGATAAAAATAGTACCTATTTAAGGACTTCTAGTAAACAATGTAGGTTATATTTAGTTCTGAGATCCTTGGTCGATTACACATCAAAGATTTGTTGACGTTCAGAACTGAAACATCAAATTGTGGGCGAGAACAAAAAAAATGCCAATTGCTCAAGACTATGGAATTAGCTTTATTCAATTAAACTCTAAAATATATGGTCAGTAATCTGGAGAAATAGGATGAATATTGCCTCATAATAAGTGGCAGTAAAAATAATGTTTGTTGAAGATTTGCTACTTAATAAACTACTTGGCACATTGGCACAGTAGTCCAGTCTTTATTTTCACTTTCTGATATACGAAAATAATTTTGTTGAATATTTAAATTTTATTAATTGCCATCCCCGATAATTTTAAATAGGCTGTAAAAACATACTATCTGCATAAAATGAAAGCATGGCCAAGCTATCGCAGGCAATCGTCCCATTTTAAGATACTAGCGATGAAGCAATTTTGTACATTATGCCTTTAGTAATATCATTTTCCACATTTTCCTTGCCTTTGTCGAAGTAGACACAATAAAAGCAAACTGGCTCGTTAATCGCACAGAGTAGTCCGGGCGCGTAATTAACTTTGCAGCCAGAGAGAGCTGAGATTTACGTGGAGTCCGGGTACAATTAAATTTGCATAGGAAATTGCACAGAATGAACTAAGAATAACTTATCCGAGTATGAAAACTAAATTTTATAGCTGTCGTCAGCCAAGGTGCTTACTTATCTACCGTAGATTAAACATTTTATAATGATATAATCACAAGTCTCTTTCTCTAGCTTGATGTTTGAAACGATAAAAAGTAGGCTTTTTTTATGATAGTGAGTATGTGATTACAGTTTATGAATGTGGGAATGATATCATTAACGTTTTATTTTATCTAATATCTCATTTTGTAAGCGAGATATATTTTATTATACCCATTTATGATGTTATTAGAGAAATCATCGAAGTGCTGAAATGCTCGATTAATTTATTTGCTCAACAAAAAATAAAAAACAATAAAGTACATCGAAAATGAACGTTTCGTTTGTTTTAATGTCATTTCATCTATCCATCAGAATATTTTGAGCGTCGATTAAAAGACAAAATAAAGTTGCGGAATCATTTAAAATGCTATTTAGAACAAATTATTTTCCACTTAACTCGAAGACTGAACAATCTACATTATAAATGACTATTGATTTTGAAAGTCGCCTACCTTATGGGCTTTTGAACTTTAGTGATTAATTTAATGTGCAATAAGTAATTTATTTATACTTTAGATGACAGTAACTTTATTATTTAAAATCATTTCTTTGTTATGATTATGGTCACAGAGATAAATATTTATTTATAAGCTTCAACTTTTTATGATACCATGTTAACTTTGACTTTGTCACCCCCCAGTCTTTATTTGTTATACCTACCTACAACTTAGCAGTATCATATAATTACCGATTTCATCGATTAACGATTAATAAGCGACTTGGTACTAGGTATATAGTAAGATCGAGTCAGCTACTTGATTTACATCTTCGTTCAACAATAGCTATAGATATCGGGTCACATACAAAATCCAAGCTAAATGTTATCCGCGTGAATATATAATTTTACAGCTACATTAGTTTACTAACAAACGGAGAGAAATGTTTTAAAACAGTTTTAAGTTCAACTTAATTACAACCATAGCACCCAGTAATAAAGTCACAAATCTTCTTACCGAAAGTAAGATACTCCGGCCGTTATATTGCTTTTTCGAGCATTATTTTTGCAACTTTTGAATACACACTGCGGTATTGTGAGACGTGTGTACATTGGCTGTTTTCAAGCGAACTAAACAAAATAAGAGCTCACTTTTCAAGGGCGCTCTTATTTACCGAGACGTATTTTTTGTGCCCACCCGATATCTATAGCTATTCTTGATCGAAGATTAACATAGATTGATACCATAGTGCATGCGGTTTACTAGGCCTATTTCTGTTAACATTTCATCAAATATGTACTAATTAATAATGTTAGCTATTGTGTTAATCGATAGATTCATAATCGATTCCTCTGCTAGAACTACATATCGGTTTAGTTTATCGGTATAATAATAGTAATAGGTTATCGATAGGAAAATTGTATTTTATATTGTATCTTGTTGGTAAGTATGTGGGTTGTTAAAGGAATACATGGTGTTCAAGTTTTCCACAAATTGTCCGTTGCGGTGTGAGTTTTATTGCTGCATCCGTACCAGTCGAGACGTTTGTAAGATATTTTTCATATTTTACGACGTTTTGAATTTACGCCCCTTGTGAGTGAAGGCAGAAAACTTTTGACTTCCTTGAAAGTTATGACGTTCGTTTTCTTGAGTAAGTGTGACTATGAGTTATATAAACCTTGTTGTTAAAAATAAATAAATTATTATTATTATATATTATTACCATGTCATGCCGTTGTTTTTCTGTGGGACGGTTGTTCGACAACTTAAAAAAATCTAGGAATCGCGATTCAAGTTATTAACTTTGTAAACGTAAGTACAAAGCATTTGTAATTCTAATATACTTTACATATTACATCTTGGAAAAACTATTCTCAGACACGACATGTCACATATAATCTACATTACGTATGCTGTTGGATATGTTACGAGCGACAAGCGCCTGAAAAATGCTTGCAGTGAACCTCCGTCCAGCGAGAATAGACGCTTGAAAAAACATTTTGTATGTATTTACATAGGAATTTATCACCATTCGTGGTAACAATCTACAATATAGAGTAAGATATATAAGGTATACCTATAGATGGATATAGGTTTATATTTAATCATTTAGAAATAGGTCTTATTTATTTTTGTATACACTTAATTTATTCAATTTAAGGCGATGATAGCTCAGTGGATCAGTGGTTCGAATCCTACAATGAGCTTGAGCTTTCGGTGAAGGAAAACATCGCGAGGAAACCGTAGCACGGTGGTAGGGTACTTTGTAGTACCCGACTGGCTGGCTACCACCCTCAAGTTGAAAATCTATCGCCAAGCACCTATCGGTGTGTTCCGACAGTTGCACTTGAGAGCTAGTTTCTATCTAGGCTTTGTGTGCTTACCACCTTCGGCTACATCATCACTATGGTGAGATTGTAGTCAAAAACAAGCTTATCCAATATAAAAAAATATATATTTAAACACTCTTATTTATTTATTTATTCATTCATTTGGATTCCACAATAAAATTATGTTACACCTTAGGTGGTAAATTAGGTCTAATAAAGTCAATTTGTGGACTCTTTGCCGTTTAGGAATAACTACTAACTAGTGACCAACAACCGGTAGTTTTTTTTTTGTTTTAACAAGAGCATTCACCTTTAATCTCGCCGCGTTAAAACTAACATCCTGTATGTAACATTATTCCTGACCAACATTTCAAGACGGAGCATTTTCTAGCACCAAGCGTGTAATCAGTGCAAAATTAAAAACCATTTTATAGCTACAGTAAAAACAAAGCTTCATTCCGCGAAGGAAGTGGTTCTTTTTAAAGCTGGGCTTATCGGAGTGGTTAAAGCAAACACGGCTTTTGTTATACAATTAACTTTTAATTTACTACGAGAGTCTTATCGCTGAGGCTTGGGTCGAACATTTCTCCATTATATTCAGGAAACGAACCGTTCAAGGAAAATGGTCTTGGTTTTTTACAAGGTACAGGTAGTTCAGGTACATACTGATTATTTGATTGTGTAAGGTTCTTCTAATACCTTAATGTAATCATTTTAATTACGATTCCTGGGGCTTTTTTTGTCGAAGGTAGGTAATGGATGACCATCATGGTACCATCCGCGAGCCGAGGGGTGCAATGAAAAGTTTAGTTTTCAATTTGAAATTTAGTCAAGAGGTTGCTGAAACTCATTGTAGTTATAATACACCAACCAACACTACTCTACATAGACCACACGCAAAACCAAATAATTTTAGGTTTATTTCTCATTCCAAAATCAAACGTGAAAATGCAAAATATGTCAATATTACAACAAAATGCTGCAATTACGGCATTAAAGCGTCCAATGTGAAGATGTAATTTCACTCGACCCGCTCAAATTGGGGGTCATTCAATTTGCATATAAAGCGGACAGAGGCGTCAATAGGACGAGAGAGCCCGATGAAGTCCCATTCGGTAATTCGGCCCTGGAAAACGAATGACCATTGTCGGAATTTTGCATTGTTTGCAATTTTATGGATAACTAGTTGTTCCTCGCGGTTTCACCCGCGTTCCCGAGGGATCTTATCTTTTCCCGAGATAAAAAGTATACTATGTCCTTCTCCAAGGTTTCATCTATATATATATCAAATTTCATCTAAATCGATTCAGCGGTTTAAGCGTGAAGAGATAACAAACAGACAAACATACATACTATTGCATTTATAATATTAGTATGGATTTATTAATAAGGTACTAACTATCTACGCAGATTTTGCAACTCCAATTAATTAGTAACTGCATTGATATGGTTTTTATTAAACATCTTCATCAACAATAATGATAGAGCCACATTAAAAATCTGCAAAAGTGATTACGACGTTTATTTTACAAGTTTCTCCTCCTCACTATTCGTTTTATGCAGAGATTGTGTTATAATGCAAACTGCAAGCTTTTACGAGCTGAAATTTTATATTCCGCAAAACTCTGTGCAAACTGAATGATATCAAATAAAATGTTACAATTCAACTGGATATTCATAGATAAAAGAGTACGTGAGGTAGGTACTAGGTAAATTATGTTTAAAGTGGGTAGTCATAAATCTTTCTGAAATAAAACACGTATAATGTGAGCACGTGACTTCACATCCGTAAAGAAGATGTAAATATTTACTACTGCGTGTTACATTCAATTTTAACTGTATTATAAATAGTTATATGTTGTACAATTTTAATCTTAAAAATAATTGCATTTTGAATTTGGAAATCTCAATTCAAAAATAAATTAAAGCAATTTTGCAAAACTATCTATTATTATGATAGTGGCTATACTACTAAGTAGTGACGTCTTTAAGCCGCGACGAAAGCCATACTTAATTGTTTCCACTTAGTTAGTGGCTGGCTACCACACCAGGCTGAAAATCTGGCCAAGAAGCTATAGTTGTCTTAAGTTGCCGTAATTGAGGCCCAGATCTCTTATAAGCTTTCCACCATAGTCCTTACAATTTTCTGCTGATAAAATTTTGGTAAAAACACAAGCAACAGTAAAAAAACAACGTACCTACATACCTATTGATTGTCCATATCCAAACTTCCATCGCCATGAACCCTCGGACTGGACTTGATTAGCCTGTTTAGGTTAGAAATACCTGTTTTCTTTAGTTAGTACGTCTCTGAGTACATATACGAGTAGAATAACAAAGCGTCTTGACAACGTAAGACAGATACTATATTATACTCGTATAACCTAGGACTTTGCATATAATAATTATGTTCCCACCCAAGAAAAACACTGGACAGCAGGCCCAAGGCCCCTCACCCGACGGAAGACCTTGCCTTTTAAATGAGTCTATCCCATACTTTTATCATCTCAAATCATTGACAGTAATCGTGTTCAGTGTTTTATAAAGAATTTATGGAGCTACTTCTGTTGTTAACTGTACCCACGTACATACTTTAAAAATTAAAAATACCCCATTGTTTGCCAAGCAAAAAGTTCAATCTAAGCAAAAAATATGTTTACAATTTGCATAAGAAATTACCGCATGCAATTAATTATAAATATGTCATAGATTTTTTTTAAGGCTTACACAAAGAGCGAGTGCATAATTGAAAGTAACGTTATTTACTTAACTAAGCTTCAGTATAAATTTACGATGTAGAAAGGGAACAATAAATTTTCACAGAGCTTTCCAAAGAACCTTATATTTACGAGACTCGGTCTCGACCTGAAATAATTAGACAATTAGTTCTATTTACTTTTAGAATAGATACCTAATTAGAAATAGGAGCCTACAAATGAAAATCTATTGATTATTTAGCACAAGACATTAACAAGTTTTGTTTTTTAAACACGGAGTAATATTATGTGTAAGAAAATGTATTGGTTAAATACATTTAATTATGATATTACTAATTTTAATTAATAGTATTATAATAGAATATTAAATTTACTACAGTTGGTGCTTGACTGATAAGTCAATCGACCAAACATTATTAAATTGATTGTTTTGATTGCTTGCATTTGAAAAAATATAAACTAAAAATGTTTTCAAGTAAAAGCTCGGGATATGTTAAATAAAATACAAATAAAATATATACAGAAAATACATAGTTTCGTTTCGATTCGCGAGTTGGAAATTTATTCGGCGGGGCGAAATCGTGCGGAAAATTTGCAATTTAGAAGTAAAAGGGGAATGCCAATAAGCCATCGATTATGTAGATGCAAGGCTTTTGTGCGGACCTGCAGAGTTATCATTGCATTCAGTTCACCGTTTAAAAACGATTTGTCAGGATATTTTCAAAGGAATTTTTCGTTGATATTAAACATTCAGCACTGAAAGTTATGATTGGTTTCGTTTTACGTATACCGTAGCAGTCGAGTTTAGTTTGTCTCGGTATTTTTATGATCATATTCTTTTGTCATGATACTTTTAACTATTTTTTAACCCCCGATGGAAAAGCGGGGTCTTATAAGTTTGTAAAGTGTACTGTGTGCTACAATGCATAAAAATCTGTCGAGACGGTTTTTGTGTGATTGAACAATAAATAAATAAATTTTAATTATAAAAAGTAATGTTAAACCTTTTTCACCCACTTAGGAGTGGATTAAAAAATGATGTCCTTCCCAAGGAATCAATCCATACCAAATTTCTTAACCCCCCCCCCCCCCCCCCCCCCGCCCCCCTGAGTGGGTGAAAAAGGTGTGAAACGTCACGGTTTTGCTATAAAAATCCACGCGGACGTAGTCGCGGGAAAGCTAAAGCTAGTATTATTATAAAATATATTTAGGGTATTAAGCATAGATGCTAAAAAGGGTTCCAAATAGGCTTTGTTTTTTTTTGATAAAGTTGTTTTTACGAAATGGGGACAAAGGATTTCAGGGTACAGAAACCATACTATTTCCGGTCACCGGATTCTCGCTTACAACTGATATGGGGTCACGCAAGTTTTTTCGCATTGTCCGAGAATTACTCACACAAATGAATAGAAATACCTTTGGGTTGGTCGGACAAAAGAAACTCGGCTGATTGCTGGAAATACGTGAAAGTAATATTTGGGTTGGGTTATGAAAAGACATACAGAAAAGAAAATATATAGCAATTGCTGCTCAATATTCGTACCATAATTAGATTAGTTTCAAGATAATTTTGACTCACTAACCAGTGAATAAAAATGCGACTGAGGGCAATTACTTACCAGTAACGAACACAACACACGAAAAAACTTCATCAAAACCAGACAAAACTATCGATTCGTTTTAAAAACAACATTCCTGTCCAACAGTTTTGAAAGTTTGAAACAACAATTCTCGAACTAGCATCAACAAAGTGTTTTACTTGTTTTCATATCACAGTCGTCTGTACAAATACAAATGCGATCTATTCATGACCTTTTGGTAGCATGTGTGTTGTTGTAACTTGACACTAGGCGCTCTGGATTCGGTCGCTCCCGCTTTCTGTTTGTCCTGGAACCCAATATGGCACATTAGCTTGTTTTGCCTCCATTATCTCGACTTTGATGCTGCCAACTATGCCGGTACATATGGTGAAAGTAAAAGTGGGACATTGAATTCACTGTCAGTCTAAAATTACACGGGTTTTATCGTAAAGTGTTCTCTTTTTATCAATCTTGATGGATGGATGGTCTTATAGCGCACATTTAGGCGTGTATGTCATGAAAATTAAAACTACAGTCGTGAAGTATATTGTGTTTTTGGATAATGAACAATACGTTGTAGTTTCAAAGTTTAATTTTAATTGTTTACTCTCATCCTTAGACTTGATTTTAGTAAGGTATGCAATATGGGGTTAAAAGTGAAATCGTGATTATTGTTATAAACAGTCATGTCATACTATTCATAGGGAAGTTAATGAGTAATGTTACTTTTATATTTTTTTTGTCCTTCAAAAGTAATACTTACTTTACTATTTGTTCCAGCTCTAAAACTTGCGTTTGATCACAAGTTCACTATAGTAAATATTAATGAGGCTGGTGGTAGTAACCATATAAAATCTAGGAGGGAAAAAGAATCATGCGACGATACTCGGCGCTGCAAGGAACGGGGGCGCAACACATACGCTTGCCTCGGCCAAAGCATTATCATTACCTGACTGACTAAACATTTCTCTCATTTGCCTGCTGAACCAAGCTACGGCTAATGCTTCTCAGTTGTTTAATATTTTCCATTCATTCTCGGACGTCCCCAGTGGGTATGTCAGAGAAGTGGCTCCGGTACCATTCCAGACAAATAGTAGTCAATAATCATGGGCAATATCCTCCATAGAACACCAATGCGGAATGTGGAGTTGGTAAGATCTGCCGTAAATGGTCCCTGGTGTCTGAAACAGGTGTATACTTGTGTATCTTTCGGTTTGGTTAGGTGGGACACTAAAATAAATGTCTATAGTCATATCAAGGGAATGTTTTGTTTAATAATATTTTAGTTAGGCATTCAATTTTCCCTAACCATTAATTCTTGTCAACCCAAAAAGCCACATCATTAAAAAAACTTATTCTACGATAAGCTGTACGTAAAACGTATCACATTAAAAGGGCTTCATATTTTTTATGGTATAGAAAATTTTGTCGTACGCAAATCATTAATCACAGGCACAATGCATGTCATAGCAGACGCATGGCCTGAGGGGCGTCCGAATTTCCCGTATAATGGTGAAATGAATAGAAAAGCCCTATAACACGGAATATACTTGACTTTTGTTCACTTTGCGGTGAACGATTGGTGAAAGACGATTTCAATTTTTAAAGATCTATTTCACTTTTTAATGACGCTATTTTTAAATGACCTCAAAAAAGGAGGAGTTTCTCAATTTGACCGTATTTTTTTATGTGTGTTCGCTTCGTCGTTTATGAAACGATTTATTTTGTATAAAAAATAATAATAGATATCTTGCAATTCCATGGAGTTGAAGCTCTCATATTATACAAGGTAATAAATAAGTTATGTGCAATTAAAATTCTTAGCTCTACATAAATGATCAAAACATTAAGTTAAACTGCGAATGTGTTATTAAATTAATCTAATCTATCGTTCGACTATACGATAGAGCTATCATAAAGCTATTTCATGCTAAATGGCAATATAAAAGCATAATTAACAAACAGAATTTTACGACTCTATTTCCAAAATGACCATTCAGGGTATCGTTTCCCCTCTATATATTCACATAATAAAAATAAATTAGCAATATTCGCCAAAATGCACCCAACTGGGGTGAAATGGACAATCCTCGGCAATTACCGCCTGGTTCCCAAATTTTCCAATATGAGCTGCGTAATTGATATTTACGCTACACTAAACCCCAATATTGCGTTATCGAGAGTGCAGATTTATGTTCATCGAACAATTAACCGAATGAAAAATAGACTCGACAGATTTAGTCAAATCGTCAGTGCGGCATTTTCATAGACGTACATAGGTAGGTACTTATGGTTTTCTTGGCAACGAATGACAGTAAATATTTTCTCAGGAAGAAATTTAGGCCAATCTTTCTCCTGAACGAGCTTATGCCAAGCCGTTATGTGGCCAATTTGGCCCAAAATTGGCCACTGAGAAACTTTACTTACTTGAATGCGCAAACTTTTTCATTCAAAATTTGGTACAGCAACATTTGCTCGTTTAAGTAAATACCTACTTTTAAACATGAATTTAGTATTTTTTAATGTTCCTTCTATAATTTAATTGTTAAGATATACATATAATTTAGTGAAACCAAAATTCGTAGCAGAAATTTCACCTGAATTCCGAACAATTTGTCATTTCGACCAAGATACATTTCATTTTAATGCAAATTGTTTGCAATCCTCATTTGTCTGGTGCCTTTAACTATCTTAGAACGTGGCCTCTGACAAATCTGTGGCATTCAAACGTTTCGTTTGCTATAGTTTAAGACAAGTTAGGCAGCGTGGGGCATTATTCAGGCATACCCGACCCATTTAACAGTGTCAACCGCACATTTGTACCTATCGGTTCCAGCTTCGAGTAGCTTTTGCTGGCAAACCAAGAACAGATTGTTTCTCAATTATTGTTAATAGTTTAAGCATGCAAGTTCTACTGCTGGACGTTAATCACTGTGATTGTTTCTGGGATTAGATACGTGTTTTCTGTAGGTGCACTTTTCACGTATTTTATGTAAAACAATAATTTGAATAAATGCTATTTAAAACGAAAACTTTCAACGAATGTAATAATTAAATGTTATACGTACATTTAAAAGAAACAAAATGAAAATTAATTGCTTTAAATTAGTGCATTTCTAATAACAATAGAAATGCTGTTCATTCTTTACCATGATGATAGATAGCCTACTATTAAGTAAAGATTAATGATCTGCCTACGATATTCGGTGCCGTTTCATTCGAACCTAATTCTAATAGTCGATGATCAATCAACAATTCAAACATCGAAGTACAGTTGTTTGTATAAAGGTTTAGTGTATGGACGACGGAAGGAAGAGCTGGTATCATTGTCGTGAGTACACGTGCTTCGTCCATCCGGCACACCTGCTTGTGAATAGTGACAAATGAATACACTTATAGAACATTAGCTTTATCGAGATCAAGTTCAAATAAATGTACACTCTGTAGCTATTTATGCATGCTATAATGAATAACTTGCTCAACATTTTTTTAAAACAGGTATAAGATTTGGTTTTGTTTTAGGCTATGCGTTATTTGTACCTTCTAGTGCCGAAGTCTTTGAAGATTTGGTTGGAATGGTAATATTGTGGATTAGTAAAAATTATAAACAACTAGCTTTCCGCCTCGCGGTTTCCCACGCGTTGCTGAAGGAATTAAATAAAATACAGCCCATGTTACTGATAATTCTAATAAATTGTTTTTTTTTTTAATTGGTTAAGTTTTTTTTTCGTTTACCAATTACTGTTTGTAATGGATAAACTCAAAAATCAAATAAATAGATCTTTTACATATATTTTCTCTTTATAATATTAGTTCAGTAATTTAGTTAATTAGACTAGAACTTATATATGTATGAACTTACAGCCGCCAACTGAAGAAAATTACGACTCATTTCATTGAAATATTTTTAAATAAACATTTTGAACTATAAACACGTACAAGAGTATATAATTACACTAATGAATACATTATACATAATAATATGAACAAACCGTAATAACAGGCATCCATACCCTATTCTGAACCCTTTGAAGGTGCGTTCAGTATCGTATTATTAATATTTGTTTTGATACTAGATGTTATGTAGTTTTTTTTCTTGTTTATGTATTTGATATTACCTGACTTTGTACATAATAATATGTCTTCTCTTTTATAATAACTTTTTTAACTTTTGGATAAGATTGTTTGACTGCAATCTCACCATGGTAAGTGATGATGTAGTCAAAGGTGGTAAGCACACAAAGCCTAGATATGGATTGTCTCTCAAATGCAGCTGTCAGAATACACCGATAGGTGCTTGGCGACAAATATTGAGGGTGGTAGCCAGCCAGTGGGTACTAGATACTAAGTACGCTACCACCATGCTATGGTTTCTTCACGATGTTTTCCTTTACCGAAAACTCAAGCTCATTGTAGAATTCGAACCCACAACCACTGAGTTATCATCGCCTTAAAATAATAACTTCTGATACCCTTTTCAGTGGATTAATTAATATTGTCATAATTTATGTAAAATAAATGAAAACCTACAACACTATTTTCAGTTTCAATAGAACAGATTCAATTTGAAACACCTTCACTTCCTCGCAAATTAAAATGCTTATCAGCTTTGATAATCTTATCCAGCTCTCTTTGACATGGCTACGCGATGCCGCTCTCTCATTTACGACACTTCTAAGGATTCCGGACGGGCGTCCATTAAGTAAAGAGGATCTCCGGCTTAATTAAGAATTCTCTCCAAAATCTCGTCTCAGTCCACCACCCTCGTATAAAATGGCAGCGATTGATTTTAAATGAGCCTCCACAAAGACTGAAGTGGGCACACAATTTTAAACTTGCTTATTATAACTTTGCGGTAAAAATATGAAATACAATATAAAGTTAGCGGTAATCAGAAAACAAGTCGGATTAAAATTTAATTAAAGGCACATGAATTGGGATAGGAATTACCTTATGCAAGTTTAATGTATGTACCCACTTACTTTCAAATTCGACTTTCTTGAAAACGAGTTGTTTAATTAAAAAGTTAATTTATTCACGGGTATATAAATGTCTTATTATTTCATCGTAATAACATTAAAAATGAGAATTACATAGGTACATGATAAATACGCGTTCTCGTAAAAAATAAATTTAACCCTTGATTATATAAATACCTGCTTAAAAGCCGTCCAATATAATAGTAACCAGAGACATTCTTCATAATACGGGCATCTGATCCCAAACTAAGCAGAAATCAGATACCTACTTATCTCATATACTACGCAAACTTCATTTTAAATACATACTTAGGTATTATATAGATAACCAGCTGTCCCCGCGGTTTCACCCGCATTCCTAAAGGAACCCCTTAGGACTGAATTTTCAAAAAATATTTCTTAGCGAATGAAGAAACTACCTGCCAAATTTCAAGTTTGTAGTGTTTATACTTTATGAGATTTCGTGTATAATCAGTGAATGGTAATTGGTTTTCATATGATATTAGAACATAGATTTATATTTAGATAGATAGGAGATAGATTACACCAAGATTCTGGACAAACAGACATGTTCATGCACACAAATGCCTGTCCTGGGTAGGAATCGAACCCACGACCTGTGGCATGACAGGTAGTGTAGGTACCTTACCAACCATGCAACAGCCCGTTTATATATCAGACTTCCAATAATGAAAAAGTATAATACTTGGTGTATGAAGCCCATAGGGTATTCTCAAGTTTCTAATTAACATAGGAGTATGAATTATGATCATAATGAACTTGTTCAAAGATGTTGCAAAAGATAGAGTGCATCTCGTCTCACTCAGATAACTTTACGATTTCTAGTTGAAATACTTACGAAGAGGTAATTTTACGATAGCTGTAAACGTAAGGCTGGTCAGAATTTATATTGTTGGATACATTTTTAACCAGGTAGGTACATGATGTTAATATTTTCTTGCATTTTATGTTTCCGAACTCATTTAAATATGAGTACCTTACTTCCAAGAAATTAGACGTGGATATACCATTCAATTCTACTTTGTTTTAACCGACAGAATGATATTCGGCTCCTAATAGATATTTGGATCACGACTTTTCTTTGGCATTATATCAACTATTTTCTTATTGTGACTATTACTTATAGCTTTTCTTTTTTCACATGATTAAAATGTATGTAAAATACTGAATAGATAAAACAGTAACTGTTAAAGTGTATAATATACGTGAGGTTTAAGCATAACTCAAGTTAACGCTGCAGCTTGAGATGACAGCGCGTGCAAAGTTTGCCCCAAAATAAATAAGGAGACAGAAAATTTCGTCGTAAGTGAGAAAATATTACAGCAGCTTAATGTTACAAGGGGGCACCTCACGGAAGGTTGGCTCGTTATGCTGATTTATGATGCACCCCCGAAAAGGTATTTCAAAGAAAGACCCACCTTATGAATTCCTTCAGTAAAATTTACGTGCAGCATTTCATTGTCTGCATATTACAAGCTTCTATAAATTGGCTTTGATGTTATTCTTTCTTCTATATAAGACTCTCTTTGTTTTGTTGATCAGGACACGCAACGTCTACGATGCAATTTCTTATGCATTGTTAGCCACATAGTTCTGAGAACATGTAAATATTTTTCTGAGGATTCGTACATCTAAAGCAGTAAATGCAGATAGAAGAATCCACAAATATACCTAATTATTTTTATTAAAATTAAAAGAAGAGATGAGGAAAATTTTCATTGGTGAAAATTAAAACTTGGAATTTAATATCTCAGAGATTCTTATCTCATTAATTTTACTGAAAATATTATTTGCTCTTTTAGGTAAGGCTATTAATCTCTTTTTTAAAAATTTTGTACTTCTTTTACATTTTCCTTATTATGTTTATCGCTTTAATAATTCGCTTGTCCATTTCCTACCTTTTAGTACTTTTTGTTCATAAATTAAAATCGTTGTATTTTTTCTCCATAAGAAAAAAAAATTGCATTTTTTTATATCATCACCCATGCTATAGATACATTTTTACCAGAGTAGTGACAATTTATCTGAGACCTTATTGGAAAAGTCAGCTGAACGGGAGACAACAAACTCTTGTGCCGTATAGGCACATATATTTTATACTAGTTTTCCGCCCCGCGGCCTGAGGGATCTTATATTTTCCCGGAATAAAAAGTATCCTATATGTTATTCCAGTATATGATCTACCGGTGTAACAAGTTTCATTAAACTCCATCCAATAGTTTTAGCATGAAAGAGTAACAAACATCTTCACATCTTCACATCCTCACACACATCCAAACATACTTTCGCATTTATAATATTAGTAGGATAGGATAGGGTAGGATAGGATAGGATAGGATGTTACGTATGATTATGTCTTCTCTTTGCCTTAAATAATCTATGTACTTACCAATCATGTAGGTACTTTTAATGAGGACAATTATTATGTATTTGGATCAATGTACTTTATTATAAACGGTCGTAACCAAGTATTCACTGTTTACTTTATCTCCGGAAAGTCTTACAGCACACTCTCAAAGCCATTTTATACTGCCTCTCGTGTATTGATGTTTTTTACTGTTAAAAGATTTTACGAACTCCGGAAAAAGTAGAAGTATATGGGCGCAAGAGCTGGTAAGTACGATAGATGTTGGAGAACCCATCCAAAAACACCATCTGTTTTATCTTACGCTGTTCTGATCTGCGTCTGCATATCAGGCATTAATAGTCCATATCAATCAAATTAACAATGCAAATGCTTCCTTTATTATAATAAAACAGTCACTCAAGAAATCAACACCTTTAAAATAAAATTTGATCCGCAATATCGTTCTGAAATAAGTGAATTAAAATGAAATAGTCATTAATTATGATGACTGTGCGAATGAGTGTTGTTTTATACGGAGCTGCCTCAGTCGGCGTGGAACGTGATCTCCCTTTAGACCGCCTGTGGACTTTACCATCATGTATGAAGAATGAAGACGGCACTTTGATATAGGTTCTTTATATTTTTTTGGAAAATAAGTTTTCTTTGGAAGTCTGACAAGCAGACAGGCGGGTTGCCTGATGGTAAGTGACCATCACCTATAGACATTAGCAATAATAATAACTCTCGATCTTCGTCACTACGAATGTACATATAGGTTTGTAAAGGTTGATTTACGAAGCTACACGTATAACAAACAATAAAAATATGTCTTAGAGAAAATATTTCTTAAACATCTTGCGTAGAATAATAATTTTCGAAATTTACCTTATCCAAAATGCATGACTTCAAGGTTTACCCATCAATAAGCTAAATTAATGTAAACCACGTTTTATGGTAATTTGCCCTGTGTCCTACTGCTGCTGGCTTTAAACAAAAATAATAGACTTGTCACCGTTCATACAACTGAATTAATTTTACTCGTAAATGCGTGTGTTCGGAACCGGTCGCAACTGTACGCCGCCTGTACGAAGTTACGAGTACGCTTTTATTACCAAACTTTGTTTTGGAATATAAATGAATGGCTTCCATTTAACAATGGTCAATAGAGGTGGACAGTGGATAGTATTGGAAATGTGGATTACTTTAAAAACAAATCAAAAATAAAAGTGATATATGATGATAGCTCAGTGGTAAGTGACGTCGGATACCGCGGCGAAGGTCGTGGGTTCGAATCCTACAATGAGCTTGAGCTTTCGGTGAAGGAAAACATCGTGAGGAAACCATAGCACGGTGGTAGGGTACTTTGTAGTACCCGACTGGCTGGCTACCACCCTCAAGTTGAAAATCTATCACCAAGCACCTATCGGTGTGTTTCGACAGTTGCACTTGAGAGCTAGTTCCTATCTAGGCTTTGTGTGCTTACCACCTTCGGCCACATAATCACTTACCATGGTGAGATTGTAGTCAAACACAAGCTTATCCAGAATAAAAAAAATATTGCAATCACGTATTTATTTCTAAATGAATTCTTATAATGTAAAACATAATTATAGTCAACTGTTCCCATGGGATCTCATATTTTCCCGGGATAAAAAGTATCATATCTTTTATTCCAGGATATCATTATTTGTGTGCCAAGTTTCATCAACATCAGTTTAGTAATTTCGGAGTTCAATACGGACCAATATCGTGACACGGGAATTTTATCTAGGTATTAAGATTTGTGAATTTAGACTACTTGTAGTATACCATACCTAGACATACCTAGTCTCCAGGACTACATTGTCTCCGAGAGCTACTTATCTTTCCGTGAACATCAGTGAAACCGTGGAGACAGCAAATCGTCAACCGCCGCTGGTAGCGGTGCCGCGCGGAAGAACAAACCTGATGAACAAGGCGCCCCTGACGCGCGCGCTTCAGATCCTTAATCTCATCGCGGTTGAGACAGACGTTTTTTATTGTACTCTGAGTGAATTTACAAGGACAGCATATTATGTGATATCATATAAATTATAAACATTAGGTACTTAAGTTAGAATAATGTAGATCAGACAACTATTGCTTTAGGTTAAAATAATCCTGTAAAAATAGTTGTAAAGTAAATAATAAATAAATAATAAATAAAGTCAATTACAACATTGTTTCTACGACTAGATAAAACTGAGCAGTAAAGGCCCATTAAAAAGATATACTGTGAAGAAAATATTAATGTCACTTTAATACTTTATTGAGTACAAGTGGAGTGGTTGTTCATTACAAGCATCGCGATACATAAATCAAATATTTTATGAGGCAATGTTGCCAAATAAATTATCTACACATACAGCGGGATAAAGATGCGAAAATGGACATGAAATATGTTCATTATATTAGCAATAATTTACTATCAGCTAATTTCCAAAGATATACGAGTATAAGTATGTAAAATAATCTTACTAATACTAATATTATAAATGTGAAAGTTTGGATGTTTGTTCCTCTTTTACGCCAGAACGGCTGAAATGATCTGGATGAAATTTGGCATAGAGATAGATTATAGTCTGGAATAGCACATAGGCTACTTTTTATCCCGGGTAAAGATAAGATCCCTCGGGAACGCGCAGAACAGCTAGTTAAATTATATATTAATTAGTATGTAAAGACATTGCAACTTTGTTTCACCCCTGACCGGGTTGCAAAATCAGTTATAAAAGAGGTACATCATACTTGTACATCATCATCATCATGTCAATCGGAAGACGTCCATTGCTGGACAAAGGCCAAAGATCTCCACAATAAAAATGGTACTTGTACTTTTGTCCCTTATTCAAAAGCGCACGGGTAGTCACCAAAGATTCTTAATCATTGATTATTGCCCAACATATTAACCGATTTTGTCCAATCTGAATATTAAATATCCGACTGTCTGAAAGTAATTGAAAATATTTTTTATATAAACGTGCAATTTACGTATAAAAAGCACTATAGAAATACACTTAATACATTTTATCAGAATACGTCACTAAAATAGATTGCAGATAGATAATAGCTGTCCCATCACAATACTCATCCACCAGGGTCCCCTGTAATAATTTGGGATGATGTCATACTCGTACTTTTTCCAGATGAATGGAGGTGAATGGATTTTCCGATAGAATTGTTATATTCCATTTGCTATGTATTGTTACGGGCATCGAATGAAACAATCGAGTTTTTTGTACGCCATTTAATCCTATTCATCCTATAACATGAATGAATACGTACAATTTGTTTTCATTGTTGAACATGAACGAGGACACCAAAAAATATGTATTGTTTTGTGTACGATATTTTTTTTACTAAATATATACCTTCCTAAGTATTTCTAAAATAAGAAAAGCGTGTTAAAAACAAAAAATCTGAAATTATCTTTGTATACGACCTAGTTTTTGAAAACACAATCTGAATCCACCTTATTTATTAGACTTCAATTTCTTAATAGTAATAAAGCTAAAGCCGGGCAAGAACTTGTAGAGAAGTCCACAAAAAATACACTTAAAAATGTACATCAAATCGATACAATGTATCGTACCGGAAGCCTTCTAAGAAGAGAGATATTAAAAATTGAATTAAATTTAATGAAGACAGCGATATCAGTATAACCTTTTGTTGTGACTACCGGAGGCCGGGTGAATGGGGGTGAATTCTTAATTAAGTGTTGGTAGAGCCCTCTTTGCCTAATGCAATGACGTCACGGCTCGTTTAACTTTCATAAAATTCTCTCAACTCAGCGATTTTTTCTTAACTAGCGGAATCTGATTTCCATATGGTGGAGTGGGTGCCTGGTATAATACACTTACGTAATTTTATCCGTGAAATTTTAAACAAGTGAAGAGGTTTCTTTCTAGATTCATTCCAAACTAAGCCAATCCATAGAAGTTCTTAGAAAAGACTAATAGTTTTTTAAATCACCCGATAGCTATTTCATAATAATTAACGCTATAAAATATGATACATATTACACTTAACGAGGTGGTAGACAAAATTACATCCCAATCTCATACGTTTCATTATGGTCTTCCAAATTATTCATAAGACAAAATTATGGAAAATGTTTCATAAATAACAGTTATTATGCCATAACTCTTGCCATCTATGTTTTTGTTATCGTTATTAAAGCCATAACAGAAATGCGTTGCATGAAAAATCAGTAAAAACAAGCGCATGAGCTATCAATCAAAATTATATAACGATTAACGTTCAGACCCCGATTTTTATAATAGCAGGAAATTAATAGTCCACATGATGATGTAAATTATAACTATAATTAAAAACCTGAGAATAATTGCTTATAATGTGTAAATTATTCAATATTATAAGTTACTGTAATCTAAGCACACGAATATTCGTGTAACTAGTGTATAAATTTTATGTTAATTCTGATTTAACGACAAATTTTTGTATACTTATCGTAACTTTCTTAAATTTTTGATCTTTAATACAAATATTATTGAAACCCAAGTCTTCAAGAATAACGGTAGTATTTTTTAATGTTGGGTTAATTTTGATCATCTTCCCGTAGTGATGCAAAAGGCTCAAAAAGCCTAAATGGGTAATTGGTTTTAACTAAAGGTGATAACACCAACTACCTATTTGGCAAAAGATTTTGATCTTGACGGTGTTTGCCAGCCAAACGATCAACGTTGGTAGCAGTCCTTTTTTTTCCACACTATTATCAATGGCTACGAAAATATTCCTGCGAAAGTAGATAAAGAAACACTGACTCCAACAGCTCAAGTATACCACCATATAATAAATAATAATATTTTTTTTTTACTATTTAGGGTGGTCTTATAATAGGGATCGATCATTATGATCTCCCTCCACATTTCGCATAATCCCATAATTGATACGTAAAAGCTCTGTTGGCTTGTACTATTATGGCATCAGAGGCACCCTCTGCAGATTCATAATAACCAATTGTTAGGCATGGATCATCTTGAATAATTAATTTAATGTACACGCTGGATTATTTAAATCTGGCTTATTTTTTGATATTTTAATCAAACATATTCTTTTTGCAAAATTAAAATATTTTATTTTCGTCATTTCATAGTAGGTAAGAATCCATACTAATATTATAAATGCAAACGTAACTCAGTATGTCTGGCTGTCTGTCTGTGGCCGTTTCATGCCGAAACTGCTGAATCATTATTAATGAATATTGGAAACATAAATAGGACTTTGGAGAAGGACATAGGTTATCCGGGTAAAAGATAAAATCCCTCGGGAACGCGAGTGAAAACGCAAAGTTTTGTATGATATGCAATAATCGCTCTTCTAATAATATTTATCTCCCTACTAAGTAATAAGAATATTGTGTACTTGTGAAATAGATAACTGTATAAATTTCTTCTGTGGACAAAATAGTTGATCTCGAGCCCCTCTCTACCCTTCTTTAAATGGCCCTACGTGACAATTTGACCACTTTATTTTCACAACCGCACTTATATGTAGCGTAAATTGATACAAGGCAAACATACGCCGCGTATTTGCAACGACATTTTGTTTCGTACAGCGTATAGCGTTGTTTCTTTCCATACTGATCGTAGTACTGAACACCATGAGAAGGGTGTCGTCACAGTAATTATATACACTAAAGCAGTATGGAAACTTTAGCCCCAATTGTTGAAATAAATACCTACGCTCTATTGGAGCGTAAGGGTTATCCCCGTAAGCTATGTCAAATTTAAAAACTGTGTTTTTCATAGCAATACCAAAAAGAAGCGCACATATTACTCGTGGCACTTTTATAATCATTGTGGTGCAACTTGCAACACCTATAACGCGTCCACTCATCACGACGCGCGCGCACTTGCTACTGACAGCACTGCGAGGGGTGCTTAGGATTTCGACGATGTGGGCGTCTGTGTGAGTGCGCCGTTTTGTTCCTAGTTTCCATACTGTTTTAGCTTATGTATTTACTGTGGTGTCGTCATAGGCGAGGGTGTACCGGGTCTAATCGACCCGTGTGATAAACATTGGCGTGCATGCTGCGTTAGTTACGCAGAATAATGAATCTGCGTGGTTGCATTTTAGGGTAAGCAGTAATGTTGACGCTATTAGTTGATAGTCTTTGTAGTGAATTTAAATGTAAGAGAGCTGTGAACTACATTACGGGTCGTGCAAGCAAAACTTAGAATATCTTTCAACAATTTAATCAATCGCCGTTTATGTTTAGCAAGTGAAACTGTAATTTCTTCTAAGCAAACGACAAATCAAAATTAACTCTCTTTATTCTACGCTTCTTCGAGTCGCAAAGTCCGACAAAAAATGCTTTTAATTATTTGAGAAACATAGCCACACGTCGCAGATAAAGTGATTATCCATTATTAAACAGTTTTTTAGTCTCTAGTGATATGCATGACTGTACCTCACGGATTTACCCGCGTTCCCGGGGAACCATATCTTTTCCCGAAATAAAAAGTCCTGTTTTATAACATGGCTTGTGTGGTATCATACTAGGTATCATCAAACTCCATATAGTATTTTTTTGTGAAAGAGAGAAAAGAGAAGAGAAACATAATATCTTCACATAAATAAACTTTCAAATCCTACAAATATAAACATGTGAAAGTTTGTATGTTTGGATGTTTGCTGCTCAATTACGTAAAAACGGCTGAACGGATTTTAATGAAACTTGGCACACAGGTAGATCATATCCTGAAATAAAACATAGGGACTTTTTATCCCGGGAAAAGATAAGATCCCGCGGGAACGCGGGTGAAACTAAATTATAATATCAATAGTAAGAACTTAAGAAGTAAGATGAGCCCAATTTACAGATGTGATAATTTCGCACGGTGTAATATTCCAAGTCAATGTAAATAAAGAGATAGAGGCCACGTGACCTGGACACGGAGCAGGCGTGCACCAGGACCATAACCTTAAATCAGGCATGGGGCATGGGGTTCTAATTGCTCAGAAAACATTAACGGAGTTGTCCGCGTTTGGTGTAAGTTATAAGATATTCGATATGTAACTTTTTTCACAGTTTTTTTTTCAGGTTTACCTATCATAGTTCAGGTATACACTATACTCACACACAGATTCCCCTTCACTTAAGTATCGATAATTATAAGTGAGTTCATACCTTACCCTACATGAGGTATGATCATCAAGATCGTAATTACGTAAAAATTGTTGTAGAAAATAAGTGGTTTAGCTATTTTTTATTATTATTATTAGTGGTTAGTAAATATAATGCAGTACCAGAAGTCGGCATAAAATTTGAAGTTTTCTATGGAACCGTTTTTACCTATACGAGTATACTACTATTTGATCCACGCGGTTTCATCAAGGGAACCCTTTAGGAGTTGTTGTTATAGGTTTGAATGTTCAAAAATCCTTTCTTAGCTGATAACTACTATAGGAAGTAAAAACACCACGGATTTTGTTTTTTGTTAATTTTTTGTTTTTATTTTTGCCAGTCCCGTCAAAATCGGTGCAGCTATTTCGAAAATTAGCCGGCACATATAGCCAAACAGACAGGCAAAAAATTTTTAATACTTTTTTTTTATTCATTTCGATATTTTTATATGATAATTTTTCAATTTCAGCAGTATTTTTAGGGTTCCGTACCCAAAGGGTAAAACCGGGACCCTATTAGGTACTAAGACTTCGCTGTCTGACACCAGGCTGTATCTCAAGAACCGCGATAGCTAGACAGTTGAAATTTTCACAAATTATGTATTTTTGTTGCCGCTATAACAACAAATAATAAAAACAAAATAAAACAAACTATTAAGGGGGGCTCCCATACAACAAACGCGATTTTTTGCCTTTTTTACGGAACCCTTCGTGCGCGAGTCCGACTCGCACCGGGCCGGTTTTTTTTTCTTGCTTAAATTGGCTTAATTTAATTTTCTGTCTCCTACGGATCCTTAATTTAGGTAAATAGATAGTTTTGTTCAATGGATGCGGATTTCTTCAATTTAGATTTTTTCGACCTCAGTATTTTTTGAAGCAAAGAAAGAATTTTGAAGAAAATAAAACGCTGTTTATTTCTGCACATGAACGTGGAACGTAGCGATACAGAGGACGGCGGTGGATCCCAATGGAACATGATTTGTGCAAACAATAAGTTGAAAATCTGTCACCAAGCACCTATGGGTGTGTTCCGACAGCTGCACTTGAGAACCAGTTCCCATCTAGGCTTTGTGTGCTTACCACCTTCGGCCACATCATCACTTACCATGGTGAGATTGTGGTCAAACACAAGCTTATCCAGAATAAAAAATCTCTCTAATTTTAGTTTTATTTTAGCAAACAAAATTAAATATTTTATAACTTGGACCATTCCAAACTTAGAGTTGCATTGCCCAGCCTTAGAAAAGACATAGATAATTTTATTCCCCTCGCCAATGAACTCAAACTTTGGGGTCGATGGGTCGTAGGGATGTTTAGTGTCATGTTTGTTACGTAAACGATCTCTGGCTCGGACAATTTGATAGGCGATAAATTACATTCATACGTGTTTCAATGTCAATGCGTTTGTTGTTACGGAACGGAGAAGAATTTAAAAAAAGTAGGTAACGATATTAAATGGAATGCCTATTTTACATTACAATTAATTAAATTTGAACAGTAATTAGGGAAATATGATTCATCAAACATTTATTCTTTTTTAATTTATTAATCGTACAAATAAATTATATTTAAGAGTAGTAAAAATTAATTTTATATATTAATTTAGATTAGTATATTTCTTGTTTTTTTATTATATGATAATTTATTTAGTTATTTTCTGCATCATTCCTAATCGTTTCGTTACTCTGTAGTCCATTTAAAAACCGTAAATCAAACATAAGTACAGTTTTGAGTCAAGACAAGAGTTGAATTTGAATTCTAAACTGAGACTAAAATTTTAATTTGAATCTCATTCATAAGATGATAATAAGTAGTAGATACATAAATGTCAGGAAACATTTTGAAATATAATTTTGATAAACTTATCACTGTTGACAGTTTTATAGTTTCAAAACAGTGTAAGTAATGCAATGTATAATAAAAATAACAATAAGTAATACTTTAAAGGTGGTAAATTAACTCGCGTGCCAATATAGTATTAAAAAGGTTGCAAAAAATATCAGTAAAAATATTGCCTATAAATCGCAAAAACAGTCATGTGTTAAGCGGTTGTTATAAATTATACAAATTATATTCTGTAAGCACGTTAACGACATGTACCGAAAAATAAGGCGTCGTTAAAACAATATTTATCTTAATAATTAGTAAAAGCAGCCAAGTTTCGGTTCATTTGATAAAGGTGCGTGTAAACGAGTGACGCCGGTCGCGTGACACTCCTACCTGAGTCTATGGCGAATATAAATTAAAACATAATTGTGTTATCGTGACCCCCATGCTTTAATGCATTCTACTCGCGAACGAACGACTTAGTGTAAGCGTTTTTATGAAACAATTTTATACTTACTTCGAAATCAGAAAAACAAAATAATGTTTAGGTAGTAAAAAAAAACCTAGACCATATAGTCCATCACTGGACCTTATGTAGGTCGAATCTGCTAAGAATAACAAAATCGATAATCAGCAATATCTGAGGGATTGACAAGAAACAGCAAGGAATTTTTAATGTTTATACCATGCAGATAAAACTCAAAAATCTCCAGAGATTCGGTTAAATACTATGAACTAAGTTCATTTTTCTAATCCTTTTATTGTATACCTGCCTTATCAATAAATTAATGACTGTAGTAGTAAGAGCAGAAATAGAGCAAAAAATATTTTATAGTATATAGTTATTATGTTGATAAATAATTTTAAAACACGACCAAACTTTTCCAAGAACAAATATTCCTTACACAGAATAATAATAAAAGCAACAGACAAAACATAAAGTTTTCTAAAAGCGGTTTACGTACTTAGCTCTACCAACATTTAAATTTCTCAGCTGTATAAGAATACTGTAAATAGTATGCACATAGACAATAAACCGTAGAAGAAGTTTAGACAGTAAATTTCAATAGCATGCAAAGGCCACAAATTTACCGGCTACTAGTTTAGACCGGTTAAAGTTAGCCAAAGTTGTTACTTACTGCTCCTGTAGGCCGCGGGCGCACAATAGCTAACATCGACGATAGCTACCCATTTACATATTGATTTTGTACGTGAAATATGGTACAAAGGTCCATGTATTTGATCCTATAAACATCGTTAAATGTCGATTCGAGCTATTTACAACTCGATACAATCTAAATAGTAAAGGGTCAATAAATTCACAATACATACAGGTATTGTGAATTTATTGACCCTTTTTATGTACCCTCCTAATTATATTTGAATTACCTGTTTAGTGGACGTAATAGTTTGAAGATACATATTTGTAAATGGTATGACTGGCTGAAAATTAGTAGTAGGTAATAGCAGAATAATAAGCTGCAATTTTTTAAGAAAGGAAAAATCTGGGACAAGATCTAAGTGGTCAACTCCTTAGCTAGCAGGTGGGATGATTGTCCTTAATTTGATAAGTACTTTAAAATATTCCTAAAATTGCGTTAAGAGTTATTAATGTTGGTTTTACTGAGAAACACTACTGCCTGTGTTTGAATAGAGTTCATAAAGAATGAATGAAAGAAGTGGCAGGTTTTTACAAATTAATAATGATTTCAGAGAAATTGGTATGATTACATAATAATAACAATGGAATATATTTAACCCCTTGGCTTGTGGATGGAACGGTCGTCCCTAAACTACCTAAAAATTCAGTTAATTCTAAGAAATACCTAAAACAAATATGATATTTAAAAATCATAGTGACAATTCTCGCCAAATGTAAATCTTTGTTTCCAAGTAGTTTCATAAACCATAACAAGTTGATGTAAAATAAGTATCTTTTTTTTTGTATTGCATCAAAAATAGTGTCATTTAACTACGAAAACAGGGGTGGTTTTTTTTAGTTCCATTTTTCCCCCAATAATGTTTTGTCTATTTTTGTGCAATATATACATCCCAAAAATATTAAAAACTACTTACAGTACGGATGTCTCCATTAACGCAGTTCTCCCCTTGAGTAACTATTGATTGTTTTTGATTGCTTGCCTACATGTGGTAGATACTTACTCGTATATCTGCTATTGGTAGAGAACTTTTATCGGGTGTTATTTTATCAAGTGCCCTGATTTTTTTAGAAAACTTATTTTTTATTTAGAACATTGACGAAATGTTCCATTTTATCAACCAATTATAATAACAGTTATTCAAAACACTGAAGTGTAAATGAAAGTTTGAGTAGAGGTTGATAGAAGTTCTCATCAAAGAACATTAAAAAATTATAACGACTATCTATTTCAAGAGCTTCTCGTCAACACATCGTTCAAACTGTTGTTTTTGTGTTGCGGAAAATTAAGAATTATTTTCAGTTCTACCTACTTATTTTAATTCAAAATTTATTTAGTTTTCCTAACGCAATAAAATGATGTATTAGAAATACAAATCTGGCTTAATTATCAACTTAAAGAGCTTGAGATATCCTTACTTCAGAAAGTTGTAGGTACACCATACTTAGAGTAGGTAAGGCGATGATAGCTCAGTGGTAAGTGACGTCGAATACCGCGACGAAGGTCGTGGGTTCGAATCCTACAATGAGCTTGAGCTTTCGGTGAAGGAAAACATCGTGAGGAAACCATAGCACGGTGGTAGGGTACTTTGTACCCGACTGGCTGGCTACCACCCTCAAGTTGAAAACCTGTCGCCAAGCACCTATCGGTGTGTTCCGACAGCTGCACTTGAGAGCCAGTTCCCATCTAGGCTTTGTGTGCTTACCACCTTCGGCCACATCATCACTTACCATGGTGAGATTGTGGTCAAACACAAGCTTATCCAGAATAAAAAAAAAAAAAAAAAAAGGTACCATTATAAACTTTATTGTAAAATTACTTTTTATACAGATATCAACAGGTACACATGAATATAAACTACAAAATTCAGAATCAAAATTATTAAACTATGTACATCAATGATATATTATTATGTATGTATGTTTTAGAAAAGCATTATATTCATTTTTATCAAATGGAAGCAAGGTGAAGATAGAAGTTTTTACTTCATGAACTGTGCCCAACCCAATATAACTTCACCTATCATAATCCCAAGGCACTTTGAACTTCATTCTCCATTCTTATGAAGGCGCAATTTTTTAACCAACTTGCCCTGTAACTTTAACTTACATTCACAAGTTGTCACATAACTCTCACGGTGGTGCCGTTGACGCAGCCAAAAATAGAAGCCCTAAACTTTTTAATAGGTGTAGTGGCGCTTTGAGCACAGCGATCCGACCGACGGCGCCTTCACTGTCGTCGGCCGAGACGAATTTTATTACTTTCAGCACAAATTGCTCCTTCACTTCATTTGAATATTACTTCCAAACATTTTGTGGATAGTTTTTATTGCGTCTTGTGATGAGAGATGTCATTGATTTATGACAGTTTTTAATCTATCAGAATTTCAATTTACAAATGCATGTGTTCTCCGAAACATTAAATTTAAATTAAAAACTAATGTTTTATGACTGTTTGGTCGTGCTGTGAAATCAAAAGAGCACCAAAAATATAGCTACATGAAACTTAACATTGTTAAATAACTTAGTATAGTGAATATCAGCACGACATCCACTAACAGGCGTGGTTGTCAAAGTAATAATATAACATTAAACTTGAACCACAAGCTAGCTCAGCCAACTTAGATAACTTAGCCCGGTATCGGGTGCTAAGTCAGCCGAACTTCTGAACCAACCGTTTTGTGGGACTAGAACTTTGGCTTCAAGTTAATCCGACTCGGTTATTCGCCCACAAGATGTCTGCCATCTGAAATACTCTTGTTAAAGTTCCCTCTTAGTTATTTCAGGTTGAGAAAATAGGAAAGTCTGAAAAAGATGATGGATTCCTCTTCCCATACTTTTTGTAAAACTTTGTTAGTCAAAGTATAGAAGAAGAGTTTGATGTATTTTTTTTACTTCTGGATAAAAATATACCTACTATAAACCTTTTCGTTTCAATTATACAAAATACATTATAATATATTCAATTTAAATTATTAAAAATAAATGATGACATAAAACTGTTTGGACACCATAAACCTCGAAACATGAAAACAGATTATGTCAATGTATCACCGATTTACCGATGTAATGCCCAATTCCGTAAATGCAATTCGGAACTAATGTCCATGAGCTTACATGATTGTAATCCTCTTTAATGGTCATGCCTGCAGGCTGCAGAGGTAATGCATGCTCAAGCAATTAAATATTAGTGTGAAGTAACAGTGATCTATTTGAATAAACAGTATTAAATTATTATAGACATATTTAGAAACAGCTTAATAATGTATTTTTGAGTAAACCATTTTCAGTCTCTCTTGAGAAGATCACGAGTTGAAAGGCAGGTAGATTCCTCATAGGGAGTAGGTATCCGCTAAGAATGGATTTTTGAAAATTCATCCCCTAAATGGTTCTTTTGGGAACGCAGGTGAAACCGCGGGGTACAGCTAGTAAACTATAGACATGTAAATATTAGTATACATTTTACGAGTAGTCTATCAGTCATCTGGTTACCCAGATATCCAGTGACAACCAAACTGACAAGAGAGGCAGACATACAGACGGGTCTACTTTTGCATGTAGGTACATACATTTTTAATTTCTACTAGCTTTTATTTACTTGTCTGAATTAATCAATAATAATCCTTTTAATATGAGTGACACCAAAATATAATCACTACGTAAAAAGTATGTACTTTTTCAGTGTATCTTATAAAGTTGGAAATGATTTTATAATTAATATTGATGGTCTGTTAAAAGCCTTTCACCGATAACTCATCATTCATTCATTTAAAATAGACTTTATTGAGGGCCGTAGAGGCTTAATGAACTTAGACTTTTCAATTTATTGATCTGAAAAGAATAATGGTTTTTGAAAAGGGGATAAAGGAACTTAAATGAAAGCCTTAGATGTATGAATTAATGATTTGTTTTCTGATATTTGGCATCTGGCATCTGTTTCCTGATTCAAATCAACCTGAAAATGTTCTAAGCTTTAGTGAAAAGTCACTCTATATAATGGGTTCAATTAGAGCGGAAAATCGATCGCGCATGCTGCATTCTCTCAAACCATATCTAAAGTACGCCGTTTTTATTTCTACAACTTATTAGCTCATTGTAATGAATGCATATAAAATGCTACAGAAGTTCATTCAAAGGAAAAGAAAAACACATTAACTAAAACATAACTCTTCTATTTCTCAAGACAAGAATAACTTGTAAAACTCAAATTCAACTTGTCTCATATGTGAAAATTCTGTGCTCCTTGTTCGTTGAAACTCCTGATATTGTCACATGTATTCTATACACGGAGTAAATATAATTTAGCCCTCGTTAACATACACCTCTCCCTTTTACTCTACCTTTCTCTTTCAAACAGAAGATATTAGAGGGAACGTATAGCTCCGCTTAGTTTTAATTACACTCCCGCTACGGAAATTACTCTATAAAGGCGTTGTTCCTCCAGCTTGCTACGTTAACGTAGCTTCAGCCGAAAATCAGCGCTGTAGTTATCTACAGCATAGGCTGAGCTGGGGCCATTTGGACCCACATAATGTCCTATTGTGTTACTTTTCTATTGTTTTTTTTTATTATTGTGTGTCCAATAAATGCTTTTTTATCTTTATCTTATCTTTATCTTATCTTTAATATGTTATCAATAGATTTTTGACTTAGACAGCATGTATTTATTATTTTACTTACTATTAGAAACTACTTTTTTTAAGTCGGTAGTCTGATAAGCAGACTGACGGTTCACCTGACGATAAGTGTACAGTAACGGAGAGTTGCCTCGGTGTTGACGTTTTATAATGTCTGCATAACAGCCGGTGTATACCGGTAGTTACTTGGCAATACATTTTTAACTTGAAAGTGGTACCACCCAGGCGGGTAATACAAAGTACCCGAAACGATATAAAATAGTCACAAATATATTAAAGCAAGTTTTTTACTGGCGAAAATCACAATGCCTAAGCGTTTTGATTTATAAGTAATACTATTTAACTCATACTCTCTTGGATTTACTAAAATGGCAAAAAATCAAGCGGTTAGTTATGTGTATAGTAAACAGAGATTTTACCAATCTCACTGTATTATTCTATGGCATAGCTCACATTATAGCTGAAACCGGATCCCATACTTAACTATCAACGACATTGTCTGTCTGTACATACATTAATGAAACCGAATTAACTTCGTTTAATTTAAATATCTTCCTAATAAATTAAACAAACATTATTCAAGTATAACTCTTGTTTTTATTATTTTAGAACTAGTTTACTTCTACGTTTTGGTCTAAGCATGTTTTTGAATCATGTTTTAATAAATAAAGTCAAATTACTCGTAATTCAGATATGTACTGATGACGACCACATTTGTCATCTGGTCATAGCTTCTGGTCACCATTTGATCCAAAACTGAGCTGATTTTTCTTGCTATTTTTTACTTTTGGATATGCTTGTGTTTTACTGCAATCTCACTATGGTAAATGATGATGTGGCCGAAGGTGTTCAGGACACAAAGCCTAAATGGGAACTGGCTCTCAATTGTAGCTGTCAAAACAAACCGATAGGTGCTTGGCGACAGATTTTCGACTTGAGAATGGTAGCCAGGCAGTCGGGTACTACAAAGTACCCTACCACCGTGCTATGGTTTCCTCACGATGTTTTGACGACTTTCGCCGCGGTATCTGACGTCACTACCACTGAGTTATCATAAGGTATACTTTGAAAATTTTCATAATATCTCCACAGGTGTAATAGAATGTATTTAAATCCGACACCGAGGTAGTTCCTTGGCAATCGATCTTGATAACAGTCCAGTTGTTCGACCTAATATTGTCACTATAATCACAAATCCAATGCAATAAATACTGCATTGATATCTTGATGAATGTATTCATATCTCCGATTAGATATGCAATAAGAAATGCAGAAAATCATGATCTCACTGACGTAATCAGCCCACGCTGCGTCAGGATCTGTGGGTTAGTCTGAAAGTTTTGATTTTGTTATGTATGAAGAAGATGTTTAGTAAAATAATGTAAGGGTTGGAATCAATTTTGGATTCTGTGTCGTTCTCAGTTAGTATCGGTAGTTCGTTTAATGAAGTGAACGCAATTAATTCATTTTACCAATTACATATTTCAAAATTAAATGTTACGGGATTAAATGGATTTGCAATGACAAAAATTCAAAGTTAGAAAGACAATAATTCATTTCTATGTAAACCAGTGAGTATCAGCCAAATCTAGTCAAGAAAAACGCCAGAAAACTCACTCAGTTTTTATACATTTGATAAATCTTTTATTACTGAGATAATTATTAAGGTTAAATAATTTCTCGTTTTTCCACTCTATCTTTTGTTGTTTTACTTATACTCGTATTAATTCAAATTAATTAATTTTATAATCAGTTTTAATTAAAATCAGAAACAGACAAGCTCTGTATTTTAACCACAACATAAATTAATTAACAACCGCAATAACTTGGTATCATATCAAATAATTTAATTTCTATGTAAATTTTTAACGAAGCAATAAATGTTGCAGGATAACCGTAATGTTTGGATAGTGACGGAACGTTGTTCCACCTACTTACACCGACAAGACGTTGCAAATCAGGTGCGTGGGTTCGATTCCCGGCTCAGACACTTGTATACTGAAGATTGTGTCGACGAGTTGCGAAATATATTAATGGTGCTATGCTAATATGACAAATTGCTCTACGTGGTTTATGGTGGCAAGTAAATAAATGATTCATGTGTGATGTTTTTATACAAACCACTATATGGGCAGGGCCATCAAACCGCACCTTTATTATACGTACTACATGCTAGTTACCTATACACTCTTCTACTAACTACTAATGATACCTATATTTAAAACAAATTGACTGGGTACCCAGCGTGCGCTGAGACATATGAAATGAAAATGAAATGTTTTTTTTTATTTAAATAGGACTTGGCTATCACTTGTACATATTCTAGACTCTAACTCATGGTTCGGAAGGTTGCTTTTACTGAGAAGAGAAAGCCATACGCACGACATTTACCTACTCTTTTTTCAAAAACGACGTATTACGTTCCATAATTATTTATCTAGTCTCACTGATAATATTTGCGTGTTATGGCGCATAGATCATAGATTTATTTATAAGTAATAGCTATAGGAAAAACTTTACCATACCTCTATCTATAGAATCGTATACGTTACATGCGTAAACATGTGTCATCATTTAAAAGCTATATATTATACAGCATATCTAATATAACATTTTGCTATGCACAAAGTTTGTAATATAACGACATTATGATACATTTCGTATTACCTAATCTTCTAACTGAACTCTTTTTATAAATTATTTCTCCAAAATACATTCAGTCTAGGTAATAATTATTAAAACCCTGTATTTCCATCTAAATGCTTATAATTACTTAGTATTCTAATTTAGTTCCACGATATAACAAAAGTTGGTTCATTATCATTTGTGTCTCTACAAGCGACTAATATTGTGTAAAGCTAAATACTTGGTCAATGAACTGAGCCCCGAGAGCCAAACTTACCTAAACAAACAACCCTGGTCCCTCTAGTCAACAATGGTGACTTTGTTGAATTATTATTGCTGTCAGCGTATTAAACGCTGTTAAAAATACAAAAGGCACATTCCGACATACCCACATGTATGTTTTTTGACATAGGTATACACAGAACATAACAGCATGTTTTGTCTGTTTGAACTTATAGCATTTTAGTTATAACAGGTCACCTGACTTGTATCCATATCGGTAACATGATCTGCCAATTATGTTCTACTAGCTGTCCTCCGGTTGCAGCCTCGTTCCGGAGATATCTTATCTTTTCCCGGGCTAAAAAGTATCCTATGTTTTATTCCAGGTTATTATCTACCTGTGTGCTAAGTTTCATCAAAATCCGTTCAACAGTTTGTCGTGAAAGAGTAACAAACATCTTCACATACCAAACACTACATACGTTTATACGAGTAATATTAGTAGGATTTTTTTCATCTTCTATTCCATATTCAAACGCAGTATTTACTGGATATTTTCAGTGGATATTGCAAGCATTGTTTAATATTTTTCAACTATGATCAAAAGTTCTCAAGAAATTTAAAAAAGAATTACGTAAGACTGCAGCAAACTGCATCTCAAATGCCAATATTTCAACGACTTTTCTACCAGAAGCTACACTTAAAACTTGACTGGATGCTTTGACATTAACGTGAGTGAGAGGTTCGCCCTGAGCTAACACGAGACTGGCGGGAGCGGAGTAGGTACCGTCCAATTTGATCATCTCTATTGACAAGCTTTTGGCGAGAGACGTCAGTTTCCTATAACAAGAATCGACAAAAATGCAGTTTTAAAAGCTAACTTTTGTGAAATGTTAGAACTAAAATATTGTGTATTGACGAAGAAACAGGTAAAAAAACTGATAAAAAGTTGAAGCAATGACGTTGATTTAAACAAAACAGCAGAGCAGCTTTTAAAATTTTAATATTGACCTATATTTGATTCTGTAGATCATAAAAATATATTTTAATAGGTTACAACCCGCGTGCTCTAGGTAATTAAAATATAGTATAGCTCATATTACTCGTTGATATAATAGGTAGCTTTCTATCTTTTTGATCAAATAAAGTTTATTATTATTCCATTTATTTATTTCTCTTTTACTTATTTATTACAATTTCAAATATAGATATAAAAAAAACAATATTTATATTTAAAACTATAAAAAACAGCATCCAACCGGCATCGGGAACTAGGTCCAAGTTACCGGTGGTCAAGGCTCCAGAGAGAGGAACTTCCTCACAATGCGTGCCGTCTCCAGGAGTACTGCCTTCTGAATCTGGCCCTTGATCCAGCCTCCTAACGTGAGCCTCTTAAGGTGTTTGTCGAGGCTCTTTGCCAATAGGCCATGGGCGGAAACGACTATTGGTATAATGACTGCCGTGTCAATGTCCCACATGTCGACAACCTCGTGGACCAGATCAAGATACTTGATTTCTTTATCTTTCTCCGCCTTCACAAGGTTGTCGTCATGAGGGACAGTAACATCAACAATCATTGCACGACGTTCTTGGCGATCTATCAATACAATGTCAGGTCTATTGGCTACAATAGTCCTGTCAGTGATGATAGATCTATCCCAGTATAGTGTGATATGACCATCTTCAAGAACAGATTCTGGTACATACCTGTAGTACGGCACCTCAGATGGCACAAGATGGTGTTTCAGGGCAAGTTGCTGGTGGATTATCCTGGCTACTTGGTTGTGCCTGTGCAAGTATTCACCATTTGCGAGACGCGAACAACCGGAGATTATATGCCTGAGGGATTCACCAGGGCGATGACATGCTCGACATATGTCGACGGTGCCATCCCGCAGGACAAATTTCCGGTAGTTGTTCGTCATCACAACCTCGTCCATAATTGCACAAACAAAACCTTCGGTTTCCCCGAAAAGATCTCCAAACTGTAGCCAGGTCACGGAGGCTGTAAGGTCCACATCGGGGCCGTGAAGTGCCCGATAGTACCTTCCATGTAACTCCTTGTCCTGCCATACCTGCCTGCGATCGTCCAATGTGAGCACCACAGGCCGGCGCCAATTCTGTCTAGCTAAAGATAGAGGAGTCAACCCTTTGTCCACTGCTACAACAACCGCATGCATTCCCTCATCGGCTTGGAGAAAATACTCCCTGAGGTTATACACCTCGCGGTTACGGAGGGTCTTAGCATTTAAAAAGCCTCGACCACCACATTTCCGCGGGACATATAACCTCATCACCGAGGATCGTGGGTGATGCATACGGTAAGCAGTCAGCAATGTACGGACTTTTCTATCCAGGGCGTCCAATTCAGTCTGAGTCCACTTGAGTATGCCAAAAGAGTACATCAAGACCGGCATGACCCAACCGTTGTAGGCTCGCACCTTGTTTCCGCCTGACAAAAGACTTTTCAGTACTTTTTTCAGGCGTCCCAAGAAGCGTTCCCGCAACGACTGTTTCATGTCAGTCTCATTGATGCCAAGCGCCTGAGACATACCCAAGTATTTATAGGTCTCGGTTTCAGAGAGCGATCTTAGTTGTGTGGAATCTGACAGCTGGATACCATCAGATTCCACCATCCTTCCCCGCTTTACATGCATGACCGCACATTTGTCAACACCAAACTCCATCCTGATACAGTTACTGAAAGCGTCGGTAACATTCAGTAAGCTTCTCAGTTGGAGTTCAGTGGGGGCAAACAGTTTAAGGTCATCCATGTAGAGTAGGTGGGATATTACCAGACCTCCTCTCTGCAACCGAAAGCCCAGCTCAGACCCCTCTAAGAGCGTACTTAGAGGATTCAGGGCCAGACAAAACCACAATGGACTCAGGCTATCACCCTGGAAAATGCCTCGCTCTATCTTTATTGGATCGCCGTTACCAAGAATCTGTCGAGATCCTGGACAGAGAAGGACTGTTCTCCATTGCCTCATACATAACAACAGGAAGGTGCGTAGAGTTACATCAACTTTATACAACTCCAGCACCCTCATGAGCCATGAATGTGGCACAGAATCGTAGGCCTTCTTGTAATCTATCCAACATGTCGACAGATCCCTTCGGTTACGGCGAGCCTGCTGACAGATGGTCATATCTATGAGGAGTAACTCCTTTGTACCACGGGCCCCACTCTTACATCCATTCTGAGAAACAGACATGATTGAATTCTCTTTAATAGGTAAAGAGATTTTTGTTCTCAGAATGGATGTAAGAGTTTTATAAACTGTAGGCAAACAGGTGATCGGCCTATAGTTTTTTGGGTCCATGGTACAACCGGACTTGTGGAGTAGGTGGGTTTCACCGGTTGTTATAAATTCTGGTAACGACCCAGATACTAAGGCTGCTTGAATTATTATTAGGTGAAATATTTTTGAGTTTATCCATTTTTTTTTTATTTTTTTTTTTATGTCACAAGTGACAACCAGGCAGGCCGGTCACCTGATGGTAAGTGACAACCGTCGCCGATAGACATTGGCAATACCAGGGGATTGCTAATGTGTTGTACACCTTATTAAGGCGAACTGGCTCTCAAGTGCAATTGCCAGAACACACCAACAGTTGCTTGGCGACAGATTTTCAACTTGAGGGTGGTAGCCAGCCAGTCGAGTACTACAAAGTACCCTACCACCGTGCTGTGGTTTCCTCACGATGTTTTCCTTCACCGAAAGCTCAAGCTCATTGTAAGGATTCGAACCCACGACCTTCGCCGCGGTATCCGACGTCACTTACCACTGAGCTATCATCGCCTCAAACAAACAAACAATAAACCAATATTCTCTTTTTATAATATTAGTTTCGATAATCTTGTGACTATGTAATCTTTAACTAAAAAGTGGAAATAAAACTAAACAGCTTCATTTAATTTACAGTAACACTATGAAATTTCCAGCGTGCTGCAATCTTTTAAATTATTTGTTTTGCCTTTTCCTTAAAACTGCGATCTTTATCGCAGGTAGTAATATAAGCAGTAAAGCCTTTGTGAAATTTGTCGCTTAGATCCTTGTGGTATATACATATAAACACCTCTATTATACGGTTACGGGCAAGAAGTTGTGAATTCTTAAACGAATGTGACAAAAAACAAACACATGAATATGGAACGTTGAACAAAAGAAATATTCGTGCATTTATCGGTAAAATATATTCAGGCGAAAACGGAAGAAAGAATAAAACGTTTCACTATTTATCTGAAAGGTGCTACGAAAGCGTAATGTTGTCATTATTTTTAATTTGTTTTATAATATCACAGAACAGAAAAAAACTGTACTCCAAGAATTGTAAAATTTTGCTGAGTTCTTATTATCCTAATAGTACGATCTATGTTCGCAAAATAAATTCGAAAGTGTTAACCGAGCTGTAATTCAAATCAAAACAAAATTTGTCATCATTCAAAATAGAAAAGTTCGACCTAACTTTTGAAATAAAATTAATTAGGTGCCTTTGATCTCCCGCCGTGAAATAAGGGTAAGAAAAAAAATAAAGTCCAATATCGTAACTCAGAACATTCCACCTTAGCCACGTAATAAACTAAGTTTACAGGAAACCCATACGGTAATCCTGCGTGAGTAACGGCGCTGGGGCTCAGCTTGGCTCTCATTAATTTGCCCCGCCCTATCTTGGCGGCGGATTTGCGAAATTACTTACCATTGTTTGCTAGTGTTGACTTTGATCATAATAGTTATGAATCGAAATGCTTTGGGCCTTTAGAGGTATCTAAATCAAATAACAATATCAATTCTCTCAGTCGGGTCTGTAAAGATTGATTATAGTTTCGTTTAAAAATATAAAATAATATTTTTTAGCTCATCTCTGGTACAATAGGATCACGAAATACATTCTAACTTATAACTAGCTCTTTAATTTGAAATTATTACATAAAAAATAATCAATGATGACTCCTCCCCAATGCTATATTTAAATAATTATGTATTTACAAACGGTACGAAGGTATATTAGCGTTGACTAGCAAGTCTAAAGTCTTAGCCTTCCTTTAGTAAATTAGAGTTGCTCGCTGTAAACCTAACTTCACACACAGTCCTAGGAAACACCTAAAATTAAACCTCCTAAATAAGTAATGCTTTTGGTAATAAAACTGACTAGATCTTTAGATTAATGAAGGTATGTACATATTTTTAAAGGTTTGATATATATGAAGAGACTTTTCCAAACTGACTGACTATCAAGGCATAGCTGAAATGTTACATTGATGTAATTATCTATTAATGTTTTACTAAAAAAGTAGTACTTAGGCACAATCTCTACTTAGTTTGGGATCAGATAGCTGTGTGTGAAGAATCTCCCAGGATATTTATTAATTTAGAAACTTAATTATTTTTATACAGATTCCTTTTATACCGTGGGCGGTAGTAAAGCTATAGTACATGTATTCATATTCATCAAGCTGTTCTATCATTAGTAATTCTGTCAAAGTGGGAATAAAGTTTGGACCTGTAATAGAATGAACCTAACCAATGAATACAATAAAATCGGATTCGTACAAAAAAGTTTTTTTCTCGTTTCAACTCCAGTGAAAACACATTTTGGCAATGTGAAACATCAGCAATCTGAGTAATGGAATTGTATGTTCAGCCAGCGGTCGACGCCGACACGGCATTTCATAAAACGGCAATGTATGCAAAACACAATTTGTTTTTACATGTAAAGTATTTTCCTATTTGTTAAGGAACAATTCATATTTATATCAGAGGTCTGAAAAGCAGGCAGGCAGGCTGGCTGATGGTAAGTGATGGCTTCTACGGATTACGAACAACTTTTACAAAGCCTAGACTAGAAGGGAAACGTAATGAATTAAGAAATAAAAAAAATATTTTTATTCAATTGTAAGATTTACTAGCTACCACCACCATTATAATTCATCAACAAATCCGTCCCAAACCTCTTGAACAATATTAAAACTTTTTATAATCTAATTTCTTTACTCTTTTTTTAAAGATAAGATTCCTCGAGTGAAACCACGGGGGTCAGCTAGTAAGAAATAAAACCTTCCGCCTTCTGAAATCAATTTGTTTTCCAACATATTTCAACAACTGCTGGACCCCATACTATAAAACATCATAGAAAAACAATGAAATTGCTCCACTACCCCGCCTTCATCATTATACCACGCCTACACATACGAACATTATGGCATGAATGATATGATATATTGCTAAGGAAATCTGACCTATTTAATTCTAAACATTATTTTTTTTTTTTTTTATGTCACAAGTGACAACGAGGCAGGCGGGTCACCTGATGGTAAGTGACAACCGTCGCCTATAGACATTGGCAATACCAGGGGATTGCTAATGTGTTGTACACCTTATTAAGGCGAACTGGCTCTCAAGTGCAATTGCCGGAACACACCAACAGGTGCTTGGCGACAGATTTTCAACTTGAGGGTGGTAGCCAGCCAGTCGAGTACTACAAGGTACCTTACCACCGTGCTGTGGTTTCCTCACGATGTTTTCCTTCACCGAAAGCTCAAGCTCATTGTAAGGATTCGAACCCACGACCTTCGCCGCGGTATCCGACGTCACTTACCACTGAGCTATCATCGCCTTAAAAGCCTTATATTTCGATAAAAGCTGTTTTTTGCGCGTTATTAAGTAACCCTATAAAACTAAAGCTTCAATGACTCATTACTATGATTATAATAAGAGTTTCTATACGTTAAAATTAAAAAAAAACTGTCATGCAATTTTAGTGAAAAATAAATAGCATCTAATTCTATTTACGTTGCGATGTCTGTTTCAAAATTGTTGTTATAAAATTGCAGCACATTGTAAATTGGGTCCAATAAAACAGGCTATCAAATTGCATCTGTGGCAGAGGATGTTCATTCATAACTTTAATAAAAACAACTATTTTAATTTTCAAAACAAAAACAAAAAGAGAGTTTTCGGTTCAAGAAATTTACCTAAAAGGTAAAACAGTTTTAAATAAACTTTTTCAACACCCATTTCGAGATTGAATGGCTATTAAGTAAAAATTTACCTCAATTAAAATGATTTGAATAGTTTCCGCAATTAATTTTACTTTGATTGACTGTAGGTACTAGGCAGTCAGTTTCGCCAATTAACGCCACTTTATGATGGTGTTAATATGCCGTTTCCTTTACGTTCTATTAGATTATTTTCTAATTGTTTCATGTTAATATCTTTTATATCTCGTAAAGTTGTATTATTTCTTGTTAGATTCATAATTACAAAAGCTGATAATTTTCTACAGTTCCTACACACGGTCTCACCGAGCAGCAAATACTTATTTTTATTGAATTATAGACATAATTTTTTTTATAGTAGAAAACAAAATATTAGTTTTTTCTTTCCAAAAGTAACTTTAGAATATATCATGTAAGAGCAAGCGCTACAACGCATTGTCATCATTAATATATTCTTTTCCAAAACTGTGTGAAGGCAGTTTTAAAATTGTAAGGGTTTTTTTAATTCAGAAAACCAACAGCATTAATAAACAAATTAACAGAATTATAGACATTATTATAGAATGGAATGTATGAATGTAGAACAATTGGGATAACCATTCTTTAGTGCCATGTATCCCCAATATTAGCCAGCGGTGTGACAACAGTTGAGGCGGGTCCACGTCGATACTCGGCATCTCCAGGGAAATTACCACTTCCTTACCGCGATGAGGGCGCTGCCGTGCCGTTTTATGCCGTTGTGTGCCGTAATTCGGTTTGCGATGGAGCCTCGCTGAAACAGCATTTGCTTTGTTGTGCTTGTGTTAGATTGTGGTCGGTGGAACATTTTATGACGTTGCTCCTTGAGCAAAATTGATGTCTCTGTATTATAGATTAACTGGCATTGGTTGGCATTGATAACCCACTTAGATTTCACTTCTTAACTTGAAACTTCACCTTTAGTTAGTTAACAAAGAATAACGATTAGGTATGGTATATGAAAAACAAGAATAGGAACAATAAAAACCATACTTACACATAAAAATAGGATTTTGAACCGTTTCATGTAGATGACTGCATCTACATACCCAGCTATCTCCTTCAGGTAACCCGTCGAGTAATCCAGAAATATGACAATTTATACAAGCAGTTTAAAAAGATCTTATGATTTCAGTTATAGTGTCTGGCTGCCTGGCTCATCGATTGATCCTGTCAGCACACTACAAAAATATATAGTTATATTTTATTTCCGAGTTTATTTTCAACATTCGTCGAGTTGGCACTCGCTAGTCGATACGAGACGCGCGTTGTAAAAAATGCAGCCAGTCGCAATCCCGGTTTATCCGAACGCAAATAAATCTGTCAATTTCACTCAGCCTCCCGTTGCCTATTCACTACCAATGCTAGGATTATATTCTCAAAATCGTTCGATATTATTTTTTTAATATCGAAAACATAAAGGAAGTAAACATCCTTGGTATTAGATGGGTACTTTTTAAATCGGTAAGATATTGTGAACATATATGACTCGTACAAAATTTTATATGATTTATCGTCATGATAATATTATTCAGGAAGATAATAATCAATGCAAAGGCTTGTAGAATATGTAAAAAGGTACCTTAGTACTTGATGTTATATTTTATACGGAAATAATATTGTCAGCACTTTATACTGCATAGAGCATTTCCATAATAAGTCCCCAATTCCCCCTACTGGCGAACGAGATCGAGTTCATTCATTCGTATCGAGAGTCGGTATTCGTAGTCTGTTCCGAAATGAACCGATCAAATATACCTAATATATTGTTTATTCGCTTCACTTGCACAATACATTACATTTATGATAAATCGTATTGGAATTACTAATGGATGGATAAATCGATTAATTGAAAATGAGGATTATGAAAAGCAATCGAATAGAACCGCTGTCGATGATAATCGAGGTTTTTCATCACAGAACAGAACTAACCTTAAACAAATATCTACCGCTACTAAACCGGCGCCCTAAAGGCTATCCATACTTTATGTTCGCTATTATCATAACGGCATCGAATGTGAATACCAAGCGGGATTCCCCAATTCATATGAGTTTTTCGTATGATTGCCGGGTATTCCTGATGCTTCCAATTGCTTCCTATTTCCTTGTATCGGTATTTTATTACATGCCATATATCCGGAAAATAAGTCCGCGGTCGTCCATCGGATTAAATCAGATCTTGTATCGAAGGTTGCTATTGGTTTATGATTGGTATCAGAAACTTTTGTATTTTATTCTCAAGAATATGTCTATATTGTATCCAACAAATAATTTTACCAATATCCCCCAATAGTAGCGGATTCGGGATTTTGTTTTGGAAGGGATTTACCCCGCTAAGGGTAGATTTTACTAGATAATTTAACAATAACACATACAATTTTATTTTAAATTGTACTATAGGAGGTGTGATATTCGCTTAAAAGTGTAATTTAATATACTTAAATTTAGTTTTTGGAACAATATTAAGTATTTTAATTTGTCACGGGAAGACTTAGGTGTTTTTGAAGGGGTCAAGCCACATAGCCTCGCTAAAAAAATTCCCAACACACACAACGTACTGTACAATGACTTTGTAGCAATTGGCTACGAGATTAATCCAAAACTATTCTTACGAATATATAATTATATAAATTATATTAATTATTTAGAGTAGTAAAATTTTTAGTTTTTTATTTTTATTTGTGTAATTAGATTATCTGTAATATATTAGTTAGTCTTAGTTTATAATTTAATTGTATATTCCTAATTTCAATTATTCATTATGCAGTTATCAAAATAATTTAAAATTCAATTTATTAACTGCTTTGTTTTGATGTACTTAAAATTATATAAATGTTAACTCTTTACTGCATTGTTTAAAAAAGGTTGTGGATATAATAAGCTAGAGCTTTTGGTTGAGAGAAAAATCATGAGACAACTAGAGCTCAGGTATTTAGTATCTAGTACTCGCCTGGCAGGGTACCACTCTTAATCGAAAAGTCACAAACTCTATCGGTGAATTCCGACGGCTGCACTTGAGAGTCAATTCCCTTCTAAGTTTTATATACATACCACCTTGGTCAAACTTAAGCCTATTCAATAAAAAAATAGTGTGGGTAAACCTTGAACCACCCTTGAACCCTAAGGATTGATTGTATGTATTTGTTTTTAAATCAACCACTAAATGGGTCGAAGGGGTGAAGTCGCGGGTAAAAACTAGTAAGTGTTATAATTTTCTGTGCAACTATTCTATTATTGTATATTTCACTCAAAAAATACATACAAATTAGTATCTACGATCTCCCCTTTTGTATGAGTTAACAATATAATGCAAACATTTTGTATCTGTAGCCAAAAAAGGTAATGTTCCCCGTGTAAAATTTATTGGCAATAAAGATGACGTTTGTACCACGGAAACCATAAAAAAGAAGTTCCGAGGGTCAACTCTCATGGCAACTTTATAGAGTGTAGCTCTCTGTGTCACGTAACTTAGATTACATCAGAGAATATAGTTTTATTTGCTATATAAGACAAAGTTTTCTTTTTATTACGTTATTATGGACCCTATTCAGTCGAGAAAATAGAATGAAAGTACGAGGCTGTAGGTTTTTTTATATATGTTTCGGTAGTTGTAAGACCGTTTAAGTATTATGAAACACAATTAAAGTGGTTTAAGTTCATCAATAGATACCAGGATAAAAAAACTTTGTAATTAATAATTTCGATGTCGAAGACCTGAAGTCACAAATTATAATTTCAGAAGGAATATAATTCAGCTAGAAAAGTCCAACTAGAAAACAAATTAAGGTAAATGAATACTACCTTGTTTTTAAAAAGTAAAGATGAGCGTACTAAATAGAGACGGGATTTTTAATTCCGTAAGCATTAGGGTTAAATCTACCACCAGTTGCGAGCCACGGAACCGTTGGCGAGAATCCAAATTATTTTAAAAGAAACCCGGTACCATTTTCATTTCACTGGATCACTGTACATTACAGTTTCTCTTTTTGTGTTATGTTTACACAGTTCTGTAATTATGAAGTGTTTGTTGCACGAATGCAGCTTCGTTGTTTACGATTTATTTTCTACTCGCTAAAAAAGATGCAAAACTAACAGTTATTGCTATGGCTTCTTTCATTTTTATTTCCGTCTGTGAACAATACGAAGCTTGTCAAAATCTTTTCTTTTTGTTTCTTTTATTTTAAACTTTATTTAACACTAGCTTTTCACCCGCTATATTCGGTTATGGGTTGAAATAATATAATAAACATATCACGTAAAAAGATACCTTGCAAAATAAATAAACCAACTTCCTCGTGTTTATATGTTTCAAGTTAGGAAGACAGATTTACAGCGAAATGTATTGAAACTGAACAGAGTGAATTCCACAATGTTTAAAGCATTACAATTTAGCATTTGTCCATCCAATTACCATAACAATTTACGCTGGGCTGAAACTGATTTAGGTTGAAGATTTGCAGTGGTTTCGAAACAATCCCGCACTCGGAACAGTTATAAACAAGGCCCAGTTCACGTCCTACGATTATTCATGTTGAGAAGAAATAACAACGACCCACTTTATCTCACTCATTATGGTAAACACAGCCTGAGCGATATAATTACACAGTAATTTATTGTTGCCATATCACAAAACACGCCGTCCGGTACAATTAAGATATTTTTTATTTTCATTTCCCACGCGAACAAGGGTTGTTGGCTGAAACATTGAATCATTTTTAGGTGGTTAGCTTTCAGGTTGTATTGTTATATTGCTCGTTTAATAAAGTCTTACAATAGAACAACAACATCAAGAACACAATACGTACAATTCTGTATTTTTTAAGATTTTACACAGAGAAGAAGAGAAATGAAACATAAAGCTAAAAGCCTTTAAAAATCTTGATGTATTTTTTTTCCAATTATTCTATTATATGAAATAGCATAGACAACAACGATATATTTACATCACATACGGTTTAATTCTATGTTAAAATAGATGAAGTTCCATTCAAACTAGGTAAAACAAAGATCCTGTAGCACTCTAAATAACCCCTGTATTTAGGAAGTTCTTCTTGGAGATTAGATATGGTTTTTGCTATAGTTGTTGGATATGTGTCTTTACCGAATTTTAAACTAAGCCGGGTAAACAGCTGAGTTTGCGGATGTCACAGAATGATTGACAGGGGTAAAGCATATTTGATTAATGCGGTGCCATATCAAATAACAGCAGCATTTATGTGTTAAACATGGGAAATCATCTCTGTCTATTATTTAAGATAAATAGCCATTTTAGTATATTTTGTGATTAGTTTAAGTTATGTAACAAATTTTGTAGTTGTATAAAAGTTCAAAAGAAATTCGAGGAATTTTACGATAACATAAAAACAAAATCAACAACCAACCCTTACAAAATGAATGAGAGTGAAGAGTTTTTTTTACATAAAAAGCTGAAACGTCTATTTACGTTCACGACCATACCTAAGTTTCTTGCGCCTTGAAAAAGTTATGTGCCGCCATAAAACACACAAGCAGGTCCCTTCAGAATATCCGCGGATTCGTAACAGGTAAAGGTTCTGAAGAGGTCGATTATTATTCATATTTTACGGCATTCCGTGCCCTCACGCAGTCCGCTCACGGCTTGAACTTTTTCAATAAAACACCCTCCGAGATAGTAAGCGTTAGGCAGTGCAGTCACGCAGGCGAAAAGCGATTTTATAACTTTATCACGGTTAAAGAACGCCAATACCTGAGTTAGTAGGGATGGGATCAAAAACCTTTTGGATTTAAACTTTTCACATTAAGTGATTTCTTTATATTTTGAACCTACGTAGGTACCGTTGGTAGTATCGTATTTTAAACCCTGATGACAACCAAATAAACCGCATTGTTTTAATATTGTGTGGCAATAGAAAATAATTAAGTATACCTACGAGTCTTTCCATTTTCAAAAAGGTTTTCAAATAATTATGTATATTTAAAATTGGTAAATTTGTTTAACAACTATTGTAGAAAAATAACCTTGTATTTATCATCACCACTTTGAGCATAATCAAGTATTAGCACCAAATATTTTTACAAAATTTCTCGTACGAAAACACAAGAAACAAGTCTAGAGCTGTAGCATAAAATATGCAAGCAAAGAATGAAAATAAAAATACCTAGCTTATGAGTCGTTTATACATACATTTTACGTAGAAACATTTATGCTATTCTAGAATGAAGTTGAAATAAACATTTCGTGTAAATTTTTTTTTACCTGCACCTAATTTCATTATTTTTCTCAAACAACATAGCTAGAAGTACTTTGTGATTGTGATAATCCGAATAATGGTAATCTCTTAGCGTTTTCTATTCACGTTAATACACCATGTCTAATGAAAGCATTCCTATGAGTGAGCAATACAAAATGCTCATTAAAGCAGAATTATGCTATTCATCATTATAGTGATGTACATCGAGTAAAGTTTAGAGATTTGACTTAATTTATTATTGGTACTTGAGTACACACTTAATGATATAACGCGTTACTATTGTAAACTATACCGTTATAATTTTAATGTAATATGAAATAAATAAAACTTTGATCGAAGCAGAAAGAAAGTGAAACGTAGATATAGGTATAATGTCCTCCGCGGTTTCACCCGCGTTACCGTAAGATCTTATCTTTTTCCGGGATAAAAATAATAATGGTGAAACAATTTTTAAAATCGGTCGAGTTTTTGAGCTCAATCGTAACAAACAAACAAAAATCAAACCATTAGTTTAGATGACATACCTGGTCACTATACGTTGCTATTATATAGCTTTACTGTAATATTTTTTATCATAATATTAAAAAATAGTTACTCGAGTCAAAAGTTACTTGAACGGAGCAACACTACAAGTAACATTCACTTCCAAGCAGGCATACCAGGCAAGCTGTCAACGCCTTGACAAGAAAATCATCTCTAAATACTGTTTTGCCCCTCCCATCAGATCAGGCCGCCACGAGATTAGCTGTAAATATTTATAAGTGCAATAACGCCTTAATACCTATTCATAAGTGAAAATTATTATGCAAATAGTGGTTATAGGGCGGACAATAAATCTAAGCGAGTCTGCCAGCGCCTTAATGTGACGCCAGCGACTGTGATGTACGGCGGATGTTGCGCGAATATTTGACGCTGATTTGTGTTGAATCATACAACTATTTACGTAACTACATAGATGTTGTCATTCAAATTCAAATTTGATGCTGATCGCCCACTGTACAAGCTCATGATACAACAGCAACCTTACCGATTAAGCATGCCAAAATACAAAGTACAGTGTATTATTTGACGTACAAATAAATTATACCGTTTCGTTGATGAATGCATGTAACAAAAATAGTAAATATTGAGCATGAGTGTGGATGGATATAGAGGTAGAGGAAGGTCGAAGAAGGTATTGATGGACTGTGTGAAGAATGATATGAAAGGTGTGCGTACTGAGACAAACATGTTGGAAGAAGAGGAAAACATGTTGTGCAGACCCCACCTAGCGTGGGATAAGGAAAGGAAGAAGATGTTGACCAGCTATGAATGTCACTCAATACACAGATCGGTAGCTTAAAGGCATTCATAATGTGAAAATATCATTTCACATTAAAGCTTTCATATGTCATCGAAAGAACATGGAATTTAAATATTCATTTTGATAAATAACGCAACGGACGTATAAGGTAAAAGCCGTGTGAAATACGCCTGTCGTCGGACGTTTCGATGATTTGTTATGCTCGTTGGTACATTTTCCTTTTTCACACCTAATGGGATATGAACATTACCATGTGAATGCTGCCTCCAACTCGTCTGTCTATAAGCGTATTATAAGCATGTAAAGGATAGTTACAATTAACTTTATAATGGCCATTACCAAGACGAACATCCATAGAAATATTTTATTGTTTAATTATTAACGTTTTAATGGATTTGATTTGGTCTACGATTAAATGTTTACAAGTATAATGGATAATCAACTCATTATCACTATTGAAATGTTTTAGGTTGGTGAAATATCCCCTTAGTATTTATACTCTTCCAGATTTCCACGCGGTTATCCTACAAATAAATATGTTTTGCACGTTCAAACATATTAAACATTAGCTTTTATATATATATATATATATATATATATATATATATATATATATATATATATATATACATTTAGCAGGGTGATAGGGTTCTTGACTACTACTAGTACTCGACTGGCTGGCTACCACTCTCATGTTAAAAATCTATGGCTAAACCTATTGGCAATTGAGATACATTTGACTTCTAGGTATTGGGAAAAGACGTGAATTGAATACATTTTGGCATTCCCTTTGGCATTGCTAATTTACATAGGTGATAGTACCTACTGCCTGTTTGTCAGATTTCTGAAATAATAATAATAGCTTGTAATAAAACTTTTAGCAAACAGGATACAAAATAATGCAGCATTATAATAGGTACGACTTATATCCATTGTGCAATATTAAATTAGTTATGGTCCAACTAAACAATTAAAATTCCTATAATCGAATGCTTAAAGTAGTCTACAACACGGATAATAGCTGTATCTTAATGTTGTAAAGTAACAGTTTAATTTGCTGGTAAATTACAAAATGCGAATGTCAATCTAGTAAACGTTGAAAACATTGACTTAATAATTATTGAAATTCGCAACTACAACATTACTAATCACTACAAAACTTGTACTAAGATAGTTATTGGTAACTTTGCACTATCTGAGAGCTTGGCGCCAACGCCCACTGCTGAGTCTCGACTCAACCCGCGCAAAATCAAGGGATATTATCGTACTTGTACCTATGTAGGTAAATGTACCTGTTATGTTGTACCTGTGTACCATTTTACGCCTGGGAACCCTCAACTTGAACCGGCGTGGGACGACACTTAACAACCTTTTAATTTAACACACGGACCTATCAACACGCATAAGTGTAATATGATCCGCGAGTACAAAGGGTAATCGCTTCTGAAATTACATTTTATTAAGTTAACCCGAGTATTTTCTCACCATATTTGCGAGATATAATACTCGCGGGTGGCATATACTTAACAAGTACATGACACTGGTAGGTTTTAGGTGCTTTAAGTTTACTGCTTATGGAATCCTATGAGTGTTTATTACTTTTAGGGTACTAATACGTACAGTTGTTATCGTGAGCAGATCTAGATAGAGTATCAGTGCTAAAACTATGGTTCCTAGAATAAATTAAGTCTAACGTTTGGATATAAATTGTAGATTGGGTAGGATACAAAATTTTATACACTAAAAGTGAAGTACAGTTGAATTTGAAAAAGGACACCGATCGCGTTCCTGTGCGACTTCACTGTTAGAAGTTCACTTCATTGGAGACTATTGTTTACTTATGCTCTTTCTAGTTTTATTTTTATTTTTCTGTGGTTAGTAATAAATACAAATTAATTAAATACCTGACTATAGTAGGACCCTTAACTTTGATGATGATATTTATGAAACATGTCGTATTTTGGAGAATTTTTCGTTCAAGGATTTAGGTACGTATTGTATATGAAATTCCATTTGAAACACAATAACTAATTATTATCTCATGCCAGGTTTTATGGCGGGCGTATAATGAGTTATTACCTCGACGATTGGACATTTGAACGCTTAGTGGATCGTCTAAATATAAACAGGGATCGTATTGTATCTAAATAGTTCACATTAAATATCGGTTGCTCTGCTAAATCACGTTGACGTGAGTGATTAATCTTCGGAGTAGAATGCTTGTCGTTAGTCGGGCAATAAAGAGATAACAAAATAAATCAAATAGCTATAAATATATCTGGGATGAGCGATCAGTCCCAGAACTGTCCGATACGATAGTTTACGGAACTGTTTATGGCACTTGCATAGAACTAAACATAGTATAAATAAATATAAAAATAACAAGCCATTGTAAATTTTGTTTACTGTCTTCAAGCCAACCAGTTTCGTGAACTTTACCACTAAGCTTGAGAAATTCAATTGATTTTTCTATTTCGTTAACGAACTCTATTATTAGCTGCTTAGTATTTCAATTGCAAAGGTTAATTCGGGTGAGACGGAAATCTATCAATTACTTTACTGCTTAAACGTACAACAATGTGGTAGAAAGTCAGTGAATGAATTAGCAAAATTTACGTGTGTTCTCGTAACCTCAAACGCAAGTTGTGATCGTTAAAACTTTCCAAGAGATGTGGGTGCCTGTTCTACGCTGACATCTTCGGTTATTATAAGTCATAATTCAGGAGAATGCTGCAGAAGTGCAATATCCGAGTGGGGCTATAACTGTCAACAGTGGAATGAATCAGTGGGGTATAAATCGTCGGTAGGACAGCGCCGTGCTCCGAACTGCAATCGCCGCCTGATTTTATTTTATTACAATCATTGTGGGTGAAACGTTATTGTCCCTTGCTTTGTTAAATTATATCGTGATAAATTCTATTTATTGATAGACAGGTTAAACAGTTGAGAGATCATTTATTTATGTATACAAAAGGAACTGTTAGTTAATTTGCTATTATTTTCTTAAAATGCTGTGTGACGGTAAATTGAAACAATCAGTAGAATGCATACAAAAGGTGACAAAACAAAAAAAAGTATTGTTTGCGTTTTTCTTTTCGTTATTCGTCTGTATTAACTAAATATAAAAATGCTTTGGCCACTTACCTACATGTCTAAATATGCAATTGTAACGATACACTTTCCAAATGTTTATTTCTTAGAAAACGTAAGTCACTTTCATTTTCAACCCGTCAGTAAGTGTAATATTTACACAAAAAATAACTGATCGAAGAACATCTTGTCAGAAATGACTTGCATCAATTTGCGTTCCTATCTAAACGTTATTTTTGTCTGGACAAACATTTCGGAAATTGGACAAACATAACTTACCTATTACGATGACAGGAAACTCATCTCAAACACGCATGACGCTGTCACTGCGTTTGCGCATAGGAACGGAGACAAAATAAATGGATGTAAAATTACACTGGATGATTAGTCTGACAGAGTTCTGTTAACGACATGCTCATGTTATTCTTACTAATAGATACATTTCCTTTTCGTTTGAGTTACAAGTTAATTATAAAAAAAATATGACACCTTCCATAAAATCAGCGAATAGCACAGCCTTCATCTAGAACCCTGAAATACATGTGATATTTTATTTAAAATTAGCTTAGACACGTAACTACTTTCCTAGATAATCGTACCTATTCATCCAATTCGGGTATGATTTAAAATGCCTATCTATGTCTTCCTCACAGAGCAAAGGTCTTCCTTATATCAAAACACATCAAAATCTGATAAGCTTAGCCATAAAAACCTAGCATGCAGATGCATAGATGGTAGAACTCGTACTTAAAAACAGTAAATTACTACTAATTTTCTAAACTTCATTGTCACTTTATTAATTCCCATCAAAGAAACATAATTAACACGAATAACAAATTGGTACAATGGATTAAAGGCGACAGTTCACTGTACTTCATCCGGCGTAAAGCGTGAGGAGATGCGCTTATTACGGCCGTTTTAGGCGTTCACTTGTCTATTCCGGGTACAAGACCACCCACGGAATCACCCAGCGACTGTTATTTTAGGTGCGCGCATAATTGAGCTGTTGCGACCGTGCCGACCGACGACCTCTCTTGTATGTAAGTACGACACGCATAATGCAGTGTTGTACATCTCTGTACATACATCTGTGTGATAATAAGCTGATAAATTTATGTGACCTTGAGAAACACAAAACTCATTCATTGAGTTTGGGTCCTGGTAAGGCATTTATTAACTTTAGAATTATCTACGACAAAAGATCCCTCAAAGTTCTATCGATCTTCAAGAAATCAAATGCAAGATGAGGAGTTTTAGCAAACACAGCTGTACTAAACTGCGGAAGAACTTATAGTATGCACATTATTATTATTACGCATACTGGTGTTCCCAACAATAATTTAATTGGAAAATATTTATCAGGTAAGAACAAATTGATCAGAACAACTCAAATAAGCAAAAATAAGTCATAAAAGATATGATAACAATAAATATTGGTTTGTACATAATATTCATGAATCTGAACATAAATTGGTTATCGTGTACATTACCATAATAATATGACGTAAATAAATTTGAGATATCGTATCCGTTTCGCATCAACATTACCAAAACGCCATAAAATCAAACATTTCGCCGGGATAATAGCTCAAGCCTTCCTTTTGTGCGCGCCCTCAACTGACATGCATTGTGCAAACATGATTAATAGAGTTATACGTGAGTTTTTATCCTGTGACATTTGATAAAATTAGGTCGAATGCAAAAATGTCGAGAAAATGTTTACGTGATAAAATATACACTTTGCACCCCATAACGGGCACGTATGCGTTCGATTTTGAATACAAATGGGACACTTTTTGTTTGCTGCGTTTTGAAATTCACGCAGATGCGCCACACTTGTTTATTAAACAAAGACACATGAAAACAAACATGAATGTATGTCAGAGGAATAAAAAGAAAATTATTTCCTTTTGTTAGCTCATAACAGTAAAGTTGCGAAAAAAGCAAATAACAAGGTAAGGAAAAAGGAAATTGTTGTCAGTGAGAGCACCCATGGGGATTTTCTGGATTCGTTTCAGATGTATATGTAACCTTTGATAAACAGGGATACAATAAACGATAATGCCATTCCCATACTTTGCTTTCCTGTTCTATCTTCCTCTACATTATTGGATGCTTTTCTATTTTATTCGTTTGTCTATAAAAATATATGTGGACCGTAAGCTAGGATAACATGTAACAAAAAGTTTACGGACAGTTTCATGAAAATGCGAATTAATTTATTTGTCATTATTAAATGTCATATAGGTGTTACTCGTATATCATAAACGGCGTAGGTACAAATATTTATAATAGAATGAATCATGTAAAAATATGAATCACATTTTTCTTTTAAAATATATACTCACCAATATAGTATTGCAATCTACTTAGCAAAAGACGCACTGTGCATAACCTTAAGCTATACTAAACAGAACATTTAATAAGAGAACCATATCTTACTGTAATAATTAATTAAACGCCGGCTGCACACATTTCATTACCTATTTACAACCATAATGTGAGAAACAATATATTATTTTGTATGGTACTATAAATTAATTAAATTTTGTAGGATACGGGCAGATTCGTATGTAGTAAATGCATAACAACACGGCTCAGTCTAGACAGATAGATATCAGATTCGCCATACTCACCATGAAATCGTTGCTACTTTACGCTGTCTACTCTACAGTGTGGTATTTGAGGTTTGGCTCGAGCCAAATGGTTATATAGCTATTAGACTGTCTTTATAGCCTTCGTTAATCAGCCGCGTGAGTCTAGTGCAGGTGGTGTTTGGATATTTGAAGCGACGTAGTGTTTATTAATTTCTTGCTTGTAGAATTCAGTGTAGCAAGTCTTTAATATAACCAAGTCAAAATTTGTAGCAATAATTTTACCAAGACGAATAATTTAATCAACTATACGAGATCAGCATAATTTTAAGTTAAGTTAATCGTTCAAATCTGCCTTCGACCTGGGTCTGTAATCCGGTAGTGTATTTCCCCAATAACAACAAGGAGGTTGTTGCTAAGAGAGGCTCGTGCCCATGGAGTACATTTTTTAATTTAAAAACTACAGTACCTACATACAAAAATAATGTAGGTAAGTATATCGGATTGAAAGCCAAGTGTTAGCTTTTATCGATAGAACAAACTGCGCTGTTAAGATGCTCGTTCGATTTTCATTAGCTCTTTGCTCCAGACTGAAAACTCCTCCGGTCCTTTATTCCTTATGATAGTTAATGCTATTTCTTTCACTTATTGGAGGATGGAACGAGAAGGAGTATGTACGAGGTCTAGTGTTAGGTTTGTTGAAGTAAGATCGCGAGCAAGGATTCAGTGCTTTAATTTGTTTTATGAAGTCAACCATTGTGATGGTGTGAGGTTATAGCTTCGAACACATGTGTGGAAAGAATGTAATACCAGCTACTTTGTATTGCAATTTCCAAGCGTTGTATAATTTATCAATAGGTAACAGTTTTGTCGAAAAACATGTAATCAAATATTTTCGCCTTTTTCAAAAATCTTTAAATACTAATTAATCATTAAGTAGTAGTGTCCACGTTTACGTGTCTTATTTAATTGCTAAAATAAATTGACGTTGTTAAGATGACAAAAATCGAAAATAAAAAACATAAAAGAGCAGACCAGTGCTTACAATCTAGAGCAAGATATTTCCGTCAACTTAATTGAACTGACATGAGACGCTGTTATTGATATTAAAATTTATTTATGAATGCGGCGGCAAGTGATAAAACGTTATTTCACCGGCCGGCGTGTATATTTGTCGACAGATTTCTGCGAATGACTGAAATTAATTATGACCGATGTCGGTCGGCCGCGGGCGACGCGGATCTCGATGTCTTTTATTTTTGCCCACCATTTGTAGAACAATGCAGCGCGTGCGACTATTATCTCAGTATAAATAAATGACAGCTCGCGTCAGTTTTTTGTTACCCTCGCTCGTGGCTCGCCTTATTCTCCGTTCCACTGCGAAAATTGTATTAAACCAATTCCAAAATGAAACATTTAAAGTGAACGCATTCTGGCGAACGAAATATTTGTTTGCAAAACGCCAAAGTAACAAAGACGGCAGACTAACAAAGTTAACTCGAAGTTACGACATTCGACGTTTGGTTCTTATTGAGTTTTTGTTTTATAACGTTTATTTAAACGAGATCACATTTTATTACATTATACAGGTAGATACATTGTTTCATAGATATATCACGCCATTTACAAGTGTACGATTGACTCATTACTTTGTAGTTCTTTTTATTAGAACTTTATTTATAGTGATGCCCTAATGGAAAGATCAAACGCACTCGGCAGTTAATTTTAATGTCTCGGTGTAAACGGCACAAGCCCGTTAGATATAATTAGAGGCATCGGTAAAGCCTCGCTTTGCATTGCTCGCCGCCGGCAGTATTTTGATCTCGCTGACATTTATTATGTCACCGACACATCTGTACTTCGGATACTCGTTATGAATAGCAACCAATTGGACTTGTCGACCACTCTTACATCCGCATTCACAGCCCAAATTATGTGCTGAAAATATTAAATAGCACTGTCTGCAACATTTACATAGATCGAAGACATTAATGTCGCAATCAAGATAAGTTTGCTATAAAGGATATCGCGGGTGGTGACAGTGACTGTGGTTTCGAAGGCGAACTTGTTTTATGTAGGAGGAAGGAAGGCGCCTTGTCAGCGGCGCCTCGCGAGGCAGGCACCGAGGCAGCGAGGCGGAGCGAGGGCGCGAGCTCTCATCAACTTTAACGAGCCATTACCTACGCCCGCGCCGCGCCGCTACAGGGGGATTCGTGTAATTTTCCGAACTCGCGTAACGTGTAATTATTTCAGAGGGCGCGTCAATAAAGTAACCGCAGAGCATTTTGTATTCATCCAGACTTTGAGCTTTTGTCAGGAAACATAGTAGAATACTTCCAACTCTTCAATACCTAATAAGCGTATAATTATAGAATAAAAGAAGATAAATCATGCGTGAACAACTGCACAACCCAAGAAATATTTCAAGGCACAAAAGAGGAGACAGTGAATGCTTACTGAAATGGAACGTAACAAGTCTCACTGAAATAATTCACAGTCGATTCGACATGGACATTCGCAGTTGCAACGCCGTGGGCGAGTACAGGCTTGTCTTGGAGACGTCGTCAGTCGCTTGTTGCGACTACCGCGGTTATTTCTAACCCGTATCACGTCGCGCCCGTCGACCGGATCGCCTCGATGCTTTGATGTCGCATTCTCTTTTTGCAAACCGCATTTCAGCCGAGATAGCCAACCAAATACTTTCGGGAAAGACTTCTAACGACTAGCCATTGCATTCTTTATTTGGATGCATTGTTTTCGGAACGATACAATTACGAGCTGCGTGATACCGCGCAGTCAGCTTTAAAGTAACAAATTAAGTGCTCATTTAAAAAAAAACTGCAATGTGTCGATAGAGCGGCGAGTTTGGTGTTGTCGATGGAGTTTATTTTTAGCCAATGTGGTAACAGATAATAGAATGCCGTAAAACTTGGTCCCGTGTGGGCGTCGCGTAGATAACGGCTGGTCGGGACGGTATCTCTTAAAGCGGTAATTTGTTAGCGTTCTTGTCCCGACTTAGTTCTGATAAGAGAAATAAAAACCCTCAAGTCTCGTTCTAGTGAAAATTTCAAGGTAACAGTGCTTTAATGTTGTCTATGCATTACATTATGTTGTGTTGGAAATAAGATATGTTTTACATTTTTCATGCAACGAAGCTCAGTTTGGTCGTCACTAGTCGAACTATTTTATACACCCTGACATGTAACGTAAAAATAAAGTTATTTGTGAAAAAATATGTGATACACAACGATCTACTAACGATATTTGGTGTAGTTTAAAAAAAACTGGCAAAATTTGATAAACCCCTTTATTTTTATCAATGCGTTTGTTCAAATTTATCGTGAATAGATTCTAGATCTGTCTTATATCAATCATTCAACAGATTGTGAGCGTACTCCTAAAACAATATTAACAACAAAACCAGCATACCATTCAGATGACTTGATTGGGAGCCAAATCAAAACAAGCAAAGGGGCCTTAAAAAATAAAAACACATGCGTAACGACACATCAAGCGATGCGAGCGGCTACCACTGACAGCTATGTGCTCAGCATCACGGCCTATGTTTTATGACATCAGGGACAAAATTGAAATAAAAGGGGACAAAATTCTGTCACGACGTTAAAATGTACAGTCAGGAACGTCTTCAGCCAAATTAAAATGCAATGATTTATTGAAGCACCCGCTCCATGACATATTTATTCGAGCGTATTAAAAACGCTCCTTCATGTTGTCAGAATTTAATAAAATGTTTCCGTTAAATGTGTAATTTTGTACTATTATAATAACCGTAACCGACTGCGAGTAATCCACATAATAACAGCTTAGATACAAAATACTATCGGACTGTTTATTAAAAAGCAATTTTGTATTTAATCTGAACTTAATTTATTTAAATTACAGTCTTTTAACTATAGTATGCATGAATATTCTAAAATGGCTTTATAGAAATATTTTCGTTGACCTAAACAATCTATGGAAAATTATGTACCGAAATTTTTAAAAAATCCTCCATTAAAGTAAAGCATTAGACAAATACAATTATCATTTTAGAAAAAAAAATTGCTTTATTCCGCTCCGATGTTCCAATATTTTGACCACGAATATAAAGTAAATAAACGATCATTTAGAAACCCGGCTTATTTACATTGGTCACAAACCCTAAATGTACAACATCTACGTAGCAAACACTTGAACTCTCTCGACTCTACTCGATAGAGCTTAACCTTTGTTACATCTACACTAGCAGCTCTCGTAACAATTTACTTTGATGATAATACTTATATCGAGTTACGAGCAACCCTAGCATTGGTTTGGCTTAGTATTTATTAATGAAGCGATAGCGTTTAATAAATTAATTAAATGTCGGTATAATAATTTTTTATGTCTGATTCAGGGATAAGTTTTTCGTTATGAGTCAAACATAAATTCTATGTACTTTCTGTTAAAATATACTTAAAGATAAAATAAAGATTGACCTTTTTTTTTAGTTTATCTTTCTCGTATATTTCCAACACGTATTTATTACTGGTGTCATAGGGTTCCCAACCCTCCCGGATTGCCCGGGAGACTCCGGTAAAAATGGTTAACTTACCGACCTCCCGGAGTGCAATAATTTCTCCGGTTTTTCTAAAAATTTAATGCGACCACATCTCGTTGAAGAAAATCGAGTGGATTTACGCTGGGTTGACTTCTTTACGAAATCGAAAGACAGAAATGCCTGTCCTGAATTTTAAAAAAACCAGTGTCAAGTGCGAGTCGGACTCGCGCACCGAGGGTTCCGTACAAACTTGTAAATAGTTCGTTCATCATTTTGTTTTCGATTACGTTTTCCATTACCTTATTTGAAGTTGGTGCCAATTAAGCTAGACCGGTTATAAACGGCTGTATCTTTTGATTGTGTTGGCTTAGAAATTTGATTTTTTCACAAAGAAAGGACAGTAAACTTGAGTATTTGATATAAATTTCAGCTTGATATCTCCACGCGTTCCTGAGAAAAAGGGTCTTGACAGACGGACGGACGGACAACAAAGTGATCCTATAAGGGATCCGTTTTTTTCCTTTCGAGGTACGGAACCCTAAAAATGGTCACGTTTGTTCTTAACTAAAAATAAATCTAAACTGTTATAATAAAGATTTTTGTTTGTAATGGTTAAATTCAGAAAATATTTAAACGATTTAAAAAACAAAAAACATTACGAGCGAGTAACATGGACACTTATTTTAATTTAATTCGGAAACGCGGGTAAAACAGCGTGGTAAAAAGCTAGTTTATAATATAATTTAATTATCTACCTCTTATGGTAGTCCGCTATCGTCACATCTCTGTGCTCCACCCTTGACAGGAATCCCGTTAAGGACTAGGGGAGGTGAAGCCTCGTTGTTACCGTGAATTCTGTAATTAAACGCCTCGTCTAATTGTGACCTTCGACTACGACTTGCTTCACGGTCCGTTTCACACTGAGCCTTCTGTAACCAAATACCAAAAACAGCTAAAAGCCAGCCAGCTTCTACGTTCAGAAGCTTATCTTTGTGAAATATAATACATACCTGTTTATATTGTTCCCACAGCCTGCGATTTTACTGATCCCGCCTAAAAGAGTATTTTTTATCATCGTGCTGAGCTACGTTACGAATCTTTACATCTGTATCTGAATTGTTATTTTTTTAATTTTTATTTAGATATCTGTTAAATAATTATTGAACTATAATTAATTATTATTTATTTTTTTTACCCCGTGTCATATCGCCAAGTGATTAATGCACGATAAAAGAAAGATGATGCTACTATAACGGACAAAATGTTATTTAGAACACTTCTAATTATAGATGATAGACACAGATGAGCATATCTCTACAATTCTGGCTTTCCAAAGGTGTGAACAGCACTCTGTTGTAATGTGCACTTTATATGAGCCCCAGCTGCCCTCCTGGAGTGGTATATGTACTTATCACATCCAACTTTTACTACGCTGGTTGGTACCTATACTTTTACTAGTAGTATGTACTTAACTCAAAACTCATTTATTGATTGGACTCTACCACCGGTTTTGAATACTCTTAAACTGAGAAGACTCAGGTAAATATGATCTCAGAACGACATTATAAACATTGAGCATTTAGCTTCTGCCCTTATCGTTTCTCATTTACATTCACTACTACACCTCGCCTACGTTATTTTAGCGAGTACTTTATAATTATATACATAATTATTCACACCAGATTCACTCACACAAAAGTGTATAAATAGACATAACTGTGGAAAGTATAGAGGAATGGTGGCATTTATGTAAATCGCTTCCGCTTGGATTTAGCCAAGATTTATGTCATAACGTCAAGAACAATTAAATTTAGACTACGATTCTTGGTTCTGAATAAATTAACTCACTTAAGCCACGATAAAGCTGACGACGGACTTCCCGAATTTTATTTCAAATATCGTGTCGTAAAAGTTGAAAATCATGTGGTTAATTCTGATTGCAATAAAACAGGTCACTGAAATGCTTTACAAAATTACGTTACGATGAATTTTAACGTTGTACATAAAACTTTTGACAGATTAAATCGAATTCAAAGAATGGCAGCGTTTCGGGACATAGTGCTAACTTAATTGAATTTAAAATTTACTTTTAGTCAAAAGTAAAACCGACTCCAGAAGTAATTCTACATTAAAAGTTATAAGTTGTAGGAACTCTAATCTGACCGTGGAATTAGGTACTCTTTTGAAGTAAGACACAAATCTACTTGTAAGTATCATAAACCTACTTATTACGAACTAGCTGTCCCCAGTGGTTTCACCCGCGTTCCCGTGGGTTCTTATCTTTTCCCGGGATAAAAATATAGCCTATGACACTCACAAATAACGTGGCTTTCTATAGGTAAAAGAATTTTCAAAATCGCTTTAGTAGATCCAGAGAGATTACCCCCTACACCCTCACAAACATTACCTCTTTATAATATTAAAGGAATTTCGGTCAAAAAGTTGTGTGCAGGTATATTTTCTTTATTTGTAGGAAATACGACTGAAAATATAACATATTAAAAATATTGAGGCAGTCCTTAGAGCACCCTAGGGGCAAAGAGTGTATACTTAATACCTGTCCAACTGTTTTTATTGGCATTTATAGTAACTTTTCATGTACGACTAATGGATTACTGCAGTTTGTAGGGGAATATGATAGTAGGCAACTGGGGTTTCTTTATATTTAGAGCTTATTTTCGAACTATCTTTTACTGCAGTTGTTAACCGTTGATTGATAGGAGCATAAACGCGTATCGTACTATACGTTTTAATGAGTTTATAAAGAAACTAAAAGTAACAATAAATCTTACTTCTTTTTACCCAAGTGGAGAAAATTCTATTGTTAGTAAGTTCAACAAATTCTGACTAGATAGACATATGATAATGATAAATGTATAAACAATTCTCTCTTTAATTACTCTTTAATTTAATTGTGAATACAAAATATTTATCTTCGAATGATAAATGCTAGCTACTATTTATTTGTATATATGTGTAAATACATTGAACCAATTAAATATTCAAACTGAATATTGGTACAAAACAGTAACAAAATGTCGGGTAATATCCAAACGTGGCTTATTTTCGATCACCATCTTGTGATAAATGTGTTTGCATAGAAATGTTTCAGCTCCGCTGGCGGATATTATTTATTAACATAAATTATACTTACAGATTAATTTAAGATTTTAACAACCGTCGAAAATTTGAATCCATGATATAAGGTATTGTAAAACAGTTTCTAGGAAATATCGGTGATATATATTTGAATTAATTTTAATTATTCTGTGAAACCTACCTGAAAAAAGCTTTATGCTTACGTTTAATAATTATTCCTATTAGTTGTTAGTAAATATTTTTAATAGACAAACACGCTGGTTTATAAATTGTATTAAGAACAAATATTACAAAATCAAATCGTAATGGCAGATCGGATTCGTAGATTGTAGATCTTGAAATGTAGCACAAGTTGATCATATCCTCGGCTAGCGTAATAGAATCTTTATATTCCGCATGTATATATTCCATGTATACCTAATATTTTTTATATCGATTTGATTTCTTAGGTTAAAACTGCAGAAGCTAGTAAATATCTAGCATTAACCTCATGGTTTTTGTTAATATCAGTCCTATCATTCGGTGAAATCAATCTCGTTCTCCGTGACATCCTGAAAGTAGGAAGTTACTCATTTTTCCGTTTACAATAAATTAATAGAATGATAGAGCTATGGAGCTTTTTGTCTTTTCAAAGGATTCAGTGAAATATAAAAATTACGACAATTTTACGACCAACACGTGGAGTCGATCATAAACCTCTGATATCAAGCTACTCTTAAAAAGCCATTCGTAAAAATGTATTGATTCTGAAATTACAAACTTCACTATTTTTGTAAAGTCTTTTATTTATTTAGTTAGTTACAATATGATCTTGACAATACATTTAAAACATAGTTAAACAACTTTGATTAGAATATTCGAATAATTTTACAGTAAAGCCAACCTCAAATCTAATTTACACAATTTTTTCTCCAATTGAAGATTATCTTGGAGATAAATATATGTAGACAATCACACCGATTTCAAATACAAAAGCCTTGGAAATAATTCAAAGAAATGTTGTTTTTTGTTTCATTCGGATGAATAAATTAAGAACATTAAAAACTACAATACTTTGGTATGCACAACCGTAGTTTGGACATAGACGCATAGTTAATTCTATTTTTATGCTGCTGATTTAGTTCCTTGTGGCTTTACGACCGTAAAATTTTTATTTTCCATATAAAAGTATGACGACTATTATGCTGTAAAACCACTAGAATATTAAAGTGTATTAGCTCAATGAGATTAATGAAAATGGCAATGTGCCAAAAACGGAGTTAATTCTTTCATTACCTACGATTGAATTGCTTGCCGCTCTTAACTTAAAATTGATCATACAAATAAGTATTTCATGCGTCGAAAAGATTTATTTATTATAACAGAAACAAACGGTCATACAGATGTTAAGGATAGGAATATTGAAATATTCTACTGCAATCGTGAAGTCATAATACAATTGGAATTGTTTTTCATAGATTATCTATTGTCTCAAACAATTAATTCGGAACAACTGTCAAATGAGAAAGATAACAATTAGAATCTTACCTATTTGGATTCCGTATTCCCAGAAATCCCATGAACGTTGCGGCGTAGGTAATTTGAATTCAATGCTCTTTTGTTCCGTATCTAAAACTCGCTGATAAAGGAAAGCCCATTCTGTACCAAAAAGGTGGCTATAAATGTGGCCGATACGAACCAAGACAGGAATAAATTGGGCTCCGAGATTTATTGCCAAATGCTCTTAACCCGTAGTCTTCCGCGAAGAAAATATGTCGGAGATTTTCAATTTAAACACCAATTGATCACCGCTATTAAAACAAGAGTACAAATAAGAAAAGATAAAAGAACAAAATAAACATTCTAAGAAATTCTAGTTTATCGCCTGATATTTAGATAATAAATGAATATTTAAAGTTGAAAAGAAATGTCAATATTTCGTTTTGGCAGAATGTAGTTGTGTATACAACGTCGTTGACTACAACTTCCAATAAATTATTTATATAAATTGTTTGATATGAGCACACTCAAGCTTAAATTTCGTAATAAAATAAACAAATCTATGTAATTTCATTGGTTTACAACAGCTTTTCCAGTTTATGACTATACGAAGTCTTGTAAGCCGGAGGTAACGACGTGCTTCATTACTAAGTAGTGTATTATTTATGTCACCTTTTTATATTGTTTTATGTCTGATACTTTGGTACTATAAATATTGTTCCACACGAAAGTAATAAAACTGAAGTACAAAAAAGCTACTTTTTATGAGTGCATTGAATCAGATTATATGGCTCGGATAGAATTTTTAATTAAATTATTTTGTGACACAAAGGGAAATAAAACTATTAAATTATTATAAAGTTGCTATATTCCGGAATTTTTAATTCAATATAACTCATTGGGCTCAGAAAATATTTTGAATACAGATAAAATCGTTGCTTTAAATATGGGTTAAAACATTTGGAAATGTGGGATTATTCATTTAATTACACTAGGGCTACGTTTACTACTAATACACAAATTTAATATAAATATCACAGTCAAAGATTATATAACTAATATTCTAATAATTCAAAGGATATATGGCAGTGAAATGCAGGGCTTTTAATCTAGTTTTTACAGTCAAAATGTTTACAACCATAAGTTCTTGCAAATATTTACGTACATTAAATATGATAAGAAGAAGTTACATTTACAGGGATTGCGTATAAAGTGATTACCGAAGGTAAAACTAGTCCTATAAACTGTGACTAGAATATAGATTAGGAATAAATTACGAGTAACAAGTATCAAAATGTCGGATATCTACACATTACAAGTACTACAACTGTTTAAACTACGAATTGCTATGGTTTCGTTTGACAATTTTTAGTTTAACATTAACCTACATCTATGACGTAATTTCCATCTGCATCTAAAAAGACTTCACTAAAACTGTTAAACAATTGTCACTTATCATTAAAGAAGATAATGTTCATTATTGCTTTGCGTTGTTTTCGTTTAATTACTAAAGACTAAGCCTTATCTGAACTAAAAGTGTTCTTGTTTTCTGGACTCTGAAAAAAAAATAAACGCATGAATACAGAGACCGCCTGCATTGTCCATTACAGTGAATAACACTGATACATTTGGGTGTAAAATTGTAAACAAGTTCAATTTACCTCATACGGCGGCGGCGGTAGTATATCACACAGATTTATTTGACAGCCCTGCTCTGACCTCGCAACATTTGAGTGTCTACTCGTCTGAATGGGAATTTTGAAACTGTTCTCCCTTCCGAGCCAGTGCCACTGCGGATAGTCGTACTCTAAATCATTTGTTGGACACACTTTACTTTTGTCCTGTCTACTTCTAGATCCTGATCTATTTGTGTGACAGGATCCACAATCGTCCTCCAAAACATTAATCTCGCTGTGAGTATCATGGCGCGGTTCTCTGTAGTCTTTAGTGGATCTACTCGATGTGCTATGGCAACAAGTAGAGCATTCTCCATTGGAATACTGTATACTCCCATTACACGATCGAACAATGCTATTGTTATGAGATCGTCTTTCTGGGCAATTTCTCAGGTCTCCGATTTCGTTATTGTCCTGGGTAGAAATTGTTATTTATTGTTAGCGACGTGATAATTATGCGACCACATATTTGATATATGATATAAGTTATGCAAATTTAGGTAATCTAATCTGAAGTCAACAATGGAATTCTTATAAACCTTATCGTACCTTGAAATTGAGTTCGGTGTAAATGGCGCTGGACGCGTATGGTTCCAGTGGTCCTCGCCTTATTCTATCCACGCTTGTTGCATCCAAACCATGAATCGAGTTTTGTGGTAGACTATATTCTGGTTCAACGCTCAGAATACTAGTTGATTGTCCTCCTACAAACGACAATCAAATTGAAGACATGAAATTGAATCAAGAAAATAATCTTCTCATAAAGTAATTTCAACACAATTATATAAAAAATAATATTTCACAATTTTTGCCATAGACACGTTACATAATCTAACATATGAACCGTGAGAAACATGTTACAAAACCTAAATGATTTGTGGTATCTTTGCAGATAAGTAAAGTTACACATGTACTGATAACTCACTCACCATGAAGGAGACTTTGATGACAGCTGCTCACATCTAAACTAGGGTCGTTTGGAGGCGCGAAGACGGGCCGCTCGCGCAACCATATCGTGTCCTTATTCAATAAACATTGCTGCGCTGTCACAATTGACTGACCTACAATTAGAACTAAATGTTTCAATCTCAGCTCGGGATTGTTATAAAAACACTTAATGCCTTAGTTCAACTCGTTCAGAAATACAGAATAAAATCAGGGATTTAATTATTATTACAATATTTTTAGGGTCAGTAACGCCCCTGATTTACATGTGTCTACAAGCTAAGGTAATCATTTACCATCAGGAGGACAGTACGCTTCTTTGCCATCTCATTGGAAAACAAAATGTTTGCTATAAAAACGTTTATATGCTTACCAGTTGCCTTTTTCCTTTGAATGTTATTCCGTCGTTTGATGTAATAAATGCTGAATATTAATATGGCGATGATCGAAAAAAGTGTTAAGCATAAAACAAGAAGCCAAGTCTCACGCAATATGTGTGGAATATTTGAGTCTTTTGGGGGTTCCGTCCTAGAACAAGAAATGTTTATGGTAAGAAAAATATTATTCTTTCGTGATGGAATAATAGGTCAAATAACTGAGTTGATAATAAAATAAGGAACTTCGTTCCAATACTAACTGTACATAATGTCTCTGTGACTGAGTAGGCAGCATGAGTATAATTGCTGGTGCACTAAAGGGTCCGTGTCCACGTCTAGTAACTGCGGCAGCACGAGCGGTGTAGCGTCCACCAGCTCGTAAAGAGCTAGCCACTGCTGCTCGAGTGCGGGCGCCAAGTGACATTTGTCCAACTACTCGACCCCCGGTGCTACCACTTACTCTTATTTCAATCTGTGTGAATAGGAAGCTTAACTTTATATTGGATTTGAAATTAAATTAAAAATAATTTGTAATTGATATTAAAAGATGTATAAAATATAGTTCCTGAAAAAAACAATACTGAACATTCAATCATGAAAATTTTAAGTTTTCAAAACAAAACTTTACAAAAGCATTTACGTCATAATAATAATTAGGAAATAGTTCGTAAACACGACTTACCAAATAGCCAGTGAGTTTCCCATTCCAAGTATTCACAGGTGGCTGTTCCCAACGAATCCACGCCGAAGTTGCGTTTATTACCCCAGCTGTCACACTTTGTGGAGGTGCTGTCGGTACTAAAACAGCAATCAAACATTAACAATACAACACGACCCCTCATTATTTCCAATACTAATTAAGGGATACTTACTGTCTTCATCAGTGAAACCTGTCATTAAATTTGATGGTTTCCCTAATAACATCTTATAAAACGGCATCAAGAAGATATCATATTGTGTGTAAGCCATCAGCCCAGTGAGAATATAACTTGAAGATCCGCTATTGTCAACATTTGTAAGGGATCCGTTTGAACATAATACAGCATCGGAATGAGACGAATTTAGAACCGTAATGTCGCCGTCAGTTATATTACGCCAATTCAATGTTGTGCCATTATACCATATTTTAACACCTTCTAAATATTCATTGTAATCTGTTAATACCTAAAAATAAAACTTGTATTAAGTATTAATTCGCATGAACTCCCAAGGTCATTTATTATGTTGGTACTTACATCCCAAACAACTTTTAGCGAAGTTGGCGACAAAGCTTCTACCCTTCTTAGAACTAAAACATTTTGTTGCAAATACTTTCGCGCTTGAACAAGTTCGTATTGCGTCATGTGACCCTCTCGCCCTTGATCTATACTGAACTCTTGTTGAACTAAAATTTCCCTTAGCTCATTATTTCCCTTCTTTAATACTTTAAGATAAGCTTCTTGCATAATACTGCCTGCCGCGTTTACAGCTGTACAAATAACTCTACCGCTGTGCTCTGTTCTTGCTCCATCCAAATACAACAGGCTTGAGTTACTTTTCATACATTCGGGAAAAAGCAGCGAATCTTGAGTTCCTTCTAAAATCCAAAACGTTGTAGGTGTAGGCAACCCTTTAGCTTCACATGGAATGGATACCACATCACCCTCCCAAGCGGTTAGATTGGACGGTATCTGTGTGAAGTGCGGTAACGCTAAAACAGATGGCCATATTAAAATAGAATGAACAGTTGTCAGAATTATTGATGCAATAAAATTATTTAAATAGATATGTGCTTACAGTAAACTGTGAGTGTGGCACTGGTGATGCTTGTGCCCACGTAGCTATCTGCACGACAGGAATAGACTCCTGCATCGTTTGCAGATACGTGTTCCAAACGTAACAGTCCTCGAATTATTGTAGCATGGGAAGGTAATATTCCATCTTCTTTTACCCAAGCTATTTTGACATTTGTATCAAAACTCTGGAAAAGTGTAACTTATTTACAATATTCTAAAATAGGTATTATGACGAATTGTTTTTACAAGAGTAATAAATACCTGGCAATCAAATTCCACGGTTTGTCCAACTAAAGCTGTCATATTACTAGGTTTCACAACAAAATGTGGTCGTCTTAGAACAATGAGAGCTGCTCCTCTAGATTGTCGTTCTCCTGCTATGTTAGACGCTACACATCTGTATAGTCCGCTGTCTGTGGGTAACGTTTCTAATATTTTTAAGTTTCCTGTATCTGTTACCGTTACCCTAAAAGAGTAAAAGTCAGGATTGGAATTACCTATTTAAAAGAAATCTTTATTTTTATTCATTTATTACTTTTTTTATCTTACCTGCCATTAACTTCTGCATCATACATCTGATCATCTTTGAGCCAATGTACCGATGGTTCGGGAATACCTCTTGGAGGTGAACATTCTAAGAGTGCAGGCTCTCCTGCAGCTACATGTACATCCTTAGGTTCAATTCTGAAGTCATCACGGAGGACTAAAAAAAATAACAATTTATTCTAAATTTATTTGATGAAAAAGAAAGTTTTCTGTGTGAATTATAGGTGTACAACGTCTAAACGTTTTCGTCGCGGTTAACCTCATTTTGCAAAGAAAAAAATGCTAAGGCACAAAGAAAAGGCTGTTTTAATACAATTAAAATGGATAAAAATCTTTTGAGACACGCACAAAAAAAGCTTTGAAAGCAGCCTAAAGTCCTTTATAGTTTACATCTAAAAGGTCTTGCTCCATTGAAAAACTCACCAGCGACATTAAGCGAAGCGTTCTGACTGACGGCCTCGCCCGCAAGGTTGCGTGCAACGCACCAATATATCCCCTCATCGCTTTCTCTCTTACCCCGATTCACCCTGTGAAAACAAATCTTGGCTTTTTATCTGTCTCGCTTGAGATTTACTTTTTGCAAATTGTCGATTATAACAAATAATTTGTAGCTACATGATATAATTAGTTCTTAGGTCTTTTTATTTAATATTCTCCTTTTATATAGGTACATAGATTACTTTTTTATAGCCGTTTATTATTTACTTAAAATGACAAAGAATTTCAGGTCTTAAACAGTATAATACAGATGCTTTTAGTTCAATGCTCCAGCTTCCGTATCTACCGGAACTCTATTTCTAAACAATGGATATCCTATATTTAAGAAGCGTGGTAAGTCTATCAAATTCCGTCCGTAACTTTACTGTTGATTGAAATAGCACACTCACATATACCCACGGATGTTAATAAGCATTAAAGAGCAGTGAATAAATAAATATAGATATCAACTTCATGGGTTTGTACGGAAATATTAATTGAAATTATTTTATTGTTTAGATAAAACTTACGATGATCATATAAACAAATCAGTCATGAGAGTGAATAACTGAATTTACATAATAATTACATAGTAGGTACGTATGATTTGGGTGTATCTAGCTAGAAAATTCAACAAACCTTAAAAACAAAAGACCGTCCTCCAACAAGACTCTATGACCATCTTCAGCAGGAGGCAGGGGTGATCCATCCTTGAACCATTGCACAAAGGGCTTCGGCCTACCTTCGACGACGCATCTCAAGGTCGCGGGCTCACTGCGCCCTGACACTGTGTTCGATGGATGTTCTTTGATTCGAGGTGCTCGGTTTTGTGCTATGGAAAATAAAGGAGTAAGATATCTGGTTGCCTAGACATTAATCTCGTGGCGTAAGCTGGATATCTTTATTTTTGTAATTTTCTAATTAAAACTTAATAAGCGAATGGCTAGTTTACACGCTAGCTTTCGTGCCTGTAGAAATAAAAAAATCTACTATAAATACAATTTACAAAAACTACTAGAAGTACTTCGTAACAATATCATTAAATTCCCATCTAGGCTTCGTTTGCTTACCACCTTCGGCCACATCATCACTTACCATGGTGAGATTGTGGTCAAACACAAGCTTATCCAGAATAAAAAAAAATAAAAAATAAAATTAATATGTGAAGAACAAAAATTGTACCCGTTTTCGTTTCTGCATGTCAAGCCATTTTCTTTTTTGTTTAGTAGCTTTTGACGACAGTTATCAACAACAAAAAAATAGAAACAATAATTTTTTATATAAAAATGTGATGGTCGAATTTCGTGCAGTGAGCGAAATAGAACCTACGTACCTATTTATAAACTAACAAAAACAATTATATCATATTTGTGTTTCATTCGAATTAATTAGGGTTTTAGGTATATTATTTAAAGTCACTTACACTTTGGATTTTTAAAATGGAACACAATAATGAGTACACAGTCGGATTCACATTACGAAACTAGTGGCATGAAAGTAGTTCCGTGACATTAATTTCATCAACAGTTTCACGAGTAAACGTCCAGTTTTACAATGCATGCATCGATTTCACGACACTGAAATTGTTTCGCGTCGCGCGCGTTTTTTGGATAAACGCGACGCGAAACTAGTGTCACGAAAGTGCCTGCGCTCATAGGACGTGTGTTTTTTAGTCGGGGTGTGGGCGGTGTTAGTTGAAAAAAAGTTTTTAAATGTCAAACCAACGTCTTTTCTTTCGAGACAACCTTTTCTTAATTTTATACAATAACATCTGTATGACAACATTTTGCAATGCAAAATAAAGCGACGGAATAAGTTGGCGGAGCCATGGACACAGAAATACTGTGGATTTCACGACACTATTATTTTTAATGAAACTAGTTTCACAGGTACTGAAAGTAGTGTCATGAAATTAATTCCATCATGCATGAAACTAGTTTCGTAATTTAAACCCGAAAATGTTGAATAAATAAATGAATCCAAGTGGAACCACGTCCTTATTGAAATGTAAGTCGACGTAGCTTCCTTATATTACATTATATTGTATTCAATGCTCTACGAAACTCAAAGATCGCCGCCTGCGTAAATGTAATAAAATCAGCGGTCCCATGTAAACATAATTACGATTTACGACATCGGTTGTTTACTATAACCCCAATACATGTAAATGAATGACACCAACGCATAAATTACACTTCATTACTGTACTTCCATAGTAATTTGTGATTTATTATTGCTTATGTGTAAATTATTAGCTTGAGTATGTTTTTAGGGTTCCGTACCCACGTCCGTCCGTCTGTCCGTCTGTCTGTCACCAGGCTGTATCTCAAGAACCGTGATAGCTAGACAGTTGAAATTTTCACAGATGATGTATTTCTGTTGCCGCTATAACAACAAAAAATGCCGCTATAAAAAACAGAACAAATTAAATATTAAAGGGGGGCAACATGTATATATTTGACAACAAACGTGATTTTTTATGCCATTTTTACGGAACCCTTCGTGCGCGAGTCCGACTCGCACGTGGCCCGTTTTTAAAATTACGTGGCCTAAACACACACTAGCAAAATATTACGAGATATCTACATTAATCTGAAATTAATATCAAATATCATATAGAACAATGAAATATGAAATGCTTGCTATAATTATGCATGCATAATGAATTATGTACCTAGCTATACCCATTTAACGATAATTAGTCTGGACAGTTTATTGGCTTCGCTGTGGTAAAGATAAAAAGGCGTAGGTAAAATATTAATTTGCCTACAATACTGTAAAATTTAGGTCAACTGACAGAAATCTAATATTTTTTTAAGCAACATCAAACAAATAAAATTTGCAATCGCTAATGAATATTCATACTCATGTCAGTTCAAATATCTTGTAGCTTAGAAGGTTAATATTGCTAAAAATTACTGTCTACATTTGGTATCGACCTACATAGGCTCTCGTTTATAATAAATACCCACTTCTTTATAGCGGGTTAGCTTAAAAATAAAAGCATTTGATGTTCCGGACATCATAGCAGATGCTATGTCCATCAATATAATAGCATGTAGCTGTTTAACAAACTCGTACGATATTAATAGATCATAATGGCTACTTTTCTACATTTCCTCAATATTTTCTCGTCACATTATAAACGAAAGAGGATGAGTTAATATTAAAATCTATTTGCGTCCTGAATTTTAAAAATAACATATCTATACTAATATTGTAAAGCTGAAGAGTTTGTTTGTTTGATCTCAGGAACTACTGGTTCAAATTTAAAAAAAAAAACTATTTTAGTGTTGCACTAAAATTGTTTTTTTAGGCTATATAAAATCACAATATGTTGCGAAAATCCAACGGGAATGCCGGTGAAACCATAGGGGACAAACATACAAATAATAACACAAATGTAAATAATATTAAATTCTGTTCAAGAGTGAAATCTTTTTTAGAGTTCCGATTCAAACAAAAAGCTCTTAGTTTCTTCACATCTATCCGTTTGTCCATCCATTACTCTATAAGTAAACTATAAGACCAATCAAATAACTTATAACCACTACAAAGTTATGAATGAATAAATCACAAATGAAATCGATAGTACCTACCTACCTTCCGAACATGCAACATTTAAAAAAAATTAACACCCCAATGTTTAAAAAGTCACTACCAAAACAGTATTTGTATATAATTTATTTCTTTCAAAATTATAAAGGTCAGTGTGACCGTTTTCCAAGTGCTACGTGTCTCCACCCTTATAGCTAAAAATCTTGTTCTGAAAAATCTATAGCGCTAGATCAAAGACTACATGGAAAACTGTCACGAAAAATTTTGAATTCGGTAAAAGTTTTATGGATCTCTAGGTCCATGCATGATATGAACTTGACCGGTTTTTTATTAGTAGGTACCTACGCTATCAATTAACATAACTTGCATTATTTCAAAAACGTGTTTTGAATACTTAACCAATAAATCAAGCAAAGAGTCACAGATGGAATAAGCTTATCTCGAAAAAATAAAGAAATGACCGGAGATTGCATGGAAATGGCTTTTTTCCAATCGCAGCCTACAGCAAAGTTACAACAGAGAAGCTAAGTTTACTGACTTATGCAATTAAATAAACCATTCAGGGAAAGAATTACCCATTTATATTCAAAATTAATTAAAAATGCTGAATTAAAAAGTCAAAAATACATTTAACTAATTAACATCTAATTACCACCCATTAGTCAGGTAATGTACAGAATATTAAGTGCTTCTTATACTAATGATATCTCACATTTAAAGAATTCTCAACATGTCTTCGATAAGCCAAAATGTTACACCCACGTATTTCATAAGATGTTTATAATTCATAGATCCTCCGTTTTAACTATGCATGTATATTAAAAATGATTGGACACAGTATATCTACAATTAAAACAGTAACACCTAGGCTGCGGCAAAAGCACGAGTTCTTGGTGACACTGGCTTTTAATTTCATAAAAAATAGCAGATCTCCTTTGATAATATCACATTCGTATGACCGTGATTTTTTTAATAGTCTGAAAGTTCCGAGATTATCCATAAGATTTAACTACTGCTTAATTAACAAATATACTGTGGCAAAGATCTCTCAATAGCATCCATGTCTGTTCCACTGCATTTAGATAAACATAAAGATAAAACGACACTCGGGGTATTGTAATAATTGTGATTTATTTTTTTTACTTTGTCCGATCACGAAGCGGCCAAGCGCGGTAGTTGTCCTTTATTAATACATGTCACTGTCATTGATAACGAAATACAATATACTTATCTTGACATGTTTGTCTTTGTCTTGCTTAGCGTGTGGGTGCGTCGGCGCAACTTTAATAACTATATTTTTTATTAATACATTATTTTTAATCTTATCCTCGTTTGGACATATTTTTTGATATGTTGTAAATTAATATATTTCTACAGTAGACCTTTGTATCATTTACAATTGATAAAATATTGGAGTGTAATTTATTGAGACAGGGTTAATTATGTAGAAGAATTTATCTATACTTTTGATTGATAAAAGCCGCCAGCTACACAAATCATAAAACAAGTAGAGTTTACTCATTACGAATATTATTACGAGAATGTATAGGAATTTTCTATGATACTGCAGCGAAAAATATTGGTATGCACTAGTTCTATCTATCTGCGAAAAGTTTACTAGAGCGATAGCAGGTACCGACTGACTATCAATTGACAAGCGGCACAACTATATGCTACTAAGCTTAAAACTGTGTTAGTATTAGTAAGTAACTTAAAACTAAAAACAGAATAATGTCTTATAAATATTAAATAAAAATAACCGTAAATCTTTCTCTGTTAATTGAATATCTTTCGGAAAAATAGTAGGTAATAGCAAGACTTTCAGGAAACGGTGAAAACCTAAAAATCGTAGGATACATATTTTTTCTGAAGGTAGAGTCAACTCTATATAGTTAACTCTTGGAATACGCTTTATCGTATCGAAAGGTACTTCGTGGTAAGTAGGTAGGTACCTGATGGCGTGACTACCAATATCTATCTATATCTATATATATTTTGAAATCTACTCGTGTATTCCAGCAGCCGATAGAACTACTTTTGTAAACATCCTCACTTGCCCCAATAAGACTGTGTCACACACAAACATATCTCAAGTACTTACAATATGCCCCAGCAATATGAACATGTAAGGCGTCGTTTTAATGGCCCTGAGATCAAAAATAATGTATAGCTAACATGTGCGGCTCGTTATGTCTAAAGATTAACTTCCATAAAGTAATTAATTATTTGAAATTATACACTGTTAAGTGTGAATTATAGATTTAATAAAACTAACACATTTATTTGTTATTTGGTAAGTTATTAGCTTAATCTCTTTATAATGTCTGTAGAATACAAAAATAAAAATTTAGGCCTCGGGAAACCGGCGGACGGGGAGCTTTTTCCGCCAACGGATCAGCCTGGCCATCCAAAGAGGAGCAGTAGCAGCCTCGAGGAAGATTCTTATGTATAGATTGATATTTTGTTGTAAATAAATTGTAAATATCATAAAATAATTATATTTATGTACCCCGAATTACATGAAACCGGAATGAGACTAATCAAAATAGTCTTTTGTCAATGTGCAGTTATGGGCATCAAATAAAAATAAAATTACTTATTATTTTTATATTATCCCTAATCCTAGGAATAGGTATATTTTATATTATTATCTTTATCTATAATATAAAGCTAATTTAATCCTACTCTCAAAATCATCATCAAGCATGAAACAGTTCGAATTTTAATTTGAGTGATTATATAAGGCATTGTAATAAGTTGTACTGTACAACATATTGGCAATCTCGCTGGTATTTCTAATGTCTATAGGCGACGATAGTCACTTACCATCAGGTGACCTGCCTGCACTTGTGGTATAAAAAAAAATATTGACTGAAGTCGTTGCAATATGGAGGATTTTTTATTCAACCCTTCCATCTGTCATAGCTTCCTCAAATAAATGAGGAGATAGTGTTAAGTAAATAAATATATTTTAACTAAAAAAAAAAAAAGTATTTAGATTGGTCTGATTTTATACCCATTTGAGTAATGTACGATATGTTTTTGAGTCAATTTTCTATTTTGTGTCTATTACCTAAAACAACAGCCCCAATTGTACTTTTAAATTACTAATATTTTATTACCTACTATAAAATACAACTTGACTGTTTATAATAAATATTTAACTTATTAGTTATGAATTAAATTCTAAAGTAAATTTGACTAAATACATCACAAAAAATACTACTCATAGGAACTATGTTTTATCAATCTAGCAACCACAAAAAAAACTACCAAACTAATATTTCTTAAAATTTTATGAAATAACACGCTACTGCTCTACGACGCCTACGAAGTGCTACCGTTTCTATCAAAAGCACAATACATTTATTTAACAAATATCAACAGCGCTTACATTGAATTCGATTAAAAATGTTATACCAATCCGTAAAGTACAGTTACTTAAAGTAATTTAACGCTACCCGTTAACGTTAATTAAACTGTCGAAAAAAAGCTCCATTGTTTTGTTAACGAAACGGCTACCTATCGACGGAACTACATTTTGTTAATTGGCTTCATAGTACTTTAATTACTCGGTGCGGTAACGATCTGATAAAATAGAGAGGCACCCATCGTTACATGTTATCAAAAATTCGCTTTATGACTGACCACTTTACGTCGATCAGGAGAAAGTAGTTACGTCAAAATAAGAATTAATTAACACATTATTACCAACTTCACTGTAGCTTGTATTATCCATAGGTACAATCTTGATATCATGTCTGTCTGTCTGTTACCTCTTCACGCTTAAACTCCTGAACCGATTTAGATGAAATTTGGTATAGAGATAGATGGAACCTAGGACAAGGATACTTTTTATCCTGGAAAAGATAAGACCCCTCGGGAACGCGGGTGAAACCGCGGGGCGGAAAACTAGTGTAAAGTAAACTAATCATTATAATTCTTATTTTCACATTCTGATCATAAACATTCGACTATTCAAAAGTTACGGAAAATATTCTCATGCAAAATCATATTGAGAGTACAAGAAATATTTACCATTTGTCCCATTCAGTCCGATAAGTAACAAATGCACAAGAACTAAAAACACGAATTGGTTCCTTCCATGTACGGTGTTATCGCACTCATTAACACCAACATCCACCATACTGCCACTGAATTATGATCAATTTTTACACCATTGATAATTTACATTATTTACAATTTCACTTTATTGTACACACTGTTTGTTTTATCCACTAACATACTGTGATCATTCACTCCAATGTTCAAATTGTCATTCTAAAATTCAAAATTTAAATAAAAGTTCTGTAAACAAACGCGGCATCGCGTTCGTTAAGTTCCGGCGACCGTCGCTCGCACAACCTGCCGAGTTCGTAGCTCGCTTCGTACTATCGCCTCCCTCCCTCATCTGTGTTTACTCTGTCCTTAATGGGGGGATATTGAGGCGCCATTACAAAGTGATCTACCTATTATGGAACATGGGCTCGTTTTGACATATTTGGAATGTTAAACATTTGGTGTCAAAAGCTTTGTAATCTGCAAAGCTTAACTTGTGTAAGCAGTTATCTTTTAGGTCAGGTCGTAAAAAGATATGGTCTAGACGGAAATATGTACTCACGCAATATTTTGATGATTTTAGGTTAGGGTAAACTGTAAACTGAAACCGTAAAACTTTTTAACTGTTATGTTGCCAGATATTCGTTTACTTTATAGTAAGTTGTTTTCGATTAATCAGAAATACGCTTTTGTGGCAACAATCATTATAAGTGCATGCCGTGATCACCTATAACTAAGATGGTACTCAGTTCTTGTATCTCCTTGTGTTTTATGCTGTTGTGGTGTAGGTACTATACTTGTTGGTGATTCTATTAAATAAATAAATAAAATAAAATACAATAAAATAAAAGACATAAATAGGATTTATGGTTCAATTTCATAGGGTCGGATTCTATTTAATCACAATATCATTAGTCCGAAGATGGCAGCAAAACCTAGATGGTAACAAAAACCCAGCAAAAACCCTGTGGTAACTTGAATCACAGTATAGATAGGTATATTTTATGCTTGAATGAAAGAAATAAAAATGTTTTGCTTGGTAAGAACAATGAAGGTAACAGGAAGAACTGAAATCTGAAACCACAAGTTGTAGGTACCTATACATAAACGCTAATATATACCTAAGCACGTATATTATCTTTTAACCAAATAATGTAAATTACCTACGTACCATTATTGGAGTTCTCGACACTCTGTTTTGTGTTTCAGAAATAATGAATGTATGCATTTAAAAGACAAATATTGATTTTGTCCCTAGTTACCTAACTACTGTTGTTGTAAAGACTATCAAAAGTCAGTCATTGTGGTTCACGCACACGTGCAATACGTTGAATAGTAACGAAATCGTGTATCTGAAATAATCTGAATCCCAAATCATCTCGATTAGCGCTCATCTCAAGATTCGAATAATCATGATGGAAGCCCACCGTGCAGCAGAAATCTTAAACGCTTAGGATATATACTGCGCTACAATCTACGAACAACACATAGATACATTTACCCAAAAATCATGCTAACTTTTTATCCAAACAACCCTCTATAATCAAAAAATCTCAAAGCACAAAGCGGTATAGAAATAAAATACGACTTATTTCATTTTGACGCATTTGTCGAGTTAGCGCATGCGCACCGGGCGGGCGCCGACAAAGGCTCCGAGTTCAAATAAAAAACGTTCTAATTTCAAACCGGTCTCCCCTCTGCTGCACGCGCTCCTGCGCATCCCTAGCCCCATTATTATGCTGAAGAGGTCATTCACAGTTCGCACAATACCGCCCATACATGGGTGAGCTGCTAATAGGTGAGGCTGGCCGCTTTTGAATCCATTTAAAAATAAATGGAATAAACTTTTTTTAAATTATGGTTCGAATGTTAAAATTGTGGTCAGTAACAACCCTTTAGTTATACCAATACACCTTCAAGGATACATACATAGTATAGAACAGTGGAATTTAATCTGAAAATATACCTACGATGTTGCACCATATTCATGACCTAAAATGTAATGATATAAAATTTTATAAAACAATTAAACAATAATTGAATAAAATATTATTTGTAATCTTAAAAAGGAAATCGATAATTTAACTAACATAACAATATTAAATATGAAGCTATAGAGATATGTGATGAAATTATTCAATATTATTCCATACTAATATTGTAAATGTGAAAGTTTGTATATGTGGATGTTTGTTCCTCAATCACGCAAATATGGCTAAACGGATTTTCATGAAACTTGGCACACAGGTAGATCATGCCCTGAAATAAAACATAGAATACTTTTCATCTCGAGTAAAGATAAGAACCTTCGGGAACGCGGATGAAACCGCGGGGCGGGTAACTACTATTTACACATTGAAAGGATCTGGAGTATAAAGGATTACCTTAGGATTAAACAATCATTTCTTTTTAATCTATAAAGCGTTGATTGGTTTGTCATTGGCGATGATAGCTCAGTGGTAAGTGACATCGGATACCGCGGCGAAGGTCGTGGGTTCGAATCCTTACAATGACCTTGAGCTTTCGGTGAAGGAAAACATCGTGAGGAAACCACAGCACGGTGGTACTTTGTAGTACTCGACTGGCTGGCTACCACCCTCAAGTTGAAAATCTGTCGCCAAGCACCTATTGGTGTGTTCCGGCAATTGCACTTGAGAGCCAGTTCGCCTTTAAGGCATTGTAATTAGGTGTACAACACATTAACAATCCCCTGGTATTGCCAATGTCTATAGGCGACGGTTGTCACTTACCATCAGGTGACCTGCCTGCCTCGTTGTCACTTGTGACATAAAAAAAAAATAGTTAGTGTTCATTGCTAATAAGTACTGAGTATTTTTTATTTAATTTTGTATATTTTTAATTAATTTCTTGATTGCAGTCCACATCTAGCCTGAATAGATGTAAGTTTAAACTTAGTATATTTTTCCATTCCTTGAGAATCAAGATAATAGGTAATATAACGTTTATGAAATAAGTACCTATAACGTTTTCTCTTTAATTTAAACTCAGTTCAGCGCAAATTGAACTGGTTTCGTAAATTTGCATTTTATCGTCAATGCTTATATTTAAGTTGAATTTTTCATGACATTTATTATATTCATATGCAAATTGTTGATTACGTCGCACTCGATAAATTGAATGTAAGCTGATTTAATTAAATCGTTTATTTAAGTTATTTTATTGATCATGAATTTGGATGTCAATGTATTTAATACTACTATAAATTAATTTGCGTAACATAAGAAAACAAGCCAATAAAAACAACATGAAGTACAAAGTATTACACAATATTCCCTGCATTTGTAATCAGCGAAGAAAAACAGTAGCAACAGCAACTGATGTCGCCTACAAGTTACGTGTCTTAACTGCCAACGGAGAAAACATCTACTTTACATTGACCCACCAAAACCAAAGGATACACTTAATTTTCTCACATCATATAAGAAAAACCTTAGGTGCTCCAAGATCTATTTAAACTGGCTGCTACAATTTTATTGTCCGCCACCACAAGTCAATAAAGTATACTAACACTGAATAAGAAAATAGTATTTTAGTCAAATAAAACTAGTTCCGTAATCCTTTAATCTTGATGAACGAGTATTCGAATATAAATCACTAGTGATTTTGCTCTATTTGACTTAAACAAATAACTTTGTCTTGGATATAAAAGAGTGAGATGAAGTAATTTAGTTATTATAATAATATAAAAGATAATTATATCAAATATTTGTCTTGTATTTTATACAGAGAAATCTGCCTGTATCTCAAATACAGTTCTCAGTCTCAATACGCTGTCTATTACGCACAGTCGCCGCGGTGGCTGTGATGTGCGCTTCACTTGATCTCTAAGAAAACAAAGCAAAATTCGAAATTCTTTGCGAATAGTCCTTAATGGAAGGGAGTAGCATTGCTTCAATTAAAAGTTTGTCCTTTGGGAACAAACTTTTACTAAATTAATATAAAAGATAATTATATCAAATATTTGTCTTGTATTTTATACAGAGAAATCTGCCTGTATCTCAAATACACTTTATGAGCTATAATTTATTTTTGAATAATTTCAGAATATCGAAACTTCCAAGTATTTTGTTTCTGAGAACATCTGAAGTATTCTGAAGGTGTCTTGGCGTCACTTCAGTAGTAAATCGAGCATAGTGTAGACAGTTATTTCTTTGTTCCCAACACGATGCTCCGTCACCCCGTCACCCATGTTCACTTAAACACTGATACCGAGAAAGATTTATGAGATTTTCGCAGAATTTTATTTTGACAAAATTATGAAAACAGGCAAGCGCTACCTACTCTGTTAAGTTTTCCGCCCCGCGGTTTCACCCGCGTTCTCGAAGGATCTTATCTTTTCCCGGGATTATCCTATGTTCTATTCCAGAATATAATCTACCTGTGTGTTAAGTTTCATCAAAATCCATTCAGTCTTTTTTGCGTGATTAAGCAACACAATCCAAACATACACTCATTCACAATATTAGTAGGATAAATAAAAAAGCTAGCTTCTGCATCAAGTTAAGCTTGAAACAAATACTCTCGTTTTCTTATATGCACGCTATAAAGATGAGGTTAGGACGCTGCGTTGATTTCTATAAACATTAAGAATTATTGATTTAATGATTGTCATTCTTGTTTTCAGTGATTAAACTCAAGGTTAATTGGTATAAAAAATACCTCAATCTGACAGTAACATAACAATTATAACAGTGAAAAGAATATGATAGTACTTCATTTTAAGTTATATTGTACATATATTATAACTATCGCAACAATCTTTCACTTTTTCAGATCAAACCGCAGCGTCTCGACCGCAACTCCGTGGGGGCTCAAGCTTTTTCCAAACGACACCCATTGATTGATGAGCAGACAACCGCCATGTTTTGCATTCAGCTATTTACGGGTATTTCCTCCGCTTAACCCGTCTGCCATCTGGTGATTAATGGAACCCACCGCTGTCTATTACGCACAGTCGCCGCGGTGGCTGTGATGTGCGCTTCACTTGATCTCTAAGAAAACAAAGCAAAATTCGAAATTCTTTGCGAATAGTCCTTAATGGAAGGGAGTAGCATTGCTTCAATTAAAAGTTTGTCCTTTGGGAACAAACTTTTACTAAATAATTCTAATTGTGCTTCCTTATTGAAAATTATAAAATTACTTTCACATTAAAATTTGCTTTCAAAAATACTTGAAGGGAAAGGAAATGAAAGGGTCATTCAAAGTTTTGAGATTCTTTTCTACATTTTTTGTTATTAATGGTCATCAATTTCATAAGTAATTATTGGCCAATTATAATTTGTATCCAACGCCATGCTAGTGCGCAGGTATTGGCGCCTGCGCCTACGCACCTCACTTTGCAACGCCGCACCGACCATGGCCGAGTATAATTTGCAACCTGCTAATAGCTATAGTGAAACTGCACGATCATGGACTCGTATCACAAGGCATAAGTGCTAGCGTTTTTATGATACAGAATGCTTTTGATCTCTGAATGAACTTTCGAAGTTATAGTGCTGCTTCAAGCATAATCAATGCTTTTACTTCGATTCCGTTCTTAACTCTGTGCTAATTTAATACGTAAAAAAAACAAAATATTATAACAAATAAAAATATCTAAATACCTTTTGCAGAATATGAAATGCGTATTAGTTTTATCATACTTAAAAAAAATATGTCATCATCATCATCATCATATCAGTCGGAAGACGTCCACTGCTGGACAAAGGCCTCCCCCAAGGATCTCCACGATGACAGGTCTTGCACTACTCGCACCCAGTGGCTAAAATATAAAAAATATGTACTTCAACAAAATTCATCTGCCCACAAAAATAAATTATGATGTCATTATATTTTCTTCGTGTATTTTTTGTTTGTATTTAAGCATAAATATATTGTTGAAACATTTGAAGGACACAAAATAGCCAATAACATTCAACATAGCAATCAAAATTGCAAATACATTAAGTAGATACATTAGTTAACATCGCTTTCTCTTGTGAAAGCAGTCTCTTGTGCCTTCCACCGTATTGAGCGTGGGTTGTTCCAAAGCTCAATACCGGCTCTTCGTATCTTAACTCAAAGAGATTGTACTTTAATTTTCGTTATTTAAGCGCCAGCGCCGATAGAAGGCAATTGATCATTATGGTTGTTTATGTTCAACTAAGTATCGAGATAATACTAATATTATAAATGCAAAAGTGTGTCTGTCTGTGTGTTACCTCTTCACGCTTAGACCGCTGAACCAATTTAGATGAAATTTGGTATAGAGATAGATGAAAACTTGGAGAAGGACATAGAATAATTTTAATCCCGTGAAAAGATAAGATCCCTCGGTAACGCCGGGCAAAAAACTAGTAACTTCATAAATGTGACAAATTCATATCCTTTAAGAAGATAATGTACCGTCCTGACTATCAGCTTAACATAAAATACGAAATATCAAAAAATACCCATCCGTAAAATATTACGCGTACTAGCCAACTAACATTCTGTTACAGTTTAATGAAAAGAAAAACAAACATGTTTCATGTTTCCACTTCTCCACCTCTACTTTTTCCCAATTCCGTTAGAATAAAAACGTCTGGAAATACGTTGAGTTGTCGGGAGTACTTTTTATGAGGCTCAAGTACTACCAGACGTAGTAAAACTTGTTCGCAAGTTTAAAGCTTTATTTTAATTTTCCTTGCACACGCCGCGCCGTCGGGTTTCCTCGAGAAAAAAATGCCCAAGTACTTTGCACGTGCGCGAAATAAAGTGTTATACTTTGTGAGCGTTTCTTTAATGGAAGGCTTGAAGATGTCATTACTTAGTCTACTGAAAAATATAAAAGGATATTTTAAAGATACCGAATTCGGGTTTTATCTATCGCTTTTTTGAAATCATCATCGAGTAATTGTTGCTTGATTTTAGTGTTGGAGCTGTAACTTACGAATTGAGAGCTCTACGACATAATTTAATCTATGCATTCTACGCTTATTCAGCATAATCGTTTATCTTCCTAACTCTTGTATAAAACTAAATCGCGATACTTGCGTATCACCCATTGTATACCGTAGTTAGGAAACAATGGAGTGCCACAAGACCCAGTAGACGGTCCAAGCGGGCATTTATTAAGCCTCAATAAGGCCTGGTGTATGTAAAAGCGACTTGGCTCCTCATACCAGAAATTGCAACAGTGCATTCTGTTTTGGATAATGTGTAGTAGCTTGATAAATTACTACTAGGATAAAGATTTATTGCTTTGTTGTTTTGAGATATTTCCTGTATTCTCACTGATTGTTATTATTATGTATGTCTGTTTGTCTTGAGTCTGGGTGTAAATATTGATTATCTGATTTCCATAGCACAAGCTGAGCTTCGTTTGGGACCAGTTGGCCATGTGTGAATGTCCCAGATTATTATTATTACACCTTTTTTTATGTACTCACTTTTGACCAAAACCTCATCATGACGACGCCGTTAAAAATGGCTGTCTATGATAAAACTTAATTTAACATTTCTGTAATAGTGACGAAATCGTTACTATTACAGAATTGGAAAATTAAATACAAATGTATTTGATCAATATGTTGTCGCGCTAAGTAGTTGAAAGAGGATTGAGTCGAATTTGAATCTTCCAGTAGGAGTAAAGCCCCTGTAACATGAAAAACGGTTTTTATAAGAAAAAGTTCCCTAGTCCGCAATATCCCGGCCAAGCTAAGCCGGATTTGCAACTCACTCCGGGCTTCCTCCTTCTTTTCTTTTTAATTAAAAGTCTTTTATGGGCTCTGGAGAGACTTTAAAAATGAACTTAATTGAATTGATACGTGCTGCGCGCTTTTTGAAATTAATTTACATTGTATTATAATCAAATAGATGTATGGAAAATTATTAATAATTTTGATCCGTTTTGTCATAAAGTATAGAGAACTTAAATTAGGGATTTCTTTCACAAATAAATATCTAGATTTAAAGACTACAATAATAGAATGAATAGGTCTACGCATGTCAGTATACGAAAATAATCATAGCCCCTGCCAAATACCAGCTTATATTATTTAGCAGCCATTTCTCAGTTTCTACAAGATGAAGTGAGATGTATAAGAAAATGCAGAGAACTACTAAAACTTCCAGTTATTCTACAAGAGTTTTGTCAGGTATAAATAGCTGGTATTTTCGCCAAGATATTACAAAGTAAACAAAGTTTTTAATAATGTACTTACTTTTGTTTTGAGCAATTTAAATAAATAATTATACCTACTTGTAAATTGTACCTACACAATTGTAGCACACATACACACACACACACACACACACACATATTTTAATAAATTGTAAAATCTTGGTTTTCTACAGTCTATCTATCTTTGAATAAGTATGTCTATAGAAAAACTAATTGGTTTATTAGACTTAGGTACCCTCTTTTATATTCGTTCTACCTCGAAGGGTAGGATTGCTCAGATCTTTATCATTCGGGATTATACCGGAGTTTTTGTGAACGTACGGAAAAACGGATAAAATATCGTTTTACGGACGTAAAGGGTTCTCCGCCGAAGGTTTTGGCAGTAAAAGTTTTCTGTGACAATTAATCATAGAGTATTAAACCTTATCCCATCGTTAATTTGCGTTTGTACTGATAATGATAGCTCAGTGGTAGTGACGTCACGTACCGCGAAAGTAGTGGGTTCGAATCTTTAATGAGCTTGAGCTTTCGGTGAAGGAAAACATCGTGAGGAAACAATAGCACGGTGGTCGGGTACTTTGTAATACTTGCCTAGCTGACTCCCACTCTATGTGGCTGTGTTACGGTATTTTTTTTCTTTTTTGTTATAACATGATATGTGCCAAATTTGAGAAATTCGAACATGACAATAACGGTTTATTGTTTGACTTCGTAACCCCTCAAAGCTTACCATATTCACACTTCCACAGTTTTCCAACGCTATGCTATATTAACATGTAATATTACCGATTGTTACCTAGTTTTGGTCTTTAGATATAATCTAAGTCGGCCTGTGGCATCATCCTTTTGAGAGCCAGCAAGTTGGAACCTATGTTACGCCTTTACCCATTTCGTCAGCAGGCTATTCCTTGAATACAAAAGTGACTCAAATGACATAGTCCATCAACAATCAATCAGTCAACCAGCACATACAATATAAATTTAACTATATAAATCATCGCTTTTAATGTAAAATAAATTCATTCCACTTTATACCGAAAATCACCGTAACCACGTTCATTTAAATATTTGATTATTTTGTCAAAAAAAAACAATTTAGACCTAACAAAAGCACGTCGTTACGGCAAAATTCAATGGGCATTGTTATACCACAGTTATACCAATAGAATTGATTCGTGTTTTATACATTTGTCGGGTATTCTTATCACATAACTGCTATAATAACTGCGGTGGGTAGATGGGACAATGGGACGGTCGGTAAACTGTCCGGTCTGAAACTCGGACGAGATAGTCCGGACACTATGAGCGTCCACTCATTGGTCGTAACCATAATATGTAATGAGAATTACTTCGTGCTAGTTTTGGGGGATGTTAGAAAGGCAGTGAGCTAAATAACTATGTGTACATAAGACTTACTTACTAGACTGTTTCGGGCATATACGGAGGATTATTGCTTTGATAAAGGATTGGATATTTATTTTTCTAATTATATTTAGTAAGAAATCAGATAAAATAGTTATATTATGTGTTTACAATACGTAGTTTTTGTAAGCTGTAATATAATAACAGAATGGACGATCAAATGAATCTCGCGTGCTAGTTATGTGGTACCTACCTAATAGAAGAGAGCGCACTAAAAACGGATGTGCCCTAAGATTCCATCATAGCCAAATTGAAACATGTTAGAAAAACAACTAATAATAAATTGCGTTAGATAAACAGCAAAATAAATTACTGGTGACTGATAACTCCTTTGAGAATCAATTACTATATAATTACCAACGTAAGTAAAATAACCCACATAAAAAATAACCAATTACCAAGGATATTGCTCAATACCTCAAATAAATCACTATAAATCCTAGTAAATAAATAGAGAACCGTAATCCCAGACTGGAATAAAACAAAAAGCTCCTTAACTCAGTATCTACACTCTAAATCTGGCTACTCGTACTTTATTATGTAAGAAAATAAGAATTTCTCCCACGCCCAGCACAGTTAGGACAAGTAACAAATGAGACTGGGAAAAATCATCTAAATATGTGGGCACTGTTGATTTTCCCCTAGAGCCTGTCTTTGCTACACTTTGGCGGCTAACACATGTATGCTACAGGATTAATGGTTCACGATAAATTTTATTCTTTGAGACATGACTCGAAATGTTATTGTGTAAACTATTATTTTGTTTGAGTAACTTTTTGCTATATTTGCCAATAGCTTACGTTTTTGTATGTAGTGTACCATAGATCAACATGAAGGCCATTTTTTTATACTTTTCATTAATTCCTAAAAAAGCAAAAAATACTTGAATCGCAATTCGAATTATTATTTCTTGAGGTAGTTTTGGGACGACCGTCGCAACCACGTGTCATGATGATAGCTCAGTGACGTCGGATACCGTGGCGAAGGTCGTGGGTTCGAATTCTAGAATGAGCTTGAGCTTTCGGTGAAGGAAAACATCGTGGCGAAACTATAGCATGGTGTTTCGACAGCTGAACTTAAGAGCCAGTTCCCATCTACACAGCATCACTTACCATGGTGAGATTGCTGTCAAATACAAGTTTACCCAAAAAGTTCAAAATAAAAAAAATCTACCCGTAATTGATAGACCTACCTTAGTTATATTTAAAATACCCAAGGGCTATATCAATTTACTAGTGACTGCAGAAGGAGCGGATCCGCAGTCATCCCCCGGGCATCGAACTGTATTTATGGATCCCTAAAGATTCTAATTCCAGTTGTATTTCCTAATCGAAATTTATCGTTTAACAAACAGCAGGATATAGTGTCTGATGTTCACGTTGATTTTAATGTTATACTGTATGATTATATGTTATTATATTTATTTTTTATATTATTCTGGATAAGCTTGTGTTTGACCGCAATATCACCATGGTAAGTAATGATGTCGCTGAAGGTGGTTAGCACACAAAGCCTAGATGAGAACTGGCTCTCAAGTGCAGCTGTCGGAACACACCGATAGGTGCTTGGCGACAGATTTTCAACTTAAGGGTGGTAGCCAGCCAGTCGGTTACTACAAAGTACCCTACCACCGTGCTATGGTTTCCATACGATATTTTACCTTCGCCGCGGTATCCGACGTCACTACCACTGAGCTATCATCGCCTAAAATATTTCTATATCTTCAAAACATTGCGTAATAGCGTAATTTACGGCACTAACAATAAAATAACATTAAACACTTCTTGGAAAGTTGTCCACAACAATAACATAAGACATAAATACCACAACTTTATTTGAATAAACATTTCATAATACGCCATTTATGTCACTACCAAAATGGTATTATTATCGTCGTAAATATGAATGAATATTTTGAACTATTCTCAACTTACCTTAAAAGGGAATCTGTTAATATTTGGACTTTATTTACTAATACTCAATTATACAATAATCATTTTCTAACTTGGTATTAGGTAAAAATAATTAATTAAGTTTATGAAGTTATTAAACTAAAATACTAATTAAACAGTACTTTTTACATTGATTTCTTGAAAGTAGACAATAAAAAAACATAATTTAATTGTTTGAGCTGATTTTATTTAGAAATAGTACAGAGAGGGATAAGGGATATTTTTGTCACAAAACGTATTTTGCAATTGTTTGATAGCTCCATTAAACATATCAAATTAGCTCAGTGTCATAAAATACGGAATACCCATATTTTATGACAGCAAATTAACATACAAGGCGCGGAATTGTGGGTATGACGAGCGGGAAACTTTTAATATATTTTTATGAAAAGTATTACCACCGTTTTCTGCGCGAAACGTGCATGATTAATGACAGACCCTTCACTCGAGATCCGCTCCCGAGCTAATTCTGAAAAGTTTCACAAGATTTTTTTATTAATTAATCCAACTGCGTCTCATAAAATCTGGAATATTGCAGTAATATTCCCGAATGATACTAATTAGAACTCGAAAAATTTAATTTCAGCACAGTTTTCATGATCTTACAAAAATAATATTGCTGCAAATTTGATTTAACTGTACTATTTCTAGATACATAAAATAATGGAAAACAATGACGGCTACATAAAGATACACATAAGTAATAGTTACTTTTATATTTTGATTTGATAATAATTGACTTTATTAAAACTAAGTTAGTAACTACAAAATATCCAATACATAGATAAACCCAAATAAATGTACGGGCTATTTTCACTATTACAGTATAAGTGTTATCGGATCTAAATGGTATATTTGTCACAGCTGTGTATCATCATGAAAATACATTAATAAACCAAATTCAATACAAAACAGTAACATAAATCGTACCTAAACGCAACGCAACGTAACAAATGGGATATCCGATTTATTCCCACTGAAATCGAATCTAACACAAATTGGATTTTGAATTACGGTTTGTAAACACGAAGTTATAATTTAGTTATCGTATTGTTTACAATTCAAATAGGTATTCGAATTTCAAAAGATTGATTAAATGTGCTGTTTGATTGAAAATATTTGTAAAGCCTTAGGTACCTACTTCTTCAGTGGTTAAAACTGCAAATATTCAAGAAAGGTAACTTAATAATCTGAGGATTAGAATTAAATCAAATTATTAAAACCTCTTAAAAATATTTTAAAAGGTTCACAAGTTTCACTTCCAGAAAGTGAACAAGCAGACCCAGCAATATACTTTGGTTGTTGCCAGTCTGAAAAACATACCTAAAATGCTAATTCATAAAAAAATATATTACCATCCAACAATGCCGTTGGCGAACTGATAAAGCGAACTGTTTATCAAACATCTCTTTCGGAGTAATCACTTTACAGATCTGCTTATAACGACTCGCCGGACGGCAGCTGCTGTTTTACGGTGAAATTATCTAAATTGTACCCTAAGGGCACAAATCTCATCTTGCATTTTGATATCTCTTCAATTTCAATAAGGATAAAACGTGTTTAATAGGCCTACCTGGACCGACACATAAATTGAATATTATTCATGATCTGTAAACGTCATTCAATTTAAATAAACCATTATTACCCTAAAGGCCAACTGGTTGCTGCTGTTAGAAATGTCAATTCAAGCTTAGTGTATATTGCTTTGGATGTACTCGCCTAACTAATAGGATTTTTATAAGAACTGTTCCACTGGCTCGATGGCTGCATTGCATAGTTGTATAACCTAAGGTAACTTGTAGAGTCTGTACCTTTATTCTAATTGTATTTTGCAACAACGTGAAATCAATATGAATTACTTATCTTCCTCTTTAGTTCATACATCTGAAACTATCAGCACATCTAAAAATAAATAATAAAAGATAGTTATGATAAAAACAGTACGGAAGCGCGAGATTGCCCCGGGAAATAGACGCCATTCTTCAGGCGTCGGGCGGCGCGCCCTGATTGGCGCCTCGAGTTTCCGTTAAACTTATTTACTCAACGAAAATGTGTGGCCCAGTTTATATTCTATTTAATTTATGCTTTATTTTATTATATTTATATCTTAGTAATATGTTTAAAACTGAAAATTCACACAGCACTAAGCACTATAAAATTCTTTGCTACTTATACCATGCACGAATTTAAAGAGAACTCGTAAAGTTCTTAACAATAAAACACCTTCCATAGAGTCACGTCACAGCAACTAAAGCGAAAATATGTAATCTTTATATTTCACCGTTAAAAGTCTAGACGGGAAAAAAATATCGTCAAATTTGGCTCACACTCACACGTCTACGATCGATAACGAACCGAGTAATAGTCGATTTGCTTCTAAAAAAAGGCACTAGAGAAAACGAAGTAAAAAAGAGCCGGGGAAGTCGATAAGACCACTGTGAGCCCTCGTTATCTGGAGTCATAAATTACCCTGGCACCCTCCGGGGTGCAGGTAGCCTCCCGACCAGGGTACTTCGAAACGCTATGAGCATTCCGGGAAATGAAGTGACTACGTGATCCAATTGCGATTTAAGGTGCATTCGATTTATGTAAGTTTCTAGAAGTTACGCGACATTCGTCCTCGGGCATTCGATTGGCAATTCGATTTGATGACTCGGATCTTGATTATATTACATATCGAACCACGATATTAACTCGATGACAATAACGTAAAATTTATTATCCATTTAAACTATAAATTAATTCCGATTCTATCTATCGACACCGTAATCCTATAAACTCATAATTTTGAATAAAATTTTAACTGTAGGCCAAAATAGATTCAAATATTATGAAATGATTTTTTTATACTTATGGTATAATTTATGTTGTATTTCTTTTTTCAATGAAATCACAAAATTTAAATAGTACTTTAAAAACCTGCAAACTCTGCAAAGATTTCTAGGAAATATCACGTTCACACAAAAAGAGGTTACAGAAGACCTCTTTTTGTGTGAACGTGATATTTCGAGACCTTATGTTTCTTATTCTTCATGCTTTATGGTAACTCAGGTTAAATTCATAGTTCCAGGACAATACGGAAGTAGGCTTACGATTAAGTTCAGCAATAAATCTACAGAGTTCCGACGTCTGTGTGCGACCAAATTTTGACATATTGATACAATATTGGTGGAACGACCAAACACTTTCAGTTTCATCGTTTAAATTACAACATGTGAATCTATTTACATTGACATAAAGTTTGAATTTGAATGGCAATAGGCTCATTCAATTGGAATAATAACTTTGTTTAGTCTGAGTTTTGACAAATGTCTGCAGGTGACGGGGACGCGGTTTCCCTAGCGGATGCATTTGACATATTGGTGCGATAGCGATTTCTGTATATGCGGGGGTCATAAATCATAAGCATAACAGTGAGATATCATCTATTACTACGGGTAATTTTTTAGCACATTGTAGGTATTTTTGGCTACTTTTAATTCGCTTTTGTAAATACATAGTTGATCAAATTAAAAATGATTTCTATTAATATCATAATTGCGAAAGTAACTGTGTCTGTCTATCTGTTACCTTTTCACGCATAAACCGCCTCAACCAATTTTGATGAATTTTTGGATAGAGATAGAATGGGACCTTGGAAAAAGTAATAGGATACTTTTTATTACTGGAGATAAGATCACTCGGGTGAAACCGCGGGGGACAGCTAGTAGTACATATTTATTTTTATACAAACAATATTAAAATAGAAAATTTTAAGTATAAGGAAATAAAATCAAGGTAACTTACTATTATAATTTCATTATTTATGAAAAATACTAGCAGCTATATAGCTAAGTTATATACAACTTTTGATCGTGTTCGACTGGTTGATTTCATTTTTCAATATGATTTCAGACTGCTACAGACATTTATTAAGAATAATAATCCAATTAGGAAAATGGGTAAGGAGGAGAATTTTCCTGTTATTCCGTTCTTATCCGTCGCTCCTCGTTGGTAGTACCATTTATTTTTATTCGTCTAATGAGAACTGACAATCGCTTCGCTGACACGTCTGGTATTGATCCACTTTTATAACTAAACTCGATCCCTATATTTGAATGTAGCTTGAACATAAAACAATTTTTGTAGTTAACAATTTTTGTTAATATTCAGTATTTCCCCATTTCAGAAGAAGCCCGTTCTTCTTCTGAAGTAACAAAACGGGGCTGGGGGCATATGAAAATAATTCATCACTCTGCACGGCCTATTTCAGATTAATAGACTTCGTCGAATCTTGAATTTGTGAGATTTTTACAGTACTTACCTAAATCCGTAAAAACATTTCAAAATGTTCAAAGTACACAAGGCAAAGAAGACGAAAGTAGGTACTACAAACAGGTTTTGTTGTTGTTGTAGAAAACTATAACGCAACTTTCATCAACAACCGCTTGGTTAGCTTATAATCATATTTAAGGTTTATCTAGGTAAACAAATAGAGTTCCAGCTAAGATAAATAAACGAAATACACTAAAGATATAATTTTTGCAGAGTAACTAAATACGCCGTGACACAGAGCGGAAATAATTGGATCATGTTCTGATCGAATTAGGAATTTCTCTTATATTTTCCGCTTCGTAGCACGCATTGCGAAAATCCAATCTCGGGTGACATCAGCGAAAGCATAATGGAATACAGAAATGTTGTAATATCCGATGATAAACGTATTATTGTTGAAAAGAAAATGTGAATGCAAAGAAAATGCTTCCATCTGAATTTTCTTAAGCTTACAGATCTTGTATAGCAAAACACGGTTCGGTCTTTTGCAAATAGAACAAAGAACGTCGCAAACAAATAGGATTTCTATTTTATACTTAAAATATTTTTCTTCCAAGGTTTAAATATTTCAGAGACATATTATTTCTGAAACGTAGAAAATTTTACACAAATTTAAAAATGAAAGAATTGTGTAACTTTCATTGTTTGATCGATCAATGTCATCAATGTCTTCGTAATAAGCTATTTTTGTACGTTAGAAAAATATTAGGAGTGTTTGCCTTAAATTATTGGTAGATATAATAAAAGCCATGGCTTTCTGGAGTTACGAAATTATGGCAATAGCCCACTTTCGAAACAACTAGGTACGAGTATTTGTCGCGGCACCCGAGAATTAGAATTGCCATTAAACAGGACATAAAACTAATGGAAGTAAAATAGTTATAGCAAGTCCTATCAACAGTTAACAGGGCTATTATAAATGCAAGGCAGCCATAACGTTTATAGAAGTCCAGTTACGTGCCACTTACCTGTAATTAACTTCCTAATAATAACTATAGGTATGAATCGTAAAATAGTGATAGCACGTCATCGATTTTAAATTATCGACAATTTCTTAACGATTATTTCACCGACAATAATGACATTTTGATCACAGAAAAAATATCCATCGAAGTAATGTTGGTTTGGTGTTCCTATTATTATGTATTTATTTTTATATCATCAATAAACACCTGTAAAAATGGATTCGCATATATCCCTTCATGAATTATCATCATAAATCTTAATTCACGCCTCTATAAAAATTATGTAGTTGTCATTTAAAATTATGTGCACTCACTATTTATTTTTTATTAAGCAAATTATATAGGTAAATAATTAACTACTATGATTAGTTCAAACTTTGCTTTGTTTGAGATCTGTTGGCCGTGTGTGAATATCCCAGAATATTTTTATTTATTTATATTTATCTTTTAAATCATTTCTTTTTATGCTGCCGCAGCGATAGCCTCGGGGATATTTCAATTGATCGATTGTAATTTTCTATATTTGTCATAAATACATTATTAATAAAACCTTATATAATATATATAATTATCAATTATCAACTAAAGATCTAAAAATATATCGGCTAGAGATATCTTAAATAAGGCCTTGGGCTAGTGGAATAATAAAATCATATTAAAGTCTTTCTCCGCCTAATTTATGGTGCGGTTCACAAAGCACCTCCCCAACTAATCCATACTTATTAAGGATAATGGTGAACCAATGAACAAGTTTTCGTCCTTTATCTCCGGTCGTAAATATCGGCTATCACCGGGTCCGGTAGCTAGAGGTGTCGAAAGCGCGATCTAATGGTGCCTTTATAACTTTTCGTCTAATAATTTTACTTAGAGATTTCACTAGGGATAGTGAAGCGACATGGAGAAGGTTTAACTTCAGTAAATATAATTTTACTTGACATTTTGAATAATCTATTTTTTTTATTGAAAATGAGCATTTATTTAGCTGAATTTAAAGGTTTTGACCTTTAGAATATACTTCTGTCTTAGTTGCGCCTCATGGTTTTACCAGCAAGCCTTTTTTTCTATTACGGAGACAATAGAAAGGTTATATCAGAGTCCCACCGAACTGACTTCTCGTTCCCACGGTGTTCTCTTCTCGTTGTCATATACCTAATTACTGGTTAATAGGCATTCGCATTTTTCCACAACCCAGTCAGCACCCGGACTGTTAGAATTTCTCCTTAGATGATGATGGTGACTGGAGCTCTATTCTCTCACCATTTAAGCAGTGTGCAGGAATAGGCGCCGTATTACTCAATTCCGGTGTTTGCGTAACGAACTACCTGGAATTCACCGCCGTGAACCCATTAAGTAAGGAAGATATGGCTTGCATACGCCTCCCTCCTGCGCAAATATGTCTGTGATATTTTTATGACTGGAGATGGTACCTACGACACGCACTTTCCGCAGAGTTGAGTTGACTCTCACTCAAGTAAAAAAGTGTGACTGTCCCATCACTAACTATGAGTAAGAAGTTAATGTTAAGAGTAGGTACCACCGAGGTTTACGACTTGTTCAATTTTATCACAAAGTAAATTGTGTTTAAATGGTTTTCGCGCTCATTGTGTAAATGCCGTCTTTGCTTAGCACTTGTTATCTATTACTGCTTTATAACAACCATAAATTCGAATTTATTGCTTAATCCTAAAAGCATTCGACACTCACGGTAGATTTCTTCAGTTAACTTTAATGTTGCTGTTGTTATTGGTAAGCAAATATCAAGTGGTGCAATCAGAAAGTTTTCATAATACCTTAAACACATTTAACACCAATCTAAAAAAACGCATAGTACTCAACTATTATTGAAGACGTTTAATAATAGTTTTGAAGACGATTTTTTAAAGTAGGTATACGGGATCAGTTCTCCTGAATCCCATTGTATCACACATAAGTTGGAGATTTAATAGGTACAAGCTATACGAAGAACTTAAGGCTGCTTGGTTCTATTTTGGGATCATCAATGTGTAACTAACTCTAGTATCTACGTGTGTGTGCGTACGTCAAAGTGCAGTTGCATATTATTCTGCTAATTTAATGCTTGGATCCAAAAGCCTATCAGACAGTATCAGACGCATTGCCCCTCTCTCCCCTAGGGAGACTTGTCTGCCACTAATAGCGAAATAGTGTTGCCAGAGAGCTTGTCACTTATCATTTGTATCCGTAATGGAATATTTATGACAAACGTACTGCGTCATGTTTGTTTGTCTTATATACTAAAACAAATTGGTGAGATAATTTATTTTGTACTCAGTATAAAATTTGAAGACGGTAAAAGCGTAATGCTATATTATTTAATGTACTGTTTTCCTACCTTAGTAATAATAAACCTTTACGAGACTCCCCCATAACATTCTTCTTAAGTTACAACGACCATGAGTCAATAATATGAAGGTGAAATGAGGTGATCATGAAGAGTTTTGGATTTTTGTGCTTCAGTCATATATTCAATTACCATGGAGAGTTTAATTGTGGTTTAGGCTGATCAATTTAAAAAAATAGTTTATGGAAAGTACAGCGATGGTTCCGTTTTTTGTTCTCACCACCAAGCAGGATATGATCGCAGCCGAAAAATTTTGTGGTCGTTTGTGGCACATAACATTTTATTTGATGCGAACAAGGGTTTATATTTATTATTGTTTACGTAGCACGATGGCCTCTGGGTACCATTCAGTTGAGTTATAACCTGGTCACCCTCGCATGGCCCGGATGGCGCAGGTGGACTGGCCGCAGAAGGTCTCAATTTATTGCTAATTTTATTTGTATAGCGGTAGCTGTAAATTTTATTACTTTTGTTCCAAATTTTTTTGCAGTACAACCCTGGACCGCTGGACTGGCCGGTCGTTACCTGTGAAGACGGGACTCGTAAAAACATTTTCCTTAAGTACTTGTATGTATCTAATATTTGTTTTTATTAAACACTTTTGAGCTTTCATCGGTCGATGCTTATTTTTATTTGTCGCTGATAATATTTAAGTCACCATCTGCGAAAAAGTAATGTTCTGCCTATACAGGATGTCCGGTAAGTAGTATGACAAACTTAAGGGGGAGATAGGTGGGCGAGTCACCTGTACAAAAATGAGCGAGATATTTAATATCTAAAATTTCAAAATCAGAATATCTTGAAAACCTTTAAGGTCATTTTTGTATATTTGGTAGGTGACCCACCCACTCCCTTAGGTTTGTCGTACTACTTACCGGACACCCTATATATACATATGTATATACTTCATAAGATGGGTCAAACGTTTGGCAAGATGTTATGATAGCAGGTTGTGTAGAGCCTAATCAAAATGGTGGCCGAAAATGGAATCCCGGTCGTTGGCAGACTTGTGGCCAGATGGGGTGCTGATGAAATTATCTCCAGAAAGTGATTTTACTTTATACAATATGTAGATAGATAGTTCAAGATCTAATACCTGTTCTGGTCTATTAAAATTTTAATAAAATTAATATTATTTTATAATCTCATATTTCCGAGAATTATTATTTTGTCTGATATTACTTAAATTTGCACGAGTGTTTATAACAGTTGTTCTATAGAAGTTACTTAGTTAAATATCGCTATAGTATTTATTCGCCAACAAACTAAACCATACAACACCTACTAATAACACTATAGCATAATGTTGTAGGATACAAATCTTCGCTAACATCCCACATTATCCCAAGTCATTTGCAAAACAACGCTTTCACCTGCCGTTCTCCTCTGAGCTCTGTTTATCCTGCAGCCACAATTCACTTCGATCACAAGACAAGAGTAAGAAGTTTCATGAAAAGTTTAGCACTCATAACGGTTATTGGGCTACCGAAATATGGCAGGATTTGTACAAACAGAGAAAAAGGGAGTTGAGTGTATAAATAAACGTTGGCTCCTAAAGAATAATTTAAGAAGTGGTTTGTAGAATATAAGTAAATGAACCAAAACATAAATGTGAAAGAAGGCCAAGTTTGTAACAAAAATCTGGCAATAATGTATTTTCTTTGACGGCTTCGCTAATAAACGAATGAACCAAACAAAAGAATATTACTTTTTAATAAAAAAAAAGTCTTCTGAAATTATTGAAGTGAATACTACCAATATCATAAATGCAACCATAAAATAAACTACGCAGCACATAAAATCAAAAAGAAGAATTAACGTTCTACACTACGCAAATGTAAACTCTACTTTGTATCAAACTGCGTCGCCTCTCCGAAGCTTATTGTTACCGTCCAGGTAGCCATAACAGGTAAAATGTGCTCGGAGCCTTGGGTAATGAAAGTAAATCTACACTATTTGTCAAACTGGGTGAGAGAGAACTTTATTGATATTCGATGAAAGGGTCCCGTCCTTAAGAGCATTGCGGTTTCACTGAGAAAGGAAAAGTGGTCCTATTATTTATTTTCATTAATTTAATTCAAATAGTACTTCGATTGGTGCCGAGTAGCTCCGATTCTTTATTTGTTTTTTATAATAAAATATTAGTAGTTAAGGTAGATATTTATAATCAAGACTGATTTGCAAATGAGTTCTAACGAGAAATATTTTTTTCTGCGATAAGTCAGAAACATCATTAAACTAATGTGGCAGAAGTGGCAGAACCACTACAACGGTAGGTACGATCGATTGATAAAAATGTTTACAGCTACCTGCATCATCGACGTTTTTATAGTATGTGTTTTGTTAGATAGGTATTCATCACCTTTTGATAAAATATTGTGATGTTTTTTCTCATTTTTTGCTGAAGGATACTCTCATAAATCACTCCGTTGCGTGACATCCTTTGTTTATCAAACTATTTTTTTATAGTTAATTGTAAATACAAGTCAAACACTACCTACTTTAATCCAGGAGCCGATGTATTTAACTATAAAATTTAAGTATTTTTAGGAATTATGTACCTTAATGTCACTGTATACTGAGAACATTATTACCTCGCCTTGGCTACGAAGATATTTGCGGGGATTATTACAAGTCTAGCGATAAAGGGTGGACTATATAACGACACCTGCTAAATATTAAAAAGGGAAGCGAATATAAGAGAAGAATAAACTGTAATGTCCCTCACTAAACGTGACCGGGGCGTTATGAAATTGTGCATTTACTTAGGTGCTTGTACGTTACCAACGCGAACTTACGACCAATAAAGGTCGATGTTTTTTTTTACTGTTCACAAGACTATGAATTGATCACGAATATGAAAATAAAATCATTTTCTTAAAATTAATTAATTAAAAAAAAAACTTAATACAACAAAACAATATTCACTTCATTATCACATTAAATACGTAAATTAATAATAATAAATCAAGATAAACTTATAGTCTACAGTATTTGGATTATACCAAAGGCCAAAAGCACTCACACAAAATGGGAACCTATATTTTGATCTTCGCATTTCTGTTGAAATTCATTGAATTACTTACTTCGAGAAGTAAACGAGACTATTACTTCATACCAACCCCAAAATTTACCGCGGGATTAGATTCAAATTGAATGGTGCTCTTGAGATGGAAATGAGAAACGCTGAGAATATTTTTCCTTATGAAATATTCGTTCCAGAAATGTATGGGATCGTTAAATGAAGTCTATCAATAATATTACTCCAGATTATTCGATTAATATTTTTCTATAGAGACTAGCAATACTAATAAATTTTCAGGTAGCTTTTTGGTTTGAATCTAAATTTGATATTCCATAATTCAAAATTCGGAATCTCTATGTTTAAATCTGAATAAGAATTGAAATATTTACTTTTCATTATTTACAGTAAAATTTTCAATGGAATCTGGAGATTGTTAAATTTAAAGTCATAGCCATTTAATTAGTTTAGGCCCTATGAGAGTTACAAAGATTGAAGCTAAAGAAGTTACCACTAGTTCTGAAGTCAGCACCAAATCCCACATTATTTAAATATATTTTTGGACACTATGACTTTATTGGATTGTTTTTTTTTATCTTTCATTGTATGCTACCGTATCGTTACAGCATTTTAATGCAAAATAAGAACAGGTAACTAAACACTGAAGCAATACTTATATAAACCAATAGGTGTATGTGGGCTGGTTATATTAAATTTTATTTTGTTTAAAGAGGTAATTTATAAACGACAGTGGAATACAGCCATTATCATAACCAAATTCATTGAACCATGCATTCTGTTTTAATTTATATGCAAAGCGTGAATGCGACTGAACGATTCAATCGAAAACCGAGTAGCTTGTGAGTCTATAATACTCTAACTAAATGAATTCCAGTAGTAAGTACAATATGCATAACTTATATAAAGCTTTGTTTATATTATGTACATATTCGGCTTTAAATTTTTTTTTTATTTAGCAGTTCCCGATTACTACCACATCAGTTAGGAAAGAGTTGAGTGCACATTTTTAGTAAACATTTTATACACCTGTTGTGTCTCGTATTAAAATAATATCTCTCGGGACAAGACGTTGTATCTCATAACACCAGACGAATAAAGAAAAATTTAATCTGTATACTTTTGGTGACCATGATTTTTTATAAAAAAAAATCGATCATTTAATTTTTGCTTTTATATTGTGTAAATGGTATCAACTTATTCATAATGAAATGTGTACTACATCTCAACAGGAGCCGCGATTCATATGATGTCTTTTTCTATTAAATGTGAAATAGAATTGACAATATTTATTCGAGATACGCTGTTAAATAAATTGGATAAATTTTTAGTAACAATTTGAGTATTTTTTGTCAAAATACTAAAAACAAAACAGGTAGGTATCCTAAAATCATGGACACATCGGCATCCTAATACGCGCGTGCTCTCCATAGCACGTCATAAAGGGGAAATTGCCTTCCTAGTTGAATTCATCCCGGGACCACCGAGACTGGAGCGCCACCTACCCTAATAACATGGCAGTTTCCTGGAAAATTTTAGTGTAGTTAGGACCAACGATGCGGAATAAAGGCAGCGCTTTCCGCGTCTGGAGATTATAGAACCGATCTGGATTCAGTGGTTTAACAAAGCTGAGATGAGAATTTGGTGGAGAAGATAGTAAAATGAGTTTTTATTTTTGTTTCACGAAACTTATATTATAGACAGTCTGGGCACTAAGGTATATGAATAATTGTTTGTATGTACACAGCGTGATAATCAAGCATGGAATATTCGTAATACCTAGTAGGCAAGTACAGTAACTTAATCGATACCGTAAAAAAATACTTATTCCATTAATGTAAGATTTAAAAGAGATTTAACTATGTATGATATATACTGTATGATACTAATTTTCTGCTCGGCGGTTTCACCGGCGACGTCCTCGACGCAAGAATTTAAAAAAAATACTTAGTGGTTCATTTTAGGCTGTGCGATGATAAGGTCAGTCAGTAAGGACAAGTCTTTATATAAGCACAGTTGACAAGTCATCAAAAAATGTTTCAATTATAACCAACATTAACGATAATTAAATTAACCTGAATGACGGATCCATGAATATATTACTGCAAAATGTATTAATTTAATGTTGAAACTTCGGTGTTTTAAGCGGGATTACAATTCTTGTTGGTCACTACGGGGCGCCACTGGCGACGTAACATATATACATAGATCCCCTGCGGTCAGTCAAATTAACGGCATTTTACTAACAAATTAATTATAGTGAGAGACACAATAACGTAATGTAACTGGACTGGGTGGTTATTCCCCACTCTTGGTGTATAATTTTGAGGCAAAGTTGTTTATTATTTTGCCGAATAATAATTTAACATCTTTCCTATCGTTGTTGACAAGTTCTTTAAAAATTCAGCACTTAGGAATATTTTAATAGACAGGACTCATCGGGTTTCTCGACAAACATGTATAAAATACTTTATTCAGGTTATTTTTACCCTTATTTATATAATGAATACAAATTTAACAAATCATAGTAACAAAAGGTGTGTCAACTTAAAAGGAAAGTGACCAACTTTTCAAATAAGAACATTATTAATTCCATACAAAAGCATATATAACATTACCAACGTCCGGCGTACGAATACAACTCAAATTTTGGAATGTGAAATTTATTTTCGTGTACAATTTTAATACAATAAGCCGGACAATAACATAAATAGAAGTTTTCTGACACTACAACCGTCCGGTTTCATCCGCACACATATAATTCAGTTAACCAATGAACCACATGGGGTGCCCACGCACACTAACAAACAGATTGAATTGGAACCAGGAAATGTATAAAATGTATCGTGTAAACTCCCGCGGTGCCGTCCAAAAACGTAAAAAGAATTAATGCTGACGGTCAGATGCATTGGAAAGGTATTCTAGCATCCGCTCATACATTTTTTTTATAATTTTTCGTGCTTTTATTATTACTGGTAAGTTATATTTAATGTTTAAAATCAATTTAGTGGTTATGTTTGTCGTTTATTGTGTTTAATATGTAAAAATTCAAATACCAATAAACTATACCGTCGATACATCTAGTGGGCAGCACAGCATAGTCTTCGTAAGGTAGAGTTTAAGTGAATGAACGGATAAACTAACAGAGGATTCTGTTATACTTAGTAAGTACTTTTAAATTATTCGCGAACTAAATTCATATTTGTAGTCCAATCGTAACCACAACCGAGTTTATTCCTAATAATATTTTTCTAATAAACCATTAATATAATCTAGATAATAATTAATTAACATAACCTAGATTATAACAGCATCATCTGTTAGTGCATTCACTTCAATTATTCATCTTAAAACTCAACAAAAGTTAGTTAAACAACATTCCAAAGTCACCAATAAAATAGTATAAAGATACAGGATAACATTGCATAACACATACTTGCATACAAAACAACGATACTTCGATCGAGTTGAATTAAAATTCAAATAGAACGTGAAGATCGATAAAACACGACCATTAAAGAACAGCCTCGGATGTGTCCTCAACGTATACAGCGTATGTATAAAGTCACTTTGTTGTACATTTTACGACATCAGAACCGACGCGTCTTGACCAGAACTTCAAAAGCGAGCCGCAGAGATATAAGTATAAATCCAAACAACTCTGACACTGGATACTTCTTGTAGCAGCTTGCAAAACAGCTCAGCAAATGGCTGTTTCATGTTTCGTTTTCACTATGTGGAGGCTTTACGACGGGAATCGGTGAATTTCCCTCGAGTACAGTAAAAACCTCTCCGTCAAGCTACACGCCATCGGCAGTTCGATCCAGGGTTGATGTCTCTCGGACGACAATTCACGTCAAACATCACAAATCCGAGATACAAAACTTTTGGTGTTTATTCCGATGAAGGAATTCAGCTACGAGACAGGACTGCATAAAGTAAAAACGCTCGTTCTAATAGCAATATCAGGATTATTCCCTCCGGCTTTTCCCTTTTCCACCGTAAAAGGATGCTCAGGGAAATGGTCTCATTCCGAAATATTCTCATTACTTGGGCGGAATCTTTTTTACTTTACGGCAGAGCGCGCCCCTCTTCTTGTTCAGTCAAGTATTGCGAAGTTTTCCTCTTCTCTCATCGACTGCGAAAGAAAATGACTAATAAGAAACGCCAACGATAGCAATCTACCCGAATTCAGTCGTGTTTTGCCTATTTTAATTAAACTGGAGATGGAGACTTGCTCTGAACGAATCTTTGTTGTTAATGGTTGGGCTATAGCAATATATTTGTCGCAGTGGAATTATAACGCATCTTGTTGACAGGCTTACAAGCTTTTCTCTCAGCATGACCATTACATGTTAGAAAAAAGCAACAAACACGGAACACGATGAGTTTAATAGAACTTAAAAAAACGTATAAAACTGGCCACACTTTCGTTTTTTATCTTTGGGACCAATAAATATGTCTGTCGAAGCTGGCCGCCCTCGCAGACGCACCAATAGATTCCCGTCCAAAAACAAGCAATAACTTGTAAAGATTAATGAAAGATTCCAAATTTATTTACTTAAATACATCCACCGTGAAACGTTATCTGACTTACAACTATTAATACCAGAAAACACCTTATTTTTATCTATGAAACTAAATGGTTCACTCGAGAAACATAGAAGATTGAATTAAAGATCTAATAATACATTTAGATAACTTATTTATGTACCATCTTATTTTTATCAAAGATTTCATCATATAAGTGTAGCTTTAATGACTTAACACTACCAACTAAAGTACTGTAATAAATATTACTAACTTATCAGAAAGTAACATAAGATTTACCGGTCAAACAAGAGTTAAGTAATAAACCAACGAACTTTGACTATCTGGATTAAATCGGTTCAGGTTTGAGACCAATCGTGTCATTGTTTTTATTTTACTTAGATACTTATTGATTTTGTTCATTATGAGGTACTTGTTTCATAGGTTTTAATTTTGCCTATTCCATCTAATCGTGATATTTTAATTCAACAAAGATTGATAAAAATGTCATAAAACTATATTATTTTCGAATCAATTCAAAATATAAACGATGAATCATATCTGAAGCTGCAATTGTGGCGATATTTAATAACGCATGAAAACAACAAGTATTGCTGACTACCTAGAAATCAGAACACTAAACTAAATAATATGTATAATAATGTAGGTAATAATATAATATTTTTGTTTTCTAAATTGGCATCACATTAATGATATAACAAGCGTTCCATATGTAAGTGAAACTAGCAACCCTCAAAGCAAAGAAACACCATTAGAAACCACGTGGGACAACTACCCCAGTGGCTAACCCCATGGGGCTGGGTAACGCGTGGTTCCGCTGCTGCACATTTTTAGTTCTACCACTAATTGGTGCATTTCGAGGGATAACTACACCCCAGTTGGTCTCAAGGGAAAATACAAACACGGCTTTTCAATGTCACTTTATTTGGTTGAAATTAATTCGTAAGTCAACTAAATCAAGATTTATTTAAATGATATGGAGCTTGGCTTAGTGTATTTTGGATGATTGGAAACGAAGAATTAATTTGAACACTTACTGACTATGTTGCTCCGACGATATCTTAATTTATCAGCATTTTTATAAAATTGGGTCATTATTCTACTCTTTAAAATTTTTATAAATTATATCTAAGTATAAGGGACTAGCTAATAGTCAATACCAGTCTATATTAAAATCAAGAAGTGTCTCCAATTTATACAAAATCTGTAGCTAAATCGAAATATATTAAAAACCGACCCGGCTCCAACAAAACTTCGCAGAGTTTGAGCTCCTAACAATGAACCTTATTATCCCATGATCCCCGTCCATTGCGTGCACGTATCTGCAAAATTTCACGCACCCTTTGCAATAATATGTGTGTGGAGGCCCTTATCTACCCTCGTTGAGATCGGCCCAACACCAGACTCGAAAGGACCGATAAAGGGCCCTACTATATCATATTGGCAGTTTCGACAGCGGATCTCAAGTAATATTTCGTACTTCTTAAAGGATCACGGAAGTATCGGATGGTTTTTGAAAGAAGAATGATGAAATTTATAGGCGATAATCACGATCTCCTAGCAAGGGTTCAGAGCTTGAAAATGGTATACTGAACCAATCTACCAAAATAATAACTAACTATAAAAATAACGGTACCCCAAATATTCTGTTTGAATTTTCCATGCCCAATGAATGCTACAATTTGTAAATAGAATAACGTATTTTAGGAATCTCTTAAAGATTTTTGCTGCGATCATGTTTAATACTGCTATTCACAACAAATTATTTTTGCAAGAGATGGTAAGCCATCAGCCGTTTAAGGGGCCTGTATTGTAAATCAAAGAAAAAACGCATATATTAGTCTACACATAAACTTTTGGCTCTAAACACGTATTGATAAGCTTATTATGAATCTGTGCAATCAGCAACGCAAAGTGCTGACGTGTAAATGTAAACAAAACAATGAGTCGCTAATTCTGACGCGCCCCCGCCCTGAGGTCACTAGGTGCGGTCGGTGCCGGTATCTCGCTTAATGAAGCCAATGGAGGTTCTCGCCACATTTATGATGGGCAATCTAGACTGATTTAAAATTTATGGCGGATGGTGTTTTTTTCTCGTGCAGAAAAACCAGAATTTTAAGTGTAAGATTTTTAATCCAATCTCAGTTTTAATAAGAAGTTCAGGAAATACAATTAAATTAAAAACTAAGAAGGAACAAACATTTAGCATTTAATGGCCGTATTCATAATACAATCGACGGTATTTAGTAAGTGCTTAGCAGATTCTTAATTCAAATTCTCGATAGAAAATTTGAATTAAGAATCTGCTAAGCACTTACTAAATACCGCCATAAGTATATAAAAATTACCGTGTGAAATTGAAGTGGAAATTTCTATGAAAATGTACAAGTTTTGTGAATTGTTTTGTTCTATGTAGGTACATTAGTAAAAACAAACAATTTTGTTTATTTAACCACAAAAAATGTCGTTTAAATATTTCAATAACCTCCAGCTGAGTGAAATATAATTTTCATAGATGGCGTGAGCCTACGGCCGACAGCCACGCATTTTACGTCGTGTTTGAGGTATTATATCAATACTTCGCGTGTTGTTCTATTGTAATACGATTTTAACAAAGCCTCAGTAATGCTTATACAATAGCCATTTTAGGTGAACGTTAACTGTAACAATTAAGGGTTATGAGCTTTTCATGACATAATCTCTTAGTAGGCAATACAATATTTGTATGTATAGTAAAATCAATTAAAACACCTGTCGAAGATTTCTCTTTCTTTCCCCAAATAATTTAATAAAAAATGTTATATAATATGATTCGAGTAAACAATTTTTTTTTATGTCACTAGTGACAACGAGGCAGGCGGGTCACCTGATGGTAAGTGACTACCGTCGCCTATAGACATTAGCAATACCAGAGAGACTGCCAACGTGTTGTACACCTTATTACAATGCCTTAAGGGCAAGGGCAACTGGCTCTCAAGTGCAACTGCCGGAACACACCAACAGGTGCTTGGCGACAGATTTTCAGCATAATTAGTGTTTCTTGCAGAACCACCTTCACGTCGTTTATCTTTTAATTAGTTGGCTCGCGGAATTTTAATTCAATTGTCATCTTATTGTTTAAGTGGGACGATTGTACCACTTCAGAACCAATTATTACTTTTTTCTGAATTTATTGCACTAAATGAGTTAGGAAATTAGTGACCAATTCCAGTCTTCAAAGAGCTCTTGAAGGACTTTGGGCTCTGTCCTTAACATGTATAATGTTCTCCAAAGTAAACACCTAGGTACTCTTTTGTAATAGTTAGTCCATAGTACTAACCTATGTATGACACCTGTGCCTAACCCCGTATATTATAAGTATATTCTTTTGAATCAATACCTACACTGTTCTTTTAATATTTGTGGTATCTAGCTTTCAATATTTATCGGTGTTATTTAAGAACCTATCTGTTAGTTTTCTTACGTTCTATTACTTTGATAGACTTGATTGGAATCTCACTATGGCTGAGCCCGAAGATGGTGCACACAAATTCTAGAAAAAACTTACTGAATAGAACTTTTTACAAACAATGTGATTGAGGCCATAGTCTAACACGCGAGTCCAGTGTGCATTGAGGAATTCCATGGATGTGCTTCTGAATTGAAAATTTATTTCTACATCATAAAAAAGCATGTTCATCAAAAGATCAACTTTGTGATAAGATTGGTATTTATAAATCAAAAGAGGATAAAGTTTACAACATATTCTGCAATAGTTTTTAAAGACTGTTTTAGCTTTTTAAAATCTTTATTTGTAATTTAATTAACAAGGATTTTGAAGACCATACGGATTTAAAAAAATCCTTGGTTGCCATGTTCATGAATTTTCACAGCCAAGTCATTGCACCTCCCTCCCTTGCTACCTCTGAATCTTAAACATCCACCCACATACACCTAATAAGGCTTTCCACAAGAAAATCATCGAGTTTCCTAACAGCCAAACTTTATCGCGCTAGTTAAAACAAAACACAGGTCTGGCGATATAATTATGGTATAATTTACAGCGAACTCATATCGCGAACACGTTGCTTTACGAAATATAAAATTATTTTCACGCCACGCAACCTAATAAATACTAATCTTTATTGTGCCCATTATAAGCTTAATGCTACTGCTTAATTATATTACAATAGCATTAAAAGAGCACGCTACCGTAACGTTACACCTTTAGGTAACTCTTTTAGCATTGATTGATCACCTACCTGTCAACTTGATGACCCGTCTGTTTTACGATGTAATGATTGACGATTATTATTCTATGAATATCTATGCATACGTAATCGTTGTAGTTCACTAAAGTAGAGAAATGTTGCCCAATTTTATCTTAACAATACATAATCATTTATTCATGACATTCGAGAGTTTATTGGATTTTTATCAGATCATTTTGGTATACCTATAGCGTCTGCGGCTCGCTTTCATTTTGCAATCATTTTTCTTTTTTCATCATTTGAACTAAATCATTAACCAAATCCATGAAAAATATAATTTGATAACAGTTATATACTTAAAAGTAACTTTCCGACGTGTAATAGATTCTGACTATTCATAAATGCCTTTTAATTTTATTTCAAAGATTAATGTGCAAAATGTGGCGTGATTGGCGAAATGACGTATCGCCGCTTCCCCTCTACCTTTACTATAATATCAATGCTCTTATTATATGAGCATAATTGAGTTGACCGTCCGTTCTGTTAAACTAAACGTATCAACCGATCCCCCCATGTAGATCCGAATTGATATTTCCTCTTTCCAACGAATACATAGTTAATTGCGTTTCCGGACGTCACTCATTGTTTGAGAGGCAATCGGGGAATGGTAATGCATCATTACTGTCTATAATCTTTGTACTGTGTGTATAGGCGGGCTGAATATAGAGTCATCCCTTTTAAATGTTTATGTTGACGGGAAATGCACTTTCCTTTTTGATGGTGTAGAGTTTGGTATAAATCGTTTTGATCTATCTATAATGTGAAATTAAGTTCCGTGTTTTGGAATAACAAGGATTTGTTAATGTGGGTTTTTTGTGTTGTGCTATTTTCGTCAGAAATGAAGACCTACCTGATCTTTTTAGCATTGTTTTCTTTATGGAGTTAGAAAAATGTAGCTAGCTTTTCAAAACAGCAGAAAGCTAGGTCTCCATTTCTAGATTAACTTTTTTAGATAGGATAAAACGAAAATGTAACCATTTTGATCGCAATGCATATTTTAACATAGCGTTGACTTTAGGTACGGAAATGAGAAGAAAATCCCCGATCAAATTTTGCAGTAGTGCGGCTGCCTTTGCATCGATATAGAGGTATCGATGAATCAAAAATACAAATGGCGTCCGAAAATAAAATTTATTTAAACCGTGAACAGTTTTCTTTAGATATGTGTCTGTGAGAGTGGTAAATTGAGATAGAATATATTAAAAATAATTTTAGCATTACTTTCTCATGCATAATACAATTTTATTTATTTTACATACACAGACTAATTTAGTCCACAGCGAAAAGAAAAGTCTCTGCTTTATAGAAGAAGAATTAAACAGCTGACAATCAATGTAAATACTATTCATCCAACTCTAAACAACCCTAAATCAAAATGCCCGTCTACTCTTTGCCAGATATACCCGCCAATTTATCGGAGATCTCGTCTCGAACGAGCATCGCTCTATTGTGCGCTGGCTCAATCACGCCAAATGGAACCCCCGACGTATGCATTTTACTCGATTTTACATTCCAATGCCGGTTCGATTGAGATATGGAGTTCGGAAATAGCGACAGTCGACAACCGCCTAACTATATACTGACGTGAATTTACTGCCAATTCATTGGGTAAATTATTTGATTGTGTAAATAAAGCTTTATATTTAATTTTATTTTGGTTGCTTAAATTTCACAGAGATGTGAAACAAAATGGATTGGATGAGCTTGGTTGATACTTGAACCCGATTATTATTATAAATGTACCTAATTATTCTTTCTTTATGAAGTAACAAATTTTTGGATACTATGTATTACCTACACTTTTATTTTGATGTGTAAAAAAATATATATTTATAATTTGCTCAATATCCCATCTAAATTATCTGTTGAAAAAAGCCAAATTAAGATATTATTATAGACCACATAACAGTAATAGATAATTTTTGTTATTTTTTTTTTGCACTAGCTTCCATATTTTTAATAGTGCGAGATCATGGTGGCAATTAGAAATACCTATAGGCATTTTTTTTACTGTTTTATCACATGCTGTTTTCTTGTTCCATTTTGATGATATTTAATACCGGGATAGAAGTGGTCTATACACCGATTAGGAAACGAAGCTTAAGCGAATAATTATTCGCCCACAGCAGTCGAGGGCGTATAACCATTTGGTTTCGGCTAATCCTCAAATACCGCAAACTGGTGTTGTGCAACGATTATTGCACCTAGACTATGCGACTAATGCTACGAGCAATAAGTACTTACCGATGGAATAAATAGAGTTCATAGACAATGACCATATGTTACAACATACCTATATAGAATTTTAACATTGCTAAAGTTCTTGATCGAAACCAATATTAAAATGCAAATCTACAAGAACTTCAAGAAACTAACCGAGAAACCGGCGGATGATCTCACTAATGAAGAGAACGCATTTCGTAAAAGGGAAAAACATCTTGTACACACACTTGATAAAATCAAAAAGAATCCCGCGTTCCTGTTTGAGTTATTTGTCGTCACATTAAACGAGTACTTGGCAAAAAGTTGAGGCAAGATCAAAGCGATGACGTGGCTGCGTAAGTCTGAAATAACATCCAGCCAGTGCACTTGCCGGAGAGTGCACAAAACCACGCATCGATACTGAGATTTACGCTGCACGATTTATTTGTTATACAATGCTCCCCGTCTTTGGATCATAACTCATCGGCTAGAGTATGCTTTACATGTATTTTAACGTCATTATTAAAACAGTTTCGTTGCGCTAGTAGAGCACGTGGAAAGCTTTTGCGTTCCTCAGACGCAATGTAAGTAATGGCTGTCATAGAGTTAGCATAAATATGGAGACAATGCAGTAGTTAAACACCATTTACTCGTGTGTCGTGAAAGTGCCGAGTCATTATGCATTCCTTTGTGGAACATTCGTTGGTGCTATCATTTATTTTTATGCTCATAATTAAAGGTCCGGCGCGACAGCTCGTTAAAATTAATCATCAATCAAGAAATGAAGATGTATGTGGACTTTTTATTGCTTATCGCGTCTCTATCAGTGAGGAATATTACTAAGGTCTTTTCTTATTCACTCTAAGTGTAATAATAGAAAAAATGTTAATGAAATTGATGGAAAAACATAATCACACTGAGATTGAACTTAGATAATAATATAGAACTTGTCACGAAAATTTCATAAAATATCAAGTCAAAGCGACGTCATTGGTTATGCTTTGCTTTGCCATTTATTCGGTTTAGGAAAAGGGTTTTTTATAAGTTTTAGGATTGAAAAACAAACAATGACAAAGATATTATAATAATAAGAGCGGATAGGCTAATGGCTAAAACATAAAAAAGCTTGTTCAAATTTAAAATTGATTTGATTTTTGGTAGGTAGGTAAGTATGTTTGTAATGGATAAACTCAAAACATACTCAACCGTTTTTTTCACCTATTGAAAGCAAGATTATCAGCTAGTAACATGGGCTATAGGTATTTTACTTTAATTCCCTCAGTCTCTCATTCTCCAATTCATAAGCGCCTGTGAAGGCCTATTTGGATGAATAAATTTTCATGTCATTCATTTCATTTCCCTACATAATCTTTATGCAATAGATCCAACATCTTGATATAGATTAAAATATAATAGCTACGTGGCTTATCATAAACTCCCATAAAGTAACAAAGATTCTCATCTACCGTCCCAAGTGAGGTAGCCCTCAGTAGCGTGTATCAGTCGCTTGCGGCGCTCCATTATTAATGTATGGTGTCTAACGTCTAGACCACACTGTCCTGCAAGTGTAATGTGCGTTTTATTTTAAACCCGCCTTGCGGAAATCGTCGTGTACGCAGTTAATCTTATTATCTCGTGTGGACGTTATTTATAAGTTTTTGTTTATAAAGAGAAGGGTCAATACGTTTGCTTACTAAGTTAAATAGTATGTAGTAATGTTCCACGTATAGTCAAGGTAAGGGTTATTGACTAAATTAGTTTTCAAGCCAAACATTTTTAGGTAGTCGTTCTTTCAAATGTATAATAAATGATAATATGAACAAATTCGAATCATCTTTATTGTTTTGTCCTTCTTTTACGCAGTAACGGTTCGACATGATTTTTGCATAGAGTTTATAGACTGGAGAGGGTAAAGTATATAAAGTCAAACTAAATTCCTACTTATTTAACTAACAATATATGTAGGTATTAATTTTTATGCCCTCTCCATGTAATTTATCAAGCTAAAATACATAAATATACTTGCTGATAAAGAAAGATTGTTGTGAATTTAAGTACTACAGACTGATAAAGTTATGCAAGCCATTAGCTCTGTGTCGAGGTTAAATAAACGTGTGAAGCATCATTTATTTTCCTCTCATGACTCAGTAACACTCGGTAATCTTGCGAGCTCACACATAACCTATCAAAAAATGATTTCAAAATGAAGTGTGCAATCATTTTAGTATTTTTATTTGTGTTTTATGTGTGTTTAAATGAGGCCAAAGACTTTGTTGTTGGTACGAGATCCAATAATTTATTAATATCGACAGAGAGAGTTACGTTTCGAAACATTCCACTAATAAAAAGGGATAAGGATTACACTTATGTAGATCCCAAGCAGAGAGTTATCACGGTTCGTATTTCTTAAATAGTGTATTGGGATCTCTAGTATATTTGGCATATTAGGTATTATGTGGATGACATCATTCTGCGCGTTGTTTTGTTATTATCAGTGTTAAATTTTTGACTGTTTTTTTTTCGCATATTCGATAACTGGGGTGCTTGGATGAGTTTATATCAACTAGACTGTAATTATCTATTTATGTAAAATAAAAATGTGTAGTATATCAGTTATTAATTGGGTTTCTATACCACAAGCTCTGCTTATAGTATGGGTCAGATAGCCGTTTGTGAATAATGATTCTAGGATTATATTTTTTTATTTATTTATGAACTGGTCCATAATCTTAAGTAGGTAGTAACTTCCAAACGGACATTGAACTTACATTTAGAATGCATATTTCCTTCCAGGGTATCGTCGCAAGAGACCTATCTCGCACTGAGGCAGAAGTATCGGTGACGTCAGGAGGAGTCGGCGCTACCAACGTTACGCTACATCTTCGAAGCGGGAGAGGTTCAGAGCTGAACTATTTAATACTCATCTTTGGTAGAAATAGTTGAAATATAATATGATTATTTGATTAAAGTGTTTTGTTTATCATCAATCATAATTGGATATAGGTTCATATTTCTCCAAATGGTAGAATCAATATACTATGTAGGTAAACGTTAAAAAAATATTTTGACTAACGTGTAAAAATAGATACCTATTACAAAATTCATACAGGGGAAACACAATCATTTACAAGAGGTAAAATGTTGAACAAAACCATCCAACAATATTGTTATATAAACTTCCTTATGTATACTAAAACATATTCAAATCTCAAGTCAAAACAGCCAGACGAACTCATAACAAAGTAGGAAGGAGGGGAATGGGAAACCGCTTTAAACAATTCAAATAAGATAAGGCTTGACAAAGAAACAACACTTTGTTGGAATGCAGACGAAAGCTCAACTTTGAAAAACAATTGAAACGCAAAATAGAGACAACGTTAAGGCAAAATAAAAAAAATATCAACACAGAACTAAACACCACGAAACTCTTAAGCTTCTTATTGCTTGTTGATACTATAAAGTAAATGTAAAGTAACAATATTTTGAATCAAATTAAAGGGTAGGCTTTTATCTCCGCTTCAAATATTAGTGGGAAAATGAAAATTGGCTATGATGCCAAGAACAGGTAACAAGTTGAAATAAGGTGCTGCCATTATAGTTAGCTGCTTTAGTTGAGATAAAATGTGATGTAGGTATAGGTACAGCATCCAACCTGTAAACAGACTCAACATTTTCACTAGATGGTACATGGAATTTTCCCCTCGCAGACTAACGAACATCAAACGAACACAAATCAATTTTGGCGAATTGTCACAGTACACATGGGGTGTTTAAACTAAGGGTGGACTGGCTAATGGAGACACACGTATTAAACCATGCCGCGTGCAGTGACAACATTGACACACACCAGGGGGGCCTAATTAGTTTAAGCCTGCGGCCGGAGCGCCGCGGAGATGATGTTCTTGGATATAAATTGTAACTGGATTCGACTTGGTACTTAAAAGTTAACCTTAAAAGCTTAAAGATGGCATTGATTGTGAATTGTATATTTTTATTCTATAATGTACAGTACTTTACACCAATGAAGACTTTAACGGGATGATAGCTCATAAGTAGTTAGTCTTTTCAAATATAGAGACGTAGGTTGTAAGTGCGAATGCTATAATTAGCTTGAGCTTTCAATGAAGGAAAGCATGGTGGTACTTTTATTATACGTCTACTTAGCTATTTCCTGCTCTCAAGTGGAAAATTTGTCACCAAGTAATTACCTATTGGTGTTTTCTGAAAGCCCATCTCTCTGGAACTGCTAATATCTATAGGCAACGCTAGCCACTTATCATTAGGTAGACTGTTCCTGCTTGTCAACCTTCTGACATAAAACCAAGATGCTTATTGACATCGCTTATTTTACGTGCATACGAAATTCTTTTCGTTTTGCTTCTGATTGATAACTCTGCAGTTTATTTTGTATGACCTAGGTGAGTATGTCGTTTCTAGTCGTGCTTTACATCAGAAACCATGTCCAGTGGGGCGCCGCTCGACTTTTAGATTTTATCCGGGATCAAAAAGCACGCGGTTATTACTTTTTCATTGAATTACCTTAATACATAAGTAATTCACTTTCGTGTCTGTTGGTGGTTTAGCTTTCAATTTATTAAATGCATATTAATTAGTACATGAACGAGTTTTACTATCAATAAATTAAGTACGTATAGTAATGATAAAACTGGTCTTTGATTGGTGATTTGTATCGCAAATAGGTACATTGATATTAAATAGATTAAGTTTATTGATTATTTGTATTGCAAATTTCCAATCTGTATCAAGAATATTTTATTCTCATTCTTATGCATGAGTTTGCTCTACGAATTGTCATTTAGCTACTATTAAACCTCATTTTTAGGATGTTTTTTTTTTTCAATACAAGTTTAGTAGTGTTGGTTAGATATGTTTATTAGTATAATTGAACCAATCAACAAAATAGTGCTGAGTCTGAGTCATCATCATCGCACCCACTAGGTAAGGGTCCTCCCTCTTGTTTGAGACAATGGATTCTATGTAGCATAGGTCGATCAACGCAAGGGTTAAAAATTGCCATGAAACAATTTACGTAGACTGGGATCACTTTGATGTCATTATTCGTCCGATCTACCACCGCTGCTTTCCTATTGTTGGTTATCATTATTCCATCTCTATTTGCTATCATACAAAGTCATACTAGGCACAGAGTGCGGTACATAAATCCATATTAATATTGAAAATGCGAAAGTATCTCCCTGTCTGTCTTTCAAGCCTAAGCCGCTGAAATAATTTTGATAAAACTTGGCACACAGGTAGATCATTTCCTGGATTAAAACATAGGATACTTTTTTATCTAATATTTAGGTAAGATCCCTAGGTAACGCGGATGAAACCGCGGTAGACAGCTAGAATGCAACAGCGTTTCAAATATCTAACCTAGTATTTTACAATAAAATCAAAACAACACATTACGTTCCTGCCAGTATTATGAAAAAAACAACAATGAGAAACGCGAGCCATCAATCCCATTCTTCCATTAGCAAAGGCACATAGACTAAACACGGTATGAGAATAGCATTAAAATCGGGGAAGATACCAGACTATTTAGCAAAAAGCAATACAATATTATAACGAAAATATTATGACGTTGGAAGTCATTCTAGTTTTTTATCAATAAAACCTTTGATTTAATTTTTTTGTCAGTAAGATAATAGTAAAAATATTTTTGAAAAAAGATTTTGTTTTTTGAATAACAATTTTATCAATAACCTACTTTTTTACAATCTCATATTTAATCCAAATTAAAAATCATAAAGCACTGCATGCATAAGCAGTTTAATATTCTCGACTTTTATAGCTCTAAAGTAGGAAAGTAGAGATGAAAATTCGGCAGTGGGTAATGTAGGAAACCACTTTCCCGCCATAGACCGTAGACGCAGACGAATAAATAAAACATGGACGGTAATGCACTCTCGACGCTTACCGCATATCGCGAATGGACTCGAATTTTCTCTGAAATATTCACGGTTGTTTCTAAATTATATTTGGATTCTATGTAGGCATGTTAGAATTGTTTTAATTTTTAACTTAATTATTATCTACTTGTTTACTGCAAGGTAATTAACCTTTTTGATACTTCTACACAATATATTGATGAGCAAAAACACCGTCTTTTATTTATGAAGGTTCTAATGAGGTCATAATACTGTTCCCAGTTTAATTACCTGGTCATCTAATGTAAAAACAAAGTGGCGTTTTAATTTTTTAAAATAATGACCAACATTAACCGTTATAAGTATTATACATCATCCTCTTTATAGCCGTCATGGTGTTTTGTCATAAGTTGTGGGCTCGTAGAATTTTGCACAAACAATTTCGCTTTATTTACTTTTAACTGCTATAATTTGAGCAGGAAAAAAGCTATTTCGTTGAAAGCGCAAACTTTACCTTTTATTTCTCTCTTTGTGTTTGAAAACAACGTTAAGTATAAAGTAACTTTTTCCAAATTTGATTTTGATACGTTCTATCAAAAACTCGTTTCCTATGAAAACACAAGTTACGGGAGAATTTCTAATTCGATCCAATCTAAATCCAATTACTTCCACCCCAAGCGCTAACACACGCGAAGAAAACGGATACGAAACTATAACCCGAATAATACCTGCTGCCTTATCATTGCTATAGGATACATAAGTACGTAATAGCGCTCGTAAATTGACAGGATTATACCCGCGGTTGTCACGCAAGTTTCCTTACTCCAGCATTGTTACCAAGTTGATAATTCGTTTTGATTGTTATGCATGAATGTCTTATAAACATTAAGGCGACGATAGTGATAGTGACGTCGAAAGCCGTGACAAAAGTTGCATGTTTGAGTCCTTCATTGAATAAAATATTGTTAGGATAACGTAGTGTGATCACAGTGATCGTAGGAAACAGTACCTACCCAAGACTCTCCAACATTTACCGTAATATTGAAAATTGCTGCATTTGAGGCCCATTACTCTTACTTTTTACCACCTTTAGCTACTACCCAATGTTTTTTAGGATAGAATTATTATTATTATAAGTATATACATATTATAAAATATAAAAAGATGTCATAAATAAAAGAGCTGTAGGTCGCTGCCCTGCGGCAATGTTCCCAGAAGGCTGGCCACATTACCTCATTGAATAGCAAGATCTATTATTTGGCCAATGGATACATAGATACTCAAACTAGGTATACTTTATTGATATTATATTAACGGGTGAGATCTAATCAAAATTTTCATAAAGTCAGACAAACGTAGGAAACTATAAAGATAGATAAAAAGAACAACTATATATTTATGCATCATATTAATAAACGATTTAACACCGAAAACACTTATCAAGTTGTATAAATTTAAATTACAGCTTCTACAAGCATGCAATTATTCGCTAAAACAACATTTTGCGTCGAACGTAAATTCGTAGTCTACAAAGTAATACAAGTCAGTAGAGCTACGCCAAGCCTTAATTACTCCTTAACCTGTGAGTAAATTACGTGTTAGAGTTGTTCGTTCCCTGTAATTGCACTTATTTTGTCTGATTTATAACCGTTTTATTGGATTTGCAATGATAATTAGGTGATGTCGCATTGCTGTAAGCTTGTGGGCGGATTTATAGTCTACTTTCAACGTAAACAGGTATTTATCAGAACATACTAATGATCAAACTTAGGCTAGTCCTGCCGTCAGTATTTAATTTATGTTTGTTTCAGAAGAATTTACGGAGCGATTGACTGATAAACTTAATGGTGCCTGAATTTGTTAAATATTTTTTGCTCTCTCATTAGCTTCTGGTATCCCCGTGATTAAAAATATGTGTATATTGAATACCTACTGAAAATATCCTAAAAGTACAAAAAAATTACAATTTACCCTAATAAGTAGATTTTAAAATGGCTTAGATTAGGATCGTCATCATCATCAGTACGTATTAGTCCACTGCTGGACATAGGCCTTTCCTAAGGCCACTGAGCTCAGTCTTCGGCTATTTCACGCCGCTCTACCTAGCTTCGTACACTACTTTTGCCGATTAGAATGAAAAAAAATGTCTTGCTGAGTTTCTTGTCGGATTCTTTTTGGTTTAAGTGTATTCCGAACCGGTGGTAGAGTCAATTGTAAACGATCATAAGTGTCTTAGGTACCAGGCCCTAAACAGATTAAATGAGTTTTGATTTTGAATCTCTGATTAGAATATAGTTACATAAAATAATTTTCTTAAATGAAATCAGCAGTTGCACCTTTTACTCAACAATTTTAAGAATATTTAACTAAAAAAGTAATTTAAGGGAAGATAAGATAACACCGTTCTTAAGACGTTTTAATAAATTTATTATTTTACCGCTTTTTGATATTTTATTAATAAATTAAGTAAAGGATAAGATTGTTTAAATTTATTAATTTCACGAAGTTATCAGGAACATTACTGTCACAAATTCATTAAGTTGTATCTTACTTTAAAATGGTATTCTAAAAAACCGCCGTGATTTATGTATTTTATCGTTTGACCGCTGGCCTGTGTTTTTTACTCGCGATAAGGGAAGCAATATAGGAAGTAGCGAATGATTTATAGTTCTGGATAGTTTTTCAATGAACCATTGTATGTCGTGTAGGACACGCACGTTGATAACCATAGGAAAATAAACCTTTTAGTCTTTTCATTACGATTAGTTATGGATAATGCAAAATAAAATACCAACCTGAAAGAATATTCACTGAAAGTGACAATGAAAATTACATAAACCAGGCACCATACTACCTTACTATATATATATGTATACCTACCACTATATTTTATTTTTGATTGTTAGTTAGTTTAACTCTTTTGTTTCTGAAATGATAATAAAATAGGTAGATTTTTCTCGTTAGTCAAAATAATGTTTTACTAACTCTCCCCCGGTTTCACGCTCGTTTTCGAGATTCTTATTTTTTCCAGGGATAAAGTGCCCTATGATGTTTAATATTTACTTATATCCAAGTGCCAAGTTTCATGCAGATCCATTTAGCCGTTTCGGAGCTGAGTTCTAACAAACATACACAAACTTTCACATTTATAATATTAGAAGGATGTACCTACCTATTTTATTGCTTTATTTTAATTTATTTTATATATCGATTTTTATAACATCACATCTTTGAGTATAAGCCATAAAAAAATATAACATTTTATAAGCGGCCAGCACACTCCGCTATAATAATACCCGTTCCACGGCAGTATGCAAAGTAAACAATTGTCAAGCATATTTTGAAAAAAAAAAAAAAAACAAGAAGTATGGCAAGAATGAATCACTCGCACACCCTCGCACTTCCTTGCACATTATGCCTAATTAAAACGCAGTGGAGACAAGATAACACGCCACGGAGTATGTACCGTCATTCTCGCCATAAAACTTGTGAGAACACGCCTCCGATGACACACCGACAGCTTTATTGATACGTAAGTATTTTAAGATCATGAACGAAAATAAATATGTAAGTGATCGTACTTTGGCGCTTAATTTTACTCTTTAATAGCGGGTCTTACAAAGTTGGAAACGATGATTCATTATTTCGGCCTATAAATGTCTGCAATTGAAGATAATTTAAGCGTTCCACTAGGTATTAAACAAAATGCTACGATAAAGTAATGAGAAGGTGGTTCCTTCTATTTATATTTACCTGATTTATCGATTACGCTAACGGCTACTATCTGAATTTGTTTTGAATGTCCAAATCCCAATAATCCATTAAAGACAGGGTATCATGCAAATGCAGTCAATTTGCGTACCGGTCCCTTAATCCCTTGTGCAAATATGTAAATGTAGAGCGATTTCGAAAACAGACGTATTCGACTAACGATTGATCCTTTGGACAGTCAGGGAAGCGAACATATGGCATCATTAGTCTAGGTAGAGACTGTTTAAAATTGATACTATTTCATAAACGCATAGTTTTTACCCTAAGTTACAGTTGCACAATACGTTGACTTAACTGTAAGTCCGTAACCCTAGAGCCATCTAAGAAAGCCGAATCCGTGGGCGAGCACCGCATGAGCCATATGACTCACTAAGTGTTTCTCCAAATAACGACAAACCAGAAAACGCGACGTCGCACGTTTGCGTAATCGATGTGTGAAAGTTGAGTTGAAATCAGTACTGATAACCTGGTGGGTGTTACTTAACTTAAAAGCTAAAAGTACTAGCGATAAATTGTGGTGAACTTCAAGTTAGCCCGTGTTATCACCAGATAAAATGTTTGTTAAGTACCTAGAGAAGACGTAAGCGCAGATAAAATATCAGTTACTACGTAATTTAACAATTTGTTACCTTTTCAATAAATAAATCAAAAAATCTTAGGAACTTTTAATGTTACTGAACGCATAAATCTTTTGACTACTTAAAATTATTAGAGAAAATTGCAATTAAATTATCACATGTACCTACACATTTACATGTTTAACATGCATAATCTTAACAAGATGCAATCACCATAAACACCCTAACATACCGTGGGAAAAACATAAACATTTGTCACGGTGCACTGTACGTACACAACTTTTCATTTTAGACCCCCACACGAACAGACAAAACCCATTAGGTTTGTGATAATGCAAGTTCATCGCTGGCCAGGTATTGTTTAGTGTTGCCAGCGAATGAACAAAGCAGAGGGGTTGCCGTCTCATCTACGGCACCTATTACGATCCATTGTTGAGGATACATGTACGAAATTAAAATACAGCATTGTCTGAGCTCGCACGCCATCGTTATTGGAAGTTTTGTTTCAGTAAACATGAGATTACTTAGTTGGGAATATTCTCCATTAAAATATCCGAGTGTTTCTCTTGATGAGCGAAAGCAAACGTAATATTACTCTATTGTAATTTTGTACAACTCAGCTGGATATCTTTGTTATAAAATACAAACAAAATTGAGGTATTTAAGAGAGTAACAATTTATAGATATACCTATGCCATAAATTTCCCCGATCAAAATATTAATAAATGTTTAAAATTAGTTAAAAATCCCAAGTGTATATTTCAAAAGTTACCTCATCATGCAATTTTCCGTAGGCAACTTTTAAAATGTAGACTCCCCTCCGTTATCCGTGTAAAAGTTTAAATTGCCCTCTTCTTTTTTCACTATCTTGGGCTACACTCACTTTTTCCTATTTAAACTTTTCCATTCTATTTTAAAAGGCCGACCGCGGCCTGTAACTAGGTACAAGTTCAGTTGATTTTATCATCATGAATGATAAAAACTTTACTTTGCTGCATTTAAATTGATCTTAAATTTGTTATGGTCATTTATCACTCTGAAGCAAAATGAATCCATTAAATTTAATTCACGTGTTAGTTTCTAGTTCAATATTGTGTAATTTTATTGTAGCATAAGTTTATTTCTCGTCGACATCCATGACTATTCACTTAATCAGTAGTAAATATCTTAAAGTTGAACATAAAAATAAATAAATATGCAAAGATTGTTAAGGTAAAGGTAAATATAAAACCAATATAAATATGCAAAGATTGTTAAGGTAAAGGTGCCATATAAGTACTTATAGGTGTACACCTACCATTAACATAAAATATATATTTTTTAAAGTAATCAACCAACCACAAGCAAAAATAAACATAAATCTTAACATGTACTTAACATACCGCATCTCAATTCAATTCTAAGACTAGAATATCGGCTCTTAGCCCGTCTCTCGATAGCTCTTACTTGAGTCAAGAACTCTTGAATTAAACGATCGAATCGAACATTGGCGGCCGTCGAGAGTACTTGCGAATCTGTCCCGTTAATCACTTGGCAACTCTAATTGTATTGCGTTTCTAGGAATAAACTCTGATAGGTTGGATCTAAGCTTTTATTTGATTGTGGTTTACGAAAGTTACTTTGTACCGTCACTAATGGCTTCAAAATAGAATAAACATGATTCGTTGCTTTGGGCGAAGCATGAATTTAGAAGTGTAAAATAAAATTTAAAACAAGATCTGATAATTTAACCCGTTTGACCCAACACACGCGATGCATATGCTTGGCCCCCATAAACATGACGCGACTCAACAATTGTGTCTTCTGTTTAGACGGTACAACATTCCACGCTCTATAGCGTACGATGGCTTGATGCAAATACCTCGTTATTGTTCCGAGTGGTACCGCAATTTGTAAACCCACCTTGACGTCAAAATTTGCCGGTTACCATGGCAACGCCCTCTGCGGTCTGGTCCATGCAGCCAGGGTTGTTTTGAAATTTTCACCGGAACTGCGTTGTTTAATCCGTGTTAAAACAGGGATATAAAACTGAGCTCGATACGAGGCAGACCTTTAGCCGTGGGCATGACGTTTGTGAAAATTTGTGTAAAATTATGACAACATCCACATTTGTTTTCAATGAACTCGTATTATATGGTTTTATATTTAATTGGTAATAAATAAGGGTACCAACGTTCAGTATTTACTTTTTAAAGCCGTTTTTTTTTTTCGAAATTAACATTTTCAATGTTAAAGAGCAGGCCCGCTCCATCACAGCACACCGTGCGTAACCACTAGTCCCACCAGGAATATAGCTTCATGGTTCCCGAAACTAAGGGGCGGTAATTGCTCGTTAAAGTTCATGATCCGAGACAAGGGATGATATGTATACGTACTTAAAAATAGGTACCAATATCATGTGATACGTATCATTCATTATTAACGATTATAACCATCCTTATTAACCATTTAAAATTAAAAAAAATATTGTGATAATATAACATAGGTCACATTTTATGTCCATAAACAGGAAAAGCGTAGAAAATATACTTTAAATACAAAAAGCGTTAAGCTAGGTACATAAAGCGACGTGATGAAAGCATAAACGAACAAACGAAATCGAAGTTTTAAACATTCTCGAACTAAATTCACTTTATTTCGCAAATACATTTGGGACGTCTCGGGCAAAGTGAAACGCCTGACAAAAGTTCCGTTTTAGCTTAGTGTTCGGGACTGAGAATAGTGATCCTAGTTTCAACTTTATAATGGTCCTTCTCAATAATTCCAACTCGTTTAAAGGAGTTTATGACTTTACTAAAGTCACTTTAGTAATATAGTAGAGATTGTAAACATAAATAACTCTACATTTTAATTAATTTTTATTATGATCCATTGTCATTGGTCATCAAATGCCTCCATGCCATTCATTTCCATAAAATATTACAAAAGTTCCATGGCGTGACATTTATATTAGAATAGTCAGATTCTAAATAATATATTTATTTTACCGTGTGTAGGCTATTAAACTTTTCTTATTTGCTATTTCTATTATTCCTACCTAAAATTGATCCTTAACGAAAATATCCGTGCCATTTTCAGCCACATTTCGACGATGCCATCGTTGTGGACGGCGTGAGACGATTCTTCGAGAATATTTACAGAGTAAAGTTGGTATTTCTGCACTATCGCAGGAAATGGCAAAGCATCAAGTGAATTGTTATTGATATGTGAGCTCATTGGGTACGTGAATGCTTTCACATTCGGAACGTTACCAACTTTAAGCTGTGGACTTTATATGTTACGTATTCTCTATGCTAAGCTTATTTGGTCTATCCAACGGACTCCTTTGTTAATCCAATAAAAGTGGTTTATCTACCAACTAGATTTCATGCAATTGTATTGCATTTGTATGATTGCACCCAGATGTAGAATAGAAACCATCCCGCTGAGAAGTGCTTGCCATTTTCCAACTGCAAGGCAGTTAGAAAGATATTAACATGTATGTATGTATCTGTATATTTTAAGACAAATAACTTTAAAGTCGTTGGTGTCTAAGTAATTACAGTTACCACTACTGCTGCTACCTAAATTCCTGGATTCGCTGTAATAGAATTGCTCGGATTCTACCCTACTGAAACGGATTATTAGAATGCTCTATTATTCTAGCTGTTCCCCGCGGTTTCACCTGCATTTTCAAGGGGTCTTATATTTTCTCGGTATAAAAAGCATCATAAGTTTTAATCCAAAATATAATCAAACTGTGGACTAAGTTTTATCTAAATCCATTGAGTACTTTTTCCGTGATTGAGTAACAAAACATCCAAAGTTTGTATAACTTTTACATTTGCAATATTATATTAGTCGGGTGCTCTATATCAGTGCTTATACTTAGATATATTTCAAAGTAACGATACATAATATTAACCAATATCTACCCACTGCAGTATAATTTTGTATGTAGAACACGGGATCATAAATGGGTGCATGGTGCATACATAAAGCATATAGCACGTAGCGCCGGCGGCCGGCGTGCGGCAGTCAATCGACATGACAGCGAAGTTTGATGGCTCGTTAAAGTTCATGAAGCATGCTCACTGTGGCCGGATTGCTGTGAGGTCCACGGATCGTTTTGGAATCTAAAATGGTTATTATACTGTTCAGACAGGAGATGGTTTTTATATGTATAGTTATTATGATTTTTTTAAATTTGGTTTTCGGGTTAAAAACACAGTTACTTTCAGAGCTTCATAGAAACACTATGGAATCAAATGATTATCTCCTCTAACCAATCAATGAAGACTAATAAAAAATACGAAACTTATTTCTCAGAGGATTCAGCAGCGAATACAATAAAAAAGAAACGGCGACAATTAAAACTAATACGAAGTAACATTATTAAAACCTTTTCAAACATTTCCAATCAAAATTCGAATCAAAGAGACCTTGAAGTCTGCATGAGAGCGAAGGACTGCTTCAATAATGTAGGTGCTTGACTTGAAGGAGAATCTCAAGAGGCCTGCCATTGAGCAGCTGTTGCGAGCAGCTGGGCGTCGTCATATACAGTGGAGATATGAACAGCAACGCAACTAATACCCAATATTTAAAATATTCAATATAATCATTACAGATTTATTACTGGGCTGTGAGTTTTTAGAGGAAAGAGCACCAAAAGTGCTTTAAAATTACTGCTAGATGCAACTGGTTCCTAGAGGTTGACGTTGAGATGACGGAAATTTACTGTATCTTTCTCAGTGGGGAAGCAAAGAGAGGTGTGGAACTTAAATAATAAGTTTAAATTGACCCCAAAACATCAAACAACAAAATCCTTTAGGATACAAGTTAAACCTTTATATTTTAAAAGGTTGCAAATAGGTAATAAAACGAGTTGAGTTACTGCTTGCATATCGTAGAGTCGAGAAGAAATATACACAATGATTGTGCAAACAAATGTCTCCCGCTAAACCACCATGTTTAGATGGGCCGAATGGAAATAATATTGAGGTTTATTTTGTTCGCTGTATAAATATTGTTAGAAGTGGTTTTGTTAAATTAAAACGGATTTTTAAAATAATATCTACGTTTTTCTGGTGAAACATTTCCATGGTAATTGTGAATTTAAATATTTCTACCAAAATTATGTTTATGTAACTTCGTGAGTAGTATCTACTAGAAAATTGTACACATACAAAGCGCAAAAGCTGATTCTTAATTACAATTACCCAAACACACCGATTGCTGCTTAGCGACCTTAAAATTTGCAAAACTAGCTTGCCATCTAATTGAATAAGCAACAACTTTTCAAATTTCCAAAGCTAAAGAAATCACATTATCTACATAAGTATAAACCTAAGTATGCACAGATAAAAACGAGGCAGTGTAAATAGATAAAACAAATGAGGATCATTTAAGAATGACGACACGAGCGGTAGGTCTTGCGACAAGCAAATGTCCCCATACTATGGATAATGTGAACGGAGACGACGTACCCCAAGTTACATGTAACCATTAGTTGTTTGCTCAAATTGCTTTGTTTGAGTTTCTGGATACACTGTTTACGATTCCAACAGGTGACATTCAACAATGGTTCGTTAAAACGGATGGGCGCACCTGCTTATACATTCAGGGATCTATCTATTTTATAACGCTGCATTGTTTTGTGCTTGTATATTAGATTATGTTATTATCGACTAACATGCCTTTTATACATGACATAGGTATACCGTATCGTTTGGTGGTTCTCGTCTTGAATAGCCTCTTGATTACGTTGGTAGTAGGTAGTTCGCCTGACTGTCACACATTCAAGCAAATGTTGGTGTTTTCCAATAGTTGCCACTTACCATCACCAGACCCGCCCGACATATAACACAAAAATCATAAGTATTTGTTGTTTTAAAACGCGCCCTAGTAAGCTGTGCCGATATATTGAAACTGCTTTGAAGTGATGCCTAAATATATTTGAAAAATCGTTATCCAAATCGGTCCGGCGTGATTTTAGGAAAATAGTTACAGACGTAAACACACTCTCTTGCCCCAAATGCATTTACCATCTCTCTTCCTTTGTAGGTAAAATTGGCTATCTTTTTTGGTCGTCTATGAGAATATAAATATCTATATTAAGTAGATATTTTTAAAATAGGAGACTTAATAATAATGGCCTGTTGAAAGTACTGTTTTAAACTAACTCTCTTCGCGTTAGGATTTAAAAGTATTTTAAATCCTAAGCGTTAAAGAGAGTTAACTCCAATTTATGTATCATGTGCATCTCATAAAAATGTTCATGTAATACACGGGATTAAGCCGAAAGTTATTATATTGTTCTGCGGTAGGTCGTACAAACGTCAACATAGTGTCTAACTAACGCCATCACATTACAAGTCACAGGCAACTCTGATCTTTAAACAAAAGAAACATCATCTATATTAGTATGCACAAATTCTGTGTAGCTAACACTTGAGTGCAACAAATCGAAACAACTTTCCGTGAAGTGCTAATCCGAAACATATGCGACAAAAAAATACCCAAAGATAAGGGTCAATTTCAAGAACGCGCCTTGCAACGCATTCATCGGGCTATAAAAAGAGCATCGGATCAACGCACAGATTGACAATGACAAGCGTTTAAGAGCCACGTTTATTTATTTGTACAAGTATTTCCTTTTAGCGACACGACTGAAACAAAACAAGGAACTTTTAGATAAGCATTGTACGACGTACAAGACAAGCCGTGCTATATTATGGTAATAACTTTGACTCAGAACGGAAAGTGGGAACACGCAGTTAGTGCGACGAAACAGGATATATTAAATTAGAAAATATATCCCGAGTAGGTCCTGAAGAATCTTAAATCTCATTTAAAATGATGTGCGAAGAGGGAGCAAACTTTGACTCTGAATCAACGACAATGTACTCGCGCGCTTGTAAGTTGTAAATATAAAATATTGCTGCATTAACTTAACTGAACATTCACAATATTACTAGGAATATTTTCATACGAATGAATATCTTGAAAACATTACTATGACTAACGATATTACTTTATTTTTATTGATAATAAAAATAACTAGGTATACTATTTAACTAATAATTGAAACAGCTTTAAAAATAATATTTATGGAAATAAATATCTGGTTTCATTTGACCAAACCCAACTAAATATAATGTTACACTTAAGCTATGCCTCACATAGAATCTGAATTAAAAAAAAAACAGAAATTGGAGTAAATAAATAGTAGGTACACGAAGCAGGGGTACCCCTTATCGAATATTTAATTAAAATAAATGCATTTATCTAAAGCCCGTTACTTTTATCAATAAAGCATAAACAAGGATCGAATAGTTCAACGTCCTCGAACATTTCACGTATCGACACGGGCTCACGGGGCACCACAAAAACTATCGAATGTGTAATTGAGTCGTCGTGAGTCACCCACTGGAGCCCGGGGCGGCCGCACATCTGCTGCAATACGTGATCCATGGAGGTAAGTTATAGGCAGGAGTATCAATTGATTATACCTAGTCTGATTTATACACAAAACACATAAGTTCATATTACTATGAAGGTAAGGAAGGTAAAAAAAACCTAATATATGTACCTAGATATCAGATAAAAGTTTTATTAATATAAACGTATTTTTAAACATAAGAATAAATTAATGCTTCTTCAAGCCAAATTCACGTAGGATTTAGTTCATTTAACCTGAGCATTATTAGGTATTATGAACAAAGTTTTTAGTCTTTAAACCATCTTAAAATTATGCCAAGTTTATTATACGTAAAGTCTGAAGATGAGTCTGGATTCGACATGCCATATACCGATATTATATTATATAGGTCTTCAGAAATTCTTTCAAAATTACATGGATTTAAACCAACCGCAATAAATGCCTTAAAAATTTTTTTTGCGTTATTTCAGCCACCTGAACCGGATTTTATAGTCATTAAAAGTCCATTCGCACGATCAAATCTTTACAGGGTAGATACCATTGAATATGCCTAAAAAACATTTCATTTTCAGCTACATACCACAGCACCACCACACCTATTCCCCGAGGTACACTACTGTGGTTTAGTTCCGGTACTTGCCGAGTCTTTTGTTTTGCCCCCACCAAAACCGAGTGTATTATTTAGCTAAAACCGAGGGACTATTTTAATGGACTCCACACAATACTAGAACCCGAGGGGGCTGAAAAAAGATTAGGTTTCTTATCAAACAAAAAATCTTTGCCCGAAAGTAAGTACAAATTGAATTCACTGAGCTCCTACATAAGGAACAAAAAAATGGGGTAGAAGGGCGACTAAAAATCACAGTGTTAATACCTATTCTGAAATATTTATACTTGTACGTACCTACGTAAATTTGTTATTTTGTGTCGGTAGGTACCAGACTAATGCTTATTCCTTCGAGGCTCTCGGGCGAGAGAAGTCGGAATGTATTCTGTCTTCATTGAAAATGAAATTAAAAGGGCCAAAATTGGTAATACATCTACCCACATACAGTAATCATAATCCATTAAAATTAAGTGCAAACTAAAGATGTCATGCAATATTTATAACTTTCGACCAAATTTACGTTATCCTGCATGCGGGTAGTCGGTAATTAACGCGATTATGGCCGCCCACCTCTCTATTGTTCAAAAGCTTAAGCATCAATGCATTGTGTGATGGTCTAATCGCTTTCATTCATTTAAGAGATGATAATTAAGTTTGTAAGCCCTGTCTATGCATTTTTATTAATGATTATGAATTTTATTTACACGATATTTTTGCTCTGAAATATTTATTTAAACACAAAAATAAACCAAACATATTTTGATTCTAAAAACAGAATTATTTGAATAGACGACAGTGTTGCTATTATGTAACAAAAAGAAACGCAGCATGCGATATTTCACAGCATAAAAGATATATAAAAACTGCATGAATGCGATGCAGTTTTTCGGTAACATTTTTTTTAACAACTGAGGTAAAGTTGACAAAAATCCCATAGGAGTAAATTATAGTTTATGATAAACATCTCTAGCCCCTGTTAACCAACCCGCAGATATCCCCAACATAAAGTGACAAAATGAATAGTGAACTGCTGCTGATGCTAGGGCAAAAATTGAATTAGTGAAACGAGACATTATTTTAACTTAAATGGCAGTAAGTAATTCATATTAAAATTAATGGCTGAGCCAAGGGCTAGTCGGAACTTACCATGGAGATTCATTTATAATAGAGGCATTTCACATTTGATTATCATGATAATAATTGTATTTATTTTTAATTGCATTACTCTGTTTGATAAAAATAACTTAATAAATATCTTAGTACAACATAATAATTATGCTATAGGTACAACATACCTGCATATTCTATCTAACCATATGATTGTTGTGCATTAAGCCACCAGACTCCTAGTAAAAATAACTCTGGATTAAAATAAATAAACCCATACAAAATTATAGCTGGGATTCAAGGGTTCCATATTGTACGCATAACTGTCACTTAATAAAAGTTAAGCGTTAAAAACAGTTTTGTCGTAGGACTCGTAAAGAAGTCGATGGGGTCCATGGAGGATAACAATGACGGCGACCGTCCCAGGACATTGGGACCGACTTTATTTTACTGTTGCCACTAAAATGTGCAGTAAAAACCCGCCCACACGATGTAACTCTCATGATATTCCTACTGACCTCTGCCCTCGAATAAAAAATGTCACAGACACATCCTAAGGATTTTATTGTGTTCCAAGCGATAATTTTACAAAGCAAAAGTCGAATACATAAAAAAAGTATTAAATAATTCAAAAGTGGATATGTTATAGGTACCTGCACATTCGTCTATAACTATTTACGTATTTCAAATAAATGATGGGGGATTCAATTGTTCATCTGTAACATCAATGGCGCATCAAATTATTTTGCGATTCAGCTGGTGTATTTTTATGTGTATTTTCTACAAAAAAGAGGATTAAATAAAAAATCCTTTTATTAGAACTGTCTGCAATGCAGCGCTGGCCGCACTCCAGTTTCAAGATTGTGTTGGAAATTATACTGGCTGCATCTTATAAAAGTTAAGCAAGATAGTGCCTATTGTTGTCACGACATAAGATGCTATGTAAATAAACAATATTTTAAAACATGCTACTGGACGTTTTACTTTTGAATTTCAAAATTAGAAAATAAGAATTATTTTATTATTTTGCTTGGCAAACGTACAAAAGGTAATAGAGCGAAACTCTCGTGTACTCGCTTGCTGCATTTTCAGTACCACAATCAAGATGCTAGAATGCGTCTCGTATTTCTTTCGTAACAATTCAAAAGAAGAAATGATTGTAACAATAATTTATTACTCGCATGTCTGCTTATGTCAATTACTCCATACATCTGGCATATCAACATTACTCATCGTGCATTATGGGTGCTTTGTGTCCCTCACCGTGGCACAATAAGAAGTAGGAAAGTCAAATATTATTGGTGCAACTATCTTCTCGGGGCGGTGGTTTATTGGCCTCGGGTCGTTTAACTTGTTTAGTTTTATTGGCCTTAAGCCGTTTATCGTATTAAGACAGGCCAGTTGTTGCATTATCTTACATTCCGTGGGGTGTTTTGATAAACCGTTCAATTTACAAATGGATGATACATTCTTCCTCTTTATAATGATTGTAAGTGGACCTGGCTTTTTTATTAACAAGGATAATGTCTACGTTAGTATAAATAATTAAAGCGGTGCTGTTTATTGCTTCTTGACTTATTAATTTGTTTAACTGAAGTACAAATATTTATCGATACACCATTACAAATAATTAGTAGATAGGTACACTGAGTAAGTATATTTAAAATGGCACTTAGACAAAAAAAAATATCCCATATTAAAAAAAAATTAAGATCTTATATTTATTGAAATACATCAGAAACATGAAGCAACTAACAGTGCCAAGTAGCAAATAGAAAAAACAAGCCAGCAAAATGTTAGCAGCATAGAACCCAAGCAGTGTCAAGTGTTCCTAGCTAATTGATAACGGACGAGCAACGAGCGGCACCCGCCAAATGCAGTTGACATAAAATCAATATACACGTGATGGATGGTGCTGAATTTTAATTAAACTCACATCACATCAACCTGTTAGCTGACAAAATGAGCTTATAATGGCATACAACGTAGGCTATATGTCGAAGGGATCTGAAGTAGCTAGAGGTGGTTGTAAAAGTACTAGGATATCAGAAAATAAAACATAATACTTAGGTATAGTTTTACAATGAATCTACATACATATCATGCAGGTTTTATGTATTTGTTAACTGCATTTATAATTTTTCCTTAGTTGTTAATCTATTCTAGATATTCAGTATAAAACTACATTTATGGTATTAGTAGGTACTAACAGCTATCTTTTACAAGAAGTTCCTTCGCCTATGTCTTTTGAAGATTAGCTAATTCGATTTTGAGATGGCCCTACGTCGTGAACTATGACCGTAAATCCTTGTATATGTTGAATATAATCTTGTTTACTGTATTTTGCTTACATTAAATTCCCGAATTCCTTATTTATCAGCAACATTGATAAACAAAACGCGTTTGATGCTGACCCGTTGATTTGATCCAACCATTAATCTATTCGTAAATTGAACATTCTCCGCTTCTCACTTAGATAATCATGTAGTTAATTAGGTACCTATCTAATCTCGTTATAGGTGATAGATTAAGAATGGATGTTATGATTATGCTGAGCTACTTAGAAAACACTTCTAAGCTTAGCTAATTCGATAACATGAGGATGTAAACACGCAAAATAAAGATTTCCTAACTAAAAATAGCCTTGTTCATTTTTGTCTAGGAAAACGGAAACTCGATACAAAATACCATCGTCGAGCAAATTTACACCATATTGTGTCTAATACGGTGCAGTGCCCCCTGTAGGGAGGGAATGAATAACCGTGAAATTACTCGTAAAACTTGCATTAGTGAGGCAGTTAATAAAGCCCCATAGCCCATGTGGTCCAATCGTAAACCCGCACTACACACAAAAAAATATTAAGACACCCATCTTCGTCTCCGCCGTAATAAAATGAAGCACTAAATTAGTATTATTATAATAGCTCTGTTAGTTTAATATTGTCATTAATTTTTATGAATCGAATTTTTCCGTCTCGAAGCAACGGCTGCGTTGAAAAATTAAATTTAGATAATAGTACGGTATTATAACTTCACTAATTAAATTATTTATAGTAAAAAACGCAGCATGCATATGCCACTGCTGTAAATAGCCTTTACTGTGGTTTTATAGGATTGCATAAATGATTATTAACAAGTTTTTTATTTTGAACCAGCTACCCTACAGACGCTATCCTGTTCAAAAAATCCCATAGAAAATGCACTTTCAGGTTTTTCACGAGGTTTTCGTTCCTTTACAATTTTCCTTGAAAATCCGCTTATTTATGCATTTATTAATACCTATTTAATAAAGATAGATTTTAAAGTTTCAAGGTACGATTAAGTTTCATTATTTTAAACAAATCACTCTCTTAGCCTAAACGCTATAAATATACAGCAATGCTATTCTCTTAAATACAAACTCGATGTCGAGTCTCAATCAGGCGAGCTCACATCGAAAGCGAACTCACGCGACCTTGATTTGGTATCCTATAAACATTTGGTACGCACTTGCGAAGTGAAGTGACATTCGAAGTTTACAGAATACGAAATTGATATCTCACCAGCTTTCGAGATACAAAAACGTTCTTACCCTGCTTCTATCTTGCTCCTAAGATTCGTATAGAAACAAGATTCGATCGCATCTAACTGTCAGTCTTTGATTGGACCTTATTATTTCCGGACTCCCATTACATTGGACTTCTTACTACCTGTCAAAGACTTCACAGTCCAACGGCTTCACAAAGGAAGCTGGACACCGTGACATGATGAAGTGTCAACTCCGGATGATAGACGATACGGTATCTCAAGCGTCAAATGAGAAATTCAATTTTTCGCTCCCGTTATCTTGTTGTGTTAGTTTATAGAAGACACTCAAGATTCTATTTATCCGCAACTTTGTTGTAAGCATTCAGTTAGTGTAACTGACCAGAAATGAAATCTCCAAAATTGCCATTATAAAATCTATACTAATATTATGAATGAATAAATAAAATATATACTAATATAATAAATCTGAAGAGTTTGTTTGAACGCGCTAATCTCAGGAACTACTAGTGCGAATTTTAAAATTATTTTATCCAACGCGACGAAACGCGATAGCCCATTTATAGTGGAAGGCTACAGGTTATATAAAATCACGCTATGTTGCGAAAATCCGACGGAAACGCGGGTGAAACCGCGGGGGAACCGCTAAAAACTTAAACGTAGTAACAAAAATAATCTAAATGAAAAAGTCTTTAGAAGCCAACGAAGCCCAGACTGTTGACGGCAGAAAGCCACGTCGGATGGCAATGCTGATAATAAATAAACTATCTTAAATTTGAAAAATATTTGAAGAATGTCCCAGAATATTTCTATTACATTTACAATATTACTTACTTTTTAAAGAAATGGTTTCAGAGAAACAAACTATCTTCCAGAATTTTATGAAAATAATCTATTCGCAGGGACAGGAAGAATACGAGACCTAGATAGGTCTATAGGTATAGGATAGAGAAAACGTTATAGATATAAAAATATTACCATGGTTTCGTATAAATAGGTAGGTATACCTACATACGAAAACGTTTTCAAGACTGAAGATATTTTAATGTGTCAACATTATAACACTTAAACTTGAGTACGATGTAGGTATTCATAACATCCTTCGTTGATGGCATAAAGCTTCATAAATGTTCCTATTGTTCAAGAATGCGATTACGCTAAGGAAACTTTATCGGTACATAAAATATGGAATGTAGGAGTCGAGGTAGCAACAGTCTACTGTTTATTGTAACTAACATGGACGATGTGAGCAAAACGTAAAAACACAAATACCTAACATTCCTTAAAAAATACGCCTAGTTCATGCTTTTATTTAGGTACTAGATTATTGATATCTTTCTAGATAGCAAATCGTAGCATTAACCGTAGGTAAGTAAATGCTACGTAGCTGTTCTCAATTACTTGATTTTAATTGTTATGTTTTCCACTAAGCCCGCCTTATGATAATGATACAGATTTATTCAATAGCACACACAGCCAACCGAGATAGCACCCTCAAATCTTAATGCTTCTTTGTTTTTTTAATTAATAGTCTACCAGCGACACATCTTTCTACTAAGAGACATCAGAACTCCAAGACAAAGCCATAAAGTGTGTCAAATTTAAAAACCCCTTTGAACTTGCCGTGAACGTAATCGTATATACTAAAATAAAAAGATCGTTCCGAATGCGAGACATGTGTCCACATGTTACTAAAAGACAAACCGTGTATAATGTGATAAAGTGTGGTCTGGTATGGCCCTACATACCACTTGGATGACAGCCGCCTTAATTATTGAAAGCGAAAGTCGAGTTTTATTTTCGACGATCACAGGGTGCTGACACACTGTACCTAATATTCAGTATGTTTTAAATTGGTCACGGACGTGATGATTTTTGAAGGCTTTCTTCAACTTCCTTTGCTCTTTTGATCTATGATGTTAATAAAAAGAGCATGAAACAAGTCTTAGATAAAAGCTTTTATGAATATGGTGCTAAGTCCAATCTGACTAAACCAGCTTTAGAAAACAACATTCCACCATTTCCATATAGGTAGGTACACTCATTAAGCGTGTTTACGATATCCTCAATTCACTTACCATAAACAGAAACGACTTGCAAAATGTGATAAAATAGTAAAGCCACGGAGACATCCAGCCAGTCATATTATCAGCAAGTTGGCGAGGTGTATTTACTTTGAAGCGCCTTGGTGTCGCCGGGCAGAGATAAATGGTTGGTGCATACATTCAGATACTCAAGTGGAGTAGGCTCCCACGGCCTCCGGGACACGCGCTCCTTGAACAATGTCAACAATCTGGATATTCTGGATATGAGAGCTGTTGTTTTTATTATTTCGCTAGGTGATTTTATTGCTACTATTTTGGCATCGTGGCTATCGGTATTCGTTGAAGGAAGCAATTGGAAATTCCAATTTATTTTTAATTTAAGGTAACATTTCAAAAAGTTATCCTTTATTTTTACGAAAAATAAGTAAGTAAGTAAACATACTTACCTACTGTTGATATAATCATATTGCAGTGGTAAAATTTATTTATGGCGGCTACTACTTACTTATGACTATAACAAAGATACATATCTAACATATCCAAATAACTATGCTATGATAGGTACCTTTACGTAATATGGTACCTATGCCTTCCACCTCCTTACTTACCTAACTACTAATTTGGGAATATGTTGAAGTTACTTTTGTAGTAATATCGCAGGAATGATTTTATTTGGTTATACCGTGACATATTATGTAAACGATAAATTTAGTTTTGATGTGAACCAAATGTCGTAAACAAACCGAAGTGGAGTGTTTACTCTCACATCAAGCTTCGGGTAGTCTGTAATCGGTTATGATTATGAATTTAGAAGAGATCATACACGTCTACTATACTTCTAAAGGAACGATAAAAACTAAACATAAAACAGGTTATTTTCGAACATGATTTTTCGATATATTTCAGTTTCTTGAATTTACTCCTGGGATCTATCTAGCATACCCACAGGTGCTTGGCGATCTTAGTTGGTGACAGATTTTCAACATAGGTATGGGTAGCCAGTCGAGTACCTACCTACTGCAAAATAGGTACCTACCCTACCACTGTGCTATCACCGTGCAAAACCTGTTGGTGTGATGATAACTGAAATTCCCTTTGCCTACCTCAGTAAATAATTGTACGTACAAATTTAGATGTATTTTATTTACATCGGTTTATTGTTTATTAGTAGGCTTTAGGTATTTTAGATTTAACCAGAGACGAATGTAACATTTTTCGATTAGGTATGATAGTTTTTACTCTTTGGCTGTGAAAAATCTTTGCAATGACGGCAATATCTTTTGTAATTCGCTTCGATTTAGTTTTGTAAAGCTGAAATACCTACGGCTCCATCTATGTTTAACTGGCTTAGACTTGGTGCGTGCCGTGCGCGACGGTGCGTGCGACCGGTTGGCGACCGTTTGTTTTCGGCTTGGTATCTACACCTTTAAGCCATTTCTTTATTTCAAATATTCTTCTTTCGTGTTATTATCTTGTATTATAACAAGTATAAGTCCGGTCTGGTTTTAGTGAAATTGGCAGTTGTTCCACTAAAACTTTTCACAGACTTTTTGGGACAAACTAAAAAGTAACGATACACGCTTTCATTTCTTTCACTTCACTTGTGCACTTAGATTGATCTTTATTTGACAAAATACCACCGAAATTATTCAATTAAACTCAAAATACACGAATTTAATGAAAATAAAACAAAAATACAACGTCACTTCGCAAGTTCCCGCCAAAAAGTCCTGACAGACTGAGAGCTGACTAGAGATGAGAATAATGGTTAAAATTACTTATTGGTTATTAGTTAAATTAAAGAAAAACTAATTTTTATTTTTATTCAAATATCTGCAACATGGTGGATGGCTGTTGAATTGCAAACAAACCTGTCAAATATCTATTTTACTAATGCAATAATGTTGAAATTATTAAGTTAAACTCAATGAACTTTCCTTCATAGTTGAACGGGTTCAGGACTGTCTAGCATTTATATTGGTTAGATAGTAGATATTGGTATGAGAATTTCGTCTCGGAATAACATAAAAAATGAATATTTTAAATTAAAAAATGGCTTAAAGGTCTAGCTACCTTTATAACAAGCCAAAAACCTTGAAAAAAAAATCAGTCTATCAGTTCTGTCACTGTCAACAAACTGTCACACACAGCTGTTATTACAAGTTATTTTTGTAACCTTACACTTCAGTATTTTCATTATATTCAAAAAAATATATTATGAGTTTGTGGAAGCGGGTTAATACCCGACTTTTGTTAATATACCGATCTATTGGAGAAGATATTAGACAAAAAACTTTTTGTAATGTTGCACATGCAAAAGTAAATATTACCCCTAAACTTGTGTATTTGTACCCTAAAAATGTGTCGTTTAGTGCTATTCGCTGTAAATCAAATAAAAAGGTTTGTCTTATATTAATCAAAACATATTTTAACTTTCTTAGTATCATACATAATCTCCATTTTTCAGTACTTAACTCTATACAATAATGTTTATTTGAATCATACATTTTAATCAGTGCAATATGTACCTAGCAGCCTGATAATATATTTTTTTCTTTAGCAAAACAAATATGAATCAGATGATGAGGATGAAGACATATTTAATGACGACTCATCACTCTCTAAAGATTCTAAAGTGGTAAAATTCAGTACTACTTCAATGAGAACAGATGCCATACTAAAATCTGCTTTAGGAGTTGCAAGGAAGTAAGATTTTATTATTATTTATTAAGGAGGATAGATATAAATTGGTACCTATGAATTTCTAGTTTAGTTTTTAGCATATTGCATTGAGACAGACATTTCACCTTTAAATAACGAAGAAATCTAAGATTAAATTTAACTCCTGTTTCAGTAAAATAGAACAACTTTTCTATGAAAGTAAAATTCGGGTAAATGGAAGGAAAATTTTAAAGAAAAGTGCTGCTGTAAGTATGAATTAAAATGCATAAGTTGATACAGCTTTTTAAATGGCAATTCTAATTTAACATTATTTTAATGTAAAGGTAAAATTGGGTGATGAAGTAGATGTCATAAAAATGGTGAGCCCTAAAAATTCAGATCATCTGTATATAGCCAGAGTTGAGATATTGAACATTACACCTAAAGAAGAAAGTATTAATATCACTGTAAGAAGGTTCAAGAATTTACTTATAGAAAACTATGAAAATGAACCACACAAAGCCGGTGATAGTGAAATGTAATGTGATCTAGAATATTTGTTTGTGATAGTTATTCTTAGAGCCTAGGCTATTATGCCTTAAATTTTATTTATAAGTAGATAAATCATTGTAATATTTTGTAAATAGATACAAGGAGTTGTATGGAATTAAATAAAACTATTGAAATGTGACTGGTTTTATTTATTTTAAATTCATAACATGATTTAAATATCTAAATCAATATCACAATCAGAACTTTCAAACATAGATATTTGTGAACATGATGTTGAAACTTTTGTAAAAGATTGGTTTGATGAACTTACACTACTTAGTTTACTTTTATCTAACTTTACTACTGATACAGATTTGATTGGTGACACAATTTTGTTTTTTTCTTCATATTTTGATAAGTCATGTTTCTCAACAAATTGAAATTGTTTTAATTTACTCATAGTTTTTGATGTCCCTGCTTTTTCATCTTGTTTATTTACTTCATTTTTTTTTCTATGTTCAATGCTTTCTTTTCGACATGATGTATTTGACAATGTTTCTTGTAACTCTTCTTTTACATTTGTTTCTTCCTTAACTTTTTCAATATTCTCATGATTTTCACTATCAACAATATTCAGATCAATACCCAGATCTGTAAACATATCATTGACACTAGGTACGGCATTTAAAACAGCTTCCGGTACTTCTAAGTCACTATCAGAACTAAGATCTTTTTTATTTTTCGTTTTTCTAATCCTTTTTGGTAATTTATTTATAAGTTTAGTCGTATTCACAGTAACTGCCTTTCGTTTTCTCTTATTAGTTTCTTTTTTATTCAGAGCAGATGAAATCTTTTTTTCATCTTTGTTTAAATTAGCATGTTTTTTTAAAGTGGCCGCTAATCTGTCGTTGACGCTATTTCGAATATCCGCATTTTCATTGTCTTCTTTGCCACAGAAATTCAAATCATGACCGTTATCTCTATTCAGCTTATTATCAAAGTAAGAACTAGTAACAAGAGATGCCGAAAGTGGTATGCTATCGTCAGCCAAATGATCATATTTTGCGAATGCACGATAATTTTCATTCTCTATATCACTTTCTAAAGTTTTATGGTCAACTTGTAGTAATTTTCCGTAGTACAACAACTCATTTTGCCAAATCTCGTATAAGTTTAACCTGGTTAATAGTTTTTTAGCTGTACATAAATAGTCATAGTCAGGATATTTGTGAAAAGTGGAATGTAAAGCGTCTACAGTATTACTTAAAGTGCAATCTTGCATTGACAAGTCTACTAGAGATACTGCAATAATGGCGTCCATCGGTAATATGGTTGTGCGGTACATAAGACGACAATGCGCTTGAGATAACCTGTAAATGTAATTTTATTGTTGATTGTACTTAGTTAAAGGCACTCGTATAAAAAATACATGCTCAGCCCATAAATATCTATCAATGACATATTTGCTTTAAAGGTTTTTTATATTATAATAGACTCATTCTGGAAGTACATCTTTGGACCATTTTTGTGACCGAAAGATCATATTCTTTCCTACAAATTAAATACTTACCTAACAAGACTGTCCAACATCCTGACAGTTGTGCGTGACGGATCCCTGTACTCTGATTTTCTCTGTATCATATAATATGATTGCAATATTGTATTTGCTGCCTTTGTCATCTCAGTGTATCTTGGACCCACTAAACTTATGTACATCTGTAAACAAGCAAAGTGCGAACATTCTATAGGGAATAGCACAAGAAGAATTAAAAAGCCCAGAAGCCTTACAGCTTCAGCTTGATAGATAAATGTAAATAAAGTGATAAAACTCCGCAAAATAGAAGTCCGCCACATCTTTATAATTACCAAAAATAGCATTATTGCTGGTAAGTTTTCTATTCAAGGACTGCATTCTCATTACAGATTCCAATTAAATTGTTAAAATAAAAAAAAAACTTGGCACACTTATTAATTAAACATAAAAATGCATTATTTTAAATCCAAATTATTACATAATTCGTTAATATTTTATCATACTGTTCATGGGTGGGTCCAAAATGGGCTTTGTTCTCTATCTACTTTAAACCATAAGAAATACTAAGCTTCTCACAAAATAGCCGCGATGGCTCATCAGGTCGCTCGGCAACCAGATTTAAATGTACCCGACTTGGTTCTACGGATGCAATAGTCTGAGAAGACTTAAACGAAGGCGGAAGGCAACCTCGATACTTACCTTTAAGGACTGGTCCTCTACGGCAAATAACAGGAAGGATGTGATAAACTAAATGGAGGACTTTGCCTTGCAGTGAGTCGATTTGAGGTGAAAATTATTATGGAAATACCTGTAACTTTTCAAGGTTCCATTTTTTCTTTGACTCCATAGAATTAGCTCCGCCAAAGAGAATGTACGACGAAACAAGTTTATCCCACGCTTTGTTTTTTGAATCTAGTAATATGAATATTAAATCAAACCTGGAAAGAAAACGCCTGTTATAGTGGTGCGTGTTTTTTCTACCTCAAACCATATAGTAACATTCATTCTAGGTTAGACACATCTTGAACAAATTATATTACAAAAAAATAATATTATTGTCTGTTTGTTTTTCCGGCTCATCTCTGAAACGGCTCGACCGAATCACGCAAAAAAGGCTGCACGGATTTTGATACAATTTGGCACACATACATGTAGATCATATACCTATACTAGAATAAAAAAGATACTTTTTATCCTGGAGAAATATAAGATTCCTCGGGAACGCGGGTAAAATCGCGGGACAGAAAACTAGACCTTAATACGTAGTAACTATTTATGGTAGGGGAGGCAATGATGCTAAATTTGTAGTTACTCGAGCGTCTTTGGGACCTACTGGATTTTGAAGATTAGGTGGAATAAAGAAAAAAAGGTTATGTGATATTTTCCCCTTCAGCGGTGGGGGGAGCGTCTACAGGGTTTCAAAAATGTAAAAAAAAACAGTCACCAAGAAATACTCGAGCGCGTCAGATATTAATAGGGTAGTCGCGCCACGTCTGTCTGATAACGGAAATATAATAATTCTGCCGTTTTGCGTGGTGGGGGTGGCCGTACGAAGGGGTCGAAAATATTTTTAAAAAAAATTTACTCGAGCGCGTCAGACATTGATAAGGGATGTTAAGTGAACCCTCCAGTAGCTCCTATTTTAAAGACTGACGATTTGGACGCGACCATCGGTCAGGGCCCATTTTTGAAAATGCAAAAAAAAATCGTGACCTTGATTTACTCGAGCGCGTCAGATTTTTATACAGGCGGTTCTTCTTGATGGCCTTGTTGTACTGACCCATAATCTGACAATTATGTTGAGGGTTTTCCTTAATCTGACGGTTTGAAAAAAAATATATATAAAAAATATCGAAATCTCGAAAATGGTTCAAGATATCGAAAAAATGTTTGCACAAAAGTTGTAGAGAATTTAATCTTCTACAATATTTATTATAAATACATTTACCAAAAAACCCATAGGAAACGAGATATTTGCAATAAATGATTTTTTGACCTTTGACCTTGAAAAATCAGTAGTCGCGGGCACCCTAACATGAGTAGCTTTTGAGACAAGTTTTAGGGTGTCAAAATAAAGGTTTATACAAGTTAATAGCTGACTATCTCTCATTCTGAGGTGAAACTCATAATATTCCTGGACTATACACTTAATAATGATTTTAGCTACTTCGGCTTGTGCAAATCGGCAGATTAAGATATTTCCGTGATTCGTGACTAATTTCCTTCAAAATTAAAAAAAAACTGATCGCGCTCGAGAAAATCCAGGTGACGTTTTTTTTTTTGCAACTTTGCGAGTCTCCAATTTTCTTTCGTCACGCCCAAATTGTCAGATTATTGAAATGTACACTATTTTGCATGTAACTAACTTACCTTAACTTAATCTGACGCGCTCGACTATTTCAAACCATCGATTTTTTTTTACTAATCTGACGGGCTACCCTAGGCGTTCGACACTACATAGAGGGCTCAGATTTGGTGAGAGTACTTCACAAGGTGCAAGGTTGCCCCCGTTATGTTAATCTGCCGCGCTCGAGTAAATCCCGAAATCCCCTATTCGCCTCCCCTACCATTAGTAATCTATGCCTTAACAAAATAATAAAAACACAACAACAAGCATTACCTACTTAACAAAGGAGTACCAAGTGACACATTGACACTGAGCGGCTGGTCCGTTTGGTAGTGCCCTTTAGGATTGCACGCCGCTATTACTGCGCATCGTGTATTCAATTTGCATACAATGCCAGCCTGTGAATACAAACATTTATCTTGCATCTTACTAATTCTTCGAAATATGACACACTTACAGTTGCACTTTGCCCCAACAAACAGTTGCACAATAAGGGTACCTACACATTAATTATAAATTCAACTATAAGCTCTGGAAAAGGGATAGGCCTTTCTTTTCTGCAATAGATGCCGATTGTCTATGATTCTGGTATTAGTGTGAAGTTCATCTTTACACTCATACCAGAATCATAGACAATCGGGATACAAGCTTCGATAGCAATTGTTTATCTTGTCTATGATGAAATTAAAACCTTTTCCGGGCTATAAAAATACATCAACCAATGTCTGCATAGATTCATTCATTCATGAACCATAGTAATTAATTTTTGCTCGCTCTTGAACAAACGAGCAAAAAAAATTGTCGTAGGATGTTCAGCGACAGATATGTATGAAACCCTGCCCAGGCGCACTCAAATCTACGAAAAATCTGGGGAAACACAGAAAGCCTGACGTAGTTATCGAAATTAAGTTATTTCAAAATACCAATCTTCACCTTAGCAATGGATATAGTCTGCTGTTCCATAGCCTCGTGTATGGCGGTGCGGTCGTGTTCCCGAAGTTGTGAGATCTCGTCAATACAACACACGCCGCCGTCCGATAGAACTAGAGCCCCCGCTTCTAGCTGCCACTCGCCTTCTTCCTATTACACAAAATTACATTCTTCTTATTACACAAAAAGCGCCATTCAACGCAAGACGATTTAGGGGGGTATAATGGTTAGGTGTTAAGTGTAAAAGTGTCTTTGTGGTAATATGTCTGATTGCCCTATGATTAAGATAATGTGTGCCTGTGATCGAAAGCACCGGGGTTTTTAGCTAAATTTTTTTTATTGTTTTATTTTATTAGTTTTAGTTTATTTCTTCTTACAAAGGGTAAGAACACAAAAATGCGCGTAGTTGAAATGAGAATGATTGAAGCAGATCATAAACAGAAACCTTCTTAGCAAAAACTTAAATGCGATACAGACCTATCAGCAACTATCAGATCACTATCACTAATAAGTATAAATAGATCATACCCTAAGTGCAGCACAAGTGAGTCCAGCTCGGGTACTTCCAGCTCCTGACGTGAACACTGATCGCGCTGTTAGTTCAACACCAGCTCTAAGTAGCTGTGATTTGCCTGTACCTACAATGTGGTAAGATTTTAATAACCGAGCGAGCGAAGCGTCTCCATTTCTGCTTGGGCAAAAATGCTTACGTTTGTCGTATGCAGACGTCCGGCTGTTCTCTTCTACAGGTCGCATTCCTCAACCGATTTTCGTGAAATTTGGTGAGCAGGTTCGATCGATAATTAATATGGAATTTTTGTCGTTTCAGTTTTTGAAAACGTAAAAAATATCATATTCAGCCATTTCGAAAAATGATCAAAACTATCGCGAGGTCTAGAGCTCACAGAGACTGTAGTTTAACTTTAATTAGGTAATTGCGCTCATGTATGACAGTCATAATGACCCACGAGGATATTCTTATAGCATGTCAATAAAACATTTGTTAGAATAAGATAAACAATAAAAGGTTCTTCAACCTTAATTTTCTTTTGAATAAGCTTGTTTGACCGCAACCTCACCATGGTATGTGATGATGTGGCTGGAGGTGGAAAGTGCAGCTATCGGAACACACCGATCGGTGCTTGGCGACAGACTTTAACTTGAAGCTGGTCTTTAAACTGACTGATAGAAAAAAGCAAAAGAAAAGTTGACAAGTACTTTAACTATAAAGGAAGGAATAGAAGGTCGTGGGTTCGAATCCGAAGCTCAAGCTCATTGTAGAGCTTGAGCTTTGGGTGAAGGAAAACATCGTGAGGAAACCATAGCGCGGTGGTAGGGTACTTTTTAATGACCGACTAGCTGGCTACCACCCTCAAGTTGAAAATCTGTCGCCAAGCACCTATCGGTGTGTTCCGACAGCTGCACTAGAGAGCCAGTTCCCATTTAGTCTTTGTGTGCTTACCACCTTCGGTCACATCATCACTTACCATGGTGAAATTATGGTCAAACACAAGCTTATAAAAAAAAAGATCTGAATTTATAGTAAAGTAACAAAACTACCTGGATCTCCAACTAACAATAAATGGCACTGGCCTCGCACATGTGTGGCATGCTTATCATCCTGCGATGATCTCTTGTCAATCTCATTCCCCACTATATGATTAGAACCTGTAATCACTGTGAGTAACACTGCTAGTTTCACTAAGTGGAGACCGTATACCTGAAATTATCAAATATAAATCATAATACGCTTTCTAACAAAGTTGGCTTAGCTATAGGTGTCTGGAGGAGCGAGGTGTTAGACTCCTCCATTGCAAATTCTGCCAGGCTAGGTAGTGGCGTTGAATGCAGTTCGAATCCAATAATGAGCTCGAGTTTCTGGTAAAGGAAATCAACCATAGCACTGTGCAGGTAAACAAAGTACCCTAATACAGGGTACTTTCTGCACTTGAGAGCCTTCTAGGATTTTTGTTATTACACATTTTGTCAAATCGCCACTTTCCATGAGATTGTATTCAAACACAAGCCTATCCAATGTAAAATTAATTAATAACTAACCTGTGGACATACAGTCATAAGAATCTGATCGCGCCCTTTCAAAGGACAAGCCTCATATTTCGACCAGAAATCATTGAAACACTCCTTAATATCGGGTGCACTGCATACCACTTCGGATTTATGTGCATTACACACTTCCACATAGTTCGCTTGAAGCACTATGTCTACTTCAGATTTCTTGTTTTGGACCGAGGGGCGCCATCGTCGGCGAACTGTGCCACTGAAATATTACTCAAAATTTTTATCATTTCGATAAAAGAGCAATGCAAAAAATCGTACAAGTGTTTATTGTTCTAGATAGACAAATGTATACATAAAGAGTCATTTAATCTTATTGGAAGTCTACCACATCTTTAGGTTAAGGTTAATGAAAAAGTTTGTTGCTCTTTCAATCGAAAAATGCTGAACAGATTTTGATGAAACTTGACATACAGGTAGATCATTATCCTGAAATAAGGTATACTTTTAATGCGATAGATATGATCCCTTGGGGGACAGCTTGTATAAATATTTTTTACGCTGAGTGTACAATTTGTAATTAAATATGTTTGTCATATCAATATTGATAATACTTGTACACTCTCATAATCAAATTAAGAAGTTCAACTTACCAAATAATAACATCATCACCAGGTTTACAGCAATCAACCAAATCATTTTCTAAAACCACCCACATTGACCCCGGTATTGTACCTATACTAAGTTTATTTACTTGTTCCTGGAATATAAACACACACACACAATGTTAACCATTTTCACTCAATTCTACTTATTTTTGCTAACATTAATTAGTTAACTCGTTAAACTCTTATATTATTTTTATATACAATAAATATCATTCCATTTTACTAAGTATATAGCCTTTTACAAAATAATCACATTTACTATTTGAATAATGGTGAGGATGCATGATAAAATGCCTATTTAAAAATGATTAGTAATAAACAAATGTTTACAGATAAAAATACCAAGATTTAGCTATTTTACAACATGATGCTGTTATTCTAGCTGGAAATCTATTTCTATGTAGTTTGTGGATGCACATCCTCTTTTCGTGCCAACAGGTTAGTAATATTGTTGGTTAAAAACTAACCTGTATTTTAATCTCCTGATAATCTTTACAATGCTCTCTAGACACAAGGTTAATCTGTGTAAATGTAGAACACCTGCACCTTGTTTCCTCATTTCCACACTTACTAGGAGCTTTCAATATATATCTATGCTCAAACTCGGCTTCAATAGTATTCTCATATTTACATTTCATACAAACATACTTTCTTTGATATTCTAACATCTTAGCTTGAGTAACTCGTACAACTGTACCTGAAATATTGCCAGGAAAAGAGGAGTAAATTTTTTCTTACAAGTCTTGATTGTTACGGAAAAATTACAGGGTATTTAACTACCTGTAACTTTTAAAAAACATCCCAAATCAACATTCTTGGGGAAGACTGTTCTATTAAGTTCTGGACAAACCGGTAGACCAAAAAACCGTGCATGTACATTTCTCTTCAAGTGACAATAGTCTAATTTGGCAATGGTTTCTTTATATTCTCCTAGTTCTAATATATTCTGTTGGGCTTTTATAACATCTTTGTTGCAATCTGGCAAGCTTTCCAAAGGATTACACAGGACTTTGTCACCAACATCTGGATAAGACTCAAATAGTTTCAGGAAACTGTAAAATAAAAGAAAAATGTATGTAGTTCTTGATACTTTCATAGCTTTTAAATGTTTGTGTTTTTTAAAGGTTCATACCAACTATTCATAAAATCATTAAATCAAACAATAATAATAGTACTAAAAGCATTAATACTTTATTGTATATATGTAGTAAGTGAGAATAAGTAGTTACTACTACCTACCTACTTTAAACATAAATGACAGTGGCACTTACTCAATTTTGATACAATAGTAGCCCAAGTTATCCCTTTCAGTTAAGATGTTTAAACAATCATGTAAATGAAACTTGATCACATAATCTATTATCATGTTGCCTATTCTTACCAGCCAGCCCAGCTAGCTAAAAAATCTAAGTAAGGTTTTAATTCAGCTACATCTGAATCAATACCAGCCGGTATTTACAATCAACATACAACACTACGATATTTCGAACAAGTTTGTACTTAAAAATAGTAAACTTTAGTTACATTACAAGACTATCAGCACATATCAGCCTAACCAGTAACCATGAGTTACTAATATTTATAATTTTACTATAATTAATAAATTATTATTTAAAATTACAAAATATTAGTAAATAAACTTGACAGTTGTCACCAAGTTGTCACATATAAAAAAAAACGTTTTAGTTACAACCTCGGAACAATAATAAGCATGGAAACCGGGCTAAAATAAAAACCGAGTACTATATAGTTTATTCATTTATGTCAGTTAGCATATCGTTATGTGTGAATGAAACAAAACATGGCTGTTTGTTTTTATTATTTTTGAACGTGTCACAAGCAAAATGTCAAATGGTCCTCTTTGGCCCTCTTATAGTGCTAAAAAATAGACAAATTTTACCTGTAAATAAAATTTATATTAAGCTGGTTACCTTATTCCAAGCCTATACAAATTGAGATGGCAACCCTGTTTCCGCTTGCGAACACGCCCCTTTTTCCTCCTCCATTATTCCGACTTTCTATTATCCGGCAGCTGGTGCGCACAATGGCGAAAATTCAGTCATTGGATTCAATTTGTGTTTATTTACCGTCGATGTAGATTCATCGGGCGGTAAACGGCCATAATATGGTATGTATTGATGGCAATTAGACTGAATATATGAGTTTGCCGTCGATTTAGAGCGATCGGGCGGCAAACAGCCACAATATGGGATGTATTGGTGGCGGGTAGATGTATAATAGTTATGAGCTATTATAGCACAAAAAGTAAGTAGGATTAGATCTGAAAAATCCTGTGGATCTCAACAAAATTTTTATTAGTGATGTAGATAATAAAAAAGGCAGACAGCTATTAAATTAGGCTTGGAATAAGGTAACCAGCTTAATATAAATTTTATTTACAGGTAAAATTTGTCTATTAAGCCTTTGTACCTTATTCCAAGCCTATACAAATTGAGAAGTGTTTGTTATCGGCTGCCGGAATATTAAACGCCAATGTGATAGTAATAGGAAGGTAAAATGTAAATCAAAAATGATATTACAATGTAAGTGTGTATATTTTACATATATTTAGTTCACTGCTAATCAAAAAATTATGAAATATATGTATATTAGACAATAATTAACCATATTAAATCACAAGAAAAAATATGACAATCATACTGTTTCAAAACAATTTGATAACGGATTAGAAGCGATGTTACGATTCAAAACTTCTTTTTTATAATATTTATGAAAAGTAGTGGCACTTTTCCAGTTACCTCGACTCAATATCTCTTCAATATTATAATTATCAAGCCAACTAGCCGACGCAACTGCGGATCGTACGCTACCGGGAGAAGCATCTATACCAGCATCACGAAGTACTGATTTCACCCAACCACCAATAATTGTTCTAGAAGCTGGCTTCACTACACCACATATTGTAATAAATAAATTGTACATGTTTGATCTTCTTTGATTTGATAACATAATTAACCTCTTCGTCCAAAAAACTGGATCGATATTTCTATTAGACTCGCACGTAAATAATCTCCACCCTGACTGATGGAAAGTTACACAATCTGTTTTAGAACCAAACATTGGTATAAAGACCAAGTGATCATTTACAAAAGTACAATTAGGGGGATCAATTCTTAAAAGTGTTAAATCGTGCACCCTACGACCAGAACACAACAATAACAATATAGCACATCTCTTAGATACTTCAAATAGACTATCATGATTAGGTTCAGTAGCAGTTAAGAAATTACATAGAACTTGAATATTCCATATCGGTGCTTTCAGTAGTTTAGGCTTAGCGAGAGCTATAGCTTTTAAAGTTTGCTTGACAATGAGGCTAGTACTAAGAGGTTGACCAGATGTAACTGGGCAAAAAGTTGAAACAACAGATTTATGTAAACAAATTGAACTGTATGACAATTTTTCCTTGAGGTGAAGTTCAGTTAAAAACTTAGCTAAATCTTGCGGAGTAGGGTTATTTTGAGCAACCGCGTTTGCCACTGACCATTTACACCAACGATACCAGGCTGGCTTATAGGAAGCTAGTGTAGACTTTCGCCAACTACTAGAAAGAAGACTCTTTTGATTATCGTTCCATGTATTCAACATGGGGGCCCACCCTGTATTGGCCAAACTTCCAGGGTCATTTTCTTGACATCTGGGGGAGGTTTCAATGTTTGTACGTCTATCAAAACATGTTGTAGATTGGATATTTTCACTGGGAGGGCTATTGAACGATTGGCTAGATCGCTGCGCCAGAAAACTTTCTCCCAATTGGGAACAACCAAAAGAAACAGACCTTGAGCCGTGTTCAAGTGCGTTAAGACACGAGGGATGAGACATGGTGGAGGGAATAGCCACGCTACCTGAAAAATCCAAGTCCTGCTGAACGCGTTTACAAATGCTGCTTTGGGATCTTTCGGGTCTAGCGTCGCATAGACCGGGACTACATGGGCGCGTTCGGAGGCAAAGAGATCTATCTCTGGCATTCCCCAGATCAGAAAAATTTGATCCGTTACCTGCCTCATAAGTTTCCACTCTGACTGATTGCGGAGTCTCGAAAGACGATCTGCTGTTGTGTTGTAACGACCCGGTAGATAGTTGATTGACATCTGGATTCGAAAAAGGTCTATTAGCTCTAATAACTGTTGGGTTAACTTCAATAGTGGCATGGATCTCGTTCCGCCCTCGTTGCGAAGGTATGACACCACAGTGCGATTGTCTGACATGATCATTAGTGTAGATTCCGTCATTTTCGATCCCTGTAACAAAATTACCTCCTGTATTGCCTTCATTTCTAATAGGTTGGAATGGAGTTTCCGTTCGTGGGTAGACCACGCTCCCGCCAGCTGCAGGTCGTTCAATAATGCGCCCCAGCCTTGTTTTGAAGCATCTGTAGTTAGAATATGAAGTGGAGCTGGAATGTGAAGCAATGAATGATTATAAGCGTTGTCTATCCACCAACGAACGTTCTGTAAGACAGACTTCGGAAGATCTATTTTTACAAATGGATTTTCTTTTAATAGTTCATGACTGAAAATCAAAAGAGACCGGCTGTTGAGGCGACCTCGAGGAACTATGAAGCTTGCAAAATTGTAAAGACCGAGCAAAGATTGGATCTCCCTGAGTGATGCTTTCTTTCGACGTAATAATATCTGGGAGTTGGAAATTATTTTTAATATTTTTTGATTTGGCAAGGTTTTTAAATTGAGCCATGGATGCCAAATTATTCCCAGAAATTCAATCGACTGCTGCGGAATCAGCACAGATTTTTGAAAATTGACCGTCCAACCCAAATACTTTAGAAGATATATAGCTTCGTTGACCTGTCTCTGTAACAGATCTTTGTTTTGGCAGGCTAACAAAAAATCGTCGAGATAGACCACGATTCTGATGTTCCTCCTTCTGAGAACCTGAGCAACCCAATTCGTTATAGTAGCGAAAGTTTTTGGTGCCGTAGCTAGACCGAATGGGAGACACGTCAACTGCCACAGACACCCTTGGTAAATGATTCGCAAAAACCGACGGTGAGCTTTTTTGACAGGTACGTGAAAGTAGGCGTTGTGGAGGTCCAGTTTGATCAGCCAATCGTTTGGTTGAAGGAAGTCTGGTACTTTGAACATATTAGTGAGATGAAATTTGCTCGTGTGTACGTAATAGTTTAACCTCTTCAGATTGAAAACAGGCCGTGTTAATCCGTTTCCTTTCGGTACGAGGAAAACATTTGACACAAAGCTTGGAGAAAAGGGAGCTGGTTCTAGAACGCCTTGGCTTTTTAACTGTGTTATTTGGGCAGACATAGCTACGGATTCTTTCGTGTGAAAAAAATCTGATATTTTTGATGGATTTAGCAGTAGTGGTTTCCTGAAAAATGGAATCCTGTACCCTGTAAGGAATTTTATTATAGTCAATGGAGCTCGTAACTGTTGCCAATGGCTGATATAATTGCTGAGTTGGCCGGCACAAAATGTTTGATAGTCAGTCGTAGCGGCGTTGAGAACGTTTACCCTGTTTATTTTTATAAAACTTTTCTCCTTGCGAAGATCGAAATGTCGAGTCTAATCTACGTTTCTGACCTTGAGCACGGGGTGCAGAGCTGGTAGATGGTCCGGGGATGCTTGGACGAAATCGAACCAACGCGTCTTGGCGCTTTGGTTCCAATGCAACGACTCTTTGAGCCAGAGATCGGTTGCTACCACCTCCTGAGATAGGAGGGCGCGATGACGCTACGAACACCTTTTCAATACCGCCATTCTTAGTAACACACTCAGAGAATCTAGAATCATGGAAAAGGTGGGTTATTGTTGGAGGTATCTTTCCAAGACATTCCCTTAAATATTTGTCCTTGACAAATGTTAACACGCTATCACGACGCTGTTGAATTAAATTTGCTCGACGTCCACAAACCATTTGAAGTAAATCTAAATGTGTTTGAGTATATTCCCCGAGGGAGCTATTTATCTTATCTCTAATCATATCAACAGAAAGTGGCTCCTCGTGAGAAGTAAGCCAACTCAATATACCTTCAAGACCAACTTGTAATTTTTCATTTTGTATAATTAATGCATGTGATATAGCTGCCAATGATTTTTCGGTTGCAGCTAGATTTCGATTACGGTCAAACCTTTTGATCATATCGTTACTTTCCAATTCTTCAAAACCAGGGGAAGATAAGTAATTCTTTTGAGTATCAATATATCGTACTTGACTCCAGTTTTCAGAATCGAAATGTTGTAACTTTTGTAGAACTTGAGTATGTTCGTCAGATGTTTTTAGATTGGAAGTTTTAAGGGTAGTCTCCAATTTAAATTGAATACCCTCTTTTGACGTGGTATCCAAATGAGAAGCGTGAGAACGTTCTAAATCTGGTTCCTCTGGTGGATATATGGATATAATTGAACCATCAGAATCGTTCCTATTTTTATTCTTATATTTCATGGATTGAAAGCTACTCACGGATCTCGCCAAATTACTCACCACCTTTTCGAGCTTGCTAAGGCGGTCATTCTTGCGATTACGACGACGGCGTTGGCGATAATTTCTTGAGCTCCTTGACGAAGACGACGATGACTCCATGTCGGACATTTTAGCAAATTATAGGAGGGTATTTCAAACTAGAAAATTTAAAATGAAATTGTAATATTACAATTATTTAACTAGGTACGTGTTGCTTCTGCGAAGAACAGAACGCCAATGACTGAATTTTCGCCATTGTGCGCACCAGCTGCCGGATAATAGAAAGTCGGAATAATGGAGGAGGAAAAAGGGGCGTGTTCGCAAGCGGAAACAGGGTTGCCATCTCAATTTGTATAGGCTTGGAATAAGGTACAAAGGCTTAATACAAAAGTTCTATCCAAGACGTCAAAATATTTATGTTGGCTATCAACTTAATTTTGTAGTTTTATGTTTTGTTGATACGAGTCGGGAGTTTGACGAATTTACTAAGTGAAAAAAGCGAGTTAATTATTAATTTCTGTCTGAGAACGTGGCCAGAAAGTATATACGAGAGGTGTACAGTGCCCTGGACAAGATGTCTTGTGTTGTTGAAGGGTGTAAAGCCCATAGTTCGAGAAAAGAAAATGAGAATGAAACGTTAACATTTCATCGGTGAGTTTAGAGATATATTTTTCAATATTGGAAATAAAAAAAGCGATAGACGATAAATAAAAATAGTACTTTATGCCTATCTACTCAAAAGAATTCACGTATTTGCTTTATTTTATGATTTTTCTGAAAAATAAAATTGTCGCAAGTATAGGTTACTAGTGATGTAAAAATGGTTATCGATAATCATTTCAATACTGTTGCAGATTTCCTAATGATGGTGAAATGAAAATAAAATGGAGTCAGTGCATCAATAGGTTTTTCTCATACAAAATTCCACCCCCTTTTTACCCCCTTAAAGGGTGATTTCTAGGATAAAAACTATCCTATGTTTTTTCCCGGGACTCCAACAATCCCTATCAGAATTTCATCTAAATCGGTTCGGCGGTTTAAGCGTGAAGAGGTAACAGACAGACAGACAGACAGACAGACAGACACACTTTCGCATTTACAATATTTTATAATTATAATATTAATTAGTAAATTAGTATTAGTTTGGATTTTAATGATTAATAAAGACATTAAATTAATAATTGTAGTTTCATTTATACTTGTGTCAAATTCTTATCGTCTCTTTCCTACCACAATTGACTGATATTCCGACGCCGAAGTTCCGTCGTGGTAAATCCGTTAGTAAACCACAGCCACACTTGGCAGATTATCCGTCGACAGCCATCGCCTATACTGATAATAAATTATAATAACATGGGAATGTTAAGAAAAGGATAAACTATATTAATTAAAAAATATATAATAGAAAACTATTCTATCTATAGGTACACATAATAAAAATGTTACGGATCGCTATCTGTACATGGAAGATATATGAGAAAAACTATTATTGGGTCCTTTATCAACGCAATAGGACCCAAAACAATGATTGTTAGAATTTTGTCTGTTTGTGCAAGCTAATCTCAGAAACGGCGTATTCGGATGTGGTTTTCACTAATATATTGTGGTAAGCTTCACTTAACATTTAGTGTTTGTTTCATGTCAATCGGTTCTTAAATAAAAAAGTTATGTCAATTTAAAGAATCACGTCGAACATTTGTTAATCCAAAATAAACCAAAAGATATGCCCAAAGTCACTATTCCACGCGGACGAAGTCGCGGGCACAGCTAGTACTAACTATGTTTACTTGTTTGCTTTGATGACTTATATCGACACGACAATGTCGATGATAAGCCCATCACTAGCCAAAAAATAGCTTGTGACAACCTGCATAATAACGAAACAGAACGGTATTATATGTCTCTTTCCCACGCATTATTAACGGCGAAAGTAAAAAAAGGTAAAGTATATGCATTTCATTTCTTATTTTAGCCCGGCTTCCATGTTAGTTATTGTTCCTAGGTTACAACCAATAATTATGTATTCTAAATGGATAGCTAACTCTAAATACCTACTTGAAGCAAATACCTATCAATGAGGATCAGTAAAATTATAGCAAATTCAATAGAACTAGTTTCCACGTTATTCTTTTTGAATTATCCAAATCGGGCCATTACTTACGAAGACATTAAGTAATAAACATATGCCGTTCCTGTCGCTGAAAGCCAATGGACGCGGGTGCGTGTGACGTCACTGTGAGGGAACGGGCGCGGCCAGCCAGCACTTACTTCTGGTAAACTGGTATTTGGTCAATGTTTTGCCGATTTAATAGCAAGTGTTATACCTTTTTGAATAGCTAAAGAGACGTAGAAGTTTTTAAAATCATTTGCCGAATAAAAAACCATACATTTTAAAAAAAAAAGCACTTCAATGTTAAAAACACTTAGTTAAATTTTTTTTATTCTAACCCTTCTCGGGCAGTATTTTTAAGCTATTAGTAGTAGGTACCTTCTAACTTAACCTTTTGCCTTAAATGGGACGCTAACAGCTCTAATCCCAAAAAAACGATATATTGAAGCAAATAAAGGTTATTTTTAAATAATCTTTAAAGTTGTCTCCGTAATGGTTAAGTTTCGGACACCATATTACAAACCAAATCCATCAGAAACGAGCTGAATAATAACGTCCTTTAATATTCAGTACCTACGACTTTCTGTAACCCTGTATTATCATTTCGCGAATGGCCTTTTAACCTACTTGCGCTTTATTTAGTGCATGGTTCTGTAGCGACATCTATCTACACATATATATAGTTCGAACGACTCCTAGATAGATGGCGCTCCAATAACCTACATCGCGCTTTCGAAGTTTTCCATGCGATCTGCATATATACAAGATCCCAACATCAACAGTTGGACCGCGGTCCCCAGGCACGATGACTTAGCCTGGCGGAAGATCTTCCCTTTTCAATGGAGGAGTCTAACACCTCGCTCCTCCATATTGGTGACCCCGACGTGATTGGAATGTCAGCAGTATGCAGCATCACTTCCCAGCACTCCGCACCAGGTCACAGCAGCAGTCACACAGCAAGCCAGCTTCGCCTTCGTCAGGTCCAACGCAGCCGACGCACCGCGCTTCCTGGTCCTGCAAGGCTCACCCAGCGACAGCACCCCTCGCCGCACAGTTCACCGCAGCCCACGTCCGGATCTTCATAAATCTATTAAACCTAGATTTTAATTCGGATTTATTTATTTACTAGTTTTTCACCAGCAGCTTCGCCCGCATGGACTACACGATTAAACAAACATACAGACCTCGACACCCCTTTTTATCCCTTTCAGGGGTGAAATTTAAATAATCCTTAAAAGCATGTTTCTTTATTTTATTGAAAAGCATAAATACTATACTTAAAGTAATTTTGATAATAAACAATTTATTTTTCATACAAACTTTAACACCCTTTTTACCCCTTCAAGGGTTGAAATTCAAAAAATCCTTAAATATGTGTTTTATTATTTTATATTTAGAGGCTAAATACCAAATTTTATTCATTTCAAATTAAAAATGACTGAGTTACATACAAAATTTGGACCCCCGTTTCATACCCTTAGGGGTGAATTTTGGAAAATCCTTTCTTAGCGGAAACTTACGTCATAATAACTATCCGCGTGCCGAATTTCAGCGAAATCTGTTCAGTGGTTTCAGCTGTGCGTTGATAGAGATCAGTCAGTCAGTTTTACGATGTTTTGGGTCTTTCAACACGTTAAAAAATAGGTTTTTCTGGCGTTTTAATAGAATTGTTTGTACATTTCGGCACTATACAATATTTATACATAGTTAAAAATGTAAATTAGACACAAATCGGACACTTATTTGTTTTAAAATTCACAATTAATGAAACAACCCATTGCGCGCCTTATCGCTGCCAACGGCTAACTGGCGGCGACCATCACTGTGACGTTTCAGCTACCGCGAAGGCCACCACTCGGTTGCACTTCGCTAGTAATTCAGTCATAACTTCGTAAATTTTTGTCGTAGAACAAAAATGTTTGCACTGTATGTTAAATATTTCTTAGCTCTATAAATCTGCATTCTTAACTAAAAACGTTACGGATCCTCATTGCTTCAAGTAGGTATTTAGAGTTACTTATCCATTTAGAATACATAAATCCTGGTTACAACATACAAGTCTATCAGCCTTTACTATTTTAATGCTCCAAGGGCTGGTTTAAAATCGAAGGTCTAAGGCCCATACCCGTTATATTACTTTCCTCTATGAGGCCAACTATGCGTTATTAATACTGCTATGCTATACTTTTATGTTGGGTATATTTGGTCACGTATTTCACGTATAATATAACTGTAAAGGTAGTCCTCGTCCGTATAAGTCAGGCCATTCCACTAAAACTTATCATGGACTTTTTGGGTCAACTTGAAACTTCTTTGAGTATTAAATCAACCCTCCCCCCGGTCACACTAAACGGTTTATGGTTTCATTTCATCTCACTGGTGTACTTAGAACTCACTTAGAACTAAGACTTAGAATGATTTTTATGGACAAAGAAACCACCGATATTATCCAATTTCACTAAAACCTGACCGGACTTATACGGATGAGGACTAGACTTTACAGTGAGAGATTGAGAGAGTGTGAGAATGTGGCTATTATATAAACAGAAATAAAAGAAGAATATTTAAAACTGAAGAAAATGTATGATGACTGAAAGACAGATCTATGGTCATGACTAAAGATTATTAAAAAAAAATACTGACAGTCTCTGTCATTACATTCTCTCTGGATTGGAAGTTGGTAAGTTGGTAAAGTAAAAATATTTTATCACAAATTATTTGTGCTAGATAGATGGATATTTTAAAAGCTGAAATTGCTAGAAAACGTAAACAACTAGAGGAGAAAAATGTTTTCGTAAGTCATAGCTCATATCGTCAAGTAAAAACTTTAATTATAACATTATATTTGTTGTCTAATTTTTGTGCCTTTGTTTGTACATAAATTACAATTCAATTGTTGATTTAGGATCCTACCAAAAATAAGAAGTATTTTAAAAGAGGAGACCTTCTAGCTAAAGAACAAGAGGAGTATTTAAGAAAATATGGACCTCGTAACACAGAAGAATCCGATAAACCAGAAGAAACACCTGAGAATGGTATGTATAGTTCTTTCGTCGATAATTGTTCGATAGAGCAATAGAACTGTTTGTATAATAGAATTACGTGGCGATGGAGCACTCCTTACATGCTGTGCAAAGCCAGTAGGTAGGGTGAACTATGGTGATCGTTTTTAGTTTGTTTTCTGCTTATTCTGCAGTTTCTATGTAGGACGTGCATACCACTTTTGATTCCAGGGACAAACTGTCTGCCGCTCTGGAATGACGCATATTTGTCGACTATTTGAATTTTAAGTACAAACAATATTCCTCAAATATGGCTTTTATTTTGGTGCCCTCAATGGGCATACATCTATCAGGGCTAAGCTGCCCCAATGCTCCTTGGCATATCAAAAGTTAATTCTGCTTTACTTATTTCAGTTAGCAAGAAGGACATAAATGACACAGAACAAACTGACATTGTTTCATTACCTAGAACAGAAGTTATCAAAAGGCTAAGAGAGAGAAGTCATCCTATTCTACTTTATGGTGAAAGTGAGCTGCTCTCATTTAGGAGATTAAGGAGAATAGAAATTCAAGAACCTGAAGCAAATAGGGTAAGCCTAAAAGTTACTTCTATCTATATACTGCATATTCTGACATTCCTGATATATGCATATGATTTTCTAGATATTTCTAATCTTACACAAGAAAAATTGAAATACAGTCAAAATCTGTTATAACCACATCAAAGGGACTGCTCATATTCAGTCGTAAAAACCAATAGTTGTTACAACCGGTGATGTTTAATGTACTGAAACTCAAACTCAAAACTCATTTATTCAGTTTAGGCCCTGGTAAGGCACTTATGAACGTTATAATTGACTACCACCGGTTCGGAATACACCTAAACTGAGAAGACTCCGGCAAGAAACTCAGCACTGCAATTTTTTTAACAGTGGATCTTTCTTACATTTATTTACATTTTTATAAGTACATTTAGATACATTTTCAAATATTTTACACTACGCCAGGGGGATGCAGGTGCAGAGAGAAGCTACTACAACCATATATTTCTGTCTTCCATGTAATGAGCCACCTTATAGTAGGCTTTGTTCATTAACCTAAGTTTAATAAAAAAAAAACACAATTTTATCTTTGTGTCTTTTATTAAAATTATGATGATTACTGTTTACTTCAAACAAATTAATTTTTTTTCGAACATACATAATATTTTCATATATGTCCGTACAGCGAGGGCAACGTTAATATCTAGACACGCGGGAGCGTGTCAAGCCAAGTTCAAGAAACAGTACTGGCGAGCCACACCTTGTGTAATATTACACGAACCATTTGGAGCCACTTTTGACCCCCTCATAAATCAAAAACTATTTTACATAAACGTATCAAATTTGGCTCATATATTGAGACTTGCAAGATACATATGTGTTCTAAATTTTATAAGCTTATCTCAAACGGTTATTTAGATATTAATGTCCAAAATTCCTCATTTTTATCATTGACTGACCTATAGACCAAAACTCTAACCTAGTTCCAGATGACCTAGAGAGTTAAAATTTGGTATGCAGATAGGTAATTAGATGAATACAAAGAAATAAATAAAAAAACTGGCAATTTTTAAATAATCAGATTCTATTATGAACGCTTAACATAAATACCTAATATTACTTAGGGTACCTACGTTATTAACTGGGATTAATTATTATTTTTATATTTAGCGCACATCAATAGTGTAAAATCATTACCTATTCATAAATAATGATAAAATAATAGGCATTTAGAGCCGGAGCGGCGCGGGCCGGTGGGGCGCTGTGACAACCGAATCGAACCCTTGACGCGAACGTCGCCGAGCGAGCGGCAGCCGCGCTCATAAGCGCGAGCGCCGTCTTGCTGTCCGGTTGTCTCTCGATATCTAACCTATAAGGTTGCGATTTATGCTGCGAAATTGCTATGTTTTCTTAAGGATCCTTTTAAAAGGACCCACGGCGTTACGAGGATATGTACTTACCTACAAAAAGTAATGATATCCCACCAAAAACATAAATGAAAAAAAGGAGAGCCAAGTTCAATACAAAAATAATTCTCTGCTGTGGGCTTCGCCGCAAAAAGAATTGAGATCTGAGTGAGATTGAGTGCCAAGTTCTATGCAAAATCCAAATATGTAGTCTAAGGGCTGACTTGGCTGGTTTTCCCATATGAATTATATAGCTTTCGCATGTTCTAAACCTGTTACCTTTCGGTTCTTATTTTATTAATCCGAAAATTTGGCTTGCTGGTCGAAACTACCCATCGAACATAAGGCTCTTCCATGACTGTGTAAAAGTAGGTACTTAATAATAATTCGTATGGGAAAACCAGCCAAGTCAGCCCTTAGACTACATATTTGGATTTTGCATAGAACTTGGCACTCAATCTCACTCAGATCTCCATTCTTTTTGCGGCGAAGCCCACAGCAGAGAATAATTTTTGTATTGAACTTGGCTCTCCTTTTTTACATTTATGTTTTTGGTGGGATCTTAAATTCCTTAAATTGATTTCTCAGTGACTCGCGAGGACCCAAACAATAGATCGCGCGAATCGCCCTTTTCTGTAAAATAAAAACAGTATCCAAATCAGTCCCTGAACCCCACAACAACAGGTTATAGGACATCAGACTATGAAAATATGCAAAGTAAAGTAACCTAGCTGTAGCAATATCTGTTATTTGTCTAATTTTCTTTACCGCAAAAGCATTTTGACACTGTTGCTAAAGTCTCATTGAGATGGGTAAGGTCAGCGTCTTTTCTATCAACTCTAAAATTTTGGGAAGTATCATCCGCAAATAAAACTATATCGCACAAGTTATTTATCATGTAAGGCAGATCATTAATATAGACCAAGAACAAAAATGGCCCTAGAATCGATCCTTGGGGTACGCCCGTTTTAACTAAAGACCCTGGGGACGTAGTACAACCAATACCTACTTTTTGATGCCGACTAGATAAATATGATGATACAGATAAGTAACAATCTAACTGAAGAGATATAAAAAGAAGCGGGCTTTGACTCTACTGCATGCACATGTTTTGTTTCTAAGAATTAGAAAAGACCCCACAGAAACTAAATCCTATTGTTTCTTTCCTGATTTGTCTTCAATGGCTATTAAAGCCATTGAAGACAAATGTGGATACCTATTCAAATTGTTTACAATCTAATTCTCCGAAATGTTTGTTAAATGTGGTCGTTTAATGAGGTATGTTGTTATTAGCAATGTCGTAAAAAGCAATGTTTTTGATAAGGCGGTCATAATGCATTCAGCCGGGACCTTTGTTCTAGGTTAATATAACTGGCATGTTGTTCTAAACTTTCGCAGCAAACAGTTTTGACTGTAACTAGTTATTTTATGGAAAAGGGTACTTACTTGAGAGCCTCATTGCTCTAATGTGGTAAAAAGTTATAAATTAAATCAAATATGCTAAATAATTAGGGCACATATGTACCTGCTTAGCTGGTTATCACCTTCAAGGTAAAAAATTGTTGCTGAACACCAGTGTGTTAGGGTAGTCACTTACCATTAGATGTACCGCCTGCATGATAGAATTTAGTGGAAAATAATAGAACCCTGAATTAAAGTTTATTGTTGTGATATTGATTTACCTATGTTTAATTTTTCAGGGTTTCAGAAATGACTTCCAAGAAGCTATGGATCAAGTAGATGAAGCTTATTTAAATGAAATATTAGCAATTGGTACACAGGTAATGCATATCTACTATGAAATCTATTATCAAATAAATCTGAACAAATTTTATTTATAGTTATAGTACTCTACTGACTAACATGAAGGTGATGTTGAAAATCTGTCGTCAAGCAGATGTCACCTGTTGGTGTGTTCCGATAGCTGCACTTGAGAGCTACCATGGAGATTGTGGTCAAACAAGCTTAACCAGAAGTAAAATAAATTAAAAGTTGCATACTTCTTGCAGTGGTGATTATTATTGTTGTGCTTTATGGTAATGGTGGACTTTGTTGTACTTGCATTGTTGGTTACTACTCTCAGGTTGAAAATCTGCCTCAAAGTATTTACCAAAGTGTTCTGACTATTGCACTTGAGGTCTAGTTTCTTTCTAGGCTTTGTGGTTACCACTTTTGGCCCAACTGTCAGTTACCATGATCAAACAAGTCTATGGCAGTTTCATAGAGAAAAAAAAATGGTTTTTATAATGTAAGAATTGGCAACATTTTGGCAAACCCCTTGGTATTGCTAATGGTAGGGGAGGCATTGATGCTAAATTTGTAGTTACTCGAGCGTCTTTGGGACCTACTGGAATTTGAAGATTAGGTGGAATAAAGAAAAAAAGGTTATGTGATATTTTCCTCTTCAGCGGTGGGGGGAGCGTCTACAGGGTTTCAAAAATGTAAAAAAAAACAGTCACCAAGAAATACTCGAGCGCGTCAGATATTAATAGGGTAGTCGCGCCACGTCTGTCTGATAACGGAAATATAATAATCTGCCGTTTTGCGTGGTGGGGGTGGCCGTACGAAGGGGTCGAAAATATTTTAAAAAAAAAATTTACTCGAGCGCGTCAGACATTGATAAGGGATGTTAAGTGAACCCTCCAGTAGCTCCTATTTTAAAGACTGACGATTTGGACGCGACCATCAGTCAGGGCCGATTTTTGAAAATGCAAAAAAAAATCGTGACCTTGATTTACTCGAGCGCGTCAGATTTTTATACAGGCGGTTCTTCTTGATGGCCTTGTTGTACTGACCCATAATCTGACAATTATGTTGAGGGATTTCCTTAATCTGACGGTTTGAAAAAAAAAATATGTAAAAAATATCGAAATCTCGAAAATGGTTCAAGATTTCGAAAAAATGTTTGTACAAAAGTTGTAGAGAATTTAACCTTCTACAATATTTATTATGAGTTCATATACCAAAAAACCCATAGGAAACGAGATATTTGCAATAAATGATTTTTTGACCTTTGACCTTGAAAAATCAGTAGTCGCGGGCACCCTAAGATAAGTAGCTTTCGAGACAAGTTTTAGGGTGTCAAAATAAAGGTTTATACAAGTTAATAGCTGACTATTTCTCATTCTGAGGTGAAACTCATAATATTCCTGGACTATACACTTAATAATGATTTTAGCCACTTCGGCTGGTGCAAATCGGCAGATTAAGATATTTCCGTGATTCGTGACTAATTTCCTTCAAAATAAAAAAAAAACCAATCGCGCTCGAGAAAATCCAGGTGACGTTTTTTTTTTGCAACTTTGCGAGTCTCCAATTTTCTTTCGTCACGCCCAATTTGTCAGATTATTGAAATGTACACTATTTTGCATGTAACTAACTTACCTTACCTTAATCTGACGCGCTCGAGTATTTCAAACCATCGATTTTTTTTTACTAATCTGACGGGCTACCCTAGGCGTTCGACACTACATAGAAGGCTCAGATTTGGTGAGAGTACTTCACAAGGTGCAAGGTTGCCCCCCTTATGTTAATCTGACGCGCTCGAGTAAATCCCGAAATCCCCTATTCGCCTCCCCTACCATAATGTCTATAGATAGTGTCAACTTATTAAAAGGTGGACACACATATGGAAAGGTTGTCTCAAGAAAAAAAATCCTTACATATAAAACAAAGCCCCCAGCCGTGCCTGTATGTCTGTATGTTCGTGATAAACTCAAAAACTATGGTTTTTCATACGGTGTTCACCAATAGATGGAGTGATTCATGAGGAAGGTTTTGGTTATATTGACTGAAATATGATGGTGATCATTGAAAATGCCGGAACAAATCATGCCGACTGGGAGATTTACTGGCGTGCGCAGCGTAAACTAATTTGTATTATTAACTAAATAAAACTGAGTTTAGGTACTATTAAGACACTTATGAATGTTGCCATTGATATTATTAATAACAATTTGCAGAGTGTCACCGATAAGAAAACATTGAAAGAAGAAGCCTTAGATGACTCGATAAGTTATGATGCAATTTTAGAAATGGCTAAAACAATGGGTCTTGGTGATAGGAATCATGACATGGATGTTATTATGACATTATTACAGGTAAATTATCTTATTCTGTCGCTTAATTTCTTACTTTTCTTTTTCCATTGATTCAATAGTGTACTAATAGTTTTGCACTACATATTGAGTTTATTTGATAAATTTAGAGCTCATCAAATAAAGTACTCTACAATCTACATATCTATACTGATATTATAAAGAGGTAAAGTTTGTGAGTGTGTGAGCTTGTAGGGGGTAATCTCTGGATCTATTGAACCGATTTTGAAAATTCTTTTACCAATAGAAAGGCACATTATTTGTGAGTGTCATATGCCATATTTTTATCTCGGGAAAAGATAAGATCCCACAGGAACGCGGAGGACAGCTAGTTATAAATAAACTCATACATAATATTACGTGAACAGATTAGATTATTTGTATGATTGTATGCTTGATTGCAACCGATTTAAAACCAATATTTAATTAATTTAAACATGCTTACAGTTCCTACTAAAGTTATGGGGCCAACAACTTAACAATGCAACTGCAGTTGAAAAAACAGCTGTAAAACACAAAATGGCGCGCGCTACTTTCACTCAAACGCAAGTGTACCTGAAACCGCTTATGAGGAAATTGAAGAAGAAGAATTTACCCGAAGATATTTGCGACAGTCTTATGGAAATTACGAAACACTTGTTGGAAAGAAATTACATAATGGTAAGTACATGATTAAAAAATCCTACTAATATTATACATGTGAAAGTTTGTATGTTTGGATGTTTGTTGCTGAATCACGCAAAAACGGCTGAACGGATGTGTTTTAGTGCTGTCTATATGTGTTTATGTCGATATGCAGCACTACAGCATTTTTTAAATTCTGGATTAACATGTGTTTGACCACCATCTCACCATAGTAAGTGATGATGTGGCCGAAGGTGGTAAGCATACAAAGTCTAGATGGGAATTAGCTCTCAAGTGCACCTGTCGGAACACATTGATAGGTGCTCGGCGACAGATTTTTAACTTGAGGGTGGTAGCCAGCCAGTCGGGTACTACAAAGTACCCTACCACCGTGCTATGGTTTCCTCACGATGTTTTCCTTCACCGAAAGCTCAAGCTCATTGTATGATTCGAACCCACGACCTTCGCCGCGGTATCCGAATTCACTAACACTGAGCTATCATCGCTTATAAAATTAGCATTAGCGAAAGGATGCAAACTTGCACTGTAAGGGATTAGGAAAAAGAGTGGAGTGCGTCTTCGTAGATGGCACTATACGCCTTCTGCACTGCTAATAAAGTCGTTATTCGCTTGCAGGCCAGCGACGCTTATCTCCAAATGGCGATAGGAAACGCGCCTTGGCCTATTGGAGTAACTATGGTGGGAATCCACGCCCGAACTGGTCGTGAAAAGATCTTCTCAAAGAACGTAGCTCACGTGATGAATGATGAAACGCAAAGAAAGTACATCCAAGCCTTGAAGAGGCTGATGACTAAATGTCAAGAATACTTCCCAACAGATCCGTCCAGATGTGTTGAATATTGTACTACTAATAATATATGATAATTATCGAAAATGTGTTTTATTATAAGCAGAAATAGTAGTAATAGAGAATGATGCCTAAATTCAAGAAAATATACCTAACATTAAATAATGTATAAAACATATAAAAATACTCGAAAATAGCGAACACGTTGCGAAATTCCGCCTTTTAATTAATTTATTTAATTTTAATTTTTAATTACCAATTTAATGACAAAAAGTACCTAGGTCTTTTGATGGTGTATATTTATGACGTCACAAGTATGTATTTCATACAAAACTCCATATAAAGTTGGAATTATTATTATGATACCTACACTTATTTTTATTATTATTTATTTACTTATTATTTTACATTGATATATTCATATATATATTTTTATGTCTGTGCCGCGATTGACCGTGCTGAGGGCACTATCTGAAAACCAGCGCTGCAGCATCATATGCTGCAGCATATGCTGAGATAGTTGCCTTTTTTGGCCTCACACAACTGTTTTGTATAATGTGCATCTGTTTTTTGCCGTCTTTGTGTGTGTGTGTGAGTCCTATTTTTCTTTTTCTTTTCTTTCTTTTATATAAATCATAGTTTTGACATTTAATCAAAAATAAGCTGATTTTATATGTCAGTCACCATCCCTATTTCATAGTACTTCATATGCCCTGAAATGAATATCCCTCATGCACTTTGACACAAACTCTGAAAATAGAAAAATAAAACAGCTGTACTATACAAAAAATGTTTTACTAACTCTGAAAATAGAAAAATAAAAATAGCTGTTCTATAAAAAAATACTTGTATGAAGCTAATAATTTTTTCTGCCGTTTCAACTCTTCTAATGTCTGCACAATCTTGCTTAGTCCATGTTTACGTATATACCGTACATATAGGTATTATTATCTAAATCGGTAGTAGTTTAAATAATCTTGTATTGTTTACGATCTAAGCTCTAGATTCTAGAGCTAGCGAGCATTACAGGATAAGAGCCGGTCCTTTTAAAGTCTGTTTGTCATCGTAATCATCCAAGAGGTACGTACATTTTTTAATCACCTATTTACCGGATTGCACAAAAGATAAACAGATTAAACCAGTGATTTATACAAACTGATTACTCAATGGTTATTAATGAGTAATTATCTGATAACACTGAAGAGTATAAGATATTATTTCTTTTATGTTCTAATCGTAAACAATACGGATAATAAAATGTATATTTTTTTGTTTCTCAAGTGTTTTATTATAGGACTGTTTCTGCATGAAGGTTTTAGTGGATTTTTAAGTATTGTTATTTACTTTTTAGTGTAATATTAATGAGGTTGTGTAGTTTCAGGGCGGTTGCGTATAGTAGGGGGTCATGATGCCCCGGAGAAGTTTGGTTTGTTTCACGCGTCGCTTCAAAATGTGAGTGGACATCATGTCTGTGGTGGCGCGATTGTTTCCGAATGGCACGTTGTTACAGCAGCCCATTGTTTGCAGGGGTGAGTACTTAATGATTTATGGCCTTATTCATGGAAATCTCGACGGTGTTTAGCAAGTGCTTAGCAGATTCTAAATTCCAATTCTCTATAGATTTTTTTTCATTAAGAATCTACTAAGCAGTTGCTAAACATCGTCGAAAATTTTTATGAATAAGGCTATTAGTATTTTATTAAGTTGATTGTTTTTTTTATACAAAGCAGGCGGGTCCGCTGATGGTTAGTGAATACCGTCGCCTATAGATATTCATATTACCAGCGGTATTGCCTGTGTTGTACACCTTGTTAGACAACTGGCTCTCAAGTGCAACTGCCGGAACACAAACGGGAAAGTTGGCGATAGATTTTCAACTTGAGGTTGGTAGCCAGCCAGTCGAGTACTACAAAGTATCCTACCACCGTGCTGTGGTTTCCTCACGATGTTTTCCTTTACCGAAAGCTCAAGCTCATTGTAGGATTCGAACTCACGACCTTCGCCGCGGTATCCGACGTCACTATTACCACTGAACTATCATCGCCTTGGAAGAATGTCTCAGGATATTTATTTATCTTATTATTACCTCTAGCTGAATTTTGTTTTTTACAGTGCCGATCCTCAATACATCAAAGTGGTAGTAGGAACTACAAATTTGGACGACGGTGGAGTAATGTACAATGCTGTATCAATAAATATTTATCAAGGTTATAATTCTAGCAGCCGAAGTAATGATATTGCACTTTTAACAGTCAATGTGCCTTTTGATTCGAAAAGTGTGCATATTTTGGAACTCGGTGATGATGATTTAGTTGAAGGAAACACGGTGAATTTAACTGGATTTGGAGCAGTCAAGGTTAGTTAGCGATGGCACTTTACAATGTCTGACAATGTGAGATTACGCCTTTATGATAGAACACGTAAGTATTATATTATTTACTCTGAGATATAACCATGCGGCATTAGTGTAACACGTCTATACATGACTAGCTGTTCCCCACGGTTTCACACGCGTTCCCGTGGGATTTTTGCAATATAGCGTGATATTAAATAGCCTATATATAGCCTTCATCGATAAATGGGCTATCCAACACTAAAATAATATTTCTATTCGAACCAGAGTTTCTGAGATGAGCGCGCTTAATAATTATTACTAGCTTTCCGTCCCCGGTTTCACCGCGCGATCCCGTTTCTCCATCCAAACTTTAGTCCTCTGTTTCATCCCCTTAGGGGGTGAATTTTGGGAAAATTCATTCTTAGCGGATACCTACGTCGTAATAACGATCTGCGTGCCGAATTTCAGCGCAATCCGTTCAGTGGTTTGAGTTGTGTGTTGATAGATCGGTCTGTCAGTAAATATTGCCTTTTATATATTACGTATATAGATACTTCTCTGCGAGATAGCGTACTCGTATTTCGTCGGCGCTTTTTCCTGCGAATTCGTCCGTGTTAAAAACAGCCAATATCCTGGGTTCAAGTTATCCCAATACCATCAAAATCAGTTCAACCGCGTATCCGACAAAGCGAAGTAAATAGACAGACAAGTGTTACATTCAATAATATTAGTATGGATGTATTGACTTTCGTCCTCGTGATTTGATTCTAAGGGAATACGTGCCGAGGTCTTTTCAGTCATTGTTAGTAGACTAGGTACTTGTAATAGTAGATAATTAACAGTGGCATTGGGAAACTATCTATTATCCTGTGATTATGACGCATTAGGTATTCTATGCAATGTACTGGGTTATTTTGTAGGCACATGAACTCCTAGAACTACTAAATATATATATTAGGTTGATTATGCAATCTTTACATAGTATAAAATAAAGTCGCTTCCGCTGTCTGTTCGCTTAGATCTTTTAAACTACTCAACGGAATTTAATGCAATTTTCAGCAATAGATATGATTCAAGAGGAAGGTTTATATGTATAATACATACATATTATAGATTTGTAATGTGATGTCGTTCAGCGAAGCGGGCGGGAGACGGCTAGTATGTTAACTTATAGATCATTATCTACAGGTTATTATCTACCTATTAGAATAAGTTTGATAAACAGTAGCGACTAGATTAGATTCTTTTTATGTTTTTATCCACCAATAATCTTATCATGGTGTATTTTTCGAAATAATGCCACTGCTTTCACGATGCGCTAATCTACCTACGTTTCCTATTGCACCCCTACTCGTTTCTAAAAAAGATATAAGTATACTATAGTATAAGTATAGTATATGAGGTTTTCACGACATGCGGCACTTAATGACTTGATCCGTCGGGCTCTTGTTACCGTTGGTGTACCTGCCGTTTTGGAACCAAACGGTTTGGTTCGCGATGACGGCAAGAGACCGGACGGTATGTCATTGGTGCCCTGGAAGTTGGGTAGGCCCTTGGTGTGGGACGCTACATGCGTCGACACCCTCGCGCCATCTCTCCTTCCAGACACGTCTGTAGCCGCCGGCGCTGCTGCTGCGAAACAGGAGTGCCTCAAACGTCGCAAATATGCTAATCTACAAAGGCCTAACATATTTTCGGCGTTTGGGGTTGACACCCTAGGGCCTTGGGGACCAGATGCTCACTTTTTGTACAAAGAGCTCTTTGGCGATGGGAGCTATCCCATCGCCTTATTGAAGCCTCTCGTGACAAGAAGGCTGGCATATACTTCGCCCAAAGAATTGCTATTGCCATTCAGCGCGGCAATGCTGCCAGTCTTCTTGGAACGCTTCCATCGGGCAGCGATTTGGGGCAAATTTTTTATTTATAATTAGTTTAGTTTTACCTTATCTTAAATATTTAATGAATTCAATTTAAGTTATTAATCCTTATAATCTCACTGAAAGTATAGTAATATTTTTCTTTTTCCAGCCAAATGGTGAATCAAGCCGCCTAATGCACGTATTAGAATTGCCTGTATTTAGTCAGGAAACATGTCGGTACGCCATGCGATACTCGAGAGAAGTTTTGGATGATATGTTCTGTACTTTTACGAAAATTGGAGAAGGAACGTGTCATGTGAGATTTTTATTTATTACCATTTTATGTAGTGTAAGTTACTTGATTCTAGTAACGTGAATGAATTGTGGGAAAAATAAGACAAATACAATAAAAAAACCGGTCAAGTGCGAGTCGGACTCGCGCACCGAGGGTTCCGTACAAATTTTGTAGTTTTTTTTTAATTTTTATTCTATTTTTAGTAAGTAGGTATTTGTTGTTATAGCGGCAACAGAAATACATCATCTGTGAAAATTGCATGGTGACAGACAGACAGACGGATAGTAGAGTCTTGGTAATAGAGTTTCCGTTTTTACCCTTTGTGTACGGAACCCTAAAAATATTCCTAAATATTTCACAGATCAAGCATGTTTTCAAGGTTGTTTCTTTCTTTGTTGTCTTGCTATTTCTGCCACACCTAGAATTTACATAATATTTTTTGTTTATTATAGGGTGATTCTGGCGGTCCACTAGTGAAGAACAACAAACTAGTTGGCTTAGTGTCTTGGGGTATACCATGCGCAATGGGATTTCCCGACGTCCATACCAGGATTACTCCACACATTGGATGGATACGAAAACAAATACGTGAGTTTTCCTGAAATTCTGTTTAAGTACTTACCTACATTAAACCTACCTACACCAATCCTTACAACTAAATTAGCTTTCCATACGGTTATACGGGTACGGTTCCATAGTCATCGTTGTAAAAAGTAAACCTCGTTTTGATGATGATTGTAAATACCTACAAGTACCTAACTAACTACATTAGGTTAGTCATGTGATGCAGTAGTTATGAGTTATCTATCTTTAAAGATATCTTTAAATATATCAGGGGTATATTGTCTACTTCAGCTAGATTCAATAATTGGGAAATTATTATAAACCGTGTTTCGTGGTTATTGTTGACACTTTGGAAGGGGAGATTTTTGTCCGATCAGAATAGAACCACTCCCTATCTTCCTGGGATGTCGTACAAGGCGACTAAGGGAATAAAGGGGTCTCACTTTCCGAAACACCCAACACCCAAAACAAAAGGGTGTAAACAACAGCATTCCCAAGGAGGGTTGGCGTCAGGCAGGCGGCCGGCTGTAAAACCGAAGCCAAACCCCCCTACAACATGATTTCCATGAATAATAATGCTGATAGGACTAGGGCGTACCCCCGAAGCGACGTGCCGAAGCGGCACCCGGCTTCTGTAGAAAGTGGATTGTTTATGAAAGGTGTGAGTATTGAGACGACTAGTGATAGAGCGGAGTGGAAGAGGAAAACATGTTGTGCCGACCCCACCTAGCGTGGGATAAGGACAAGAGAAAGAAAAAAGTAGTACGACAAACGGGGAGATTGGTGGGCGGGTCACCTACCAAACATACAAAAATTACCTCAGTAAAAATCACTAGAGAACGGCTGGACTTGAAATGTTTGTATCCCTGCACTTACACTTGTAAGATTTACTCACGTAAGTAGGCAAATTAACTTACGATAAATTTGCAAATGTAAACACGCATTGTAAGTAGCTTACCGTAATTTCTTAATACTAGTGTAAGTCCGGCCTATTAATCCAAATGAAGTTTTTATGGGAAAAAATGGACACCTTGCCCGGAAAAAGGAAAAAGAGATGTTTCAGATTTGTATGGAGTCTTGGACTGCACATTGTACACTTGATTAAAAGTCGTGGAAAAATAAATAAAACATGAGAAAAATACTAATTTCTAATAATTTTACGTTGTTTTCTTGTACAAGGCGTGTTTCGACATTTTTAATGGCAATTTAATTGCATTTTTTTTTAATGGCGACGACGATTACAATTACGTCAAACTGTCAAACTGACATTAAATACAACAAAGATAATAAAATAATATAGGTAGGTATGTACTAGATAGGTAGATAAATTGATTGACTGACAATGATTTATTGACCGATTCACCACCCAGTTTCAATTAGAATCTCAATTAGAATCTTTAAATTATTGATATTGAGAAGAAATTGCATTAAGTTATTATTATTTGAAAGTCGAATCTGTTTTGTACATCTTGCTAGACACAAAGTCCGAATTCAATTACTCAAAAAACATTTTATTATTGAGCAATCTAGAACTCAAGCGCATCAAAATACAAGCAAGTTATACACGTTAAAAACAATAAACGAGAGCAAAAGTTGTGGCTTTCGAGTTACGCTCTGTCACATCCACAGATTACTGATATGTAGCTAGCTAGTCACATCCAAGAATTATGTATACTAAATGGATAGGTAACTCTAAATACAAACTTTAAGTAACCTATCAATTGCGAAAAAGAGAAAGATAACAACTACGTTGGGACAATCTCTCTTTCTTTCATTAAGGGTAAGTAGGGTTAGAAAGAGAGATTTGTCTTAACGTAGTTGTTATCTTTCTCTTTTTCGCAATTGATAGGTAGGTATGGAGAGCTTTCTATCCAGGTATACATAATTCTTGCGTTTGTGCAATATGGCGGTCTATGTTGCCTTGTCAAATATTTGTTAGTAACAAAAAATATTTTTGTACAGCGTTTATCGACAACAAAAATAAAATTAAATATTTTTTATCGGTTTGAATAATTATTTAGCTTATTTTTAATATGTGTACAATGTGCAGTCCAAAAATGAAACATCTCCTTTGGGAAAATCTGAAAGCGCTTTTTGTATGGTTTTTTTAATAAGACTACATCTGTGGGGTCAGCTAGTTGAAAAGAAAATCGTGTTTCATATCTTTTTGTTTCTAACAGGTAAAAAACGCTGCAGTTTAAGGACTAAGAAAATGACGTCACATTAAGATTAACACTTTAGTAGATATAGATCGAATTGTGTATTTATCAATGTATTAGTCAGACCAATGTGTGTTACTAAATATTACTATATAGTTTTATTATTCACATACTGTACGTAGGTACTGCACTTAGGTAGGTACTTATAATGTTATTAAATCTGAATACAAAAAATAAAAAACTTTAATTTTACGTACTTAAATTTTATTTCACTTTATTCACTTATTTATTTACTTATTTTCTTCCGATTTTTTTTTTGAGATTTTCAATGTTTATCTGTAATTTTTTTAAATAATATTAGAAACTATTAATATGTATGTAGTAGGTATATTAATAATCAACAGGGCTACTTCTGTTGTTCATTGAACTACAGAACTGAATTAAACATAACTAAAATGTTTTTATATAATATGTCAAGGAGTTTATATACTACATAACAAATATGTATGTTACTATTTTTAGTTCTGTAAAATTAAAATAAATCATTTACAAAAATAATGGAAGTATATACTATAAATATAGACTATAGACTTAGACTATAGACCTAGAATATAGACTTATACTTAGGTACATAACTAATAATCATAATTCCCTTTAAAAACTCAAATAAATACCTCATATTTGTAATTTTCCCTCTTGTAGTCCATTAGTACGGCCATCACAGGCCTTCCATGAGCACATTGAAATGGCGTCTTACACTTTGACAACGCATTTAGTAATTCCATACAATCATTGTTTGATAGTTTATCACCAAATTTAATTGCATATCTGCAAGCCTAATAATATTTTTTTTTACTATAGTGTCACCATAGTACGAGTAAGTAATGATGTGACCGAAGGTGGTAATCAACGACTCTCTTATTACGTGAGATAGTTTAGAGAAGAACCGGATAACTGTTTGGTCGAATAACGGATATCTGGTCAAAGTCCAAGCCGGATATCCGGCGGCCGAACACATACAATTTTTGACATAGTTGTGTTGAAATGAAAATATGCTGATTTGTGAATTAAAGTAATTTTAATATCTGCATAATTTTTAGAAAACCCGGTACTTGGCCGGATATCAGCTTAATATCCGGTGTACCTATGGCTGGATAGTTAGTAGGCCGGATACAGTTGACGATGACCATATAAAGCGACTGATAATATACCTACTGAAAACATGGGTTCCTACGTTGAAAAGAAAAAATAAAACTAACCTCACTGAAAACATGATCCATTATCGATTTTGGGTATAAAGAAACACAGCCCTTTTGTAGTTTGATCATATTTATTTCTTCAGATATAAGATTTTTTACTGCTTTTATAACCTTTTCGACCTGAAAAATTATTTATTTTACTGTGCTTGTGTGGAAAATGATGATGTTTCCGCATATATCCTAGAAAGGAATTGACTGAAGCGCATCTATTCGAACATACCAATTTACAAAATAACACTCGGGGCACTTTTGTAGTGTGTAGTAGGTACATAATGTTCACTGTAATAAGTTAAAAGATACCAGCTAATGACATTCAAATAATGACTAAAAGAAAACTGTAACTCACCGGCCTAGGATTTTTACCGAATAACGCTTCAGGTATAGCATTTATAGATATTTCACAATTGCTCAAAAAAGTCCACAGCAATCCAAACTTATTAAACTTCTCCATATAATTGTGCAAATAAAGGACTTCATCCTTTGAAATTTCAAGTGAAATTTCACCTACAGCTATGCTTTTCCATCTGTCACCAGCTATATAATCTATATTTATATGATTTTAAATATTATTAGCATCTCGTAGGTACTTATTTTGATCGTTGGTTGGTGAATAACATGAAAATATTATAATTGTATTATAATTTACTTACCTGAGAGGTTACTTTCCAATCTTATTCTTTCATGCACAGCATGTTGGTCGAAGAGAATTAAGAATTCCGATATTTCATTCTGAACATTACATTTTCCTTTCATTATAGCCGCTATGAATTTTCCGTCCACTTGGCCTAAAACCTAAAAAATACCCAAAGAGATTTATAGTAATTTAAAAGTGAAAATAGCCAATTCTGTACACGGGTAGCCTAGTAGTAGGTACCTACCTAAAGTAAATTTAAATATTTTTTTATCATAAAATACATACTTTAGCGTCTTTTAACGACTGTCCGTTAAATATTAGCGATGCATTGTCTTTTTCTAATTTATTATTAACTTTCATAATATCCTTAGTAGTAACAAGTTTCATATTTTCTATCCTTGGTTCGAATACTTCAGAGTTTATTTGTACGTCATTGGCAAAATTGTTATAGATGCTCTGGAATATATGGTACATAAATTATTAGACTTGTTCATCAGGTGTTCTTTAAACGTCATTCTTAGATATTAGTAACTTACATCTTCGTAATAATCTTTTTCAAGATTGTAGTCACAAGTACCTTTGTTGTTACAATTAGCAAATATAGGAGACATCCCTGGAAATGTTAATTTAATTTAGTTCGAGCTTTCCTACCTAAAAGATGAGTTATAGGTAGTAATTTTTAGTTATTTCTACCTTTGGGTATAAAATTAAGTCGATCTTTGAGATAAAAATTATTCAAATCCTTTTTAATACGATTCGATTTATTCAGATTTAAATATGCATTTTGATCATCGTTATATTTTTCTGTGTTTCCATTATCTTTATTATTTTGCTCAATTTGTTTTGGTACTTGAAGCCTGTAATTTTCTTGGTCAAACACATCTTCATTGAGATTTTTAATGATTGCTGATGTTAATATTAAACTTGTGGTTTGTTTGTCGCTGTATTCTTTGTTTTTTAATGGGCTCAAAGTTAAACTGTTTGTTGTTGTATCAAAGTGATGTGATACTTTTTGTCTCATTTCTAAAAGCTCATTTCTTTTTATTCCTATAGCCTGGCCATCTTTTATGGAGTCTATTTTGTCCTTACAAGCGTTAATATTTATGCGTTTTTTATTAACATAGTTGTTAAGATCATCATCATGGTTCATTGTAATATCTCCTTCGTCAAAATTAGGTTCATTACTGTATTCTTCTATATCTTTAAAATTATTATTCACTGCATTATTATTTATGTTGCTGGATTCTTTATTATTGAGGTCCCTTTCATCACTGTCATGATTGCTTAAAATAGTTTCACAAATATTTAGAGGCTCTATAGTCTTATCAAATATTACTTCTACATTGGAGTGTTGTGAATTTGACGAAAACACGAACATGGACGCATCATTTGATCTAATTAAGTCATTAGCATACTTATTACGGTTATCTTGACCGTTATTTAATGTATCATTAGTATTCGATACAGTATACGTTCGATGTGCATGCCAGCTAACGTTTATTGGCTCTACAGGTATTGAATTTTGTAACAAAGATGAAGATAATACGGTGTATGTGTTCCCCATATTACAATTGCCTTCATAACACCATGTATCGAAGTTATTAGAAGTGTGAATACGTCTATCCTCATAATTAAGGACATTAAAGGGTCCAAGTTCTGGTTTTGAAGCATCATACTTTTCTTGATTAACCTTTTCCGAAAATTCAATCGTGTAAGATGTTTCCTCATAGCGATTATCTTTTATGGAATTACCTACATTAAAAATCATTTCTCTTTTATTATAAGATTTTTTAGAATTCAAATGTCGGTTATATGGATTGTGCATTTTGGTACGTTTATTAATTGGTAATTTGAAGTTATCTCGCGATTGCTCTGTTATGAAGTGTTTATTGGGCAAAATATTATTTAATTTATTAGCAATATCAGCAGCAGTAGTTCTATGAATACGGTCAACATTATAATAATTATGACTTTCAAACGTTAATTTTGATACAAATTGAATGTTAGAATTATTAGTATTCGGAATGTTATTTTTGGGTTTCAAATGGGTGTTACTAACTTTGAGAACACTTTCATTGTTTTTTATTGGGCTGTATGTACTTTCAAAATGTGTATTTCTTTCTTGTTGGCTTTTTAATATGGTATGGACAAGATCATAAGTGGTCTTATATGGTTTTTCTTTTATCAATGTATGCTTATCTATCTTATGTTTATTAAATATTGATGGTAAAGGTGTATAATCGTAATTTTGAATCATGCAATTTGTTTCTTGAATTTGTTCAATTTTATTGTTATTCAGTTTATTCCCACGTTCTTCAGTTTGTGCTGCTATTATTTCACGCACTCTCTTCTTTCTACGTTCGAGTAAATATTCAGCTTTTTTAGCTATTATATCACATCGCTTTTTTAAACTATCTGTAGGGTTTTCAAATCTTTCATTCAGTGAGACTTTTTTGAGCATATTTTTTCTTAAATCTTTCCATTCAATCGCATTACTGTTATTGTTTAACTTTTGTCTTTCAGTAATTGCTCTCTTACATTGTTTAGATTTCTTATTTTGTTGACTTTCTTCTTTAGTAACATTTGTGTTTTGTTTTGTTGCTGTATGTCTATGATTACCTCCAGAAGATTTGCTAGGTATCAGTTCTTGAACTGATTTTATTTTGTTATTGATCGTATTAAACTGCAAATTAATATTATTTCTATGTAAATGAGTTCCAATTGCGTTCAATTTATTTGCATACGATGTATTAGATTTGGTATATCCGTTTTTGGGTGGCATAACCTTATTAAGAGTTTTGATAATTGGCTTCTTTTTCAATTTTCTCTTTATATGCTTCCCTGTTAAAAATGCATTAAAAACTGTTTATAATAGAAATGCACGTTGACCAATGACCACATATATCATAGCAAAGTTATTTATTTACCTTTGATCCCTTTTTGCATCTGTGATGTACCTAGTTTTTTAGAGTTAGCGCCTAAAATTTTATCCATGATTTTTCTTACTTCAAATCTTGTATCTACTTGCTCTTTGCTCACTAGCTTGGTATCTGGTTTCTTTATTTCATTCAAATTAATATCACCTCTATAAAACTTTATCAGCTTTTCTAGTAGTTTTTTTATTTGTTCCCAATCTTTGAACTCCAGAACTGAGTTCTTTGGCGCATAGCTTAGATCATAGTCAATATATGGACAAGTTACAAATATAAAGTAGAATGGAATTTTGTTCTTGAGTAACAATAAGTCTGGATCGCCTTTGCAACCCTATAAATTGAAATAATAGTGTTTTACGACCGTAAATAATCAGTTGTCCTACAGAAGCTCGACCTCACATTGAAATGCTAAGCTTATATTAGAAAAAAATACGTTCAACTACTCACCTTAACATTTGCTCGTCGATTTTCTTGATCTCTACTCACAGACTTGGTCATGATGTCATTAATTATTTTAAGTATTTTATTATTGTTTATAAATTTCCCATTTAAAAAAACCCAGTTTTTACTTATTTTTTTATCTGTATATCCAATGAACCCTGTTACTTTATATTGGTTTTTTTCTACTTTGAATTCCTGAAAATCCGATTTATCGATTCCAAATAAAGACGAAAGCGTCTGATAAATATCTCGTTTCTTGTGCATTTTAAACACAATCTCATTTTTCGAGTCATCTCTTAAACTCAAAGAAATATGACTGTGAACCAAAGACAATTGTTCCAAAAATGTTTTGATATCTTGGATAACATTCATAGAGTCTGCTGCTTTTTTCTGAATATTTAAATTGTAAAGGAATCCTTTTACTTCTACCTGTTGATGTTTTACTCTTATCAGTATCCTGCATTCTGAGTCTGACAATACAATATGACGTCTTTGTTGCAAACATAACTCACCAGTAATTAGCCGGAGTCTCGGCTCACCACAAAAAGTGGCGTAGACGAGGGCCTATTATTATCTATGGAGGACAAAAATAGATCATCAAGAACTGTACAGCATATACCGGACTAAATTAACTGCATTTTTAGTTCACCGAAATTTATCCTCCGTAGATATTTAGTTAGACCCTCGTCTGTGCAGGCTTTAACCGTTTACTGTATCTACACAGGTACGTTCTTTTTTTACAGGATTATTTTTTAGTAATCTTTTTCAGATATTCAATTTTATTGAGCTACTTACAGTTGTTCCTTTGGATGGTCTTGTCGTTAATTCTTTTATAATTTGTTCTTTGCCATTACAAAAATATTTTATCCAAGTTTCTTCACTGCTTTCATGTCTTGAAATTATTTTGATAGTTTGTGATACTTTTATAATATTAGCGAGAGATTCACCTCGAAATCCGTAACTATCTGGAACTGATTTTATAGTATTCATGTCTACATATTTACTTGTCATATATTTTTGACCTAATGGACCAAAGTCACGTTTGGTTATCCCTTGTCCATTATCCAAAACTTGTATTGCGTCTTCTTCAATGTGGATACGAATTGCAATAGATGTTGACGAAGCATCCAAAGAGTTGTAAACCTAAAACATATTTTTAAATAATAATAAATTATCTGATGTAAAAGAAAATACTGCATGTTCCTTTAGAAGTCTACGTCTTACCTAATGAATTAGTAACCTAGGTTTTAAATGAAATGAAATGTTTATTCACCCAAATAGGCCTTCACAGGCGCTTATGAATTGTCAGATTCTAATGACTCTAATGCACGGTTCGGAAGTTTTATGTAATTGGTATTATATCTACTTACTTTGGGTATACTTATATGTACTTACCAATTCTTCAGTGGCTCTTTTATAACTATTTATTTGTGTCGAAGCACATAATAAATGCTGGATATCATCAGGAAGTTTTTTCATTGCCATTTTGTATATAACAAATGAACATAGTTTATATTTTATAAGATCTGTCAATATTTTTCAGTTCTAAAGAGGTTTTTGTTCATTTACGCAAATTGATTTGATGATTGACAGATATTGGAAAATATCTGGCCATGTGCATTAGCAATGTAAGCCTTGTCGTGTCATAAGTCATAATAGATCGATAGGTACCTACTTAGTTACCTCACAGTAGGTACGTAGTCGATACTTTGGTTAATACCTTGGACGAATAAACCACTATTCGTCCAAGGTTAATACTTACCTGAAATAGAGTACCTACCTAGTTCGGCTGGACCGCCGCATAGTAGGCCAAGGAGACCTCATCAAATGGAATAAAAGCTTCTAAATATTTATTTATCTACCTACCTACCTGATTGTACCTATATAGACAATTTTTTTTCTGGCTAAGCTTGTGTTTTACCACAATCTCACCATGGTAAGTGATGATGTGGCCGAAGGTGGTAAGGACACAAAGCTTAGATGAGAACTGGCTGTCAAGTGCAGCTGTCGGAACACACCGATAGGTGCTTGGCGACAGATTTAGAACTTGAGGGTGGTAGCCAGCCAGTCGGGTACTACAGAGTACCCACCACCGTGCTATGGTTTCCTCACGATGTTTTCGTTCACCGAAAGCTCAATCTCATTGTAGGATTCGAACCGACGACCTTCGCCGCGGTATCCGACGTCACTACCACGAGCTGTCATCGCCCCAACCTATGTCTGAAACTACTGTACGAACATAGTCAAAATCAAACAGACAGACCTTTAGAGTTACTTTAACTTTAATTATATAGGTAAGTATGGAAATATTACATCTTCAAATTATAAAAAGAAGTAGGTAAATAAATATCGAAACAGAAGTTGAGTTGACTTTTTCATGACAACTTAAAAAGCACTGGCTACTGTTTAGTAACTTTTGATTTCCTCTAAAGTGGTTGTTATTGAATGAAAATCGATTTGTATTTAACCCTGAACTTCCACGTGGAAATGTGCTATGAGGTCGAAAGTGGCGGTCGGTTAGTAGTCGCCACATGGGCCCATATGTGTGACCGCGTGAAAGATGTTTTAACGAATGTGCTTGGAGTTAATCGTCCTTAGGATCTCTATTTTTATAATCATAAAATATTTGTAGTTTTTTTATAATTGCACATATTGTATTTAACATTTTTATACAGGTATAATAAATATTTGTCAGGTGCTAAAGTCTAAATGATATATTATTTAAAATAATAGAGTGGTGAAGCGAAGGATGAGTGTTCTGGAACAAGAGATTTTACTATTTTGGGAGTATGTGAAACGGTGAGTACATATAAAATATTTTTTTTAGCTCCCTGATTCAGTTTGAAAGGGATAAAAAAGTTATGACTAACTTAAATAATGTGTCGTACATCTCAATTTAGAAGCATAGCAAATATTTTACAGAAAAATGATGCATAATGGGTTGCGATAAAAAATGGAACGCTATAATAATGTTCTGTTATCTGTCTTTAAATTGGACTTTCTGAGAATTCAAATGACCCAATAGGTAATATATAGCAACAATTGTCGATCTACGATTACTCATCGCAGTAAAAAATGCGGTCCTATGTTTGTCGATTCACTTCGTTCACGGTAACCATTATGTGCAATAATTGGCTATTTTTCAAGACAGAATAGAAAATTATGCGAAGTAGCAGCTGGTCGTGTTAATAGATACAATAATGTTTGATACACGTGCAATTCTACACGAATTAAAGAAATTATAAGTATTACCTACCTACTAGTTTTGTACCTACTTGATGTTAAAGCGACCTTAACGTTTATCTCCTTATATTGCCATTTGATACTCTAAGGCAAAGCCAGACGCTCTCTTTTGGGGCAGCTAATCATAAAAGGCTAAGTAAGTATAATATACACTGGGTTAAAAGTGTACTGCTAAGTGGAAATAATGGCCATTAAATCCAACGTCAAGGTTCATTTTTAACTAGCATTTTTGTCTGCAGCTTCGCTCGTTTAGATGTCATTCTATATATTTTCTTCCCGTCTGAAACTGAAATTCGAAGTATCTGCTAAGCTTTATTAACCCATGAACATCCGTTCAGTATTTTCAGAGATGAGCTTGTTCAAAGAAACACCCAAACAAAAGAAAAAAATCTCTTGTCAGATGCATAGACATAGATATATTTCAGTCTTCCTTTAAAACGAATGAATCTAGTTCTTGATGTTATGAACTAATAAGCCTCGACGTGTATCGATTGCTGCTACTACAGGGGCCTATTTGCGTTAATTATTTATTTACTCTGGCCTCTGCCTGTCGATCCAAGGTACACATTATGCTATTCAAAGTTTCATTCATATTGATTTCACTTATTTCCGTGCCTATTTTATATTTCTCATATAGGTACCTACCTACGTAAACTACCTTTAATTTTAATGTTTTGAATAACTATTTTTTTTTTTTTTTATATTCGATAGGCTTGTGTTTGACCACAATCTCACCATGGTAAGTGATGATGTGGCCGAAGATGGTAAGCACACAAAGCCTAGATGGGAACTGGCTCTCAAGTGCAGCTGTCGGAACATGTTATTATTGTTACGTGTTTGCGGCTCACTTTACATAATGTAATGTTGGAAGTAGCCAATTATTTAGATATTATTATCTAATCATTATTTTGTACCTAAGTGCTTATTCACTTTAGATTCTAGACTTTACACAGAATAACAGATATCACAACCCATAATTTCGTAAACGGCAACGGCAGTACCTACAGCTGTAACAAGTCTTTTGAGGTAGCTATTGATAATATATGTTTATATTCGTACTTTACTTAAGTAGCGAATACCATAGACGTTATAAGGGTTTCAAGATAACATCTCAAAAGAGGGAAACAATAGACGAAACGACAGTTTTTGGATACATTAACCCAAACATTCCAATGTTTTGACGTGGGGTCTTATCACTGCTGTTGTCTCATAGGTGCCTCCTGTCTTCGTACTTTCGTTGCAAAATGGTATCCTAGAGATAACAAAAACGGAAAACGGTAAAAACAAAATGTTTCAGCTACGACATTTATGGTAATGAACCGAACAACTATTTGATGGAACCCGATACTTCTGCCTTTGGATTGCTATGGAGTCAAGTGCCTAATGCAAGAGTAAATATTTTTTCACATTTCATGTTACGAGTACCTAAGTATTAATTTAAGAATTATAATGATCATGTTTTTTTCTTTTTTAGACTATCGTGAGCTACGTTAGTCATACTATCTCGTGGGTGTTCGGCAGCATATTTGTACTTCTTCTTGGTTCCCTCCTTACTGTGGGTGTCTGCTCTTATACAAATCTTTGTACCTTGACTTTCCATGGAGTAGGACCTATTCATGAAGAAATGAGATCTCTTATAACTCCTGAGCGGTTGGAGAAGATAAGCACTGCAGCTGACTTTGTAAAAAATGCTATTGATAAATATCAGAAGATTCAAAAAGTCACAGGTGTGCCTGCAAACAGACGACGACGTGCCATATTAAATTAAATTAATTATTTACACCTTCTTCATTTTATCTGAAAATTTTGGTATTATATAGCCTGTGTTTTTAAATAAATTATTTAAATTTAGTTGTTGATAGACCTACCTACGTAAACTACCTTTAATTTTAATGTTTTGAATAACTATTTTTTTTTTTTTTTATATTCGATAGGCTTGTGTTTGACCACAATCTCACCATGGTAAGTTATGATGTGGCCGAAGATGGTAAGCACACAAAGCCTAGATGGGAACTGGCTCTCAAGTGCAGCTGTCGGAACATGTTATTATTGTTACGTGTTTGCGGCTCACTTTACATAATGTAATGTTGGAAGTAGCCAATTATTTAGATATTATTATCTAATCATTATTTTGTACCTAAGTGCTTATTCACTTTAGATTCTAGACTTTACACAGAATAACAGATATCACAACCCATAATTTCGTAAACGGCAACGGCAGTACCTACAGCTGTAACAAGTCTTTTGAGGTAGCTATTGATAATATATGTTTATATTCGTACTTTACTTAAGTAGCGAATACCATAGACGTTATAAGGGTTTCAAGATAACATCTCAAAAGAGGGAAACAATAGACGAAACGACAGTTTTTGGATACATTAACCCAAACATTCCAATGTTTTGACGTGGGGTCTTATCACTGCTGTTGTCTCATAGGTGCCTCCTGTCTTCGTACTTTCGTTGCAAAATGGTATCCTAGAGATAACAAAAACGGGATGTGTTTAAAAGAAATAACCGTATAAATAGGGAAAGGACGTACAAATTACCATCAGTTGTACTTTCGACATACTCGAGAAAGGATCAGGAACTAAACAGTAAGTTAGAAACCTTATTGTATCTACCTATTTCTTATTTCTTAGTCTTAACTGATGAAAACATATTTTCAGATGTTCAAAATACTTGTTATCGCTTTGGCTGTCGCCAATACAGCTTATTCGACAGAAGTATCTTCTTCGTACGCGTTGTTAGAAAAACATGCAGCATTTAATCCAGATCATAAAGCAGAAGTCCATGAAACGCATGGTGTTTACTCCAAAAAAGATCCAAAATCTGACGTGGAACGTCCTATATATCGAGGAGAAGACATCAAAAATGAAGGAAGAGCCAGAATAGAACCAGTCAAGTCTAATGGACCAGTAATAAAGTATGATAGAATGCTAGCTGATCAACCAATCGATTCTACTGAAGTTAATAGAGTTGTAAGTTTTTAGAAAACATTGTCTACTGGGATTAACAATATTGTGGATAGGTGTATTAATTTCAATGTAAATTCCAGGATAACCAAGCTGTCCCCAACTATGGTTTTGTTTTGGGTCCATCTGAAGTAGCGTACCCCGATATACCATACGCTCCGGGATATGGGTATGAGACAAGATACGGTGGCAATAGGTATGCTATGCTTAATTTACTTCTGCTTATATACATTTCTTTAAAAAACATTTTCATAGTTTTTAAGGTATCAAATTATTAGATTTTCAATGGTAAAAACAAAATGTTTCAGCTACGACATTTATGGTAATGAACCGAACAACTATTTGATGGAACCCGATACTTCTGCCTTTGGATTGCTATGGAGTCAAGTGCCTAATGCAAGAGTAAATATTTTTTCACATTTCATGTTACGAGTACCTAAGTATTAATTTAAGAATTATAATGATCATGTTTTTTTCTTTTTTAGACTATCGTGAGCTACGTTAGTCATACTATCTCGTGGGTGTTCGGCAGCATATTTGTACTTCTTCTTGGTTCCCTCCTTACTGTGGGTGTCTGCTCTTATACAAATCTTTGTACCTTGACTTTCCATGGAGTAGGACCTATTCATGAAGAAATGAGATCTCTTATAACTCCTGAGCGGTTGGAGAAGATAAGCACTGCAGCTGACTTTGTAAAAAATGCTATTGATAAATATCAGAAGATTCAAAAAGTCACAGGTGTGCCTGCAAACAGACGACGACGTGCCATATTAAATTAAATTAATTATTTACACCTTCTTCATTTTATCTGAAAATTTTGGTATTATATAGCCTGTGTTTTTAAATAAATTATTTAAATTTAGTTGTTGATTGATTTAATTTTTGAATTCACCAACAAAACAAACATTCCATTCTTAAAACAATATATTTCAATAAATATTTATAAACTAGCCTTATCTTTATTATAACAAGATACAACGTTAATAATTTTGCATTGTTCGGTATTTCTTGTAAGCGGCATTAAAATAATCTTCCATATTTTCCAAATACGGAATGTTCGGAAGCAGTGGAACTAGCGGCTTATTGATTGTGAGTGTACAGAAAGATGTGAAACCACAGAATCCTACGACAATAACCATACCGAGTAAAATCATGCTACCCTTGATTACCAACCACTTGGTCACCGAAAGAGCTTTTAATCCAATGTCGATTACAGCAGTCTGAAATTATAAATAAATACACGTTTTAGAATTGCACTTTAACTAACGCTAGAAATATTATATTTAGGAAGGAATAGTATCAACTCATGAATAATGCATTAATGTAAATTTAAATAAACCGGTCAAGTGCGAGTCGGACTCGCACACCGAGGGTTCCGTACAAACTTGTCGGTAAGTAAATAGTTTGTTCATTACGGTGATCGAATCTCGATTTTTTTTTCAATTTTTTTGATTAAGATTTTTTCCATTTATTTTTATTTTTAAATTTCAATATTAATTTGCAATTTTTGTTCGGATGTATTTGCAAATTAACCGTTGTTGGATTTATTCCTTTACTTGCGTCCCTGAGAAAAAGGGCACTGACAGACGGACAACAAAGTAATCCTATAAGGGTTCCGTTTTTTCCTTTTGAGGTATGGTACCCTAAAAATTAACTTTAAAGTGTGTGACATAAACGTAGAAAGTAAATACGGTTATTTAGAATATTATGCTTTACTACTTACAATTGGGCTGAGCACGTAGTCTAAGATCGAAATTTCAGGCTCGTATTCCATGATATCATACTCGTTTCTTGGAACAATTTGGTAACTGAAAAAATATTAACTGTCTTAATTTGTTCAAGTAATATACTTACTCCCCGCACTTTACCTTTGACAGGAGCTTTATTTACTTGAATGCATCAAAGTTATTCTAAAGACTGATTAGCAATAACCTTCCAACTCTTAGAGTGTGATCATGTTACTCGCTACCTTCATGCTATGAACCCAATATAATATTTGATCTACTTACTCGTAGCCTTCAACTGGTATTTCTTCAATAGGCCGAAGACTGTATTCATTTCTATGTTCAGGGACTGAGTTTGTTTGCTGGGATTGTGTTGTTGTTGCGGCAATCACTGAAGTGGTGATGTAACAAAGAACCAACACCTTCAATTCGATCATCTAAAAGAAAGTATTAAAAATAAAGCAATTGCCATATATACCTATAAAAAAAATCCGGCCAAGTGCGAGTCGGACTCGCGCACGAAGGGTTCCATAAAAAAAGGCAAAAAAATAGCGTTTGTATGGGAGCCCCCCTTAAATATTAATTTTATTTTGTTTTTAATATTTGTTGTTATAGCGGCAACAGAACGACATATTTTTTGAAAATTTAAACAGTCTAGCTATCGCGGTTCTTGAGATACAGCCTGGTGACACACTGACGGACAGACGGACGGACAGCGAAGTCTTAGTAGGGTCCCGTTTTTACCCTTTGGGTACGGAACCCAAAAAAGATTATGGTAACAAAAAAATCAAAATCAAAACAATACCTTTTGCATTTTGAATATTAACTTTGGATTTATATTATAAATATAAAACTTTTGTTAGGTCTCTTGGTTAGGTACTGCCGTTGACTAAAATATATTGGAAATACTTAGGCTTTTTATTTAATTTAATCTACTTCGTTATATCAATTAAGTAATGGCAGATTTCGATCTATTATTTTTATACGTATTAATATGAATTACCTATTAGGTACTTATCTAATTGTTCTACAATGAATCACCAGACGCAATTGCGTGAAAGTATCATTATGGTGAATTTTCCAATTTGGGTTACTAATTATCTAGTTTAATGAGTTAAATGCTTTAGGAACATTGATTTTACTATTTAAACACTGTTAATCAAAATTTTACCAACATAACCGTATCGTATTTCGGAATTAAACTAAAATAAATAATTTGGAGCATAATTTTGATTTAATTTTGAAAAGGTAAGTCATGAATGCAGATTTTTGTGTGTTGGATTACAGTGAATCTAAGATCACCATTTATTAAAATAATGTATTTCGTTTCAGATGATGAAAGCCATTTTACTAAGTTCGGTTCTCTTTGCCGCAGTAATGACTTATGAGCTAGAAGATTTTGAAAAAAATATAATTGAATTTAAAAGTGTGCCAGTCCAAGTAAGTACCTACTTGATTGCTTTTACTTATTATATTTATAGGTACCTTCATTTCAGAGATGTATCAAAGATAAAACTCGTAGTGCTAACTACTATCAAGATTCTAGACTGCTCTACATGTTTTAAATTGCTAATATTTTAATAAATTTCCACAGGAATTTCCAAGGCCGTATCCGTATCATAATAACTATAACCATAAGGTTGTAAAAGTAAAGCCACCGAAGTCTTACAGTCATAATTATGAAGTAGTAGCCTCTGTTCCTGTAGTTGATGTTCCATTCTCAAGTTGTATCATCACCACAGTAATATCTGTAAGTAAAAAAAATATTCTAAACTAAGATTGTAAAGACGTTTGTCTTTTTCTTTGTAGGGGGTAATCTTTAGAAATGCCGAACCTATTCTAAAAATTCTTTCACCAATAGACAGCTAAATTATAATTGTCTAACATTCTCTATTTTTTCTAATATCATTTTCTAATTCCCTCGGAAACGTGGGAGGGATTTTAATAATGTCTTTAATCTAGTTATCATCAGTTATTTTCTTTTACAGTTTCTGTTTTAAAATATTATTATTGTTTATTTACAGCACATCTTCAGTGTATCAAAAGCAGTCATCGTGTTCATCTTCTACAAAGCTCCTGCGTTTATCTTCGGGTCTATCATCGCACTTGTGACTTGCAAGCTAACGTCCATGTTCAATATCCTAAGTGGACTGATATCAATATTTGATGTTCAAAAAGAAATCACAGAATTTGTCACTCCGGAAAGGGTTAAAAGAACTGCTGAGTTTGTTCAGAAAGCATTTGAAAAATACAATTCCATGCAATGATTACCTACTTAGTTATATAATAAGGTTATTAAATTATTATTAATTATTTATAATTTTTGTTTCTTTTTAAATGATTGAGTGCAATATTTTATTTTGCTTGAGTTATAAGTAAAAACCTAGTTTTCCGCCCCGCAGTTTCACCCGTCTTCCGAGGGATCTTATCTTTTCCCGGGATAGAAACTATTATATGTTTAAGGGTATTGTACATTTAAGGGTATTGTCTATCTGTGTGCTAAGTTTCATCAAAATCCGTTAAGCCATTTTTGCGTAATTTAGGAACAAACATACAAACTTTATTTGTAGGATTCCAATGTTATACTTTCTAAAGCTATTCAGATATTTGCGTCTGGTAGTCATCATCTCATGTTACTGAGCTGATGATGGAAGATACAACTAGTACCTAAGGGGATTATTCTTTAAATATTTAATTTTAGTTCTATAGTTTATCTATAGTAACTTTCAGATACCTACATTATAAGTGGAAAATATTTGTTTTTACCCGACTTCAAACAAAAAACACATTAAAACAATCAAGCGAAAAATAACTGTATAAATATTTATACCGAAAGACAAAAATGCATGTCTGATTTCTTTTTTGTTTAATTTAGTTTTACCTACTTATCTGTTCGATGTAGATGCCATATTTCTTTTTTAAGAATGAAAGTAACATAGGTGAAAACTAGTATTTCGTTTCTTGCTGGAGTCTTCTCAGTTTAAGTGTATTCCAAACCGGTGGTAGAGTCAATTCTAACGTTCATAAGTGCCTTACCAAGGATTTAACTGAATAAATGAGTTTTTGATTTGATTTATTTGTATATTGTCTCGAACCGTTTCGTCTCATTTTGAAACCCTATTAGCTTCGTCTCAGATAACATCAAAAAGCCCAAATTCACAGGATAAGAATTATTAGGGAACATCATGATGAAATAACACAAAGTTTTATTGATCTAGCTTTTATACTTTAGATTTTATTGGTACCTAAAATCGCTCAAGAAACGCAACAGCCCAAGAAAATAAATAAAACTATATCTACTATCACTTTACAAAAAGAAAAGACATCCCGCCAAAAATATTTCATGTAAAATTGGCGACCAACTCTCAGAAGCTTATAACGCTTTCGTTTTCGTTGTAAAAATAGTTATCAGATCCCAGGAAAAGCCCAGCGTTTTTTAGATCTATAAAACCGCCAAGCCATACTTTTGAAAGGGTTAGTAAAGGCAGGGCTTAGGGGCTTGACTTTTCCTGGGATCTGGTAACTTTTTTTTTACAGCGAAAGCGTTATGAGGTTATGAGTCTTGGCCGCCAATTTTACATGAAATGTTTTTTGTGGGATTTAACTAATTTTTAAAATTTGGCCAATTGCGTTGACACTCTGATTGGGCCGATTTTCAACCGTCAGACTCCTAAAGGCATCAAAATAAGCGATCTCACATAAACAAATAACATTCACACATAAAACTATATTCATAAAAGTAGTCACAAGATTTGTTCCTAATTATGTAAAAAAAGGACGCCACTGGATGCGTAAAGCGCAAGACCAACCATTGTGGAGATCCTTGGGGGAGGCCTTTTTCCAGCAGTGGACGTGTTCCAGCAGACATGATGTAAAAAAAAGTAGAGTCGCAACAAAGTTGTTTCCCCTCCTGGACATCTTAAGCATCTTAGCACCATATTATAAGCAGTAACATATCTTTGAGGCTTAAAGCACATGTAAAAAACACGCTGTATAAGTTGTGTAGTTCTGACCAGCAATCTTAGATTGTATATTGTATCTATAAATGATATATTTTGGAGAGAACGAGCGTTATAGAAACAGTTCCGAACACATTCTATAACGTAACACTCAAAATTTAAGAGTGTAAGTAGCCTAGTTAGTGTCGTAGGTTCTATATTGTACCCTACCATCGTTCTATGGTTTCTTCACGTTCAATGTAGGATTCATACCCACGTTTTTCGCCACGGTATCAAACTCCAACTCAAAACTCGTTTATTAAAGTCAAAGTCAAAGTCAATAAGCCCAACGTCATTACTTTTTAACCGACTTCATAAAAGGAGGAGGTTCTCAATTCGACTGTATGTTGTTTTTTTTGTATGTTTGTTACGCGATTACTCTGCAAATTATGAATAAATTTTGATGATTCTTTTTTTTGTTTGGCTGGCACCGACTCCAAAAAGAACTGTTTATAAATATTAAATAGATATATAAATATCAATAATTTTGTTGATTGTCCTTTGAAATTAAAATATTATTCTTTACTTTTTAGTTTATGTTTGTACATAGGTATAGGTTACAGTTTTGAAGTCGGTTTTTGTTTTTTTATTAACCCTTTAGGCAACTTCCTTCGGCCCTTTTAAACTTTAGTCAATAATCAAAAATAAATAGGCTTCTCTATGCTTTTGCGTATGTCTTACACTATGTTTTTCGAGAATTATATCGTATGATTTAAATTAAATACAGTGTAGACTTGATTATATGGATTTCAGTTAATCGCGATTATCCGGATTTTTTATTAGTTTAATTTACTTTGTAGTTTAATTTGTACGTACGAAAATGTATGCAATAAGAGATCAGCTCTTAATAAACATTGATTTTGGTTGATAAGTTTCCTGGTTTTTGTTATTATTAATAAACAAGTGTGTACCTACGCGGACGAGGTAAGTTATCATTCTAGAGTTAATAATATAAATATAACGTTTTTCTTCATATATTCAATTATACGTATGCCTTGCGATAGAAATTAGTCCAGTTAATCTAGTCTCTACTGTAGTTTAAATCCTGTCTTTTGAGATGACTTATGTTTTGATTCATATAAGGGGCTTAGTGATCAAAATCAATATATTATAGAATAAATCTTACACTAAAGGATGCGCTTATTATTTAAGCGATACATTATTTCCAACAAGCAGAATAAAAATACGTTTCTTTGCTCAACTAGAAATTAAATTTAAAATGAATCCCTATTTCCCTTGGTCACGCCATAACTTGAAGACGACTTTACTGATTTTATTCATTTTTTTTAAGTTTTCTAAAACTATGTAGAAGGTTCTTAGAGAAAGAAAAATTAAAAAAATTGAAAAATTTCAGGTACATATACATATAATATTCTACTATCACTACAAAAAACTTCGAAACTACTAAACTGATCTTGATGAAACTTGGCACACAAAGATTATATCCTAGAATAAGAGATAGGCTACTTTTTATCCCAGCAAAAGATAAGATCCCATGGGAATGCGAGTGAAACAACGGGGGGCAGGTAGTTTAATATAAGATAGAGTTATTCTAAGTTTATTGAATCATTTATTTGCTAATGTATGACATTAAAAGTATCTATTATAACTATTGCATTAGAAAGCAGTCATTATTCAATTAGTCATTCATGAATTTTATCTAATTAATTAATGACATTCTCACAATTACACCCTCAGAACATTAAATTATTCGTTTAAATATGGGTGCTAAAGTGTAAAGGGTATCATTATTCAATTGATTTCAAAAGCTATAACAGGTCAGGTAAGAGTACCCCTGGATCAAGGATCAAAAATAATAATAAAAATATACAATCATGGTAAGTGTTAGCTTTATAAATTATTTATTTTATGTGTTGCAAGGTTTCATATTTAATTGAATGTATTTTTATAGATGCTGTGCAAATTATTTACTCTGACCATTATCTTAGCCGTGGTAGCTTCAGATTCTGCCATGACATCTTCTCATGTAAGTATTTCACTTTACAATTTAGAGTTCTTGTATTTTTTTAAGCTTAGGCGTTACACTATTTCATATTTACGTTATCAATGAAACTTTTCAACATTTGAATTGTTTCAGTTCATTAATTTTAACTTACCTATGTCTGTGATTTTCATGTGACCATTTTTTCTTTCAGAATAATGAACAAAAATCAGTCCAAGAATTGCCGAGTTCTCGAATAATTTTACATCCCAATTTGCCGACATTAATCCTGGATATTATTTGCGCGATAGTTGGTTACAAAGTTGTGAGTATTACTTCATGATCATTTTTTTCGTACTGTTATATTTCTTTTTTAGGGTTCCTTACTCAAAGGGTAAAAACGGGACGCTATTACTAAGACTTCGCTGTCTGTCCATCCGTCCGTCCGTCTGTCTGTCACCAGGCTTTATCTTAAGAACCGCGATAGCCAGACAGTTGAAATTTTCACATATTGCCGCTAGAACAACAAATACTAGAAACAGAATAAAATAAATATTTAAGGGGGGCTCCCATACAACAAACTTGATGTTTTTGCCATTTTTACGGAACCCTTCGTGCGCGAATCCGACTTGCACTTGGCCGGTTTTTGCATTTAGTTTTATAAGTTATCTATCTTACTTAGGTATCACTCTCACACGCCATACTGTTTTTGTTTTTATCGTTGATAAATAAACATTATTACAAAGGTTGTCTGGTTGCGATAAGGCCACTTGATGCAACACTTTCACTATTAATAAAGTTTTCTATTATCACTACAATCACATGTGGTGTTACAATAAAGTGTTATCTATCTATATCACTATTTATCTATATTGTATTGTTCCCTTTCAGTCGGCTGTCACCATTGCTGTGAAATTAATCGGATGGATAGTGTCGAATGTTCACACAATACTTGTAGCAGCAGCATCTGTTATTGGTTTATGCAAGTTAACCAACAAGTGCAATATGATTGTTGAGCAAATAGTACCAGTTGAAGAACTCCAGGGCTTGGCTACTCCTGAAAACTTACAAACGGCTGAGAGGTTCATACGGGCTGCATTGGTGAAATATAGTGAAGAATACAACTGAGTATATTGTACACTATTTTACAGTGTACATATTCAAGAGCTATTTAGTTATTAATTACTAGGATCCCTGCGGTTTTGCCCACGTTGCCGGGAACATAGAATCTCGATGCAAACATCACGTCGATCTTGCTCCGTTGATGCGTAAAAGGGCATACCAAGAAACACAGTTTTGTTGTATCTAATTTTATTATTTATTTATTTATTATTTAACAATAAAATTAAAAATAAGACACTACATTTTTTTTATAACCTTACAAAACAATGAATAATCTTCCTTTAAGTTATATTATCTCATCATCTTTATTTTAATTATCTATAAGTAGATACACTTATAGATTCACATACGGCCATCTGATCCTAAGCTAAAATAAAACTAACCAGTTTTAAATATACCTGGGCTTATAAATATAATATACTCCAGAATACTCCTCAGTTTGGGTGAAGTTATCTACATGTGTGTAATGTCCTGAAATAATACGGAATCGAACCTATGACCTGAACTGTACCTTGCCAACTGCGCTAACTGGCCCGTCAGTGGGTATAGTTAGAATACATTATAGACAAAATTCGGGAACATAAGTAAATATAAAATGAGCACCAATACATTTATACACATACACATTATACACCATTTGAGTGTAATAAGTTAGAAAAATAATTTTTTGTATAAATCCTTTAACTCTAATATTATAATATTCGATAACAATTGTGTATAATTGTGCAATATAAGAAAGAATAAGCGCGCATGAATATAATAGGTTCATTACTAAACACTGGAGATTAAAATAGACTTAAGATTGTTCCGTTGAAAAATGTATGACACCACATGGATGTTCCGGTAGTTAATATTTATATTGATGAAGTCACTGCACACTTTGAGTATGACCTCAATTTGCTCACGGTAATAATGAGATTAATTCAAAAAAACTATTTATATTTCATCATTTTTTCCAGAATTATATGATAATGATTTAGCTAAGAAGACATTAGAAGTTGAGAGTCTGATTAATGTCTCTTTCTGATTCTTCAGTCTGACTAGTCTGAGTCTGATTTAAAAAAATAATTGATTTCATTGACTCTACACATAGAGTCGCCATCACACTCAGGTCGGCTACCAATGTTTAAATGATTACTCATAATAATGAATACAATAAGAACATATGTTCGTATGGCTACAGAATAAAATTTCTTTGTACGAATGACATCCAAACATCCGGTCAATGGATCGTTCACGTCGCGCCGGGCGATGTGTCATTGACGCCTTATCTGGCAAGCTATATTTATAATATGTTTTGCAGGAGCATGTTTATTCCAAGTTTCAACATTGCCAGGCCAACTGCAGTTTCGCTTTCACTTTGTTTGGAAACGGTCTTATCAACACGAGTGTTATCAGCCTCTAGTACCTACTTTAATTAAAAATCCCATAATCTACGTAGGTATTATCTCTGGCGAAGCAAAAATCTTCAACACAGTTGTTTAAGTGATCTCAGACACCGAACACACAAAATGGGCAACTCAAAAAGTAAGAAAATGAAAATCAGCCAGTGTGAACAAAATAATAGTGACGAGAAGCATGATAATGAAAGGATAAATTCATTAAAGACAGATATTTCTGATGCTGCTTCTAAGGAGGCGAAAGCAAATGAAACTCTTGCTGGAGAAGTGGATCAAATAAAAGATAAGGATCATGATGGAGCGAGCAGTGCGTCCACAGTGGAAGTTCTTGACGACAAGTGAACTCGAGTGATAATGCAAATAATGTATCTTATGTTTTAACTTTTATACCCAATTATTAAGTGTCGTATACGTTCTGTGCATTTATAATGTTAATAAATTATTAAATATGTCGAAGACATGGGACATTTTACAAACATTATGATATAAATCGAAATTAAGTAAGGTAAATAGTTTTAAAACGTGCAGTTCTTTGTTAACCGCTCGATGAGTCATCCTGTTATTCTGACGTGAGCGCGTAAAAATAGAAAAGATAAGAAAATTGCATACAAGGACAACTTGTTTACAAAATATGAATATTAGTATATTTTGTTTTGTCTACCCCCACCTTTAGACATAGAATCAGATAGACCTTGAATTAAATTGCGTGTTACATGACAGTGAGGTATCTAACATGTTATCAAGCTTGATTCATAACCAACATGTAATTTTACAAATGTGATTTTATGGAAAATTTCGAAGTATGATGTTCCACGGTCAGTGGTTCAAAAGATTAATCGATTAGAACTATATATTTTTGTAAATAATAAAGGTATGAATGTAAAAAACATAAAAAATCTCAATAATGGTTAATGTTCAAAACATACTATGAATATTCTCGATTCTAATGTTAGGTATAATTAGGTAGTTATGTTGCAGTAACAGTGTTTTCAAAATTGCCAAATGGGCGAGATGATTTTGTCTAGTTTTTATTATTTTGTTATTATGATTCTTTTCAACATTAAAACAACCAGAAAATAAATGACAGCCTTACCTAGAAACAACTTTTATCTGATTATTTAACTTGCATGACCTTCAAATAACTTTTATTTTTATACCCCAAGTGTGACAATGATGGTAAGTGACTACCGTCGCCTATAGACATTAGTAATACTGCTGGAACATACCTACCGACAGGTGATTAGGGACAGATTTTCAACTTGAGGGTGGTAGCCAGCCAGTCGAGTACTACAAAGTACACTACCAATATGTTGTTTCCTTACGATGTGTTCCTTCACCAAAAGCTCGAGCTCATTGCCACGACCTTCGCCGCGGTATCCCACGTCACTACCACTGAGGTATTATCATAGCCACTTGACTTTTGATTCCTCGAATCGTCTTTTTTGTAGGTAGTTTTAGAATGAACTGCCCTAATCGTGAGCCAAAGGATACTGTAAATTTCGACCTAACTGAGACACAGTTTATAACAATTTTAATTTTTCTCAGACTTCTAATACAATACCTGTATTACTTTTAGTACCTACAACGTCTACGCTGATAATATAATGAGGTTCATAACTACAGTGACTTGTAGTTCTAATAGTACCGCCCAACGTTGCTATGGTTTCCATGTCCAAACAGATTTAGCTTATAAACACAAGAGGAATTGTATAGACCAGTGGTTGCTCTACAAGCCCCAGCTGTGTTTTATCACGACTCTTACGAAAACTTAGATAGCACTTCATCAAACAAATTAATCTTGGGATAGGTTATGAATTTTTATCGAGTGATTTGAGATTTATCATATTGTGAGATTACTCGTTTTATTTTAAAAGTTTGTATTGTATTATAAGTTTACGCAAAAGTGTAAGTGTTAAGTTATCAAACTGGGTCAATGTATGGACAAGTCTGTCGCAGAAAAAATACAGAAAGCAACGTGAGTTGGACCAAAATCAACTCCAATGATAGATTAAATCTTATTTTATGCAAACACCTTACATTTAATATTGCTTTTGTATCGTTATAAAAAAACTATCTATATACCACTACCACTACCAGTCACAGAAAAAGGTTCTGGATATTTAGGCACCATGAAACTTCTTGCATCGACAATTTTCCTCTTTTTCGTTGTAAATGTTATAGGGTAAGTTTTTATTATTTGTAATTTTTTGGTGTTGGGATGTATTTATCAAAGTGTCGTTATCAAATTATTTTACATTTTCTAGTATAAAATAACTATAAGTACGTACACATATTTTATTCTTTATTTGTATTCCTAACAGCATTCCATAAAATTGACGCAGATAACATTTATCTTGATAAAATATTATCTTCGCACAAACTTTTAAATGGTATTGATTTAGCTTTTTTGGGTTCTTTTGGACGTGTTGCTGCGGTCATTGAATTACAAACCCGTAAGTGTATGAACCAGTTTATAAGTTATTGTAAAAAAATAGAATTTAGACCTCACCCAAAACGCATTCTGTACCTATCAAGTTACTACTACAGGTTTGTTATCATCACGAGCATCAGACTACTACTTAGTCCACAGTTTGCACTTTTATTTAGGTTTTTACGAGCTATAAACTACCTCTTTGCAACAGCAATCCATTATTCCGTTGCTGCGTAAATGAGGAACAAACCAACAAACATACTTTCGCATTTATAATATTAGAATGATGATTATACAAGCAGCTAAAAGTTGACGGTATATCACTGTACTAAGAGTTTATGTAGGTTTATGTTTATTTTAAGACAATTTGACAAATATCGTCACGGTTTGGCATAACGTAAGTATAAAGGGGGTACTTGCACTTGCAAGCTTGCACTACTCGATCTTGTGATGTTAAGGAGTGACCTTGACGATAGTTTCTGTTAGGTACTTTTTTACTTCAAATAGGATGACGGAGCTGATAGTGTGTCGATGTGTCATCGATTATATATAGGTATACCCAAGCACCCAGCACTTATCGGTCAGTTCCAGCAGTTGCACTTGAAAGTCAGTTGCCTTCAAGCCTCGATGACATATTGGCAATGCTACTCTGGTATTGCTTATGTCTATAGGCGATAGTAGTCGTTCACCATCAGGTGACCCGCCTGCCTGCTTGTGGTCTGACTTCTGACTTAAAAAATATGTTGCCTACCTTTTGGAAAAAGCAACAGATTTTCAAGATCACATAAGTTTTGCAGTTTACCCTCGGTAGGTACCTGTAATGTGTGTTGAGTATAGGATAGGCTGACCCTTACATGAATATATAAATAACGCCTTATTTATTTGTAATAGCAACGCCGCAGCTCGATCTAAAAGCGGCAAGATGCCGACGCAACCGATCAAGTTGTATTACTTGCCACCATCGCCGCCCTGCCGATCCGTCATGATGACTGCAAAGGTCCTTGGACTGGAGTTGGATCTGGTGCTGACAAATATAATGGAGGGACAGCATATGACACCTGAATATCTAAAGGTCAATTTCAGTTGATTTTTTAACTAACTCAACGTTGCTATTTTTTCTATAAGAGATATAATGTTATTTTTCCTTTTGTATAAGCTTGTGTTATCTCGCCATGGTAAGTAATGATGTGGCTGAAGGTGGTAAGCACACAAAGCCTAGATGGGAATTGGCTCTCAAGTGCAGCTGTCGGAACACACCGACAGGTGCTTGGCGACAGATATTCAACTTGAGCAACTAGCCAGCCAGTCGGTTACTATAAAGTACCCTTCCACCGTGTAGGATTTGAACCCACGACTTCGCCGCGGTATCCGACATCACTACCACTGTGCTATCATCGCAAAAGTTAAGCAGTAACTTCTTTTTTGGATGCTCTACCTACCAAGAATGAGTTGGTATCTTCTTATGGTGTAGGTACCTACTTATACCTTTTTTTTATAGGTAACGGATTATAATGTGTGTGTTAATTCCACAGATGAATCCCCAGCACACAATACCGACTATGGACGATAGTGGGTTTATTTTATGGGAGAGGTAAGTTTCATGAGTTCCCTTAATTACAAATTTAAAAAAATATGCTAAATTTGTAAGAATAATACGAATCAGTAGTCAAAATATTTTTTCTAATTTACCAGTAATAAATTAGGTACCTATGTGCTTTAAATGGATAGTACAGAATCGGTGAGTAAAATTATGGTAAAATACATGTTCATCTCAGGTAAAATCAAGGAAAAGCGTGTGTTTTATATAACACAAAGAACACACACAAAGAACCGATTATATACTTAACAATCGACAATAAATTATACTTATTATAAAGATAACAATCAACGGAAGTGCTGTAAATGTTTTATTTCAGTCGCGCTATAATGGCGTATCTGGCGAATGCTTACGGCCGGGATGATTCACTGTACCCTAAGAACCCAAGGCTGAGAGCTGTTGTTGATCAACGCTTGAACTTCGATCTTGGCACATTGTTCCAGAGATATGCCAACCTGTATGTAAGTATTTTGAATATAATGAAGGTGGCAAACAAACTGGATATAAATGCGCTTAACATTAAAACATATTATGTACTTTGTAAGTATTTTTGAGACGGTGTGTTGAACTGCTTATTTGATAAGAGAAACAAATGTCTAGAAGAGTTCGTGAAACGTTACAAAGAATACGATAAATATAAGGCTAAGATATAGCTCAGTGGTAGCCCGATACCGCGGCGAAGGTTCTGGGTTGAGCTTTCGGTGAAGGAAAACATCGTAAGGAAACCATAGCACGGTGGTAGGCTACTTTGGAGTACTCGACTGGCTTGCTACCATCTTCATGTTGTTAAACTGTCGCCAAGCACCTGTTGGTGAGTTCCGGCTGTTGCACTTGAGAGCCAGTTGCATTTAAGGTATCGTAAAAAGGTCGTCAACACATTGACAATCCCCCTGTAAATCTTTTCAGATACCAATACTGTTTCGAGGTGAAAAATATAATGAAGAAAATGCTGGAAAATTGAACGAAGCCCTAGAATGGCTGAACTCGTTTTTGGATGGTCGTGCTTTTGTTGCTGGAGACAATCTCACAATTGCTGACATTTCTATTATAGTTACTATTACTAATATCGAGGTTAGTTTATGATCTGTAAACAAGTTTTAAACTCTCAATAATATATTGTGGAAGGTAAATGAATAAATAAATTCCAACGACCATCGAAATTAGCAAACAATTAGGTAGATACCTACGTCCAATCAGATCCTTGAATTTATTATGACAGTTAGGTCATTATTTATTTCCCAGATAACTAATGGACTAACTATGCTACTTTATACAATTGAATACACATGTACATTCACACAAATTACTGTGCTACGGAGCGAACCTACGGCCTGTGGTGATACATGTAGTCTATCTGACTAACCACGCCAATAAGCCTGTCACGCACACAATAAATTCTGGTCAATTTTCTATTGTAAAAAACCCCGATATTCTTACTAATAGAATGGAAGCGGTAAATAAAGTAAAGTGGAAAGTGATTGGAAACTCGACGAATCCATACTAATATTATGTGGAAGTGTGTCTGCCTGTTACCTATCTCTTCACGCTTAAACCGGTGAACCGATTTAGATGAAATTTGGTACAGACATAGATGGAACCTTGAAGAAGGACATAGGTTAGTTTTTATTCCGGAAAAATATAAGATCCCTTGGGAACGTCGGTGAAACCGTGGGGCGGAAAACTAGTAACGAAATATATTTCAGTCAGTTCAATAATCAAAAGACATCAGTCGGCATCCATTTAAAAAAAATTTAGCCATACCGAATTCATTAAAATCTTCTTCCAGGCTTTTGGATTTGACTTCAGTTCCCACGAGAACGTCACGAAATGGTTTGAGAGGACAAAGAAGGCTCTGGAACCATACGGGTACCAGGACATCGATTATGCCGGAGGACAGATTCTAGCTTCGTTCATGAAGAAAGAGTGAATGTTGTTTGATTTACCTACATGTCTATAAAGATGTAGCAATAAATCGCTTTACATTTAACTTTGATTTATTATTTTGCTTATCGACTGCATGTGATGTGAAGTATTTTGAGTTGAAATTGTTACATAAAATAAGTGTTGTAGGAATACCGTTTTGTAGTCATATCCTACTATTACCGCTTATATTATTAATGGGAATGTTTGTGTGTATGTTTGAGGGATACTTGTTACTAAATCATGCTGTAACTAATGTCTTTAAGTTGAATCATAATTCCTGGAGTTCTCATTTTTATTAAGTAGGTTTGAGACGATAGTCCTATCACCGATCTAAGAGGTTATCGTTATTTAGATCATTATAAAATCTTGCACAAAAGAGGTGAAAGCCAACAGTAGAAGGCAGCATAACATATACATATAGGTACCATACAAATACTAAAAACAGAAAAAGAAACTGCAAAATTTGTATGGAACCCTCGGTGCGCAAGTCCAACTCGCACTTGATCGATATTTTTTACATTGTGTTTGACCACAATCTCAACTCATTCATGGTAAGTGATGTTACAGCCGAAGTTGATAAGCACACAAAGTCTAGAAAGGAATGTAAATGTTCTAACAATTTAATCAATGAGTAGTTATGCAATAACAAGGCATGATAATAAGGTGTTAGCAACTCGGCCGATACGTCCGGTCACACGAGATCTCACCGTCGAGCTATTGAATTTTGGTAGGCATTTGTTTGTATGTGGCATAACAATGCGCCAACGCACGCCGGCGGTCGCGCAGCGCGCTAACTGTTCTACGTTTTCAAAACAAAACAAAACATCGATTGTTCCATTTTGAAAAATTCACCACAAAACGATCAAACACATAGCAGTATTCACAAACAAGTTGCGGATAATGAAACAGCAAGTCACCTTGTCGCGTCCTAGCATCGGTTCGGTAAACACGAAGAAACTATTTCTCAGGATATAATTGTAATGAAAGTGGTGGGTGCCGTGCTGCAGTTGATATGTGTTGTTAACATTGACACAGCTGTTGGATTGTTTTTTGTACCAAGATGATCTTCTATGTGGGTATACTATTTAATCGATCTATTTTCTAAATCCTGCTTCATAATATTGTTTGAAAATATTACATTCCTATCAAATACATGAGTGTTGTTATAAAATCAGTACGGTTGCATGCAATGAGATTTTTATAGCTATAATGTCATAACTGAATAAATAAAATAACCAAAGAAAATATAGGGTCAACTCAACAACTCATAAATTGTGCGGTTATTAGAAATTGAAAGAATTTTGCTTAATTTTCAAATGTTTGTGTTATCATTTAATTTTTATCAATAGACTCCTCCAAGCATCTCATACTTATGTGATTTTTCAAATGTTTATTCATGAGAAAATACAGATCTATCTCCTGAATAAGACAGTTGAGTGATAAAATAGACAGTATACTCATACAATGCCATACTAAACAGAGGATGTGGTCATTATTCAACTAGGTATTTACAATAACGATAGCGCTATTGTTAAATTGTTCTCACTAGATGTTAGACTGGAGATCATCATTGTCCTTTTTAGTTATCTTGTACTTTATCCAGAATGTTTTAGTGATAATAGGTAATTATAATGATCAACATCCTGTGACATTGCATCGATCACAAGAAGGTCTCTTTATTCAAGGCAATTGTAGTGTATCTATTGCTATGACATCAAATTTTATTATACTTAATTGGTGATTGTTACAGCAACTAATATGCATTGTAGTAATAGGTGTGTCTATGACAACCACTGTCCAATTTTCTGGCAATCCTACATCAGAAATGTCAGCCGATGAGAAAAACACACAAAAAGGAAATAAAAGTATGGATATATCCGATGAAAGTGGCCACGAAGAAGAAACAGACATAGAGGATAAGAAATTTTTAGAGGATGCTATGAAAACAGTCTTAGATCCTAATGTACCTATATTGAAAACTACTGACGCTGTAGAAAAATTCAAATCTAAATTAGTAGAAATAGATAAAGAGAATATTACATTTGAAACTTTCATGGAGGAGATGGATAAATTAAGTTTGGACGTATGTAAAAAATCTCAGCAAGCTTTGTGGTCATACGTTACTGATATAAACAATGAGTTCAAAAAGAATGACATGGTAAGTTTTACTTAAACAGCTCATAAGATTCAAAATCATAGGCACACTATGATTTACATATCTTATAGAAATGTGAATTGGATTTTAAGGTACGTATAGCAGCAGAAGAAGATGAGATAAAAAAGCAGTATTGGAACATATTCAAGAAAAAATATTTGAATGATGAGCAAATTCTTAACGATCCTAAGTTATATAGAAAGATACGAATTATAAAAGAAAGGGGGACAAACGTACAAATGCCCCAAAGCAAGGTAAAGTGTCGTAATTTGTTACATTTAAACTTAATAAATTAAACAAAATGGATATGACTTTTGATCTTCAAAATAGCAAAGCAATGCACTTTTGAAGTGAAGGTAGGTAGAATACAACAGCATTAAATCAAAAACAATAAATCCTATTTCACGACAATATTTTATGTAATGTAATGTTAAGAGTGATTAAGGTTAACTTAAAATAGGATGAAGATTATTTGAAAATAATTATATGAATAATTAAAACACGCCTATATTATAATATAAAATCTAATTTTATGATATTTTCTAATTACAGCAAAGGGAAGAAATTGACACAATGCAAAGAATTTGGAGTAGAGTAACTCTTTGTAGATACAATTCAAGTTGTAGCACCGAAGATTCTGTTCGTTCTATGAATGGTTAGTTAGTATTTGGTACAGTTTCAATGTTTTTCAATTATTTACAGTCTATAAAAATAATAGTTGTAGAGATACTTATTGAAAATAAATTATGTAGATAGGTAGGTACTCGTCTAACACAAGCAAGTCACACTTTTATGATTTGCATATAAATTGCAATGATATTACAAACAGCTGAAGCTGAATATTAATACAGTGTTTCTGTTTGCATTGTTTAGCTTCACCTCATTCTGAAAGATATTCAATCTCTATTGAATTTCCATTGCAGATGTTATATCGATTTTCAAAACAAGCAACGATACAAAAGAGCTGGCATATTATTGGAAAGCTTATCGCGACTCGACAGGCAAGAAAATTCGTCCTATTTTCAAAGATTACGTGGTTAGAATGAATAGAGTTGCTGAATTGGAAAACTTCACCGATGCAGGGGACATGTGGCGTTATGCGTTTGAAGACGACACATTTTTAGAAAAAGTAGACAGGATATGGCGAGAAATCAAGCCATTCTATACATTATTACACAAATACGTAAGAGGGAAGTTAAAAGTGATTTACAAAGAGGATCTTAAGAACAATGACGATATGATTCCAGCACATATTCTAGGTAAGGCTAAAAAAATCAAAACTTAGGTAACTTCGACTAAACCAGATAAGTTTGTAGCGCCTATTTAAATTGTAATAGCAAAAAACATCTGAATGAAATAATAATATTATCACATCACCCATAAGGTACATGCATTGAATTCATTATATCAGTACGGTATTGTATTTTTTCATATTGGTACATAATATTGTTGCTTTCAACTTCATAATGATTAAAAATAATTATTTTTCGTTGCTGAATCTCTAATTTATTTTTCATGTTCAATTAAAATATTTCAGGTAACCTATGGGCACAAGAATGGCAGTCCATTTATCCAAAAGTCGTCGCTTATTCTGATTATATGAGACCCAAAATCCCGTATAACGAATCTATTTACTCAAAGGATCTATTTGATGCTGTTGACGAATTTTATCAGTCTTTGGGCTTTGAAAGTGCTAAAGAATCATACCACGATATAAGAGAGACAATGACGACAGCAAACTGTTTGCCTTCAAGTCATGATATGTGCGATGGAGTACATTACAAGTAAGTTGCTATGTGGTATTGTAGGTACCTATGTAAGTACCTAAGTTGTCAATTATTATGATTAAATAACATATGAGTGGAATAACAATTCACTAAAATGCTATAATTAAAATGATAAAATTAACTATGTAGACAGGTAGATTCTCAAACACTTACCAAAGACACCCGAGTGCATTAAAAATCCACTAAAATGCTATAATTAAAAATATAAAATTAACTATGTAGACAGGTAGATTCTCAAACACTTACCGTACTAGATTATCTATGTAATGACTATTTCCTGTTTAATAAAATTGCAAGTATCTAAAATTCTGTGTAAGTGTAAGTGATCTTTGGAAAAGACAAGTTTTAAACAATCAAAGATAGACATCAAAAATTTTATCATCATTTTATTAATGTGTGAAGAAAAAACTTTGTAGGTACGCCTTTTTTTTCCTATTGTTTTCTTTCCTAAAAATTTTGTGGCCGAATCGACCAGTGAACGAATACTAGAAAATACATTACAATTATTGAATGTTGTACCGGGTAAATCTAAAAATATTACCTCTTTATTATTGAAGGAATTTCAATACTCAAAATGAAAACATTATCTTGTAATTTCCAGGATAAAATGGTGCGGCGAAAAGGTTACAGACGTAGTCGTTGGGTTATCCCGCGCCGCAAGACTACTAGGACACGTCCAATATTTTAAGCACTACAGAAACCTACCGCCTCTTTACAGGGATGGACCAAATCCAGGTATTGTATCAAACAGTCTGTCCTATTAACATCATCACTTAACAAAAAATTGTTTCATGTAAAAGCTGCGGCCACTTAAACAGTTCTCAAAACTTTTTGTACCTAATGTGTAGACTTTTTGAATACAATTTCAACATGGTTTGTTATGTGGCCAAAAGTGTAAGGACTCGTGTGCTGCGCTAAACTAAAATACTAAGAAGGGGCCCGGCTCTGCCATGTAGCTACCGGAACACATTAGTACCTAAATATTTGACGATTTTTTTTTATTTCATATTAGGTATCTACTTAGCCAGACGGATAAGTATTCTTTTACCGACTCACGATGTTTTCCTTCCAACTCAACTACATTGACGGCTCAAACTCACGACGTTCGTCACAGCAATTACCGTCACTACCATTGAGCTAACATCGCCTTGTAGTAAATAATATTTCACGATCTTGACCTTTTGGTAAAGCAAATCGAAATCAAAAAATGCAGTAAATTTTATTTTGTAGCGTTCCACGATGCCATCTCTGATATAGTGGCAGTCCAGCTGACCTCACCAGAACACTTGAAGACATTGAACTTGGTGAACGTGGAGACCGGTCCAGAGGTCACTTTGAACCATCTCCTTTGGGTGGCTTTGGAAAAATTTCCACTTATGGCGTACGCTTATGTTTTGGATAAATGGCGGTGGGATGTGTTTGGGAACAGGAGTTTGGAGAATTGGAATCAACATTGGTGGGACTTAAGGTGAGTACCTACTTACATATCGTTATTTGTTTTTATACTTCGGCTTGGCTTTTTTCACCACTATCTGACGTTTCGTAATTAATAATATGGTCAAATGTGGTAAGCGCAGAAAGCCTAAAAAGGAACTGCCCACCAGAATAGCTGTGGAAACATACCGGTATGTGCTTGGCGACAGATTCGAGGGTGGTAGCCAGCCAGGTGTGTAATTAAAACTAACCTACCACCGTACTGTGGCTTTCACTGAGTTTACCTTTTACGGAAGCTCAAGCTCATTGTTGGATTCAAGCCCGTGATTGCCTTCAACCAAAGATTCTTATACATGACACCTATTTTTACCAGTCTACAAAAATAAAATCTTAGTTTGCAAAGGTTAATAAAAAAAATAGATTAAATTCACAGCAAAATATCTCCTGAGTTGATTTAATGCTTCCTTGTTGGGTATTGTAATATTTTATTTCATAGTATTGAGATTTTGCAGATCTGCAATTTACAAACATGTACACATTATAAGATGAAACACATACTAGACTATAGAAACATGGTATATAGCCTTGTTTTACTTTACATTTTGTTGGCATCTATCGGTGTATTTCGGTGGTTTATTTTTATAACACACTAGCTGTTCCGCGCGGTTTCACCCGCGTTCCCGTGGGATCTTATCTTATCCCAGGATAAAATATAGCCTATGTTCATCAGGGATAGTGTAGCTTTCCAACGGTGAAAGAATTTTTGAAATCGGTTCAGTAGTTTCGGAGCCTATTCAATGCAAACAAACAAACAAATCTTTCCTCTTTATAATATTAGTATAGATGTAACAACAAGGCAAACAGCTCACCTGAGGGTAAGTGAATTCCGTCGCCTATAAACATTACCAATCCCAGGGAGATTTCCAATGTGCTGTCGACCTGGTCTAGTACATTAGAGCCAATCTTCAAGGCATTGTATAAGGTTGGCAAAACATTGGCAATCCCCCTGTTATTGTCAACGTCTATAGTCGACGCGACGGTAGTCTTGCCATCAGGTGATCCGTCTGCAGTTTTATCAGACTTCAGACATAAAACACGATATCCCTTGAACTTAACAAGCAAGGACAGGATATAGATTAGCTCACATTCTGTATTCACCTTGCATTCGCCGCCTTTATCCTCTCCGCCAAAAAAATAACACAACTTAATTCTGTAAATTTACGACGATTTACCGACAGAACAGTGGCCCTAGCACGAATTTCTTTCGAAAAGTTATTCGTAACGTCATCGAGTAAAAATTGTATGAAAATTGATCAGCGCCCCTACAGGACGTAAAACGAACTAAATTTGGCAGCACGAAGGGTTTTGGTTTACTTTCGTATCGTCATCGTATCGCCATCGTATCGTCACTTGACACATTTTGTATCAAATCGCGAGCACGAATTTTGTTTTGACATTTGTTCGAAGGCTGGGTATCGTCGTGCTGTCGAGAACGTACGCAAGGTTATTCACTATAAATTTGTCAGTGAGAAAAGGTTCGACAAGTTTATAAATCGATAAAAATAATATATTTGGTGTTTTTTCATAAATATAATGCAACGGAGCACTTTACATTACTATTCGCTCTCCGAAATAGCGATAAATGAGCAAAGAGATGGGTTCACAAGGTGAGTTCGTTTTTAGGTTATAATATTTCTTGTATGTTTTTATTGTTTTATACTCGGCTAATTATTTTAATTTAATTTTGTAGAGAAATTAGGCGTAGAGCCAAAAAAAGGAAAGTGTTTAAACCCATGGAGCTCTTGGATATAGAATTCAAAAATAGATATCGCCTCAATAAAGTGGCATTTAAGTATATGCAACTGTGAGCAGCTGCAACTTAAAACTTCACTTCATTCCAGCGAAAGAATCCCTTTAGAACTCAAGGTATGAAGACTACGAATAATATATTTAAGGGTTTCAGTGGCCTATCGATATGTTTCTGTGTATTAAGCAATGGTTATTTCTTACAGGTTCTTTGTGACAGGGTCTTATCAAAGACTCGTTGGGGAGGCCTACGGTTGTGGAATGAGCTGCCGCGGTTTTCTCAAGGGAATACAGCATGGGGTTCTTCAAAAAGAGTGTGAATGGAAGGATGCTTGTCTGCTCATAACTGAATAACCGGTGGTAGATTCAATTTGTAACGTTTATAAGTGCCTTATTTAAATAAATAACTTTTGATTTGATGATTATGTTTGCTTGTTAATAAAATAATGTAAAACTAAAAATAAACCTACAATAAAACCATGTATGTGCATTATGATAGCCTTTATTAAACAATCTTAATAAGAAACTAGAAATAAGATATAAACACCTTTTATTATTTTATACAACAATTTTGATTGTATCATATCCTCTTTCATACTTCATTCCTTTCTTGCCTTTCCATAAAGCGAAAAAAAACATTCATAGCCTCTCTCAAAAATTCCAGCCATTGCCCTTGTAACCCAAGCTCTACATCTCTCTCTCACTCTTTCATGCAACTCTTCTCTCAATCTTAACTCTTCCTCTCTCAATCTTAATTAATAATAATATATTTTTATGGACATGACAGGATATTCATTACATAACTTAAAATGTATCAATAAACTTATTATTATACTTCCTATCTGCCTGTCTTGCAGTCCCAGTCTGCCAAAGTCTCATTTTTTAACTATTACAAAAGGAATATAATCATAAACTCATAACAATAGACGCTGTAAGTATATTGTTTGCGGATGATGTTTCCGTCGTATTTCCGTGCACAAAAGACCTAAACTTAAATAATCACCTTAATACTATCCTAACCGATATTGTCGGCTGGCTAAATGAGCATAACCTAGAAGTAAACTTTTCAAAAACAAAGCTAATGCAATTTAGACCACATCAAAAACGCCCACTATCTATTGATTTTTCTTTTGAAAGCTTAAAATTGGACTGTGTAGACAATTTTAAATTACTTGGTTTAAATGTTGATACAAACGTCAATTGGAAGGCTCATATCCGCGAGGTGGTGGGAAAATTATCAAGATTCACGTATGCTTTGACAAAAGCTTAAGAAAACTACCGACACTAAAACAGCATTAACCGCCTATTATGCATACGCGCACGCTTGGCTCCGTTATGGAATAGTTTTGTGGGGAAATAGTACAGACGTAAACAGTCTATTTGTATTACAAAAAAAATGTATTAGAATTTTGTCAAACAACGTATTGGAAAGTTGTAGATCACATTTTGGGACATGGCATCCTCACGCTTACATCCCTATATATTTTCGAGATATGTCAGTTTGTCAAAAAGCATAAGTCCCTCCTCACTCGAGCAAGAGATCATTACCCACAACACCGAAACCTAAGACACCAAAATAGATTGGCACTTCCTAGTTCCAAGCTAAATATCTTTTCCTCTGGTCCGTATGTAATGTCTATTAAAATATACAATAAAATACCCCAGGAATTAAAAGAAATAGAAAAACTAAACTCATTTAAAAGAGAACTAACCAAATACTTATTAAAAAAATGTTTTTATACACTGCAAGAGTTTTTTGATGAAGAGTTGGTATGTAAGAAATGCTAAAATGAAATTTATATATGTTAAAAATAAACTAACTTTCTTAACAGTTATGCATACAAATAGGAAATATATTTTATTTTATTTAATGAAAAATGTATTTTTAGAGTCTACTTTGCTGTGCCCTAACAGGGTTTCATGTTTGTACCATCTATATGTTACCATGAACGCAATAAAGTTTGAAGTTTGAAGGCCCTTATACATGTTAAATAGATGATCTACACAGCGTCCGTGTGATAGGCCTTAGAGTGACTGTACAGTCCGATACGGGAGCGACAGCAGCGTCCACATATTTGGCACCTAAACTGAGGGCCGCTTGATGGCTGAAGTGACTCTCGCACTCATGTGTCTCTTCTCACACTTGTCCGCATGTGAAAGTTGTTTAATCTTCTTTCTTGCTTTGCGTACGACATCCAAGTTTCAGCTCCATACAAGAGTGTGCTCACGCAAGTTTGGTACACTATCATATTTGTCCTTGTTGTGAGAGGACCCCCAGAAGGTTCGATACATCTCCATGCCTGGAAAATATATAGTGTACATTTATAAACATTGTTTGTTTATGGCATTACGAAGCCAAATGAAATTATCAAACAAATGTAATTTGCAATCACAAGATAAGGAATCAAAATATGTATATACTTACTTCTCCATAAACTCCACCATCGTCAAATACTGGAGGTGACTAGTTCTCATCATAAGCTGCTAATATAATGCTGGAAATAAACTTTTCTTCTTGTTGGGATACATGTCAAAGAGATGTCCCACTAATCAAATGTGTCAAACATGGATCGTTCATAAATCATAAACCATTTCAATGTATGCATGTGTTTTCATTGAAAAAATGTATATATTTTAACATATTGTATATTTTTACGTGGTTTTCGAACGAGTGATTCGTTTTTCGTACATTCAATTTGATAGTTTTCATTCAATCAAGCCTGTCCCTATTAACGTAGTATGACGTCATCTTCGTAATGGTATCGATTTCTCGATAGTCGACAGTAAGTGACTTGTGCTACCAACTATCGTCATCGTATGGTAAACTCGAGACGGTTACGTTACGAAATGTCAAAAAATTCGTGCTTGGGCTACAGTTCGCTATTTTAACATCTAACGTTATCTTTATGTATCTAATGTGCGAGAGTATAGAATAGTGTTTACACTTTTGTATAACCTCATTTACACGACTTTCAATCGCTTCAATCCGATTTAAAGGCGATGGACATAGAGTTACATCTGTTAAGAATGTAGGCATTATAGGTACCGCAATAGCAGTAGTAGTAGAAGACAATAGAACATTTCATAAGATTATGACTCCTGAAATGTTAACAGACAGATAATCAAATCCCTGGACATCCAGACTCAGGATAAAAAATTTCATGTACACAAATGCCTGTCCTGGGTCGAAATCAAGCCCACGATTTTTGGCATGACAGTAGTGATTTCATTGAATGATAACATTTGTGTAGGTGAATAATAATTTTAAGGCGATGATAGCTCAGTGTTCACTACCACGGCGAAGGTCGTGGGTTCGAATACTAGAATGTGGTTGAGCTTTCGGTGAAGGAAAACATCTTGAGGAAATCACAGCACGGTGGTAGGTACTTTGTAGTATTCGACTGGCTGGCTACCACCTTATAGTTGTAAATTTGTCGACAAGCACCTGCTCGTGTGTTCTGGCAGTTGCACTTGAGAGCCAGTTGCCTTTAAGGCATTGTAATAGCTTGTACAACACATTGGCAATCCATCTGGTATTGCTAATGTCTATAGGCGGTGCTATTAACTTACCATCAGGTGATCCGCCTGCCTGGTTGTCACTTGTGGTATAAATAATAATAATTATAGAAGTTTAACCAATTAATAATATTATATGTTTTATGTATGTTCAAGGACTAAAGAGACAGGAATAACACCACCCGTATCTAGAAATGAAAGTGATTTGGATCCAGCCGCTAAATATCATGTCGTATCTCACGTGCAATATATTACGTAAGTTTGTAACAATCTTATATATCGTGCTATTACGACATATATGTCTGAGAATATTATGGTTAATCATTTAAACATTTTAATCAATCCAGATTGTTATTGACATAGTTAGAAGTTGCTAAATTGAGTTAAATCATTATTTGGAATAACTGTGTAGTATATGGACAAAGGGCATGGGTACGGTATGGGCATTGTGCAAATATAAATAGTATGGGACTTCAGTTGACCAAAATACAGAATGCAATTCACTACAATGACGAATACGAGGTAACATACGATGATCATTCATGGATCAAACGTAACAGCAGATGTGATACATACAGATTTAATAAAATCTACATTAATTAATTGTGTATTATTTCATGTGTAAAAAAAATGCATAAATATAGCCTCCTTTGTACAGGTTCAGTCAATTATCATTTGAGTATGGAGCCTTGAAAATGGGTGTAACTAATTCCCGTTTTCACTAACTAATGTTATACTTTCTTTGAAAATTTTAAGCTACATACTGAAGAATCAAATTCTTAAATAAAGCTCCTTGATGTCATTTCACAGATATTTGGTGTCCCACGTTCTAGAATTTCAAATTCTCTCATCATTATGCAAAAAAGCAAACCACACGGGACCTCTACATGAGTGTACTATATACGGTGTGAAGGAAGCGGGAAATCTTCTCAGGTATTCTTCCTTATTGTATAGATACAGGAAAATCATCTAACATTAGATGATTATAAATATATTGTTTCTTAGATAAAGTTTTGTCACAGAAATTTATTCAGTTATGGTTTTAGGAAAACACTTTTGAAGGTTATCACATTTATTATAAAATCAATCTTGTAGGAAAAGTCAATACCATTTTTTGCTGAGTGTATTAACTCTAGCAAAGTAATGTATTTTGTGTTTGTGTATTAGAAAAATTGGGTACACCTCCAATATCGTAGTCCGATGATATCATTAGGGTCATATTATGTACAGTATATGCTAATGCATAGAATCAAACAATCTGATGTGGTAAGAAAAAAACATATACTTAGCAATAGCTCCATTGTCTGATTAGGACATTCAGGAAGAGACAGTTTTCAATAGAAATGTTCCATAAACCCATTACATGACCACGCGAAAAATGAGGACGATTATAATAAATGTAGAAAATGTATTCTACTATTCCAATAACTTCCCCGTTAATGGTGATTTATTATGAATCAATGAAATCCGTCATGCCAATAAATATAGGACCATAAATTAACCATTAAGGGTAAGCGATATGGATTAATATTGACGTGAAGTAAAATTTGGCTGAGCTATAGCCGAATATGGCAAAGTTTTAAGCTTTCTCATGCCCATCTTAAAAAAAAACTTTCTGGAAATCTTAGGCAAAATATGTTATCGTAAAAAAATTCTAATATTTTCATATTTATAATAATTTTAAATATTCCAGTGACGGCATGGCTCTTGGAGCTAGTAAAGATTGGAAAACAGTTCTTCAAACTATAACCGGCGATACTGAACTATCCACCGAAGGCATACTCGAATACTTCTCAGTGCTTCAGCGTTTCCTTGAGAGTGAAACTGTTAAAATTGCCCGAGTGTTGGATGATGACATGGACCAAAGTGCACCTATGATAGTGGGTGCTATAGTAGTGTTATTGACAATACTGATCGTAGTACTTTACTGTGTGAAGAAACATAATATTGGGAGAAAATTGTGTTCAGCTTGTGGTTTGAGCAAAAATGGTTCCTTAGACATTGCGACAAATGAAGATCGTCAAAATAAAGCTAATGAAGTCGAAGGCATTAGCGAAGATAAAGTGTGAAAAGTATATAGCAAAGATTTGATTGTGATGTAACATGTAGTTGAAGTTATGTTGTGTAAGATTGCTATCGATATTTGCATGAGCTATTATTGTGACAGTAGGCCATTCGATGAGATACAAAAGATAAGATAAAACAACAATTAATATTAAGAACCTAAGTAATTATTATGTACTTGTAATGTCCTTAATCGTCAAGCACTGACAAAAAATTAAAAAATGCTTTAAGAAATTTATACTTATTTAAAATTTTTTTTGTGTGAATATCCTACTATACGCTTATGAGTAAATTTGTTTCATATTTTTAAAGTTTAGATAAACTGGATGCATGTCTCAGGTGTGCGTTTTCATTTAACATATCGATATCACTATAATCGAGTGCAATTTATATCCACTAGGTATAATAAAACCATTCTCATGTAAAATCAATAATAATTTTATTACCAGATGCATGGTTTTTGAATTATTTTCTTTGATAAATTGACTTTCCAGTAGGTAGTATAAAGAGTGGCGAGGGCTGTGCTTGATTAATTTTATGATGTTGAAAGATAACATAAGTCGGGTAACTCTGGTTTTGGGTCGGGTAAAATAGGTAGGTACTATTATTATATCACATAACTAGGTATATAATGTTAGGACGTCCAGGAGCGTACCAAGTCAATTAATACACATTCAATGATCAATTTCATGTTTAGTTTAATTTATTAAAAGCTATAGAAAATGCGTTAGAAAACGTAAGTAGTACAATAAAATTTAGGTCTCAGATTTTTAAAGAAAAGAATATTGGTCTTACAGTGGTGCACGGACGGTGTGCTGTCATCTGTGTAAGAAAGATTTCTTATTTTAACATCACTTTAGTATTCCACTTGCCATAAATGTTAAATGGAATAGTAGAGATACCGTACTCTACCAGAACCTTGCGGAATACCAAACGATTCGAAGCAACTTTTCCTATAGTCAGTATAATATGACTAGGAAAGCTTGCAAATTAGCATGACAAGGTCAACCTAAAGGCGATGATAGCTCAGTCGTAATGACGTCGGATACCGCGGCAATTTCGTGGGTTCGAATCTTACAATGAGCTTGAGCTTTCGGTGAAGGAAAACATCGCGAGGAAACCACAGACCTTATTCCAAACAAACCGCCGAGCTTATTCTAGCCTTGAGAAAGTTGTAACATAACGGTGCCAAATAATATTACATCTATTAATCTTGAATGAAATAACATTAGAAACTTACAAAATATCAAAACATTAATATGCAAATTAAATATGTAATATGGTAATATATGATGAATTGTTTTAAAGGCATTAGAACAGTTATGTATTTATTATTAAGCAGAAACTACTTATCCTACTTCATACTAAGGATAAATGCGAAAGTATGTTTGGATGTGTGTGAAGATGTGTGTCAACATGTGAAGATGTTTGTTACTCTTTCACGCAAAAACTACTGTATGGATTTTAATGAAACTTGGTACACAGGTAGATCATATACTAGAATAACATATAGGATACTTTTTATCCCGGAAAAATATAAGATCCCTTAGGAACGCGGGTGAAACCGCGGGGCGGAAAACTAGTAAATATATATTTGTATGCGAAACAATGTACAAACGTCAGCTGATATGAAGACTATGGTTTCATCCCGTACAATCCTCTGTAGAAAGTCTGCACTCTAATTTAAACTCGATTAAACGGGACGGAAATGGGACATTGCATCCCATTTCTGCATTCTAGATCTCCTATCTCAGGTGTAATAAATATTACAGAATGAAAATCAAAGCTCAAATATACTATTAAATGTGAATATAAACCTTGTGCACACATACTGCATCTATCGTAAGACTAAATTACTTGTTTGTTTAGGTGTTGTCAAACATTTCAATAGTAAATATCGTCAGATGTCAATATAGAGTAAATATTGACCATGCTAAGTCTCTTGCCGGATATTCTTAGTTGAAGGCTGACTCCCGAAACGGGGCGGTCAGTTTCATTCATAAATTACTTCGGCTAATTAGATTCACTTTATGTCGGCCCTAATGTTTTAGGGTTCCGAACCCAAACGGTACCTCAACAAAACCGTTACCGTTACCGTACCGTTACCTCAACAAGACCTACGCCGTCAATTTTGTGTTTATATTGTGTAGTGGTACGGAACCCTTAGTGAGCAAAACCGACTCTATCCTGGCCGGGTTTTACTGAGTAACAAACATACACACAAACATTTGCATTTATAATATTGATAGGACAGTTATATCAAGATTAATTTCCTATTACCTATAGCCTATAAGTAAAAATGAAAAAGAAAAGCCAATTTAAATTTCCCTGATCCTTAATTTCATTAAAACCTGTTCTGGCGTGTAACTATGAAATCAAGCATGCAGACAGATATAGCTACTTTCTCATTAGGTAATAATATTAATTATAAGAGTATGGATATTCTTTAGTCGGCGTTAAATATTACTTCACTCCACATCATTACGGCACCAAGGGCTTATCAACACATCAAAGAAAAACGCGTTCATTTTGATTCTACTGACACAATACAGTGTCCGGCAAGTAGTACGGCAAACTTAAGGGGAGATAGTTGTGCGGGTCACCTACCAAATGTAGGTACAAAAATTACCTTAGTGAAACTATCACCATTTTCGAGATATACACACCGAATGTTTCAGATTGTTATATAGTACCTATTGATTTTTGATTTTTGTGTATTTTTTTTTTTTTATATTCGATAGGCTTGTGTTTGACCACAATCTCACCATGGTAAGTGATGATGTGGCCGAAGATGGTAAGCACACAAAGCCTAGATAGGAACTGGCTCTCAAGGGCAGCTGTCGGAACACACCAATAGGTGTTTGGCGACAGATTTTCAACTTGAGGGTGGTAGCCAGCCAGTCGGGTACTACAAAGTACCCTACCACCGTGCTATGGTTTCCTCACGATGTTTTCCTTCACCGAAAGCTCAAGCTCATTGTAGGATTCGAACCCACGACCTTCGCCGCGGTATTCGATTTGCGCGGTATTTGGTCTCCCCTTTAAGTTTATCGTACTACCTACTTACCGGACATCCTGTATATGAAAGAATTATTAAAATTATAACAATGATCGCATGTCATAAAACATCAGATATTCTGTTTTCATTCACTGAAGTGGACTTTGAATCTAGGAAGGTCCTTTGATAACAGGTTTTGAAGTTAGCTATCTCTCTAGTACCTACTATCATTAGTGAAATATCTTTGAACAATTAACGAATTAAACTATTCTCGATTTTTTTTGTTCTTTATAGTAAAGGTGTTTATTACATTAACAAACTATAAGCAAAGCTACAATAGATTTAGTACCTACCTACATAGATTTTTACGATATTTATTATGGGACGTAAATATGTTTTACGATTGTTTTATACAATCGGCCATTGCAACAGTTATTATAAGGAACGATTGTATTGACATGGGTAATGGTGTCCGCGGTTGGTTGTGGACATCCGCTCTTAACCGACTTGTCGAAATGGTTAAGAATGTGAGCCGGTGCGAACTAACTGCAATCACCTAACTGTTACGACTGGTGACGAACGCGCGCATAGGACCGCGGCGCATGAGATCGAAATCGCGCGCTATTTGTATATTCAAAAATCGAACGCACTTTTTTAAAAGGACACTTTTACTTAAATTAAATATAGCAATTGATTCAAAAATGGAATTGGAGCTGTAATTTAAAATAATTTATTGTGATTTAAACAAATGGAACCTAAGTGAATTGTGATAATTATTGGTTGTGAATTAGTAATTGATTAAAAAATAAAAGGTAAGTTATGAGACAAACATGAAATAATTACAAACACACAAAATGGCAAAATTTTACGTAGTCATAATGAAAACTTTTTAGATCAGTAATAATTGACATAAGGCTATTGAATCTATCAACATCACAGGTAAGTAACTTTAGTGGTTGCATGGAGTAGCAAAAACAATTATTAATGTTAATCGTAATAAGTTTAAGGGTTCCGTAGCCTCTCCGTATGGCTAAGCCATTTTACTTAGCTATTGGCAATCCATAGATGAAATTGAAGTTTAAAAAAATTACTGCTCATAGGCATTTGGTGTGGCTACATAGTTATTAAAAAGTTATATCAAGGTTTCGAACGTTTTGCGCCAATAGTAGATGAAATAAACGCTTCTAACTTACTCAAACTTTTGGAATTGTGGTGTGGAAAATTATGAAAAAATGTCTATTAGAACTATTAAAAACAATTTCCATTAAAACTTGAAAAAAATCGTTTATAAATAAATAAAAATCTTTTATAAATAAATAATACTTGGTAATTTTCCACTTCATAATAGTATTTTTTATAGTTGGCACGGAACATGTTTTCAATAATATTCGAAAATCCAATACGGAGATATTTATAAAAATAACAATATAAAATAGACTTATATTTGAAAACAAAATACCATGACCTTTGGTCGTGTAGTCAAAGGCCTACATAACCTAAATGGAAAAGGCCTTCTGCAAAATCATCGCCACGGCGACGTCACTACTCCTAAGCTTACATCACGATAGTGTCATTTATTTTTTTCATTATTGTTTTTTATTTGATAATCTTTTAAAATTCTGCATTAAATATTATTTCACCTTATTGTCATATAGGTTGAAGGGGAGAGAGCCTGGTAACCTGTAATACAGGTCTTCCTAGTACAGATACCAGTCTCTCAGTCAACAAGGAATGCAACCTGGAAACTGTATATTTTATTTAATTTAATTTAACTAGTTATTAAATACCTACCTTCGTGAAAGAACAATAAATATATTATTATTATACGTTGTAATTTTCCTCTTATTTTTATTTTGTTAATCTCTAGTTTGTAAATAAGACTCTTATCCGCATGTCTATGTTCACTAAGTATTGGTGGCTTTTTAGCGCTTTAATCACAATTTTAGAATATTTTTTTGTGTGAGTAATAATAGGTCTTTACCTATGAAATTGCCGTTCTGCAGTACTGGCCATTTCAAATCAAAAGATTTTTTTTTGGCTAAGAATTTTAATTTCAAATTAATTTTATTTTAAAAACATGATTGGTTTGCTCGCTTCTGTTCTGGAAATTTCGACCTGAAAAATTAACCTCGCGGTCGTCCGAAGACATTGGTCGACAATGACGAATTAAAGGCGATTGTGGAAGCTGATGATACACAATCTACGGCTGAATTAGCAGCAGCTTTCGACGTTAGCGTCAAACCAATATTGGTCCATTTGCGTCAAATTGGCAAGGTAAAAAAGCTTGACAAATGGGTGCCCCACGAACTCAATGATCGCCAGCGCGAAGTACGCGTCGAGACGTGCCTTGCATTGCTCAACAGACACACAAATGAAGGAATTTTGAACCGCATTGTTACCTGCGATGAAAAATGGATTCTGTTTGATAACCTCATGCGCAAGTTGGTTGGATCCTGGTTCAGCACCTAAACAATGCCCTAAACGAAAACTTACCCCTAGAAAAGTGACGGTCACTGTTTGGTGGTCTAGCGCCGGTGTGATTCATCACAGCTTCTTACCAAACGGGGTGAGCATTACTGCAGATGTGTACTGTGAAGAACTGAACACAATGATGGAGAAGCTGGCACATCTCCAACCAGCATTGGCCAATCGCTCGTCTCCGCTGCTCCTGCACGACAACGCGCGACCTCATACTGCTCAGCAGACGGTCTCCATGTTGCAAGAACTGGGGTTGGAAGCTCTCCGTCATCCGCCCTACTAACCAGACCTTGCGCCTACAGACTACTACTTTTTCCAGAATTTGGATAACTTCTTGGCGGGAAAAAAATTCAATACCCGAGAGGCAGTACAAAATGCCTTTGAAGAATTTGTTGCCTCCCGTCCAGCTGATTTCTTTAAGAAGGGCATCAATAAACTGCCACTGCGTTGGCAAAGGTGCATTGATTGCATGGGTGATTACTTCGATTAATACAAATAAAAAATACATGAAAAAAAATCGTTAAATTTTTTTCATACAAAACGGCAATTTCATAGGCAAAGACCTAAAAACGTTCTATGGAAAATTATGAGCGTTATCATTTGTTTAAATATCACTCGCTAAAATTACTTGCGAAGTTTCAAAAAACTTATAAATTATTTTATAACAATGGCATAATGTTCATTTATATAATACCCGCGTTCCCGTGGGATCTTATCATTTCCCGGGATAAAAATATAGCCTATGTTACTCAAGAATAATGTAGCTTTCGAATTGTGAAAGAATTTTTAAAGCGGTCGAGTAGTTTTCAGTTAAATCGTAACAAACAAAAAATCTAATCTTTCCTCTTTATAATGTTAGCTTAGAAATATAATTTTATATCTAGTGACAAACTAGGTCATGTACGAGTATAATCAAAACGAATGATATTGAGCCAGTCGATGGTAGGTAAATTATAGTCAATGTACCTATATTAAAACGTTCTCTATAAATAGTATCGCGTAATATCCTACTAAGGTACTAAAAAATAAAAAATAGTGTTATTTGTTGTTCAACGTTTTTAACAAAAGGATGTATTATTTTTATACATGTAGGTACCTACATTATCTGCCCTTCACTCGGGCACTAGATCTTGTCATTATAATAATTATTATTAAGCAACAGAATAAAAACGTGCTACTATGCAATTAAATATATTTTTTCCCCTTTTTTTTGTGTTATTCTGAAATTGTTGTTGGAAAACAGTTGGTATTCTGAAGTATCAATCGTTTTTATTAAAATCAGCACTTTTCTTGGTTTTATCTACAATTTAATTCACTACTCATACTTTATCCATGATTTGAAAAGTTTTTGTGTTTTTGGTGTTAAATCAACCTTATTTATTTTAGATATTCGGATGCAATTGCTTTGTTATTCTGGTGGTTTTTTCCATTACAGAAATCAAAATTACCGAGATCTTTCATGTTTCTGAACATCTTGTCTAATGTAATTTAGGACCGGTCATTGTCCTTAATGACCTGACCAAAACTACGTAATATTTTCGAGCACTTTTCAAGGAACTATGATAACTGCCAAAGTAAATATTGTAGGACATTATCTAAACAACGTAAATGACATGCGTCAGAGTATAATTATTAAAACAATGGTTCTCATGATTATCCGATTTTTTTATGAAAGAAATCTAGTCTTCGTATAAACACGACAATTTGCAAAAATAGTTACATGTTTTTTTAGACTGTAGATCATTCGCAGTTAAAGTATCATTAGACGATAATTTTGGTTATTTTATGCAAATTATGCAGTGTACCGTAGGGACAGGGGTAAAAAATCTTAGTTATAATAGAAAATTTTATATTGTTCTAATACTTTGGTCTATCAAGGTATAGCCAGTAAATTAAAAAATGGCTCACACTGACCACTTTCACTGATAGACAAATCATCAATCTTTATCATCATATGCAATTCATATATGGGACACGAGCTTCTTCTAAAGAGTGGGGTTAATGGACCATAATCTACCTTGTGGGGCTAGAGTGTATTAGTGGACTAATATCTTATTTATACTAGTTGTCCCCCGCGGTTTCACTCGCGTTACCGAGGAATCTAATTTTTTACCGGGTTAAAAAGTATCTTATGTTGTATTCCAGGACATAATCTACCTGTGTGCCAACTTTCATTAAAATCCGTTCAGCCGTTTTTGCGTGATTAAGCACCAAACACACAAACATAAAAACTTTCACATTACTAGTACCTATTAGTAGGATTAAAGGCGATCATAGCTTAGTGGTAGTGACGCCAGATACTGTGGCCTAGGTAGTGGGTTCGAATCCTACAATGAGCTTGAGTTTTTGCTGAAGAAAAACATCGTATGAGGAAACCATAGCACGGCGGTAGAGTACTTTGTAGTTCTCGACTGGCTAGGTACCACCCTAACGTTGAAAATCTGTCGCCGAGGACCCATCGGTGTATTCTGGCAGTTGCACTTGGCACCCAGTAGCCGTCAAAGCATTGTTAAAAGTCAACAACACATTGAGTATTCCACTGGTACAGCTAATGTCTATAGGCGATGGAAGTCACTTACCATCAAGGGACACGCCTGCTTAACAGACTTCTAACATAAAAAACCTTTGATTTTTACTTTTCGTGACTGCGAGCTATCCAAAAAATTATTTAAATAAAATTAGGTATATGTTATTAAAATTGTTTCTAAAGCAAGCTACAAACGAAGGACTCAACTTACGAAGTAACTATTTAGTAATCTGTGACTAAACTGAGTTATAAATACGTCGCCATAGTTGATGGTATCTTCATAATGGAGTCCAAGCGACCTTGTGCGGTCTATCATTCTATTGTTGCCTAACTTATATACCACCAAGTAATTGCTAAGTACAGCTAATCCTGTATAATATATTATTATTGTCCTTATGCGCTTTGATATGTGACAAAGAAAAAACTCTATCTTATTAACCTCCAATTTAGGAGGAGTTGTTATACTATAATTTCTGTCCAGCATAATTTATTTATTTATAGGACTGAATGGAATCGACCTGAAAAACTGTTAAGTTAAATTTAAGTATTTGCTATAAAAATATATCGATCAGTTTCACACGCACTACTTGATTTTTATTATTTAAATTCGATTCCAGATTCTATTAATAAACCTAATACAAGATGTTTAGACATTATTATTACCATTAAGTTGAAAATATATTTTTTCATTGTGAGTATTCTGAGCATCATTAAAAATATATTTGAATACAAATACTAAATAAACAAACTAGACATCAAAGAGTCTTTCTTTTTCTTGTCCTTATCCTACGCTTGGTGGGGTCGGCACAACATGTTTTCCTCTTCCACTCCGCTCTATCACTAGTCGTCTCAATACTCACACCTTTCATAAACATAAATCATTCTTCACACAGTCCATCCATACCTTCTTCGGCCTTCCTCTACCTCTATATCCATCCACACTCATACTCAGTACTCTTTTCGTTAAATGTTTTTCATCCCTCCTCATTACATGTCCATACCAAGCCCGTCGATTGCCTTTTAACTTCTCAGTCACTGGTGCTACTTTCAAACTTCCTCTGATATACTCATTCCTTATCCTATCCATTCTTGTAATACCACACATCCTACCATTATTCGCATCTCTGCCACATGCACTCTTCTCTCATCCATCTCTTTCGTTGCCCAACATTCAGATCCATACATGACGACAGGTCTTATGATGGTTCTGTAAATTTTTCCTTTAAGCTTCATGGGCATTCGTCGGTCACACGTTGTCCCAGAAACCTGTCGCCATTTCATCCATCCTGCATTTATCCTGTTCCTCACTCATTTTGAATCAAGGAACCAAGGTACCTGAACTCGGAACAGACTAGTAGGAATGCACCATTTAAGGCTATATGGAAAAAACTGGATGTACCACCGAAGTCGCAAAACAGGTACTCAGTTTTCGTTCTGCTGGTCTTAGATAGACTAGATATCATAGAGTACGTGGTTTAAATATCGATTTTTCAAAGGTTTTTTTGTCCATGTTTTTCCTATGTAACCTCCTTTTGCAATATTACCGTATTGAGAAACGTTTCGCGTTCTATTTAAAGATGATGTCTAAAATAATGTCGACTTATATCGTAAAGTTTTAGTGCAATGAAAATTTCGTATACTATTATTAAATCAAGTCTTATAGAAAACATAGAATTGTACAGTAAAATATGACGATACGTTAAAGCATCGCAAAGTCCGAGGCCGAATTTGGCAATAAGCAAAATGATTTGCAGAAATACTAACGAGTTTACTATGCGTTAGAAATATCCATTAAGTATGTTTTATAGACACAAAAAATTATATGTCCATTAATAATAATTATTTAGTTTGGGATCACGTGACCATGTGTGAAGAATGTGCTGGATATATTTTTTTATTTTTAGAACATGTATCTCTTTACTCACGTGCTGGATGAATATCTAAGTAATTTTTTTCTGTATAATTTATTCAATAACAATCAGAGCTAAAAGTGAAGCTAATAAAAAAGTGATTGGTAATATTACAATCATCAGAGGAGGCTATAAGAAAAAGTTTCGATTCAATATTACATTTAATAAAATGTTGTATAGCATGCCTGCGCTACGCTTTTAAAGATGTCTTTTGTGAGCAGTTTTTGCACCAAACATCCGTATCTAACCAAGGTAAACCCCAAGTCTATTTAAAGTGTCATTAGCACTGTATAAAAACCATCCTTTATGATGACAACAAATAATATTCGTGGAAGCTCTATGTGTAGTGCGAAAAATTGGTATAGTCAATTTAGTAGGATCTAAACAGAATAAAGTTTGGTTTTATAGAAACTATGGGCTATGTAAGATTTTTAATTTGGATTTAATTACATAATTTTCTCTCTCTTGAATTGCCTCTCTAACTAGTGAAGGTTGGCCGTCAGTTCGGAAAACTTATGTTTGTCCTTTGCGAGGCGGAAAAGTTCAGCGGCGCTGTTGATGCCAATCCACTCACGAATATTGTGCAGCCACGACTTTTTCTCCAGCCTACTGGTCTTCTACCAGCCACTTTGCCCATCATTATAAGTTGCAGCAGTTCGTATCTGTCATGTCGCATGCTATGGCCCAGATAACGAACTTTTCTCTGTTTGACGGTTTGCATGATTTGGCATTTCTGACCAGCTCGACGGAGAACTTCTTCATTGGTCACTCTATGTGTCCAGCTAATAGCCAACATACGTCTGTAGGTCCACATTTCAAAGGCTTCTACTCGTTTCTTGAGTTGCTCTTTGATTGTCCAGGCCTCGCATCCGTATAGAAGTAGTACATAATTTTAGGGATCTTTTTAAATATCATATTCATATTACGCGACTAATGCGAAAAAATGGATAACGAGTGACAAGTTTTATATCTCTAGGCAGAAGGTATATTGTTTTACTATAAAATTAAATGATGGGAGTATTTGGCTCTATGCACAGCAATTTACATTTTCTTCTTCTTCCGGTGCCTCTTCAATTCTGAAGGTCGGCCGTCAACTTTTTGTATCTGTCTTTGTCCTTTTACAATTTTTGGAGACAGTCAATTAATATTAACCTTTCACTAATTCGCGCTCGCGGCTGACGCCAATACCAAATGTACTAAATCATTTGTTTTCATGTTGAATTAGCAGCAGAGCATAAGAATTATTCGCGCGTAAGTAATAAGTTCTAGCAGTTTTGAACTTAGCAGGTTACGTAACACCGGGGGTCACGTCTAGATTGAACCTACCAGTTTTGTATGAACATAGTGTGTTATTAAGCGCACACAAAGTATGTACGTACTTTCTAACGATATTTAAAGGCAGCCACACATTTACACTTCAACATTTTAACGACTCCTGAATCGAATCATTGTTGTGATTTAGGAAGTAAGGTTGTAGAGACCTTAATTGGTTTTGGTAGTGGCAATGATGTAAGAAAGGACATTAAACATACCTATAAATGCAAATGAAAAACTCTTTCAGTTTCATATCACCTTGAGTAAACTGAACTCCTTGTTACCTCGCAATTATTGTTTGTTTACAAACATTAGGAAATAGTGAGAAATGTTTTCAAATATTCTTTCTTTGTAGAAAGAGATAACTCTTTCATATAGGAAGGTATTGGATCAGGAATCATCATAAAAATGCAATGCGATATTATATTTTGTCATTCAATAATAAGTTACAACATCTTTAATTGAACATTTATTCTCAAAGATCAAAGCCAAGGAGTTTTCCAATTTCGGTTTAAAGAATTTATTTCTCATAAAAACTTTACAGTTTACATAAAATGAGATACAATGGATTTTTATATTAATAGGTATGTTTACCTCTGATGCTAGTAGTAACAAAATAGGAAAAAATTACAGTGTACACACATATTTCTTAAGTTTATTTTTATACATACTTAGGCTTTCGCATTCCTTTATATCATTAGGTAATTGGTTGTACAGTTGTGCTCCCTCAAATAGTATTGTTTTTTTCCCGTAATTTGTCCGTGCCTTAGGTAAATCTAGTTTATTTTTATTGCGTAAGTTGTGGGTAATATGTTTTTATGTAGCTGTATGTTGGTTTGAAGGGAATTAGTAGCAATGTTTCTGACGAGAATGCAGGTATAATATGTATATAGCTGTTTGAGATTAGACAATTTGGTTTTTTCATATAACTGTTTTGTAGGTGTTAGGTAGGGGTAGTGGAATAATGTTTTAATAATTTTATTTTGAGTTCTTTGTAGTGGGTTAAGGTTAGTAATGGCGGCTGATCCCCATATTTCGATCAAATATTCCATATGTGATTTTATTAACGAGTTATATATTATAGTTCGAGCTTTATTTGGTATACAGTTTTTAATTTTACGCAATGCTGCCAGTATTGATATTAGTTTTGTTCTGACGTGATCGATGTGCAGTTTCCAGGTTAGTTTATCATCTACCCATAGCCCAAGATACTTTTCACTATTTGATTGTTTTATTATGTCATTGTTAATAGTGAGTGGTGTAAACTCTGGGATATTTTTGTTTTTGGCGGAAAAGATCATAAATGAAGTTTTTGACGTGTTAATTGTAAGAAGATTATATTTGAGCCAATTATTAAGCACATCGAGGTCTTTTTGAGCGTTAGTTATGATGCTATGAATAGATTTATCAAAGTAAAAGAGACATGTGTCGTCCGCATATAGCGTGAGTTGCCCGGTGAGTCCAATTGTATTTATATTATTTATGTATATTAAAAATAATAGCGAACTAATAACTGAGCCTTGAGGACAGACAATTTAACTTAAGTAATAGCAGGCCCAAAGATTAAAATTCAATTGCTTAAAAAAACTAAATCAAAATCGGTCCATTCGCTTAGGTCAGTTTAGTTTGCCACAGACAGAAATAAACAAAAAACCGACTTCAAAACTGGCTGGCACCGACTCCAAAAAGAACTGTTTATAAATATTAAATAGATATATAAATATCAATAATTTTGTTGATTGTCCTTTAAGGCTCTTGCTTTGAAATTAAAATATTGTTCTTTACTTTTTAGTTTATGTTTGTACATAGGTATAGGTTACAGTTTTGAAGTCGGTTTTTGTTTTTTATTTTTAAAAATAATTTTATTTTTCAATTTTTAAAGTTTATTCCTTATATATGTTATCCTAGGAAAAACTAGTTTGTCTTGAAATTGGATCTGGCCGGTAAAATATAATTTATATATATCACTAGCGGGCCCGGCAGACGTCGTCCTGCCCTGAAATTAAAACAAATCTTGGAACTCGATTCCCGCGCCGCCTACTGGGTCCAATTGTATTTTAAAACCATCGAAGAACCCATTGAAGTATACACACAAAATTTCATCCAAATCCAAAAAGTCATGCTCAACGACTCAGTTTGATTCACTAATGTTTATCAAACGAGATATATATTTTTTTGTTTTTGTTGATTTTCTCAAGAAGTGCTGAATCAATTTCGATAAAATTTATATGGGACCACCTCTGAAGTATGATCTACCAAACAAAAAAAGAATCATCAAAATCTATTCATAATTGGCAGAGTAATCGCGTAACAAACATACAAAAAAAAAACATACAGTCGAATTGAGAACCTCCTCCTTTTTTGAATTCGGTTAAAAAAATATCACCTATTAGGCTATTAGTATATGTTTGGTAGGTATTTTAACTTTACATAGTCGGTTCGGTAGTGACCACATACCACAAGATGGATTGACTTGTCAAATTATTGACATAAAAATATTCGCTTTGTTTAATCTACATTACATACCTGTATACAGTATTTGAGGAATATGATGATGATTTTAACCGACAATAAAAAACCTTAGAAGGGTCTCAATTTGACTATGAAGCCGGTTGTTTCTCTTTATTAATATTTTTGTTATTTAACAACAGAAGCCATCCATAAATTACGTCACATTGTAGTCGTAGGTACATTACACACAGAATGAGGAAATACTCTTTTTCTTTTTTTCTACAGTGTATTGCGGCTTTGTCATAATACACAAAAATTCAACAATTAAAGAAAAAGTTGTATGGAAATATTCCGATTGAAAATTAAAGACCTTGGGGTTTGGGCTCACTTTTTCATAACACAAGGGACTGGGAGACGGGTCACCTGATTCTAAGTGAATACCGTCGCCTATAGACATTAGCAATACCGGGAGGATTGCCAATGTGTTGTCGACCTTTTTTACAATGTGTTTAAGGCAGCTGGCTCTCAAGTGCAACTGCCGGAACACACCAACAGGTGCTTGGTGACAGATTTTCAACTTGAGTGGTACAGCCAATCGAGTAGGTACTACAAAGTTTCCTTCCACCGTGCAAAATGTTGTCACATTTTTCTAGTAAACTGCACAAACCATCTTTGGAACGAAGTTCCTTATCGCGCGTTGTGAAAGGGGGCTAGACGGAAAAAATGCTCACGAAAAATTGTCACCGACACTTTTAGTGTCAGTGTCACTTTATTGTAAGCTGTGCGGCGTGCGCATGTTTCTCTGTCTTTCTCTCTCTCTCTCTTATAGAAAGCAAGCCAGATATTTTCATTTCTATTTATATATATATTTATGTATATGTATATATATATTTTAAAAAAATCTATTTATATATATTTTTTTTATATATAAATTTATTTTTTATTTACTAATTTAAATGGATTTTATAGCAAGTCTTTGACATAACCTGTCTTCATGAAGAGCCTTCAAACTATTAGCATCTAATGAGTCTGCTAAAATTGCGGCTATTTAGATATATTTGTGACAAGGTCACAGTTCATTTTGATCTATAGAATAAACTAGAGAATGGATTTGAGAGTTTCTGCCTTCACTTCATGCCTAACTATATCGAACTATTTTTAACGATATTTGTCATGCATTTTGCAGTTCGAATTATTTAATTTTATAATTTATTTATGTTCATGTGTCATACAATTATGATCGGGGCTTTGGGCTGTTAGGTTTCTATTTATTTACAATCTGTTAGGATATCACAAAATATTGATAATGGCCCGGTTGATGTGATTAGTCACATTGCCTATCACGCCCCAGGTCGTGGGTTCGATTCCCATCCAGGACAGACATTTGTGTGCATGATCATGTTTGTTTGTCCTGAGTCTGGGTGTAATTATCTACCTATTTAAGTACCTATATGTAGTAGATATATTAAAAATATCTGGTTTCCATAGTACCTACAAGTTTTGCTTAGTTTGGTATCAGATGGCTGTGCGTGTGTGAAAATGTCGCAGGATATTATAATTATGTAAAAAAACAACAATATAATTATGTAGGTAGAGATCAACTCTTCACCTCGGATTGGCACGCTTTTTAATTTTAAGTATTTAAAAACATTTTCACTATGGTTTAGTATTTTGTTTATGCAGTTTTTACTACAATTTTATGAAATTTCCCTAATTCTTAATTGAAATCTTCAATCTTGTTTGTTTTCTATGATGAATCCATCGGATTTATGGTCCACTGTATTACAGTAATCTTAAGATGTTTCATGGACTATAAAGTAATTTGATTGATGTATGTACCTATTAACAAAAAATATTTCTTAGTATTGGATTTATAGGTATTTACAGTTATTTAAATTATAATAATATTCACATGCAATACTCATTGTGGTTAAGTTTTTATTATTTAAATACCCAACGAGTATAAAATTGCCAATTTTTTGCAATGTTTGTGTTTGTTTTACATTGACCTTACTTGTATTTAATATAAGTAGACACACTAGTAGGTAATTGTGTGTATTTTGTCAAGCGGCATAGTAACTATTTACATAATTATAGGAATTGTGTACTTATAAAAATACTCCGTGGATTTCTTTTATTGTCGCATCTTTGCATAAAATTATTAATTTTATTCAGTGAATAAGTATGAACTTTTTTTTAAATATTACATTAATAATTAGGTAACATATTTAATACGTTGAAACCTAAATTATAATTACAAACCCGCTTTCATAAAGCGATAAAAAAAATGTCTACATAATATCACAAAATACTAAATCTAATATTATACCTAATAATCCACAATATACATAAACTAAATACTTACCTTTTACGCAGACGGGCGCCGCAAATAAAAGTACTTAAGCATAATCAGAAAAACCGCAGATGTATCTAATGCCCATTCTTCGGTTGGCCTTGATTGAGAACACGGAATCAATCCAGCAAGGTCAACAAGATGACACTGCGTTACACAGTTTTTTTTGTTCCTGTGTATTATGCAGCCGTCCCCATAACAAAGACCCGTGTCAACATATGACAGGTAAAAAGTTATCGTAAATTATAGATCGTGTAGAATAGAAGACAGTAGTGGAACTAAGTCGAGACAATATGATAGTTAGGTAAAAAGTAATCGTAAAGTGTAGTTCGTGTCGAAGACAGTAGTGGAACTAAGTCGAGACAATATGATAGTTAGGTAAAAAGTAATCGTAAAGTGTAGTTCGTGTCGAAGACAGTAGTGGAACTAAGTCGAGACAATATGATAGTTAGGTAAAAAGTAATCGTAAAGGGTAGTTCGTGTCGAAGACAGTAGTGGAACTAAGTCGAGACACTTATCGTTACTGGAGATGATAGTTTGAAAGAGAAAACGCGATCCTTTACTGTGCCTGAATACGTATAGCTTGTGATTTTTGAACCAAGTTAGTTAGAGAATTTTGTTTTGATAATAATTTTGGTCTTGAAAGTGTAAAATAAACTTTGTTTGTAAATCTTATATAAACATTTTTCCAAACGAAGCAGAACTTATATCTACTTTGAAAACCAGATAACTGTCATACTACTTTTAAATACATACCTACTTAAATATGTTCATGAGCACAAATGTCTGTCCTGGGTGGGAATCGAAACCGCGTCCTGTGGTGTGAAGAACTCTGCCTTTCAACGGGCATCGCCATCCAAACTTTGAGATTTGATTTTTCGTTTGTTTGTTTGTTACGATTTAACTCAAAAACTACTCGACCGATTTAAAAATTCTTTCACCATTAGAAAGCTATAATATTATCGCTGAGTTTCATGGGGTTATTTTATATCCCGAGAAAAGAATCCCACGGGAACGCGGGTAAAACCGCGGAGGGCAGCTAGTAAAACATAAACTCATCAAATAAGGATAGGGTTAAGAGTGTGAACGATGTCTCAAAAAAATATTGTACCATTTATGAAACTGAGCTGTATAGTCGTTAAATGTTAAGTAAGTACCTACTTTTAATTTGCAATAGGTACAGAGACACTCTCTTTTGACCCATGAATTTATTTTTTATATTTCGCGGTTAATTTAAAGGTAGATAACGTAAGCTTGTTAAATAATCCCATTAATTAAATTGCTTTCATTTATGTTTGGTACACCACCTTTTGCTTTCGTACTAAAGTCTGTATTTATTAAAAAAAACACTATTTACTATTATAAAATATCTTACCTTGGCTTTCGAATTTCGTTGACTGTCTATAGCTATGAAAATAGTGTTACTTTTGTTAGTAACAGTTTTTACACTGTAAACTGTTTGAATGTAAACATAGCTCTGCTTTATATTTACTGTTGTGTTAGGCCGGAATCACGCTATCAATTTTTATAATGCTGTGTCCATTGCTATCAATTTGACAGTACAGTCAAATCGCGCCATTTACCTGTGTTAGCGAATATACAAATAGGGGTTTATACATCTAGCTTCATTTTTTTCTAGAGTACTAGAAGGTGTTGGCCTGAGTGAGCCCTTAAGCGGACTAACACTTCCAACCGCATTACAAATTATAAGGATATCAATATTTTTATATTGCACTATTTCAAATATGACTTGAATTTTTGACTATAGATATTTTATTTTATGAGGCATTCAGGTAAAATATCCAATTAAGCTTAGATTTGCAAGGCGAAAAACTGATTTCCGCAAATGGTACCGAACCGTTAAATTAATTCTATTGTGAAACACTAACTAGAATTTCAATCATCATGAGAAATCCGTGTCGTATCACTCTCTATGGAGTTTGTCACGTGTGTCTAGCATACCAGGCTCAATGCATGAACACTGATAAAATGGCTGACAAGTACTAAAGGAAAAATAATCATATTTTCCGTGACTTTGTTGGAAACAACGATGCTTCTTCATGATAAAACCATTGTGTCTACGTAAAGTTAATTCCGCCTAACAGTTAACAACCATTACTTTAAGTAGGTAGGCAATCATGAAATGATTACAGCGTCCGGTGTTAGTTCATTTACCAATCAAAAGTCCAATGAGCAATATACGATATTTACAATTTACGGTTGTCACTGAAACTGCGAGTGATTGTAATATTTTTTTTGTTTCAGATACGCAAGACGAAGTCATGGCTATCGATACTAAAAATTCAGATAACAACAAAGTTGTTGACAAAACACTTAACGGCAGTGACTTAACTGAAACGAATGTAATTAGAAATAGTTTTAAGAAAATAAACGAACATAAAGAAAAAGGAAGTAGAAAAATTGAGAAAGTAAATAAAGAAAAGAAAGAAAGTTTTATACATAAGACAAAACGAATGATTTCCATGATCACAGTCGAGCCTATTTTAGCCTGCTACGTGATGCCGTCGGTTTTAGCGGCGCTGGCAACGCAGAATCTCTATTTAGAGAAAGCTTGTCGAGTAAATTTAGCATATGATCACCATATATGTGACGCTTTAACTCGAAGGGAAACAGCAAATTATACGGCAGAAGAGGAAGCAGTCCAGACATTAGTAGCATCTGTAGCGGGTTGGAAGACTGTGCTACAATCATTTTTACCATGTGGGATTCTAATATTTCTTGGAGCGTACAGTGACAGAGTTGGACAAAGGAAATTTTGCATGCTCCTGCCAATTGTTGGAGAATTTCTCACAAGTATGGGTTTAATACTGAATACTTACTTCTTCTACGAGTTACCTGTGGAAGTTGCGGCGGTGACGGAAGCCATATTTCCTGCTCTAACGGGCGGTTGGTTCACGATGTTCATGGGTATCTTCAGTTACATAGCGGATGTTACAACAGAAGACCAAAGGACGTTAAGAATAGGAATTGTGAATCTGTTTTACTCATTAGGAGTGCCTGTTGGGGCAGCTCTAAGTGGTATATTAGTGCGAAAGATAGGTTTATACGGTGTGTTCTCAGTCAGTGCTACATTGTACGTTATGAGTTTCTTCTACGGATTCTACAGGATCAAGGAAGTGAAAAGAACGGACTTGACTATAGTGAGTATAAATTTAACTGAATATACGAGCTTATAGATTACATAGTCGTGATACTTACAGTCATCTAATTGATTGTTTTACTAGAACGTTCTTCTAAATGACACCTGGTAGGATTAAACGGTTCATTGAACGAAATAAGAGGTACTTTGTATTTATCATAATTACTGGATCGATAAGACGTGTATTCACAGTCCAGTTAATTTCTTGCATCTAATTATAGTTGACAGTGACAGCATGAATTGCTTAGTTTTCCGCGCAGATAAATTATAATAACATAACAGATCACAATTGTTGAAAGACATAATGATCTCCTTACTAACATATATAATCGTCTTTTAATACAATAGGTTGATACAATAATGTTTTTATGAAGTAATAATATCAATATTATTAATGTTCCATTGACAAAATTACAAGTTTTTTTTTTCAAATTATAATAATGTTATTGCCAAATGATCTAGTTGTTAAAATAAGTTTAGGTACAGTTCCATAAATATATGTTAATAATTTTAATTTTAAAAATATTACGCGACTGTCATTCAAGTTCGGATGCGATATCTTTGCACGCAAATTTTAAAGCTCAATGACACTCCTTTTTATATCAGTATATATATAGTCTGACAAGCAGGTAGGCGAGTCACCTGGTGGTAAGCTACCGTAGCACTTGTGGGTGGTAACCTGCCAGTCGCGTACTACCAATACCTTTCTAGGGCACTAAAAGTGTGGTGTAGGGTAAAAAGTGTAACCATAGCACGGTGGTTGGTATAGTTACACTTTTTTTCCCCACGAAGTCTCAAGTCGAAAACTCAATCTCATTGTAGGATTCAAACGGATTCGGTTTTTAGACACTAACTAATTAATAAAACCTGTAAATATAACCTGCTTGCTTATATTAAAATACTGATACGATGTGCTTACGACCTCGATAAAATAACTAGACCCTAGGACCCTAGTTATCCACGTTCCTTTCTAAAGCCAAGCAGTAAGCACGTTCATATGATACTAATAAGCTTCATGTCATTGAAGTCTTACGTAATATGATCACAAGAAGTGATTGTAATGCCTATTATTGTCTCCATATGCACGCACAACAACGTGCAAAGTTAAAGACTGTAAGTCAAGGGTAGCCGTTTGCAGTTTTTAGGAAACCATTTATAATAATGAATCATGTCTGTACAATAGGAACTATGAATTTTGCGCAATCTTACCGTCATGAGTACAGAATAGAGAATCAATAAAATACGTGAATTTTCACAATTTTTTATGACACAAGTGACAACGAGGCAGGCGGGTCAGCTGATGGTAAGTGACTACCGTCGCCTATAGACATTAGCAATGCCAGGGGGATTGCCAATGTGTTGTACACCTTATAACAATGCCTTAAAGGCAAACTGGCTCTCAAGTGCAATTGTCGGAATACACCAACAGGTGCTTGGATTTTGAACATGAAAACTCACCTTAGGAACTGAATGAAACCATTTCCCCCCATTTTTCCATCGAACAAACAGACGTCGGGAGTGCTTCCCGAATGTTGTTGATATCTAATGTAAGTATTCGCACGAAGAGTTTTGCTTCAAGCTTCATTGTGCGAACAGCCGAAATGTGGAACAGTCTTCCGACGTCTGTTTTTCTTGAACACTATAATCTAGGCCTTTACTGACTACGCGTGCTTCGTAATAGTCCTTGTTTTCGCTTATCCTTATCGCTATCCGGCGAAATTGAGGGCAAACGCGCTATTTTCAAATAAAAGGAAACAGAATTACTATTTTTTTATAGTAATAATATAATAACGTTTATTTCAAAAAAGAACTTAGCGTAGTGTTTCAATTATACATAGTCTATATTATTCTAAGTACAAATGAGTTAAGCATCTGTATCCGAACTAGGCAGAGCCTGTATTTCGGCTATCAGCGCCAATCTCCTCGTCTGACAATTTATTGTAGCCATTAAAATCAATCAATGCTAACATTATGCAATAGTTTTAGTAATTCTGAAATTAAATAGTGTATGAATGAGTGAATATCCTCTCTTTGTGTTGAATGAAAGTGTACGTGGGTGGAGTGTGAGAGGGTGTGTATATAGTTGTGAAAGTGTGGGTTTTATACTTGGGTGTCGAACCTTTGGAATTTGTGCTTGCTGTCTCTGTGATTTGCTTATTATATTATGTTAATCAAGTTGTGTCTTCATCTTTGATTATTAAACCAGCCCAAAAGTCTTCATGTTTATTGTGTTATTTGCATTAGAAATTCAGTCTCCTCATAGTTTAATGTTTGTAAGGTATTCACAAGCCTTCTTTTTGCATTGTATTTTGAAGCCCACCTGATGGTAAGTGATCAATGGACACGTGAGCATGGGCAATTGATCAGGAAATGTTAAGACGGAGAACGATACGGGTCACATACACCCATAGGCTTGACAAATTAGAATTAGTCCACCAAATCGTTAATATTCATTTTAAGACTTTACGCTAAATTTGTATTAAGGCCTTCCGTATAATTCTCTATGCAATTTTTTTTGCGACGCGGCCGCCACTTTTTTAAATGAAAAAAATGATCTATTAAAATAATAGAGATGGTTAGATAACTGACCGTGATTATTATATAACAGGTTGCAAGTTCAATGACTAAACTGGATTATTCATGCGCAACCGTATAAAAAGTCCGTCAACTTGACCTAAATAAGTGTCACACTCGATTGCAACGAAAGTCCTCTAGCAAGTTCTGTCGAATTAATTTACAACTATCCTTAGTTTATTATGTTACTTTTATGAGATTTATAGGCATAATGTTTAAAAAAAACTTGAGAGGTGTCAAGGGACACCCGGATGGAACGAAGTTATATAAGTCGAGAGAGTATATATATATACAAAAAAAAAAAAACATTCCTATTAAAATAAAAAATAAATAGAAATGAAAAAAATATCTGGCTTGCTTTCTATAAAAGAGAGAGAGAGAGAGAGAGAGAGAGAGAGAGAGAAAGAGAGACAGACAGAGAAACATGCGCACGCCGCACAGCTTACAATAAAGTGACAGTGACACTAAAACTGTCGTAAGAATTTTTTCCGTCTAGCCCCCGTTCACAACGCGCGATAAGGAACTTCGTTCCAATATGATAATAAACATAAGGTAATTAAAAAATGAATAAATTACCATTTCTTTATTTTCATTAGAAATACATTTAATAATCACGAGGGAAATTTAATTAAAAAAGTTCAACGTTGTATTATCCACTTCATACATACTTTTAAAGAAGACGCAGTAAATTACAGTGTAATATTCGTGTCTTTGTAATTAACTTGTAGGCTATCGCAGTGACAAAAGATTAATAGTATCAATCTATTTACTCATTCAAAAGTGTACATTCGCGGTCAACCATTCAAAGTAATTTGAACATGCTCAAACAAGGTTAGTAGGTTCAGAATTTATTTGGGCAATTGCGACTTACTTTTCGCCCCACGGTTTCATCCGCGTTCCCCTATTTTACTCCCCCTATTTTACTCCCTCGAGGGTTATTTTGAAAATGAATGACAAAGGACCCCACCCGTGCAAAAAAGTGAACTTTCGTACATTGATGAGTTTCCCATAAACACTGTTGTATCCCGTCTTTCTTTGAGAGGAAACGTATCAAATAACTCTGAAATTAGTATTTTATAAATAGTTTTATAGAATACTAATACAGTATTTTCAAGTAAGCTTGACCAGATGTTTTTTCCATACAAGCTTTTGGCTTAAGGCGATGATAGCTCAGTGGTAAGTGACGTCGAATACCGCGACGAAGGTCGTGGGTTCGAATCCAACAATGAACTTGAGCTTTCGGTGAAGGAAAACATCGTGAGGAAACCATAGCACTGTGGTAGGGTACTTTGTAGTACCCGACTGGCTGGCTACCACCCTCAAGTTGAAAATCTGTCGCCAAGCACCTATCGGTGTGTTCCGACAGCTGCACTTGAGAGCCAGTTCCCATCTAGGCTTTGTGTGCTTACCACCTTCGGCCACATCATCGCTTACCATGGTGAGATTGTGGTCAAACACAAGCTTATCCAGATTAAAAAAAAAAAAAAAGCTTTACCACCCCCTTATTTTCTTAGGGAGGATTTTCAAAAACTCTAAAACGCCACTCTTTATTTCTTACCAAAAATTTAGTTTTTACTATTGTGTGTTGAAAGTGGTTTGAAAGCACGATTGCGTATTTAAATAAAAATATTTTCATTTTCTGCCAGTTTTCCTTTTATACATGCGAAGTAGCCCAGAGCTAAATTATGATTTATAAATCAAAAGATATCTTTAGGGACATTATAGTTTATTTTTAAAGTGAATATAATGCTGTTTTTTTTTAATTTTGTACCGAACTTGACCCCTTTTTCTGAATTATATATTACTGATCTGATGTCGTCTATAAACAGAAGTTTCTCGTTTTGCTTACCATCTGGTGATAAACTTTTTGGAGGTATTTATAGAGTAACATTTTCCTTATTTAAATTTTAATGGAACTTATAGGTAGTGTACCTATTTAAATAAGTAGTAAGATTATCTCCGGTTGTATTTTAAAATAAAGGTTTAAGATTTTAAAAACTATTTTTATATTGACCGTATCTTATGCGTGAGATTCTATAGTCTTTAACGAAAAGCCTTTTGATAGTGACATCATTTAGACCAATCACAAGTAGCAACTATTTTCTCTTTATGTTGCTTTACAATTTCAGAAGCCAGCCAAGAACTGCTGGGAATGGCTGAAGGACTTCTTCGACACCCGTTACGTTAAAGAAACTTTGACGGTGGCATTCAAGCATGGGCCTAACAACCGCCGATTGCGGGTAATCATGCTGGTCATCGTTCTTTGTGTCATTATTGGACCGATTTATGGTAAGCTTTTGAAGAATGTTAATAGGTATGCCAAATCGATTGAAAGTTTGTTACAGTAAAGCTTGCATGTATACAAATCTAGTTTTTTGTTATAGTCAAAAATACCTATTAGTTTTGATTATCGAGTCCCGCTAACAGTCACGTGACCACATGTGACGTCAATTTACAACGCTCCGCTATGAGCGAGTGTTGTGAGATGATGTCACACCATCACACGAGTATGTCACATCGAGTACGAGTCCGCATCGCACGTTTACTTCTATAAATCGGAAACTAATTGACGTATCGAAGTAATTCTTTCACTTGTACTTTTTATTTTTGACGGAGTAATATGGAAAGCTAATATTCAAAATTAGTTAACATTCTTCATTCAGTGTTTTATATTATTGTAGTAGTGTAGCATAAATGGTAGAGTAAGGTAGTCAAACTGCGAGAACAGTACTAAATTCTTCCACCAGGCCGCTCGCAAGCGTTTATAATTATTTTTTATTGTGATCTAGGTTATTTGGGTTAATAGTACTCAGGCGTTTATTATTTGCTAAGTTCCGTAATATAATTGGTTATTTTAATAACTAGAAATTGTAGGTAGTTAACTATTCGATTAGCGAGTCCCTTGACTCGATTTAGGCCTGACCTGGTATTAAAGTTTATAGAAATTTTATTCTTGAAAAACTAATTTTAGTACTCAACTAGATATTAGTTGCATTTAGGTATTGTTTATTCCGCTATCCCACTAATATTATAAATGTGAAAGTTTGGATGGATGTTTGTTACTCAATCACGCCAGAACGGCTGCACGGATCTGGATGAAATTTGGCACAGAGATAGATTATAGTCTGGAATAGCACATAGGTTTTTTATCTCGGGAAAAGATAAGATCCCACGGGAACGCGGGTGAAACCGTGGAAGACAGCTAGTCGTATTCTACTTCATTGTATGAAATTTACTCGCTGTAGCACAGCACAAACTAAACTAGTACATATATAAAGTGCGGTAGTGATAAATCGACTAGACTAATACATAAGAAAGTTTTCTTCAGGTTATTGGCGCCTGCGTGCGTAGGTATTATTGTGCGTCCTTGGCATTGAACCGACTTTAACTCGCACTGTGAAGTTACGCATTAGTTACGGCACTACTTTCTCCTAGTTTCACTTTTTATAGAACTTCTATTATGCCAATGAACTTTAATATTATTGTAAAATGATTATTAAATCTAAAATTTTGGGTTCCAGGTGAGATGTCAGTTATGTATCTCTTCACAAGATTCCGATTCAATTGGAACGAAGTGGACTTCAGTATGTTTTCAACTTATGCCATGTGTACTTCATTAGTAGGTGAGTTGTAATATACTATGGGATAGAGTGAATATGAACAACTTACAAAAATTCCGTAATCAATCAAACGTCACTCATTTTCTCAATGAAATAATACATGATATGAAAATAATGGTATTGTTTAGTAACGTACCATGCAGATATAATGCGTACAGGAATGGACAGTACATGCCTACATGAGGGTACTCAGAACGAATGTTTTGCAAGGATTGGTAATAACTTTGCCTTCTAATGATTATACATAGCTACTGCCTACCAAGTTTCGTGAGATATCAAAGGATTTTTTTTATTTCAACATTATTAAATAACTTTTACGTTTAAATAAAATAAAAATAGGTAAATAAATCGAGCATGTATAAGAAAAAAAAATTTGAAGATAGTTCATTACAGCATCATCAATCTCACACTTTCGGTGAAGGAAAACATCGTGAGGAAACCATAGCACGGTGGTAGGGTACTTTGTGGTACCCGACTGGCTGGCTACTACCCTCAAGTTGAAAATCTGTCGCCAAACACCTATTGGTGTGTTCCGACAGCTGCACTTGAGAGCCAGTTCCCATCTAGGCTTTGTGTACTTACCACCTTCGGCCACATCATCACTTACCATAGTGAGATTGTAGTCAAACACAAGCCTATCCAGAAAAAACAAACACATTTCACACTGTATTTTTTTTTCAGGAACTCTTTTCTCCGTTGGTGTATTCAGTCACTATTTGAAGTTTGACGACGCTATTATTGGAGTTATATCGTGCACCAGCAAAATACTATCTGGAATCATGTACGCTTTTGCTACGAAAACATGGCAAATATATATTGGTCTGTATGCCCCTTTACTATAAATCCAAGCTTCAAATTTTTCTTGTAATATATTAATTAATTAGATACATACGTAAATGATGCTACTGGTGGTGGAGTCAATTGTAACGTTCATAAGTGCCTTACGAGGGCCTAAACTGAATAAATGAGTTTTGATTTTGATTTTTGACTATAATTATATGTCACAATTTTAGTTATAAGTAGATAAAAATAATAGCCTTTTCAGGAAAAAATATTTTAAATAAATATAGAGAAATACCTACATAACCTATGTGCTCTGCACTTTATTCTGGTAACTTTATAGATTTAATATTGGATTGCTATTATGGTGTCAATAAAATTAAGTCATCTTGTATATTATTAAGTATAAACAAAAAATATTAATAGTAAGACAATGTTAATTGACGAACTTAATTAAAATTTTTGGAGAGTAAAATTATAACTGCATTTAGAACTCTTTTACCAACTTATTTATTTACTTCAAGCCTGCATATACTTATATACAATTCAGAAAGCCGATAAATATCATATTGTGTTGGTATAACTACCATATTATATTGATAACTTTCTCAGGGATTTCTAGTACACGATCAACGTGTTCATAAGATACCAGCTTATAACCAGCTGTTGGGAGAGTTGAGATTTTTACATACTTTGAAATAATATTGTGCTATTATTATAAAAAAACGTTTGTGGATGGATATTTGTTTAAAAAATTTGTGATTTGGGAGAAACTAGTATCCATTTAGCACCTATTTTTTTTCCTACAAGATTTTTCACACAGTCATCTGATCCCAAACTAGAAGCAGAGTTTGTAATCGAAACTAGATAACTGATATACTGCAAATGCCATTTTTTTAAGGAATACTAAATAAATAATAGATAAGATTTATTACACTCAGACTCAGGAAAATGCAACAGACAAATGTCTCATGAACCCACGACCTCTGGCGTGATAGCTTTAACCAACCACGCCAACCAGCCCGTCACTAAAAACTAGCTTTAAATTATCGAACTGAAAGCCCGAATAAACACATTTCACCCACGTTTTGTATCTCCGAACAGTTTTTCTCGTCATGTTAGTAGAATATATGTTTATTTTAATTATTTATTATCTTTATTTACAGCACCTTTGATTGAAATTTTCAATGGTACATCATTTATTGCAATGAGGTCAATGGTTTCCAAATTAGTGGACAGAGATGAATTAGGTAAGAAACATTAATTTACAAATTATGAAGCATGATCTATACATGTAATTAATTTCTGAAGCGAAAAGAGGTTTTCATATTTCAAAAATATATTCTTTTGTTTCAAGGTAAGGTGAACTCCTTTTTTGGCTTGGCTGAAGCCATGATGCCGCTGATCTATGCTCCTATGTACACCACAGTCTACACAGCTACAATAAAAACATTTCCAGGAGCGTTCTTCCTTCTTGGTGGAGGTCTCACGATTCCTGCTGTTGTTATATTCCTGTAAGTATTATTTAATCATTCGGAAGATTCGGTGTTTGATGTTTTTATATCATAGGTTCAAATTTTGAGAATAAGTCCCAAACCTCTTTTAAAGGATATATTTTTAATTTCCAGATGGTTATACTTAGCGAATAAGAAACATCCAGATAGCGGTCCAAAAACTGAAAAAGAGCTTGGAATCAAAGCAGTAGAAGGCCTCGAAAAAGAAGGTATTGAGAATAAAGCGTACGAGGCTGAAGACAAGGATAAAGAATTTAAACCTAATAGACAATCAGATACAGCTACAAATCAAATGGCAGATGATACTCAAAACGATGATATAAATCAATCACAAATAGAAATGGGCTTTACAGAAAGTATGCTTCGTAATAGTAAGCTACAACACTAGTTCCTAATTTGAATGCCCTGCAAACAAAGTGCACTTAATATTTGGTAGAATGTAAATCATGTACCTAGAAAATTTGGTGCCTCTCCAAGAATTTATGTTTAAAAATGTTATAAACTTACAAGTCTAAGTTTATTCTTTTTAATAAGGATACAGAAATACTGAAGTACCTAATAGGTATTATTGTTATAGCAAGCTCAGCATCCCTTTTGGTTTACGAAAAGTTGCTTTAGAGTTGAGTTGGAAACATAAATTTTGAACATTATTTCTTACCATACCTACTTACCAATAAAAAGAAGTTGATTTAAACAAAACGTGTTATGTGGCCTAAAGGTAAAATAATCTGCCTTCGTCACATTGATAGGCAGACTCTAGGCCGTAAGTCTTGTCCCGGAATCATGTATTTATGCTTCGTTACAACCAAATGAATAGATAAGGTGACAGGACTACTTACAGTAATATTAGCATGTAGACAACTTTTCCATATGGATAATATGTATTTTAGGAATTATTAGAACCATTTAGCATGTCAAATGTAAATGAGGGAAATGTAATAGTGACAAAACTGTTTCATGATAGTTTTGTTTGTATATTATTGTAACTCATAAATAGCTCGGACTGTAAGGAACTTAGCAAAATTTCTAGACGCAACTGTGAAGAAACTGATGACTATACAATAGATGTATCAACAAATTATTCCGGGACATGATAATTGATTGTTCATATAACAGTACAAGCTTAGATTGGTGATCGTTGTCGTATCAATAATCTAAGAGTAGAAATATCAATAAAATACCTAATGATTTTGATTGGGTATGTTAGGCCGAATACTTCGGATCGTGTGCATCATTATCAATAATCTTACAAACATCAACTTACAGAGCCTGAACACAACCCCTATGTATAAGTGATAGCAATCAGTAATTTAGCATAAAATCTCTGCTAGAAAATTCACTCATATATGTACATATCTGTGATGGGCCGAGATAGCGGTCTAGTACTCGAGTAAGCCGCCATGGAGCCGCCGCTTATCTTTTTAGTTATAGAATAAGCACAAAATAATTTATTATATAAAAACATACTAACACAAAATAATAAGCTGTATAATATTATTTTTCTGAAACGTGTAGGCACTTCAATGCCCTTTTAGCCTACAATTACACAATCAAAATCAATTGGTGTATTTTAGTTTTATGGGACCTATTTGTCTGTGAATCGATAATTTATCTCACTATACATATTATATAGAAAATAAATAAATATATAGACTAACAAACTTTTGGATTCTGCACCAGACAGATTAGGAACACAAAATTAATTACCTATTTTATTGTAATTTATTATTCCGCAACCGCATATAATGGATACTGAGATTAGATGAGTTTTTAATAAGCTACGATGACTTAAAACAAATTCCAATCGAAATATGGATTTGTACAAATTATTTATTAGATATGCTATCAGAATTTGCGATCTCGATTTCTTTTTTGTAAAAAAGCTGAGCTTCTATTAAATTTAAAATGCTCTGTCATGTCAGAAGTCTGGTTATGATTATTCATACTTCTTTTGAAAAAATACATGAGGTGTTAAGCAAAAAAATGTGTTTCACAGTATGTGTCAAACGAATGAAATAACTATTCGAAATATGAAAACTTTCATGCTAGTGTTTTCATAGTCTAAATCAAAGCATGCTTTAAAACTCTTACCTGAGATAATTACGGTCTTCGTAAATCCCTCAGGCGCCTATAGAGCCCATTCATTACTTGTATTCAAAAATGCAAGTAGGTAATTAACCTTGTACTTATGGCGTGGCTCCGATGCTGTGGCGGACGGCTGTCACGATTTTTTTTTTATCCAGGTTTTACTAAGATCGAATATACACCATATTCAAAACCTAAATTGTATATAGAAGCTCGGACTTAATTAAAATAGAAGAAGTAATATATTGGTGATATTTAAGTTTAATTAGTTATTATTATATAATTTTAAGTGCGCACTAATATACATTATGTACCTAAATAATATCATTTGTGTGAGTACTTATTTTATAGTTCAGACAATAAAATACTTTAGGTAGTATTGCCTAAATGTACGTTTTATTTCCTCATCTACCTACTCACTTTTACTATTATTTCCTTTAGAATTGACTGGATTTATATAATCTTTTTCTTCTTCTGCAACAACAACAACAAGTTGAGAATATAATGTAAATACCTAATAATAAATAAAAGGTAAGTATGATATAAAACTCATTTTTATTTCATTTCAATTCATCATAACAAAAATGTAAGGCTTGTGAAACAAATGCAAAATTATAACAGTATAAATGTAAGTACTTGGTGGTATCTGAACCAACGTAGTTTGCAACTTTATATCTCTTATAGGTACTACCCAACAGTTAACATTTTAAATGCATTCACAAGTTTTTTAAGTCCGTACAATAAAATAGTGTAACATTATAGTGAAGCTCATATTTATTAATTGCAATCCTGTAAGTACCTATTTAAAATAAAATCCAATTTCTAACAAATACATTCTTATTAACCACAGTAAAATTATACTTTCATAAGAATAACTATATTATTATATCTTTAAAAAATTAGTCGAATATAATTTGGAATAACTTGAAAATAATATTTATTCTTATTGAGATTATCTAAACATACAGATTTGCCACAACTTGTTTAAAAAATCTTAACTAATTTGGCATTTCACAAAAAAGTCCTTCTTAAAAAAAAGGGTTTACCTACTATTCTTACTAACAAGGATTATAAAATGCATTATAAAATCATTGGCGAAGATATCTTCGAGGTCTTTCAATTATATCTTCAAAATGTGAGATTGAAATCACAGTTGAGGCTCTATAGTATATCATTGATGACATAATATAGATCTTATACAGTGCATAGGATCTCGTAGTTATGGTGCGGGATCTCTCTACCAGCAAACGACATGTACATTACTTTGTGACTTGGGTGTACCTGAAAGAAAAAATATTGCCATTCTATCAACATGGAATGTTTGCTAAAAAAACAATCTTAATTCGATACAAAAGCTTAAGCAAACCAATGACAATGTATCGAAAGTTACTTGAGTTACTCCACTAGAAGAACTTTTCAAATTCCTTCCTCATTTAACAGTACATCATCATGTCAGCCAGAAGACAACCACAGCTGGACAAAGGCCTCCCCAAGGAGTATATAATGCGATGAGATTTTGATGTTAAAAAACGCTACAATTACGACCACTTGCATGTTTACCTATTATATTATACATCTTGTATAATAAATATTATTATTTTCATGAATATTCCGCTAGAGGCGCTGTTTCATAATTCTCAGGGTAACAAGTACAGATTGTCTAGCTTCCGTTCCATATGAATTGGCAATATAGGTAATTAACATTAACTGTCCTTACAATCTTCAGTAAACCTGTCGCTCGCAATACAAACTAGTGGCAAAATTGCTATCGCTTGATTATCATGGTACATGTTTCAGTACCATGATATTCAAAATCAGTTTTACTGAAGATGGTAAAGGACAGTCAATGACCTTTATTGCCAATTCATGTGGCACGGACTATAGTGAACGAAATTAGTTCCATGAATTTCCGTGGGGAGGCGCTGCGCCAATTTTTAATGTCGTAAAAGCAAACACGCAATTGTCAAAAACTTGGACTAGGCTTTCGAGACTGAGATCCAAAGATGCTAATTTGTAGTAGGTTACTCGACTTACGAAGTCTTTTGTTTTAACTGTAATACATTACACCTACCCCAAAAGATAATTGCAAATCTATTTTGTATAAAACTAAGAACAGCAAAAACTATAGCTAGCTTTATGATTTGAATCTGCCTTTCTGCCACAATCAGGTATGCAAACAGCATCTGGCAAAATGGTTTTAATCAAATATTCCTTTCCAAGCACTTATGAATATTCTTTAATCTAATGCATTCGGAAGATTGCTTTTGCAAAGAACAGCCGGCAGTAAACTCAGCAATAATTGTTTTCAAAAACATAGTCTCACTGATATATATTTTTTTTTATGTCACTAGTGACAACGCGGCAGGCGGGTCACCTGATGGTAAGTGACTACCGTCGCCTATAGACATTAGCAATACCAGGGGGACTGCCAACGTGTTGTACACCTTATTACAATGCCTTAAGGGCAAGGGCAACTGGCTCTCAAGTGCAACTGCCGGAACACACCAACAGGTTCTTGGCGACAGATTTTCAACTTGAGGGTGGTAGCCAGCCAGTCGAGTACCACAAAGTACCCTACCACCGTGCTGTGGTTTCCTCACGATGTTTTCCTTCACCGAAAGCTCAAGCTCAGATAATATTTACGTGTTATGCTGGCAAAATAATAATTAATAGAATGTGCTCCTACCTTTCCCGGGGTTAATGAACCTTGTTCCCGAGCTCTGCCAATATACAGTGGCTCTCCATCAGCAGTGCTGCCTCCGAGCACAGCGTTGGGTGGAATTATGCCGTCTCCGCTTTCCATCCATCTAATTCTTTCAGATCTTGCACAACATACCTGCAATGATAATCCAGATGTTATTGTGTTTGTTTTATTAGGTATATATTTATTGATTTAGGATTAGGATGAAACTGCGCTATAGAAGTAAATTTGTATTAAGCTTTTTAAGTATTTGAAATGAATATGTTTTCGGTCGCTGCACTCGATTGGGTAACCAAACATAGAATTACTGAAGTGATGCGATTTTTTATGATGAAAATTAAGTGATTAAAAATATATTATGTATACAAACTTAACTATAGTGTATTTTTTTGCTTCTAATTATATTCATAGCTATACTTTTGTAAGTAGGTATTAATATAATTACTACTTCAATATAACATGTTATGTAATTATGATAAGAAATAACACCTCAGTGGTGGTGACATTGGATACCGAAGTAGGTAATCGAACAATCAATTAGGTGATTTATATTCGACTAGCTTTACCCGCGTTCCTGATACAATTTTAATAACATTTATTCTATATTACTCTCTGATAATGTAGTTCAATAGGTGAAAGATTACCCCTACAATTACAAACTAACCTTAAGTTTTTATAATATACAATATACTAGCTGTCCCCCGCGGTTTCACCCGCGTTCCCGTGGGAACTTATCTTTTCCCGGGACAAAATATAGCCTATTTTCTTCAGGGATAATGTAGCTTTCTATTGGTGAAAGATTTTTCAAGTCGGTCCAGTAGTTTCAGAGCCTATTCAATGCAAACAAACAATCAAATCTTTCCTCTTTATAATATTACTATTATAGAATACATACGTATAGATATTCGATATAAGAACACTTACTTCGAAAGTATGAACGAGATTCTCCCTGCCTCCCCAAGGCACATAAGCAGCACCATGTTTAACAGCTAATTTACCGGGGATCAAGTCACCTTCATACTTCGATCTGATCACCCAAAGAGGACTTCCATCATGGGCTTCAAAGCCGGCGACAACAGCCCTGTCGTTCAATACATGAGCGTCTTTCGCAGATACAACTACCCACTCGACTATCGCTGGAACAATTTAAAAATAGATACATATAGAGAAAAGTAGATTGTATGATCTGGAAAACCAGTTGACAAAGTTGTTATAACGCATAGTTATCCTGTATGAATATATTTAAGATGGGCCAGTTAGCGTGCTTGATTAAACATACTACCGATCACGCTATAGGTCGGCAATTTTTTTTTAGCAGTGGATCTTTTTTAATAATTTACATTTCCACAAGTGTATGTAAATGTATCTAAATTTACATTTTCAAATATTTTACACTACGCCAGGGGGATGCAGGTGCAGAGAGAAGCTACTACAACCATATATTTCTGTCTTCCATATAATGAGCCACCCTACAGTAGACTTTGTTCATTAACCTAAGTTTAATATAATTTTTAAATTTAAAATAAGACATTCCACTTACCTCATGGTTTCTTATTGTAGAACCAAACACAAATCCCGAGAAAAGATTTATTGACTTTAGCTAGCCTGAATCTAGGGGTCATAATTTTATTATTGTGGTTACTCACGAGCGAAAGATGGCTGTTGTGGGGTTACACTAGGATACGCAGACGGGTATGCGTAACCAGGTGCTGGTGCAGTTGGTGCAATACTTGGGTAAGACATCGCCGCTGGGGGCTGTCCTGGCTGCTGTGGCGGGTACTGGTAAGCGAACCCTGGCTGGTAGGGGAACTGTGGGTTTTGTCCGGGAACGGGGTAGCCGGGGGCAGGTTGCCCCGGTTGCGGAGGGGGAGCATTCGCTGGGTTGTAAATTTGAGGGTAGATCTGACCCTGCGGTGGCGGGTATTGTGGATTGCCGCTGTACGGGTCTGAAATTACATATTATAATTGATTTAAAATAGATTTTTTATGATGAACGGTCCAATTACACATTACGGTAGTACTTATTCACTTCCGAAGGTATGCTCCTTCTACTTAGTCATTCTACTATCACAAAATTAACAAACAAAGCATAATTAAAAGCAATCGTTTTACAAAATTTCATTAGGTAAGTACCTACCAAAAAAATATTTTTCTGGGTAGGACCCACCTAGGTACAGGTAATAATAGCTAGCAGGTGCTATATTACCCCCCCCCCCTATTATTACCTGATTCTGCGGGGCGAAAAGATTTCTATACTTAAGTCACAATGATCATTTGGGTTTGGGAAAATAATACTGAAGCTTAGGTATCTAAGAAACCTTTGTTTGTTACTTCCAAAATCTTTGGACGATTGCCTAAAATCAATGCTCAAAATATTGGCAGCATGCATTCCAACGAATAGGTAGGTACTAAGAATAAATAGGAAGTAGGTACCTACATACCAACTTATCTAACGACTTTAAGGTACATACTTAAGTATAATTAATTAAAATATGTAGATTATTAGCTTTTCGTAATATCAAAGATGATATATTTTAAAACTAGAGGAGACTGGCATTGTAAAACAGGATAATCTGATATAATAGGTCATCTACATACATGAAAAAAAAAAACTACTGTTTACTGGTAACCGTACATAGAAATGGCTGTGAAGCAAACAAATCGCATATGAAATAAAATTACCATACTCGCTTTGTGTCAAGAAATTTCTAAGTAGTTCTATTTAAGTACGTAACTGTAGTTATTTTACAGAAGCGGTATTTACGCAGTATCTACTACGAGATATATTACATACATAACTACTAACTACACTACTGAGCACAGCTTAAAAAGGTATTATAACACTCAAAAACAAATGTAAATTAGGTAGAAACGAGAAAGTATAATGAAGCAAACAGTTACCGGTGTACTGATGCTCAACTCACAGAGTCAAAAACATACTTTTGCCGATTAACTTTAATATTATAACCTAAAATCGTCAAAGGAGATATCCAAGTTATAAATGAACAACAAGTATTATTGCAGCAATGATATAAACATAACATTTCAATACTTACATCCAGACATTTTGTTTGGTGTAGAAATTAAGACAGACACGGTTCAAAAATACACAAATAGTGTTAAGCGTTCCGCACACAGTTATACACTGACAGTTAGTAACAGGCATTGGTTGGTCAGTGAAATCGGCATCCTATACAAATACGAACCACTACATGCGCACTTTACCATCAAGTAGTGTGCGTATGTCGCACAATATAGCGATATCAGCTATTTGGTCGAGTTTCTGGGTGTTATCAATGAGTCATCGCTTTCTACTAACATAATGTTTTGAACTAAGAGATAGTCGTTTGTTATCTGTATGCACTTTTAATTAAATAGCAAATAGTAATTGGTTAAGTTGATATTATAATCTTAATTAGTATTTTTTGTAATGTGATGTTCATTGATAATAAAATTTTAGATATGATTATCGTGATTTTATTGGTTATTAAGCTTTGATCGTTGACAAAAGTAGATTTCTTCAAACAGAAATATAAATCTACGCCCGTAGTTTGTAGAAAATACCATGGTGTGTTAAAAAAGCAGTTATTTTACACTTCAGTATTATTTCCGTCAGATGCTCACCTAATCATTGACAGGAATAGTACATTCTCAGGACATTTTTCTTTTTGACATTAAAATCAATGTTTTGAACTAAGAGATAGTCGTTTGTTATCTGTATGCACTTTTAATTAAATAGCAAATAGTAATTGGTTAAGTTGATATTATAATCTTAATTAGTATTTTTTGTAATGTGATGTTCATTGATAATAAAATTTTAGTTATGATTATCGTGATTTTATTGGTTATTAAGCTTTGATCGTTGACAAAAGTAGATTTCTTCAAACAGAAATATAAATCTACGCCCGTAGTTTGTAGAAAATACCATGGTGTGTTAAAAAAACAGTTATTTTACACTTCCGTATTATTTCCGTCAGATGCTCACCTAATCATTGACAGGAATAGTACATTCTCAGGACATTTTTCTTTTTGACATTAAAATCAATAAAGCCTTATAAATCATATTGTTATAATAAATATGCAATTACACTTGAATCGTTATATTCGAGAAGCCCCCTCTTTTAGTCATATGGCTTAAATACCGATTTTATATAACTCCTGCGACAATATTTTATACCAGTCTACCAATCTCACCAATACATAGCAAAATGCCCATCTCAATGCTGCCAACGTTACCATATTGTTCATTGCCGTGCGTGGCGCTGTTAGCCATTGGACACGACGCGACGGCCTACCTTTCGTTTGCCTCTTTTGTTCGTCAGATGCGTCATGCATCACGTTGCTTAACTTAGCTTGTATTGCACCACATATTTGACTGTGACGATCTTTTTTTAAACTGTGACGTAGTTTATGACGTCGCTTTATATTCATCTGTCGTCACTTATTTCTGGAGTTAAAACATTAATTGTAAAAAGATACCTATAGTTACAAATGGCGATTATAGCTCAGTGGTAGTGACGTCGGTTACCACGGGGAAGGTCGTGTTTGAATCCTACAATGAACTCGAGCTTTCAGTGAAGGCAACATCGCGAGGAAACCACAGCACGGCGGTAGGTTGTATGTAGCATTCGACTGTTTGGCTACCACCCTGAAGTTGAAAATCTGTCGCTAAGCACCTGTTGGTGGTGTGTTCCGGCAATTTCACTTGAGCGCCAGTTGCCTTTAAGGCATTGTAATAAGGTGTATAAAACATTGGCAATCCCTCTGGCATTGCTAATGTCTATTACCTGCAGGCGACGGTAGTCACATACCATCAGTCGAACCGCCTGCCTTGTTGTCACTTGTAGTATAAAAAAAAACATATACTAGCGAAGTTTAGCGCTAATAATATTATCAAAAACCAAAAAAACGAGCGAGCCCTACTGTAAGTAGTTGCATAATATTATGATGTGTAACATCTAACATCTCACTTTGGTCATACCATGCATGTTACCAACCTCTGTTTATGTCCAACATGTTACCAAAATGTGTTAGCACTCTGACAGCTAACTCTACCACCGCGGGCGCTCATAAGTCTATAAATTAATTTTGATTTGAAGCTGTAGGTCTAAAACCCTTTGCCTGTACTACAATAGATAGGAAATAAAATTACACACTTCCGTCCCAATCTGACAACCCGACTTCCTGTTACACACTTTCGCCCTTTTTCACAAAATCACGCCCACAGATTGCAGGAAAGCGAGATGTATAAAAAAATAAGTTTAACCATCCACTGTGACTTACGTTTATTTTTTAGTGTGTGGTTATTAATTAGCCAGTTTAACCAATATGGTATGATAACGTATGAATTATGATGGACAGTATTGGACAGCATACATTTTAAGAAGGTACCTAGGAAGCCAATCTCCAAACGTCTATTTCACTTGTTTTGTCTGTACCGGACTATGTATTTCCTACCAAACCAATCTCAGTTAACAACTGCTATTATAGATAAGTCAATAAACATTCAATAAATAAAATCTCCGCTTAATATTGTTATATTCCGGATATTTCTGTCCCACTGCAACATTTTCAAATTCATCGGCTTCGATTCCTGGTTAGGGGAAATATTTTTTCGAAAATCTAATGATGCAGTTTTAGTTTTAATCAAAATCGGCCTCGAGACTCCTTTCAGCATTTTTCGTTATTCCCTTTAGTTTAGGATTTGGCCATCCACGCCCAGTTGAAAAATTCTTACCTTATACAGGATAATGAAACAGCGATCTGTATAGATAATATGCAGTACAAAACTACGTTTAAAAATATATTCCAGGAATCGCGACTCGAGTGATTGTTTTTAGAATATCAATATGATAAAATACGTTATGAAACTTTAGTTTTAGTAAAAATAATGACTAACGTTGGTATGACTTCATTTGTTTCTAGTCATTATCTACTTACTCATTTTAATTATTAGTTCATAGTATTGTTTATGTTGTAATCTAATTATCCAGTATACGTATGTGCATAAATTATGTTGTTAACAATAAAGATTTTTTTGTTTGTTTGTTGTAAATTGTTTGCCTTTCCTGCAGGGAAGTAACTACTTTAATTGGAATAGAATGGAAGTTATTACTGAACGAAATATTAAGTTTTTCAGACTCTTTCACATCTACAACGGCTACAGCTATAAGAAAAAAATAGAAGCCACCTGACGCAAATGCAATTTTAGAGTCATTGTATTTCAAAGTTTGCTCATGAAAAAAGTTTAACGGTCATTTTTGTTTTTTGGATATATAATAATATCTTTATAATAATGTAATAATAATCTTAATAATATATCTTCATAAAATTATTCTTCACTTTTTTGTCTGGTTTTAACACTACTTTTAGTTATAAGTCGGTTTAAATGTTTATTTTATTTGTTTTTACTTTAGTAGCGTTGATTTAATTTACTTTGTATTGGCACAAGAGGAAAGTGGTGGTATTTACATAAGTATTACCTATTTAGAATTGATTAATTTCAATATTTCCTCATGAGAGGCTTAATTTCTCACATGAAAACACGGTTGCAGGCTTTCCTGCATAGGAACTCATAAATTGTATTAGTTTGGTTTTATTGATCAAATAAATCAAATAGTAAAAGATTTAATAGTGTGAGAAATATATAAAATGTAGGTATTTTAATGTTACTAAAAATAAATTCTTTTAAACTCAATTTTTATTTCAGCGCCATCTAACGGGTATGTAAGTAAGTACGAATATAGATAGTGGCAATAGCCAAGTCTGTTACAATTCATATTTTGTAAAAGTTGTCACTTATTTTAACAGATGACTCTTCAAATGGTTGAAATATTTTCATTCTACCATTATGGTGGAAAAGTTTTTTTTTTCATCACTAAGGTGGCAAACGTGCATATTATGGCCGTACGTTTACTTTTTATAATATTTCCGTAAGCCACCATGGGCGCCGGCAGCAGGGTGCAAGGAAAGGAGGAGGATGCCTCCTTGCAGGAGAATGAAAATAGAGTAGAAAAGATTAAAATCTTTTTTTATTAAGTTACTGTTGGGATAAAAACTTAGGTTGCTGTCTTGTTATCACTTTGTCAATAAATTAAGTGTCCTCTCCTCGAGATATTATATTAGATGCAGATGCACCTCTCTGAATGTAATCCTGGCCGTGGCGCCCAAAGTTAATAAAAAAGGAATCTCGCTTTGCGTTGCAAATAAATAAACGCAATATTGTCCACATTGCATTTATTTCATATTTTTGTCCACGCTTTTATATCTCCCTGAGGAAATATAGTAGCAGTGCACTTCAACTTTCACTCAAAAACAAATTTGAATAAGGGTGATGGTTTTGCTTTTACGATATTAAGTGAATCTCTATTTTTCTATTTCATGAAATTGGTAGTTTAGTTACCTAAATATTTTTATTGTTCTCAATATTTTTGGAAGATATTTACAATATATAAAACTCCTCTAATAGCAGGTCATTAAAAAACAGAGGATAAATATTATGAGTACTTATATTTTTATTTAAATTATGGAATAATAATTAACTGTAATTCAAATCATGCACCTTGTTGACTGGAGAAGCAGAAAATAAAACGTGTATTATTTTGGAATAACAATAATCTCCGATCATAGATAGTAGCACGAAGATATATTAGATACTTATTATAGGATACTTAGCAACGGACACCTTATGATAGGTACCTAGTACGAGTAAAATATAATTTATACACTTAGAGCAATCGGAGGCCGTACTTTAATTACCTATATACACATCCACATTGAACCGAACACATAAAATTTAAGTTTCATTCAAAAATACATGCATATAAAAATATTGGATTACAAGAACAACGTAAGAGATGACCCGACCGGCAAAATTCATCACAGTCGAAGCATTAATCGTGGATACTTTAGCTGAGATCTCTAAACGTCTGGCCTCCACTAGTTGCAACATCGTTTTCACTTGCTTGAAATATCCATCTTCTGAAAAACATATGGGAGAATCTGCGTGTGTGAGTTATATTACACTAGCTTTCCGCCCCGCGGTTTCATCCGCGTTCTCGTGGGAATTTAAATAAAATATTGTCCATATTACTCGCTGATAATGTAGCTTCTATATGCGAGAGAATGTTCAAAATTGGTAAAGTGTTTTTTGAGTTTATTCATTACAGAAAACACACAAATATGTATATCTAAAATCTTTTCGCTTTATAATATCAATGTAGTCTATCTTCCGGCTCACGTTTAACCGGCTACCCGAGGGATTATATGGTTTCCCGGATAAAAATATCCACTGTTTTATTCATTCCACTGCACATAACATGCAGATCATCATATCCAGGAGGATATGATGATCTGCATGTTTTTCAATTTTACGGAGCTGAATGGTAACAAAAGCACACCTACACAAACTTTAGTATTTATAATACTTATAGGTAAGTAGGACTAGCTGCCGTTCCTGAGAGTTCTTATCTTTACCTGGGGTATAAAGTATCTTTTGTTATATATCAGGATATGACTTAGTTACCTATGTGCCAAGAAGTTTCATCATTTGGTCAGTAGTTTTTGCATGACAGAATAACAAACAACTTCACAATCAAATCAACTTTCAGATCAATATTGTAAGGATCCATAAAAAATGCTTACCTAAATCTCCACAAACTAAAACGTGCAAGAGTATCGTTAGAGTCTTTTTTCTTTCTTCAATAAACAGCTCAGACATTTTAGTCAAGAACAATGGACGAACATTGATACAAGAATAAATAAATAGATCACTCGCAATTACGTCTGAATACTGTAAAAACAGAATAAAACAATGAACATTATATCATCATCAAAATCACATATCACCAAGCGAGAAGCCTCCAATGACAACGAGGTCATAAGTGAACTTTCAGTTACTAATTGGCAGACTTCACATGTCTTTGAATAATAATACGACTGCTCCGACTGCTGGATTCCTCAAAGAGTTCAAGTGTTTTCCTTCACCGTAAAGCTGGTACTTCATGAGGGTGAAACCGCGGCGGACAGCCAGTAATTAATCTCAGATTCAGCCATAGTGAAGCGTGGCCGGGTTTAGCTAGTACTTTATAATTTACAGATTTTGATCAAAATAATAAAATTGAAGATACCTTGACTGTTGGAGTCAACGATCGACATATTACTAATAAGGTGCACAGGAGCCATGAATTGAACATTATGAATATCTGAAAATATTAAAAGGCTTTAGGGATAATCATCATAGTAAGGATTAAGGTGCAAATTTTGGATAAACATTTACTCACTTGGCCAGAGTAAATATTATTGAAAACGTGGAAGCTGTCAGCAATTTTATCATATATTTGCATCAGCTCAAACCAACAATAGCGTGTTTTCAGATTCCTTTCAATAATCATCGGTTCATTGCAGATTCTCTGTAAAGATGACCAATCATAAATCTTAAAGGTTTGTAATAGAAAGTAAATTTCAATTTGATTGTTCTTTTGTTGTACTGGGTAATGAGAATTCCACATTGAAAACAAATGAATAACATGGCTATGAAAAAAAAAAAATTGACACTTCTTTTCTCTCCGTTCGATTTTTCTTTGATATTACACACATTTTTTCATTTTCTTTGATATCTGAATAAGTATACAAAGAACAGTGCTAGTAAGCGTAGCGGTTACATACTCTTTGAGTGCTAGTAGCTGCTGAGAAATCGAAATAGCACATTATATTTTCATTTTCGATTGGGTGTATGTATCTATACTCACTTTGATAAGAGCATCCATTAAAGAATCTTTGAATATAAGTTCTTTATCTGAAGTGATTGTAAAAAATACTTTCTTCAGTAATAAAATATTTAAAATTAAATGTTTTGCATAAATATTTATAATGAAAAAACTGAAGACAGACCCTTGCAACATTATAAGGTAGAATGTTAAATGCGCAACTATATTTTGAATGTTAAACTTTCTCAACCATAGAGTGCATAAAGTCTGCAATATTGGTATAAATATTAAGAATATAGACAACAGTCGTCTCTTCATAAACATTATTTTAGATATTCCAAAATGATTATCTATATCATCCAGTTTCTTAAACATGTTTACAAAGTTACCACTTTTTGTAAACGTAACTATAAAAATGGAGTAAAACAATTCGGTACTATGATGTACTCCGAAAAATTTGGTCAAGACATTCAGTGGTACATCAGCCCTGGTCTCATGCCAGCTGACTGGTTTCACTAAGATGGACATTCCTGCCAAGCCTATGATTATAAGTAAGCAATAGATTTTTCCCAATAGAGTCACATTTTGAATGCTAGATTTAGTATATTTAACCAATTGCGTGCCGCATAAAGAAAAATTATAGGTAAGCGGTTTTATTGCATTTGCCATTGAATATTCAAATGCTTCAGCTACCATATTGTCACGTTTAATCACTACGGTGAATGCATTTTTATTTGTCAAATAATCATTCATTTTTGGTTCTATTTGAGTTTTAAAATCACCAGGACAAATCATTGTCTTTAACTTCTAAACCCGCGTATCAAACTGACGTAGTTACTCGTATCGAAATTAATTAAATATAGTGATACAATCAAACACGAACTATCGCCGACACCGCATTGTTTGTGGGATTATTTCATCACATCAAAAATATTATAACGGTTGATGGAATTATAATGAAACTTCGAAACATATAATTTAATAAATCTGTATACTCATATATGTAACGAAAAATAGTAGGTACCTACTCCTGCCAAGCCAGACATATAATTATAAGTAAGCAATAGATTTTTCCCAATAGAGTGACTTTTAGAATGCTAGATTTAGTATATTTAACTAATTGCGTGCCATATAAAGAAAAAAATATAGGTAAGTGGTTTTATTGCATTAACTTTTGAATATTCAAATGGTTCATCTACTACATTGTCACGTTTAATCACAGTAAATACATTGTAGTTTGTATACAAAAGATTATAGAACTTTAAATTGTTATTAGAAATATTAGTTATCCTTACATATTACACAACAAAGTCTCCGCCACGTATGTCTGTCTGTTCGCGATAAACTCAAAAATTACTGAACGGAATTTAATACATTTTTCACCAATTGATGGACTGATTCACGAGGAAGGTTTTGGTGTGAATTCATTAAATTTTTGTGAAATTTCACTCGGTGAAATGCGACGATGACTGTTGAAAGACTACTGTCCCCATCTATTAGACAAAGTAGAAATCTAAATGCTGTGTTGTAATATCGATATACAGCGCAGTTTCAAAATGTGTCGAAAGATGGCATTATAAACATGTGCAAGTATAATATTAAATAAATTATTATTTTTATTTGAATGAAACTAACACAGATTATTTTTATTTTAAATTACCCCATAGGGTAAGTATACTTTTGATACTGAACCAGAACATCAATCTTTTATCTCGTTGTTATCTTTTACTAAAATCTAATTTAATTTGGGTGTAACGGTGTACTTAAAATATAATTCATTAATGACAGCCATGGTAATTAAAATTTTAATGAAATTGACCTATCGATTTATTTGTCCTCGTATAGATCCACTGGATGCTTATATTCATTTTAGCTCCAACAAGTAATATTGTACTTTTATATACCTAGTTTCTCCGTTAAAATTATTCTGAAATGAAATGAACAACAAAATTATATAAACAGTTGCAATAATAAATCCATAATATTAATGAAAAAGTTACTCTGTCTGATCACGTACACACCATCATTCATGTACATTCTTGGCATAATTACACACAGATTTTTGACGAGATTCGACGAATAACTAGAATGACATAGCATAGAAGAAATGTCATATCAGTTAAAAATCATTTTTTTTAAATTCTGGATAGGCCTTTGATTGACCACAATCTCACCTTGGTAAGTGATGATGTGGCCGAAGGTGGTAAGCACACAAAGCCTAGATGGGAACTGGCTCTCAACTATGAGTGCAGCTGTCGGAACAAATATTTTTTTGTCTCAGCTTACGAAACTTATTAAAAGGCGTTTTCAGTATTTCTAATCGTTTAAAAAAGGAACTGTATCGCATGTTGGACATAAGTTAATGATGAAATAAATTAAAGGAACGTGTATATTTTTACCATTTCATTAGTTACTCCACGCAACATTGACGGAACTATTACGGAAATGATTCCTGGAATAAAAATTTAAGAATTCTAGGTACCAATTTGCCTTAATTTATGAAAACATTAATTATACCCCGGGTATAGCCATTTAATTAATCATTAAAATGGTCATTTAGGGTGGGTATCCCAGAGATACTTGAAAATACCTATAGCTTTTACTGTAAGGAACTTTATTTAATTTTATTAACCCGTTGCCACGCCAATGGACGCACTTCCGCGTATGAATCCAGATATAAATATCTTCTTTTTCACATTTCATTCGACTGCTAAGGGCAAATAGTCAAACAAAAAGTGTGACTGTCTGTCTATCTGTCTGTCAGTCTGTTACCTCCTCACGCTTAAACCGCTGAACCGATTTAGATGAAATTTAGTATAGAGATAGATGAAACCTTGGAGGTGGACATAGGATACTTTTGATCCCGGGAAAAGATAAGATTCTTCGAGAACGCGGGTGTAACCGCGGGGCGGAACACTAGTGTAAGAATATAGGTAAGTTGTATTATTTATATATAAGTTTTATTGTTTATATAAGTATATATCTAAGCTAAACTTGTAGGGGAAGTACGTCCAAAATGACATATACGGACAAAATGACACACCACCCTTTTTATGAAATTGGCGGGCTGTTTACTACCACTTTTTTTTTTTTTTTTTTTTTTTTTTTTTTATGTCACAAGTTACAACGAGGCAGGCGGGTCACCTGATGGTAAGTGACAACCGTCGCCTATAGACATTGGCAATACCAGGGGATTGCTAATGTGTTGTACACCTTATTACAATGCCTTAAAGGCGAACTGGCTCTCAAGTGCAATTGCCGGAACACACCAACAGGTGCTTGGCGACAGATTTTCAACTTGAGGGTGGTAGCCAGCCAGTCGAGTACTACAAAGTACCCTACCACCGTGCTGTGGTTTCCTCACGATGTTTTCCTTCACCGAAAGCTCAAGCTCATTGTAAGGATTCGAACCCACGACCTTCGCCGCGGTATCCGACGTCACTTACCACTGAGCTATCATCGCCCACTTCCAGTCGCCTGACATATTTCTAACATCCTGCCAATTTTTTGTCAATCTAAGCTCCTTCATTCTGTCAGTATCAGTTCAAACATTTTTCTGCCGAATACAAGTTTTTTTAGTTGATGTGAAAGTTTTGTGTATTTGGTGAGTTTTACGCTTTATAATTTTATTGTGATACCAAAGTTCAGTTTCCATACTTATTGGCTTTGTGATTTTTTATTAATTTTGGCAAAACATATCCTTATTATTTATTTTTGGTTAATTAGAATTTAGAATACCTACTACGGACAAAATGACATACATGTCCTAGGGGCAAAACGACATAGTTAAGAGTCTATGAAAAAAGTTTGATGCAGTTAAAAACAATGAAAAAGGCTGACTTTTAGCATCTAAAACCTATGGTATCCAGAAAAAGGAAAGATACTATGACTCTTTTTGAGTCAGACAGCGATGATGAACCTATTACCTTCGATATGCAAGATGATGGGAATGGCTGTGCTTGTATCGAATGCAGTGACCTTTACTCGCGTTCCAGGCCTGGTGAAGGATGGCTAAGGAGCCTGAATTGCTCCCTTTGGGCTCACGTTGAGTGCCCTGAACTGTCCAAGTGCACCAAACTATGTCAATTAGTACTATGTCATTTTCTCCATACGGTATGGACAAAATGATTTTTGATGGAGCTCTATAAAAGACTTAATAATTGCAAAAGTATTTGTTTTTATGACGATTTTTTGTGTTTATTCTATAGTTAATGAGTCCTAGGGTATTACTTTACGATTTCTGTGTTCTAGTTATAATAAATTAAAAGTTATGGTGCTAAAAGAAAACCCTATGTCATTTTGGACGTACTTCCCCTAAGAGCTGTGGAATTGTAATAAATATAAATAAATAAAAAAAATCTTTAAATCAAGCTAAAGTTATTTTGCGTTGAAGCCAAAGCTATCTTCAATATTTAAGACAGATACCGTTAGTCCAGTGAAATTAAAAAGGTCACTCCAGTAATATTGCTGATTATTAATTCATATCCCTCGTGACAAGACAACTGGTTCTAACAACCAAGTCTCAGTTTACCATTATTACAACTATTTTGGTTGTCAGGGTAACTCTTTTGTAATTCTAATCTCGAATTCACAGCAGATCAAATGAGTGCATTAGAGACTGACAATTGACTAGTGCCTGTGAAGGCCTATTTGGATGAATAAACTTTTTTTTTCATAGATATATCTAATATTTAAAGCTGAGTGAATATTTCCACTCATAGTAGTTACAATGCGATTCACTGTCCATACAAATCCGAACGTAAGAGTTACTTTCGCATTTGCAGGTCTGTCGGTTACTGTTTCATGCCTAAATTTTTATGAATTTTGGCATAGAGATAGATGAGATCTTGGAAAAGGTCATGGGATACTTTTTATTGCTGTACTTTTCCCGCCGGGGACAGCTATTTAGATGTAGTTTTGATGAATTTCATAAGATCTGGTATGAACTAGAAAAATGTATTCCATCAAATATATGTGTAGGTACTTACAATTAAGAAAATGTAATATGGCCGTTACTACTATAATTATGAGAGCAATAACGAGGCATATTATCAAAATTTGCCACAAACAACCGACAATGCAACTGAAATAAAATAAAACATTTCATTATGTAAGTAAGGGTCTTACTTATAAAACGCAAGTTATTAACTAAAAACATGGTCACGATAAAGTCTCATCATTTGAAAATGTCTGGTAAATCGATAAATATGTGACAACAGTATTTTAGTTCAATGGCATTTTATGAGTAAGGATGTTATATCATTATCAACAATTTTCAGTTGAACTACGTAATTCTCAATTTTCCAAATGAGGCTCTTATTTCACTTAAATTATTTCCAGGAATATCATTTTGCAGACAATTGACATTTAAACGAATTAGATTATACTGAAAATAGGATAAACATTATTATGTATTTTTCACAATATGTTTTAGACTTTCATAAACATTTTTTATTTTGTAGCTCAAAATAACAAAAACGTCTATATTATAGTACATTATGGAACAAGTGTGTAAAGTTGGTCATCATTAGAATAGCACGATTAGACAACCCTTTGCTTCAGAGGTGAATTAGGTAAAGCGTTACCGGTGCCATTGTTAATGTTTATAAAATGCACTATAAATGCTTGTAAATTAAAAGTTAAAAGAATTAAAGATGATAGAAAGCCTTTGGATATAAGCTTTAGCAAGGGGATCGCCGATGTGATGCTGATTTTATAAAAAGCCCAAATATCAACTGGCCCTCTAGTGCTACTCGATTGCCGTCGGTCCGAACTGATTGGTGTTTGCGAAGAGATTTTCAACACACAGGGCTGTAAGTTGTAGCTAGCCAGAAGGGTATAAGAAAGTACCCACATTGCTACTAAGCAAGGTTTACGCACCAATGATATATAAGTAAAAAGGTTTAGATACACCAGGTTACGTGCCTACAACGGCTACATTCGATCTTCAAAAATGGCACACTAACGCACACTAACGCACACATAAATAACTTAATATTTCAATATCACACTACATTACGATTCCTCATGACTCACCATGCCATTTTTGGTGGTATACGGTCACCTTTACTTTTATCCGTTGACGCCGGTGAGGCCACACCGGTCAAAGTTAGCTAATTACGCAAGTTTTGATTTACCGCTCGCGGACTGCTTATAATCTATCTATAATCTTTTAGTTATAATTATCATTGTTACTCACGATGTTTTCCATCAACTACCTTATTGTAGGATTTTAATTTTCAGCCCACGGCCTTTACCACGGCTAAAGAGACGTCAACAAATACCTATATTTATGTATTTTTTATAATAAAAAAGACAGCTCATTTAATTTAGAATCTAATGTTTACGTATTCCTGATATATACTTACCACATTTCCCTTACGACTCAGGTAATATAATAGTAATTATAATAAATTAAATATAGCTTATATTCCCCGAAAGCGAGCAAGCATGGAAATTCTGAAAATGAAGATACAAACACCGAAATAAGAATACAGTTAAATATTTACTAGTTAATCATAGTTTTTACTGGATGTTGAAGAATAAATAAATTACCTTTATGTTCTTTTATTGCGTAAATAATAATAGCTAAAGCTGTAAAATAACTTTCGTAGTCAACTGACGTTGACAGACAAAGGGTCATAGGATATATCTCGGAACAATAACTAACATGGAAGCCGGGCTAAAATAAGAAATGAAATGCATATACTTTACCTTTTTTTACTTTCGACGTTAATAATGCGTGGGAAAGAGACATATAATACCGTTCTGTTTCGTTATTATGCAGGTTGTCACAAGCTATTTTTTGGCTAGTGATGGGCTTATCATCGACATTGTCGTGTCGATATAAGTCATCAAAGCAAACAAGTAAATATAGTTAGTACTAGCTGTGCCCGCGACTTCGTCCGCGTGGATAGTGACTTTGGGCATATCTTTTGGTTTTTATTTTGGATTAAAAAAATTTCGACGTGATTCTTTAAATTGACATAACTTTTTTATTTAAGAACCGATTGACATGAAACATACACTAAATGTTAAGTGAAGCTTACCACAATATATTAGTGAAAACCACATCCGAATACACCGTTTCTGAGATGAGCTTGCACAAACAGACAAAATTCTAACAATCATTGTTTTGGGTGCTATTGCGTTGATAAAAGACCCAATCATATTTTTTCTCATATATCTTCCATGTACAGATAGCGATCCGTAACATTTTTATTATGTGTACCTATAGATAGAATAGTTTTCTATTATATATTTTTAATTAATATAGTTTATCCTTTTCTTAACATTCCCATGTTATTATAATTTATTATCAGTATAGGCGCTGGCTGTCGACGGATAATCTGCCAAGTGTGGCTGTGGTTTACTAACGGATTTACCACGACGGAACTTCGGCGTCGGAATATCAGTCAAGTGTGGTAGGAAAGAGACGATAAGAATTTGACACAAGTATAAATGAAACTACAATTATTAATTTAATGTCTTTATTAATCATTAAAATCCATACTAATACTAATTTACTAATTAATATTATAATTATAAAATATTGTAAATGCGAAAGTGTGTCTGTCTGTCTGACTGTCTGTTACCTCTTCACGCTTAAACCGCCGAACCGATTTAGATGAAATTCGGATAGGAATTGTTGGAGTCCCGGGAAAAAACATAGAATAGTTTATATCCTAGAAATCACCCTTTAAGGGGGTGAAAAGGGGGTGGAAGTTTGTATGAGAAAAACCTATTGATGCACTGACTCCATTTCATTTTCATTTCACCATCATTAGGAAATCTGCAACAGTATTGAAATGATTAGAGTAGCATTATAAGAGGACCAAAGAGGACCATTTGACATTTTGCTTGTGACACGTTCAAAAATAATAAAAACAAACAGCCATGTTTTGTTTCAATCCCACATTACGATATGCTAATTGACATAAATGAATAAACTGTATAGTACTCGGTTTTTATTTTAGCCCGGCTTCCATGCTAGTTATTGTTCCGAGGGATATATATTTTCTCAGAAGGCCGTGAAAGAAATATAATATTTTTTTTTTTGTAAAATCAATACAGTATACCTAAAGTAAATAAATAATTGTGTCTCTTGGAATCGACCCTTGTGAATCGAAAACAATTTATGGCAGCCATACTGTTATGTAGATTTAAAATCTTCTAGTCAAATAATAATAGTGGAATCTGAATTAGTTTGGTCACCATCAAAACTTTGTCTTCAGATTCAGCATAAAGTTATTTTAGTAACTCTGAAAAGCAAATTAGCATGAATATTTGACCATTAATAACATCAGACACGATTCCCGAAATTCAATTTTCAAGTATAACTGAAAGGGGTTAATCGCTCTTTCATAAATCAGGGACCAAAAATATAAAACCTCCCACTTGATAAAAGGCTATCAAAGTCTACGAGTGAGGAAGTCAGCAAGTTGCCTCTTCAGCTTACCCATCTCTTTACATATTGTTACAGATTAGTGATGATAGTTCCGCCAGATGCACATAAGAGCTAATACGTTATAGGATTTGTGAGTTTACCACCTACCATGTGGTGTGCATTACCATGCATTGTGATTGAGATTGTGGTAAAACAAGTTTGGCCAAAGGCATACAGATTTTTGAGAACATTTATACTGCCTTCTCCACAAACTTTGGGGACCCTTTTTAACCAAGCAAATATTGGTCCAGGTATAAATAAGAACGTGTTTGCCCAATTAAAGGCAAGAACAGATAATATGACAACTGAAGACCGACTATGCGTATTGCTATTTGACGAAATGTCTCTAAAGCCCAGTCTCACTTTTAATTCTAGAAAAGATAAAGTAACGGGCTTTGTAACGGATGGAGAAGAAACGCGCCCAATTTATGCCGATCATGCTCAAGTTTATATGTTACGTGGCCTTATTAGAAATTATAAGCAGCCAGTTGCTTATACATTTTCATCAGGAGCAACTAAGGGTCCGGAACTGGCAAAACTGATAAAAACTATGATAAAGGAACTGCAAGAGGCTGGATTTAAAGTGTTGGCTACTGTTTATGATCAGAAGTGCCATCAAAATTTTAACAGACGAAGTAAACTCTTCTAACTTCTAACTCTACACGCCCTAACTCTACAAGCCCTAACTTCACGAACTCTACACCTTAGTCAAAATATTTGACTTGGCCATTTCGCTACATTCACCCATGTGAATGTAGCGGTAGCCAGTTGCCATTGAGGCATTGTAAAAAAAGGTCGACAACACATTGGCAAACCTCCTGGTATTGCAAATGTCTAGGCGACGGAAGTCACTTACCATCAGGCGACCCGCCTGCCTGGTTTAAAAAAAGTTTTTTTGCTTATTTTTCAAAGTCAAAACCATTTATTCAGTTTAGGCCCTAGAAGGGCACATATGAAGGTAAAATTACAGAAGATCACCGGTTCGAAAGTCAGCCTTCAACTGAGAAGAACCGGCAAGAAACTCAGCAAGGTAATATTTAAAAAAAATGTTTTTCAAATGTTTTACAATTTTATTCTTAAAGTAATACAAAAATACATAAAAAAGGGCGTACGTTTTTTTATTAAGTTACTGTTGGATAAAAACGTTGTAGGTTGCTGTCTTGTCATCACTTTGTCAATAAATTAAGTGTCCTCTTCCTCGAGATATTATATTAGATGCAGATGCACCTCTCTGAATGTAATCCTGGCCGTAGCGCCTATGTAACGAACTGTTAACAAAAAAGGAATCTCGCTTTGCGTTGCAAATAAATAAATGCGATGTTGTCCACATTGCATTTATTTGGAGCCAGAGAGGGATTTTATATTTTTGTCCACGCTTTTATATCTCCCTGAGGAAATAGTAGCAATGCACTTCAACTTTCACTCAAAAACAAATTTAAATAAGGGTGAAGTTTTTGCTTTTACGATATTAAGTAAATCTTCCTTTTTAGGGTTCCGTACCCAAAGGGTAAAAACGGGACCCTATTACTAAGACTTCGCTGTCTGTCCGTCTGTCTGTCACCAGGCTGTATCTCAAGAACCGCGATAGCTAGACAATGAAATTTTCACAAATTATGTATTTCTGTTGCCGCTATAACAACAAATACTAAAAACAAAATGAAATAGATATTTAAGGGGGGCTCCCATACAACAAACACTATTTTTTTGCCCTTTTTTGCACGATATCAATAATGGCAACAGGTAGGCACTTGAAATATTCACGAAATACTCAGTTGTATTTTTACTTTAATAATAAATAATAAAATTAAAATAAATATTTAACTTCGTGCGCGAGTCCGACTCGGACTTGGGCGGTTTTTTTAGAGATAACAACAGAAGTGTAAATGTTTAAAAAATACTTAGTAGACGCAACTTCACACACTAGATGACCACGCCCATGGTCAATGGCCGCAACAACTAAGTTGTCTATACTTATAGAAACTAAGCCAATAGAAGTCATGCGGCCAAACACGACATTTGGTTTTCTACCTTAAAGGACCTTAAAGGACAATCAACAAAATTATTGAGGTCTGCGCCGTCGCTCCCCTACTTTTTGAAAGTTTGTTACAAAGGCAGAATTAAACTGTCCTTCTTGGCTGGCACCGACTCCAAAAAGAACTGTTTATGAATATTAAATAGATATATACCTAAATATCAATAATTTTGTTGATTGTCCTTTAAGGCTCTTGCTTTGAAATTAAAATATTATTCTTTACTTTTTAGTTTATGTTTGTACATAGGTATAGGTTACAGTTTTGAAGTCGGTTTTTATTTTTTATTTTTAAAAATAATTTTATTTTTCAATTTTTAAAGTTTATTCCTTATTATATGTTATCCTAGGCAAAACTAGTTTGTCCTGAAATCGGGTCTGGCCAGTAAAATATAATATATAACTAGCGGGCCCGGCAGACGTCGTCCTGCCCTGAAATTAAAACAAATCTTGGAACTCGATTCCAGCGCCACCTACCGGGTCCAATTGTATTTTAAAACCATCAAAGAACCCATTGAAGTATACACACAAAATTTCATCCAAATCCAAAAAGTCATGCTCAACGACTCAGTTTGATTCACTAAGGTTTATCAAACGAGATATTAAAATTTTTGTTTTTGTTGATTTTCTCAAAAAGTGCTAAATCAATTTCGATAAAATTTATATGGGACCACCTCTGAAGTATGATCTACCAAACAAAAAAAGAATCATCAAAATCAATAATTGGCAGAGTAATCGCGTAACAAACATACAAAAAAATACATACAGTCGAATTGAGAACCTCCTCCTTTTTTGAAGTCGGTTAAAAAATATAGGTAAGCGGTTTTATTGCATTACCTTTTGAATAGTCAAATAGTTCATTGTCAGTACTGTGGATACATTGTAGTTTGTATAGAACAGTAAATTATTATTAGAAATATTAGTTATCCTTACATATTACACAACAAAGTCTCTGCCACGTATGTCTGTCTGTTGGCTATAAACTCAAAAACTACTGAACGGAGTTTAATACAGTTTTCACCAATGGATGGACTGATTCATGAGGAAGGTTTTGGTGTATAATTTATTAAGGTTTTGTGAAAATTCATTCGCTCAAATATGACAATGCCTGTTGAAGGACTACTGTCCCCATCTATTAGACAAAGTAGAAATCTAAATGCTGTTGAACGCACTATAATATCGATATACAGCGAAGTTTCAAAATGTGCATTATAAACATGTGCAACTTAATATTTACTAAATTATCATTTTTATTTGAATGAAACTAACACAGATTATTTTTATTTTAGATTACCTCATAGGGTAAGTATACTTTTGATCCTGAACCAGACAATCAATCTTTTATCTCGTTGTTATCTTTTACTAAAATCTCATTTAATTTGGGTGTAACGGTGTACTTAAAATATAATTCATTAATGACAGCCATGGTAATTAAAATTTTAATGAAATTGACCTATCGATTTATTTGTCCTCGTATAGATCCACTGGATGCTTATATTCATTTTAGCTCCAACAAGTAATATTTTACTTTTTTATAGTTTTTCCATTAAAATTATTCTGAAATTAAAACGGTTGCAATTAATGAAAAAGTTACTCTGTCTGATCCCGTACACACCATCATTCATGTAGGTACATTCTTGCCATAATTACCTACATAATATAGGTACCACCTATACCTACAAACTATATTGAATTTTTGGAATCAATTTATATACAGTGCACCTATTACAAACTGCTTTTGGGGGCTGGCTGTCCAGTTGCCAAAGTAACGTCAAACACAAACCTAATAAATAAATATTCTGTGACATTAATTCTTCACACAGGGCCATCTGATTCCAAAATATATTATCTCGAATTCACACCAGATCCAATGAGTGCATTAGAGTCAGACAATTTACAAGTGCCTGTGAAGGCCTGTTTGGATGAATAAACTTTTTTTTTCATAGATATATCTAATATTTAAAGCTGAGTGTTTATTTCCACTCATAGTAGTTACAATGCGATTCACTGTCCATACAAATCCGAACGTAAGAGTTACTTTCGCATTTGCAGGTCTGTCGGTTAACCAATTTTTATGAATTTTGGCATAGAGAGAGAGATGAGATAGATGAGACCTTGGAAAAGGTCATAGGATACTTTTTATGGCCGGACTTTAGCGGGGGACAGCTATTTAGATGTAGTTTTGATGAATTTCATAAGATCTGGTATGAACTAGAAAAAATTATTCCATCAAATGTATGTGTACTTACAATTCTGAACATGTAATATGGCCGTTAGTACAGATAATACTATAACTATGAGAGCAACAATGAGGCATATTATCACAATTGGCCACAAAAAACAACCGAAAAGGCAACTGAAATAAAATAAATCATATTTCATTATGTAAGTAAGGGTCTTACTTATAAAACGCAAGTTATTAACTAAAAACATGGTCACGATAAAGTCTCATTGTTTAAAAATGTCTGGTAAATCGATAAATATGTGACAACAGTATTTTAGTTCAATGGCATTTTATGAGTAAGGGCGTTATATCATTATCAACAATTTTCAGTTGAACTACGTAATTCTCAATTTTCCAAATGAGGCTCTTATTTCACTTAAATTATTTCCTGGAATATCATTTTGCAGACAATTGACAATTAAAAAAACCGGCCAAGTGCGAGTCGGACTCGCGCACGAAGGGTTCCGTAAAAATGGCAAAAAAATCACGTTTGTTGTATGGGAGCCCCCCTTAAATATTTATTTTATTTTGTTTTTAGTATTTGTTGTTATAGCGGCAACAGAAATACATAATTTGTGAATTTCAACTGTCTAGCTATCGCGGTTCTTGTGATACAGCCTGGTAACAGACAGACGAACGGACAGATGGATAGACAGCGAAGTCTTAGTAATAGGGTCCCGTTTTTACCCTTTGGGTACGAAACCCTGAAAATTAGATAACAATGAAAATAGGATAAACATTATTATGTATTTATTCACAATATGTTTTAGACTTTCATAAAGATTTTTTATTTTATAGCTCAAAATTTCAAAAATAACAAAGAGTCGACAGGTGTCCGGTAATTAATGGATAAACATGAAATGGGTCATGGTAAAACTAATGGCCATTCAGAAAATAAAAACAAGTAGTACCAAAGATATGGATTTATTTATAATAATCGATGTTTTTGTTACCTTATTTTACATTCTTCTACACCACGATCACAAATTTATGAATTCCATAGGTTTTTTATTGCTAAAATAATTGACGTTAACTGTGCTAATACATAAGCAACAAAAAATATGAATGCCATCACAAAGCTATTAAAAAAAACAACGACTTATTTTTCTAGCGAAAAATTTGTAACAAATATTAGTTTTGACAAAGTTTAAGCGTCCGTAGCTAAAAAAAAGGTACCAAAATACAAGTGACCAGTAATTTTAAAATAATGTGTGAAATAATATTATTTATTATTGTAACTAATCTAGATAATTAATTATAGGTATTCGTGTTCAAAAGGAGAGAAATTTGGTTAAACAACAAAGTTTGCAATATTGAAATTAATTTGAACATTAAATGTACCTGACCATTTGGGTTTTAATATCACGTTATTATTATTATTAAATAGTAATCATTAAATAAGGGCTGTTTAAAACCATTTTAGGCCTATCGTTTGAATTAATGATGTATGCAGTCGCCTTTGGATATTATCATTACCAAAGGGATCGCCGATGTGATGCTGATTTTATACAAAGCTCAAAAATCAACTAGCCCTCTAGTGCTATTCGATTGTCGGTCGGAACTGATTGGTGTTTGCGAACAGATTTTCAACACACAGGGCTGTAAGGCACAGGAAAACGACTTCATTATGACTAATAGCATCGCAACAAATACCCATATTTATGAACATTCATATATTGTTTCTAATAAAAAAGACAGCTCATTTAATTTAGAATCTAATGTTTACGTATTCCTGATATATACTTACCACATTCCCCTTACGACTCAGGTAATATAATAAATTAAATATAGCTTATATTCAAATGCCCCGAAAGTGAGCAAGCGTGTAAATTCTGAAAATGAAGATACAAACACCTAAATAAGAATACAGTTAAATATTTACTAGTTTATCAGAGTTTTTCACTGGATGTTGAAGAATAAATAAATTACCTTTATGCTCTTTTATTGCGTAAATAATAATAGCTAAAGCTGTAAAATAACTTTCGTAGTCATCTGACGTTGACAGAGAAAGGGTTATGACCCATAGCCATAGCTTATATAGTGTATTACCCATAGATAATACACTATATAAGCTATGGCTTATATAGTGTATTATCTATGGGTCATAGGATATAATATATCTTCTCATTCAAAAATATATGTAATTAAAGAAGGCCGTGAAAGAAATATATATTTATTTTGTAAAATCAATACAGTATACCCTAAGTAAAGAAAGAATTGTGTCTCTTGGAATCGACCCTTGTGAATCGAAAACAATTTATGGCAGCCATACTGTTATGTGGATTTAAAATCTTCTAGTCAAATAATAATAGTGGAATCGGAATCAGCTTGGTCACCTTCATAACTTTGTCTTCAGATTCAACATTATGTTTCTTCATTATCTCTGAAAAGCAAATTAGCACACATGCATTAATTTATAATTTCTGTTTAATCTATGATGATTATTTGAACATTAATAACATCAAATACGATTCCCGGAATTCAATTTTCAATTATAACTGAAAGGGTGATTAATACTGAAAATGTGAACCCCACTCGATAAGAGGCTGTAGCGGCTATAGTAAAAGCGCTACATGTGAGTCGAGTCAGCGAGAAGTAATAGAAGCGCGTCGTCACAACAAATGGACGTAATGAAATATGACACAGGAATTCCTACATCGCGCTGGGCAGTTTTCTCAGCACTTTGCATATATACGAATTCTCAACAAGAAACGATAGACTGCAGACCCCGGGCATTGATACCTAGCCCGGTGGAAGATCGTCCCTTTTCGCAGTACCTATGACATATTCAATATTGGTGACCCCTGACATTGGACAAGACAACCTTATATCCCTCACAAGCCTCAAGTTCCACGTAGCTGACATCAAGCGAATTGGTTAAAGGCCAAGGCCATCAAAAACACTATTCTCTTTTGTTTTTTTTTACAGATTAGTGATGATAGTTCCAGCAGATGGAAATGAGAGTCATTACCTTATACCTAGATTTCGTGAACTTGCCACCTACGGCCATGTGGTGAGCATTACCATGCATAGTGAGATTGTGGTTAAACAAGTTTATAGAAATAAAAACTTAATGATTAGAGTGGCTAAATACATGTCTGCAGTAGAAATACTTACATGAAAAGATGATTCCAACTCCCCATAATATAAGTAGCACAACTGCTACTATAAATAAAAATGATAGTACGAAACTGAGGATCTTGAACATAAGACTGCACACGCAACTAAAAAAAAACATATTAAATTATAATTTTATCATATACGGTCAAATAATAAAAAAACTACGGTATTAATTAGGACTTAAGAGGCTTAAGCAATATTAAAAAAACTCTATAATCTACATACATAAAATAATTACTATTCATTGATAAGTGCATCACTTGGGAACGGCTGGATTGATTTGGATTTTTGTAGAGTTTGTTATTACAAATACTTAAAAAATCCAAGTACTTATCCAGTCAGTATCCATAAAAGGTATTTAGAAGAAATTTCGTTTACTGAAAACCTTAGGTATACGGACTAATTGGAAAAGTTATCCGTTTTTTCTAGGAGGTCCTTTTTAGACAGGAAAACGTATACGCGTCTGTCGGGTCAGTTAGCAATAAATGAAAAAAATATATCTTATACCTACTATGATCTTAATAAAAATCACCGTAAAACTAACTACCTATAGGCTTGATCACCTCTAGTCTATGAAATTAAAATCAAATTTATTTCATTATGTTTAGGGACGATGTGGCTGATGGTGGTAAGCACAGAAAGTCTAGACAGAAAAGGGAAGTTTTGTGTGGAAACCACAAGATGACATAGTTTGGTCTAATCTCTTTGTACAATTTGAACCTCGGACATTCGTCACGGCATTCTACGAAATTTATATAATAATAGTATATAATTTATTACCTCTTAACACTTAAGTTGTATAAATTTGACAGAAATATTACAATTTTAGATAAGATTTTAATAAGGCGTGACTCACGATGGTCTACGAATGAGATGGTCTGATAATTTATCATCAATAAAAAATACCGGCCTTGCATGCAGGACCATGCATACTATTGGGTTCCTTTTACTTTTGAAATCTAAAATGAGTTTTCGATCGCAAAGTTGATCGAATACAGCTTGTGAACTATGAGAATCTCATTTGGGCGTGAGACAGTTTTCAACGTTGCTTCAAATCCCGATGTAGATAGACGTGTAGATTTTATCAGATTTTTCAGAGTTACACTTGGGGATAGTTCACTCTAACCCTTCAAATTTCATATCAGTAAATTGTATAGAAATATTTTAGAGAAAAACCTAACATTAATTTCTAAGACTTATTCAACGATACCTCTTCGGTGCCGAATGGAAAAAAAACAATAACATGTTCGGGAGTTGCGAAATCATTCGTCATACTCATACTTATGAACAGGGGCTGCTAGTGGGTGGTCTGCAATTGTTGTCAGTGAGACTAAAGTAAATGTTATGTAGTTCTTAATTCTGTTTGACTTTACCTAAAGTACACTGTAGCTGCCGACTAAGAGCTCGTACGTGTGTACGAGCAGCATATTGCCGACTGCAGCCGACGACACTCGCCGACGGCAGCTGCCGCCAACAACCGACTGCAGTCGGCAATATGCTGCTCGTGTAAACGAGCCCTAAATAAGTCGCTATACTTAAATGAGTTGATTTTCTAGCGACCTTTTTTAAAACGTTAATAAATATTGTATTTTATATGATCGATCACTTATAATAATCATGTTATTCCGACCTCTATCCCTCTTTAGCGAAATCGGATTACCTACTTCTCCACTGTGTGGTGATTCGGTATTATAATTTTATAACTAGCTGTCCCCCGCAGTTTCACCCTCGTTCCCTGATCACAATTTCGTAGGTTTGAAAGCAAAGCGAAACTTGCTCCTTATAACATCAGCTGTCATTATATTATTTGCCAGTGAAAGTTCCGTCAAAATCTGTATAACCGTTTCGGAGATTAGCCAAAATAAACAGACAGATAAAATTTTAAAAACAGATTTTTCTATAAGTACAGTATTATCTACTTTCATAATTATGTATAGTAAAAAGTCGTTATGTTGAAATAATAGACAGTAAAGATAACTTACCACATTTTGATATTTTTTGAGATGCTTCAATTGAATTCAACAGGGTGTCACGCACGACTGACCAATGCGATACCGTCACTTATTTATAAATAATAAAATAATATGTAGCTATCACTTCCTAACCCCCACATATCTTATCAATCACGATCGATAAACTTATGGTAAATTCACAAAATGTAGGTATTGCGGAGATAACACTTATTTTATTTTCTTAATTGATATTTTAGTCGAATTAGAAAGTATTTACAGCAATATTTTGACAAGTTATAACACTTCAATACTTCTCACTGCAAGGAGCTCTGTTAATTACCTACTGATAGCGTAGCGTAGTCATCTATTGCTATGGCTTCATATCTCAGTATAATCCAATATTTACACATTTTGTATGTGTATGTATGTGAGTAATAGGATTCGATTCCTTTCAAATTATAGCTTCAAATAGAATATTTATAATTTTACCTACCTTTTTATTCTGTTTTTGACTTCGCACTTGACTAGCTTTAAATGGCACCGGGTGCCACTTGGGAGGCAAAGGGAATCTTTGCGTTTTACTTCTCCAAGTAAATTTTATAATTCAGTCGACTATTACTGTGTACGGTGTATGTATACCTACGTTAACTGTAAAGCCTACTTTACTTAGTTGTGATAACTTTAAAATTATCGGATGGTGTAGTAGGATATAATACAGGCTGTATATTTTGTTTCCAAATTCATCCGGTTCGATTCCTGGCTTGGGAAAATATTTTTTCGAAAATTTGATGATGCAGTTTTAATTCTTATCAAAGTATTCCCGTTAGTTTACTATTTGGCCTTCCACGCCCACTTGAAAAACTTCAACCTGTATATCATTCCAAGGTTAAAACTTTATGTACGTTAGTTGATAGATCACACACCTTTATTTAATTTTAATTTTTATAGGTTTTATCAGAAAAAAGCATACAAAATAAAAACATAAAAAATAAAACCCCATACAATCTTTATCACCCTCGTTCTCCTCAGAGGTGGTAGTTTTTCACAAGTTCCAAATATTATGTGCGTTGATTTTTTTTTTGATAAGTAAAACTCAGAAAAATATGTTCACAACAAGCCATGTCCATGTATTTTTTCGTCTCCTTTAGAATAATAGGAAAATAAATAGTGTATATAGTGATTAAATAAAAGATGCATAATTATTATTGAAAAATTATAATTGAAGTTCATCACGCACGATTCTAATTGTATCAAAATAATATATGAAGTCAAGTTCTTATAAAATAAAGGTTTCAGGAAAGAAGGAATTTATGATAAGGCTGATAAATATTATATGGCTCTATATAAACAATAATAATAACAGAACAAAAAAGTAAATGTTGGATTCAGTACAATAAAAGAAGAATATAAATTTAGTTAATATACAATTTAACACAGAAAATCCGCAGGAATGTTAATTTACTTTCGGGAAACAATTTCACAAGTTGCGCGAAATTCCCGAAGATATATTCATGACATCATTTATTTTTAGCAAGTTATAGCTTTTCAGCGGTTAGCCAAACCATATCCATAAAACTTAAGCTCATTTACCAAATATAAAAGACTGCATATTAACACAAAATTCATTACAGTATATGTAATGATTTAGTGATATATTGTAATCCTAACATAATTAAATCTTAAATATAAACTATAAATAATAGTTGTTAAACTTTAATTAATGTCACCACCATGATTTTGTGTTCAGATTCTTCGTGGTCCATTAATTCTGAAAAGAAAATTTGTTTATGGTAAGAATTATTTGACCATTGTTTGCACCATTATTCTTGTCAAATATTTGTTATCTTATTGGCTTGACAACAATCAGGAAGAAATCATAAGAACTTTGCTTCAGGGCTATTTGCGACCAATAAACACACCATTTTATTTTGGAACTCCTCCCTCATTGATTAGTCACCGCTCTGAAGCCACTATTAGCGGATTTTATTTAACAGGCTCAAACTACATATTTCGCGGCATATCTCAAAGATTGTTAGACAGTCAGGCGGGTATAGCAATGTAACTCCACCACCTTGCTATTAGCTTTTTCAAAACATTTTCATTTACTAATTTAAGCTGAGATTCTATGTGTTCTCAGACCGAATAAAAAACGTAGACAGAGCCCCGCGTCCTTAAAGTGAGCACAGTAAAGGAAGGCTAATTTGAAAAAGGAAGCCGATCACGTTCCTATGTCACGAGAGTCACGCGGGATAACGTACGTGCAGGTCACGCACACATCTTCGGTTGCTTCACTTCATTGGAGACTATAGCTTACGTACGCTCCTTCTACCTTTTTTTATTTTTTTTTGGTTAGATTATATAAAATTAAACTTACATGAAAAGATGATTCCAACTCCCCATAGTATAAGTAGCACAACTGCTACTATGAATAAAAATGATAGTACGAAACTGAGGATCTTGCACAAAAGACTACACACGCAACTGAAAACAAAAAAAGGAAATTGGGTTCATATGCACCTGTCAAATCACTAACATATCGATATTATCTACGCTACCACTGGTGCGTAGTAGCCTGCCAGGGAAGTTGTATTTTAAGATGTTTTCTTTCATCAAAAGCGAACCATTCGTTACGGAAGACGGCACCACCAACACGGAAATCTCATGTTTAAAATAAGATAAGATACTATTATATTTATTTAGTCATAAATGATAAACAGTCGCTGACCAAGCGACTAACTTGATAAAAGACTTCCTAAAGACCTCATCGGAACAGGTATAAGTAGAAAGTAAGAAGATGGCCGTTGCATTGGGGACGGCCATAATGTATGCTAACCATATATTGTAACGTACAATATTTTTTAAAATTTTGTACTACATTTATATTTTATATATTATAAATTATATTTGCTAAAACAATACTTGATTAATTTCATTAAATGAAGCCATAAAACTTTATGTAATAACAACTTACCACATTTTGTTATTATTTTGGAGTAGTTACGGATTGAATTCAACACAAAGTCACGATTGACTACCGCTGAGGTACTGTCACTATTTTATAAATAAAATACGAATTAGTTGTTATCTTATCTCACGTCCTACATATCTTATCAATCGCGATCGATATTCTTATGGTAAATACACAAAATGCTTATCATTCAGTGAAAAAATAGCACTTATTTTGAAGGTAACCAAATTAATATACCGTTTATCGTTCCCGACTGACGCATCCTATTGTTTAAAATCCGTTTAGCCGTTTTGGTGCTGAAGTTTAGTATGGATTTTTTGAAAATCTATCCAGGTTAAATCCAGGTCATATCAGACAGAGTACAAGAGTATCATTTATAGAAGTAATTAATAATTGTAAATGAAACTATCAACAAGTCCCCGAGTCTCCGTCATAGTTAGCGGTACCCAGTATCTGCTACAAGCTGGACGAGGCTTTTGTAATAAAAAAGTTTTGTGTATTTTTTTAACTTTTTCCATTAGAGAGGATTCCCTGGAGTGAGGCGGCGCGCGGCGGTCGTTCGCGTGAGAATGAGCAATTTCCTCCAGACCGCCACGATTTCGATCTGACTTCCTGTCTGGCCAGCGATTTTAAAATTTATAGAATCGCTTTACATGAAATTGAAAATAAGAACAAAGCTTGCAAGTAAGTATGCATTAGAAGAAGCCATAAGTATATTTTTAACGGTACTATGTTTTCACCGTCAGAAAACTTTAACTATTTTATGATGTCGTAATTTTCGTACGTCAATTATTCAATATGACCTAAGCAACTTTAAATAACTTTTTATTTAAAATGACATACTGGGTGCGACTATAACGTAAATATGAAATTTTGTATGTTTGGATATTTGTCGCTCAATCACGCAACAATTGCTGAAAAGATTTTGATGAAACTTGGCACACGGATAGATATAAAACAAAGGAAAAGATCGTAAGATCCCTCGGAAACGCGGATGAAACCGCGGCGCGGAAAACTCGTGCAAAATAAATAAACAATCATGTTCCCATAGACATTTTTATAATATAGATGACAATTTTGAAAAATGTAGGACAAAACAGCAATTTCTGCACCATCTTGTAAGTTCTTAAACGCGTTTCGAAGTCTATAAATCAGGGGTGATTGCAGATCGGTGCCGTAAGTCTCTATTGCCCGAACAATGCCGTTGGAATAACGAACTCAATTGTGTTAAGTCAGTTGCACCTGAGCATTTCTGTCGCGTCTCCAGTTCCGTCTTATCGGATGACAAAATACTGCAGCGGAGGTGATTCGATTGAGTCGATGTTTAGAGAAATCATTTGCGATGTTTTTTTTTTACATATACCTACCGCATAATTTTGTATCCATTTATGACTAATTTCATGTTTCATAGTTCATACCAGTGACTTATTTTTATCAAATATTATCGTGGTTCTAATCGCGGATTAAAATTATTGTTTTAGATACCTACGTAGGTACATACCAAGAAACAGTAAAATAATTTAAATCCGCTAATGAAAATACTGCAACATAATAGATATCAGGTTATATTTGACATGGATTTGACTAATGTTTATTATCTCATTTTTAATTCTTTAATAAGATTTGTCTACGTGGCATATGTATAAATTTTCAAGGCATTTTAGAAATTAATAAATTGTTTAAAGTATAAAGCGTGTTTATAATCATTTACTTGATACCATACTTATTTGACAAGCGCTCTTGAGTTATCAATAACAAGAGATTATCTGTGTGTAGCAAGCCACTGCAGGTCATTTGGTACTGTTAGTTCATCTTCCATCGCTGCTTGACACAATTTTGGATATCAATTTGGTAACTATCTTATCGCCTACCTTGGTAGATTATGTAATGTCCCATGCTATTATTAAGCCATGTATTCACTGAGAAACATGTTTCAGATGCAAAGTTTCTGGAACAAAACGTAGATGTTTACAGAAACAATGTTTCGGGGTCTTGGCCGTCCACATCTCAGTTGTTTCAAATATGTTGCCTGAGGAGTTCCATAATATCGGCTTCGTTTGAAATAATTATATTAATTTAAAAATGCTTTTGTCGTTCTACACTACCGCCATGTTTATAAACAACTGAAACACCCATCCACACTTGTATACAGTTGTTGCGAAACTGATATGTTTCGGTGCTCTCCAATTCCATCGGGGAGCACAGAAACATGCTAGAAACACGTAGTGTTTACCGCAACAGTTTCACATTTTTCAGAAACATATTAATTTGTTTCAGAAACACATAGATTTTGACACTGAAACTGGTTTATAAACAATTGTTTCTCAGTGAATACATGGCTTTAGGTAGTATTATTTAATTTTAATATTCATGTTATCTAGGATACGAGTCAGCTGTCCGTATTAAGTGTGTATAGTGAAAAAATCTACGTCAAACTTATTCAATCGGTTTTGCTGAAAATCTTTAAAAATATATTCTCAAATCAGTCCCCCAGAAAAGTTCTTCAAAATTTCATCAAAGTCTCAAAATGAAGGAAAGACTCCGAGGGTCGCAAGTTGGACTTACGGAAAAGTTGAAAGTTGCAACGATCGAACTGTTCTTGATTGCACCCGCTCTTGAAATTTTCAAATACTTGAATATATAGCTATACTTTTTGGAATGAGTTCAAAGATTCCGTTGTAAGAGTTTAAATGAAATATTGAAGCGTGTCCCTTTGACACAAAAGCCTCCTCCATAGTCTTCCACCTCATCCTGCCTCTCGCCAGCCTTTGCCATAGTGAGCCAGTAAATCTCTTTAAGTCTTCGGACCATCACATGAGTGGTCTACCTCTCTTTCTTCTTCTGCTGTATGGAGGTGTCCAAACCGTTAGTTTCTAAGTCCACTTTTCTTTTCCTCTTAGCATATGCACCGTCCACCTTCACTTCAATGCTTTTACCGTCGTCAAAATAATCATTATCATTAAGTGTAGGGAATGTTAATAATTTGATTTCATATTTAGGTACACTAAAATGTCTACGATTATATCACATAAATTATGTTACACCAAATGATTCATATTGTACGTAAACTCGTTACATAATTATTTATTACCTACCACGAAATAGCGTCTGAAATATCATAATATGTATCATAATGTAGGTAACATTGATTATCATGTAGGGGAAAAATATTGTGACTCATTAGGTAGGTGTTTATCCTCACATTTTTTTATCAACTACGATTACTAAGAATATTGATAAAAAATGGCTGATATCATACTGTACTCAAAATGTACTTGTTCTATATAAACTACATGAAACAAAAAATCGGAAACAAAATATTGATTTTGGATAATAATTTCACCATGATCAGATGTGGTAAGCACACAACTGGCTCATAAGTACCTACAACTGGGGCAAATTTGCTTGGGAACCACTTGATTGACGGTAGATTTTTTTTTAAACTTGAAAGTGATAGCCTTCCCGGCCATGGCGGCTTTTACATAACAAAAGTCTGATAAACAGTGAGTTAGTCACCTAATGGCAAATGGGTACCGTCGCCGAATGTCTATTAGTACTACTATGGGATTACCAATGTGTTGACGACCTTTTTAGAACTTTACAACAAAACACTACATTTTCAATATATTTTGATGTTGAATTGCTTTTTCACGGTCATAAATCATAATCTGGATTGAATGACAAAATCTAATCTTATCTTTTCCAGGGCTAATATGCATACGATGTTTTATTCCAGGTTATTTTATCTAACTGTGTGCCAAGTTTCATCAAAATCCGTTCAACAGTTTTTGCGTGAAAGAGTAAGAAACATCTTCACGTAAGAAGTAGGATTATAATAATATAATCAATATTATTTAAAAGTGGAAAAATATCCCTTCGTTTTTTCTATTATATCTAGTACTTCTAATCTAATGAGTCTCTACTCTCTCAAACGAAACCACGTGCCTATGGTGTATACTGGTATGCGGTGTGTGTTGGTTGACATTTAGTAAAATATTAGTTTTATTTGTGGCTTGTCGGTTTACCTCTCAATTTCTAATACGATTTTCCTTCCAGAACATCTTTTTGTTTAACATTTGTTCGTAAACTTAATATTCCAGTAACCACGGGCTGTTTAGTTTCGAACAACAAGTCTGTATATACTAATACCCTCCCAAGCTCAAACTGCAAGTCATCTCCAGTAAGTAGATATTTATCTTTGAATGGAACCACGGGAACATACTGCTTTAAACTTCCTCCCAATTAATATTTGCTAAAGGCACTTTGGTAGTTTGCAAGACTTAAGTGCAATTTGAGTCTATTCACATTATTCATATGGCTACTAATTGTCTAATCATGCATTCCATGATGTCGAATGGCGATCGAAGGAGTAGATAATATTGGAGTTAGTCAAGATGTATGTATTCAAGGGGTTGGATGAAATCCTGTAGATCGTCCATATTTTCAGACCATGATGTCGAATGGGGATCGATTGAGTGATATTGGAGTTAAATTCATGATGAAGGTGCTGGATGGAATCCAACAGTCTACTTTTTTTTATCTTGATGTTGAATATGTGATATATCGGGAGATATTGGAGTAAGCCATGATGAACGTATTCAAGGTGCTGGTTTTAATGATTCAGCGCTCGAAAACGAAATGATTCACTCACATTATTATATACCCGCACGTATCATGTATATTGTAACGTATAAAGTTAACTAAGGAACCCTTACAAGGATTAGTAATAAATTAATTGCTAAAAATTCCAAATTCTGATTTGATTTTAATTCTATTAAATAATGTATTAATTGAATTTACATTAAATTGGCACTGACAATCCTATTTTACGTAGAGTTTGACATTTCATAACGACGTAAAATCCTCATACCAACTTAACAAACTAAAATAATTATTGCTCAGGAAACACGAAAATGTTTCATTGCGAGATCTGTTTGGAATCCGCTTAGCTCCCGACCTCCCCTCTCCTTCCCCCGACCCGCGTCCGGCTTCCGGAGGAAACGGTCCTTGGGCGGGCGGCGACGGAAACGTCTGTTTAAGCTGCATCTGATAGTGCTGCCACGCAGCTAACTGTTCGCAATTATCGCCTCGCTTCGTATTATTGGTACGTTTGGGATTATAGCCTTATGGTTTGAAGCTAATATTTGGCGTGGGCTTCTTCTGGATCCTCGATCGCTAAGAGGTCCTAGACAAGCATTGACGCTTAATATAATTTATCAAATTTCTATTGAGGAATGGTAGCTGATTTCAAAATAACTCTAGTTAAGACATAATTATGTTATTAATTTATTTTTCCCAAATGGAATTTACACTGTATAAAATAAGGGTAATTTTGTCCTATATATCTACAAAATAGTTTCCAAATGATGCTTATGTCCTAATTGTTATCTGAATATTACTTACAATAAACCTAAAAAGTATTATCGCGATATAGATTCTGATATATTAAAGAGTCATGATAACACAGGGCCTTTTATTTATCTAAAATTCACTAGTTATTGATAAATATGTATAGGTAAATATTTTATGATTATGAATTTACTGACCTCCTACAGGTTTTTCCTATCTTTATCTCAAGCTTAGCTGGTAATGATATATCGATATATGTACAATTCACTTAATGGTTTTATGTTTATAGCACTAGCTGTCACCTACAATTTCACTCGCGTTCTGAAAATAAAAAGACTGAAATCTCTACAAAATTTCTTGACACTATAATTCACGAACTGAGTTGTAGGAGATCATCTGAAACTACTCATCCTACTTCAATTAGTTCCTAGGTTCTATACAAGTTGTAAAATTTTGAACCGTCATATCTTTTTTCAAATTAAAAAAGTTATTGATGAAATATTTAAGTATCTCCGTGTTTCAATTCATAAACAATAATTTTGATTCTAAAAGTATTATAACGAATGAGTTTTATTTACCTAACATCTAATATGTATATAAGGTTGATGAAAAAAAGGAAAATTTCGTATTCGTATGCTTGTGTCTTTGTAAAAATGTTGAGCCGTAAAATAAATATTTCAATTTTATTTTCAACCCCCTTAACTATCAAATGGACAAAAGTACCAAGAAAACAATAAGATATCAATATAATCTGATTTTAGCGATTCAAGTTACAAAACTGTTTTATTATTTTGCATGTCACTGCTCTTACAGTATTTCCTAATTCCTATGGATAGATTATCCAAATTCCAGTGTTATACAGATCCATGAAGAAAATATCATACAATTTTAAAACAAAATGTAAAAAAATATTTTCATTTCATGAATATACTAGCTGCCTCCGCGGTTTCAGCCGCGTTCCGGCATTTTTAAAATCGGTCGATTCGTTTTTGAGTTAAATCGTAACAAACAAATAAAAAATCAAATCTTTCCTCTATATATTATTATTAAAGTTAAGTGCCTTCTTATATTTCTAATTAATGCTAATTGCTATCGTACATTTAATGCATAATTAATTTGCAAGTTAAGCATGTTACTAAAGTTATCAGCAGATAATTACGATGCAATGGGCAAGTCGTTCGCTTCTGTTCGACATTGATCGGCCATTATGCAGGACACCGATAGGCTATTAAATAAGACATTACAATGGTAACTGCCGGTAGGTACTTGCAACTGTGAATAGTAGTAGATTTACTACTTTAATAATTAAAAACGCAGTAAATTAATAAAGAATTACAAAAACATTAAATATAATTAAGGCGTATCAAGGAATTTTGCATGGTGGTAGGGTACTTTGTAGTACTCGACTGGCTGGCTACCACCCTCAAGTTGAAAATCTGTCGCCAAGCACCTGTTGGTGTGTTCCGGCATTTGCACTTGAGAGCCAGTCCGCCTTTAAGGCATTATAATAGGGTGTACAACACATTAGCAATCCCCTGGTATTGCCAATGTCAATAGGCGACGGCTGTCACTTACCATCAGGTGACCCGCCTGCCTCGTTGTCACTTGTGACATAAAAAAAAAACCCCGAGTGTACATAGTTGACGTGACGATAGTGTTTCTATAAAGTTTTAGCACAGTTTTCTCAGAATACATACAGAACTAATTCTCCCATACAAAGAAAAAGGCATACCTAAATCAATTATTTATACACAATACACATGATACTAAATATATCTTATTAGGTTGTTTATAGTATGAAAATAGAATTGTTTATTTTTAAAGTTAGAAGCCAATTTGTTGTCGACCTTCTTTTTGCCTTGCCTTAAAGCCTATTGGATGTAATAATCCACAATACTATAATTTTCAGAAGGAGAGATCCAGTTAGTCTAGATGTTTACGAGCGAGTAACTGCAAATAAGGCATTCTATCGGCAAGTGGATCAAATCACAGTTCTGTGTTGTTGCTCTCACAGCAGAGATCATGTGAATCCAGGGACCTTGTTACTATTTCATAGGCAATATTAATATTATGAGTGACTGAAAAACAAACGAAACAAATGATATGCATTTTTTTGTCAGATTGGTAATTGATATTTATTACAATATATCTTTATTTTAGTGTATTACTTATAAAGATGTTTTTTTTTAAATAATTTTTGCATCGAAATTCGAAATAATATTTAGCTTATGACAAACGATAGACATTTACTGCTATCTAACCACCATCATATGCCGTAGATGTCAGCAATGCAAAGAAGAATTTATGGTCACCATTCATATTACAAGGCGCCCGCCGTCCGATGCGAGCGTAAAACGAGGCATGCCAGATTTATTGTGAAATATAATATCGCCCTCGCATCTCGACGACATTTTTCTATGAGAACTAATAAACAAATATAAATTTTTTAGGTCCTTTTTCTTGTCAATATGATATTAAAAATGCATATTGAGGGTCAATAATGATGGCAGCTTCTAAATTAACGATGTTTATCCCTAAAATAATTTACCCTATATTTATCGAATAGAATTAGTACTTAGTTCAGATCGAAAATAAAACATTTAATAGTGCCAATCTATATCTATACTAACATTATAAAGAGGAAAGTTTTGTATTTTTGTATGTTTGAACTACTGAACCGATTTCAAAAAATCTTTCACCATTAGAATCACTTGAAAAGATAAGGTCTCAAGGGAACACGGGTGAAACCGTGGAAGACAGCTAGTATTATATAACTCGAGTTTGTCTATACATATATTAAACAATATAACTACATTATTGATAAAACGTGTCGCGCTTTAGTGACATAAGTATTTTAATAATTCAAATATCACTCATAACGCAGCCTCTGATGAAGCACAAAATCCAATTTTAAATACTCGTAAAAATTGAGTTAAACACAATATTATTAACTTTTATAATTTATTATATTAATGAATATTGACTAACAATTAACTGGCCATGAAATGATGCCATAAAATAAACTACACAACATAATTTTGACACTGTTATCCCGTTTTTTGAAAAATATAAACAAATACAAATCATGAAATACAAATCGCGGTGTCAACGTTCAAGTTTTAACAAATACGTCACCTAACTTTCAAGCCAGAAGCCTTTAGCCTTAATTAAGATAACGTCTTGGTGGTGGAGTGGGATCCACTGGTACCCTCGGAGGGGGCTCCAAGTTTAGCAGTTTCGTGTTTGTCTAAGACAACTTGGACAGTGAAGTAACTAGTCAAACAAACTGGGGCCCCGTCGGCAAGCGCACACCGATTTAAGCCAGCCTTAAAATCCAAATTAAATGCTGAAACACGTTTCGTTATAGGGACTGCATTTGTATTAATTCATTCATGTACCTATTCAAATGTAACTGCAGCCTAAAAAGTGTTGTTTGTATTTAAAGTTATCATTTGTAATTAATGATTCATATGTCGCGAGGAAATTAATTTATGGTGGTGTGGTACAGTTGCAAAGTAAAGTGGTGACAAATATAATTATTCGTAGGGTGGATTAAGCGATGATATTTCAGATTTTTTATAATTTAGTCTTTGATTGAAATTTTTTATTGTACCTACATGATTTTTTCCACCTACTAGCTTCCGATCCTCGTAAAAATTATTGAGTACCTGTATGTTTTATTCTATGGTATTTATTATATGTGCTATCCACGAATACGCTCTTTTCCCAAGCCCTTACAGTGCAAATGTGCATCATTTCGCTAGTGCTGTCTATGTGTAATATCGTTATGTATATGTCGATATGCAGCACTACAACACTACCAAAAGGATATATATCATTTGCACTTTAAGAGATTAGGAAAAAGAGTGGAGCGCGTCTTCGTGGATGACATATTATTATTACACACAAACACATTTTATTCAGAAACATGATTGTCGGTAAATTTTTCATCAGTCTTAAACAAACCGTTGGTTAGTAAGTAAGTGTGTTACCAAGCTGTGGTAACACACTTACTTTCTTACGATTTTTTCTACCAACTAGCTTCCGATCTTCGTTAAAAGTACCTATTGAGTATATGTTTTACTATATGTTTTACTATATGTCATTTAAAGTTATGATTGAGTAACAAACATATATATATATATATATATATATATATATATATAAATCTAGGTATAGTGCTATCCACGAAGACGCTCTTTTTCCAAGCCCTTACAGTGCAAGTGTGCATCATTTCGCTAGTGTTTCAGTTCTGTCTATGTGTATATGTCGATGTGCAGCACTACAACACTACCAAAAGGATATATTATATCACTTGCACTTTAAGAGATTAGGAAAAAGAGTGGGGCGCGTCTTCGTGGATGACACATTATTATTACACACAAACACATTTTATTCAGAAACATGATTGTCGGTAAATTTTTCATCAGTCTTAAACAAACCGTTGGTTAGTAAGTAAGTGTGTTACCAAGCTGTGGTAACACACTTACTTTCTTACGATTTTTTCTACCAACTAGCTTCCGATCTTCGTTAAAAGTACCTATTGAGTATATGTTTTACTATATGTTTTACTATATGTCATTTAAAGTTATGATTGAGTAACAAACATATATATATATATATATATATATATAAATCTAGGTATAGTGCTATCCACGAAGACGCTCTTTTTCCAAGCCCTTACAGTGCAAGTGTGCATCATTTCGCTAGTGTTTCAGTTCTGTCTATGTGTATATGTCGATGTGCAGCACTACAACACTACCAAAAGGATATATTATATCACTTGCACTTTAAGAGATTAGGAAAAAGAGTGGGGCGCGTCTTCGTGGATGACACATTATTATTACACACAAACACATTTTATTCAGAAACATGATTGTCGGTAAGCACACTTACTTACTTACGTTTTTTTCTACCAACTAGCTTCCGATCTTCGTAAAAAGTACCTATTGAGTATATGTTTTAATATATGTTTTACTATATGTCATTTAAAGTTATGATCGAGTAACAAACATATATATTTATATATATAGGTATAAATCTAGGTATAGTGCTATCCACGAAGACGTGCAAGTGTGCATCATTTCGCTAGTGTTTCAGTTCTGTCTATGTGTATATATCGATATGTATATGTCGATATGCAGCACTACAACACTACCAAAATGATCTATATCACTTGCACTTTAAGAGATTAGGAAAAAGAGTGGGTGTCGTGGATGACACATTATTATTACACTACTATACAAACAATTACATTTTATTCAGAAACATGATTGTCGGTAAACTTTTCATCAGGCAAACAAACAATAGGTAAGTAAATGTGTTACCAAACTACGGTAACAATTTAATTAAATTGAAGACGCTGACAACTTTTTGGGAAGATATAGTAAATTTACATACCTAGTTAAGTTAAACGTACGCCTTCCACGGTTGTAAGTTTATAAATATTTAAGTAAGCAAGTGCGTACAGTTGCGATCTAAGTTATACGGGTCCCTGTCGCAAGTTTCGTATTAACTGTGAAACTTAAACATCAAAGCAACAACGCGCCAACTTGCTCCCTCAAACCTCATACCTGCTGACAATTTCAATAGCTAACTTTCTCATATCGTACTGGAATACTTGTAGTTTATTATATTACTTCTCTCGAATATCTCAGTTAAAAAGTAAAGTAGATATTTAGTTGGTGCCAGTTCTTAATAGTAATCACGTCTTATTTCTAATGGTGAGAATGTCAAGTTTAATTTTTAATGTTTTAATTGATTGATATGCAATGCAGGTCAAGATAATTTTTTAATGGAACGTAGAGTTTTTTTCACCTATTGATTATTGGATTAGACTATAGAAGCGACAGAAATGTTTTTTAGAAAAAATAAAATAAACGTCTGAATCTTCCTTTTATATGTATTAATCGCTAAATAATAAGCTTAAGCGAATTATATGCTTACATACTGACTGACGCATGTTTAACCGAAGGATTAAGAATTTCACTGCGAGAAATAAATAATGAACCCCTTGATCTCTTTGTCGGAAACACGTTCATTCATTTTCCAAAGCCTCAGGGTGCGTTGTCTTTAAACCGGCTCTTCATTTGAATGAAATACGAATTTATAATTACGAATAGATCGATGCATGGGTGCGAACTCAGGATGGGTGTCTGTCACTTGACAGTTAACTGAGTTACATTAGTTATTCATATTCGTGAGATTATTAATGTATGTTATGATTGGTACTGCTGGTAGAGGTGAATATTAAGGTAAGTAATATGAATTTTTGAATATTAGGAGCAAGTTATTTCCCACCAAAAACATTAATCTGAAAAGCCATTATGACCGACCTTGGCGGATGCACTGCGGTGAGTCCAGATATTTTTTTCTGTAGTAAAGTTACTTAGGTATGTGGTATACATAAATACTACATTATCAATTAAAGTTTAATAATGTTTGTACTTATAATCTATACATTTAAAGGCTGAAGAGATGTTTTTACTTCTCCTATATAAAAAAAAATATATTTTTAAGTAATGTGAGAAAATTATCATAAAGATGTTTTTTTTTATTCTGGATAGGCTTGTGTTTGACTACAATCTCACTATGGTAAGTGATGATGTGTCCGAAGGTGGTAAGCACACAAAGCCTAGATGGGAACTGGCTCACAAGTGCAACTGTCGGAACACACCGATAGGTGCTTGGCGACAGATTTTCAACTTGAGGGTGGTAACCAGCCAGTCGAGTACTACAAAGTACCCTACCACCGTGCTGTGGTTTCCTCACGATGTTTTCCTTCACCGAAAGCTCAAGCTCATTGTAGGATTCGAACCGACGACCTTCGCCGCGGTATCCGACGTCACTTACCACTGAGTTATCATCGCCTTTAGGCATCATTTACAGTTTACTGTGAGAATATTAATAGGCATAAGTACAAGAATAGAGTCATTATGTTTTTATTGTAAGTGTTATTATATTTATGCTATTGGTGTACTTTTTAAAGTAATAAATAAATTAAATATTACTTTTTATAAATTTTAATTATCATAATATTTTACACTTTCTCTTTAATTCAGAAATTTCCCGAGAGTAAAATCAAACAAACCATATAACTTGTTTTACAAGCCAATTTCGAGCCGCATAGGGATTAAGTTATTAAACAAAAGTTGTCCAATGCAAGTAGTTTTAATTAATTATTCGTAACTCAGCTTTATGGGGTCAAGCAATAATGGAACATAGTTTTAATCACAAAAAGTTAAATTTTAGTCTGAAATTACAGTAAATTCGCGTGGATAATCCATTAAATATAAAGCAAAATAACTACAACATTGTATATTATTATGGTAATTTGTGGTGCTTTGGTGAAATATTGCATTTAATAATGTATGAAAACCGAGTAGGTACACAGATGGTTGTTAACATAAATTAGGCGCAGGAATATTAATTGATTGATTAACATGTCGGACCTCAAATATCGATTATCGATTTACCTACATCTTACATCAACTGACAACTATTTGCAGAGTATTGTTTTTTTTTCTAAGAACGACACCAAAATCTGATACTTTTAAAACTTCCACAAACGAAATTTATATTTGTTAATATCCTGTGCGCTATCGTAGCGCTAAGCTAATACAAAAGTGACGTTTGACAGCAGCGATCGCGAAATTTACGCCTGTTGCCAACCTGTCGCGAGATACGTAATCGTACCGCCTGTATATTTTACTACAAATATTAAAATCTGAATTAGAAAATCATATACAATGCCATCTACATTCAGAGTTTGAAGTATAATTTGATGTTATAAGGACTTATGAAGGTAGGAATCTATCTGGTCTCATAAAACTCGTTTGAAGCCACCCAAAGAATCAATTCTGATAGATATTCGGTTTCTTCGTTTTGTCAGCAATATTCAAATGGGGTCTGCTACGGAAATATTGCCCCGTAGCCTATATGCAAATTCTATTTGAAATGCGAAAGTTTCCACAAGAGCTTGGAGCCTTCAATCGGGTAGGTACACAGTTTCTATAAGATTAGTCGCGAGATGCTCCTTCCACAGTCAATATTGACGCAGTTGGTCGTAGACGGTCTTTCAACTATTGCTCGGGGAGCTCTTATTTCTAAAATGTGTGCGTTTTGTTCGCTTACAGACTTATTGTCTAGTGGCGGATGCCCGGAGTATTTACTAGGAGGTTATTGCATTTTTGTACTGACTTGATGGTTTAGACGAGATGTTTTTAGTTTATTGATTTTTATACGGCATATAAAAACTATTACGATAACTTAAAAGTAGAAGATATTTGTGTAAATTAAATAGTATGCTTTATGTCTAACATTTAAAAGTCTTTATTCTGTTTTAGGTATACCTACTAGTTTTTTTATATCCCAAGTGATATCGAGACAGTTGGGTCACCTGATGGTAAGTGACTACCGTCTTCTATAGTCATTAGCAATACCAGAGGGATTGCCAATGGGTTCTACACCTCATCACAATGCCTTAAAGACGACTCTTAAGTGCATTCGGCAATTACCGGAGCACACCAAAAAGTGCTTAGCGACAGATTTTCAACTTGATGGTGGTAGCCAGCCATTCGAGTACTGCAGAGTACCCTAGCACCGTGCTGTGGTTTCCTCACGATGTTTTCCTTCACCGAAAGCTCAAGCTCATTGTAGGATTCAAACCCACGACCTTCACCGAGCTATCATCGCCAAAAAGATATTAAAAAAGTCCCACGCTTTTGATTGTTATATTTTCAACAACTACTATGAGTATCACGATCAATTGGAACAATAATCGAATTGTTAAATATAATTTGAAAAAAATATTGAAAGTACTTATTCCCGTATAAATAAAAATACATTTTAATTCAGTGTGAACAGTTTTCAGGCATACAATATAAACATACAATTAAAAGCTTGTACACACAAGCAATGATCTAAATTTAGTGCAAACTTACTCTTTATAATGACAAGAGTACAATTAGCATCGTCCTCCTGCTGCAGTAGGATAACGAAGCGCAACTCCACTTATCACATGCAACTTGACTCCAGCTGATTATTATAAAATCAACCTTATTATCCTCCTCCAACCAATGAAATTACAACCTTAATCCAATGGTAGAGATTCCAAGTTAGAGTCAGCATTATGAGGCAGTAAGGACCAATTTCCTCGACTCGACGTTCCATGGATGCTGCACTTGCCTACCTCGCGATAGTGGATACAGTTGAGGGTACTTGACTGTCGAGAGGGTATACATACCGCAGACGAGTTCAAGTTTGGGTTTATTACTATGATTCGGAATTTTCGAAATTTTCATAAAATTTTGGTATACAATAGCAACATTTTTGGATTCGTTAGTAGAATTTGCCTTCGTTATAAAAACCACATAAGTTCACACCACAAGTTATTTTTGTTATATTATAATTTTCACGGAGAACAAACATTATCCATACCAAAACATACATTTACCAACGTAGTATGATAAAATGATAACATTTCCAATTTAATTGTATTACATTTTTGACGTAAATATTTTACAAAAAAAACACGAACTCATAAACTGCTACCAAAAACTGGCGCAATACAAACCGCTGTTTAAAAATTATACAGTGCAGATAAAATATTTACAGGCTGAGCTAACGTTTGTTTCTCATTACCGTCTAGCCATTGAATCTGTTTGAGCTTCTGACGATAATTGAGTAAAAATTATGGCTATTAATTCAGTTATCAGTGAAAATTACCAGTTGCTCTTTTTGAAAAGAAAATGTCACGTGTAACTCGTGCAAGTATTAAATACAATTTGAATGTATCTTTTATTTTTTATAGCATTTTTTTTTACGGAATGATTTTGAATATATACGTTTAAAATGGGATACGTTTCTCGGGCACGATCCTAAAGTCTCATCACAAAGGCTTCGCTGCAGCACTCCACGCATTCTAATGCAAATTTCATTGAAATGCCCTCCCATTGTTATCACTTCCAGCGTCGAAGGAAAACTTGGTATTCATACATCTACGCTCTTTTACATGCAACTTTTTACTAAGCATATTTTTATAAATGAGTTAAGAAAATAATATAAAACTTTCTAAGAAGAAATTAAGTTCAGATATTTTTGATAGGTACTTTGAAAGATGTCTCCAAAAGTAAATTAATCATAACCTTTTTTACCAACAAATTTTCTTGGGTAAAAACAGGATGTCAATCGAAAACCAGGCTGTTTTCACAAAAAGTTAGAAACTAAAAGAATATAAATGTTCGAAGTTTGTTATAAGAAGTAATAGCGAGAATGTGTTTTTTATTGTGACCAGATTTTTTCTGTAGATGAAAGGTAAAAGTGCTGTCACTGATCAAGAGTTTAGAAAGAAAGTAGGTAGATACCTACCTAATATAATCTTTATCAAGGTTCTACATCAAGGTAATACAGAAAGCAGTTTTCGATTACTTAACTATTAATTCATGTTTAACTTTTTACCTGAAATTTTAAATCGAGGATGAATTGGAGCAGAGTAACTAGCAGAAAATAACTGCTAGAACACACATACAGGTGCTTGGCGGCAGATTTTCAACAGCCAGCTAGGCGCTTTTGCCTTATTTTTATTGACTTTTCTGTGACAATTGTAAGAAGATGGAAGGAAGTGTTAAAAGTTACTAAGTTTCAAATTGAAATACGTTCTTCTACGAACAGTGCCAGCATCTAGGTGCATTGTTCAGAAATATCAAAATATTTATATTTCTAACTTCCTTACACTACTACAGACTAACAGAATAATGATTATATTTGACTTGTAAACCTAGGTTTGCATTGTTTTAAAATGTAATATCAAGAAGTCGCAACAGCAAGTCATTACATAGAACTTTTCGTAATAGTGCAGCACACTTTTAATTTAAAATTTAATTATTCTGTTTGAATAAAATTCATGAATTTTAAGTTTGGATCGCGCTCATTTAAGTTTTCTCCAAAGTTAGTACAACTTGCCTGCGAGCTGCGACCGTATGTAGCTTTCCTTATAACTCGTACACAGCAGGAAAACAAATAAACTTCGAGCCAAGAAGTTTCTTATGAAACACTCGTAATTTTCTCTATCTCCTACTTTCATCTTGTTTCTTCGTTCGGTAAAATTTTATTCGAATTAGTTCTATTATGTTTTTATACAACAACTTAAAAATATTTAACATGACAGTTTCCCGCCATCTCAAAAAAAGCAGATGAGTACCAATATAAAAACATAATCTTTTTTGGTGGAGAGTAGTAATATAACCTATATTATATAACTACATAATATCTTTAAGTATAGTATCTATAATTCTTCTGCACGTGTATTTGTTACTGAACTCTTCCGAAACGGCTGGATAGATTTTGATGAATTTATTTGTGTGTATGAGGGACCTTTTGATGGTTTAAATTCACACTTGGATTAGGTAGGTGACGCTGCAATGGAATCCTAGTTTTTAGGGTTCCGAAACTTTTTTATACTATAAGGGCGGGTCGATGTTTGTCATATCAGCTTTTTTTATAGCTAGTAGGTATACATATGTAAATAAATACTTTGGGCTAGCAGGTAGACTTCGGATCTATGCTAACTGTATATTTCTATTGTTAAACAAAATAACTCAGTGTCGATTTATCTATGCACTTTAGAAACCCGTTAATTTAGCTTAAAAGACGCAACCAAATATATAAATACGTAAGAAAATTACATAAAAAAAGAGTAAAAGGGCCTAATACGAACAGCACTTTCAGTAATTCAGCTGAAATGTTTGCTTGAACGTAGAGTAAACACTGTGAATCGCGTATTCTCTGTTGTTGCAAGCATGTTGCAGCTCCTATTGTGTTTATGAGCTACAGATGCTCGTTTTCCTGAATAAAGTGTATACAAATTCAGCAAATTGTATAATGTAGTGTTTATCGACACATTCAAAAACATAAAAGTTAATGTACGCTTCAAAAATATTTGTAGAATCGATATATAAAATGTAAAAGGATCGTTTTTCTTGCAAAGTAAACCGTAAACGTAATTAAATCCCGATCCAACGCCGTTGACATACAAAAATAATCAAATATTCATCCGTGAAAATTTCCCAAACTGAAATTTCGTGCAAATGTAAATTTATTACGATGGGCAATGTAGCGTGGCCGTATATATACCTACCATGTACCGTATACGTGACAGGGCCCGTTATGCTGCGCTGTCATTTTGCCATGGAATTATTTCAATAACACTGACGAATGGATTTTATTACTGAATTGATTACGGTACAGATAACGAGATGTAATCGCGCCGAGGGGAATAGAGACAAATGTCGTATTGGTTGCAGATTTACAACGCGGCGCGCGCCATCTGGCGTGCGAATTTATGAGTTTAATCAGAGAGTCAGCGTTGGGCTCGCATCGGCTGTGAACTTGCTGCTAGTTCAAACTGTAGTACCTACATACAAGTGTTATATTATATTGTATACACTTGTGTCGTTTTTGTATTGCAAACGATTTCCAAACGCTGTTTACTGTCTATATTGTACAATTTTCATGACATATAAAAATACCAAAAAAAAATTTAATTTTGAAAGCTTGATTTGGTTGCTATTGATGTATTTTTGACCCAAGATGAAAAAAGGGGTGTTATACGTTTGTGTATTGCATCTATTTAATGTCAATGTACAGGGTGAATTTTGGACAACAATTACAACGTTACAAGCAGACGTGAAAGGCCAAATGGAATAGTGAACAATACTATATCTGCCTATCCATCATTCTATAATCCAATATCCTATCATTTATTTTAATTTTCATTATACAGGAGAATCCCAATCAATTATCTCCTGAAATCTTCGTAAAACTTTGTTATTATCCCAAAAACATGTACCAAGTAGGTAAGCACAAAATGATCCATTATTAGGAAGCAAACATACACAAATAAGCATTTTTAATTTAAATTACGACGGACAACACACTTTACGTGTTTATATTCAGTCCAATTGGTAGTATCCATTAATTATGGTCGGAAAATGCATTTGGGCATTACCAGTCACTAGTGCTTTCAGATTGAAGTTCATCGCACTTAGTAAAACTAGTATGTTTGTTACTCGATACATTTAAACTTAATTAACTGTCTCAAAGACTTCGTAAAAAGGTATTTAAGTGTTTATATTTGATGTCCAATTTCAGGGCAACTTTTATACATCTAAATTAGGCAGTCTAAAAAACTGGCGGTGTAAAATCAGCGAAATAAAAAAAATTACTACAACTGAGTATTTTGTGAATATTTCAAGTGCCTACCTGTTGCTATTATTGATATCGAGCAAAAAAGGGCAAAAAAATAGCGTTTGTTGTTAAATTTTTATTTTATTTTATTTTTAGTATTTGTTGTTATAGCGGCAACAGAAATACATAATTTGTGAAAATTTCAACTGTCTAGCTATCGCGGTTCTTGAGATACAGCCTGGTGATGATATCGAGCAAAAAAGGGCAAAAAATAGCGTTTTTTGTATGGGAGCCCCCCTTAAATATTTATTTTATTTTGTTTTTAGTATTTGTTGTTATAGCGGCAACAGAAATACATCATCTGTGAAAATTTCAACTGTCTAGCTATCGCGGTTCTTGAGATACAGCCTGGTAACAGACGGACGGACGGACAGATAGCGAAGTCTTAGTAATAGGGTCCCGTTTTTACCGTTTGGGTACGGAACCCTAAAAAACAACGAAATTTGTAGCTTTTTTTTTTGCAATTTTTTTTTCTATACCTACCTATTTATCGAGGCATAATCATCATAGTAATATTAAATAACTAGCTTTCCGCCCCGCGGTTTCCACCCACGTATCCCTTTTTTATCCATTTAGAGATTGAATTTCAAAAAATTATATCTTATTCTTCGTCTACATCTTAAAAACAATACCTGTGAAAAAAATCAGCTTTCTAGGTCCAAGGGTGTACTGACTGGGCGTTGATGAGTCAATGAGTCAGGCCTTCTCATTTTTCATACAAATTTTGAACACCTGTTTTAGCCCTTCGGTGGAGTTTTAGTTACTTTATTTTTGATTATTAGCTTAAAAACAAAGTTTCATGGTTCTAGCTTCAAAAAATGGCGGACAAACTTTCAACCCCCGTTTCTCCCCGTCAGGGGTAGAAATTAAAAAAACGCTAATACACGTGTTTCTTTATTTTTAATTGTTAGTCTAAAAACAAAGTTTCATGGTTCTAGCTTCAAAAATTATGCGACTTCCATACAAACTTTCAACCCCCGTTTCACCCCCTTAGGGGTATAAATTTAAATAACGCTGATACACGTGCTTCTTTATTTTTAATTGATAGTCTAAAAACAAAGTTTCATGATTCTAGCTTCAAAAATTACCGACTTTCATAAAAACTTTCAACCCCCTTAAAAGTCGAATTTCGAAAAATCAGTTCTTATTCCTCGGTCAAGTTTTAAAAACAACACCTGGGAAAAAAATCAGCTTTCTAGGTCTAAGGGTTTAGGCTGGGCGTAATTTTGTTTATGTGACTTATACGTTGATTGCTCAATTCAGGCTGATGTAATAATATAACGACTGCTGTCGAGGTGCAAAGCTAGTCACAAAATTTTTCTAGAACAATATTATATTTATTTTTGTATTATTTAGGTCATTGCATCTGAAATTGCCGTTTTGTTAAAAAAATCAATTTATCGATGCCATTCTTGATGAAGTCAAACAAACTATTTAAAGACATTTTGTACTGCCTCTCGAGTTACAGTATATTGTACAGTACAGTTGTGCAGTTTATACAAATTGTGGTGTGGTGAGACGGTTTGTTATTTGATGTTCGTAGTAATTATGTTACGAGTCGTAGCTACTACGAATTACGTAGCTGCCTAATAGTACCCCGGTATGGAACCTAAGCTTTTAATTGTTGATTTGTGTTATAGCTAAAATAATAGCGCACCTTTAATGGTACTATAATTGGTATTTATTTTGTCTGTTAAGTGACATTTTAATGCTTTGTTTGGTACCAGGTTCTGTCTCGCAAATTTACTTACATGAATTTACCTGGAACAAATATTTTTGGTTTATTTCGGGGTGTGATTTATCTATGTAAAAATGACATCAAAATTAACACAATTTATGACACTTATATTGTAACAAGGGATTATTATTTATATATTGTACATTGTGCAAATATAAATAAATAAATGTAAATAAATATAAAGGATAAATAAATAAATCTTAATAAAAAATCGTTGTCAGTAGGCAACATGCCCAAAATGCTGGCGGCATTGCACGTCAACATTTGGTCAAGAGATGCGTCGACTAGGCGTTTTGACGTTTCACGGAAAAGGTGGTGCGCACTCGGCCCCCACGGACCCAGAGTTTCAACCCGAAACGGCTCAAATATGTAACTTGTATCTAAGTTACTGTATTTTCGCCGCTTGAGGCTCTCTGCTGACATGGCTGCACCACCGGCCCTGTCCACTGTCTCTGGAAGATGAGAAAATATTAGTAAAACTATCATGGAGAGTTCAAAGAGTTAGAGACTAAATTTAGTGTAATGTATATAATTCCAATTAAAAATACGTGTAAGTAATTTTCTAAGCTCATTCACCTCTAATGTAGTGGAACAAATATTTTATATACAACCACAAAGAAGAAAATTCTCTTTTATTCGGCTTATTGAATGGGCGATATACACACAATGGCTGTTGGGCATAAATATCGCTTAAGTTATCGCTTAAAAGATCTATAGAGGTAGGTTAGCACGGCGTATCGCTCTCCTGACATTTATTGCGTTTTTTATGCGTAAACTCTGGGAAAATTCTATTTACAGGCAACATTGTTGTTACATTTTGGTTATATAAGTAAACATTATTTTGGAATTGTGTTTTTTACTTTTCTTATTGGATAATTCCTGAAATGTTTTGGTTTTGGACTGAATTCAAATTTACAGATACTGCTACAGATATCATTTTGATTCAAGCGATAGTAACTTTTACCCGAGGGATCTTATCCGGGGATAAAAAGTAACCTATGTGTTATACCAGGATACGATCTACCTGTGTGCCAAGTGTCGTCAAAATCTATTCAGCCGTTTTTACGTGAAAGAGTAACAAACATCCATCCATCTTATGTATCTTATGTAAAAAGTATCTTATGTGTTATTCCAGGATATGAACTACCTGGCTGCCAAGTTTCATTAAAATCTGTTGAGCCGTTTTTGCGTGAAAGAGTAAGAAACATCTTTACATACATCTTCACTCACATCCAAACATACTTTCACATTTATAATATTTGTAGGATAGTGGGATAGAAGTCGTCATAGATTAGGTATAACTTGTAATTACACAATTCTGGGGCAAATACTTGGAAACCAATCAACAACCATTATTACTTCACGCATAATTCAGGATTAGTATACTATCACATACAACACATATAACATTTAAACAAGCAAATTCCGGCCGCAAACAATAGCGAACTTTGCTCGTAAACGTCAACATAAAGTTTAACCTATTCGATCGGTGTTCATAGCTGCTCATATCTGTTCATTGTGATCATGTATCCGCCTGACTAATATTCAAATTAGTGACGTCATCGGATTACACTCAGCACCGCTCAATTTCCGTTGATTACTCCTCGCATGGTTATTACTTAACAAATGATCGTTCCTGACACGCTACTGTTCCATTTATACATTATGCATTATACGTAATACTTACATCAATGGATTTGCAAAGTTAACTTTGAGATCAGAGTTCAAAATTGTCAAGATCTTTAATTCGCTTTTAATTTTTTTGTGAAGTCAACAAGTAGGTATGACTATCATCTTAATAACTTAATTTCAATTGTTTACTTGTTTTTTTATATCTGAATCAGGCAGGCTTCGTCTATAGACATTAGCTATACCATGGGGGATTTCCAAAGTTTTTACAACATTTTATTACAATGCCTTCAAGGCAACTGGCTCTCAAAAATCGAACAATATGTATATAGACAAAGTTTATTATTTCGTTATGATCTTACATGTGTGATTAAATTTCCATTCGTAAAACTGTACGTTTCCGTTCTTTTGCATGATTATACGACATTTAACTTATTTCGCAAGATTTTATGTATCAAAGTACAGTAAAGTTTGAGTTCAATTATGACAAACTGAAGCAGACGGCGCGGCGTGAACGACTGACGTCAAATTGAATTTATTTTCATTTTATTCACCAGTTTTTATTACAACCTGTCTTTTTTTTTCATGAACAGATTTTATTATTCATAAAATATTTTACAAGTTATTTGCGGAATTCCAATTATGTAGGAAAAAAATATGCACCTATTTTAAGAATACCAGTTGAGTGTGTTACCAGGCTGAGATGAGGAAAAAGATGAAATAAATTATAAGACTAGGAAAAGCGCCCTAAGTACTTCATTAAAAATCTTCATATCTCTGAAACCGTTAATTCTAGATGCCTGAAATTCCTTATGTAGGTTAATAATATGTAAATGCTACAACTTTTGAGCCACTGTTTTTCAAAGTTTGCTCATGGAAATAGATAAAATGTTGAAAATTGTTTATGCAACCAATTTTTTTCAGCTTATAGCCATTGCAAATATTATTTATGGTACACAATAGTTACTTAATAATAAAAAAATAATATTTTTAAACTTAAGCGAGGGATCTGAATCTTTGAATGTTACATTATCTGACTCTACGAAATTCTATTAAGTATGTTTCTTCAAATTTATAAGCATTACTGTTTTATGATGTCTTCAATCTTTTTTGATTAGATTATTTTAATAAACCTGAGTCAGATTTTTTATTATTATTGTGATATTTAGACATAAATTAAACTGAAAGTTATTTAAACTTTTACAAAGTTGTTGAAATCGAATGGTTATTATATTAAACAGATAATAGGTATTCTTCGTAAAGTTTCGTTCCCATCCCACGAACATTCTCTGCTTATTAAAGGATCTTGTTCCAAGAAACAATAGTTAGATCATTGTTACGTTAAGCACTTGTTAACAGGTACATACTTACTACTAAGTAATTTGACTATATTTTCCCTCGTATTAAAAATAGAGAGTGTTTTGTTAATTTCTATAATTTTCTTATTTTTTCCTCGTGTTACTTCTTCGTTTGGCTGATCATTGCAATCTACGTTGACAACGTCTTGAATTTGACTTTGTGTAAGAGTATCAGGGATAGCCCAGGTTTCAGTTTCAGAATCACCCCTAGAACTACCGCTACACTGAAAATAAACGTAGTGCTCGTTACACCAAATATTTTATTCAAAGCTAGATTCTGCCCAGCAGTTTCACCCGCGTTCTCGAAGAAATCAATAAAATATTGCTTATGTTAGATAGTCATAATGTAGTTTTACATTGGTGAAAGATTTTTTAGAATCGGTTCAGTTGATCTAAAGATTATCCCTAAAAACAAAAAACAAATCTTACCTCTTAATAATATTAGTACAGATGCTAAGTACGGACTCCACAGCCATAATATTTGTACCACAATATCCCATTTTCAGTCTGAATTAGTAAGATAAAGGTAGCGTCGAATGAGCGGCAAATTGGAATGGAAATATCTCGAGGTAGCCATTTTTATTCGTTGCGTAGCGCTAGGTCGCCGAGCAGCCCAGGATTTCACCTCGAGCAATTCTCTTGCAGATGAAAAAGTTTGCAGTATCAATTTCAACTCGCTATTCAGCATACAGTCTTTAATTTTTTTTCTTCGCGTTTTCATTACGAAGGAAAGATGCCAGTTACCTCCATTTGTCTGGCAGAAAATAAAATTCAACGTAGAATGCAGTTGTTTCAGCTATGATGACATTCATAAATCAGAAGGCGTGTTTTTAGTCTTTTATATGACTTTGCATATACCTATTGATTCTAGACTAGATTTTTGTTATCTATTATATTATAACCAATTTACCTGGCTTAATTACGTAGGTTGTATCTTAAAAATAAATGAAACTGATTCTTTACAACAAACCATTTGAAGACGATATAGTAAGTATAGTAAGTAGATAAGAAGATATAGTATTATAAACTTTTATAAGCTATTTTTATATAGTGTTAACTAAAACATATACAATAAAATTAGTTTATCAATAAATACACATATAATATCGAAATATAAACATACATTAAAGATAAGGTTTTAGTTGGGTTATTACTATTGAAGACATAAATATGAGATAAAAAATAATATAATATTAAAAAAACTAACCGAGTTTTGCATCATAATAAATATGTAAATTGAAATTGACGTGTAAAATCCTAACTAGTTTTGCTGAAATTCCGGCTTATTGGGTGTTTTAATTTGACGTGGAAAAGACAGAGGCCTATCCTGTGTCAGATTAGGACACTGTATTCCTGTTTCTAGCAGCAGCAAATTAATTATATTTTTAAACGACTTCAAAAAAGGAGGAGGTTTTATATGTTCGACTGTATGTATTTTTTTTTTATGTATGTTCATCGATTTTTCCGCCAATTGTCAACCGATTTTCAAATTTTTTTTTTGTTTGAAAGAGTATACTTCGGCGGTGGTCCCATTATCACCAAGTCAGGATCTGATGATGGGATCCTGGGGGAAAACGAGGGCAACGCTCAAATTTTATAAGAAATGTCAACCGATTTTCAAAATTCTTTTTTCATTTGAAAGAGTATACTTCGGCGGTAGTCCCACTGTCACCAAATCAGGATCTGATGATGGGATTCTGGGGAAAATGAGAGCAACCCTCAAATTTTATAAGAATTTACAGTATTTTTCATTCATATACGTACTTATCAAAGCTATTTCCATCTGGTAGTCATCATCTTATGTTGCAGAGCTGATGATGGAAGGTACAACTCCTTAAAGGTTAGGAGTTAGGGGATATTTCTTTAAATATTATAGTCACGTTTAGACTCGTATCGTCGTCTCTTTGTATATTAAAATGATCTAATGATAGAAGGTAATATCTTTATCGGTTAGGTGTTAGAATATACGTTGTCCTAGATATGAAATGAAACGCAATATCAAGTAGCTGCTGAGAAAGAAGCCTTAATCATTTAGGATATATATGCTTTATTTTCTTTAAAAGTTTATCTATTTATGTATTCCCTCATCTAATAGCGTGATGTTATTTAACTTATAGGCTTTCTCGATAAATGGGCTATCCAACACTAATATATTTTATGTAGTTCCTGAGATTAGTGCGTTCAAACAAACAAACAAACAAACTCTTCAGCTTTCTAATATTAGTATAGATAATGTAAATTAATAATAGGCTTAATTTGCTCGAAAACAATTAAATATTTCTTGAAAACATTGAAATATAAAAAATGGAAAAATAAAACTTTTTATAAAAAAAATAAAAACGCCTTCAAAGGCAAATGTTGCACTAAAAACCGAAAAATAAACTGAATAAGACATTAAATAAAATGGGAAAAAAATTTTTCGATAACTAAATAGACCAAAAACTTTACTTATGTAAACTACCTACGCACCTATTCAAATTATTATTCTATAAATACCTTTTGATCTGTTTGAAGTCGGTGCCAAGCCCAAAAATACAATGAAAGAAATAATAAATGCCTTCACAAGCATCGCCAGATGGCAGTTCAGCCTCCCAGGGAGGAGATTAAGTAATCCCTGGGTTCGGGAACTCACTCTATCTGCGGGCGGCCAGCGGTCAACCGTTTCACCGGATCTCCCTAACCGCACGCCAACATGCTGCGCCTGCACTACTCAATAGCGACTCCACAATACCGCCGGTCCCTCCGCCGTCAGCACAGTGCCTCCTCTAAGGAGCTCTGGCAACCTTACTCACCGCAGGAACACAACACTTGGCAGTGTTATTTGGCTGCGATATTCTGTAAGGTGGAGGTACTTCCCCAATCAGACGGCCCCAATTATGAGCAGATGTTATGCTATGTCCTACCTCCTCAAACCGTACGAAGCCTATTAAACCTATTAGGCTTGGCACCGACTTCAAACAGATCAAAAGGTATTTATAGAATAATAATTTGAATAGGTGCGTAGGTAGTTTACATAAGTAAAGTTTTTGGTCTATTTAGTTATTGAAATATTTTTTTCCCATTTTATTTAATGTCTTATTCAGTTTATTTTTCGGTTTTTAGTGCAACATTTGCCTTTGAAGGCGTTTTTATTTTTTTTATAAAAAGTATTTTGTAAACAAATGTTATGTTGAGAACAGTCAGTAACAATTTGTCAGAAACTTATTAATTGATAGAATGATTTAAATGTGTTCGGAAGAATAAAATTCAAAACCTCTTTCGGAAATCAACCTGTCATCTCGGGGTCGTGAAATACGAGAGACCACGTATTTCGAATAGCAAATGTTCGAACACAGTTGATATTCAAGAAATGGGTGGTAAAAAAATATTTTAGGAAAGCCTGGAAAATATTTTCTCTTTAGTGAGACATCTGCGAAAATGTATTACGTAGCTATTTTTGACATATTTATTCAAATAAGCGCAAATATAGCTTACTTATCTAAATGTCTTGAATATAATAGGAAAATTTGGTATCTTGAGTTACTATTGGCTTAATCAATGAGTTGGAAATAACGATCACGAGTTATAAATAGCAATTTTTTTCAAACAAAACGTTCGTCACTTAACATAAAGCGTCAGTCCCATGCAATTAAAGCCTTACTAAGAGGTTTATGGGACACTGGTGATATGTCATAATAGTGTGGGACATAATGAGCCGACGCCGTGCAAGCCACGAATGGTTACACACAATGCCATGATTTATAGCTTGTCTGTTCTATTGTTAGCTTAATGAGATTGCCCTGTCAGCACAATCCTACTGCACAGACGAACCGTTCCGACTTTACCTATAAATACATAGAATATGTATAGGCACATTTCTACGTATTAGTGAATGAATAATTTATGCTTTCCAATGTTAAGATTGTGAGATGGTTAAGATTTACTTTTAGGTATATGAAATCGTATAGGTAAAGTTGCATTTGAGTCCATGTATGTAGGTTTTGTGAGTTTCGCTATATTAAGCTTAATTAAATAATTTAAATAAAATTAGTAGTTTTAAAAACAAAGTTTATGATAAGTGCTATTAGTGTTCTGATAAGTAGTGCTATTGTCTACGCCGAATTCATCTCATTTTTATTTTGCAAGACAGAAAATTTTCGTGGAACTACTTGAAAAAATTACGCCGAAACTCAGGTATTTTAATTAAAACCTCCGCAAACAATGCAGATCCAAGATTACTTCAAGGTATCCTGATACCCTCTTCATAAACTCTTCTTACCAGATGAAAGCTCTGGCGTCATAAGTAAGACAGGCTGTTCCAATTTTGTCACGAACCGTTAACTTCTATTTAACTCCTAATGGTATCATTAAAATAACGTAAAAGGTTGTTAAGAGACGCGTAAAAATGAGATAAGTATAAATTTATGGTATGCGATAAAGTGAAGCCGCATTAATTCTATGCAATTCATTTAAAGTATTTTTTTAACGTTAACTATATCTTAAATAGAACAAATGTAAAAACAAGTAGTCAAAATTAAGCCATTAGGTAATAGGCAGTTATGTAAACTTAACATACCCAACTACTTACAAAACATCAAAAGGAGTAAGCTGATACGAACAATAATTTTGATCGGATCAATCAACTTAGCTACGGATCCTTTGTTGTTTATAAGCAAGTTATTGACAACTTTGCAATTTCCTTACTCAAACATCAAATTGAATATTTCAAAACCAAATGTTGACAGTCTATTTAAATTTCCATCAGCGAAACTTTAATTAATGAACAAAACAAAATTACATGACAAACAAAAGGCGTTGAAACAAAAACAGGTACGTTGTTATGCTCTTTTGATATTAAACTCGAAGCTCCTTGGGGGCGCATTGGTGTAAAGACTTTATCAAAGCGCTTTCTAAGATATATGAGTGGAGGTCCCGCCCTCTGACTGTGCAATGAACTTTAAATCCCCTTACACCTGAGTCCGCCCACCAAATACAGTTGTTGTGAAATAACCGCGATAAAATCACACTTTATAACATGCAAGGCTAAACTTAGTTTGCTTGAGCGTAAATTATTATTTTAGCATCGAGTTGAGTACAGTAACCTTTTTGTTAATACCGAGACTCCTCGCTTCAAGAATGAAGTTTCGATGAGCTGTTAGTTCCAGTCTGTGCACTCTACGTGAAAGTTATTCAGTTAAGTTTTTACAAACAATAAAAACTTTAAACAGTATCTAATGCACGTTACACCTAACTTCAACTCGGTTTTAGAGGAAAAAGATTTCGATTACATATCGTACATACGATATATTTAGTTTGTAAGTGCAAGAACCAACAGTATTATAAAATGGACTAAATCATTTTCTCTATGTTAAACCCTATTTGTGACATCTTAAAAAAGTAAAACATAATTGATTAAGTAATAATTACGAGTAAATATTTTTTTATTAATTTTAGAAGTCCGACAACCTGGTAATGGTAAGTAGCTACCGTCTCCTATGGACAATAGTAAGTAACAGATGTATGGCCAATGTGTTACCGACCTTCTATCCTACAAGGCTCTTAAGTGCAACGTCGCAGCACATCGGTTGGTGCTTATTAATAATCAAACGGATACCTACCTATACATAGTAGGTTGTTGTAATGAGTCATGCTTATAAGCTTATAAATATTGCAATAGCAGAAGTGTGTTTGTTGGTTTGTCCTAGTTTCTAGCAGCAACGGATCGACGTGATTTTTTGCATAGAGAAAACTATTTGCCGGTTTGACATATTATGCTACTTTATCCAGGTATCATGGGTAAAACCGCGGGCGGAATCTAGTAATGATTGAAAATAAAAATTAAATACTCTCAATGATACCCATTTTTTATTTCTCTTTATTTTGGTAACAAACAGTCATTACAAATGACCATAATGAAATGATCTCTATGTATATTTCATAGTAGCAATTTTACATAAAATGATAGACAAGGAGTGCAATTATGCTTACTTTTCAATGTATGATTGTGTAATTTAAAAGGTAATTCAAAGCTAATTAGAAAACTCACCGACGAAAAACAATCACACTCCCAAAGAGTTTTGGCAGTATTCTACAAGTTTCAGAAGGAAACGTATTAGTATTCCCTTCAGATAGTGTCAAGGACTGTCGACTGCAAGAGCTGAAGTCAAACATTGGTGACACCACAATGTAATGTTTCCGCGTACGTTCTACCAACGGAACAACTGTTTCCGCTGCACAAATCACTGTGCCACTATTTTGTTTTAGCACTATTTTATTCCACTTGTAAATGGAATGTATTTTTTTCCTATCGTAAATAGTTTTGTTCGTTTGGATTAAATACTCGAATGCACTATACAATATTTTTGCTCTACAAAATATTTTATGAATGTACCAGATTTTGAATAAACTGTCTATCAATATGAAAGAGTTTTTTTTCCGTTTTTTTATAAAATTTCCCAATCTCTATTTATTTATTAATAAATATTTATTTACAACAAATGTACAAAATATACAAACAAATGTCACAACTATAATATATAAAAAACTTCTTCGAGGCTGCTGCTGCTGCCGATCGGCAAGGTTCCCAGAAGGCTGGCAGCGTTTCCTCTTTGGATGGCCAAGCTGATGCGTTGGCGGAAAGAGCTCCCCGCCCACCGGTCACCCGAGGCCTCGATTAATTTTTTACATATGAAAGAGTTATGTGTAATATTTCACTCATGATTAATTATATTATAATATTTTGTTTTTAAAACTTCTTCTTTCTGTTCTAAATCCTGCGCTAGGTGTGGACGGCACAACATGTTTTCCTCTACCACTCCGCTCTATCACTAGTCGTCTCTGTACTCACACCTGTCATAAGAATATCATTCTTCACACATATTGTTTTTAAAACTAACTATAATAATAACTCCTTGCCAAGCCAGCCACCCTCCATTGATCTGGTACAGACTGTTCATTTCGGTAATTTAATAACCTGAAATCAGGGCACTGCATGAAGGTAGATACACACTATTGACATCTTTGACTTTAAACTATAGATAAAAAAAAATACATTTGATGCCAATTATAATAATTATTTAAGTTGAGTAAGCATCAGAAATAAACGAGAGGAATTTCATTTTATAGTTATTTACTAAGATAGGTAACCATTGTCACTTATTTGTGTTATTAGTTAATAATTTTTGATGAAATATTATATTTAACTTATTCTAATATTAATTTTAGGGTTATTTATAACCTGTCTTTAAAACTATATGAGGTGACATAAACGATGTTTATAAAAATATGTCTCACATAATAATAAGCGCCGAAGATTCAAATTTCGTTTCTTTGACGTTAGCTAATTTTTCATGTTCATATCATGAGTATAATGTATATTGAGTGCTAAAAAAACGCCGGGCCCAGTTAAAACTGATTTAAATATACTGAAGTGTAAACCAGCTTTCATTCTATCTATTTGTAGCTATAATACTGAGTCTAGTTACGAGTACTTCAAAGTCTTTAATAGCAATCTCCATTGTTTTGTAACTTTGCCAAAGAATGAAATTTCTATCAGAGAGGAGCCTACAGAAAAGCAATTGCTTCGTAAAATGCCAATACTTAGATAACGGAGGGGGCGAACAGTATTATTATTGTTATTGCCGTAAAATTTATCGAGAATATACAATACATACATAAAATTATGTATTTGAAAGATAATATAACTAACTAACTATATATATAACTTCTGGGAACCTTGCCGATCGGCAGCAGCGGCAGCCTCGAAGAAGTTTTTTATATATTATAGTTGTACATTTGCTTGTATATTTTGTACATTTGTTGTAAATAAAATAATTATATAACTAACTTAATAACCTTGCCAGCCTTTAACCTAAGGTATAGGAGTAACCGACTATTATACTACCTAGTTATTCCTTCATAAAGCTTCATTGTTTCAATTATGTAATAACATCTCTAACTAAATCTCTTGTTCGCTGCTAGGCTGAGAATATTAAAACCCATAAACCATTCACGCAGGTTTCAATAAACTTTGGGTAATACGAGTTGCTTTCATGAAATAAGTAACATTACCTTTTTAGGAAGAAAAATAAAGCGTTCAATAATTTTCTATGAAGATTTAAAAATAATAACCTCTTTTTAAACACAAGGAGCTTAAAGAGAAGCTAAGTAAAAGCAAAAAGCTAACTTTCTACGTGAAAGTGCATTAACATTTCTTGAACAAGGCTCCCAGGAAGCAAATGTTAAAGCCACAAGTCAAATAGACGGTTGAATGAAACAAAGGCAATGGGTTGTTACATTGAAACTTGGGTAGATTATGCAATACTAGGTCCTGCTCACTGCTTTGCTTATTTGTTTTATGATAAAACATTTAAAAATATGGGCAATAACGCAAACCCAGATACAACAAGCATTTTAGTTATCAATCTAATTTATTCAATAAACATCAGAGCCCATAATAATTAGCCTACAGTATTTTTTTAATTACAAAGTATTTTAATCTCACAAATTTATCTATTACTTTTACTACCAGTACCTAGATATAACTATTGTTAAACTTTGTTTAAACGCACTAATCTCAGGAACTACAGGTTCGAATTGAAAAAAATATTTTAGTGTTGGATAGCACATCGAGGAAGGCCATGTAACATGCGAAAATCCCACAGGAACGCGGGTGAAACTGCGCGAGACAGCTAGTATTGTATATACACCATCTCATAAATAATATCTGAGGAAGTACGGTACACCTCAGATTAATTCCATATGCCTACCAACTAGGTTACATAAGGAAAATGTGTGCCTACTACAAGGGAGTTCATACCTGGTTAATTATAACCGTGTACTTTGATATAACATCGTAGACTGGCACTATCTGTGCTGTTGTGACAGCTTTAAGACTTGTGTATACTGCGATATAAGCTGAGGTTTATTGGATGGTAAAGAGTTGCAAGAAATGAAAAACTACGGGTTCCACAACAAATGTATCTTATGCGACATTTTAAAGTAGATAGTTTAATAATGCTAATAACTATTTAAAACTATTTGCATTTTTAATGTAATATTTAAGTTAGAGTTCATAAAATGTAGAGAAAATACGACCCTTGAATAATTAATTTACTTGTTCCTTATAATAACATTATCTTGGAACATTTTTCACCAAACTAAGCATGTGACGTGTATGTAATCATGAAACTTGTACAAAATACTGTTGAATTATATAAAACGGGAAATCGGTTAGAAAAAATGTGGCAAATGTTTGAGGTTTCTTATGTCAGTTTAAATATTCTTTAACAAAAATAACACAACATTAAAAACAAAATAAAGCTCGCAAGATAACAAACAAAAACAACAAAGACGATTCGCAAACCGAAACGAGAGCCGAGATAAATCAAACGCTCCTAATTCGCCATTTACAACAGTAACAGATATACTCGCATCTTCGATCTCGATACAGGATTTTTATCCCAGAAGACCTCAGTAATAAAGCTTTACCCCGCTTCGATTAAGACGGTAAATCAGACTGTCGTCTCGCATAGATAGAGGGTTAACTTCTGATTTTACGTGTCCCTGCTTTCTATCCCGACCGACGGAAATTGCCAAGAAAACGATGGCGGGCAACCGAGGCCTGTTTTCTTCTTATTTATGTTTATTTCTAGCTTTGGACTGTGCGTTGAACTGTTTTGGTAATGGTCTGACACTTAGCTTGTGGTTCTAAGAGTGGGATGGGTAAAACAATATTGGGAAATATCTAAAAGGTGATCGATTTATTACGAATTCAAATATCACACAAGAATTAAATTTAAATTTGAAACATATACAAACTTGCAAATTAGGCCAAATTAACTCAGATTGAATCAGCTAGAAGCTCGGTGCATTACTAAAAATAAATAATCGGTGGTGACACACGGACAGACAGACGGACAAGAAAGTGATCTTATAAGGGTTCCTTTTTTTACCTTTTGAGGTACGGAACCCTAAAAAGGTTAATAAAGGTTTAAGACTAAACCACTCTATCTGAATTCATGTCCTGATCACATATGCCGTGCCGTCGAGAGCCCCTTCATATAGCGTAGTGATATATTAACGTACATATATCATTTCGTGGGTATGTAAAAATAAATCTAAATAAAATAGTATATTTCATTACAAGTGCGGAAAGGCTGTCATTGCAAAGAGTTCCGACAAATGTCTACCCGAGCCGAGGCGCAGCCGAAGGCGAGGGTTGACAGTCGGAACAAGTTGCAATGACGGTTCCGCAAGTGTACTGAACGACTATTTTTAATACACTTGCGAAAAAATGAAGCAATTTAATAAAATAATAAAAACACAATAGTAGGTACACATGTACATTGATATTGGTACAGTTTTTTAAACTTACTGGGGAAGTTTTAGGTTGCATATTTACTGTTTGAGACAAACTATTATTAATTTCATATGATTGTTCATGTATATTTGTCATACAATGTTTGTGCAATTATAGTGATTCCGGTGGTGTTAATTTAAAAAAAAATAGGGTCGAAATTACTCATTTTGTGAACAAACAACTAAACTCGCAAAGAAAATTTCTGGAAAATGGCGCCAACCGGAGAATATAAGCAGAGTTTTTTTTTCTTCACCCAAAGGGAACTATCCATACAGCTTAGTCTTCAGTATATTGTTTTTATTGATATGAAATGAAAATGAAATTTAATTAGATGAAATGAAATGAAACCTAACCTAACTCATTCAATTAAATCATTAAATCTGATATTGAAATAAATTAGTAGCTTCTTTTTAGAAATATACGTATTTGTATGAATCACAAAAACTAGTTAGTAAAAACTTCATGGTTGGTTTTTCTTTTTAATAGACATTATTTTGACAATTGGGAAAGAGACGCACGAGTTAGGGAAAGGTAAAAAAAAAAGCACTAGTATGTAATAGCCCACATCCTGCAATACACCACTTTTTGAGCAACTGTATTAAAAAAGTCTTAGTCAGTAGGCAACGTTGTATAATGAGAGCGATGACAGTTTAATAAACAGAAGCGAGAATTAATCTTAACTCATTTAGTTAAGATTAAATAATATAATATATTGTTTTGAGTTAACTCAGTCTTTTTGTTTAAAGATAGGTATTATTCAATCTTTAACACATTTATTTAAAAAAAAACACCATGTGTCAGTGAGATACGAGTTTTCAAAGTAGTTTTCCATGTGTCACGCCATGCTTGCCTTGAAGTTTCCAACTAAAAGGAAAAATATGCAGTTTAATACTTTTATAGAACTTGCAAGTGTATGGCTTTTGGCTTCAAAATAAATAATCTACAAAAAAGGTACCTATAGGATAGTTTTACGTGCAATATAGTCTCAGATTTTGTAAAATACAGATATGAAATCAATAAATTTATGTCTAAAATTTTGTAATAAATAGTTATGTCTAGTAATGATTTAATATGGGAATATGTGGAAGAATTTAACGCAAGTATTGTGCCAAAACTGTGACTGGTCAATCACAATAAAAATATTGCATTGGTTTTGTGGAGTAGCAAAATATTTTGTAGTTGAACACTTATGTATATAGGCGTTACTTTGTTTACACAATTACAATACTGGATCTGAATTTAGATTTTTTATATTTGCTTGTTGGCATTGCTTGCACTTGAGGTACTTACATTGTGTAATAACTTTTAAGCAATAATTTAATTTGATTAAAAGTTTAGTTAGGATAAATCAAGATTAATTTAGAAAGAAGAAAGAAATAATAGGTCTTTAAAACCTATGAAATTGCCGTTAGAAAATCGTTTAAATTTTTTCATACAAAATGGCAATTTCATAGGTAAAGACCTAATGTTATTTACCAAAACTCATAATAAACACAATATTATGAATATATTTAGTTGAAATTGCGCGATATGTATTGATAAATTGGCCGTCAGCTCAGCATGGTGCTATCACCATCAAGGTCATAGCGCTGATTTTCAGCTGAGGCCAGTATGACCGCTTATTGAAATCTCTGACATCTCTGGCTGCAATCGCCTGTACTGCTTATTTACTACCGCTATATAAATTGTCATTTTATTATTCGTTACCTTGCATTATGCTGGATATCAACTTAAAATATACAGGACCAAACATGGGAATTGGTTCACAGTTTCAGTTAATGCTCTCGCACTGTAAGTAATGTTATTATATTGAGTTGTTTACCACAGTTGTCTCTCGTCGATAACGGCTCGAATTAAAGCGCAACGCTCCACAGAGCACGTAAAATGCTTCATTAATTATATGTTATACCATTTAACACCGAAAATCGGGGCATTAACAATGTGGATGAGATAGCTTTTATCGGACGCTGCAGGAATCGAATGTATTATTTTAATACGATGTAAATATTTACAAACAATTCTGATTGAAAGCCAATATCGACTTTAGACTATAAAATGAATACTTGATCTACTATGTTAATGATAAAGTTGTTACACTTATCCCACTAATATTATAAATGTGAAAGTTTGGATGGATGGATGGATGGATGGATGGATGGATGTTTGTTTCTCTTTCACGCAAAAACGGCTGAACGGATTTTGATGAAACTTGGCACACATGTAGATCGTATCCTGTAATAATACAAAAGATACTTTTTATCGTGGGAAAAGATAAGATCCCTCGGGAACCCGGGTAAAACCGCAGGGGACAGCTAGTTTCCAAATATCTAAACAATCCTACAATCTATTTCTTATCCTATCCTATTAATATTATAGGTAAATGTGAAAGTTTGGATGTTTGTTGCTCAATCATGCGGCTGAACAGATTTAGATGAAACTTAACTCTTAGGGAAATTATATCCTGGAATAAAAGGTAGGATACTTTTTATCCCGGGAAAAGATAAGATACCTTGTAAAGGCGCGGGTGAAACCCGCAAATATACAAATATACAAAAGTTTTAACCCTCTTGATATAGCTAAGTAAAATTGTCTTATAACAAATGAAGTACGTTTTCATTACCCATTATATAAGAGTTGCGGTCGAGAGGCGCCCTGTCTCGAAACCCTTGGTCCTTCAGACGGAATAATAAAGTTATTACAAAAACAACGTACAACCACAGCGTATAATTTCGTCAAAAATGTTTATTTATGATTCCAATTAAACTGTGCTTAAATATATACTTTTCTATCCATTGAAAGGTATTATTTAAATTTTCGGATAGCCACAATACTTTTTAACTGGAGTTAATTTTTCTCATGAATTACAACTTCTTTTTTCGGTTTTAAGGAAAAATAATAATATTTCCATTGTTAAAGGATTCATGTTATTATCATGGTTACTTTCAGCTAACAAAGCTGTACAGCTCCGCTCCTTGTCAAGATCATTGTAACCGTATAATGGACGCGCCTGAATTATTCCAGACGAGCCTCCATTTTTATGCGGTAATGGAATTTATGCAGTCTTATATTTCTGAGTCGGAATGTCTCATAATTTACATTTCTCACAATAATGAGGGAAATTTGTAAAAAAACATGAGCTCATTTTCACATTTATTAGCATCAAGATGTTGCTTATTTGTTTGTCTAAAATAAAAATAAATCGTTATTAAGATGAGTGATTCTTTTAGAGAGTTAATTATTACTATTAATTTGAAATGGTAAGCTAATTACACACATACTATCTCTTACTAATTTAAATGCTCGGTCAGGTTCTAATATAACTAAGATAGACGTAAACCATAGACTAAATAATCACAATTTCAAACAAGTCAGTTCATCCTTTACTGACATGGTAAAAGTCAAGAATTAAACAATATGTGCCTTTAATTGTATAAAACAATAGTAGATTGTTTTACAAGGAGCTAAAATGACCCATTATATACGAGGTCTTTAGTCATAAGTAGAATAATCATGAATAAAGACTCGACTTATTACTATTTCATAAAAAAAGAACTTCATTTTAATTTTGAAAATGGAACTAAAATCGGCGATCTCTGGTAGAATGCATGCAATGGGTTGCGGCTACAGAAGAAACAAAAAAAAGACATTATAAACTACATATTTCATATTGTATTGGATTTTTTTTTTTCTCGCAATCGTAGTGAAAAGTATAGTGTAACATACGGCGCTAAAACCCATTAAAACTCGGTTTCTATTTAGTCCCTCGCTAAAGCTCGGGAGTAAAACTACCTCGTATATAATGGGCCATTTTAGCTCCTTGTATAACAATCTACTATTTCGTTTTTGTAGGATCATTGTCATTTGACACACAAAAATTAAAAAAAAAACTTTTTCCCCTAGAGAAAGAATTGCTATTTTTTCTTCGCTCTGGTACGCCACAATGACGGTCTTTTTGAGCAAGAGGAGTAAAATAGTAGATTGTAGTTTTACTCCCGAGCTTTAGCGAGGGACTAAATAGAAACCGAGTTTTAATGGGTTTTAGCGCCGTGTGTTACACTAAACTTTTCACTACGATTGCGAAAAAATAAAACAATCCAATACAATATGAAATATGTATATTATTGCTCTATATTTATATTTATATATATTTTTCACTCCTCTTGCTCAAAAAGACCGTCATTGTAGCGTACCAGAGCGGTGAAAAAATAGCAATTCATCCTCTAGGGGAAAAAGTATTTTTTTTTTGTGTGTCAATTGACAATGAGCCTACAAAAACGAAAAAGTCTTTAGTCATAAGTAGAATAATCATGAATAAAGACTCGACTTATTACTGTTTTATAAAAAAAGAACTTCATTTTAATTTTGAAAATCTCTGGTAGAATGCATGCAATGTGTTGCGGCTACAGAAGAAACAAAAAAAAAGAAATTATAAACTACATATTTCATATTGTATTGGATTGTTTTATTTTTTCGCAATCGTAGTGAAAAGTTTAGTGTAACACACGGCGCTAAAACCCATTAAAACTCGGTTTCTATTTAGTCCCTCGCTAAAGCTCGGGAGTAAAACTACCTCGTATGTAATGGGTCATTCTACTATTTCTCATTCGAGCAATACGATTTTAGTTTATGTTTTTCCGAAGTTATCAAGTTATTCAGCAGTTATATTTAGGTCACTGAGTACAAAAATTAATATTGTTACATTTTACTGACTCTGACTGCAACGATTAGTATGTTTTATATATTTGAAATAATATTGAAGTAACAAAAAATATAGATATGTATATTTTATTATATGAATTTGTTGGAATAATTAATATGTACACTCATGCAAATATATAGCTTTCTAGCTAAGTCACAGAAGCTATAGATAAGGGTTCTTTGTTGACTACGGAACCCAAAAAACATTTGCAAGTCTAAATATTCATAAATGGATCTCAATAAAGTGCAGTAAACAACAATCTCGAAATCAATACATTTAAGGCATTTATTTTTCAACTCTACCAAGCTTGAAAACACGTAAGAAAATTACTGGAGCATTTGAAACTACTGTAACTTGTTTAGCACCGCCCATGCACTTGAATTGTTAAATCGGTACGGTTTTAAAGTGTATCTAACCTACCTCCTTTATAACCAACCAACGGTTTAGTTTTATAGCAGAAAACACCTCAGGAATCAAAGACGTGAATAGCCATTATATAATTTGTGGTATAATTGAATTTTAGTAGCAAACTACCACCTTTTATCAAAATTAATAGCAAAAATGTATGGATTGGGAGCCAAAAAATAGAGATATATACTTTGATGTAAAGAGATCACGACAGAACAGACATTTTATAGGAAGAGAGTGTGGCCATATAAACAAACTACTAAGTATACACCCCATTCAGTGTTTCCACAGTATGAAAGTAGTTTATATTCACCAAAAATCTTTCAATTTAGACAATGAACTTGTCATAAAAAAATGCTACCGGCAACTTTAAATTGACATTATTTCACGTAAAATTTTCTTACATTTCCATAAAAATCCGTAAAAATTATGAGTGGCATGAAGCTACTTGTGAATGCCTGGGATGAGATAATGTAATTTTCATAATAAGGAAACCAATTTATGCGATGACAACTTGGGGACTCATTTTCTCGTATAAATTTTTATTATATAGATGAAGCTTCGTTCAATGGCTGCCAACTCAAATATAAAATTTCATGAAAAATAAAAGGGATTATCATCTGTATAAGCACTTGAAGTAACTTGGATTAGAATATTGCCCACTTTGTAACATACACAGCATAATTTTAAGTTGTAATACTTATCGAAATAAATAAATAAATCGAAGTTCTAATACTTATCACTTTGTAGAAGCTTACACGAAAAATGATTGATATTCAAAAACAAAAGCAAGAGATCGTTTCGAACCCAATTGCATCTACTACATACGATTTGGTGTTGTTTTTTCTTTCATATCGGTCGAGTTGATGCGGTGGATATGCAAATATTCCTATCAATATTCATGGCCAGCGGCATCACCGATAATTGAGTCTTGCCTGACAACGCTGCCTTCGATTTTCATATTCGTTACGATGCATTCCGGTTCAGAAAGTTTTGTTCAACACTTTAGGTCATCAAGCTGCATCGAGATGCATGAAATTAATCTTCACTCCACACTCCGCCCCGGTAAGGTTTTTGAAAATTTAACCCCTAAAAAGTTCCCTCGAGAACGCTGGTGAATCCGCGGGTGACATTTAGTATATTTTTTTTTACTTTTAGGATAAGCTTGTGTTTGACCGCAATCTCACCATGGTTAGTGATGATGTGGCCGAAGGTGGTAAGCACACAAAGCCTAGATGGGAACTGGCTCTCAAGTGCAGCTGTCGTAACACACCATAGATGCTTGGCGACAGATTTTCAACTTGAGGGTGGTAGCCAGCCAGTCGAGTACTACAAAGTACCCTACCATCGTGCTATGGTTTTCTCACGATGTTTACCTTCACCGAAAGCTCATTGTAATAATTATTTTATTCTAACTTTTATTGCTATTATTTAACCTTTTGATATTCAAAATAGTCTTTACTTATGAATATAGTATTTTTTTATACGTTTAGCAAAACAATGTAAATTGACATGTAACATTTAGCATGAGTACGTAAAAACACACGATGGGTACCAACTTCACTACGTTCTACGTTCACTGAACCCAGAAACAAAATATTCTCAGTTCAACAGCCTATAATAATTTTCTCATTTGGTCATGATGAATTTAATCAAAAGTAAAATGAAGGCAAAATTCAGTATCCAAATAAGAAAATGAAAAAAAAGAAAATGGCTCAGCAGTCGTCAACAGACATGAGGAAAATTTACATTCAGATAAAAAGGCAGCCTAGATTATTCTACTTATCTTTTTAAATCTTCACGGTATTCTTATGAGATAGACAGTTCTAACCAGTCCTTTTGTCTGCAATCTATTTATGCACAATTTTTTTTATAAAATACTAAAGGATTAGTTTATTAAGTAGGTTATAGTTTTACCGTCATGGTTCCCATTGTACGTACAAACCCTGCTTTATTTTGAGACAATTAGCTGTGTGTACAGCAATGTATATTATTTTATGTTGTTCATTACATATATGATAGAAATATGAAAAATAATTTTGATCTACACATATCAAATATACTGTAAATTTACATAGCAAATATAGTTGGCAATTTCTGAATTGAATTCAGTCTAGCACAAGGTTCAATGTCATCTCTAAGCGAATTTTGAGTCAAATTGTAAAATTCAATGTAACGCTTATTAATTCAGCTCGAAGCATGTGTTACCTTTATTAGCCTGGTACATAACCATATTATTTTCAATAGCAAAAACTATGTATATGTTTATATAGCTATGATTCTTTAATATATTAGAGGAAAGTTGGCGATTCTCAAGGAACGAGCGTACGCCGCACATCCGTAATCTTCATAAATCTCAACCAGGTCGACCTTTTGTCTATGTCCCATTCTCTCAGGGTTTAGGCAAATTCAGTTCCACCGCAAATTGGCCCTATAGTGGGACCCAAACTAAAGCACGAGCTCTTTGTTTGAGGTACCACAATTGTATCAGTAAATAAAGGTGGGAATACTCAGAAACGTATGTAAATCGGGTTATGTGTGCCTTGAATAAGTAACTCAGTACACAATAAGATCGCAGTCTTTCTACCCTTTTTTTCCCATAAAGTCAAGTCATTGTCAAAGCGCTTCATGAATACAAGCCGGTATTACCTCCTCTATACGATATGTTCTAAGAAAGGTCGACTGATTCTCCAGGGTGCTATATTTTTAAAGTTGAGGTCTAAGTTTAGTGAGGGTCGGTGAAAATATGATGCTTGTGGGGCAGTTTCACTTAGACAACGTAGTATTATAATATATATTTTTAGCAGTAAAAGAGTATAGTATATTTTCAAGGACTCATTCATTATGCAGGTTTTTGGTAGGATCGTTCATAAAAGAGTTCTTTGAATGTCGCCGTTACATTAAATTGTTATCTACCACGAGACCCTTGGCGCACGGTTTTTTAATTAAAACAGGCAATTTGGCGCTGACTTAGCTCAAGTTTTACAATTATGTTTTTGTCGTCGCGGGCGAGAACTTTGTACCAAGGAATTTAATTTTTATGAACGGTTTTATGAAAGTTGGAGATAAAAAAAATATTACATCAAATTAAAATTGAAACAAACGAGTCCCTTATCAAGGGATGTAGGAATTATATATATTGGAACAGGCACATTCTTTATGTGATTTTTGCACTCGGTCAAGTTTCCCGAATCGCGGACATGGGTGGTGGACAAGGTTCTCGATTCAAACGCTGACCGGACGATTTATCGACTTGTGCCTGTTCCTGGCGTGTTCCACTATACTCTCGCTCAACACAACTGGAAAATGGAAAAGTTGTCTCGAAGTAGCCCGAGGCTATCGGGCTCCACTGTGTTACAACAAATTTTATGCCGGCAGCGTCGGCAAACTTTCTGCTTACTGTTCAGCAATAAATAATAATGCTTGAATATTGAGGGCGATCGATACATTACATTTTAAAGTTTTTGTTTGTAATATAGAATAGGGATGTTTATAAAGTTAAAAACCTACTACCGGAATTTTAATAGGAAACATTTTAAATCGCGGTTTATAAAGCTCTACGGATTAATAAACATAATACCTATAGCGGCAAATGAGCAGTCAAATAAAGGAGCAGTTGAATATTCATGATTCAAACTCGGTTGAAAGTTTTTGATAAGAAATTATGGTAATCATTTTAAATTGACCTAATCCATATTGCGGGGTCTGAAATTTCATGCGCAACAAAACTTGTTACGTCTCGGGTGGTCTGATGTCTCAACTCGAAACCAATTTTCTAATTAATTTATACTCTTGGAAAAGTTTGTTTCACTGGATTGTAAAGATTTTATTGTGCTGTCGAAAGATTTGGTAAATTATTTCAAACTGTGAAGAGGAAATTTTGTTGGAACATTTCGCTATAAAAGTAGATCTGACTCGTAAATTTTCTGAAACATAAAACGATCGAGAATCATAATCAGAAACAAAACATTATCCAGGACAATGTGACATCAGCCACAGGTAGCAGTGTGGAAACATGGAATTCATCCATCTGAAGTGAAGTTTAATCTGTGAAATTGATATTGGAGTGTAGCGGAGCGGGTGGGGAAGCTGGCGCGGTGAAGGAAGCACGTCACGCGCCCTGACACACCAATGTTTCACCGCTTGAAATGCGACTCCATTCATTCTTTTATTCTCACATCAACCTTTTGTTCTACAAACCTTTAGTTTTGAGTTCGGATTCACAACACGTTTCTTTCTTTTGAAAGATTTATTGGATTACGAGCCTTATTGTGTTACATCTTAGCGGAGCGGCTTTTCACTAGAATATTGTGTGTGTTTTGTACGTGAAAATAAATAATAAAGTCGAAATACATGTCTGTTGCCAATAAAGTATTGATTAATCCGTCCTAACACTAGTTTATCGAGAAAATTTTACCTCACTCAAACCAATTTGCTTTGAATTGAAATAAAATTGGCAATATCACTAAATATTTTTCTTTCATAGAGTTATGTTAGTTGTCTTTTATGTAACATATTATTATAACTGTGTTTTGTTTATAATTAGGTTTTGCTACATATAAAGCGGATCTTTTGTTATATAACGTTTTTTATTTTATTTTGGATAAACTTGTGTTTGACCGCAATCTCACCATGGTAAGTGATAATGTGGCCACAGGTGGTAAACACACAAAACCTAGAAGGGAACTGGCTTTGAGTGCTTACCAAGAAAACCGGAACACACCGTTAGTTGCTTGACAGACTTTAAACTTGAGGGTGGTGCTATGGTTTCCTAACGATATTTTGCTTCACTGTAAGCTCAAGTTCAGTATAGGATGCGAACCCACGACCTTCGCCACGATATCCAACATCACTATGTTATCATCACCTTTAAATCGTATTGCATACGCAAATTGAAGATAAAGAAAAGCTAATAAGTATGGCACAGAAAAACTCCTACAGGTTTATTTTTTTATACCTATTATTGGTCTCATTTTTGCCTTTGTTTTCTGATATTACCTATACGTGTTCATTACAATTTACTTACGGATAAAAACTAATAATAAAATATTACGGTTATTTTTACATCTGCAGCGCACTACGCCATATTATTGTGTCGTCATGCTACAACTTCGATTTCACTGTCATAACGACCCTATAAAGTAAACCTGATATCCTAGCTATTGGCTGACTTCCCTGGCTGGCATACCATCCCCATATTAAACAATTCACGTATTTAGTAAGTGAGTATGTCCGATACATATAATTATCGAGAACCAACTAAGCATTGTGTACAGTAACAGTAGGTACTATATTGGCTTTCACTTTACACATATAACACCTATTACGTTTGCTTGAATAATTACCGACATTAATGGAGGTGATATATGACGTATCATAAATTACAGCATAATATTGTAATAGTAGAAGAGGTATGTAATGGAGATGATGACACTAGTATGATAAACGGCCCAGCGTGTTTGGATAATGTGAAATATTACCGTCAAATTATTTTCTACTACAAGAAATAATTTTTAATATTTGTTAACTGGAATCTTTGACCCAGCTGTTATCATCAGTATCATTATGATTGTAATATAAAGTATCCAAGTAATAGCGTCATAAGTAAGTATAAGTAAACACATTGTAGAAGACAACTTTTAAAAACTATTAAATTTTCTCACCTTTTTTCATTTATTAATGTTATTAAGTATTTTTGCCGGTGATGTAGATATATTGACGTTTTCTATTGTAGCCAGTCGAAATTCATCGCAGCAGCATACAAATGTATTGTAAATGATGTATGATTAGGAGGAATGTATGTTTTTTTAATATTATTTTTTTAAATAAGTTGTAATTTTTCATTGTAGCATCGAATTGTTGTAAGCAGTAAGAATATTATAATTTGCAATAAATAAATAAATGTCGTAAAAGCTGAACGGAATTGGATCAAATGTGGCATGTACCGAAATAAATAATAACATACTTTTAACCCAGTAAAGCACTGGAAGCCACTGGATGCAAGTAGCGCAAGACCGGCGATCTTGGAGATCCTTGGGGGAGGCCATTGACCAGCAGTAGATGTCATCTGGCTGACATGATGATGATAATGAACCCAGTAAAATAATACATCTCTCGGGAACGCGGTTAAAGAAATCCCGAATGAAGAAGATTGACTGAGCACGTTGTAGTGCTATTGAGATCTACAATTAATCGCTTCAGTCGAAGTAATTTATTAACTAAACAAGCTTGTATATTTCCATAAAAATGTCCTTATTTATCCAAACGACCCCCAGAGAAAAGAACTCCTTGCTTCAGCAAATAAAGCCATCTTTTCAGTGGTTAATTTGCAAAATGAATCACCTTCATTCGCAGGTTGTCGGTCGCCTTAGTTGTTTTTGTTCGGGGAAGGTCAAAACTGAACCCTGAAGTTGTCAACTAAGAAATGAATTATTGCCGGTATTTGCCGGAAGATGACATTTCTCGAATCGGCCCATTAATTCCTAATGGAGCGTCGACGGGGCAACATTTCATCTGTTTGGCTGCACACCAGGCCTTTGCCGCAGAGCTATTTTCGGTAGCGTATCCGAAAATTTATAACTATGAGTTAGTTCTAAATCGTTGGATAGCGGCAAAGTAAGTGGGATTTATGGTATGCCGCTTTACGCTCTATTTGTTTGTATGTATGTAATGTTGGCCTGCGATTTGGCACATTTTTTACTCGTTGGTATTTGCCAATTTTATGAAATTGTTTCAGAATCACGAGTTTGCTATGAGGAAACACAAATACAGAAAGTTTGGACTTTGTGGCAAACATACACGTTGGCTACATGACGTTACAATCAAAAGTTATTTTCTATTATGTTTCGCTATTCCTTTGGGTCAAAGCCGAACTCGATTTCATTTTTAAAACACTATTTAACTCAGTTCTTGTACAATAATAAATACATTGCCATTTACCGTTGGGCTTTTGCCACTGTCATCGATGATTCTTGAGCGGTAAATATTGCGCGTGACAATCAATTATCATAATTTAAAAAAATGTTTAATACCTACAACACTAAGATTTAAGGGAGAACCTTTGAGGGAGGTAATAAATGAACGCGGTTAGTTTTGGGAGAACCGAGTATTCGCCAACAGGATTTGTCTGCGCCTCACGGCACCCATGACCATTTATCAACTTCATCTGATCTGGCACCGTCCACACAATATGTTAGGGGTAAGATGTAGAATAAATTTATTGACATTACATAACATGTTAAAGATCTACCTACCTACTATGTATTCAAAGACACACACAGTGCCACCTAAAAATGTGAATGAACCTTTAAATAAGTTGACAATTGCGCTTACTGGTTTCACCTACGGAAACTTAATATCTTAAATTCCTTTTATTGATTTCTCAGGAACTTGCGACAAAAACGGCAACCGCGCAAACTTCTGTTTGACCTAAACCGTAGATTTGCTGCAAAATAAGTAGCGATGGATCTTGACAATTATCAATACCATCGTTGAACATAAATATTTTCTCGGGAATTGTGTTTGTTTCAACAATAACATCCCACACGATGTAACTGGAATGTCTTATTTTACATTAAAAAATTTAAGCTTTTTTAACAATGCCTATTTGCCTAAATGTATGTTTTACGATTATTATATGTATGTATGTCTTATACTACGATCTGTATAAGGTAAAGACAAAAATATATGATTGTAGTAGCTTCTCTGTACACTTGCATCCTCAGGAAAAGTGTCAAATATTTGAATGAGCAAACGTAACTTAATCACTAACATACTTAAAATGAATACTTTAAATGTGAAAATTGTTTGTCACGCTACCTGCGTGTCATATAGCCTCCCAAATGTATTGATGAATGGGTCTTGAAATCATTGTCAGGTTCCTTCAACAGCATCCTGATAATTTACTGTTTACAAAATTTGAAGCCATTTTACATGAGTTACCCATGGTTTATGGATATTTTTTAAATCACTTGACGTAATGAGGCTGATTAGGTTTTCAAAATGTCAGGAGAATTAAAAATAACTTAGTTTTTAAATAACAAGTAGTTTATTTTGTACCTAAGCACAATAAAACTGAAATGCTAATAAACGTATAGTATAGTATAATAACCTAGTTTGAGGATCAGGGCACTTTTGTCAAGTGAATGATGTCAATTTATGTAATGCAATATTGATTAAGATATATATGTATAAATTCATGTTTTCGTAATAAATAAATAAATTATTAATTAATAATATTGGTGCCGATTCTGTTGGCACAAACTTAACTAATCTTAACTAAAATATAGTTAAAGTCTGTCAAATTCACGTTTCCTATTCAGTTGTCGTAGGATTAAACTAAATTTTAGTTTGACAGAACTAAAATGAGTTTAGTTACTCAACTTAGTTAAATTGGTAGTTTTGCTATTCTGTTGTACACATTTTACGTCAAAATAAGTCCAAAATTAGAAATGTCAAACTAAAATTAGTCGTCATGCAATTTGGTGTGGATTAAATTTAAATCTAACCTTTTCACCAAATAATTAGAAGAATTTCGTTGTTTTGACAAAAACATGTTAACATATTTAAAATGTATTAATTACTAGCTTTCCCCCCGCAGCTTTGCCCGCGTGGGCTACACGATTTTGGCTGATTCGTTTTTTCCAGTTCTGGCGGGATATTTCAAATTATCCAAAAATAACTTTCTTGCGTAGAACACGAAATTTGCTCATCCTTATTATTCAGACGCTTGAATTTCATTCTCGCATCCGTGTTTTTTTTTGCGATAACAACTACGTTGGGACAATCTCTCTTTCTAACCCTACTTACCCTTAATGAAAGAAAGAGAGATTGTCCCAACGTAGTTGTTATCTTTCTCTTTTTCGCAATTGATAGGTATTAGCTTCAAGTAGGTATTTAGTATATAACCGTACTGCAAAGCATTATGAAGAATTTGAAATGGGAAAACAAAGGCATATACATGAACGGTAATTTTTTAAGCAATCTAAGATTCGCAGACGATATTGTACTCTTTGCAGAAAGTGCATCAGAACTAGAAGCTATGGTAAAAGGAATAGATGCGGTTAGCCAGGAAATTGGTTTGCAACTGAACACAACAAAAACAAAAATAATGACAAACAATAAAAAAATCCCCATAAGCGTCGACAATGGTTCTCTGGAATATGTTGAAGAGTACATATATCTAGGCAAGCAAATATCTTTCAAAAGATCTAGACACCGAGATGAACTGACTAGACGTGTGAACATGGCCTGGAATAGATTTTGGAGCCTTAAAGAAGTTCTTAAGTCAAAGATTCCTGTAAAACTGAAGAAAAAAGTCCTAGACTCGTGTATATTGCCTTCTCTTTCTTATGCATCACAAACATGGATATTCAACAGACACACTAGTAATAAGATTCAAACCACCCAAAGAGCCATGGAGCGCAGCATTCTAAATATAAAATTGAAACACAAAAGGACAAATGTATATGTGAGAAATACAACTAAAGTTATAGATGCTCTACAACACTGTAAAAAACTTAAATGGAAATGGGCTGGCCATGTTGCACGTATGAACAATGATAGATGGACAAAAAAGGTAACCACTTGGAAAGGGCCATCAGGAAAGAGAAAAAGAGGTGGACCAACGGAGAGGTGGCTCGACGAAATATTGAAAACAGTGGGAAACGACTGGATAGATGCAGCAATAGAAAGAGATAAGTGGAGAAAAATGGAGGAGGCCTTTACTCGGTAGAGAGGTCTTTAATAATAATGATTTGAATTGTATGCAATAATGATAATGATTTTTTTGTATTTTATTGATTTTAATTCGTGTTGTTTTTTATTTTTAACCGACTTCAAAAAAAAGGAGGAGGTTCTCAATTCGTCTGTATGTTTTTTTTTTTTTTTTTTTTTTTTGTATGTTTGTTACTCGATTTCTCTGCCAATTATGAATAGATTTTGATGATTCTTTTTTTGTTTGGTAGATCATACTTCAGAGGTGGTCCCATTTAAATTTTGTCGAAATTGATTAAGCACTTTTTGAGAAAATCAACAAAACCGAAAAAAAAATATCTCGTTTGGTAAACCTTAGTGAATCAAACTGAGTAGTTGAGCATGACTTTTTGGATTTGGATGAAATTTCGTGTGTATACTTCAATGGGTTCTTCGATGGTTTTAAAATACAATTGGACCCGGTAGGTGGCGCTGGAATCGAGTTCCAAGATTTGTTTTAATTTCTGGGCAGGACGACGTCTGCCGGGCCCGCTAGTTATATATTATATATATTTTACCGGCCAGACCCGATTTCAGGACAAACTAGTTTTGCCTAGGATAACATATAATAAGGAATAAACTTTAAAAATTAAAAAATAAAATTATTTTTAAAAATAAAAAACAAAAACCGACTTCAAAACTGTAACCTATACCTATGTACAAACATAAACTAAAAAGTAAAGAATAATATTATAATTTCAAAGCAAGAGCCTTAAAGGACAATCAACAAAATTATTGATATTTATATATCTATTTAATATTTATAAACAGTTCTTTTTGGAGTCGGTGCCAGCCAAGAAGGACAGTTTAATTCTGCCTTTGTAACAAACTTTCGAAAAGTAGGGGAGCGACGGCGCAGACCTAAGGAACATTACCGTAAGGAGAGGTGTCGTAATAAGACGTTTTCTCGTATGAACACTTCGTGTCCTTTCAAAACTGTCCTTTTCTTGGCTGGCACCGACTCCAAAAAGAACTGTTTATAAATATTAAATAGATATATAAATATCAATAATTTTGTTGATTGTCCTTTAAGGCTCTTGCTTTGAAATTATAATATTATTCTTTACTTTTTAGTTTATGTTTGTACATAGGTATAGGTTACAGTTTTGAAGTCGGTTTTTGTTTTTTATTTTTAAAAATAATTTTTTATTATTGTAAATTTAAATCTTATTTAATTTAAATTTATTTGAAATTCCCGAACTGTTTAAATATAAGTATATGATGATGTAATTTGTTTATTAAGGAATAAACAAGGCTTTATTATTATTATATAGGTATTTAGAGTTACCTATCCATTTAGTTAGAATACATAATTCTTGGGCATCCCAAAAATGTAGTTTTTTTAAAATGGTTTTTGGCTTGGTGTCTTTTAAGCCATTTCTTTATTTTAAATATTCATCGTTAATGTTATAGTCAAATTTTATTGTCATTTTCACTTCACTGTAAAGCCTAGTCCTCGTCCGTACAAGTCCGGTCCAGTTTTAGTGAAATTAGTGGCTATCCCACTAAACATTACACGGTCTTTTTGAGACAACCTGGAAAGTCACGATACACGCTTTTATTTCACTTCACTTGTGCAATTAGATTTATCTTTATTGGACAAAACATCACCGAAATTATTAAACTGAAAATGCACGAATTTAATGAAAATAAAACGAAAACGCAACGTCACTTCGCAAGTTCCCGCCAAAAAGACCTAAAATGTAGAAATTATAAACCATTGACTAACAAATTATGATCATATTTCATCCTTATTTCATAGACTTTCGTGTAATTCCACACGTTGATAATTGCGTATTATTGGGTAAAATAACAAAAGAATAACTATTTTCAGATTATTAATCGTCGTAATATTTTTTTTAGTGATAATTAAATTTAAAAAAGAAATGTTTCTAAATAATACTCATTTCATTCGTTCATTCTTTTTATTTCTGTATAATGCTGGTAACACTCTTCAATTCAATTTGGTTACTGTCAAAATCAAATTTAGTCCTGTCATTTCTAAAATTAATTTTAGTTCAACGAGACAGCAGAATAGCTTTTATGACATCCTTGATTAAAATAAGGTTTTTATTTTAGTTAGGTTTAATTTAGTTCGTAACCAACAGAATCGGCACCATTAATTGCTTTTTAGCAAACACACATTATTATTTTAACGATATTTGAATCCAGTCACGTAGTTTGAAAATTAATTTAACAAATTATTATTTAATAAGCATGCATATATTAATTATTAAATTTTTTGATATAATATTTTAAAGTAAATGCAGCAATTTATAAAAATAAAGTAAAAAATATAATTTATTTTCCCGAAAAAACTAAAGTGTTTAGCTGAAGATCACAGAATGGAGCGAAAAATTACCAGGATTAATGTCATTCTCAAAGTTCCACAAACATCTTTTGAGTTCAACGGGGAAGTTTTGAAATTTTTCTGCTAGGTGCAATGAATCTAAGAGCACAGCGTTATTAGAAAGTTCCAAGTGAGATTATTCGCGCTTTCCCTGGATATTTCTCGCGACAAATATTAAGATTTCACTGAACTTGTATAGGTCTCATTTATCACTTAGAATTTATTAATTTTATATTAAAACGTCTTTGAAATACTGTTTTTTTAATCTACTCTAATATTGTTTTTCTCTTTTAATAGTACCTAATTTACGATTTGTTTGTAATGGATAAACGCTAAAAATACTCAATCAATTTTAAAAATTAATTCACCTATAAAAACTTACATTATCAGCGGGTAACATGGGTTATTTTATTTTAATACCCTTGGATACGCGAATGAAACCGCGGGGCGGAGATCTAGTAGGTACTACACTCAAAATTGTGATAGCTTTACATTAAATTAGTACAAAAATATTGTGTTTTATTTATTTATTATGTATTTTATGAAATATTCTATACCGAATGAAGTTGGTTGGGTATATGCTGAAGAGCATGAAAGTATACCTTATACGTACGTTCTTGAGTGAGACTTAAGGTTTCCTAAGATTTTGATACTTTGTGATATAATAATGAAGGAAGAAATTTAAAGTTAACCTAATTGCGTACATGCAACATAAATAAAAAAATAGTTTTATCTTATACTACAATATAAAACGTAGCGTAGCGTTCTCAATATTTTATCAAGATCCTACATATTTTCATTTGAAATTCTAGAAGAACTCTTCACTCTTACCTGTCTGGTGTTATATTCAACGTCGCTTTTCGTTTACGCAAGCAGTTTCTAACGCAATAAAGACTTTCAGATCATTTATATTTTTGAAAAATAGTCTTGAAAATTGTAAATGCTAACATTAAGATGGCGTAAACTAACCGTGTTTATAACTTACATACTCGTGTATTAGAAAACAAACGGCTCGTTGAGAATTACAACGCTAATACGAAAAGTTAAACGACAGTTGTTTACTGTTGTCAAAAAATACATCTTATGTATTATACGCTCCTGATGTCCTTTGTTTCTTTCGTTTAAGTACTTTGTCGCCCCGAGAGCTAAATTATACAGTGAAAACTTTTACCAGAAAATAATAAAAAATAATGAAGTTACAGTATTTTTATGCCAACCTGTGCTGTCGAAATGAGTCACGCATTTTTATCCTACATGTACTTATTCAAAGTTTTGTAGATAAATGTTTTTGAGTATATTTGTATCTACTGTGGTTACTACTCAATCATGTTTTAAGTTCGTAAAATAATTTTAAGGAAACTTAGCACATGGCACACATACTCTGAAACAACTAATAATAATATTTTATTTTCAGATGGTTTGATTCACAGTATTAGTATACATAAACATAAATTAACTTACTATAAACATGGTTAGTAAAAATCTCATTAAAAATATACCCCTGCTTGAAATCAGTTCCTCACGTAGGTGTGAATAGGACCAACCCAGTGTCTTATGATATAATATATAATATACACAGTCAAAAACATAATTTTATAATATAAATTCGATTCGTAGAACAGTGATTACTTTTCAAGTAGTAAGGAAGAAACTTTATTTTGTTAATTACTTTACTATTAAGCTTTTTTGTTATAAATCCAACCTTAACAAGTTCTATGTTATAATGATATTTATTCTATGACAATATTAAAATTGGTTTAATGTTGGTTACGATTAAATTTTGCGTTTTAATCGATAGCTGGCTCAGCATCGTAAAATTGTATTATTTTGTATTGCAAATTGGATTCTGTGATCAGTGGGGACGCGGACGTGACCAAACTATCCAACGTGTTAATGTTTTGGCTGGATACTAAATACTAATAGCTATTATCTTTGGATAGGTAAACATAATAGTTTTAAAATCATTGTAATAGTTTCAGAATTGTTTTTTGTGATGATAAATAACATGACAGAAATACATGAGAAAAATTAAATTTTCTAAGATAAAAATAGAATATTATACGATATTTGATTTATCTTGTTCTATATTTTTGTTTAAAACTGTTTTTAGTTCAGCGTAGCTGTCTGCTGTTTTATCGATTGTTTTATGAATTCTACCTACATAAGGTAATTAAGTTAATTAAATAACTGACTATTTCGTAAATGCTAGATAACTTCAAGGTTGACAGACAATTTATGACAATTGTTAGTTAAATGCTAGGTGTATTTGAAATGACGTAAATTTGAATTTTAACCGCATTGGTAGGTACGAGTAAATATTACCATTATTATGCTAACATTCAAATTACCCTTATGCCTAGTGAATAAGGAATAATATTGTGTGGAAGTGTATAAATTACAATCATACCTCTATTTATGATGGTGTGACACGACCAACGCGTGTTGCCAGTAATGACTTACGGAACGGAAACGTGGTCGCTTACTGTGGGCTTTCTAAGTCTCAAGGTCACCCATAGAGCAATGAAGAGGGCTATGCTCGGCGTTTCCCTGCCAGATCGAATCAGAAATCGACGACCGATGGGGCAGAAAGGTTCTCAAGTAGTGACCACGAACCGGACTACGACAGGCCGTGGAAGTGGGCAGGCCTCCAGACGTTGGACCGACGAACTTGTTAGGGTTGCAGGAAGCTACTGGATGAGCGTAGTTCAAGACCGACCATCGTGAAAATCCTTAGGGGAGGCATTTGTCCAGCAGTGGACGTCTTCTGGCTGACAAATATATTATAATATACATATTACTATGATAGTGAATCATTTTAAAATGTATTTTTTCCTATAAAAAATATATGGTAAAAAATATATTTATAATTCTATTTATCATGGCTAGGGTTGTGTTTGACTCTGACTTCACCCTTACAAATAAAGTAGAGACCAAATGTGGAAGTACACGATCTTAAATGTATCTGATTCTCAGTACTAAGGACGTTCAATAGAATGTGAGAATGCGGTACAAATTCTTCGGAAGAAACGAAAAGTTCGACAAGTAATATGCATAATATTCAACATGAACGCTTGGAAATGAAAAAGTATCCGCTCATTGAATACCTAGAATCTTTACCGATGCGCTGAAACAAATCATACAGATATTTCCCGACGCTCTTCCAAACTTTTGCAGCAAGATTCTGATCGTTTATAAGTATTTTCTTAGGTAATTAATGAATACGATTACTGTTGTTGCAACTTTCGCGAACTAAATTCATATTTGTAGATAAATATACCGGGTCTATTCGCGCACAGAATATTATCAAAATATAATTGACTAACCTCGACGTTTTGATCAAGATGCATTGATCGTGGTCCTAAGTGGACTGTTAGAGTGGTGAGTGGAGTTAGTCAAAATAATATTTTGTAAATATTCTGTAAACCAATAGACCCAGTATATTTATTTACAAATATCGATTACTGTTATGTTAATGTCAATTATGATAAACGGCAGCGCAAACTCGTAAAGACAGTCTTGCTTCATCAAGATAACGGCTCGGGCCATAAGTCCACCCTTGCTACAATCAGAAATGCTGGCTTTGAAATATGTAGTAAAACATGCGTAAGGACTATTTTTTAATTCTGGATAGGCTTGTGTTTGACCACAATCTCACCATGGTAAGTAATGATGTGGCCGAAGATGGTAAGCACACATAGCCTAGATGGGAACTGGCTCTCAAGTGCAGCTGTCGGAACACACCGATAGGTGTTTTGGCGATTTTCAACTTGAGGGTGGTAGCCAGCCAGTCGGTAGACTTATTGTTGGTAGACTGATTTTAATTTATTTCCGAGGTTAAAGTAGTGTATGAAAGGATAACGATTTGAAGATGATGAGACACAGGATATATAATATGAGATACAGGATTTAGAATACATAACTCTTCATGTGAATTCTTTAGCAGATGATTTTTAATGTAAGAAAACTAACTACTCCAAGTAGTTATAACTTTGACTTTGATTATAATTGTATAATAAAAAGTGGTTATAAAAAAACATGTGTATGGACCTATCCTGCAACATACTCTACATCTGACGCATCTCTTACCACAACTGTACCAAGTTCTTACTTACTCGTACTACCGTGCTATGACTTCTTTTCGGTATTTGTTTTGCCTAAATACGTACAGTCTATTGTAATTTATATTTATAAAAGGATAATGTTTTTTATAATATAAGTTAAAAGTCTTCCAACACATCTAACTTAATTTAGTTTATTTTAGTTTGATCCCGTGGAGTGTCGGCAAGCCGTTGGTGTGGGATGCCCACTTGTGTCGATACACTTGCGCCATCTCATTTACCGGCGACTTGTAAAGCCGCGGGAGCGGCTGCGAAAGGTGCGGAAAATTCAAAATTTAAAAAATACGCCTGTATTGGTCCAAAATATCAATTTATGCTATTTGCGGTTGAGACCATGGGTCCGTGGGGGTCTGAAGCTCGTCGTTTCACAGGTATTTTGTGTAAAAAATTAATCAAGGCCTCGGGTGACTAGCGGGCGGGGAGCTTTTTCCGCCAACGCATCAGCTTGGCCATCCAAAGAGGAAACGCTGCCAGCCTGCTGGGAACCTTGACGGTCGGCAGCAGCGGCAGCCTTGAAGAAGTTTTTTAAATATTATAGTTGTACATTTGTTTGTATATTTTGTACATTATGTTGTAAATAAAACCGATAAGTTATCAATCATTTAGTTTACTGACTCTGTAGTTAATAATCTTGAATTCAACTGTTTTATTTTAAACTTGTAAAAATATTTAACATATTTACTGTAAATCTGTGTACATTTTGGTCAATAAAAATATATGATTTATTAAATTTAATTATAAAGAGATAGAAAGATTAAATTATTTAGAAATATTAATTAAGTTTCTATTAAATTTGTTCATAATAATTTAATCCGTAAACAGATAAGGGAACTAATAAAGGAAGTTTGTTTGTTTTTCTAACAAATTTCGGTCATTAATCTGCCATCATGTACCCGGATCGCAGGATTTATTGCAAAGATAACTGGGAACTTTGCAAATAGAAATTCCCGACTGTTCATAAATTTTCGGTTTTCATTAACCTCGTATAATTAGTGCAAATTTTTAGGATTACCATTTTGTAGCCTGCAAATGGTTCTGTGGACAATTCGTTTTTTACTTGTAGAGGGAGGGAGGTGTTTTTGAAGGAGTTAGACAAATTTCTATAGTAGGTATAGTTGACAGGGTAAATACACGTCGAAATTCATCAATTCGCTGATACTGATATTTCTCATACAATAAAAGAAAGTTTTGTGGTTAGATATACGAAATAGTGATTGCACTGAACAGAAATTTGCACAAATTATAACTTAGTCTATTTCAAAATTGTTAGTTATTCCAAAAATACACACTAGGATGAGATTAATTAAATTAAGTACCTAGCTTACAAAGTCATTAATAAAATAACCGTAGAGAACTCCAGTTCAGACGAGATCTAATTACAAAGACGTTCACAGTTCTTAGTGAAATTATTACTGCAATTTTTCACTCAAAACTTTCATGAGAGTAACTTCAACATGAAATGAGAAGGGGCGAACTTCACTGAGGAAGATTTATTCACGAATAAACAACATTATAAACAAGGAGAGGGCCATCACCGTAAGTTTTCATTACTTTTAATTTCAAACGGAACATTCGTTTTTCACCAAAGCATTAAGTTTACGGTCCGTTTTATTGTAAAACCTTCCATAAAGTTGTAGTGTGCGCTCTCATTTAATTTCAAGTTTTTTTTCTTTTACAGAAGTGCACTCGAATGGTTGAAGCAAAAGGACCGAACAGTTTAGTATTTCATTTCAACTGACATTTTGTTACAGCTCATAACTTTTATCGAGATTCGTAGGTACTTCTCCGAGGTAGTTCGTAGTTGAAACCTTTAAAATATTAAATAAGTTCTGAGTATAGGTGTAATAAAAGAAAAGGGTTTTTTATCTTAGCTAAAAATACAATTTTATGTGTAAAGTCTGTGCATAAAGGGAACTTTTAAATTGCTAGCAATTTGCTAGTAGCTTGGAACTTTGATTATAATATAAGCAACTTTTCAGCGAGAACAATATTATGTATGCTCGGCTCGGCTATGGAATAACAAAATACACATTATCAAATTGGTGGCAAAATGAGAATACTTTGACTTTCTTTTGTTTATCTCATTTCCAAAACTACATCGTACAGTCACGAGCTTTAATTTGGGACCAACCTAAGGTTGAATATCGTGTAGCAAACTGACTTTATTTATTCTAACGCAGGGTCATACGTCATAATGTCTTAACTTGACATTTCAACACTATCGAACTGAAGTTTTGACCTTATTGCATAATGAATGTTCTAACAACATCTAATGGAAAAGGGTCCCATATTAAAGCTTGTGACTGTACGTACCTAGTTTCTAAAATTTGGTACTCTACTGATTCTAAGCACTGCGTACCAATAGATTGCATTTTTTCGTTTGGTTGGTGGTAATGAGATAAATTTACAAGTAGTTTTCAACTTTCCCATTTACAGTATTCATTTTAAAGTATAAAATTTTGTACGTCATGAAAATATAGTAAATTTGCGGAGCACTTGAATGGCGCGCATCAAGCTGATTCAATATCATGAAGTAATTACTAAGATCAAATATTGTTCAAACAGAGTTAATTATATTAAAATATTAATTATTCTTGATTGAAGTGCGTACGCAAAATGGAAAAGCACCATTTTAAATCTTTAATAACATTTAAGAGATGGTTGATTAGAACAATTATTAAATTTCAGAAAATAATAGTGAAATTCCGTAACATCTTTCAATGGTGGAAGGGCAAAATAAGGTTGGTCTTAGGCTTAGGTACATTAATCCTTCGATTATGATGCTGAATAAATCATCGACGCATTTTTTTACCTAATGTTGATATTGTATGACAAATTGTTTTTTTTTTTTCAAAATCTGGCATTAATTATTATCAGTTAACTACTCGCGTTGCGGTTGGAATATTATAGTTGACATGCATTAATTTTGTGACAAGCACAATAACAATTAGCAATAATTGAAATTGTCGTGTCTTCAAAGAGATAGCAATATCAATCAATCAAGGTACAGAGAGAGCTTAATAGGAATTCCTAATTACGACATTGGTTTGCAGAAACCAATCTAAGATGATATCACTTTGACGTGTAGCTAGCTTGATACATATTTGATTAATATAATAATTATTGTTTGTACTGTTTAGGAATTTAACTTATTATATATAATTTAATAGCATTTTGATTAAATTTCGTAGGTTAAAATGTAGGCTAATTAATATAATGTACCGATACTTTTTCATGATAATACTTTTCTCTCTCAATAATTCTTTAGAGTTGAGTGATTTTGCAAAATTATATCATTCTACTCATACTACATTGGAAAAGTACAATCTGATAATTTTCAATTTAAAAGAGAAACTTATTAGTAGATACTTTCCTATATTACTACTGGTTTCATTCGTTTGTAATCAAGGATGAAAGTCGCAGGATAATTGAAGACGTACAGTAACTAACGAGGCCAGCAAAAAAGCATGATGGAAATCCACGAACTGGGTGCAAACGTTACTAAGACGAAACATATCTTATTACTAAGAAGTTAAGGTACACTTTGCAACAACGATTTGACTCTGTTGTTTACGTGTACAAAGTCCCAAAAAGTTGCACAACGCTTCGTTAAACTAGACGCTTGGTATTACATGATCGTTTCACACGTTCAGATGGTGAAGCAAACTTACAAACTGAACTAGAATGTTCGAATCTACGAAGTACAAATTGTTTTTTTTTTTTATGTCACTAGTGACAACGAGGCAGGCGGGTCACCTGATGGTAAGTGACTACCGTCGCCTATAGACATTAGCAATACCAGGGGGATTGCCAATGTGTTGTACACCTTATTACAATGCCTTAAAGGCAAGGGCTACTGGCTCTCAAGTGCAACTGCCGGAACTCACCAACAGGTGCTTGGCGACAGGTTTTCAACTTGAGGGTGGTAGCCAGCCAGTCGAGTACCACATAGTACCCTACCACCGTGCTGTGGTTTCCTCACGATGTTTTCCTTTACCGAGCTCATTGTAGGATTCGAACCCACGACCTTCGCCGCGGTATCCGACGTCACTTACCACTGAGCTATCATCGCTATAAATTGATGAAGTTAGTATGTAAACCATCAAGTAATTGAATGCAATAGTCAACCAATCTGGGATTTTTATTATCTTAGGTACCTATTATATTTTGTAACTTAACTTAAAAATCATAAAATAATTTATAAACTAAAAATTTTAAGTGTAAAAGTTAAAGATATTGGAAATTTTATAAGTTGATCGATTTAAAAATAAATTTCACAAAATAGTTATTAATATGAATGTATTGAAAATCTTACATTTATTCATGTAATGTTACCTGAGTATCTAAAAACAGATAAATCAAAAAGTTAGCAAAACATGGCGCTGTGTGTAGTGCAAGAAACAAACTATAAATGCGTTCAATTTTAAAATTGCACTGTATTTGATGTATACTCTGTGGTCACCCCAGAGTAATCTAGACCAAAGTCCTCATAAATACTCCAGTGCTTGAAAAACTTAGTGGAAAGCTCACATAACATATATCCAAAACTCAATTGGCTTAGAGATGCATTTTAGGAAACCACTTTACATGGTAATTGAAACGATTAGGAATCCTATTATAGTTTATTAATTTTAAATCGGTCAAATAAGATTTACGATTGGTTGTAATAAATGAGGGATGCATCATTTGTATCCTCATTTGTATAATCTATCTCTGTGCCAAGTTTCATCCAGATCCTTTCAGCTAAGCTTTCCAGGTCCAAGGGTTTAGGATGGACGTTGATGAGTCAGGGAGTCAGAGCCCTTTTTATATAAATAATATAGATTATTCCTATTATTGTCATGTATGTCAAAATAGTAATATAATTACAATTTTTAGTAGGTTATTTTGCGTCGATAATGGGTCTCACCAGCGAAGCAAGGGATAAAAAAACAACTAAACATACCTAAGTAACATAGTCATTTTATCCCATCACCAAATAATTATATAAGTCCGCGACAAGCGAATAAGATTGTAACTTTATCAACGCTCAATAGACAAGTAGGAAACTTTTGTTCGAACGGAGTTTTCATTGTGTCCTCACTGGATTAATACGTGAAACTTCACAAAGGGTTATCTAAGTTTCGGGGGACCACGTTTCTATTAATTACTTAAGTTTTAGGATCGATATTAATTAATTAAGAACTTTAGTTCGTCTGGGGTATCGCGACTCTTGGTCTATCTTACTTTTCCGTGGAATCATTGCCAGCATGACCATTTTGTGCAAGTAATACCCATAGCAATCCCGCTTAATTAACTTTTTACTTCTCACACAGTTTAACAGAAAAAACAATTATTTATTCCTGGTTTTAAATTCCACTTTATCCACTGGATTATTTTATGAAGGCTGTCGTGCTAAGTTTTACAACTTATCATAAAGTATTGTTTCTTTTGTTAAAGTCACGCGACATTGGCAATTGTTTTTTTATTGTGCCTGGAAGTAATGAGGCGTACTAAATTAACAGTGTTAACAGTAGACGTCACATTTTATAGCAAATTACTAAAATTATCAACCAATCAACTATATTTGTAAGTGTATAAAAAGAATTTAATGAATAAATAAATAATTGGTACTTAAAGTTCTTTAGTAAAAACTATACCAACTGCTCTCCATAGGGCATTATGATTTATGCTGCTAGCAATAGCTTAGTATATGAACGCAATAACTCATGCTATAAAAATGGTAATTATGTCCCATTATCAGGAATACTTACAAATATTAATAATTTCAACATCATTTTATCAACTTATAATAATTTACTTAAATTTAAAAAAAAATACAATAAAAAGTAATATACCGTAATGTTATTATTATTCCAAGTGTTGACCTCCACACACAAAAAAATTCTACATTCACTGACAAAGGCTTGTTTTTCCGGCTATTTAACGGCTAAAATCATACTGACATCCCTAGCGTACAGTACACCTGAAGGCGTGAAATACAACCTACACGCGAGAATACGCTCGGTTCGCGCCACTTTCCCAGCACGAAAATTGACTGACTCAACGAAACTTTCCAATTAAGCCATTACGTAAATGACGGGTGACGTAACTTTGAATAAATATGACCTCCCCTTACCTCCTCATGTTTTGCAGACGGTAATGACGGTAATGACCCACGGGGGTAGATTTGTGTTAATGTTTGGCGGCAAACTTGCGGTTGCATGCGGAGGTTTCGTGTTGCGAAGTGATCATGGTTTGATTTTGTCTGTTTTGGAAATAACTTTGCATACATTAAGGGAATTCAGATCTGTATTTTGTCTTATAGGATTTTGATATCACTTAATTTTTTTATTATAAAAAAATATGAAAATGTAAACACCAATTATTATTAAAAGTTCAATAAAGAGCGCGTTACGTCTGTGCGTCAAATGGCAACAAACGGACACGTAGGCAATAACATCGAGAACATTTTACAACTTTACAAACAATAATCGGTAAATGTAAAAACAACTTTAACAGCCCGTGATAACGTTTATTATAACTCCAAAGAAAAACTTGCAGTAATGTACCTGTGTTATAAGTTGGACAGTTTGACGGGCCTACGCAACTTTAAGTAGGCAACTAGAGTAAAGTGATATGGGTATCCAATATTTGTGCTGTTTGTTTGTAAATGTCAAATGTAGATAAACCTATATTGAAAGGCATTATCACATAAGAATATTTTATCAAGATATACCTACATATATTCAGTTCTCAATTGATAGGAATTTGTTTTTTTTTTGGTCGTGTCCAATATATTACTAGCTGCTTCCTGCGGTTTCACCCTAGTTTTACCCTCAAAGTATCTCTCTCTCTCTATTCCAGGATATAATCTATTTGTAATCCAAGATTCATCAAAATCTGTTTAATAGTTACGGAGTTCATCGCGGACCAACATCGTGACACGGAAATTTCATATAAAATAAAAAAGAAATAAACTTAAAATGTAAGAATGTAAAAAAACATAATAAAATAATCTAAATGAAAAAGTCGTTGTACATAGACAACGAGCCCGTAATGCTGGCGGCATTGCCACGTTGGAGGGCCATACTGATTATTTGAGCGAGGTATACGCCAGCACTCTGGTTAAAAAAGGTGGGTCTATTTAGATCTTATTTCGTAGACTCAACATGTAGGTATCTTTCTTAGAAACGCGAATACAAAGAAATACGAAACATCTATTTCAATTTATAAAAATCCTTGAACCACAAATCGACGACAAAGAGAGATCAAAATGAAATATGATTAAAACCACGTCTCGTGAAAAATGCTCACATCGAGGCCAGGCATTCGCGCGTTACGCTTAAAAATCGTTCTTTTGTTTACGAGGCAATGAATTTGGAATTTTAGACACCTGCCTAAAGTAGTGGGCGTATCTTTTGTTCCCTATGAATAATTCCCACCGCAGTGTCGACGCGACCGCTTTTATCAAAGTAATTCGCTCAAAATGAAACAGGTTAGGTGAAATTGATAAATGCTGCTGAGTCCTTGCCCCCTAACATGAAACGGAAATAGAACTTGAACGGTTGGTCCAAATACTTCTCTTAAATAAGGTTGAAATTGCTGAAACTTCTCGAAGTTAACGCAAGAACGTATTTGTGAACGTTCTTTTGATAAATTAAATTTTGAAGTGTTCTTTGGTGTTCTGGGTATGATTGAAAAATTTAAGGAATAAAGAGAAAATAATAATCTTAATACCACGATACGTACTTATCTATTAATTTAATCTAAACATTGAAGAACCTTGTTCAAATTTTGATATTGTCTGTTATCTGTCAGCGATATTATAAACGAAAGTTTTAATTAATATCGAAACATTTAATAATGTGCTTCATAGTTAGGGACAATGGTAATCTATCAAATATTAAATTTATGTTTTAACAAACCCAATTTCTACAAAAATTACTTAAGAACCAACACCATAGACAGATTATTTTACATTGTTAGCTAAAAACATTCCAAGTAAAATACAAACATCCAACACAATCGTCTCTAAACAAACAGAAACAATAAATAATACATATTAAAACTCGTTTATTAAAATGAAAGAACAAATAATTCCACAAATATCGTATTGTATCTTCTAAAATATTAATGAAGTCGTTACGGCGTAGCAGCAAAACGCTTCCCAGCTTAGTTGTTTGTCCGATAATCGAATACATAAATCACAATAAACCTCACTGTAGGACGACAGTATTGCGTCTAATTTATGATTCTGATATACTCACTGACCTAAGTACGACCGAAACGGTGGAAATATGTCCCCGTAGCCAGAATTAATCAGTTAATACTGGGACTCTCCCTTCGGGGAAGTTACTAAGCATGTAATTCTTTTCAATTTCCTCTTAAGCCGTCTTTTGTAAACAGAGTCACGGCTCGTTTCTCCTCAGTTTGTTTTGAAGGAATTTTGGTATCTACTCACGACTCTTTCATAATATCAGAGTATCTACTGCATATTTTTTCTTTTAAGGTTTCAGTTTCTGTAAACCCTCGGGATTTCGTAAAGTGTACAGTAGAAAGTGCTTTCTATTGTCACCTATTTGTGTAGCTTAAGGTTTAATAAAAATAAACTACTGTGGTAGTCGGCTTTGATCTTATTTTATCTCGATAAATACAAAAATATTAGGTAGGTATACATCCTTACTTAAAAAAGTTTTGATCTCGAATACATTTTCAAACGGTTTATTATGGTGGTGCATAGTAAGTTTTACATCTTAAAGCTAAAAAACTTCGTTTTGTGCAGTGCCTGCACATTTGTTTATATTATTTGATGAGAAACCTCTGTAATCTTTTAACATAGTTATAAATGATGCATTCAGTTTTTGAATAATTAAAGACCTCTTGTTCCACCATAATGATGTTTTGATGTTTATTTCCTGATCCAATTTTCGTTCGTGGAAGCAATTTCACTTTGTTTGTTTTCAATAAGATCACAAACTCCCTGAAAGACATTTGTATGTAAAATACGCTTGATCTCATTATCTCCATTCTTGCTTTCTAATTTAAAATATATTTCTTGTTACTTTTGTCAGTTACGAGTATCTACATAGGAATTACTTACTTGACTCCTGTTTCACTATAAAAATGCGTTTTATTTATTAATAAACTTATTTTTTAATTATTTATTCAACTGTTTAATTAATCGTATACAATTTGATTATAATATGAATCGGATAAATCCATTAAAAGTAAAAACGCGGGAACAAAGTTAGGTTCATTATTATTATATTTAATTACAAAGTATCTGCCGTATTACGTACAATGCAAATTTTGTTAAATACAAATCAGCATCAAAAACTTTAATTCGAGATGTGTAGTGGAACGAATGTTTATTTCACACGCTAATGATAGAGGGGAACTCAAAATTTCAAATTACACATCACAAGAACCGTATGCGTACATCTTTAGTTAAGGAATTCATTATAAATTCAAAGTTTAAATTGCGGTTCGGAGCAACAACTCATCACCGTTAAAACTTTTTGAGAATACCACTTTGCTTTATATGGCATTCGTCTCTTGAAGCATTGTGTTTAGTTTAATTAGAAAACCAAGCCTAAAATTCCAGAAGTGTGCGTTTAATGACCTCAATAAAAACTTGGAAGATGTCAGAACTTTTACAGGAAAAAGAGTTTTAACAAAATTATTAACATGGTGAATGGCTTTCTCGTGGTACGGCTATTAGAAAATATTTGCAGTATTTAGATATCTTATTCCTTTATTACTATAAGCAACATTGTAAGTTTTGTTTAATTCACGAAACATAACGAAAAGAAGTAATCAAAGTACAAACAACAAAATTCCTATTTACAAAAACTACACTGAGACTAGATACTTTTCCTGAAACATTTTTGTTGTGCTTTATTTAAAAAAATATGCATAATTTATTAGTTATTCGTTTCGACAGCGGCACAAAATGACGAATGCAAAAAGTGCTCCGAATAAACCCGATGCTCTTATACAGCTGATATGATTATCCTTTTTTCATTTTTAAGTCAGTTCATTGCTCTACAATTAGGGATATAAATAATTCAAAGCACTCTTTGTTTTTAACCATTTTCCATTTAAGGAACCTTAGTTATTGGCGTGCCTGAAGTTTTGTACCGCCGTCTATGTTTAACTTAATGGCTCTATTATTTTAATGAGGGCGTCGATGCATGTGAATCAAATTCAACTCTATAATGATGTATTGCAACACTTGTGGTTTTATTGCTTCATTATGAAAATACAAATTCGTAGTTAAGTAAGGTTTTTCTTGGTTTAGATATGCACATCAAAAAATTATTAACTATAGATATATAACACATTTAATCCATTTAATCTTTTGATTTTGAAGAAAAATATTAGTGATTTTTATTTTATACCAGCTGTCCCCCGCGGTTTCACCCGCGTTCCCGTGGGATCTTATCTTTTACTGGGACAAAATATAGCCTATGTTCATTAAGGATAATGTGGCTGTTTTTCAAATCGGACCAGTAGTTTCAGAGCCTATTCAATGCAAACAAACTATCAAATCTTTCCTCTTTAGAATATTAGTATAGACAAAATATGACGCTATCAATTTATAAAGAAAGTATATATGTAAGTAATTAATTAATACTTTTATTTCCTTCCACACACTTTCTCTTTTGCCATATAAGTAAAATTTACCATTCTCTATTCTATTGGTACCTAATAGGAATGCAAAAATCTAATTTGCAAAAGTGAAACAAAGAAATAGAATACAGCCGTGTCCCCAAACATTAAAGTAAATTATTTTTTATTTGTAAAAAAAACACATTACATGAAAATGAGTCCCGCTACGATTATTCTTCATAATCAAGTCACATGAATCCTACTGGGAAAACACAAAAACGTCAGGTAGAGAGCACAAGGACATTTTTGTCGCATGAGACCCGCTATAGATCAAAGTATAAAAGTATCCTAGAGCATTACTCTTCGGCTGTCACCGTTGCGGCACAATGGATGCTTCCCGCATCCACTCAATGTTTCTTTGAAACACATGCTTTTAGTCTTTCATACAATCAAAGGGGTTTTGTAAAGCTTTGGTGTAATTTCATAAGATACGATGTTGTCGGTTTTGTGTAGGTAAGTATATCTTGAGTGCATCTATTGCGATTTTGATTTTTAAAGTTTCGTACCTAAAGGGCAACAACGGAAACCCAATTACTAAGACTCTACTGTCCGTCTGTCACCAGGCTGTATCTCATGATGGTACTAAAACTGAATAAAATTATTTCCAAAAAAAAAACTACAAAATTTGTACGGAACCCTTGGTGCGCGAGTCCGACTCGCACTTGACCGGTTTTTATAATTTAAATGGTAACTTGACAGATGTTTTACCAAATGTACACACGATCCTACATACGATCTAAGATATGTTCCCATAGTGTTATGTCACACACAGGCTAAAATTGACTGGCTTCCTTTGAAAATATTCACCTCTCTAGGTCCAACGGTTTAGGCTGGGCGTTGATCAGTCTCTGTGTCAGGCTTTTTTATGTATGTAGATAGATATAGATTGACGATGAAATTATATGATATTCTCTTAATAATAATGTATTTTTAAATTCGCTTATTATTATTTACTCACATTTAAGTATTAATTCGCACAAAAACATCTTTTCACTTTCAGAAAACTAGAAGCGTTGAAAAGACTTAGAACGGGTCACAGTGCAATGTCTTTTAGCACGAAATGTGTAAAAGCAATTTAAGAACGGTGAAGTTATACTTCAGCAAGTGTATGTTACGAGGAGAATAAAGTTGTAGTAAGCAGTTGAAAAGTAGATAGATTTAAATGAAAGTTGGTGCTACGAGCAAGATTTGTTTTAACTAAAGTTATGTCAAAGAAAGTTCATCAACGCTGAATGAAGCGGTTGCTATCCGAAACATAGGAAAGGAAATTCCACCTCGAAAAGGAAATTATTTTTGTATTATCTATACCTATTTGAAGCAAAGCTAAATATGCAAATTACAACAATATTACAAGTATTCTGACAGGACTCATAAAAAGTTGGCACGGTGTGAACTTTCCCTTTGCATATTCATGGCGCAAACTCACTCGGAAGTTTTTGGTGAGAAATTATGATAATAATTTTATACTAACTTCATCCGTCTTGGAGTTTTCATAAATTAGGAGTTGTATAGAAGTCTCGCTCTATGCGGTCTGACGCCTCGACTCCTTGAGCGTGCTCACTAAATTAATTTAAATACCTTCTAGTAAAGTTTTAAATTCTTGTTTTAAATTCACTTTAACGATATTGTAGTGATAACTTAACATTAATCGATTTATCTGTGAAAGTGTTATCAATTACTGAGGCATTCTTTACTCCTCTCAATAATCTTCGGAAGAAAATAAAGTACCAGTTCTATATATATGAGTAATATTTATTATTTTCTTCGTGTTTCATAAGATATATACAGATCAAACTCTTAAATGGATTGGTTACAAATTATAAATGACGCTACAGTAAAAAAGCATCACATTTTCTTTACTAGTTCAATCTAGTAGGAATATTGTATCGTAAAACTTCCATCGAACTTTATTAGCCATATAAACATCGTAATTCGAAAATCACACCGCATCCCCAAACTCCTTCGAGGTTTTGTGAATCGTCGTAAAAGTGCGAACCATTTGATAGTGCTCCTAAGCATCACTTGAGCGACAATAATTATTCTTTATTCATAAGTTACTATCAGAACATAGCTTTGAAAAAAAAATTGTATTCTTTATTTTGTAATTCACAGACTCCATAAATAAAATTAAAAAAAAGAATAAAACGAGCGAGTCCTACAGTTGTCACGTGTGATGTGTAACATCTTATATCTCACCTTTACCATATACATGTACCAACCTCTCGGAAAATGGGTACAAATATACCATCATGCACGCTCATTGAATTCAATAAACGTGTTTCAAATTTGAGGTTGTATGGACTAAAAGCCTTTGCCTGCACTACTATAGAGGAAATAAAATTACACACTTCACTATCAGCTGTGTATCTGACAGATATTTAAACAGAAATGATAATAATCGCCTTGCATTATAAAACATAACCGACATTATATAGCATTCTGTCCAACGTCTGAAGTATTCTGGGATTCGAATTTGCCTAAGCCCCAAGTGGGGCATTCACTCGCCCGGGCGGGCTAAACAAAAGACGGCATATAGGGAGATTTATGAACAATTCACGACGCAATGATATGGGGTATCTATTCAAATCCTCTACTGAATTCAGGGGCAGGTACTCGCAAGATGATGTATGCCTGCGATACAACACAATGGGCACCTACATTAGATCGCTTGTCTAGTGAATTGAATTTTTGCGTATGTAGACATAGAGTAAATAATGTATTGTGCCTTTTAGGATATTTATTATTAGACTAATTATTAAGATTAAAAAAAACATTCCTAAACATCACAATACTTAACTTTATAGAACACATAAATAAAATTAGAAAGTTACGTACAATTTTGAGAGTTTTCAATTTTATAAGTCTTAATTTTCTTAATTAATTTAAGTAAATCAATCCTAATTTAGTTAATTATTCTTCTAACTATAAACTTTTATTACATTAACTATATAACTTTTCGTTAATAATATCAGTAACATTGGTATAAATAATTTCTATTACTTTGCACGTCCTATTATTAATAGGTATACGCTGCCAGTAGTGCTCATCATATATGGCACGCGATACAGTGATTCTACTAAAAGCATCCCAAACGAATATGCCTCTCACTATACTCGCTTAGGAAATGTAACACGCATTTACTATACAGGAATTCTTATTCACACGGCGTTCTTTACCAAATAGTTTCAGATGCCTCAAAGAAATATTTTCGGAAGGAAGCTTATTCGCGGAAAAGCATCAAATATTCACGGCAATATGCCGTGTGCACGCTCCCGTATAACTTAAGCAAATAAACATAAGTCTCTATGTTTAAGAGGTGCCACCTTTATTGTCGCTAAAGTCGAACTCAAACGCGAATGGAAAAAAAAGCAGTGTAACGACGTCTACTGGGTCTCAGGTGTTCTTTGTAGTCGCATAAAAGAGAAAATTTAATGAATACCTCATGGGTAACATCTGTTCAGATACTTCTTTATTTATATAAAATATTAAATGGATGTATATTTAATGTCAATATTATTGTATAAATGTTAGGTTGGTGGTAGAGATATCGAATGCAGTGGCAAAGGAATCCCTAATGAGTTTGAACTTTAAATTAAAGAAACTTAAGTACATTTTATTTTATTTAGTACCTACTTGGCTGGCTACCACCTTCAAGTTGAATGTCTATCACCAGGCATAGAGATACCAGTGTGTTTTAGGAGTTACAATTGAAAGCCAGTTTCTTTTAAGGTATTGTAAAAAGGAAACATTGGAAATCCCCCTGGTAGTGCTATTGAACCTGCTACTTTAAGAGCTCTGTGTATAAAGTTATAGTTATAAGCCTATCTGCGGTAAAATTATAACTTATTGTTTAGTTTATAAAGAGAGACTGACATTGATGTAAGAGCCATTGTCAAAGAACATTGATAGTTCAATTCAGTAATATTTATACCTATTTTAGAAACAATGTTGTAAATTTTACCTAGTTTTTCAACTACAATTTCAAATACATAACTAGTTTTTCTTTTGTTAACTCTGTTTGTATTTTTCGATAGGTTTAATATTATGAAAACTTTGCAATAAAATTACATAGATAGTTACTAATTTGTGGAGTCCTAATGACTCTAGCTGAAAAAGTATTGAGTTCACGAAACCTTTTCAAGTGTCAGCCAAAGGTCCTCTTTCAACTTAAGTACATTAGCGACCCTTTTAAGTTAGCGTTTGTTTGTCTAGTCACGTTGTCACCGAATATAAATAACAACCAAAACGTTAAGCCAAAATATAAAGCTTCGTAATTAAATCAATTAGTGTAAGAGGTAGACTGTGACCTTTTTCATTAGAGTCTTTCAGTTGAGTTATTTTGATCAGCTTGCTTTTTCTAAAAGCGATATTTTTTTAATTGTTTAATGAAATAAAAAATAAACACCCCCAATTGAATGATGAGCTTAGTATTTATAATTCAGTCAGGATTTTGGTTTCATTTAATTATTTACTTTATTTAACGCTTTTTTATGTCATTTTACTAATATTATAAAAGTGAAAGTTTGTATGTTTGCCACTCCATCACACAAAAACTACTCAGTGGATTTTGATAAAAGTTGGCACACAGGTAGATACGGGTGGCCGGAACATTGACGTCCAAAAATAAAATTTCGGTCCCTCGTATCGTGGGGTATTCGAATCACCCCCATGTATGTTCCGCGACTTTTCATAGTTTTCGAGTTATGAATTTTTTTCTGAATGTTTGAAAATTTTCGACCTGACCAACCTAAAAAAATTCTAAAAAAAAAAGTAGAGGGTTTTATCGAGTTTCTTTTTTTGCAACTGAATTTTCATAAGTAGTACTTTTATGTATAAAATAATCAGCTTCGTAACTGTGATGAAAATTATGAAAATGTTGATCTAAAGTGAAAAATTTACGTTCGGTAAATTATGACTTAAATTTTCAACTTCAAATTAAAAATCTAAACAGGTGACTTCATGGTTCTCAAGTAGGCTTCAAGAATGCGCCAGACTCTCAGCTTTCATAATCATTAAAAAACGTAGGACTTAATGGGGCTAACTTTGGCCTTAATCGGCCTTCAAAGACTGCGAGGTGGAAAATTCTTAAAATTAGCTATCTATAATAATTTTTTTTTTCCATTTTCTCGCTCCTAAGGTTATTTAGTTTGCTAACCAAAAATGACTGCAGGAAAGCTAAGATTTAAACACGGAGAATTTTTTAAATGTTAGTTTAATGAATTTTGCGCGATCCGTTCTCGTGGACTATGGGTTGTAAACGAGGGTGCAACTCTTTTACCTGCAATAACAATGGACCGAGAGGAAAAGAGACCGAATTATTGCTATCTCTCTCACGCAAGGCGCGCAAGCCAACGCAAAACAAGTACCTCAGTCGTACTCACATTGTGTTTACTGCCATACGCGTGTCGCCATTTTGTCTTTACCACACTCGCTTTGCCTACGGACTCCGCTGCCTACTTGTTTGACTACTTTGCTCGTTTATTGGACTGTGTTTTGCATTCTGATTTGGACTTTTTTTACGTGGAAGTGTAAAAAATGAGTTACACGTTAAGTGAATATGCAGAAATGCATTATTTTTATGGAGTTGTACAAGGAAACGGCCATGAAGCAGCGCGACTGTATCGCGAACAACTTCAACGTCGTGGTGGGCCGCAACCTGAGCGATATCCCGACCATCGTGTTTTTATTAACACGCACAACACTTTGATGGCAGGCCGCATTCCTGGTCGACGCGGCAGTCATGAAGGAATCCCTAGAGCTAACCCGGATCGCAGAGAAATGGTGCTGGAAGAAGTTCAGCGAAATCCGTCTACGAGTACGAGAAGTATGGCTCGTGCTCTGAACATCCCAAGGACTTCTATCCAAGACATTCTTCACGATGAAGAATACCACGCGTTCCACATCCGACGAGTCCAAGCTTTACTGCCTACAGATCACCAATTGCGCGTTGATTTTTGCCAAACCATGTTACGAAAAGAGCAAGAGGATCCTGGATTTTTCAATAAAGTTTTATGGTCAGATGAGTCACGATTTGAGCGATCCGGAATATTCAATATTCATAATTACCACAAGTGGGCGAATGAAAATCCACTCGAAGTGAGAGCTTCGACATTTCAACATCGCTTCAGCGTTAACTTGTGGTCTGGTATCCTCAATGGCGAACTAATTGGTCCGTTTGAACTGCCGTCCAGACTTGATGGAGAAACATACAAAAACTTTTTGGAAAATGAACTTCCATTGTTGCTGGCAGATGTGAATCTCGAACTCAGACGAACCATGGTGTTGCAAAATGACGGCGCCCCGTGTCACTATGCAACCCAGGTCCGAAATTACTTAGATGAAACATACCCCAACAGATGGATCGGACGCAGCTGACCAATTAGGTGGCCTCCACGCTCACCTGATCTCAACCCCATCGATTTCTTTATTTGGGGCTATTACAAGGAAATAGCATACGCCCGAGACTGTTCAAGTGAACAAGAGCTGAGGCAGTTGATTGCAGAAGCTGAACGTGTTGTGAGAGAGAACATTGACGCTTTTAGACGATTGCCAGAGAATTTCTTACGTAGGTGTAGAATGTGTATTGCTGCTGGTGGTGGCCACTTTGAAAACCTTTTGTAAATGTTAAAAATAAATTAAGTACTTTTTTCACATTATCATCTGTGTTTTATTCAAAACCACTTTTTACGTAAAACTTTTCTTACCCAACTCTGAAACTATTTGTTGGTTAGTTTTCAGTATTCTTATCATTAATTAACCTTAGGAACGAGAAAATAGCCAAAAAAAAAAAAATTTAAGAATTTTTCCACCTCGCTGTCTTTGAAGGCCGATTTTAAACAAAGTAGCCCTATTAAGTACTTCATTTTTTTTATGATTATGAAAGCTGAGAGTCTGGCGCATTCTTGAAGCCTACTTAGGAATTATGAAGTCACCTGTTAAGATTTTTAATTTAAAGTTGAAAATTTGAGTCATAATTTACCGAACGTAAATTTTTCACTTTAGATCAACATTTTCATAACTTTCATCACAGTTACGAAGCTGATTATTTTATGCATAAAAGTACTACTTATGAAAATTCAGTTGCAAAAAAAGAAACTCGATAAAACCCTCTACTTTTTTTTTAGAATTTTTTTAGGTTTATGGTCGAAAATTTTCAAACATTCAGAAAAAAATTCATAACTCGAAAACTATGAAAAGTCGCGGAACATACATGGGGGTGATTCGAATACCCCACAATACGAGGGACCGAAATTTTATTTTTGGAATGTTCAATGTTTTCAATGTTCCGGCCACCCTGTATATCCCAAGGGAACAGATCATATCCTGGATTAAAATTTTGTGTCTATTAATCTGTGAAGTGCAGGCTTGGTGACATATGGAAGTCTCTCACTGAACTTCTACCGCTAAAATATATGTCGTATGCGTTAAAACCAGAAAAGCAGTAGCCACAGACTGATTGAACCAAATTTAATAGGTAGTATGGAGAAAAACATTAACGAAATTAAAAATTATTTTACTGTAGTCATGCATCTTATTTCTTATTGATTTATGTTTTGGTATATTTGACGCCTAGAAATACCAATTATTTGTAGTAGACTCGAATGAAAGTTATTTATTAGGTAATACATGTTACATCCAAATTTTTGAATTATTTGAACTTTACAGACAGTATTTTAGGATACTTTTTATCCTTGGAACGAGAGTTTTTTTTTGTGATACATAAAAAAATACTCAAAACGTAAGTATTAGTTCACGGTTAGTAAAAATTTATAATAGTTATACCTAACTGTAAATCAGAATCATACCCGACTCACAGCTGAATCCTAAATCGAAACAAGATAAACCGAGCCGTCGCGAATATCCACATAAAACCGCAAAACATTCGAAAATGATTTATAGTAGCCCCGATCTGTTAGGGAGGCTTCGTGGGAGCAAAAACAGATTATCGAAATCCCAGTTATTCCCAACAATCGGTTTATTACAATGAGTTACGAATGAATACTACTAATTTTATAAATGAGAAAGTTTGGATGGATGTTTGTTACTCTTTCACGCAAAAATGGCTTAACCGGTTTTGATGAAACTTGGAACACAGATAGATTATATCCTGGAAAAACACATATGATACTTTTTTGTTTCAATAATTTCATATTAGTCTTATACTGAAAGTTATATACAAAATGTATTTACGTCACTCATTCGGCTGACACAATATGCTATAAATATATTTAATTCTTTCAAAAAGGTCAACTCGAAGCTTTCGAGGCCTCACACATATGAACACGCTACGCTATGTGTTTATGGCGTGTAGGGTTTATTTTATATTATAACACCCTCATTCTTATAATAACTTTTATTAACGACATAAAGTTATCTTCCAAAATAGATATTGTCAGTCAAGTGCATCTGTAGTAAATTATGTATAGTATGTATGTATATTATATTATACCTATAATGTTGTATAATTATGGTAGATATTTATTTCAATAATGTTATTTTAAAATTTCACCACCGATTTTTTACAGTAACTTTAGTTTATTATTTGTCTATGACAAATATTTATCAGAAAGTATGACCCTTAAAATGATTCAGTTCTGATATGGAGTAGGTGTTAAAATAAGATAACCAATTGACAATTAAATCTCTTTTCAAATTATAACTTTTTCGAATTATAAAAAGGTTATTTATTCTATTTATAAAAATGCATTATTTGTAGCTCCATGTTTTGAGCCGCATCTGACTGAACTCACTCGTGTCGTGTCATAAAAGAATCGACTCACATAAAAAAGCGGTTCAGCCATATCTGATGGGACCAAAATAATATATATCTACGTATTTGGCTTTGATTTTATTGTTTATTGAACTGATATATCATGTGGTTAACGGTAATTAAGTAATAATTGGATTCAATTTTATAATCTTATTTGAGAGTTAATATTTTATTGTTTATAATTTTTTTTATTTATATTGCTTTTCTAATAAATCTTTTTATAACGAACTGTGTACACATACATATAGTAAAAGGGTATATTTTGACGACCGTGTTTCCTGCTAGTTATACTAAGTACCAAAGTAAACAAATAAACATCTTAGATCATTCGTCACACATGCACATTTTGTCAACGTTTTGTCAACAAAGTTTTGTCTTATGTTTTTTTTTTTTTGTTGCTGGCAATCATCTTTTTAGGATATTTCTGCCAATGTCAAAGTATTTGAAATGGTCTTGGTCTATTTATCACATTTTTTTTACATAAGTCAATACAAAGTCTTTCAGTCGCATACATTTATTCAGTTTTAATTTCTTCTTTTATGTTATAGTCACATTCTCAAATTCACTGTAATGTCTAGTCCTCGTCCGTACATATCCAGTCAGTCAGGCTTTAGTGAAATTGGCGGTTGTTCCACTAAAACATTCACGGACTTTTTGGGACAACCTAGAAAGTCACGATACACGCTTTCATTTCATTTCACTTCACTTGTGCACTTAAATTGATCATTATTGGGCAAAACACCACCGATATTATTCAATAAAACTCAAAATACACGAATTTGATGAAAAAAAAAAAAAAAAACGAAAACACAACGTCACTTCGCAAGTTCCCGCCAAAAAGTCTTGTCTTATGTTGGAATCAAATCTAGGATCGGTGACATGACTGTGTGACATTAAAAAAAAATATTTTTAGTGAAGAATAAATAAGAACAAAAAAAATAAAATATTTTTTGAGTTCTAAGATATTTATTTGTTTACTTTGGTACCTACTTAGTATAACTAGCAGGAAACACGGTCGTCAAAATATACCCTTTTACTATATGTATGTCTAGGAAAACTGCATGTTTATTTATTAAAAGCAACAAGTTGAGTAGATAAATGAAGTGAAAATTTTGCCATGTGCATTATGTACTACGTTTTATAAACGTCAAGTCTGACGAATCGCGTCGTCGCGTAATTTCCCGACCGAAAATGAGTCAGTTTGAACCCAGGTTTAAATTACTTTGAAAACCATTCGGCTGTTTCCGCCACTTGCCGAACGAATCCGACGGTCTTTATTTGCAGTCGCGGCTCGCAACCGTAGCAGCCGGCTGCGTAGCACGGCAGTCATCTCGTAGCTCCCGTAGCGATATTGGCTCTACGCTCTTCTCTACGAAAATCGTCATCGTAGTTGGTTGAAATAAATACTGTAAACGTATTTTAATATAATAACTTTAATAATATTGGTGTTAAAATTAATTGTTTAATAGTATTTGTGTTTGGATAAATTACATCGCAACAGGTAAGTGATAAATAATCAGTACTTAAATTTTTAGTTCGTTTTGTGTATTTTTTAAGTACATTAATAATTTAAAGGTATTTTTTAAATTCAGTTTTTTTTAATACTTTGTTACCTAGATTTGTGTTTTCCTTAATATAAACCAAGAATTGGTATTGTCCGATACATAATATAAATTTAAAAAGATGGCAGCTTTTCTGTTTTCCGCACGTTAGAACACGTAATACGAGCACCAAGAATGTTTTAGTAAATATTTTCTCTCGTGGTATATTCCAGACAGCTTTGAGAATACACCTCCATTTTATTTCGTTTTCACGGACTTTAACCTGGATACAAGTGTCTGTTTAGCGCTTATTCTCTCCCACACCCTCGGGGTCATATTCTATAGCATTACGAGCTCTCGAGTTAATTAATTAGCCCCTTTGATGCCGACGCCGGCTGCCGCACCATTCCTACTGAGATCCCTAACAATGCTTTTACTTTTTTGTACAACGACCTTGTGTTCTGGTCGGAATGCGTTTTTACAGTTGGCAATAAAGGGTTTTTTTGGACGAATGATTTATTTAATTGAATTTGTAATTTGGTGGGTTTATTGTTTTCTTTTTTGAGCGTTTTTAAGGTTATCATAAAATATATTGATTCTAATATTATTATTATTTTTAAGACTTTTATATTATCTTTAATACAATTATAGTTCATCAACAAACATATTATATAGGTATTCGATATTTTGAAATGAACTGTCCACTTTACAATTGTATATATTTATTACTACAATCACTTTAATTGCCCGTGCATGTTTATTGTTTGTTACAGAAGTAGAATTAAAAAGCGAAATTTTCCACTCTCTTTGTTCACAAAAAGTCATTTGGAGTTAGTTATATTCATCTACGAATTGATATTATTCTCATATCGCTGATCTTTTCATTGACATACAATAGAACCATTGGCTAAATTATTTTTCGATCAGTCTTGGAGTTTCACATATTTAAAAAGATTTTCTTAAGATGAGGACTTTGTTGTGACAACTTAATAAAAAAATAACGTTATTTACTATTTTAATAATCGTTCATTGTAAATAAATAGGTTTTGTTTAATTCTGTACGTTTTGTAAGTTATAGATCTTAAGAGAATGCCTAGAATTAATAATTTGCCTATTAATGCCAGTTGTTTTATAAATATGAATATTATCATACTTATCTTATCGATCCAATGTAATGCGCATATTAATATTCAACTGGACTGAATAAATCAAATTAAAATGTTGTTATTAAAATCAGGTTTCGGTTTTGCAATTTATATTACTTAATGCATAAATTTTCCGTACGCGCGTTCATGACGTGAACGGTACAGACAGCGAAATGTTTTGCACGTTGGAAATAATAATCAATAACTATTATTATTAATAAATACTTACATAACTTTTAATAGCTTTTGTTTTTATTAAATAACTTTTCTAATTAGTATTAGGAATATAAAGTAAATTTTCAATATCAGTTGGTTTTATTTACTGTAGATTTTTTTTTATAATTTTTTACATCATCATCTGCTTGAAGAGGGAAGACAATTATTTGAAATCGGCGCAACACTCTTTTTCCATTTGGAACTTCTATCCGTAATATCAGCATTCACTCCTTCTTTACTTATTTTGTTTAACAGAGTCATATTTTTACTTATAGGATAATTTAGAACCGAAGTAAATATTATTATTAGAGTTATATGAATGAAAATTTGCAAAATTCACCATACATGTACATCATAATTATATCAAATGGAAGCAGAGTTTATTGATGGAATAAGTCAAACTAAAATCAATATTATTTAAAATTTTATTTGTCATGAAAAAAAAACAATTTATGGAGTATGCATAAACTTAATAAGGCGATGATAGCTCAGTGGTAGTGACGTCGGATGCCGCGATGAAGGTCGTGTGTACGAATCCTACAATGACTACTTGAGCTTTCGGTGAAGGAAAACATCGTGTAGAAACCACAGCACGGTGGTAGGGTACTTTGTAGTACTCGACTGGCCGGTTACCACCCTCAAGTTGAAAATTTGTCGCCAAGCACCTGTTGGTGTGTTCCGGCAAATGCACCTGAGAGCCAGTTGTAATAATGTAAGGTGTACAACATATTGGTAATGCCCCTGGTATTGCTAATGTCTATAGGCGACGGTATTCACTTACCATCAGGTGACCACAAAGCCTTAAAGGCACTACGTTATCGTTTTACATTATTAATGTAACTTTAATAAACAAACAATTGTCTATGAACTTAATTTATTTCATTAATGCCTATTGTTATATTAAAATGGGTATTTTACTCAACTTTAGCAACTGGAAGTATTAATTAAATTATCATAATTATTATTTTATGACAAATTTTATTAGCGAAACATTTTCGAATATTCACCTCGCTGAATGGTATTAGCACTTTAATTAAAATATTAATGTGAAGTTGAAAACGCATTATTTCTGTATAGGAAGGTATAATTGTCATTAATTATTTTAATAATAATTAAAACGCTATTAAACTAATATTAACGCTTAAATGCTTCGATATTGTTTTACAAGAAGATGATCGATAAATATCAGAACTTAATCAACGTTTTGGTTAAATAGTAATTCATGAATAAAAGATGTAAATAAATTATTCAAATGAATACTAAATTCAAGTGTATTTTTTTTGCTCTTAATATCATTGGTATAAGCTCAAACTTCTTCAGTAGTGGATTTCAAAGCAACTGTATTATGTTAAGGTTGAAAGTCGTATACACGTCAAATGTCTCCACCATCTTTAATATTATAGCACAGGTAGCGTTAAATTATTAAGGAGCTCCTACTAAGTAGAAACGCAACACCAGTTACGAGAAGCCTTAAATCTAACTAGCTTACAAACTATACCTCATTTAATACTAGGGTATTCACAAGAACAGTGTAGAACATATTGTTTTCACTTATATGTGAATTTATGCTCTATTGTTTTCATATACAGCACGTTTTGGTTTTTCTAAATGTATTAAAAAATTTACTACGAATGTAGTGTCTGTGCTTCGTACTGGCCACTAGTAGTTATTTTTGGGTTTGAATACATAATTTTATTAAAAAAGTAAATTTATAAAAGGATTCGAAAGGAGTACGGAGACACGGAGAGACGTGTCGTCCGTCAAATAAGAAAATGTAATATTTATATCTGAATAAAACGCTCTAATAAAGTAATAGCGTTTATTTAAATATAAATATTACATTTCATTGACACGTCTCTCCGTGTCTCCGTACTCCTTTCGAATGATTTCTCGTGTGATCAAAAAATACGATGAATTTTTCTGTTAGCACGTTGGTCAAAATCCATGTTGATTGAATCCGACAACTACACCAAATATGACCCTGCTAAATATGATAGACAAATCGCACCATGTTCAAAGTATGACAGTAGATACTGCAGTTTTTGGTACAAAATTTCGTTTACCGTATTTGTTGATCACAGTAGTATATTGTTTGTATTCTTAGCTCCATAACCATAAACTAAGTATATCCTATTCCATAAATATTGAGTATTCCATTTATCTCGGGTATAGGGGCTAAACTGCGAGGGACGGCTAGTTCCAATAAGTACATAAGTACTAAGCCTATAAAGGCTGTGAGTCAATCATAGTGTAGTAGCTATTGAACCAAACATATTTAAAAAATGTTACCTTGCTGAGTTTCTTGCCGGTTCTTCTCAGGTGAAGGCTGACTTCCGAGCCGGTGGTAACTTCTGTAATTTTCCTTCATAAGTACCCTTCTAGGGCCTAAACTGAATAAATGGTTTTGACTTAGACTTTGAAATGTAGTCATATTCGTTTGTACAATTTACCTATTTAAGTATGTATTTACAAAAAGAAAGTAGTATATGAAGTATATCAGTCATCTGGTTTCCATATTACAAGCTCTGCTTAGTTTGGGATCAGATAGCCGTTTGTGAAAAATGTCCGAGGATATTTATTATTTATTATATGCAATTTTATCACTGAAAGTTTTTTGATAGACATAGATAAATTACACCTGCTTTAAAATCAAATATTTAGATGTAATTCTCAAAATTGAATCTCGAATGATGCCCAAAAATTATATAACTATAGAACCGAGCTGTTTAGTTATGTAAAAAACTTAAGTGTAATGCAGTGGTCATTTATCTCGAACGCCAGCCGCATATGCCGCCGCCGACGCCTGCTGTCTACCCGCATATTGTATTTGTGTATACTTTATCTGACAGTTAATAAGGTTAATTGATTCTATAACTGTTCACTTATTTATTGAAATGTAATATTTTAGGTCTCGTTTATATTTGAACTTATCTAATGATAAACTCCTAAGTTAACCAAAACATTTACCGTCATTTTTCACGTCCTCAGTCCCTTTGGGAATGGTCAGAGTAAATAGAAACTAAAATATCAACCAGGTAAATTCAATCTCATTCTTTACATTTGTTCGCAAAAGAATTTCATTGGGTCAAAAACAATTTCGTGTCTCATGAATAAAGGTATGGTTTCAGCGCCATTGTTTATGAATACGACAGTTTGGGTAAAAGGAACTGCCATTAATTTGAACTGACATCGTATTTGCCACACCGATCAATTGTGGGAAATATAATAGTCTTTCTTACTTCCTTATTCTGTTGAATAATTACATGAAAGGTTTATAAGTTTTCCGCACCGCGGTTTCAACCGCGTTCCCGAGGGATCTTATCTTTTCTCGGGATTAAAAGTATCCTATGTCCTTTACCAAGATTCCATCTATCTCTATACCAAATTTAATCTAAATCGGTTTAGCGGTTTAAGCGTGAAGAGGTAACAGATAGACAAACAGACACACTTTCGCATTTATAATATTAGTATGGATGCAGCTGATTGAAAAAACAAACTGTAAATTTGCGTTACAACTGCGGATTTTCGCAAACGAGGTTACACAAAAAGATGATCTACGTTTTGATGAATTGTAATTGATTTCGAAATATAATACCTACTACTGAATACAAAAATACTACAGCCAAGTGTAACACACTCTAGTTATTACAAGGTACACATGGTTATTACCAATGTATTTTTTTGGGTATCTCTTCAGGATATTTTCCTCATTCACGCATTTCTCCAAATTGTAACCGTAAACAAAACAAAAAAGTTATTTTTCTTAGCCTCTTTTGTTACAAATAGGCGGGCAAGGCAGAGGTTTTAAATTTTTATCGCATCATTTCGTATAGATTTATTATTTTATAATAATACTATGATGATTTATTAACATAAAATATTTAATAATTTTAAATAAAGAAAGAAGACATATTTGCAAATACATCAGAAGATTAACAACAAATGTACAAAATATACATGCAAATGTCAAAAACTTCTTCGAGGCTGCCGCTGCTGCCGATCGGCAAGGTTCCCAGATTTATATTTAGACTGTACTGACTGTATATACGGGGTGATAGATGACGCAATGTATTCCCAGTTCCATTTCGATTGTGTAAGAGTTACGATAGTAGGTATCTATTCTAGAGACGCAAGACGGTCCCAAATCGATAAATTTTATACTAGAAGTGGGACGATTGTCGGTGTCTAGTAAACTTATCGGGGTAGCTTTACTTGACCGTTTGAATTATTCCGATACTAAACCACTAAGAGTATTTATGACGTCGGCCATTACACTGGTTATATTGATTATATTTACTCCAGCCATTTAAAAGCAGATAGTACTTTAGTGAACTTATAATTGTATACTACGTATGCTGTATACAGTTGATTTGAATAAATAATAGGAGAATACATTCATTCACTAGCCTTTTATGTAAACTTTGTAATTTTTTGTTTACCAAAAAGAATATTTGTATTGTATTGATAAGTAGGTATAACATTTTTAATTAAAAGACCACAAGGGTAGTAAAGTTAAAATTTTAAGTATTCTTTTTAATAAACTTTCCTGGAATACCATTGTAAAATTCGTTTACATTACAGCCACATTTCGGGTCGTGTCAAAACAAAGGCATCCCACTTATCCGTTGAAAAAACAATGTCCTTATCCAAAAACGGCTGTTGAATTAACCTAATCCTATTGTGGAGATTGTGATAACAGCTGGGTAGTTGGTCTGCGTTGCGGTGGTTGCGGGCGCGGTTATTTCGAGCTTGTTTGACGATAGAAACTTTGGTTTAGAGTATATTTTACGAAGTGGTTAAATTAAATAATACTGAATGTTTGTTGGCTTTTATAAAGCCTCGTTATTTTACAGAATAATAATCAAATTATAAATAACAAAATTTTATTGGGATAACTAGATTACCTAATGTTAGGCCGTACTTACACTTGTCAGTTGCTTTCGTAAGTTTTATGTTAGTAACTTACGGCTGCATTAGCGACTTACAAATCGTGTTTACATTTGAAAATTTATCGTAAGTTAATTACGTAAGTTACTTACGTTAGTAAAACTTACAAGTGTAAGTATGGCCTTATGTATAGAAATAATTTGACTATGAGAATCTCTCACTTTTGATTTATTATTCCCATTTAATATTCTGCAGTATCTATATAACATTTATAATAATTTCATGTTTAATTTACTCAAGGTTTGTACTATTTACGATAAACACTGTTCATCTTGATTTTGAATATTTTATCAATGTAAGCATGAAGAATAATGATTATTGTAGAGGTCGCTGACTTCGTTCGGTTTGTACCGAATATTTATGTTGTTGACTGAAGACGTGTAATGTGAAATTCTGAATAGGTTTAGCTTGTGGGGGTTTGTCTGCCTGACATTGTTATTTACTAAGTCACTCATATTTAAATTCTATTTTATTATTTATTTTTTTTTGCTTTTCACGCAAATATTTTCAATGAGACGTATAAATAATTATTGTGCTACATGCAGACTTACGTCTACGTGGCTTTTGAAATAAGTAATTGCTGAGTTTATTCAGCTTTTATCACAAAAGCAACCTTTTGAATCGTGTTTTAGTCAGGCTATTCATAAGTGCTTGTAAAGGCCTATTTAAATAAAGAATATTTAATTTATTCACGTTACCTATGTGAAATGTTAAATTATAGAAAAAGCACTCTTTACTATATGTATAGAATGGGTAATAATATTATAAATATAATTTATATAAAATACCTATATTATCTTGTAAATAACAATAAATAAAATATTTGTTAACACAATATCTGTCACACTTAATATTCAGTATCCACAAAAACATAATTACACTTTTGTATTCAGTGTCATAAATCAGAGTAAACGTCGATTAAACTGTACATTATAAAATAATAATATTAAAAAATAACCGAGTGCGGCGGACCGAGATAACTGGCTATCATACGGACAGTTCCATTATATTTGCCGTCGCAGCAATTTATCTCTCCGAGCTTTTTGTTGGTACTTGTTGTAAACTATGAATAGCCGAATCAATTCCAGCGCTGGCATCGGCAGCCAAATATATACGAATATACGATTCACTGATAAATTGTATGAAATTAACATTTTAAAGGAAAACTTCATTTGTTCACAGGAAAAGGAACATGGGAACGTGTACAAAACAATGTAACAGATAGATCACCATGGGAATAATATAAATGATAAATGTGAATAATTCAAACATGGGTCGTAAGCCGATATATGCAGTGGTGGCAGTCCTGACACTGCAAATAATTGGTGCAGCACGCTTGATGTGTCCAAGTGACCCTAACTGCGTTTGTGGCGGCACACTCGCTGTGGAACTCAATTGCAACATCGATGGTAAGCGCACTCCCATTTTCACGTTTACATTTTTTCAGTCGGCTCAAAGTCGGTTTTCATCAAATTCGCAATACATCACGCGAATTTCATTGTAATTTACAGAACAAACCATCACACCAAAATCTGTTAGTATAACCAACCAATGATAAAACAATATAGAAATGTATTTTTCCTGGTCTCCCCGACTCACGCATAGAATATTGAATAATGAAATACAAATTGGAGGGAATGTGTATTTAATCTTTGTTATCCTCATATACTCATGCTTGATATTTTTTTTGTTTTTGATACAGAAATAATGAAATTTCTGTCGTTACAATTTGATCGAGTTCTTCATAAGAGCATTACTTTTTTATTTCAGGAAGCAAAGTAATAATAAACTTCTTACCAGACACATACATAAATATTAAGTGCGAAAATACAACAAGACTCGATTACAGCAAATTACCAAAATGTGCCAATAGTATGAACTCATTAAAGTCGGTCAGTTTCAAAGACTGTCCCCTGCCATCGTCATCTTTTAAAGATGTGTTGTCCAATATTGGAGTTTCTAAAACCATGGCATTGATATTCCAAAATGCGAAAAATTTATCCGGATATTTTGACCGAAAACATTTTGCAGGATTACAAGATTTAACAAAATTGCTACTATCCATCAATGGTATAACCCACTTACCAGACAACTTGTTTGTAGATATCAATAAGTTAACTTGGCTTAACATACGATCAAATACTATCAATCTCTCTGAGGAATTGTTCAAACCCTTGGAAAGGTTGGAAACTTTAGAAATAAGTCACAATCACATGACCAATATATCTTCAAACTTGTTTTCTCATCTGTCTTTTTTGAGGAAACTTTCCCTATGGCAGAGTAATGTCACCTGGTTTTCTAAAGATCTTTTCACTGGTGTAGACGTCCTCGAAGAATTAGACCTAAGTTCCAATGGTCTTAATGAACTTCCAGCGTTGATATTTAAGCCGCTGCGAAAATTAAGGAAACTAACATTGTTTTCAAATAAGTTTTCGTCGTTGCCACAGAATTTATTCAAGAACAACATTGAACTAGAAACTGTCGTTATTTTAAATAATGATGTGAAACTAAAAGGACTCCCAAAATCTTTATTTGGGGGCCTACCTAACTTAAAACAGATTTACATTCAGAAAAGTGGTTTGGAAAATGTGCCGTATGATATTTTTGCTAATTCTCCACTGATCACGAACATATCACTAGCCTATAATGACATTGAAATGTTACCAGAATCAATTTTCAATGACCAGATTAATTTACTAGAACTTGATTTGAGTCATAACAATCTGAAAGAATTGAAACCTAAATTGTTTTCATCGTTAGTAAGACTAGAAAAGCTCATTCTATGTCACAATTCAATGGAAGAAATATCAGGGTAAGCCGATATCTGCCTTTTTTCACATATTTGTTATCAATACTGAATATTAAGAATATTATTTTTACTTATATTACAGCTCGACATTTTCATCTCTGCTGAGTCTCATATATTTGAACATGGAACATAATAAACTGAAAACAGTTTCATCGTATTTATTCAGTAACAACAAACAAAGAATGTCAATATCTCTAGCATATAATAACCTTGATTTTGTTGAGACTGTAATGAAAAATAGCTCGTGTTTATTCAAAAAGAAGTCACCATTTATTCATACGTACAATTTGAAGTTATTAAATCTAAGTCATAATAAATTCCAATTAAGTTTTGAAGACTGGTGGATTAATGGACATGAAAACTTGGATATCAGTTATAATTGCATTGAAGAACTTTGGGTAATATTAGTAGCAATTAATAGTTTAAATTGGTTTAAGATATACTTCCAAGATTAAAGTGATTGTTTTTATGTATTTCAGAATAGTGAAAAGCCTGTTGAAAACTTTGAAATGATAATGAAAAGACCTATAAAAGTATGGATGTCTCACAATTCACTAACTTGTGATTGTCAGGGGAATGATTTTTTGGACTTTCTACGACACTCCAAGAACAAGGTAAGATTTAGGATTAATAACTGTTTTTACTGTAGACTAATAAATTAAAAGCCATATTTACTTTAAATTTTGTAATTGCAGGTTATAGACATCGATGAATTAAAATGTCCATCAAAAGATTATTGTAACGTACCTTTAAATGGAATGATAGTATTTATAGTACTTATATCATTAGTATACATTATATCTATGTTACTACTCATTATATGTAAAGGAAAAGTCAGTATGATAATCAAAAAGACATTCTCTCGATTTAATGCTAGAAAAAATGAAACCCACAACCTCACAATTAAATATTCCGAAAAAGACTCAGATTTTATTGTTAATGAAATCATACCGATACTGGACTGCTATAAAAATGTTAATGTATTCTTGAAGATGATAAAAACTCCTGATAGTAATGAGAATTTTATAAACGACTTTTCAAACTGCGCCGGGAACACGCCGAAGTATTCAACTTTAGTCGTGTTTTCACCGAACTACTTAACGTCGACTTACAGTCTTGTGGACATAAAGAAAATACACGGCGAAATGTTAAAGGCGGAAAATACAATTTATGTTTTCGTTGACATTGGCCCAGAGAATTCGATATATGCATTTCTAAAGGAGCAGCGTGATGAACGAACAACATTTTCATGGAACGATAAGAAGTTTTGGACAAAACTTTTCAATGTAATATCTAACAGGGAAATGAAAAAGGTCACGATATCGGAAGAGGATCCCAGAAAATCGAATCAATATGTCAATGACAAAACTAAATGTTCTAATATTTCATTTTCAAGTCTGCCCGAGTTACCCACCATTTATGATATAGATACACTTACCCACAGTCAAGTTTAATTCTCTCTTCTATATGTTTTAGTGAGGTAAAGACTGAATTATCTGCTGATCGAAATACCTAATCTCACTCTTGATTTCTTATTAATTCTTGATAAATATTTATGTTATAATTAGTAGTTAAAGATTATTTATAATAAGTTAAATAAAATGCTTATAACACTTTTACAAAAATATTTTATCATGTAAAAACTTAGGATATAAAGTTTTCGTTAATGAACTGTAAATACGTAGTGATCCCTTAATAAAATCGTTGTCCTATGGTAAAACCTACAACTGCCTCGATGCCTACCAAACTTCAAAGAAGTCCTTTAACATCATCTTCAATGTAATCGAATTGTTTAATTCATGTGTTAATTAAGTGTACATACTAATTAATGAAGTAAAAAAAAAACAAGTTTCATGGAAACTCCATGTTGTTAAGAGTTGTAAACTGCAGCTTATAATAAAACATATACTTTAACAGTATTCATTTGTTTTATCTTGTAATAACATAACGCCATCATTATAAAACCTATGTTTGTTTCTTTCATGGACCTACTCTGAGATCTCAAAAATAAATTCAAACTCTTCATAGTAAAAGCAAATATTGACTGATCAAAATGAATGAAATCATTTTACAGGTGATTCCAAAGATAGAAATATCCACCTCTTATAGATCTTTTTTTTTTTATTCCAACTGATTTTGCTTATCAACGCACTACTACTGGGTGTGGGGTTAGAAATTGTACCCAGGTTATTTTTATAACATAGGCACCCACTACAAAAGGGTTATTTAAACTTCCCTAAGGAAGAACAAATATAGGATTGGTGAAACTACAGAGCATACAGCTATTTAAAATACTAGTTGTCCACCGCGGCTTTACCCGCATTCCCGAGGAAACCTAAATTTCAAAATATCCTTTCTTAGCGTATACCTAGCCCCTTTTAAAAATCTACCTGACGAACAAGTTTGTAACAGTTATACTTTCAGAAATTTCGTCATTAATTGGTGAGTATTTCGCTTTTATATTTAGAAAAAGAAGAATATAGAAAATTTGTTCAACCTCAATAAAAATATGACTTCAAAGACTGATAATGATATTCAATGGGAAATGGCATTGACAAATGACAGCATTTAGTTGGAGGGATATAAAAGCATGACCATGGCAACGACAAGTATCTGGTCACTAACGAGGGGTGGGATAGAGGGTTAAAATATATTATGGATTTTCATAGCAAAATGGCAGTTATGGCAGATAGGATAAAAATTGTCGATGAGAATGAAAATTATTATTAATGACATCGTAAATTATGCGAGTTTATTTTTGGATTACTTAATATTGGAAATTAATTTAGTTAACTTCTGCCTACTGTTATAAGAGATAATATTTTAGTGGTTGCTTTATAATTATGTAAGGTAAAATAGTAAAATAAAATTCCCAATTGACGGGCCGGTTTGCAAGGTTGGTAAGTACACTGTCTGTCACACTATATAGGTCATAGGTTCGATTCCCACCAAGGACATATATATGAGTGCATGCATGAACACGTCAGTTTGTCCTCAGTCTAGGTGTAATTAACTGTTTAAATATGTAAGTAGTAATTTATGTATGTAATAGGTATATCAGTTATCTGGTCCGCATGTGAAGAATTTACTTGAATATTTATTTATTAAATTATATAAATAAAAGAACGAAAATCATTTATTAACATGTGCAAAGTGAACAAATACTACTTATTTACAAACGCAATAAATTAATTATCGCAATGTTGAAACAAGTAGGTAATGTTGAATTACGGTGAGGTAAACGGTGTTTACAGTAAGCTCATTAAAATACGCTCATAATATAATCGTGCGTAAATGTACTGTTTTATTTGCGAGAATATCTAGACACGCGGGAGCGTGTCAAGCCAAGTTCAAGAAACAGAACTGGCGAGCCGCACCGTGTGTAATATTACACGAACCATTTGGAGCCACTTTTGTCCCCTCATAAATCAAAAACTGTTTTACATAAACGTATCAAATTTGGCTCATATATTGAGACTTGCAAGATACATATGTGTTCTAAATTTCATAAGCTTATCTCAAACGGTTATTTAGATATTAATGTCCAAAATTCCTCATTTTTATCATTGACTGACCTATAGACCAAAACTCTAACCCAGTTCCAGATGACCTAGAGAGTTAAAATTTGGTATGCAGATAGGTAATTAGATGAATACAAAGGAATAAATAAAAAACTGCCAATTTTTAAATAATTAGATTTTATTATGAACGCTTAACATAAATACCTAATATTACTTAGGGTACCTACGTTATTAACTGGGATTAATTGTTATTTTTATATTTAGCGCACATCAATAGTGTAAAATCATTACCTACTCATAAATAATGATAAAATAATAGGCATTTAGATTTTCGGTATATACACGACGCGCGCGCGCCGAGTGACGCCGGAGCGGCGCGGGCGGCAGCCGCGCTCATAAGCGCGAGCGCCGTCTTGCTGTCCGGTTGTGTCTCGATATCTGACCTATAAGGTTGCGATTTATGCTGCAAAATTGCTAAGTTTTCTTAAGGAAAACTTATAATTCAATACAAAAATTATTATCTGCTGTGGGCTTGGCAATGCAATTGTTTTATATTTATAAAGTCTAAATTATTATTAAGTATCTACTTTTACACAGTCATGGAAGAGCCTTATGTTCGATGGGTAGTTTCTACCAGCAAGCCAAATTTTCGGAATAATAAAATAAGAACCGAAAGGTAACAGGTTTAGAACATGCGAAGGCTATATAATTCGTATGAGAAAACCAGCCAAGTCAGCCCTTAGACTACATATTTGGATTTTGCATAGAACTTGGCACTCAATCTCAGATTTCCATTCTTTTTGCGGCGAAGCCCACAGCAGAGAATAATTGTTGTATTGAACTTGGCTCTCCTTTTTTACATTTATGTTTTTGGTGGGATCGTTATTTTCTGAAATGTCCAACTTTGACAGTATTTTATAGATATTTGGGATTTTAACAACAAACTGCTAATTACAAATTGAAATACATTTATTTATAAAAGATACCTTAAAAGCATAATTCGTTCTGTACTTACACGAAGTATCAATTCTTAAAAATGGTATTTGCTGTAACTCAATTAATTTTATAATAACCCAGCAGCTTGGACGGGACCGGCCAGACGGGCCGGTTGGCGTGGTTGGTTAAGACAATACCTATCGCGGTCGTGGGTTCGATTCCCATCCAGGACACACATTTGTGTGCATGACTGTTTGTCCAGAGTCTGGGTGTAATTATCTATATTAGTATGTATTTACAAAAAAAAAGTAGTCAATGTATTATATCAGTCATCTGGTTTCCATATTACAAGCTTTGCTTAGTTTGGGATCAGATAGCCGTGTGTGAAAAATGTCCGAGGATATTTATTTATTTAGCTTTCCAAAGATGCAATATAAAAAAAACACAAATTGTAAGTAGATAAGACAATAAGAAGCGAAAATAAAGGGATATAAAATATTTCAAGCACATAAAATTTACAATCACAGTCATTTAAATTACAGTTATTATATTAACACGTGTGTTGTATTTTTAAGTTGTATTATATTATATAGATACATACAGTTATATACGCCTACGTGATAAGCATCCTCCATCTACTAGATTTTAAAGTGGAAGTATTTTAGGCGTAGGTACAGTTAAGGTCGTAAGGTCACTTATGAAGGTCAAAGTCTTCTTAAATCTCTTTATCTTGGCCATCATTTTGTGCTGCGGTCATACCTAACTAAAACTAAATAACAATATGAAAAACTTAATACTAGTAACATTTCGCAAAATCTGTATTACAAAACAGTAATTTCTTACCACTTACCACGGTTATATTCAGTCAACCAGCTTTTCCCTGAACATTACTCCGATGGATTAAAATGTATTTATACAGCATTTTCACGATCATATCGATGCAGCCACTGTTGTTAAAACGGGGTAGGGGTTGGAGATAATATTCCGGGCACGTTGCACGGTCGCGGCACTCATCCCTCGAGGCTTGGTGGAATGAGATTCGTTCACGTAACCAGCACTCGTGTATAACTAGCATCCCTAGTGGTCGCTGCATTGATTAGTTTCGGATTATAACTGGGGTTTGATAATAGTGAATGACTTTATGCGTCTCTGGGCATGGCATGTTGACGTGGAATTAGAACTTATGTTTCATGCTTTAATCATTTGTGAGATACGTAGTCGTTGGGAGCACACGGTGGAGGGTGAGCTGAATTTTATAAATCACATGGCATTTAACGCAAGAGATAAAATCAGATCAAATAGAATACACAAACGAAGTTCCTTATTGTCCTTCAGATATATTTAAGGAAGATAAATTGAGTTAGTAGTAATACGTAAGTATGGAATAATCAAACTATTAAATTATAACCTTAAACCGTACCATCGCCAACACAAATTATTCAACCTTCTAGATTAGAGTAAATAAAAATGTATTTCATCTTTATACATTATAAAATATTTCAAATTAGTTAAGTCTTAAAAAAATAGAGAGAATCTGAGAATTGGTTATACAAAAAATAAAATACCGCGCTGTCTACAAACAAAATTATATATTTATTTTTGTCAACCAATTTGGATTCTAAATTAATAAACAACACTGGTTGTCAGTCAGGCCTAGTAGATTTTTATAAATAAATCCTGTTAGAATATGATTTTTTTTAAACTAAGCGAGCTCGAAAATAACAGCTTTTGTAAACAAACAACCCCATTCAAATAAATGGAAAGTGTTAAAAGCAATTTGACTAAAAACCTTCTATCACCAGGTAACAAAACAAAAACAATATACGGCTAGCCCTGACAAGACCAAGATTGAGCGGTCCACAAATTAAGTACAAAGGCTGTCCCCACTGTGTCGGTGATCAGGGCTGCCACCTCATGAAATATTCATAGGCACGGATGCGGGAGGGAACACCGCCCGATATATTTACCGCTGACCACGGCAACTGGCGCGGCGGCGGCGGCGGCGGCGGCAATGCGACACCGAAATAATAACTAGGTGGGTTATGGAGATACACCTTTATATTCGCATGCACTCCAAATATAGTGCGCGTGATAAGTTTTGGTTTATGAATATAATGTGATAATATTTTTACGTTTACTTCTTGCATATTGTGTGTCTGTTAGTAAAGTAATTGCAGTAATAAAACTACTGAAGTATTAAGTCTTCTAAACATAAATATTTAAATATTCTTGACTTGACTGACTTGAGTATCATCGCACACCCTAAAACTTCAAATGTTGCACACAAGTTCTAATTAAAATTTAGGCATCCACTAAAAAGGGATTTTTCAACCTCTAAAAGAGAGTAAAATACAGAATTGTGGGTGAAACCGCAGAGAAAGTAACTCAAATTCTAATGTTTATTAAAACCTAGTTTTAAATAAAGTACTAAGTAAAAGAATCATATAATGAACCGTAATTAAAATTAACCAAATGATATTGGACTGAACTGAATTGCTCCTTAATTCCATTCATCAAATAGATTTTTTTATTTCCAAAGTTCTATCGCAGATGGAGCAGCGATGCGGGGCTTGGCTAATTGAAGCAAATTGCGTCAGCTGCGCTTGGCAGAAAAGGCACGGATTTCATGATGATTGAAAGAACTTTCTTTTTATAATTAGTCGTTGCCTTGTAAATGTATAATAGTAACTAATGAAAGTAAATAAATTACATAAGTGATATATTTAAAAAAATCTAGTTAAATAATGCACAGAACCTTTTTATTACAAGCGTTATATTAGCTTGCAATGTATGTATGTTTTTCCGGGGTGAATCTTGCAACTCAATTTTGAAGCAGATATGTTTAACCGATTGAGCTGAAATTTTGTTGTATACACGTTTAGTTTAGATGACGATGCATGGTTAGCTGTGTGACGTCATTCTAAATCCAACATGGCGGAACACCTAAGATAGCGGACTATTATTTTTTAATGCAATACTACAATATGGGTATCAAATGAAAGGGCTTGCTGAGAATAACTCGTGAAGTCACTCTAAATCCAATGTGACGGACTTCTAAAGATGGCGGACTAAGTTTTTTATGTTTTCCTACAATATGGGTATCAAAATGAAAGGACTTGCTATGAGATGAACAGACTAAGAAACCTGTCCAGCGATAACTAAAAAGTAAAAAATAAATTAATGGTAAAAAAAACACTACGTCGTAGCATGTCGTAGCATTAGCTACGACCTTGCTACGATCTTAGACTACAGATGAGTTTTTATCTTTATTATGCTCAAATGGATTACGATTAGTATTTAAGCCAATACCAAAATATTAGTTAATTTTCACCTTTGAATTTTCACTAAAATGTGTGCACCAGCTAGTGATTCGATCAAAGGACGATTCCATTTAACACGCTATTATGCCTATAAATATATATCATTGGGAGAGGGTTGGAGATCGTGAAGTGGATGGGATGCACTCACTACTGCACGGTCCACTGATATCATTGAATGCGCTCTATAAACGACATGTAAGTAGGTATATAGTTACCATTACATATACTCTTTTATGTGGTATAATAAAGTCATATAAAAATAATGAATACAAACTCATATACCTACATTGATGTTTGTATCATGCCGTAATAACTGAACGGATTTGGATAGATTTTTTTTCATATATGGATGATATAGAAAACTAGTTATTCTCCGCGGTCCACACACATTCCCGAGGGATCAAAAAGAGATCTATTTATCTGTGTGCCATGTTTCATCAAAATCCGTTCGGCCGTTCTTGAGTTATAAATGGTGTAACATTGTTATAATGTCAAATGTCGATTAAGTATATTAAAAGTAATGTATTCTCACAGTATAAAGGTTTTTTTTAATTCTGGATAAGCTTGTGTTTGACCACAATCTCACCATGGTAGTAAGTGACGATGTGGCCGAAGGTGGTAAGCACACAAAGCCAGTTTTCCTATCTAGGCAGGTGCTTGGCGACAGGTTTTCAACTTGAGGGTGGTAGCCAGCCAGTCGGGTACTACAAAGTACCCTACCACCGTGCTATGATTTCTTTACGATGTTTTCCTACACCGTAAGCTCAAACTCATTATAGGATTCGAACGCACGACCTTCGCCGCGGTATCCACCGTGACTACCACTGAGCTATCATCACCTTTTTCTGTGGTATTCTGTTGGTTTGGGTATTCTAGAGCGCTATTTCTGTGTACAAAACTGAACTTTGTTGATCGTCTATTTGAACAGATTTTCCTAATTGCCACGGTAATTTTTGTTAACATTGACAGAACGACAATCCTTTAATTGAAATAAAAAAGCACTTTACTAAATGAGTCAATCTCATGTAAGTATTAAGTGTACAATTGTGGAACTTCCATCGTATATACTCAAAGTAATAACATCAAAGAATATTATTTTACCCTTTCCAGTAAATATGATTGTAGGTTTGGAAATGAATGGGTTGACGCTGTGATGTCAATCTCGTAAAAGCTTGCGTAAATATTTACTTAGCTAAAATGCTGCATCTAATAATAAGCTGTAGGTACAAAACTTTAGCTAAAACTTTAAACGAATCAACTAGGTACAAGAAAACACGATGAATTTTCAATGGTTTTGGAACCAATCATATCAGGAAAAATAATTAAATTCATATATTCGTACGTAAGATGTAAAAAAGAGAGTCCGCAAAGTTTTTATTATACTCATATTTTATATTATACTAGTTTATGACTACGACTACTAATTACATACTTCAAGAATAATCAATCAAGCATTTACTTCGCGTAATTGGATTTAGTCAATACCAATCAACAAAGCTGAGATTACATTGCATAAGCCATTGTCGCCCATAAGCTAACTTGACATGGTTGACAGTAAACAGTACAATGTGTCATCAATTGTACTATATTAGCACGGACTGAAGGGTTTTGTACGACGTCGTTTGATAACGTTGCAATTAGTTGATTAGCAAGCAGACGGTCCGTCTGGTGGTAAGCTGCCGCCTTAGTCTATTTACAATATCAGGGAGCTGATGTTTTATTTGTTATACTAGCTTGTATTGCTAGCTACTAGCTGTCCGCCACGGTTTCAACCGCGTTCCACGGGATCTTACTTTTTCTCGGGATAAAAATTATATGTTTCAATCCAGTATATGATCTACCTGTGTGCTGTCAAAATCTATTTATTAGTTTTTGTGTAATTGAGTAACAAACATACAAACATTCACATATAATATTAGTAGGATTACTCGTAAGCATGTGTAACCAGTTAACCAGAGAGGGCTTATTTAAAAAATAATTACAAGGTCGTATTTCACGCCACGTGGCTCTTAATGATATTATCCGTAGGGCATTTCGCGTGGCGACGGCAAGAGGCCGGATGGTATGACTTTGATCCCATGGAGTGTCGGCATTGCCGTTGGTGTGGGATGCCACTTGTGTCAATACACTTGCGCCATCTCACTTACCGGCGACTTGTGAAGCCGCAGGAGCGGCTGCGAAAGGTGCGGAAAATTCAAAATTCAAAAAGTACGCCAGTATTGGTCCAAATTATCAATTTATGCCTTTTGTGGTTGAGACCATGGGTCCGTGGGAGTCTGAAGCTCGTTGTTTCGCAAATATTTTATGTAAAAAATTAATCGAGGCCTCGGGTAACCGGCGGGCGTGGAGCTTTTTCCGCCAACGCATCAGCTTGGCCATCCAAAGAGGAAACGCTGCCAGCCTTCCGGGCACCTTGCCGATCGGCAGCAGAGGCAGCCTCGAAGAAGTTTTTTATATATTATAGTTGTACATTTGTTTGTATATTTTGTACATTTGTTGTAAATAAATAATTACAAGTAGTTACAACTACCTATTTCATTTCCAGCAAACATAATATTAATAAATTTATTTATTAAAACGATCCAACTACAAGTTCTCTTCTGTAGATATTGGGAGATCTTCATAAATATTAATAGGCCATTTTTGTATTCCTATCAAGGTTTTTTATCGTTTAAGCAACTAACTTGGAAAATACCTTGCTATAAGGATATTACTTGTGATATTCCGAGTACAGCAGCTCGTTAGAATAAATCTCCGGTATCACATGTATCTATTGTTCATTCTCGCATTCGACTTTGATGGATGACGGCGATTAATGTTTGTATAGCCACTGAACTATCGGTTGCGATTGTTTCTGCAGTTGTACCGATGCGGTGTTGGTTTTGTAAAAATAACCGACGAATAATTCGTCTCTGATGTTGAACTCTGATACTGAGAATTTCAATTTCAATACGTTATTAATTTGGTAAGTTATTGATTTAATAACATAATTATATCATTGTAATATGGTGGATTTTATTTTTAATTATCATCACTTAGATACCGTATGACCTACGTATGTACAAGAATTATTAATGTTATATTGCCTTCAGTAAACAGAACTTCACTATTTAATTGGCGTTGGACGTTCAGATTCTACTTATTTAGATTTAGAATCACAACGTCAAAAAGACTCATATGAGAAGATTTTGTTTCAAATTTCTGTAAAGATGTAATTTAAACTCGAGCATCTTTGTAGGTGAGTTATTCGCATCGTTGGTATAAAATATCGCCACCTCCCCGAGTTCGTGGAAACGTCGAGAACGGTCAATTTTTATCTATAGCATTTTACTGCAATAAATCGACAGAGATTTTTCAGGCTGAAATATTAGCGGTTTCAGGCACCATATCTCTAGGGCCGTGCACAGCGACGAGCTTGTTAATAAACTCAATTTTTCTTGTCAAAAAAACGCGGAAAATCGAAACAGCGCAAAAAATGCGCTCCTTTTTTGTGTAAGACTACGTTCTACAGTGACATATAGTGAAGTGACCGAATAATTTGCTCATTTGTCAACGTCTTCGCTTTGCCGAGGAGAAAAATGATTCAGTGAATCTGTCAGGGTTTCACGTCGCTGAATTAATTGAAATAAATTACCTAGTACGCGTCAACAATTTAATCTTGCCGAGAATAATCTGAGACCTGTCGCAGTTACTCACTATGGTAATTAGTGTAAAAGCTTGCAATGGTATTTTCAACCTGCTTTGATGCAACAACCTTAAAGGATTTAAAGGAATAAAGAAGTAAAGTTAACGCAAAAAATGTTTATGAACGAAAGATCACTAAAGGGTTTTGCGAAAAATTTTATGTATCCAATTTTAACATTAACGTTTAAATTTATTTAATTTATTGCCGTAAATATATTTCTTTCTTATTCCTTTTTGTGTTTTGTTTTAATAAGAAGGAATGGAATTGCCTCATTCATAAAGCGTACTCATGGCACTGTAAGTTTACATTGCTGTAGCTCAAACAGTTTCAGAGGTTCTTGACGTTTTGGTCAGGAACCTTTCAACCTCGATAGAATATTCAAAGGTTGGCCTGTGAAAATATGGCTCAATTGGCGCTACGATCCGCGCGGGATTTCCGTTTTAATATTCAGGCGTTGAAAAATATCCCGTCATAAAAACCTGGACCGTATGAGTTTTTAGAGCCCACGTATTTGAATATTGATGTTTATGGAAAGTAGGTACGAATACCGTGCCTGTGAAAAATATAAAAGGCTATATTTGGACGTGCGTGTGTCGTAAATTATATGTAATGGAACTATAGATAACTTCAGCCACACCATTACTACCATTACACTTTCATTCCCATTTTAAATTGGATTGATATATTTTCATATATGGCTTAATAAATTTACAACCTTTGCGTTAGTAATTTAAAGCAAAGACTCAAACTCTTATTTACATAATGTGAACCTATGTTGACTCAACTTGACATAGAGAGTATCAAAAGTACTCTTAACGATTTTAATATAATGAACGAAATACGTAACAAATTCGTAAACCGGTCGTTTGCTTAATTCATCTGAACTAATACCATTGTTCTGGACTCCAAAGAAAAGCCACCTATTATGTCGTAACAATAAGTAAGCCTGTATTATCCAACAATAAAACACGTTCTTTTAACGATAGGCCTGTGTGAGAGAAAAAGAGCATTAAGGCGTAATTTATCACGGTTTCCACGCCATTAAACACGGAGACTGCAAAAACCGCGTGTGCGTGATAACGCTTCATGAGAACAGAATTGTCTGTAAACGTAAAAATCATTACCAACATCAGAACATTCTGATAAATTTTTATGGCAAAGCATTACCTCTCACTTCACAAAGAACACTTCACAACAAGAATTTGAAATAAACATTAATAATAGTCAATTTCAGTGAGTATTGAGAAATACGCGTCAATGTAAAGCTCTTTGAAAGATTTGTTTTCACAATAAGAAAAATATAAACATTTCTTAAAAAAAAAAGCAATTTATACATAAGTAAAGAATTTGAAGTAGGTACCAATATTAAAAATAAAAATGCCTTTTATTGGACCGTGGTTAGGTTGAATGTTAAAATATACTTTATATAGTCCTATGTTTGACCACAATCTCCAGAACCGTAGTAAGTGATGATGTGGCCGAAAGTGGTAAGCACACATAGCCTAAAAAGTAATGAATTCACTAAACCAAGAGACGGATCACACCGGTATTTGTTAGAGAATGATTATCAACTTTAAGTGGTATCCAGCCAAACGGGTATACTTATTCTGTATCCACCTTGCTATGGTTTCCTCGGGAAGTTTGACTTCATCTACAGCTTTTCACTGTAGGCATTGAGCTATCAATCCCACTGAGCTATCAAAGCCTTGAAAACACCTATACAGAAACAAGATAGGTATATGTATATCCATGTAATACAAAGTTCTCGAAGTAATCATAAGGGCCTGTCCCTTGGAAATGTCCAATATTCTAACCCAAAGAGATACTTGGACCCCACTTGCTCTGCGGTCAACTTGCGTTTGTATAGTTTTTGTATTATGAATGTTGGACCAGACAAATACTTACAAATTCACAAAACTTTTTGCCAAATAAAGCTTATTGGAATTGTTTCATCTATTCTAATATCATTTAAAAATAGTTAGTAAATTTGGATGTAGAATACCTGAAAATAGGTACTGATCCGATTTTAAAGTCTTTCACTAATAGGAAGGAACATTATTCGACGCGGGGGAAACCGCGGGATGAAAGTTAGTATTTTAATAAAAACAACATAACGTTCTAAATGTTTTAAACCTGCAATTATAGTTACTATGTTGTAATTTATTATAGAGTAATATTAAATTCAGAGTAATGAAATAAATATCGCTAACTTTTTCACATGCATTTATTAAACAATAAAATAATTTGATGATATTATATAGACATGTTAACTTTGATCCCCAAATATCTCATAGAACTTGACATCTATGAATAAGTCATGAGATATAATGTACTTCAGCTGAATGAGTCGGTCAACTAATGGAAAAGCCTCCGTGAACACGTCACATGGCTTGTCAAGCTTTGGCATTGACAGACAGACTTGACTCAATGAAAGAAACAGACACGTTAGACTGGTTTTGTTAATACATTGATTTTCCTCTACCGCAAACGCATACATACATTGTAGTATTGAATTCATAATCTTTTGGAAATAAGTAACTCCTTATTTTTCTTCATTTTTCAAATAATATGTCTCAAATTATTAAGAACAAAGGAAATATACGAATACGTTTCTGACTTTTCATACACGGTTGCGGTTATACTTATGTAGATCTGATTACTATAATAGGAAAATAGGTTCCAATTCTAGACGAACTTAAATTGAACAAAATTTATACTGCTATCTCGTTCATACTACAATCTGAATCAAACTCTTTCTATCTTTGTTAAGTTTCAATTATACCTAATGAATTAGGCCCAGTTGTCAATTATACAAGGTAAAAAATTACCTTAGCTAAGTTACCTACTATTTTGTTTATTTTCAAGATACTTTACGAGCAAAGATTACGTTCTACAGGTGTCTTAAAAATAAAAGTTACATTATTCAAATATCAGAGTGAACGTCGCCTAGAATCCAGCTCTGGATTTTTACATGAATCCTTTGCTAATGGACACACACATAAAGTCCGCACTACCTATAGCTATTGTTTCGTTTAAAGGCTAATGGGGTCCGCTGAGCCCGACCATGTTATTCAAGTGTCAAGAAGATGAATGTCACATTATTTATGAGGTCGCCGTAAAAAACTCGCTTTTTGATACCTGCCTTCCCAAGTGTGGTTTGCATGACTCTACGTAATCCCGGACTTTCCACTGTGTAATCCCTGTTTTATTATCACGATTTGAATTTATATTCCGTGTGTCATACAGTATTAACTTTGTGTTCGTGTATTCTGCTACAAAAGCTAATTTAAAGTTCGCCGTCAATTTTAATATGATTTTGAAATATTACTGTGCTATTATTATTTAGGTGACGTGTGAAAAGAAGTTAAAATCAAAAACAAAAGTAGCTAGGTAGATTAAATAAAAAATATTATGAATGGGCAAAATTAAAATACAAACCTACTCAATATTTTAATCTATAAATAATATTTTACAACACATCATAAATGGATGTGCTAACAGATTAAAATTTATCTGGAATTTATGTGCACATTTTATTCATCTCGCTTTAACGAGATTGGCATCGGATTCCATTATGAACAAAGTAATCCAGTTTGCACAAAATTAATTAAGCTGAGAACTTTATAAAATTCTAATTAAAATCCGAAATATGTTTTATCTACATTGGAATGTTTTGCTGCAGTGAGTATCATTTTAGATAGCCAAACTAAGAAACAAAAAACGAAACCCTTGTAATTACTTATCTCCTGTCCGTCTCTCCGTTTGACCATCTGATCATAGCCGTTCTACTAGGAGATTATTAGCAATACATAGGATATTAGGAATATAGGTATTCTACAAACCGCTGAACCTGAACCGCTTGACCTGAACGTCAAGCGGTTCAGGTTATATAATAGGTTTGATTTTTTGAGGGGTTATATCTGAAAAGACAGCTATACCATTGACAGTAATAAAGAGTTACATAGACTGTGGTAATAATGTGTATATTCAATTGTTTTCTGAGTATAAAATTGATTATTTTATAATTAAAGTAATATTGACAAGTACACACGTAGAGTTTATCACCTCAATATTGCTTACAATGCCGATACTATTTTGGTCACTGTAACAACAACAATACCTATTATATTATGTAAGATCTATAACATACTAAATGAACGCTTTACCCAAAATTTACATCGACAAATATTGGGGACATTATTAATCCTATCAGAGCTCCGCAAGGCCCGTTACGCATATCCTCTAGTCTAGTCAAACCCACCCTAGATAAATAGATGGAAACATGCGTTACTTACCCTAGAACCAGTGTTGCCACCTCGTTATTAATATAACGGTAGATATCAATGTATCAATAAGATAATTCAACGTAGGTTTGTCTTAACATTAAGTTTAGGTAAAGGTATTTCATATGTATGATTATCTTTGTTCGACCATGTACGAATGAAATATTAATTAGCAGTTTCAACTCCACGGCTTTTGCTGCGTTCCTGGGATAAAATGTAGCCAAAAATTACATCGAACAATTGAAAGGTCGTGAAAGAAAGACAAACCAACACACACTATTTCGCATTTCAAATCGATTTATTATTATTTTGACGCCATAACTAGCAAATATTATCAGTGAAACTAGATAAATAAATAATGATTAAATGTAATAGGTGTAATTTGTTTTTGAAATGAGTTATTGCTGAGGTTATTGCCGGCTCTTCTCAGCAAAAGCAACCTTCCGAACCGAGCATTAGAGTCTAGACTATTCATAAGTGCTTGTAAAGGCCTATTTGAATAAAAAAACATTTTCATTTTCAAAAATATTATTGGAATTGATTACCTACTTATTTATGATAGTTTCATTTATAATAATTTAGCTTTATTAAATAGTAGTATTATTGTACTTTAAATGACCTTTACAAATGTATGAAATCAGCAGATCTACTGTTTATAAACGGAACAGTTGGCAGCATTGCCTATTGCGATATGATGAAGCGATCGCAAGTACATGCGATTCATGCATAATTCATGCGCGGAGAATGCGGCAATTTGCTCAATATATCCTATGTCCCGTAAACAACATGCAGATGAATCTTAAGTTATGCCTCAGGACAAAATGTAGCGTGCAATGGCTCGCCGCGTCACATCCGATTATGTTACGGACGTATTCTCCCTCTTAAATGAATACTCCATCATAAAAATCTACATTGATCATGTTTACGTATCTCGCTTTTAAACCTGTCAGTTGTTTCTTGGGACAATCGGGGTTTCAGAGTCCGCACCACTTGGTTCTCAAATGGGACAATCGGGACGATGACATTTACTTGAAAATTGGGGAATTTGGCGAATTTAGAAATTTTGAAAACCGTGCGCGAGTTGACGAGTTGTTTGACAGGTTAATGTCGCGAGTCAACAGATTAACTATCTGCTGAATCTATGTTTATAATGATAAATGTTAATCAATTTTAACTTTTGTATAAATTCAAAGTCAAAATCTAAACCATTTATTCAGGCCCTTACGAATGTTGAAATACAGAAGTTACCACCGGTTCGGAAGTCAGCCTTCAACTGATAAGAACCGGCAAGAAAGACAGCAAAGTAACATTTTTTTAAATATTTTTGAACCATCTGACTATATTATGACTACATAGGCTATAATATTAAGCCATGATTTATATTATACGCTTTTATGCTTTAATGGCGGGGAGCTTTTTCCGCCAACGCATTAGCTTGGCCATCCAAAGAGGAAACGCTGCCAGCCTTCTGGGAACCTTGCCGATCGGCAGCAGCGGCAGCCTTGAAGAAGTTTTTTATATATTATAGTTGTACATTTGTTTGTATATTTTGTACATTTGTTGGCTATATATATTATATGCTATATATATAGCCTATATAATATATGCTATTACATTATGTATAATATATGTATTATAGGTATAGCCTATAATGGCTATCCTGTGTCAGCAGTCCAGAATTTGACCTTGTGACGATGTAGGTACTTGTACATATACTCGATCCATATCGATTATAAGGTCATCCTGTATTTTATTTCACAAGGCCTAAATATACTATAAATTTAGAATCACGCGCTATAAATAAAAACAACGCATAATCATAAATCAATTTCTGAAATAATTATCGAGATGTATATTGTGTAAACATTAGCTCGATTTAAAGTAAGTTGAAAAAAGTGATAACAACGTTCGGTCCGCAGTCGTCCCAGTCCCTACTAACTTAGCTAATAAAGATTTATCGTTGCGATAAAAAAATTCATAGCAGTGAGTTGGCCGTAAATAATTCGTGGCATACCTGCGAATGCTGATTTGACATGGGTCAGGGCCTTGACTTCGAGCCGTATAATATTTCATTTCTTTCAAGTCGTATCACGAGTCGCAACCGCGGCGCAAATTGAAATTTACCCATAGCATTTCCCTAAATATTTGAATTGCTATTTTTGACAGAATATTTTTTATTTTTCTAATAAAATATGGAAGATCTACCTATTCTATGTAATTATAACTAGCATTATCTCTTTCCTTAAATCTGTATTATATAAGTTCTTTATGTATGATTCCCAAAATAAGAAATTTTCTAGCACAAGTACTTCAAAGACTTCTTGTTAGTAGCATGTTTTATTAAATAGGAAAATAAGATCATACGCTGTTAACTGTCGTAATTGTTTGTTTTTTTATATATATCTACTCCTAAGTTTAGGAGGGTTCTTTGCAGAGGATATCAGATAAAAGTAGATAAAGGGTACTGATAAGCGTATTTTATGGACATTTAAAACCTAATAAATTTCATCAAGTTTTACGGAAACCATCGGTAGGTATACCAAAAGCAATCTACGACTAACAACAAACTTTATAAAGGTGAAAATAAAGCCCAAAATTGTTTGTTCCCATATTCAGAAAACAAAAACCAACGCATTCACATTCGGCTGTTTTGTCCCACGCTCATTATTTTAGTTGGGCGGCTAACCCCAGAATATCCTACGCTATTAACTACCGGAACAGGGTATACAATAAATAGGGAGTTTTCATATATAAATCAGGGTCAGGCGTGGCCCAGAAGGTCCAGAGATAAACCCGATGGCGTAGGCGACGTTATACGTAGCATCTGGCTGTCGCGAACTCTGTCACATTACCGCCGGTTTTATGTGGGGACTCGAGCGAATCTTGCTTGAATACTGTACATTTCCTAAGCTAAACTTACACAAATTGAAACTTAGATCTGGAAGCTTTGGATAATTGAAACATATTACGGACTTTAAATTCGTTGCAATTCAAATCTTTCGGTTGTAGTTAAAATAGTTACTACATTTACAGATCGTATTATATTAATATGTGTGTTAGTAGATATATTTGATATTGTGTGATGTGTTATTTTTTGCTACGGAGCGGCGTATTTGCTAAGCAAAAAACCTCCATAAATTAAGATTAAAAAAACAATGATAAAGATGCTTACCAAATAAAGTGACAAAAATGAAGTAATCAAATTAAAGTCTTGTCATTTACTTTTGTCTTGTGGTATTTTATAAATAGAAACAATAGGTGTTTCTATTTATTTTTTTTGTTAAAACTACCTTGTTATTATTTAAAGAAAGACCTACTTATGCGAAATTGACTTGAAGTTTAAAACCAAAACCATAGAATTTTATTTATTTGTCTTTATATTTGAAAACCATGGAGACGTGATTCATAAAAAATAGACAATTTACATAATTTTTGCAAAATCTACTATAGTAAGTAGTAGTAATAAAAGTATCTACTACAAAAAGACTTACACAAAAAAAAGATTATTTGCAGCCGTATAAAAATATTAATGGTAAAAATAAATTAAAATATTAAGCGGTTCAAGGAAGTAATATACTTAAATGAAAATCCACTTTAAGGTGCCTTAAGTTCCCTACATCTCGGCCACGTTTCCTTGGCTCTTAAACCCGGATATCCGGTTTCATCTGGGACTCGCTCTTTATTTGTGTCGGCGATAAATTTAACCAAACAGTTAAAGGTCTTTAAATTAAATAGAATATTTTAAAACAAAGTCTAATGCTAAATCCTAAAAATTATTTAGTGACTAAGTGCATAATTAATTAATGCCATCAATTTAATAACTGGAATCGTGATTTCTGGAATATATTTTTAGGTAGGTTCCAAAGAACGTTCGATCTATGAGCTAACAAAGGGTTAACAAAATATTGAAGTATGGATATAAGTAGAATTATGTTTTTAAGTCAGTTTAAAATAAAGCATAATATTGTATAACATTTTTGTAAAACAAATACATCAATTTCATCAAATATTCATACATCACGAACATATAACCTTTACAAAATGGCAAACATTAAAAAAGTATGAATGAAACACAAGCATGGAATGGAAGTCTTATAAATTATAAATTTGCTCGGAATGGAATTGAATAATAATGCCATCTTAAATCCACTTTAAGGTGCCTTAAGTTCCCTACATCTCGGCCACGTTTCCTTGGCTCTTAAACCCGGATATCCGGTTTCATCTGGGACTCGCTCTTTATTTGTGTCGGCGATAAATTTAACCAAACAGTTAAAGGTCTTTAAATTAAATAGAATATTTTAAAACAAAGTCTAATGCTAAATCCTAAAAATTATTTAGTGACCAAGTGCATAATTAATTAATGCCATCAATTTAATAACTGGAATCGTGATTTCTGGAATATATTTTTAGGTAGGTTCCAAAGAACGTTCGATCTATGAGCTAACAAAGGGTTAACAAAATATTGAAGTATGGATATAAGTAGAATTATGTTTTTAAGTCAGTTTAAAATAAAGCATAATATTGTATAACATTTTTGTAAAACAAATACATCAATTTCATCAAATATTCATACATCACGAACATATAACCTTTACAAAATGGCAAACATTAAAAAAGTATGAATGAAACACAAGCATGGAATGGAAGTCTTATAAATTATAAATTTGCTCGGAATGGAATTGAATAATAATGCCATCTCTCTGAAAAATGCATAAAGGTGAAAAATAATGAATTACTTACTTTTTCTAACATGGTATGGGGAACAATAGTTATTTGTTATACAAGAGCGTAAAGTTGTTTATTAACCGCGTGCTCAATTTTGATGACCGAGCAAGCGAATGATTCTAAAATTGAATTACGAGCGCAGCGAGTGATTCAAAAATTAGAATCCTGAGCGTAAGCGAGGGAATCAAAAGAGCACGAGGGGAAAAATCTTTGCACTCGAGTGCAACACGTAATTTTTCATCCCACCTCAGCGAGGAAATGACTAAATGCAAAAAAAGAAAATGGCGCGCGCAAAGCAAATTAAAAAAAGTACACCAAGAAGATCTCGAGTCTGAGTTTTTAAAAAAATTAAACAGGATGTATGATAACTTCGGCACCATGGAGGGAGACGTAAATAGGTTTAATGATGTTTTGAATTCACAAACATAGTGCACACGATGTTCTATTTACTTTATCCTCTAGGGGATAATAACGGCTTTTACACTCAGATATCGAAGAGCAAAAATACTCTTTCCGAGATCCCCATCTCGGAATGAGTATTTTTGCTCTTGCTCTGATGAAAGAAGCTTTATGATTCAAATAATGTTTAAAAAACACATGTTATCAAGGATATCTGATACAATATTTTTTACCGGCACATTATTTTATGCACAGGTGAAATAAAAATGCTATTAAATGTAGCATTTTTCTTATATTACAGCGGCGCAATATTTCATTTTCGCCCTTCATGGCCTGTAATTTTATTACAGGGATCAATTTTACGACATTCGATACTTTTACGGTTGTTGAGCCTTAAGCGTAAAAGGGTTACAGTTATGGTGGCTATTACTTACCCTCTTTTGTTCTTGTATGGAATTTCGAGAAACAAATTCAGGTTTTAAATAGATTTTCCTTGTTTTACATCCGCACAATACGGAGTTAGAGCTGCAAAATGTATGAAGGTTAAAGTAAAATGAATTATGTTAACTCCTTGGTTCGCGGCTGGGGTAGTCATTCTAAAACTACCTGAAAAAAAACTACATAACAAGAAAGCGATGGTCAAATCTCAATCTAATATATAAAATTCTCGTGTCCTCCGAAACGGCTTGACCGATTTTGATGAAATTTTAAATGTATATTCAGTAGGTCTGAGAATAGGTTATTATCTATTTTTATACCGCTAGATCCCATGGGAACGCGGATCCCACGGGAACGCAGGCGAGACCACAGGGGACAGCTAGTAATTTATGAAATCCTTTGTTTCGTTTTCAGAAAAATTGCTAAATCTCTTTACTCCTTTTCTATAAAAAGATTGGAAGGAATTGGTAAATGTTAAGTCAAGTTATTATTACAACTGATTAATTTTGTCGTATACCTACATTAATTCATGTCAAAAAAATTGGTAAGTACAACTAAAACACAATACCTATCTTGTTCAAAAGAACACGTATCCTAACACAATTCCTTCCTTCTTCTTCGTACCTTCACTTCACGTTACCCGTTACGGAAAATAAACCAATTACAGTTAGGCGGGGCAAAGAGTTCATCCGAACTTTAACTTTTGAAATCAACAAGCCCGTCTTTTAATATAACTTTGTAGCCAGATTGCGATACAAGTCACGTAGTGGCAGAACAGAAGCCGCTGGAGCCTGACGCCGAATTATGCCGGTCGGTCCCACCCAGCTCAAAACACGTGACCTCTCTACACTACTGATATCCTGGTACTTTGGAATGCCATTTCATTCGATTTTTGAGATCATTATTATGGAGGTTAGTAGCATTTTATTTCTTTTGGCGTATTTTATTCGGTATAGGTACATAATGAGTTTTATCTTTTTTTTTTTAATTAACAGGTATTTATGTTTAAAATCAATATATGGAACACACTAATTAACCTCAATTCCGAAAGTAAATTACAATTCAATATATATTTTATCACTTGAAATATTTTTTATCAACATAGAAAGACAATTTATTTCAAAATTTAATTGATACCTACTTTTCCGTCAATTTATCAACTCTTAATGATACTTTTCACGCGACTGTTCCATCCACTTGTATCGATACACATAAAATGTATTAAAAACTATTCTAAAAAAGGCAAGTCTACACAACACTCCACTTAGCTACTCCTTCATTTTACGAGCCAAATTAAAAAGCTGAAGATGCACAAAATATTTTGGCAAATTTCCTCGACAGTATCAAGAGTGCAGGCCAAATGTGGAGGCTCATTCTATGCAATTCCCTCGGGAGGAGAATGCGAATCACGTCGCTGGCAAGTAGAATTCCAGCGCTTCGGACGATCTCTCAAATTATCCCGTTGGACATAGTGCACTGAACGTAATTCCAAACACTCGCAGAATTGTCTATATGTAAGATCAAAGAATTGTTTACAGAAAAATGTTGATATTTTGTTTCAGATAAATTAATGGTTTTAAAAAGTTGTTTTGATAACTTATATCTCCGTATACTTCATTATTACATCATTAAAAACAGGAAGATTTTACTAAATTCGAGTAGGTACTCTAGATTTTATTTTAAATTAGAAAAATAAATAGTTTTGTTATACATTCATAATAATATGCTACATTGTACGAAGACCGGTTCCAAACTAAAAGGTCGTACTGTTGGAGCTATAAAAGAAAAGGTCTTGAGGAAATCTGCGCACCAGAAGAATATTAGGACGGGTTATTACCTACATTCCGGTAACATAAAACCTAAAAGAGACGTGTGTTGATAGTATTGTCTAATGTTAGAAATTTCATCATATTTTTCTTGAAAGCCTGGACTATAAAAGCGTTGCAAACTTCTGCTTGGATTGTGTTCAGGGATGCAACAAAAAGCAATGCAAACGCCGAGTCTCGCAAGATAAAAGTCTCTAAAGTAGAATCCTTGTTTAATTTTTATACTAGCTTTCCGCCCCGCGGTTTCGCCTGCATTCCCAAGGCTATTAAAATAAAATATAGCCCACGTTACTCGCTGGTAATGTATGTATTTTTTGAGTTTATCCATTACAAATATACAAAATGATTTGTTTTCTCTTTATTTATTTATTCACTTCAGTATAGTATTCGTTTAGTTAGATTATATAACTTTAGACTACGGAGGATATACATAGGTGTCGTAGTATTAATCATACCCAATTCATAACTAGTTCCCATAAAAATTCTAATATTGCCATAAAAACAAAATGTCGTGGCTAAATTGCTAATCTCGTTGATAAAATTATGCCCTTGGCCCAACCAAAGACTTTTGAAACAACATGGTACCACGTACCATAGTAATTTAGTTTTAATCAAATGCAAATTCAACCTAGTCAAGGTAAATATAAGCTCAACAATAAACCTTTGAATGGTCATAAAACGCGCAATTAAGTTCAGAGTGTTGTTATAGATGGTCGGTATTTTTTTATTAAACTAGCGATCGTTAAACTGCCTGCGGGTGAATTAAATCAGAGGTCATTTAGTTTTACAGACTTCGATAATTACTGCCGCGCTGCTCACCGACCTGTAAAATGTTCACCTATTTTTATTCAATTTTATATCAACAAAATACGTTACATATTAACGTTACGTAGCAATATACTGACAAGGATTTAAATTTAGAAAATCGAACTACACTGAATATCTAATTTTTTAAGCCCGTAGCACAGGGCTGCCCACAGCTCTTTAAATATTCAGTAGTCACTTTGTTTTCTACAATGTATGTATATATTTTGAAGGTAAAACGAAACCTAAGGTTTTGTAAGCTAACATGGTTCTCATTGGAATTGGAAAATAGTACCTATATATTGTACAAAAGACAAAGAGGTTTCAAATAAATAAATATAGCAAAGCAATATTGTTAAAATATTTTTAAAAAAATAATTCAACCCATTCGAGATAGCTCAACAAATTAGAAAGCTGAGGTGGTAATGCCCGGTTGCGTGTGTCAAAGGACGGACGGTCGATGGAATATGTGAATGTGTTGGAGTGGAGATGGCGTCTTAGCAGATGTATTATGGGACGCCCGATATTAAAAAGGTACGGTCGGACTGGATGCGGATAGCAAGTGACTGGTGGCGCGCTTTGAGAAAGCCCTATATCCAGCCTTAGAATGAAAAAGAAAGATGATTGATGACGACGATAACGTTGTTTTTCATACTGAACTTCATATAGTGTTTTTATTGACTATTAAAACTGGGCGAGCTGTAAATTATTAATTACAATAATTTATCTATCTTCTATATAAATAAAAATGGATCTTCAAAATGTATGTACGCTCATAACTTTCGAATGGGCGTTTTTCCCATTTCGAATGGGTCCCGGCCGCCAGCGCCGGTGCCGGCTAATGGAAAAACGCCCAATGACTGCACCAAATTGGATGATTCTTTGTTTTATGTATTCGTTGTTGTTAGGACAAGGTTTGTTTAAAATAAAAATTTCCACGGGAACGCGGATCCCAGGGCAACGTGGGTGAAACCGCGGGCGACAGCTAGTTAAGATATATAAAGTTAACTAATAAAATAAAATTATATATATTTATATAAAATAATATAAAAGATTCAAACCTAGCAAGTAACAAAACTATTCAAATGAATTCTCATAAAATGGCATAGCTGTAAGAAAATACAGTTAATAAAAGTTTCTTGATTTGATTACCAATTCCAATAGAAACCCTAGTGGGATTCGATTATCGTTACGCTTAATCGAAATTGACTATTGAATCCAATTATTTAAAGCCTATATTGTGCCCTTTAGGAGATAGACGCCTTTGAATGGTTGCTTACAAACCCTTATGAAATTAGGTAGGTAATGGTAAATTAATTCAATTTAATTGAAGGGCATATATTTTGTTTGTAGAGAATGAGGAGAAATTTTACCTCTATCAAATACGTAGACATATGATAATTCGTATTTTAATATAACTAACTTACGTAATACCATTCACCTATTACAGCTTACCTAGCTTATCGCTCTGCGGTTCCACCCGACTTCCCCTATATTTATACCCCCAAACAAAGTGTAGCTTCTTATTTGATACCGTGGAAAATATACACTACGAATAAAGCAAGTGAACTTGAATATATTATGATATTATTGTAGATATACATAAGGATAGTGAACTGATGTTCTTTTTTTTTATAGTTATTTAGATAAAATTGGCACTCAAGGTAAAACACTGTACCTATTTTTTTATATGTATTACTAGTGGGCCCGGCAGACGTTGTCCTGCCCTGAAAATAAAAGTTAGAACCCGATTCTAGCGCCACCTATTGTGAAACTAAACCATCTGTCAGTCCGATCTCGAGACATGTCAAAAAGTCGTTCTATACAAAATGTATGACAAAAATAATTTAGTTCATAATTTTTTTTTGTGAATTTTTCGTATTTTTTAATCCTATGTCCTTTTCCTCGTTCGAAGCTACCTTCCCAATAATTTTAAGCCAAATCGGTTCAGTCGTTCTTGACTTATAAATAGTGTAACTAACACGACTTTCTTTTATATATATAGATATTGTATGACTGTCTGTTGCCAGAATATAACAAAATAGATACCTACGTATCCAAGGAATATAATTTGTAAAATCTACATATTTTTACATACTAATATTCACATATTAGACAAACGTAGTGATAGTGATGGAGCGGAGTGGAAGAGGAAAACATGTTGTGCCGACCCCACCTAGCGTGGGATAAGGAAGGGAAGAAGAAGACAAACGTTTCAGTTTTCAATATTGTTAAATTAAAAAAGAAAACTTTCTCTAACTCATCTTTAAGGACCTTAGTTACTGACTCGTATAAGTATTCAACATTAAGTTTTGAGAATGCATGATTACTACATACCGAATGACTGCGTAATATTTATAACCACGTATCATATAGAATTTATATCGTAAAGTATAATTATGTATCTATAAATATATAATAGGTAGGTATTATGTCTTGCTAGTAGGTTACATAATACTGTATATTACTTAACGCACGCATACAGAGATTGTGTGTATAGTTCCCTTTATCCTCAACGGATATTGGAACTGTTATCGCAGTATGCAAATTCAATTGCGCAGTGCACTCTAAGCGACAACTTCGCAGGGTGCAATTGATCGTTATTGCCCAATATGTACTGAGGAGTGTTTTAGCAAACTCGATCATGGTCGAATATTACAAATGGAGTAATTGAAAAAAAAGTTGTTAATATTATACTATAAATCGGAATCGATTTATTCATACTGGTTTTCCAATATTTCAATATACATTAATTCATATTTATTAATTTAGAGTTTTTAAGTATCCGAATTAAAAACCTGTTCCATTTTTTAGGGTTACCCAAACGGTAGAACGGGACGCTATTACTAAGACTTCGCTGTCTGTCCGTCCGTCTGTCTGTCACCAGGCTGTATCTCAAGAACCGCGATAGCGAGACAGTTGAAATTTTCACAAATAATGTATTTCTGTTGTCGCTATAACAACAAATACTAAAAACAAAATAAAATAAATATCTATTTAAGGGGGGCTCCCATACAACAAACGTGATTTTTACGGAACCCTTCGTGCGCGAGTCCGACTCGCACTTGGCCGGTTTTTATATATTAGCTGTCACCCGCGGTTTCACCTGCGTTCCCGTGGGATAATTTCCCGGGATAAAAATCTATGTCTACATTACTTAGTGATAATGTAGCATTCTAATGGTGAAAGATTTTTTTAAATCAGTCCAGTAGTTTTTTAGTTTATTCGTTATAAACATATAAAATATAAATCTTTCCTCTTTATAATATTAGTATAGATAGTAGGTTTTGCCGTTATATGTTGCCGTTCCTGTGATAAACGTTGCGTGTCACTCTTGGTTTCATAAACTATGTTTATGCAAAAAATTATATAATACAGGGTGAATTTTTCAACTGGGCGTGGATGGCCAAATCCTAAACTAAAGGGAATATCGAAAAATGCTGAATGGAGTCTTGAGACCGATTTTGATTAAAACTAAAACTGCATCATTTGATTTTCGAAAAAATATTTCCCCAAGCCAGGAATCGAACTCGATGAATTTGAAAAAAAATACACAAACCTATTATTACACCATCTGATAATGTTGCTAATAAAGATAAAATTCTCAGAAGTAATGACATACGGCAAACTTAAAGAAAGTGCTATTTTTTAGTGTATATAGGGTTACAAATAACGAAGAATATGACTGACACCGAATAAAGTTTAATATTTCAATACATTAAATAGTTGAACTCATTCATACACCAATGCTTCTTAGGAAACAATATTCCTCAATTTTCTGTTTTTAAAATTACCTCTATAAACCGAAATAGCAATTTTGTATTGTTGGGCCCAAATTACTGCTGTTTGAAAATTTATATGAAAAGTTTTAATGACTCTCAACGTTATTAATAGTATTAACAGACGTTCGAACTTGGTACGGGCTGGACAGCGACGTGGGCACCGGATAGGAACGAAGTTTTATAAAAAAATATTTTTCAAGTTATATTCCATAAAGAAAATGTGCGTGTCAGCAAATTTTTTTTTTTTTTGGAAATACATATTTAAATAGATAATTACCTACACCCAGTCACAGGACAAACAGACATCTTCTTCAGAAATAAATATCTATTTAAGGGGGGCTCCCATACAACAAACGTGATTTTTACGGAACCCTTCGTGCGCGAGTCCGACTCGCACTTGGCCGGTTTTTATATATTAGCTGTCCCCCGCGGTTTCACCCACGTTCCCGTGGGATCTTTGAATTTTTCGTGTTAATATATATCTATATAGCTAATGACACTCACAAATAAAGTGGGTTTCTATTGGTAAAATAATTTTCAAAATTGGTTCAGTAAATCCAGAGATTACCCCCTGCAATCTCACAAACTCACTTTTACCTCTTTATAATATTAGTATAGATGTATTATAAATGAAGTATGAGTAGAAACCGTACCGAGAATTTATGATGATAGGCAAAATATTTTAAATATTTTACTCAAATTATTCGTACTGAACCTAACTCATTTGTTTGTATTACATTACATTATTAACACCTAGTTTTTGATGTAAATCAACGTAAAGTACCTAAACCACAATGGCAAAAAAGATAACTAACTAAAGTAAAGGTAATATTTTTACCAAAGCCATGAAGCAATATAATAATTTAGAACAAGACGCGTCGTGAGTCGTGACTAGCATGTCCTTTGGAGAAAAGCCAAGCATATATGGGATGCTACGATCCCCGTCTAAAGTACAAACTTTAAAGAAGCATACTCTAGTCTAAGTTTTACGTTATAATATAATGTAAGAGGCGGTACAAATAGGGTCGAAATGGAACTTCAATGGATTTTTAGACGACGATTATGTGCCGAACTGTCTGCGCTCGGTGAATGCTCGCAAATTTTTATCACTATTGCTTGTCGTACACATTTGTGCCGGGAACGGCTGTCGATAATCTTTGTATAGTAGAGATGTATATCGATATTGTGAAGCTTAGTTAGTTGGCACATGTTGCAGCGTATTAAATTAGACGTATCGTCTGATAGCTTGATGGCACAGTTGGCATTCGCACAGGGGAAGGCACATGTGTGACGTTGGCCCGCGCGTCTCATGCATCATTCAGTCGGAACCTGCATCCAATCGCTCCTACATTTAGATTATTGCTCACCACTTACGTGATAAATTGGTGCTCTCGAGAAAACTTGTAGTATCATCACGGGTACGCGAGCGAGCATGTGTTACATTGCTTGCTTTTATCAGATTTTTCCAGCTGCTCTTGGAGCTCATGTAAAATTTATGCGGTACGTGTATCTGTAATTGTTGAGCAAATTTTGTGCCAAGTAAGTAATTGCGAAATACTTAATTTATCAGCCCTACTCAGTGAATAGACTTAAAATATTTAATCTACATCTACAAAATTATCGTGCGAAATGTTCAATCGTAAAATTATAGGTATATAAGATCTAGAATCAGCGAAAAAGATGGTTTCTTAAATATCAAAGTATAAAAGGGTTTCTTATTGACGATTTTGCAATGACCATACCAGATGTCAAAATGGCCCAATTTCAATAACTGTAAACAACACTTACTTCCCTACAATATGGTGAGGAGGGCAGTGGCTGCCACACGCGTCATACTTATGAACAGGTGCTGCCTGTGGAGGCTGGTCTGCTTGAGTTTGTTGATTACTAAGTAAATCATAATTAAATTCCAGGGCATTATTTTTGCCGCCATAACACGAAAATATTATAAGTAAATAATTATCTAATAGGTGTAAGTTGTTTTTGAAAATAGTAATTGCTGAGTGTTTTGCCGGCTCTTCTCAACAAAAGCAACCTTCGGAACCGTGCATTAGTCTGACTAGTCATAAGTGCCTGTGAAGGCCTATTTGGATGAATAAACATTTGTTTAATTTCAAAAATATTAATTAAACTAGATATAAACAACCTTCTATTCTATACAGTTTGTATTTACGGCAGAACAGTATTGCTAATAATGTTATATTACTAGGTTAGGTATATACCTAGTATTAAATGGAAGTAATTGGAATTCCTGCCGAGTGTGAAATTGGTGTCTACACTGGGCGGACGGAGACAGGAATTGGACATCTCATACAATATGTATTAGCGTATCCAATATGTGTGTAGCCATATTCTGAGGTATTAATTTGGAAAATGACATTCCCTATCTTATGTTCAGATGATATTAATTTATTAGAGCCTCATATGGACAGTATTTTCTTCCAAAAATTGGAATATTATAAGCATTTTGACGAAAAAATATATATCTGATATTTTTATATTTAACTGATACCATAGAATAAATATAATAAAACTGTATTCATTGTTACGTATAGCCGAAAAATAAATGTGATGTAAGTATGTACAAGTTATAAGAACAATCGCAGTAAATTTTACGATTACTCAAAACTGCGTCAATTGAATCGCGCACTCTATTACCTACGTTTACAAATATGATTGTTGAACATTAATTTTTAAGTAATATAATGAAAGAGAAGATGATTGTTTCTCTTTCACGCTAAAACTGTTGAACAGATTTTGATGAAACTTGGCACACAGATAGATAATAATAATAATAACCTGGAATAAAACATAGGACACAGGAGACAGCTAGTTTACTTATATATTATAAAATAAATAGGTACCTACATAGCTAAACATGTATCGTTAAAATGTTAAGAATTACACTGAATCTAGGATTTCACCAAGTAAGTGTTCTCTATAACAATTCAAATCCCATTTACTGACAAGGTTGTTATAACAACAATAATAGGATTTCTGAATTGTAATAATCCTTACAAATGTAGTGACTTCCTTTGTGTTCCCGGATAGAGCGAAATAAAAATTTTCCTTATCAAATTCCTTTGATCTTTGTACGATTATTATTTTTGCTCAAAAATCCAATTCCCCAGATTTTTGCCTATTATTTCGTTTTGATATTGCTTGCTTGTCAATGTTCGATTCGTCTTTAGTTATTATAATAATATTAAATGTTAGAAATATTTCCTTTAATAACAACTGACTTATCATTTTTGCCCCCATGGTTTGACCTGCGTTCCCGAAGGAATCTTTCAAAGTTTTAGCATTTATACTTGCTGAGATTTCGTCATTAATCAGTGAGTGGCCATGGCCAGTACGTAAGAAAGGATGTTCACCAGATATTAAAGCGAAGCAAGTAACTTTGCTCTTAGTCAATGCAGACCATAAATTGTCGTGTTGCTGAAATATAAATGACGGCGGGACAACACAACGCTGCAGTGCTCCGGCTTCAAATAGCAGATTTATTGTTACGTTAGGGCCATAAAGATACCTGGGTACCTTCTATTTAACCCATTTGGGTTACCTTTTAATCATGTGTGTTTATACAACCAACTGCATTATTTAATTACATAAACTAGAGTTTGGCCACTAGTCGAAATTAGACCATAATAAAAATAAAAAAACTATTTTTTTTATTGTTAGCATCAATAAGCACAGGTCGTCAAAAACTACGAAAATAAAATATTATCCTTATCCTTACATAGTACCTATAATATCTGCGTCTATCTGTCTGCCCATCTATCCCCCAAGTCCTAAACCACGATACGGTTTTCAATATCATTTAGAAAATTTGTTACTAAAAGTTTATATTTACCTATAATATTTATAAAGCCATTACATTATTTATAAAGCCTGTGTGAAAAGAATACTTTAGAATAAGTGAAATCATAGCATAGTAAGATACTTTCTCTATACGAACCTATTCTAGAAAACCACCTTATATTGTGCCCTTCATTATTCTGTTTAACTTATAACCAATCACTCGCAATCAAGTAAACCTAAAGAAAACTACGATTAGAGACTTATTTTCAGTCTCATATAGCAGCAAATCAATTACATGCCTTTCAGAATGCTCAAAGGCTAATAACTCTTTTACTTGAAAACCAACTTCGCTGTGGCTTGTGGAAAATGATGGTAGACCCCTTAATCACTTGGGTTCACGAACCTGTGTTAGTCTGTGACTGGTACTGTCATCATTTTTTAGCTTCATAAATCCTTAATATTGTAAATGCAAAAATTACTCTTGTTGGTCTGTGTTTTACGTATTTATGCCTTGAAGCAAAGGTACAATTTAATTAAATAAATTATTATTAGACTATCCATACTTAATATTATAAATGCGAAAGTGTGTGTGTCCGTTACCTCTTCACGCTTAAACCGCTGAACCGATTTAGATGAAATTTGGTATAGATACTGTTTGAGTCCCGGGAAAGGACATTAGATAGTTCTTATCCCCGAAATATTCCCTTAAAGGTGTAAAAAAGGGAGTGGACATTTGTATTTTATATATTTTATTATTATTATAGCCAATTTATTTCCCATAAATCTTAAGTGTTTACAAAAAATATGTGTGTTGACCTAATGTTAGTATGTGACTCTATTGTTAGTTCAAATTATACTTTAATACTTTTTTTGTCTATACTATAATTATTTTATAGGAATCCCTTGGTAGGGTATAAGCCTCCTCCAATTCTTTTTCATTTTGGGTGTTTTCTTCCATCTGAGTCTCTCGTCGGTGCATATATATACTTGAATAATTGACAAATCTGTATCGTAATTTTTTTTTTTTTTTTATTACTAATGTTATGTGGCTGTTTAATTTAAGTTGTTTTTTCAATAGAAAACCCACGCCATGGAGGCCTTTGGTTTCACCATAGTAGCAAAATATATGTTCATTGTCTTCCAGTATCTTATAGCCTGTTCTGCGTATCTCAGCGAGTCCAATTGTATCATATTTTATTTTTGAGATGGCCTGTTTGAACTCTAGAAGACGTTCAATAGACAGTAAAGATCGTGCGTTGTATGTACAGATGTAGAGTGGCTTGAGTGGAGGGTTGTGGTCGTTAGTCCCCGCGGTGACCGGCCGTGTTGGGGGCTTGCGTGAAGAGGTCGCTTTACGTCAATTTTTCATATTCAAGGGTGGTTGTAAAAGCGCAGTAGAAGAATTATTTATGTGTGGTGGGGTTGAAAGCGAATCCTTGTCATGATTTGACTTTTTTACCATGTAATGTTGGATATTTGAGTTCTGTCTCTTCGAAGGGTTTTGAGTATTATTTTTTCTTAAGTATCCGTGGGCGTTTTCTGGGGATTCGGGTAGGTTCCTTTTGTTAGAGTTTTGATTACGTTTTGTTTTTTGGTATTGTTGATTTTCCTGTTCTTCAGGAATAATAATAAGTTTATTATATTTTAAAAAAGCTTTACGACCTTTGTTCCTTTCCTCTTGCAGTTGGGCGCTTAATTTCTTGCGCTCTTCAAGTATTTCCGGAGGAAAGTCTTCTTTAATATAATATGTTGTATCGTCGAGTTTTTTCTTGTTTTTCAGTATGTTAATTTTTATGCCTAGTGTGTTAAGGGTTACAACAATAGGTCTTGTTTTTCCATTGTCTTGTTTTTTCCCCAAACGCCTTACTTCTTCTATGTTTGTTTCGTTGTAGTTTAAATTCATTCTTTGCTTTAAAATATCTAGTATGCTTTGTTGTAAGTCAAAATAGTTTCTTTCGGTTTCTTCGATCCCAAAGAAAATTAAGTTCTTTTTCCTAATTTTTCGTTCTAGTTGTTGTATGCGTTGACTCTGTTCATCCACGGATTTTTGAAGTGTATTGCATTTAAGCTCCAAGTTTGCAAATTTTGTATCGATGTTGTGGTTTATAGTTTGTGGGATGCTTTGTTTCATATCGCGTATTTCTTGGGTCTGCTCATCGAGCTTTGCTTGTAGGTTTCTAATTAGATTTGCAAGTTCTTCCATCGTTCTTGTCCCAGTTTTTACTTGATTAACACGCCAGAAAACAGATTTTAAAATGTCAGCACTATTTATGTACTTTTAAGCAAAGTTTTGTAATATCCGTGCTCACTTTAACACTTTGTCTTTGGATATTATCTTTATACACCTTTTTAAATACAATTGAACACGTATTTCACAGGATTTTAATTTATATGACGATAAATATCACGGAGTTGATTTAGACACAGTCAAAACGTAGACAGTGTCATGCGCAACCGCAGGCCCAGAGCGCAGACGCAAAGCGCAGACGGAAAGCGCAGACGGAAAGCGTAAACGCAATCATAAAAGCGCAGACGCAGCTGGCTAGGTGCAGATGCAGACACGAAGACACGAAGCGCAGACGCAGACGTCAGACGATCCTTGATCCGGGCCCGAGCAACGCCGTCCAGCAGGTGTTCGCAGAGCGCAGCCAATGGCGCAGACATTTGTTGTTATAAGGTGGGGTTGTATCGCGGTGGTCGCAGCCACGGCCGCACGGCTGGCGCACTCCCGGCGGGACGTGCCCAGCCCGTGTCGATGTTGTTTCGCGACTGTTTTATATAGGTAGACAATTAATTTAGTGTCGGATAGCCCATTTATCAAGGAGAGGCTATATAACATCACGCTATGTTTTAAGGCGATGATAGCTCAGTGGTAAGTGACGTCGGATACCGCGGCGAAGGTCGTGGGTTCGAATCCTACAATGAACTTGAGCTTTCGGTGAAGGAAAACATCGTGAGGAAACCATAGCACGATGGTAGGGTACTTTGTAGTACCCGACTGGCTGGCTTCCACCCTCAAGTTGAAAATCTGTCGCCAAGCACCGAACTGTGTGTTCCAACAGTTGCACTTGATAGCTAGTTCCCATCTAGGTTTTGTGTGCTTACCACCTTTGGCCACATCATCACTTACCATACTGAGATTGTAGTCAAACACAAGCCTATCCAGAATATATAAAAAAAAATGTTGCGAAAATTCCACGAGAACCCGGGTGAAACCGCGGGGGACAGCCAGTAATAAATAAATTGCAGGGAAAATTTTGTTCCGCCGCAAAAAAAAGTATAACAGCAGTTGAGCGTGTTCATTTCGTAAGTAAAAACTTTAACTTGATGCATAAATTTGTAAAGTTACGTTATAGTTTTGTTTAATTTATTCAGGTAAAGTTGTAATTATGGCTTTGTTTTTGTGATCTTTTGAACGTGCATCGCTTGTTATGTTTTAATACTTTTAAGTAGGTATGTATCTTTCGCTATTAACTTGAAGTTTGAATAGAAAACAGTGAAGCTATGGCACGGGTGAAATAAGCCATAAAAAGGTTCGAAAGTCGTTACGTAAACTGATGACGTGGTTACCTCGTCGACACAACCTAAGTACCACTTTGAGTGTCGTTGAGCGCCGGTCGCCAAACTATCACTACGCCATCGAGTAAATAGTCACAGATAAAAAGTTTTGCGTGTTATCGATTCTGAGAAATTTGTCATTCATTTTATATTTATTTACTTTTCCGAGAATTGATTACGACAGCCACAAAAATATATTTTTTTCCTTTCTGAATATATTTTATCATAATTACCTATTAGTTTGTACTTGAATCGGGCTTTTTTATACTAATTACCGATCTTTCGTCCCATAAGCTTATATTTTGACGTGTAAATCATTTAAAAAACCAAGCTTTTAAATACTAGATATTGCTAGATTGGGCGAATAGTCCCCGAGTATAAAATCGATGGACAAAGCCTCAGGTTTTAGGTTCCACAAATAAAACTGAGTGACAATGACATCAGTCGTAAAACTGTTATCATGGTGTAAAGGGTTTTTTCGACTTGTACTGACGGGTTTTTTTATATTAAGAATCACGTGAAGAGAGAATCGAGTGTCTGTTCCCTTCTATGCTTTGTGTGGATACCACCATCGGCCACATACCTACTCATTTTGGGTTGGTACTGACAGACGAACCAATAATGAAATCTAAAAAAAAAACAGATCAACTTAATTTATGCTATACTAGAGTTTTTCACATAGCAAAAGTGGTTTTCCTTACGAATCAATATCACAGAGCTATTAAATAATTATAAATAAAGAGCTATAAAAATTTCTATGCCAGTGATGAGTGTGTCCACAGGCATCATTATGTTCTCATAGTAACAGACAATAAGTCTATTTTTATGCAGTTGCGACTAAATATTGATAGTATACTTGCGAAACGATAGGAAAATGTGTTGATATAAAATCAAAACACTTTTGTTAAAGCTAAAATCCAATTTCAGTTATAAATATGTCTAGACATTAATAATGGTGAAAACATCTTCTTGGAAAAATAAATATTTATAGAAAATGTGGAATCTGAAACATGATCTTATGAACACTTTCTTACATAAATATATCTAGTATATTATTCTCTTTTGATTAAGATTGAAATTAAATAAAGTTGTACTGGTTTTCCAAGATTCAATCCATGTGTTGGTACTTAAATAATGAAATTTTGTCACTATGGATTTATTTCGCATCAGGCTGTTTTTTTTTTTTCAGGAACAAAATAACTTAAAAAAAATCAACGAGTACAAATAACATTACTAGAAATCGTAGTTTTTTTTTCGATGTTTTTAAGGGTGCAAAAGTCTAAATCTGTTTTTTGAGCTTACAAGATGAAAGTATTCACCCCAAAACGAAAAGTGTGTGCTCATGGTGTGTGAAACTGGTTTAAAATTAAATTTCAAGATTCAACCCAAACATACTAACTAACAGGTGAAGTAAGATGTAAAAAATCCGTTTTAGTGTAAGCCTTTATACTTATGAATTATGTCCATCATGGATATGCGGATAGCGCAAGACCGACCATTGTGGAGATCTTTGGGGGAGGCCTTTGTCCAGCAGTGGACGGCTTCCAGCTGACATAATGATGATTGGCTGGCTACCACCCTCAAGTTGAATGTCTGTTGCCAAGCACCTACCGGTGTGTTCCGGCAGTTGAACTTGAGAGTCAGTTTCCTTCTAAGCTTACCACCTTCGGCCACATTATCATTTAGCAGGTGAGATTGCGGTCAAACATAAGCTTATCCAAGAATAACAAAAAAATATTATGATAGCTAAAAATAATATATGATGAAGCTTGAACCGTTATACTATTTTAAAAACGACTATTTTGTACTACTTCTATTTTAAACTATTGCCCTCAAACATAAAGCACATTTTAATGAATAAACATCTTATCCCTAATATACTATCTATTTACCTGCAGCTAACAAGCATTGGAAATTGTCGCCATTTGTGTCTCATGTAATCGAAATCCCCAAGGCTCGTCTATCGAGCGAGCAAGGCTCAGGTGGTAAAAGAAATTGTCCCCCATTATGTTTGCCTTGCTGGACCATTTTATGCCAACTGATGGGAAATTGTTTGGAACGGAAAAAGTAATTCTCTCTTAATATTCATGTCTCGGTTGTACCTTATGACTACACGAGTCGAGGCCTTTCTGGCGAGATTATTGCAAAGGTTTTCTTATTTTTGTTTATTCCATGTGCGTGCTATCTCGCCTTAAATATAAATAACATTATTTCCCCTGCTCCCAAAATAGGAAACATGAACGATGTTTTAAGATTTTTGTTTTTGTACGATTATGAGGGTCCAACCAAAATGTTCATGTTATAGATTTTTTCTTGGCTTTGTGAATAAAAAAGTTATGGTTTTTTTTAATGATGTAGTCTTAATTTTTATATGGACGGTTTATCAAGACCAATTCAATACTTTTATGGCGTTTGCGACAATATTATTTGACTAATTAAAAAAAAAATGTTGACACTATTACATTCCAAAGTATTTTATTTTATGTATTTATCTACCAGAGTTTATATTTGGTACGAGGTCTGATGTTTATGTATCCGGAATAACAAAATGAAACAAATAGCATTTATTATGGTTTTATTGCTTTTCAAAATATTCGCCATGTGTCATATTGAAAAAAGATTCTGCGTTATCGGTTGTTATTTTTTATTTCTTCGAAGACTTCTGGCCAAGAGCGGCGCCTGCTCAGCAGGGACTGTCAAGAAAATAATCAAAGATACATAATCACTATGCTCGATTATAGTCCCGGTCATTATAATTAAAATTCAATCTATCAAATTATATAAATTCATATAGGATGGATATAATAAAAACAGAGCCATCATTATACAAACACTTGAAATGGCAATTTACAGCAATAAGGCTTAGTGCACAATAGCGTGTACTGTGTAATTAACATAAATTCTCATCGACGCCGGCGCCGTTGATGCACACGCTACCTACTCTACCTACCTGACGTCGTTATTATAAATCGCGGAACCAATAAATAGAATGGTTTCTATCAACGTTTATAATTATAACAACTAGCTGTCCCCCGCAGTTTCAACCGCGTACCTGAGGATACCTACTCCACATATCAAAGAACAAAGGCGAAAAAATTGATTTCGGAATTAATAAACGTATATAAAATAATTTCTGAAGATTTTTCAAGTAATGCAAAAATTCTATGTATGTCTGGAAACCAAATCATCATGATTGAAAACGCAATTGACTTCTTTTGATCTTTTTGTCGAACTTTAGAGTTGCCATATGTATTAATTCAAACGAGTTACATATTTCAATATTTCAGATTTTAGTATATAGATTTTTGACAGTGACACTTTACCGAACACCTGTATATCTATGCTAACATTATAAAGCTGAAGAGTGTTTGTTCGAATTGAAAAATTATTTTAGTGTTGGAGCCCATTTATCAAGGAAGGCTATAAGCTATATAATATCACGATATGTTGCGAAAATCTCACGGAAACGCGAGTGAAACCGCGGTACCAGCTATATACTATTTATTTTATAGATTCATGTGTACTTGACCTTTAGCCAAGTCCTAATAGTTCAATGGTTTCTTAAAAACCAATTAACTTTTTAAAAGTAATGTATGGATAATAATTATTTTAGAAGGCTAATTTGTAATCTTTAGATAATCCATATTTTGTAAATTCTATGAAATCATATAAAATCTGACGTTATTCTATCCTTTATCATAATTTGTATAACTTAATAACAAAACAGTTCCACAAATTTAATTTTATTTAGCAACTATAGGTACGACCTTCGTCTACAGTTATTTAACCAAAACAATTTATAAAGCTACAGTAATCCCTTCCAAAATTATATCTATCTCAATCCATTACTTAGAACGATTTCTAAAGCCAGACCCAATTAATATAGGTAGACAAATGGATATATTCCAAGACCGTTGAGAGTTGAAAATAATTAGCAGAAAAGCGGAATTCCGCTTCAGCGGGTATATCGCTAAGTAAAGAGAAATTAGGATAATTGCGTGTACCTTAGTAATCTGTCCTTTCACAGCTCTGAAAGTATAATTATTTAAGGGTCTGTATGTCTTTGTTGAAAGCGATGGATTTGACACAGGCTGCAACTGTACTAAAATTTAAACATTTTTTATATGAAAATCTACCTTTTGTGACTATAGGTATATATAGAGATGAGTAGGGGCTTAGTTTTCATTTAAAAGCCTTTCCCATAATAATGAAAGTAGGTAATAACTTCAAGATAAAACTTTAAAACACATAATTAAAATTTTTAGGTCGACATTCGTCGCCAGAGAAAACTTTTAAACGCAGGGATGAACAAAAAACCAATTTATCACGAAACACAGTAAAAGTATAAGTAAGTACTCATAGACGGCATGACATAATTGCAACCACCATCAACAGAGCTGAATGAATGCCGTCGTGACGAGCCCTGATGGCGCCGCTGTGTGCCGCTCTTTTGATGGAACCATGATTACACCATACATAGCCATACGTGCTTGATGCTACGTTAGAAATACTGGATATGACTACATAAAGTAAAAACGCTATTCCAGCGATAATATTTAATCGAATTCTAACGCGGCATACCAACGGAAAATTGGAACTTAAATATTGATTTAGTTTGTCTTATACTAGCCTTCTGCCCCGCGGTTTCAATCGCGTTCCCTATGAAATTAAAATAAAATATAGCTCATGTTACTCGCTGATAATGTTGCTTTTTAGAGGTTTTTTTTTAAATCGGTTATTATGTATTTTTTACTAGCTGTCCCCTGTGGTTTCACCCACGTTCCCGAGATATCCTATCCTTTCCCGGAATAAAGAGTATCCCATGTTTTATTCCAGGATATGATCTAACTGTGTGCCAAATTTCATCAAAATCCGTTCAGCCATTTTTGTTTGAAAGAGTAACAAACATCCATCCTTTCAAACTTTCACATTTATAATATTAGTGGGATGTATATCCATCACAAAGAAACATAGAAAAAACATAATATTATTATAGATGTAGTTTATAGTTTAGATAGATATACCTACGTATGTATTTAAAAAAAAACTATGAATTACATCACTTCTATTATGAACTACGTAATCACAAAGCAAAACAAAGCATTATCTCACTCAATTATATTAATATACATTTACATTAATCCAAACCAAACCACGATAAGGGTTGGTTAAACTCCACGGATTATTACTTTCATTCAAATTGTCAGCATATAATATTAGGTCCCAAGCGATAGAAATTGTAACATAATTCAAGCTACTTAATGACCCTCCGTGCAATGCAGCAGCGTATATCTTCACGCGTTATCCCGTTGAAGCTGTCTTCAAGAATAAAAAGAATAAATCTTTTTCATCAAAGTCAAAGTAAAAACCATTTATTCTGTTTAGGCCCTAGAAGGGCACTAATGAGGGACGAATTACAGAAGTAACCACCGGTTCGGAAGTCAGCCTTCAACTGAGAAGAACCGGCAAGAAACTCAGCAAGGTTGCATTTTTTTTATATTTTTGGACCATATTGGCTTTTTTTTTCAAATGTTTAACAATTTTATTCATAAAGTAATACATAACATATCTTTAAATTTGTTTTTTGTTATAATATCGTGGTAAGTGATTATGTAGCTGAAGGTGCATACAATTTAGAAGGAAACTGGCTATCTAGTGCAGCTATCGGACCACAACGGTATATAGGCTTTGTGAAAATTCCGACTTGAGGGTGGTAACCAGCCAGCCGGGTACTAAAAGAAGATGAAGGCCTATTTGGGAGAATAAAGATTTCATTTCATTGCATTTCAATTCAGAAAAAGCAAGAGTTAAATTATGATGAAATACTTAAAATTTAAAATTTGCAGGACTTAAATTCATTACGTCTTGATTATCGTAATAATTTGTGTGCATATAGAACAGAATCTTTATAAATATTAATTCGTGAAAATCTAAAATAGACGTAATGACGGGAATATAATATCAAAATAATTTTGTGCTAAACTAGATTGAATTTCTACCATAGCCAACACAATCCTATCCTACTTTGTATCCTATCCTATCCTACAAATGTTATAAATGTAAAAGTATGTTTGGAGTAAATGTGAAAATGTTTGTTACTCTTTCACGCAAAAACTGTTGAACGGATTTTCATTAAACTTTACACATAGGTAGATAATAAGCTAGAAACATAGGATACTTTTTAGCTCGGGAAAAGATATGATATCTCCGGAACTCGGGTGAAACCGCGGGGGACAGCTGGTACTACATATATATAGTACCTTCTATAATAATAATTTCGTTGACTCACAATTCCGTCTGTCACGTTTCATCGTTACGTTCACACAGGATCCCCAAAAAATGTCAAATCAGGAATATTCTCACGTAGTGAACAAGTATTCATCAATTGTAACGAACTCGCATAACCGCATAACTCGAGCGAACAATTCTAGAAGATTCTATATCCACGGTCCCGTACATATACCGGTAGGTTGTCGCGCCTTTGTATTGCGCGCATTCAGCTATGGGTTAAATAAAATCTGAGCTCAGCGAAATGTGAATAAAAACCCGCTAGTCCCATTTTTTATCCGGAAAATAGACCCTATGTATTGTAACAATTTAGTATATAGAATTTTTTGCGAGTTGTTTAGTGCGTCTTGTTTATTTATACGAGCTGACTTTTAATGGCCGATTGGCGTGATTCTACCCGTCACGCCACAGATTGTGGGTTCAATTCCCAACTAGGACAGACATTTGTGTGCCTGAACATGATTTCTGGGTATAATGGTAATAAAGGCGACGATAGCTCCGTGGTAGTGACGTCGTGGGTCCGAATCCTACAATGAGCTTGAGCTTTGTGAAGACACCACAACATGATGGTAGGATACTTTTTAGTAGGCTCAACCGGCTGGCTACCAGCATCAAATTGAAAATCTATCGAAAAGCACCTGTTGATGTGTTTTGGAATTTCACTTGTACTGTGATTAGAAAAAAGAGTGGGGTGCATTTTTGTGAATGGTACTATCTACACAGACTCCTAAAAAAATATTAGACAACATTATTTGAACTTAAAAATAGCAACATAAGCTTCTTTGTAGCGTTATTTCCCGTATAATTAGGTGGCGTACTAAGGTCTACATTCATTGTGTTAAATATGGCCCAAACTTATACAAACAACACGCACCTTATTAACCTTAACAAGGAAAGGCGTGCAAGCCCTTCAAATTAAGCAAAGTTATTAAATTTTAATAAGAGAACCCACGGCGGGGTATAATAAAATAACGAAGAGATTTTCTAGCTCAATGACACAAATAAGATTTATAGCGAGATTCCATTTGTTCGGGTTTTAATATTAACAGAACTGTCTAAGAACAAAATTGGGGTATAATTTGACATTCGCTGAAACATTAATTATTTGATTTTGTAAGCTATTTGCCTAGTTTGATAATCCAGATAACGAAAATAAATATTTATTGTAACAGACATTTAATTGTTTTGTACATAAACTTTCTCTAATGGTATACTACAAATTTCAGTAACTACAAAATTTATTTAAAACAAATATAATTTGGGGTTGAAATCTGTCTAAAACAATGAAATATGAAACTGACATTACAAAACTCGCTGAAAAGTTTCGTCTAAATAATTCGTAGCTGAGTGGCTACTAGATAAAGTGGTAACTGTGGATAAACTTTACTAACCCTTTTTTAGTACAGTTCATATAAAATACACGCCTATCTGGTCTTTGATAACTTAAAAATCATAATACCGTTTTTATGTTTGAAACAATATTGATATTTTAAAAACCAGGCTACGACTCCCGTAGCAATGACTACGAACTTCGTAGCAATCTCTACAATCCGTAGCACAAGTATTGTAACAAAGCGGCAGCTCTTGCTAATTATACTGTATTAATATACTTTTTGTTTATCAGAAATATTACCACCAAAAACATAGATTTTTAAGATTTAACTTGCATTTAATTTCCGACAACATAGTGTGAAATTTTTAAATAGCGTAGTGGTACTTACATTAATAATTCTGTCAGTCACAAAGGTGTGTAATTAAGGTTTTTGCTTTGGATTATTAATTATGATCGCTAATGAAGCTCAATTAGTAAGTTAGGCCATCAATCTTTCACTCACTTGGAGACAGTGTGATGTATGGCCTTACAGATTGAATCCACATACAAATTTTGGAAGACATTAGCGAAAAGTCATTAGTTGCTTTTAATTTAGAGTTTCTTTTGGTGCGAAAATTTATTACATTTAATAAATTTTCGCAAGCACAAATCCTTTGTAAAAATATTTAATTCTTATTTATTCATATCATACTTTTTACTAATAGTATAAATGCAAAAGTAACTCTGTTAACTTTTGACGCCTAAAACGCTAAACCAATTTTTATGAAATTTGGTATAGAGATAAATAGGATCTTGGAAAAGGACATAAGATTATGTTTATCCCAGGAAAAGATGAGATCCCTCGGGAGCGTGAGTGAAACCGTGGGAGACAGCTAGTGGTAAATATATATTAGCTTCGGTCGGTGGCTACAACTGCGTAATACGTTTATTGCGAAATCAAGCTATCTTATCATCTATCATACATTGTAGATGTATGATAGATGTTAAATAAATAAAATACGTCAAAATGTACACGAAGACTTACAAATTGCCCCAGCAGCGGTCTCAAAATGAAACATACTTGAAATCAATTCAGGAGTAAACTAGTTTTATTAAAGCCTAAAAATAAAACTAAATTTTCGTCCATATTTTAAATCAAAACTGGCAACTAAACCATCCATGCCTATATTTTTCAGTGAAATAACATTTCAGAAACGTTATCCGCACAAAGAGCCCGTCAATACGGGTAAAGTATAGTAAAATATTTGTTTGCCTACCTTGTCAACTTATCTAAAGACGTGAATATCGGTATTGTATATATTGACATAAAGCTCAACGCATACTATATACATACATACCTATATATTCTTTAATATCTATTATGTTCTATTTATAGCATTGAAATAAATGGTACAAACTTGAAATATTGCAGATTCCTTCTGAGAAAATTCTACCCTTAAGAGTGCCCTCGGGAACGCAAACGTAACCGCGGGGAATAACTAGTATAATATACAAATGGGGTTTTTATTATTTTGTGGGTTAAACACACTACCTACCTATCCCAGGATAGACAGACATATACGTACATGAACGCGTCCATTTATGTTGGGTAATAATATATATTTAAAAGTTGTATATTATGTATATCAGTTTCAGGTTTCGACAGTACATGTTTTGCTTGGTTTGGGATCAGAGGGCCGTGTGAAGAATGACCCAGGATATTTATTTATTATTATATTTACTTAATATTATTATAACGCTACAGTTTATTTAGGACAGCCTTCAAATTAAATAATGATTGTCATAGATTATTATTATAATATTCTTTTACCATAATTTTATTACCTGGTTATCAGGGTTACAAGGTTATCAGGTTGTATAATATTATACAATGGTTTTTTTTTTTGATGATTTTGTGCAGGATAAACTAGATGCGAGCAGATACATACTCCTTGCCATTTTCGAATGGAAATAGGCAAAAAAATTACGGTCAATAAACTCAACGTATTGAGTAGAATGTGTTCTCTTTTTACGCTGTAAACTCTGCACAAGCAAACATTAGCTTGCCCGTTCGAACTGTGGAAATGCGATATAAAGGGAACATCAGGAGAGTGGTTCCGCCAGAGGCTTTTAACATTCCGTTAAAAGCACGAAGCTTGTAGCATATCAATACCAGTTTTGGTTAGTACGCGAATGACATCTGTGAAATATGATGATATTTTCAGTTCATTTCAATAGCTGTGATGGAAATTTCTCTTATTTCAATATTTTGGACTTTGTGTGACTTTGAAAAATACTTTTTAAAACTATACAACATTGCTTGTGACATTATTGTTAGTGTTATGTTACAAGTTGTTACTGTTATATAAAAGATAACAATATTACAAAAGTTTCTGTAAGTATCGTCTCCTAAAATTACACGCATTTTGTGTCCAACTATTATTCGGAAAGTGGTAAAACTTTTTCGATAAGTCCTTTTTGTAACGGCTATACTCCAATTTCAGTTGTTCATGCTTCGACTCGTTTCGATGGCTTTTGTTTAGACATTATGAGAATGTACGAATTATCGTGAACATGGCTTTTAGTATCTACGTATACCTACCTATTATTTGAGGCTCATTTCGTTTTGGTATTATCGAAAATGCAATGTGCTTCTGATTTTTATTCTTTGACGTTGGGTTTTTTTTTTAATAAAATTAGCTTTTTAATCAAACGATTGCTGTTTATTAAGTCAAATGGAAAAACTGACAAATTATATGTAAAATTAAAGAAAGCTATCATTATTGTTAATTAATTATGGTTTTTCAAATATATTATTATGGCTTAACTAAATTGTTACTATTTCGTATTTTAAATAATCAAAAAAATACTTGAATTATCTGCCATAACTCATTACTCCTAAGATGGTCATTTTTGGATGATATTTTACTTTAACATCTAATATGCCATAGTATAACCAAATAAGTCAGCCTATTATATTACAGGGCTGGATTTAAGATTGATACACGTGTGATGCCTCTTTTATGTACAGCTGATTGGCCTTAGTGTCTCCTTTGTAACAAAACGTCAGATCATTTAAATGCAACGCGTGGCTCGTAAGGCATGAGCCAGGCGCACAGTGAGAGGTCTAATATAGTGATATCATCTCAGGCTGTCACGTCCTCGAGCGCTGCTATTTACAAGCGGAAATTTATTGTCTGAGATGCGCTCGGATAGTAGACGGTTATATGTTTAATAATGTGTTGTGCTGACATTTTGGATAGATGAATCATTTTTACAATAAAAGTTATTAAAACGTGTTATCAAAATCAAAACCCATTTGTTCAGTTTAGGCCCTGGTAAGAAACTTATGAACGTTTACAATTGACTCTACCACCGGTTTGGAGTGTATAACTGGGAAGAATCCGGTAAGAAAGATTTTTTTTGCAGTGAATATTTCTTAAATTAATTTACAATTACATTTTCATTTCCCTATCTCTTATGAATTGGACTGATAATACTTTTTCTACATTGCCTTATACGTACATAACATTCATTATTATAGATCAATAAAATAAAGAAACAGAATAACTGTTTTCCAAACGAAATACTAAATACCCCGTTAAAGAAACCACAAAGATTCGTCGTCATTCTTAGCCGGCGACTCAAACCAACCTCAAACGTTTCATCAGAAACTCGGAAAGTACACACTGTATCCATTAGCGTGACAATATGTACCCACCGCAAGCCCTAAGCCTGTATACATTCAGTTTAATTATTTATCAACTGTCGAGTGCCTACCTGTGTTTTACGACACTTGAATGACGTGCTCTATCTACTGTAGATAGGTACACAAAGTTTAGCGTTTCCTGTTTAGAAACGTGCTGTTGACATACTTCGAGTTGAATAGCGGATCAGTTGATTTTATGATAATATTTTATGTGGTTACAATTCTAATAATTTATGACTAGTTTCTGCTCTGTGGTTTTAACTGCATTTTCGAGGGGAATAATGTTTTAGGGATGAAAATAACTTTTTCTATCTACATCATTTGTGCATACATTTTTTATCGAAATCCGATTATGGTGTGGACATTTTTATAAACATAAAAAATATACATCACATCCATAATATAAATAAGATATAAATGATGCTTGAATTAATCTATAAGGGCTAGGACAGGAGTGACAGACAGATATCCTCAATAAGTTAGACTAAATGAAATGGTGATGGACGGTTCATATGTTACGGAGCCCTAGCGATAAATGGGGCAAAATCCTGACAAAATGGTAGCCAAGAATGGTAGAAATCGCAAAATAAATAGAAGTCGACAGCGCAAAAGATGGGAGGATGAACTCAAACTCACAGCAGGCCCAAACTGTAGAAGAGTTGGAAAAGACAGAAAGCAAAGGAAATCGTCAGAGAAGGCCTTCGGAGGCATGCTGAACTCCAAATACTATAGCTAACGAATATAAAAAGAGTTTCAGGATAAAAGGGTTGACCCACGTTCCCGAGGTATCTTATCTTTTCCCGAAATAAAATCTATTTGTTTGCCAAGTTCCATCAAGATCGGCTTAGTAGTTTCGGAGTTCATCGCGGACCAACATTTTGGCACGGGAATTTTATATATTAAATATATTATTTCATATGTTAATAGCCTTAACATGAATATTGTCAAAATGTCAGTTAGTTAGTCATGACATATCTAAGAACCTCTCATTCTAGTATAATACAACCGACATAACATTATTCTGTAGGGAGATGACACATACTCAAATTATCAACGATATTCAAGTCTCCTAAATACTCATGTACCGATTATATACCTTATTATGAAGACTATAGAGTCTACATTAGGGTAGCTGGAATCTTGTGGAAAAGCGAGCGTCGTATATCATATTTCGCTTGTTATCGTTGTTCGAAATATTTAAAGATAAAGAAGTCATTGTTTCCAGTTAACTAGAAATATAACTGTATTAAATATTATAAGAATTTTATTTTATTGTAAGAAATGTTTGGTTTTAATTTCATTTCATTCCTTTTTATACGCAATAATTTCAATATATTTTTGGTTTTCGATTTAATTTAATTTCAAGTTGTTAGATATTAACTCTTTCACTCAAATCGCAAAAAATCTTTCACTTAATTCCGTCAAGTCTTTCGTATGATTATGAGTTACAGAGCGTTTTTTTAAATTCTCATAGTAAAATACAAAACAAAATTATATTACAATTCAATTAATTCTACTGTAACTGTAATCAAAAGACGTGGACTGCAATCTATACCCGTGTTTCAAAGGTCCGGGTGCTCCCGGTTATCCGGTACGTTCTCAAAGAAACAAAACGGCTCCTGAACCGGATGCACTGTGATAAGGAAACCGGATGCCGATCCCGGCTAACGAACAACTAGTAACAGACGACCAAGCACGTTTGACCCCTGAGGTGGATTCCATTCACCCCTGTAACGATACATTTTGCTGAAAAACAGGCGGGAAGGAGTGTCTTCCTAAATGGTGGCTCCTTGCTACATGCTAATATAGTGTAGTCATGGCAAAGTGACGTGAAAGCAAACTTCCTTTGATACTTCACTCCTCAAGAGTACTCGTGTAAGATATACTTAATAGAACAGTTTTCTTTCAAGAATATTCAAATGGTGAAAAGTTTATACGGTTAGTAACATTATAGTGATATTGTTTTGTAATCCGATTATCACGTTTATATTTGGGAAGAAATGTTGAACATTTGTCTACACTGCATAAATATAAGTCATCACAACTTATCCAACTTTAAGACATACTCACGTGTAAGTATTATAAATGCAAAAGTGTGTTTGTATCTTTGTTGATGTGTTTTATCTTTTTTAAAACGTTCAAAGTGACGTGACATTTCACTTTGCTAGTGGAAACTAGAATATTATAAAATCCTGATAACTAACAAAGAATAACTAATTATTACCTAATAACTAGATTTTCACAAGAATAATTATAATGTACCTAACCCGGGCTAGCGCATCTCACATGGGTATAGTAATATTTTTAAGCCAAGGTTTATTTTACATAATTTTTCCATTACTAATCTTATTACGCTCTGAATAAGTATCTCAAGGGAACCTAACCTTAATTAACTCTATCGGATGAGGAAAGCATCCCTTCCTACCTATACTAGCAGAATATTCAAATTTTAAGCCAGTTCAAGTATATTTTATAGCCAGAAAGGATTTCGCTTGTTCATTTAACAGGAAGAAAAAGGTTCATGATAAGTTTGCGGTAAAGGTAAAATCCAGGGTTACTTTTGAAGCACAAATATCTATCCATCACGCAATCAGTTTCGTTAATTGAATATTTGAGCAGTAATTTTTTTTTTTGCGCACTTTAAAACATGTAACTATTTCATCGCAAGATTATTGTTGTACTAAACAGTAAACACACCTAACTAAAGTCTAAATCGTGGTTAATAATTTGATTTTAAAGTAAATAATATTCTCATTTCTGAAGATTACAGTGGCAATGTCAATAAATATTGGTTTTAAAATAATCGTATATTTACGTACAAGGTTCATAGTCAATGTATGCACTTAGTAACACAAAGCCACGTAAGCATAGAACAAGCATTTCCAAATTTCCAAGAGCCTCAAATGACTCGACATGGTTCCGTGCTCACACAATCGCATTTAAGCCACATCGCAACAGAGTGAAACACGGCTAATCACTACAGCAATTGTAAGCTGCATCTGGTTATTAACAAAACAACATAATACTCGCAACGATTCAGGTAGGTATACCAAGGTTATTTGGTGCCTTTTTTTAAGACTAATAAACTTAAACTACACTGTCTCTTAAGATACAGGTTACCCTAGTTTAAGAGGCAGGGTTGTAATCTTCTTGTGTACAGATTTCTACAGCATATCTTGTAATTGATTGATCTATCATTGTTTTTACACTTGTATATATTTTTGGTGAAATGTAACATAATGTTAATCTGTAACCTTTGTTGTAATTAATAAATTATTATTATTATTAAAAAGCAAATTAAACCTTATCTATCTACTAAATTTTATCCAAATCGTTGGAGCCGTTTCCGAAATACACGAAATCTACATAGATTTACTACGAGTAATACGAATATACATACAAGAATTGCTCGTTTAGTTATTCGATTTTAAGATAGTGTTAAAAACAAGCAGTTTTAAGAAATTCAAAATGGGTTGGTTGACGTTTATGGTATCTGTCACTGTACCTGTCGATGCCAATCTAAACCATTTTGCCCTGGATCTGGGTGTAATTATCGACTTCAGCACAAAAAAGATATTTATTTATCCAAACATTTTTATCCAGGTTGCATTCAGTTTACGAGCAGTATTCTCATCAAATAGCGGGACTTTTGATAAAAAATCTCAGCGTCACTAATGAATTCTTGATTGTGAAAATAACCTTTGTAACAGAAGTTTTTAAAGTAAAATTTAATAAGAGCTCGTTATTAAAAAGTTTGCGTACGGATGCATTCATTACAGGAAAATACTGTGCAATGAAAATGGAATCTCTCGAGGAACGAAACTGGAAAGCAGGATAATGATTATTTAATTACAGAGCTATTTCATGTTAGAGATCATTTTTATTTCTCATTTCTGTTTCTAACAAGGAGCGATTGATAGCTCAAGCTTTGGTCTTTTGGTCGGAACGCACAACGTTGCGATAAGCGGCTGCAACTTAGGGTCACGACGCAGAGTTACGTCTATGCGGAGAAGCGGTCTGTTGATTTTCAGCATGAACAAATTCCAAAAATAATAAAACATTGTTACAATTTAAAAGTTATATTTGTTTTTGGTAGAAACTCACCATCATATGCCTACCCTGTTCGGTCTATCAAATCATTTGTGCTCAGCGCAATGTGTACCTACTCTTCAATTCGGCACGTCTATCTGTCATTGCATGCCGACGCATTTACTATTCTATTCACCATCTCTCTCACAATCCATCAATCTCTTTTCAGTTTTCGTGAATTTACTGTCAATTCATAACTTTTTCAGCTATATGTTCATCTCTCCTCAGAACATGTCCCTATTCCCTACCTCTCTAACAGTTGAGTTTTCTTCTACTTCTGTCACTTTAGGAATAAACTATTTGATAAAATAATAACAAGTATTTGTAAAAGGACGATAATTAGTTTTATAATATTGTAAAAGAATAAAATAGAACATGACATGTATATGACAATCAACCAAGAGAAGAATTAAAAAGCAATTGTCTATAACCTACTTATTAAGGTTGCATATGTAATAAGGTGGAATTTATAATAATTTCATCACTCCTACCAAATTCCAGCCTTTCTTAATACTAAGTATTGTAATTTATATTACAATACTGCACATCCAGTATACTCAAAATGAATACATCGTATTGGTTTACTATGACAGAGAACATACACTTAAGTAAACCCACATATAGGTACACATCTATTGGTATGATAGTTCATAAGGCCAAAAATCTTCAAAAACAGAGTTAAACTTAGCATTTCAACATGGCGGTTCCTTGTTTAAGGCCATATAAGGCTTTGAAAGTTTACAAACCATATTTTGTAGAACGGTGGAGCCCTCTGACGGCGTCATATAGATGTGCTCTTTAAGTTCACCATACAAGAAAGTAGTTTTGACATTAAACTACATCATTTGTAGTTTATTTTGAGCTGCAACGGAAGATAATACGGATCGGATAGTCATAACTTACAGTCGGTGAATATTTCCATATAGTCAATTTGACTTCTTTGTGCAGGATACGGATCGGATATTCATACCTTACAGTCGATGAACATTTCCATATAGTCAATTTGACTTCTTTGTGCAGGATACGGATCGGATATTCATATCTTATGATCAGTGAATAGTTTCCGTATAGTCAATTCTATTTCTATGTGCATTTCCTTTATCACACAGTCCTTACTTGTACCTAAGTACAAGTTCTAAAACCTATGTATATCATCTTGACATTAGATGTCTTTCCTATATAGTTCATATTTCAGTTTCTACTATTCACGTACGATTATATCTCTTCATGAGCTTGTAGTTCATCAATATTAGATATGTTTTCTCAAACAAAGACAGGTATTAGCATAAGAGGAGTTAACTCTCTTGCGAGAACGAAGCGTCATATTCGATGGCTGTTGAAGTTGTATGGGATTATCCGGTAAGTATTCTGATCCATCAGAACTACAAATGTCACTTGACTCTATCGCTGAATGACTAGATAAGGACGTTTCATTTTTACTATCATTATCCAAAATATTTTCAACAGTATTTTCTTCTTGAGTTTCGGTACTATTCAGAGCAATCTGAACTACGTTTCTTTTCATGGATTGTTCTATAAACACTACATCTCTACTTTTTGTTATAGTTTTTGTGTTCGGATCAAATAATCGATACCCTTTGGTATATTCACAATATCCAACAAAAATCAGCTTACGTGACATAGAGTCCCATTTCTTGATTGTCTCTTTAGGTACATCGTGCATCATCACTTCACATCCGAAAATCTTCATGTGACCTATGTTCGGTTTGATGCCACACCATTTTTCCTCAGGTGTCGCGTAGTCTAGAGAACGTGTCGGTGAACGATTATTAATGTAAGCTGCAGTCATAGTTGCCTCGGCCCACAAGTATTTCTGTAAGTTAGCATTTAACAACATACATTTAGCTTTTTCAACTAAGGTCCTGTTCATACGTTCTGCTAAGCTATTTTGTTGAAGAGTGTAAAGGTTAGAAGTTTGTTGCTTTATTCCGGACAGTTTTAAGAATTCTGTAAAGTTTTTATTTGTGTACTCAGATCTGTTACCAGTGCGTAATGTTTTAATTTTTGCATCTAACTGATTTTCCACAAAGGTTTTATATTCTTTAAACTTTTCTAAGCATTCCGACTTCGACTTTAAAAAATACACATAAACATTTCTAGAAAAGTCGTCTATAAAGGTAAGAAAATATCTTGCTCCTCCCAATGATTTTGTCTCCATTGGACCACACAAATCGGAGTGAATTAATTCTAGCAACTTACTTGCCCGGGAACCTTCACCTTTATATGGTAGTCTCGTCTGCTTGCCTTCGTGGCAGGAAACACAGATCATGTTGTCGTCGCTCGGAGATATTTTCACACCTTCAACATTATGTTTCAGCTTCTTCACGTCGCTGAAGTTCAGATGTCCCAATCGTTGATGCCACAGGTAAATATCGTTCTTGTTAGACTCGGATATGTATGCTTGAACAGAATTAATATTCAGCCTGTACATATTGTTAACAAGATTAGCTGTAGCTACACATATGTTATTCTTGTTGAATATTTTGCAACCATTGCTATGGAACTTTACATTGCATTGATTTTTGATCATTTGACTGACCGAAAGTAGGTTAGTTGACAACTCGGGAACATAAAGAACATCTTTTACCTGGATAGTACTTTGGCATCCATCTTTTTGCATTATTTGTATGTTTACCTTACCACAGCTTTTAACTTGAAGTTTCTTATTATCGGCAACTCGGATGCTCATGACCGGAGATTGCTTCTCATCATAGAGCCAGTCTTTATTCATCGTCATGTGCATAGCTGCTCCTGAGTCGATGTTCCATCCTAAGTTATTGCTGATTGTTGCTGTAAACACTGCCGCAAAGTTTGAATTATCATTTTGTTTCTTGTTATTTATATTACTTTTACAGTCCTTGCTAATGTGTCCATATTTGTTGCAAGTATAACACCGCGAGCCACCACTACTTGACTTTTTATAAGATTTCTTATTATTATTGTTAATATAGAAGACAGTTGCATCAGGATTTCTTACTTCCTGGAGAAGCTTAGTTTTGATTAGGTCAGCGGAAATTACTATACCAGAACTTTCTAACGCCATAATCATAGGCTTGTACTGTTCGGGAAGCCCAGCCAGTAGCAATGTACCTAACCATTCCTCATCTACTTTAAATCCAATGTTTCTGAGCTTATGCGCTGTAGACATAATTCTATTAACATATTCTTCTATATTCTGACAATTTTCTAATGACGTAGTTATCAAATCTCTAAGTAGACCCACTTTTCGGGTAAGGCCGGAGTCGTCAAAAACTTTACAAAGATTATTCCATACCTCCTTAGATGTCTTGGCTTCCTGCACGTGTACATAGTTTACAGGATCCACCAATAATATTATTTTAGACCTTGCCTTCGTGTCCCGTATGGTGTCTACAATACCGGTGCTCTCCACGCAGTCCCACAAATCTTCATGTTCTAGGTATGTTTGTACTGAGAACTTCCAGCTTGCAAAATTGTCACGGCCCGTTAGTCTTTCTATCAAAGCTAAGCTGATGTTATTTGAAGACATTTTTATCTTATTGAATGAAAAACAAAATGCCGGACGGTTCAGTTGCAAAAGTGAGGTTCTGACAACGATTACTTTCGGAACTATCGGATTATCTGAATTAAACAATATACTCGTTATTTATCGAACCACAAACGTCCTGGGCCCATAACCTGATAAAATAATAACAAGTATTTGTAAAAGGACGATAATTAGTTTTATAATATTGTAAAAGAATAAAATAGAACATGACATGTATATGACAATCAACCAAGAGAAGAATTAAAAAGCAATTGTCTATAACCTACTTATTAAGGTTGCATATGTAATAAGGTGGAATTTATAATAATTTCATCACTATTACTATAAAAAAATATCTATGTACCTATTTTATTAATTGATATTTAATTCAAAGAATATATCATTCACCATAAATATCAGAATGTAAAATAAATTATGTATTAAGTAAAGCAAAATCATTTAATGTTCTGTTTTTCTTCAATCTCTTGTGTTTTGAAATAATTTTCCATAGAATTTCTTTTATGCTAAGAATAAAACCGAACAAAAATGTTCTCCTTTATTTGAAAACCGTAAAGCAACAGTCATTGAAACAGCCCCGAGTAACAAGGCGAGATAACATAACCGAGGTGAAAACTTCAGAATATAACCACAATAACAGCGTGACCTCAAAACACCGCACCAACCGAACAATAGAACTTTACAAAAGGTTTCGGGAAAAATGACAATAAACTGAAACAAAACATTGGGACTGTTGAAGAGGAAATAATCATTGGGTGGACCAGCGACCCAACCCGTGGGAAATTACACATGAAAGCCAAACCGAAATGTCTTGCGATTAAATCTGCCTGTACCCGCATTTCTGTCCCATCGACTCATTTAATTGAGTGGAAATACTGAACGTTTGGGGTCGTGTTCCAATTTAGTATAAACTCATGGACATATGTTGCTAAATCGCATTCTATTTGTTGTATTTTATCATTGCAAAAATATCTACGTTTGAACGGGTATTCAATTGTGGTTTCATTTTTCCAGTCATCTAAAATTTTATATTTTTTGTTTGTCAATAGTATGACAAGCAGGCAGACGGTCCACATGATGATAAGTGGTCACCGCCACCTATGGACATTTCCAATACCAGGGTGATTGCCGAAAAAAGAACAAGATTCTGTAAAATAACTCGTGATATTTTACCTAGCCAAGATCAAAAGAACGTGTATATATTCCAGCCAAACTAATGGACCGTATAAGAAACATAACGTTGCACTCAAAGCGGAAACATCTTGAGAGTCGATTTTTAACTTGAAAATACTCTTAGCGCTCTGAAAGAAGTCACGTATGCTATCAGTCAGGCAAATCCAGGAGCTAAGAGGCTGCGAAACGTGTTCAAAATTTGAAATAGCTTGAATTCAGATTTAGCTCAAATTTTTTGTCGCCGCTTTTTTAGATGCCTACCTATTTGTAAAAAAGCGTGTTAAAAATGTTACCTCTTTCCATACATAATATAAAAAATATAATAAACATTGTTTTTGTGGTTTATAATTACCAATTTAACTACAAAAAAGTAGATAGAAGTTATTTTGATAATGTTTATAGGTATTTATGAAATCACAATCCCATTTCATACAAAACTCCATGCAATCAAACTAGTTTAATAAAATGAAGCTCAGGATCGGTCGATGTGGAAAACTTTGTGCGAGAAGTCCAGCAGTAGACGAATTTCGGCTGAAATGATGATGTATTGATATGTCAGTCATCATATGATTAACACAATTAATATTTCATAGCTCAATTGTATTTTCTAAATTAAAACAATAATTATTTTTATAAATGAACTTATTTTTATCTACCGGACGTAACTAAGTAAGGACGTAATTTAATACGTTAATGCTAGATAAAATTTTTTAGATGCTGACAAATAAATAGATAAGTACTAAGGTTAAAATATTTCGTTAGGAGCGTCGGTGGCGTTGGGCAAGTAAAAGCTTTCTCAGAGTTGTATTGACAAACCACTCTAAGTGAGCGTTTATTCGGTGGTAAGACGCCAGGTAACATGTATCTGCGAAACACGTTTTCAATGTACCCTTGGGATCTTTTCGAACAATTTGTAAGGCGGTCTCTATTCAAAATACGTTTTCATCGCAAGCAAAAACATTTTTATCTCCAAAAGACTACCCGGAGGTAACATTTTAGGAAATTTATTTGTGAACTTTTAACGGTATCATGAGTATTAAATTTAAGCGGCTTTCACGTAGTAATCTTTGTTATTCCATCCGGTTTCAGTTTACGGGTTCCCAACGCAATGTGATGAAAAATAAGGATATTAAAAAGTAATATATTTTAATTTATCTGAAGCTCACATAAAAACGGGAGATTTAATATTTTCCCCTCCCACTTCCATCCTTAATTGCTTCTGACTGTGTAAAAAAGAACAGATGGAAGCGATGTAGCAAATATAAAACTAAGCAATTTCAATATTTACGAGATATTGGTACGCAAAAAAGAATATACATTTGACTGCGATGATACCCACCTAGTAGCTGCAAGTTTTTATGAATTTGATTAAAATTTATTTATATTGCTGACAGATTTACTCAATGCTATTCAAAGTCAAAGTCAAAACCATTTATTCAGTTTAGGCCCTAGAAGAACACTTATGAAGGTAGAATTACAGAAGTTACCACCGGTTCGGAAGTCAGCCTTCAACTGAGAAGAACCGGCAAGAAACTCAGCAAGGTTACATTTTTTAAATATTTTTGGACCATCTGACTATATTGGCTTTTTTTTTCAAAGGTTTAACAATTTTATTCTTAAAGTAATACATAAAAAATTATAGCCCGCATTAGTTATTATTAGAAGAACGGTTTAATCTTTATATCACATGTTTAATATGTGTATGCAAAATGTCATACAAATTATAGAGACCTTATTAAACTACCTGGATTACCGTATATGGTGACCCCAATGTTCTACATTGTTTTGGGTATCATAACGATCTCCTTAAGACCCCGGATTTCCTTGTTTTCGCAACAGCTCTGCGTTTAAGGTCATTGGGAGATGAAAATTAAGCGAAACAATAATAAGGCCTTTGTTTATAATACGAGGCAAATCCTAGTTGAAGGGATTATCAGGGTCATCGTTCGCTCATCATGTCGTCTAATCTATGGTGTAGATATATTAGAGGTATTTGCACATTACCTGTTTTTAACACAAACTAATCATACAATTTGAAGATTATAGAAACCTTTTTTTAACAACAAATAAGTATATAGAAATGCAGATTAAAAGTTTGATAATTGTGTAAATACTACTAAAATGTTTACACTTTTGGGCAGCCAGAGTAGGCTAGTCTTTAAAGTTATAGTTCAGTAGAGAGTAGATTATAATTATTCTAGTTTAATACCCTTACTCATGACACGCTATTTAACTATTCCAGATTTATTGATCACCTTCTAATCAAACAACGTGATGTAATTTACAAAACGATATTTTAGTATAATAGCATTTTTATGTAAGGCAACAAGTGTGTGAATACCTATGGTAAATCTATATACCTATATATAAAATGAGAAAGCCTGACTCACTGACCCATTAACGCCCAGCCGGAACCCTAGAAAGCTGAAATTTTTGAAGTATCTATTGTTTTTAAGATTTAGACGAGGAAAAAGAAAGGATTTTCGAAATTCAACCTCTAAAAGGGTAAAAAGCGATACGCGGGTGAAACCACTCGGCGTAAAGCTAGTCAAATTATAAAACCTACAAAAAAAAAACATTTTAATATTTACAGAACAACATTCCGTTGTGGAAATATATTACATTAAAATTAGTAAATAAATGACAGTTTTATATAAAACGGATTTGGGATCAACTTGGAATGTATTAAATATCAAAGACAAATAACTTTTAATTGGCTTGTGTTTATTAACCATAACCTCATGGTAAGTTAAATAGTTTTATGTTGGAAAAAGAGATCAGCAAGTAAAACTTAGTCGAAGCTGTCAGCTTCAAGACCAGCAAAGGATGTCAAAATCAACTTACAATTTACTCTACCACCGCACCGGTTCGGAATACACTTAAACTGAGAAAAATCCGGCAAGAAACTCAGCAAGGCAATTTTTTTTCAGTGCATATTTCTTAAATTCATTTAGAATTTCATAAATATCAAAAATGGTATATGATATTTTCTGATGCATCAGCGTGGACGTATTGTTACATTGTTAGGTATCCTTTCAAGAACTTTAAACTGAAGGTATTCGTGTAATCTCGTGTATTGATCAATGCTACAAACAGATAAAAGCTTTGTAGTAAAGCGATTTCTGGGAACCGCCCTAAAAGCGTTGTTCCCGAGATATAATGCGATAAGCCGGCTCTAGCTTAGGTTTCCTTGCACGTTTCAAGCACATTTTCACGTTTAAGCTTCGCTACTAACGATAACGTGAATGGTATACAATAACCATGGTGTATTTAATGGGAAATTGCAAAGCGATGTTAGATTTTTCTTTAGTTTGTTATATTTTTCAAATTAATATTCAGATTTATAAGTTGTTGCACAAAGTTTGTATGGATTTTTCGATCGAATATATAGTATGAGTTGATTGTGAACTTTCATTAGACTAGTTTCCGTGTAATTTCATACTTTGATCTAGCGCTGTAGGGAAGACGAAGTTCAGATATAAGGGACAGTATCAAAAACTCCTTACTATGATTTTTCAAGACTTCAACGACGCAACGCAGTGCTAAATATTTTTTTGTAACTGTTGTTTTACAAGTAAATAAACAGTGACATACAGACGGACATGACAACACATAAGGTTTCCTTTTTCTAAACTCGAAAAAGGTAAAGGTGCTACGCATTCACTTATTCGCAAGTCCCAGTAAAATGTAAATGGGTACTTAATGTTCTTTATCGTGGCTGTAAACTGAGAAATACTTTCATGGCACTAACTCCGTATAATTTATAGTAAATTGAACTTGTTACGCGAAACCAATATTTATGAAGTTAAACCACAATTTAACTTGGTATCTAGATTAAACTTATTATTGTGTACGTAAATTACGAATATTATTTAAGTTTTTATGTATAATATTCAATAATAATATATTGGAAATAATAAAATTAAAAACAGGTTTTTTTATCGAGCGACGTCTGAAATGAAAAATTCTCGTGGCAATGAAAAACTGTTCTAAATTAACCTTGGTTGATAGCATAAGACGGTCGGCCCAAAATTAACTACAAAAAAATCCGGGAAACGCGATTAAATAAGTAAGAATATGTTTGAAATGTTGAAAATCTAAACCTTCCTTTTAAATTGCACCCGACGGTTCCTTGTAACTCATACTTATACTATTTAAATTCTCTTTTAATTTTTCCAATACTTAGTTATTGTTAAACAATCTCATAAAACTTACAAAACATTCGACTGTGTAAAAGTAATTACAAGTAGAACAAGTTCCAAGCCTTTGGTATTGCATGCATTTTTTCTAGCTAATGGGTTTGTAATACCCACTGCACCGATATTATCACATTAGGGTTTCTGCACGCAACACTTTACCGACGTTTGCGGTTTAATATCGTAATGAGTTTGCACTGGTGTGCCACCCTTAATTTAGTTTTACAGCGGTCAATTATGAAAAGAGCGAAATGAGAATATATTTTTAATTAAAACTATACTAATTAGAACTTTGAGGTTACCGCTTCATGGTTTCATTTGAATGTTGCTCATTTGTGCAAATTAAATCAACATAACTTACTTCAATGATACATCGCCACGACTTTTTTAATTGGTTAAAAACAGTTGAATAAAAGCATAAAAAATATAAATAAAAATGAATGCTTGGCATCTCCCTTTTTATCTTGATGCATTAAAAAGTTCTTGTATATAGAAAATGCTCACGGAAATCATCAAATATTCTAAATTTAATTTCAAAAGTTTAATTTTCTACTTCCAACAATAAATCTGAATGTTTGTTCCAAACAGGATGGTTTTTGTTTAATCACGCAAAAACGGCTTATCTTGGCACACAGAAAGACCATATCCTTGAATAAAACATGGGATTATTTTTATCCATCGAAAAGAAAAGATCCGTCGGGAACGCAGATGAAATTGCGAAAAAGGACTAGTAATCCATTAGGAGTCTTAAAAAACGAAGCCTAATTAACGAATCTATAAAATTTTATAAAAACAAATAGAAAGGACGAGCATCCCAAAACTACTTACTGAAAATAAAATTCCAGGAATCGCAAAATGAAGTAAAAACATTATTGTATCAAATTATTTTAATATTGTTTTGTTTTAAAAATTAATCTTTAAATAAAACTTTAGCGCTTCAAAGAATCGTTCTCGAGTTTCTTTGTCCACGTAATAAAAGGCTACGCGGAAACTATTACAGCAAACAATGGGGAAACGATTATCATAATAATCCTTGTGGAAATCTCATCAACACCAGATACCCCAAGATATTCTTCGTCGGCATTCCCCTTTGTCCGTACGTACTCCAATCACGTTCAAATCACAAACAACTGGAACAAATGGTATATTAAAGACGTTTTTATTACTCACGGAAGCTATTTCTCCCTATTCCACAATCGAACGTTAATTTGAACGTATTCAGTTGCTTCAAAGATGGCAATTTAAATTCCTAATCGATCAAAAACTGTTTTAGTTTTGCCTTTGTCTTACAAAGTAACAATGGAATTGACTGTACTTGCTCATTTCAAGACTGGAAAATGCGGAGAATTTCTAATAAATTTTCAATTAAACGAGACAATTTTGTTTAATGCCTTGCGTCTCTTATTAATTGTGATTAAAATATTTGCCTATTTGAGAAAACAGCTAATTCTAGTAAAATATTTTGGGGTAAGGGTACGGTTTATTTTCACTTTGATTGTGACACGAGAATTTTATATGTATACTAACATTTTAAAATAAATATTTAAAACTAATCAGCAGGTCGCGTGGGGTCTTAATGTTGCTAACTCAGCATAGAGCTACAGGCTGTGCACATACTATATATTTATGTAAATACCTACCTATTTTCAAAATCTGCAACCGTTTGTTTTTAATATCTAAAAATCTCGAAAAGTTGTCGGAATTGTGTTTTTATATAATACCGTTTATTTTGACAGCCCGATAATGTGCCAAAACGAGGCAAGCATAGCGTGTCAAAGAGAAACATCCTCTACATTACATGCCGCTAGTTTAGTTACATGAAACAAATAACATTTAACTTTCGAAAAATATATAAATATCAGTAAAAATGTTATGATCATTGAAGCCACCATCGAGAAACTACATTTCATCTCAAAAATACATTTTACTGAAACAACTTTATCAAAGCAGACATACAATATACAACATGTAGGTATATATATAGTTACTGCAACTTAATACCAATCTGTAGACATGATGAAAGCAATTTTCTAAGTGGCATAAAACACAGGAATGGAGCGGTTGGTCTCTTTTTTACGGTAAATTGAACTAAAAGGCTTTCAGTAGCAGGCAGTCGGCGGATGCGGCCAACGCCGGACTTCCGGCCTTACGAGCCTCAGACTTTACATGCTGCAGTTTTTCTCTCGTTCACTCTTATTTATAGGCCCCCTGTATGTTTCATTGAGTGTGAATCCCTCTTTGGTTAACTGCTTTTTATTGAAATTTTTATGGAGGGGTGTTTTGAAACGTTTCTTTTTGTTTCCTTGAATGATCGTCATTTTACACGTATAAAAAAAACTTGATGGTATATATTATGTAGGTACGTTTTCATGAACATTTTCTACGAGTCAATAAATTATGCAAAATCTTAAGAAAATCACTTTGCCTAACCATATTGCTGGGAATTTTACAAGATTTCCCTTGAGAAAACCGAAATTTTAAGTTGATAAATCTACAAGTTAGGCTAGCTTGACTTCAAAGGACAAACTGGTTAGTGATTTTCAAACTACGTTATTTAAAGCATCTCATTTATTAAAATGATTCATAAGTTTTTGGGTATTATGTTCCTGAGCCTGTTACTTATAAGTGCTTTACTAACTACCGGGTGAGGTAAGGTTTCAAGTTGCTTTAATTCACTTAGCTCTTAACTTAATTGTTTAATAGTTTGAGTTTAAGTTTAATAGTTCTATATCAAACCTTTTGGATCGCTATAGCTACCTACGCGAGTCCCCAAACTATACACAAAAAATAGGAATTATGATTTATCTTTTCAAAATAAACTTCACCATGTATGTAATAATAGATATCTACTTAATACTATAAATGCGAGAGTAATTTTTAATAGAATTAGATTTCATCCTACTGTTTCATCTAGATAAAAGTAGTCTATTTCACTCTCCTGTCCATAGACACTATTTATGAGAAAAAATCTAGTCAATCTGTAGCTCTATCGTTGCGTGAAAGAAGGACAAACCTACAAAATTTTCCATTTAATAATAATAGTATAATAATCCGCCTACAATCATTACAATAATCTTGAAACGTAACAACCACATAATTATCTAAATCACATAACAATATTAGAGTTTTAATAAGTTGCAAAAGAACATCAGAAACGAAAGTATGAAGTTATTATTACTCGTACAATTTCAGGGAGTTGGTAACAACTCGGCGAGACTTATATGAACACGGTGTTGTTAAAGGTAAATTGATGTCATTATGTGAACGAGGCCAATTCAACTATGCTAACAAGGCGAACTCATAATTGAGTCCATAGCAATAATGTTTGAAGGGATGCCCCTTAAATTAGGTGTCGCTTGTTGAAGTTAATTAGATCTGATCATTAGTTTGTATTTCGTATAATGAGATATTTAAGTTGCATGTTCGTATTTAGAATTAAAATAGAAGTCTTTTTTCCTAAAAGATATTTCACATATTTTTCATTTAATTTCATTTGCGAATGGACTACAGACATCTTGTCATTCAATAATAAAATCCTATGCAATCAGGATTTCGCCTAGCTCTATGTTTTTAGACTAACATAGTTTATTACGATTAATTAAAAAATAGATTACATCTATACTAGCTTTCTGCCCCACGGTTTCACCCACGTACCCCTTTTAAACCCCTTTAGGAGCTGAATTTCGAAAAAATAATTACCTAATACCTCGTCTACGTCTTAAAAGCAAGCAAGAGTTTAGGCTGGGCGTTGATGAGTCAGTGAGTCAGGCCTTCTTTTATATATATATATATATAATTATAGATATTTAAAAATAAATCCTCGAGGCTGTAGATGTAGCCGATAGCTCATTTTATGAAAGTAGAAAATATTTTGAATTTAGATTTTTATCTGTGAGGGCTTATTTAATTCATATTATAGAATTGTCTCTAGCTTCATTATAATAACTTTCGGCTACCAAATTACTATATACGATTATCTAATCAAACAAAAACCCATATCGGCAAACTGTTGTAGTAGAAAATGGCTATTTATTTTTAAAGCCTACGTACCTACAACAAAGTATTTTTACTGTCGTATTTTACCCGACACGAACAATTAGTATTCTGTTTCTGTACCCGAAGGCTAATTGGATTGTTAGTTAAATTGACGTACAAACAATAACTGCGGCGTCAGTGGATGCGTCATTTACTCTCTCTCTCTTACATTTTTCCTGCGGATGTGAATTCTACTGCTGAATTGAATTATTAAATCCATCCATACTAATATCCTAAATGTGAAACTGTGTCTGTCAATCTGTTACTTCTTCCCGCTTAAACCGCTGAACCGATTTAGATGAAACTTGGTATAGAGGTAGTTTGAGTTTGGGGAAAGGACATAGAATAGTATTTATTGCCAAAAACATCCCTTAAGTGTGTAAAATGAGGGGTGGAAATTTGTAAAGGGATTAATCAATAAAAAAGGATAAGACTTTTATCATTTAACTTTTCTTTAGAAATATAGGCTTTGTGTGCTTGCTTACCACCTTGTGAATCATTTACTAGTATATATTTTTTTTTCTGAACCAGTAACTCTGTGATAATTTATAAGGTAATTAATTAAGTACTATTTTTTTTTATTCCTTCAGTGATGGTAAAAGAAGGACAAGTCTGCAATAGAAAACCGTATTCAAAGAAACGTAACACAATTCTAGTCAACAATAACCTAGTCTAGTGATAATTGTGTGTTGCAATCGACTATTTCAGGGGTTACCAAATAGCGGACCATGGTGTAGGACAGGACCACCGATCTTCTTTATGCGGATCATAAGTAAACGTAATCTTCTAAGATTAAGTATTCAAGTTAAATATTTGAGTTGTAAAAACTCGTGATGATGTAAGGGGGGAGGGGAGCGTAGATAGCGTAGTTAAAAACACACTACGAGGTAGAAAGGGTCCCTAATCGTCTACAAAACTAATTGGTGATCTCCTTATTTCCTGCCTCAATAAACCTTTTATAAATAATGGAAATTTAAGAAAATGTGTTAAAAATAAACCAGAGTCTCAAGAACCACCATCTGTTCCATACACTTAAAAATATATACATACAACTATGTTAGTAAACGCTAACCCGTAAATTGTTGGTTCGTGCATTTATTACGAAAGTGATGTACAGGCATTTGGAGATATCGCAGTTTACGCTACATAAAGCAAACATATCCATCGTACACAGTCAGCAAACAATGTAATATAAAACAAATATAGAAGTCGGCGTTAAATTCAAGTAAATTCAACGAAACATGCCTGAATGTTTGGTTTACAAACGGCAGCCTCCTGTTTACTTTGTGAATGTAAGCTTTAAGTGAGGAATACGTTCTGCACTTACCTTGTAAGTTGACTGATTGAAGAACGTAGGAAAACTGAGTTTAGAGGAAAGTTTGAATTGAGGTATTGGGAAAGCCAATTTCCGTAATAAATAAAATAAATCTATGCTTATCTTTCTTATCTTATCTTCTTCTTCTTTTTCTTCTTCTAATATGTATCATAAAGATGAAAGATTGGTATGGATGTATGTAACGAATAAACTCAAAAACGACTGTGCCGATTTCAAAAAATATTTCTCCATTTGAATGCTACATTACGAGTATTTCAGATTAACATAGGCATTTTTTTTTATCCCGAGATAAGATAAGATCCCACAGGTACTTGGGTGAAACTGTGGAGGAACTCTGCTAGAAATAATATAATTTGAATACATGTTCTTATAAAATGTATCTATGTAGAATGTATCTATGTGATATCTACTTAGTTTTGGTACCTTACAGTTTTCTTAGTTTGGGATCATGGCCGTGTGAGAAGAATATCCCAGGATATGAATATTAGCCATTGAAAAGAAAATGAAAAGAAAACCTTAAAACATTACCGGTAATCCTTCAACATATTAAGCTCATGGAAAAACAGTCGCAAATTGGCAACAAAACGAGAAAATTACAGAGCGAGAGGAACACCTAAGCGATAAATGCTGTAAAGTTTTTCACTTGGCAACGTTAGAGTTGTAACAAAAGCTGATAAATCGGGTGAAAATACCATGCATTGTATTCGTATTAAGTGAGAATAGACGACGCCATCCCTCGGCACGACAAAAGCATCCTCAGTGTTTGTGGGAACAGCTTACACTGACAAAGAACCCATAGATAGTGCAAATAATAGGATAGAGAGTGCGACTGAAAAGCTTATGTACAAATGTTTGATAAATACACGTCTATTATAATGTTTACATTACATTATTGTGTTTAACCTGCTTATTATTTTCCACAGTAAAAGTGTTGCCTACTTGGAAATCTATAATATTCATATTTTAAATTTTCTGAATAACTTACTAAACTATGATTATCTTGCTAATATTATAAATGTGAAAGTTTGGATGGATGGATGGATGTATGTTTGTTACTCATTTACGCCAGAACGGCTGAATGGATCTGGTTGAAATTTGGCATGGAGATAGATTATAGTCTGGAATAGCACATAGGCTACTTTTTATCCCGGGTAAAGTTAAGATCCCTCGGGAACGCGGGTTAAACCGCGCGTAACAGTTAGTATAAATCTAAAATTTCAAAGTCACATTGCTTGTTAGCGTCAACAACAAATAAAAAGAGGTACATAATTGCATCTTTTTTTAAACTTCTAGTCAGAGTTTTGTCTTTGTTTCTTTATGTTAGGATGCGCGGACTCCAGGGGGATTTCCAGCTAATGCAGCCTATGCTACTGGAATAGCTGAATCACGGGACAACATCAACCGTTTGCAGTCCTGTCGACGTAAGAGGGCTTAATGCCTTAAATCTTCAAAGGCAATGCAAATGCCGTATATTATCGGAAACTGTTTACCACGATTTTGCTTAGAGTAAATGTACTTATAATATAGGTATACGAAACATTTTTTATTTATTTGATCAGTCTTAAAGACAGCACTTACCTACTCATAATGATGTATGGTTAAGAAAAAAATAAAACAATGATTCTATATGATTCCAAGCTAAAATCCTTACCGATGGAGTTTGCATGGAAAAGATTACCAACAAAAATCGGTTTAGTAATACGAGTTTCATACAATGTTCAATGGTGGTTTTAGATACAGTCTTTGTGAGTAGCTATGAAAATATAAGATTACCATGAATGCAAACGACTACTTACTATCTATCTACTATTATTATGCGAACATCTGTGTTGTGGAACAGCTTTCCGGCATCCTGTTTTTCCTAATCAGTACAATCTGGGTGCCTTTAAGGCTACGGTAAATAGGCATTTACTGACTGTGCGTGCCTCATCTTCGTCCTCATTATCGCTTTCCATCACGCGAAATTGAGTCACAGTCTAAGATAAAAAAAAACTATATTAGTGATTGAGTACATCATAAGATCCAGTCTTCCATAATAGAATCCTTTTTCGTTATCTTGTAGACAATAATAAATGCTTTACCTGTATTTTCTTGTCAGTGTTCTCAATACATTAGGCAGACGGATCGTTTGAACAGGTTATGTCTGTGTTTAGTACAATCGTTATACCACTTGAGTGGTCACACTAAGCAATATAGTACAGCCTCATGTGTATTGAACCTTTGCGTGATATACAAGGGCTCCACTTTATATTTATTGGAAACCCACTTCCTTCACAAAAGGGTATTCTTGAACCTTTTTCACTCATCAAGATATAGCTGACTTCAAGAGACATGACTGTTATATATCTATCTATACATAAAAAAAACTTGTTCTGATTGACTGAGCTATCAACACATAGCATAACTTCGGGGTTGTGAGCTTTGTATATAGCACACAGAATCCTTTTATAACGTAGGTATTGAATCACACACTTTTTTCGTTAATTCATCACCTGAACGTGGTAATATAGGGGATCGCTGAAAACTGCAGAGTATAGAATTAGTAAGAAAATATTTATGTTTTTGATAGATCTTTGAATTCATATGGCCAATTTATTTATTACTTATTTATACTTAACGCTCCTCTTCTTCTATATATCAATATTTTAGTTTAAGAAATCTATGAAAGTATGGCTATATGTTTTTAATAAAAGTTAATGCAACATTGAATTGACTTAAATTCGCCATAACATGCCAGGATCTCAAAAATTTTACTCTGGCATCCTCTATAAGATATATGACATTATTTAATTACACAACATAACTTTCTTTTCACTATAAAAGCATCTCCGCCTTAAGCCGTCAAAAGACAAACTAATCTTTGGGACCTTAAGTGCTCCAGAAGATCGTTTTGGAACTTGGTAACATGCCAAGTGATTGTGTTAGGAAGCAGCAGTAAAGATATTATTACTTTTTCTTTCTGGGAACTATCAACGTTCTCGTCTGATTCCAAAGTAGTAACTATCATGTTATAGTCTACAAGCTTTCCGCCCGCGGTTTTACCCGCGAATCCCTTTTTTACCCATTTAGAGATTGAATTTCGAAAAAAAACCATTCCTATTCCTCGGTCACGTCTTAAAAATAACGTGTGAAAAAAATTAGCTTTCTAGATCTAAGAGTTTAGGCTGAGCGTTGATGAGTCAGTCAGGCCTTCTCGTTTTATATATATATAGCTATGTGGTTTATTCGTCCATGATAGGTATAGATAGTGGCATTAACAGCAGCCCACGTTCAATAATTTATTTATGAACACAAAACGGTGTTTGATTTGGGCGACCGCCTACCAGGCGGTGGACGACCTACATAGTAAGGGTCACACGCTGGACTGAGGTATTGTTTAGCATTCTAGTGGTATTATTTTCTAAGTTGCTATTGAAATATATTGATTACTAGCTGTCCCCCGCGGCTTCACCCACGTCATCGTGGGATTGTATCTTTTCCCATGAATAAAATAAAAAGTAGGTATACTTATTACAGTTTATTAACTATTTTGTGTGCCAAGTTTCATTACGATTGGCTTAGTAGTTTCAGACCGCTTCGCAAATAATACATTATTTTAGAATAAATTGTTTACCATTAAAAAGGTTATAGTGAGCCAACCTAAATAGATAGACATATGCTACCATAGTTTTTTTAGAACTTTTTAAGAGGATCAATTCCGTCATACATGGTGCTTGCGCAACGGAAGCTCTCAAAATGAATAAATCTCCGTTTTTGCTCTAATTTGTCATAGCGTGATGTTATATAACCTTCCTTGATAAATAGGCTATCCAACACTAAAAAAAAACCTTTTGAACCAGTATTTCCCGAGATTAGCGCGTTCAAACAAAGAAACAAACTCATCAGCTATAAACTATTAAGTATAGTTTATATATTATTTTATAGCAAGTATAGATAATGATAAAAAGGCTTTGTATTCATCACCTTCACTACATCATGGTGTAGTCACACATTTATACCTAGTGTTAAATAGTAAAAAAAACAATGTCAGAACTATTTTCAATCTTACACAAAAATAATAAATCAGCTTGTGAGAAATATAATTTAAATATCACATTCCAATCCAATAATTCCTGACACAAAAATAAATAAGTAATAAATATATCAAACTGCGACGTTCATCCCATTTCCTCGTAATGGCGATATCGAGGCATATCTCTTTCCAGGTGAATAATTTACTCGAATTATTTCAAATTGACTGAACACGATTAAATTAATCATAATGTAAATTGAAGAAGATCGTCCAATTTTAAATAAAACCAAATTTTTTCAAGAACGAATTATTTGATTACATTTTTGGTTAGACTAGACCGGTCAATTTATTTATTATTAGTTTTATTCATAGTCGTAGCGTGGGTGGCAATAATATAGTAGGTAATCATGCTATTATATCGAAATACTATTGAATTATCAATTTATGCCTTTTGCGGTTGAGACCATGGGTCCGTGGGGGTCTGAAACTCGTCGTTTCGCAAATATTTTATGTAAAAAATTAATCGAGGCCTCGGGTGACCGGCGGGCGGGGAGCTTTTTCCGCCAACGCATCAGCTTGGCCATCCAAAGAGGAAACGCTGCCAGCCTTCTGGGAACCTTGCCGATCGGCAGCAGCGGCAGCCTCGAAGAAGTTTTTTATGTATTGTAATTGTACATTTGCTTGTATATTTTGTACATTTATTGAATACTTATTTCTCTATTCACTAGGATTTATTTCAATTCTAAAATAAAATATCATTATAAACCATACATCGTTTGGATACGCTAAAAATACAAAGCCAACGTGAAAAAGATAATATTTTTCAAACAGTCGATGCCATACGTGAATAATTTCAGAATATATTATTATTTCATTTCTCTTCTTTAGCAAGATATGCTTGGCTTTCAACAACACTCATTCTTCTTTATTATTTATAGCAATTAATTGCTTTCATCATAGTGAAATACAAAAGCCTTGCATCACAAAGCGCCTGTTGTCTAACGGAACCTATGCAAAAATCCTACGCATTCCGTTGTACAGGCCCAACAAGCACTCACCTTTTTTAATTACAAACGTTTCTCTGCACTAGCTGTGAGTGCACCGAATAAAATTCACAATGCGTTTTAGAGTTGAAGGCACAACTTTGTGGATACTGTGGGCAGCTGGAACGTACAACAGTTTAAATTTCTACTAAGAGACTTGGAATCTATCTGAAACCTACAGAATTCCATAGGATCACTCTTTTCTTGATGGGGAGATAGTTATGAAAAACGACACAAATGTGTATGACATCTTCAACTGTGTGCAAGTTACCGTGTGTAAAAGTTTGTTGCTCTATAAAACAAATATATCTATTAATCTATTTGGTTTTGTAACTAAAACAATCAACACCAAACACAATTATATGGATTTAACATTCCCGGAAAACAATTATTTCACTGTAAAAGTTACACCGACGATCAAGACATGTTGTAAACTATAATTTTAATATAAAATAAATTCATTACACGCTTCAAAAACTAAGGGTTCTTCTAGATAGTACGTATGTATACGTAGGTATGCCTGAGGGCAAAGCCCGTCCAGGGGCAGCCATTAGGAGATTAAAACAGATACACACCTGTAACGCGGTGCAGTAAAACCGCAGTGTCGGCACCCAGTTGGAATCCCGCTTTAAAATATGGCCGCCTCTTTATGCTTCCAGAAGCTGACTCGAATAATATTATACCCCTTTGTGAAAGGTAAATTGAGTAAACATTTCATCCTTTGACTTTAAAGATATTATGGCGTTACGAAAATAACTTTTCTAAGTATTTTGTATTTTTGTTTATAGGTTACGTTGAGTTGCTTTCAAGTGTAATCTGATTAATTAATTTAATGGATATGACAACGCATTATATCCTTTATACAGCGTTTTGCACTCTCGTCAAATTTACATAGGGTGACATATCTTTCTAATATTAAAAAGAGTAAAGATTTGTGAATAAACTGGCCTATTTCAAAAATTCTTTCACCATTTGAGTACTACTATTCCAGATTAGCATAGGCTTTATTTTTATCCCGGGATAAGATAAGATCCCACGAGTATGCGGGTGAAACTGAGGAGGACAGCTAGTTACTTATAAATAACACAAATCAATTTAAAATAAATTATAACCATGATAAAATTTAAAAAAAAATGTGTTTGGTACAAATAAAAGTCAGAGAGATTTACGATTCTTTATCAGAATTTAAGAATAAAATATTTCGATATTCTTTTATTGAAACGTATTTTCCGTAAGTAATATCGTAAGTAGACCTCAATTTAAATACAAAACCAAGGCCTGTATAAAATTAAAGTATGAGTAAAATAATGCAATAAATTCACATAGGTATTGCATATTCCCTGGTGGCTGGTGGTAACGTAATAACAATACAATAAAGTAAAGATAAACTTATCTTATCAACAAAATAAGAACGTAGATAGGTACTACATATTTCATGCAGTCATAAAGTTAACGACCCACTAAAATCACGTTATCTGAGGTGTGTAAAATTGAGTGCTTCCAGCAGGAACATAAACAGAAATTACGTTTTAATAATAGAGTAATGTTATGAATCTCACATAACTTAACATGAGATATGCTTAATTAACAAACAGTTGAAGAATGAGATGCACTGCAAAGCACAAATTCAAATTCAAAAATCTCTTTATTAAGTAAACTCATTACAAGTATTTTTAACGTTTAGGACTTATAGGTATTCGTTTTATCTCGCTTAGTCGTCTAAATGGTGCTACCTTAGAATATTGACGTGTCCACCTAATTAACAGCTAGTATTTTCATACATATAAACGTTAATAGTAATTAGGTGCAAGACTGGTACCTGCTAACGTAACGACCAATACAAACTAGTTGTTTACGTGATCAGTACCAGCCGCGTAGCCGTGTCGTACTTAACACATTGTCGTTGAGTATGGTCAACTTATTAGGTATTTTCACTATTAGCTTGATAACTTGGTTTAGCTTTTTTTGTAAATATTATACTCTACTCACAAAAACGTTATTTTATTTAAAAAAAAACAGTTGGGAGATAGTTGATAATCCTTACATTATAAAACGTGTGCATTACTCAAGAACTACTGTAATTATGTTTCGTGTCTTTCACAGTTACCTTACCACCGGTGTGGCTCCTTAGAAAATAAAAAGAAATGTTTTTTTTTTTAATTCCAAAAAAATAAGTACAGTAATTTTTTGGCTGAGCTCCCACATACTAGGTCATGGAAATACGTTCTTCCTATGAAATGGATATAATTAAATTATGAAATGGATATAATTAAATTATGAAAATTGGTGTAAATTAATCCTCACATATTAAAAAAACAAAGTCTCCCGCCACGTCTGTCTATCTATCTGTATGTTCGCGATAAACTCAAATGCTACTGAACGGATTTTGATGCTGTTTTAACCATCAGTTAGATAGCTTCTTGCGGGAGGTTTATATGAATATCATCATTCTATCATGGAGCAACATAATCCTGTTGGATGTGTAATAAATTATAAAAATCATTGCCATGTAATGTAGACCCTGCTGATATATGTCAAGACAAAGAGACTCAATAGCTCAGCTAGGTATATAATATGCAATGAAACATAGTTTGAAATAGAATTTGCTATCACGAACTTCAAGTTACACAGTTGTAAGTTAATCGTTAAAGCAGTGTGTTAGTTAGATAACTAGAGCGTTCGGGATTAGGTCCCAGTGTCAATCAGTGGTGGCTTTAGTGATCTTGCTTCGTAATTGTACCAGAAATCCAATTATGGACGCCTTGGGATTAGGCATAGATTTGTATTTAGAATTCTACTTGCTCTTAACCGTTAGTTAGACAGCGGAGACTTAGCATAAAATAGTATAACTCTTTTACTTGGAAGTTATTCTGCAATCCCATAAATATATTGTAACTATTCCAGTGTCAGTAATTTAGGTAATGCTATTCGGAGTCAAAAGATTTTTTTACATTGAATGGGCGTTTGGGCACTGACTCATCCATGAAAGACGAAGACGATGCCTAAGATGGAGCTCGCTTGCCCAGAAGGAACCTATTCACTCTGGCCTTGAAAATCACCAAATTGTAGGAGTCAGGAAACACAGACACCGGAAGCAAGTTTCACTCCCACTTTCGAATTATGCATGTTTTCTTATAAAAATCGAAGTATTTAAAATATGAAATTTTATTTTCAACATGGAGCGTTTTTCCTCTACAAACTATTTATAACTGAACGCTTTTGTTTTGGGATACATTTAGAACGTCTTGTTAAACTATTTATTTTTGAACATAAACGTATAGGTATATTGTCATATTGTAAGCATCCTCCACAAGTACTTTTTCAAATGAAAATACTTACTTATCGCTAAAAAGAAGCTTGTTTAAAATTCTTTGGAGGGCTTAAGAGTCGTCATCTTTTGTGAGTGGCAAATGAAAGCGAATTCAACGTGAACGTCAAACAAGTCGACTCAAAGAGACACTAATGAGTCCCCAAATTCAAGTGTTTCGGTATTCGGGCACCTTTGTTTGAGCCTCTGACTGACTACAGTCTCCAATCAGCCTTCTGTAATCTGCAAATTAATTAGACTACTTATAAATTGATGAAAGGCTATTGGTGCGCAAATCATGGCTTTCTAATGAAATTAGAAACAAGCGACAGGCGCCGGATTCGCATGGGTGAAATTTATATCGCTTGGGCGTCATCCGTTTCGCTGCGAGTGATTTTATCTACTATATAAAAATAAGTCGGGTTTTCCTTCCTGACGCTATAACTCCAGAACGCACGAACCGATTTCCACGGTTTTGCATTCGTTGGAAAGGTCTCGGGCTCTGTGAGGTTTATAGCAAAGAAAATTCGGGAAAAATTCACAAAAAAAAAAGAATAATGAAGAAAATTATTTTTGTCATACATTTTGTATAGAACGACGTTTTGACATGTCTCGAGATCGGACTGACAGATGGTTTAGTTTCACAATTGGTGGCGCTGGAATCGGGTTCTAAGTTTTATTTTCAGGGTAGGACAACGTCTGCCGGGCCCACTAGTTGGTTTATAAAACTTACTAGGTGCGTCCTAGTAAGTTTTATAAAACTATTTTTTTAAGTTATTAGTAGGTAAATAGGTACATATTCAGGCTTCATAAGAAACGAAGCTATCGCATTATGAAAAATACTCAGGTATTTTAAGAAATTTCAGTTGATTGATAGTCTTAAAATTGAAAATATTTAAAACAACTTGAAAACTAAAGCCAACTCCGAGTTTTGAAATCCTTTAAAATTTATGTTTGTTTGATATAATTTTCCTCTGAAAGCCAATGAAGCTAATTAGCCATTCGAAAATAGAACGTGGAATGTGTTCATAATACCGCCAGAGCAATGAAAAGGTCTTTGAATTAATTTAGATGAAATGTAATAACATAAAACTCGATTTACCTAACCGTAATTAAATTGCGTTGATTCAAACGAGTATGTAAATAAGCTCTTGTAAAATATGGATTTAAAAACTGTGAAAATTCCATTTCAAAACCTATTACAAAGATAACTTCTATTTTTATTCAAATATTTACGTTGATGAAATGAAAGATTTCGCGGTATCGCAGTTATTTTCCATTCCTTCCAATTTTTACAATTTGGTTAGTGTTGGCGGTAAAATCTCTAACCGGCACTGCTACAGGCTCGATTCGATTTAGATTGACAGGACAAAGAGAAGATTATTTCTAATAAAAATACCATAAACCTATAATTTTATGTTTGAAAAATACCTTTTACTAAAACAACCTTCATTGAATAACAACACAAATGTGTGTAAAATTTCAGCCCGTTACTGAATAGTCTATGTAGTCCAGTTTCAAATAAGCTCATATAAAATATGATAATTAACATATATAAAATTAAAATTAAAATTAACATGTATATAGATGCAGGATGATTTTTTCAAGTGGGCGTGGATGGCCAAATCCTAAACTAAAGGGATTGTATTTAGGTATAATATGTATGTAGGTAGCATAGTGAATAGTAGTAGTATCAATAATTAAAACTTAGCTTACTTTACGATCAGTAACACCATTGCAGCGTGTGAAGATATGTCTCAGAACAAATATTTTTTGGGTTCTGAAATGAAATGTGAGATATACAAATAACTTTTATTGCAAAATATTTGAAGAGGTCCATCGGTTGGTTCCAAATGAATTAATGTATTTCTAATAAATAACAAAATAAATATTTCTGAATGTAGGTAGCACTAATACAGTAATTTGATAGTCTGAAGATGCTTGTGAGACACTTGTAGCTAGTACGTGTGGATTTAATACTTTACTTTATATTTTTTTTTGTTTCAATTATTCATTCTTTCATATGCTTTTAGGCATAAACTTGAACGCAAACCTTCTCATAAATCTCTAAAATATATTACACTATTTAAAAAAACGGCTTACATCTAATCATATTAGTCACAAAAATCTTTATGAAAATATTTTTAAAAATCTCTCCTTTATATAAGTAAAAAATAAGCATTCATTCTCTATGCTCATCCATTAGACTTAATCGCCTTTGTATTTTCAAACAAAACAAAGTGATTTATAGCGGTTTATCCAACAATACGATCGGTTACAGCATTTGTGATAGTCACCTACACGGTATTTTGAATTTAATTAACGACTTTAAAGGTATTTATTAAACAGTATATTGTGTTAGCTATCCTCCGCGGTTTCGCCCGCGTTCCCGAGGGATCTTATCCTTGGATACAAAGATCCGGGATAAAAAGTATCCTATGTGTTATTCCAGGATACGACTTACCTGTGTGTAACTATTTAGTAATCTGTGGTAACTATTTAGTAATCTAAATCAATAATGGTGAAAGAATTTAAAAAATCGGTCGAATAGTTTTTCTTGTTAAATCGTAACAAACAAATAATCAAACAAAAATTAAAATCTTTCCTCTTTATAATATTGGTAAAGATAATAATATTTTTATACATAATGTTATTTCAGGGATTACAGTATTTCAAATAAGTACATATAAAACTCTCAACAAGCAATTATTCATTAATATTTTATTCATTTCTGATTTCACGACCATATATCCACTCATCGCCAACAAAAACATTAATCGCAAACGGTTTGTTTATGGTTGCCGAATATTGTTGTATTTTCGTAGCGGCCAAAATGTACCAGCAAAACAACGGACGGAAACTGGCGGGTCCCTTTAATTTCCGGCTGCACTTGTGTCTTGTTTATTTTCATCTTTTTCATCAAATTCCCTTTTAGTACGGTCGGCGACACTTCAAGTTTATGTCATCCGTCAAAATCTGGTGTATTATTTGTTTTTATGCTTCCGCGCAATACAGAGTTCCCATTGTCAAGGCAATTATGAGTGTCCATCTCCATTACGCAACTAAGGATTTGTTAATTTGATTGCGGCATTCACATATTATTATCTGTAATTAAAATGCTTATAAAGGACATATCAGACTTTTTGGCGGGAACTTGCGAAGTGACGTTGTGTTTTCGTATTATTTTCATTAAATTCGTGTATTTTGAGTTTTATTGAATAATTTCGGTGGTGTTTTGTCCAATAAAGATCAATCTAAGTGCACAAGTGAAGTGAAATGAAATGAAAGCGTGTATCGTGACTTTCCAGGTTGTCCCAAAAAGTCCATGAAATGTTTTAGTGGAATAGCCGCCAATTTCACTAAAATTAGACCGGACTTGTATGGACGAGGACTAGACATTACAGTGAAAGTGATAATAAAACGTGACTAAACATAATGAATATTTAAAATAAAGAAACGGGTTAAAGGTCTCGATACCAAGCCAAAAACATTAAAAAAATAAAGGACATATGCAAATGCAGAATTGTGCTGTCTTCGGCAGAATAATTATGTAAGTTTTGTTATTTTATTGTGAACCATTGTTGGTTCAGCGTTTAAGTTTTCATGAAAAGGTAATAGACATTAGCTATGTGTTTTAACATTGCTCTCTAACATTTTCGACTAGTTTTGATACAGAGTTTCATTTTTTCATGCAAACCAAATTGCCAGACACATCACTCGACTATCATTGCCTACAAAATTGAGCTGACGGTGTAAAAAAAACGTTAAATCTGATGGTTGTAGGCAATATTTTGCTGCCGGCGCATCGTGTTTCCGGGAATTATTCGTCCGTTACAAAAAATACGTCCGGGGGCATTATTAACGGAGATTTGCTCTGAAAAACATAACATTGAGAATATTTTCCTTTTTACAACTATAAATTAATTGAGCTACTTGGGTTATTAAATTACATACGTACCTACATAGCTCAGACCAAATATAAAAGGCAGACAGAGCCCCGCACTCTTAAAGTGAAGCACAGTAAAGGAAGCCGAATTTGAAAAAAGAAGCCGATCGTGCTGTGCGACGCGAGTCACGCAGGATAACTAACGTACGTGCAGGTCACGCACGATGCTTCACTTCATTGAAGAATAAAATATATTGTAAAACTGTTAAGGAGGTATATTATTCAAATATTTCACGATAAAAAGTTTCCTTTTTACAAATGAATATTATGTAAATGTACAAAGCTATTCAAAGTATTGTCGAAAATCTAAAACAAATTTACAAGACCGAAGGATAGCTGAACATGTTAGTAAGTTCGACAAGTTGGGGCACGTTGATTACAACTGTACCTTATATAACATTTGAGCTCGGGGCTTGTTAACCTGAATTCGCTTAACTGTAAAATTGTTTTAGAGTATTTCGTGCACGAAACTACTAGTAAGTAATTGAAGAATTGGAAAATGGAGGTTTCCGTAAATTCTGATTGTAATGTGTACGTTAATTTGGAATACTCTTTTCTTAATGCCACAGGTGACAACGAGGCAGGCGGTTCACCTGATGGTAAGTGACTACAGTCGCCTATAGACATTCGCAATACCAGCTGAATTGCCAATGTGTTGAACAACTTGTTAAAATTTATCGCATTACCGTATAATCTAAAGTAAACATAATTAAGTAAAACGTTTAACTGAAACTGAAAGGCCAATTACTTGTATTATTGGCCTATAAAATATAAATATTTCAAATTGACAAAAAAAAATAAAAAAAATGCGATGAAGATCTGTGAACTGGAGATGAATTCACACTAACCTTTTACTTAATAACATGATCCGGAACACGCACTTATATCACTTCTTTCTGTCATGGAACGTGCGTAAAATCGCAGGATATCATAGCTGTCATCAATTACCAGCGTAATTTTTAAAAATCTTGTACCTACATAGCACCAATAAACAGCTTTTTACCTTTTTCTGTGATCATCTGCTTTATATTCAGCGAACGTGCTATCAGCAATCATGACCAGTCGTAAAATGTAACGATATCAGGCTTTGTTCTACCAAAGCTTTTATAATTTTTGGTAGAACCACGACTCATTTCACTTGGGGACGATAGACAGTTTTTGAGACTGAATATAATATACTATATAATAAGTATTTAATATTATATTTATCTTTTTATCTATTTAGAATTAATAAGGTTATTGAAATTGTAGATACAGAGTTATTTATTGATTTGTAATAAAGTATATAAATTAGTCTAAAGCCTACATATCAATAACATATTTAGTGAAGGACACTCTATATCTGTGCATATTTTATAAACAACGATAGCATAAACCAACTCAATTTCTTCAAATAATTTTCTAAACCTTCTTTAAGGTTTATGAAAGAGGTCGTTTACATTATTAATATAAAAATATACTTAGTATAATAAGGTGTCACAAGCTTTTCATATAACCTCAATACTTAACCTAAAAACACGAGTTCTCAATACAGAACCCTATTTCAACAAGCAATAATCACCTCACATAAAACGTCCTTTCGATTTCTAGTTCGGTGAATCGACCTTTTTAGCACTGTCCTAATTTCGTTGTATCGTCTAAATTAGGGTTGGTCTAAAAAGGTTAATACACGGTCAACTGCCGGCAGTTACTGGGTAGCCTTTGAAAATTTTGTGAACATCTATAGGTATTATCATGTTATTTATTTATAACCTATGGTTTATTTGCGCTATTCATAACAAATGGAGATATTTGAGAGTGATTACATTTAGAAACCTATATTGGGGCTAAATAACTGTAAGTATTACTTTGTAAAAGCAAAGAATAAAATTTACATCGTTTTTCAATTGTCCCATGGTAAAAAATGCGGCAAGACAGTCTTACAAACTTACAAAGATTACTTTTCTCTATACTTGTCATTGAGTACATAAAAATTTCAATTCACAATATTACTAAAAAAAACCGGCCAGGTGCGAGTCGGACTCGCGCATGAAAAAACGGCAAAAAAATCATGTTTTTTGTATGGGAGCCCCCCTTAAATATTTATTTTATATTGTTTTTAGTATTTGTTGTTATAGCGGCAACAGAAATACATAATTTGTGAAAATTTCCACTGTCTAGCTATCGCGGTTCTTGGGATACAGCCTGGTAACAGACAGACGGACGGACAGACGGACAGACGGACAGGCGGACAGACGGACAGACAGCGAAGTCTTAGTAATAGGGTCCCGTTTTTACCCTTTGGGTACGGAACCCTAAAAAGAAACAGTCGCAGTGATTCTGCTGACATATATCTACGTGTAATCTCATTATGCTAGTCTTAAAATCTGTTGAAATGAAATACAATTTAATATGCCAGGGTGGGATGCATAAAACTGCCAGCGATATGAGAGCTCGTTGTTCCAGATATCACATTTCATTCGCAGGATATTCACTCGAGGGCTATTCGGATCTCTCCTGCCTGAAATAACTGTCGCATAATGTTGATATAAAGCGGTTCGCAGACTTTCTGGCAGGTAACTGAAATTATGCGGCGACGCCACCACTAGGTACGTCTGTGACACCTTTTTGTTTAGAGATCTTATTATAGATCCTTATTGAAATGCATTTTGACGCAAAGATACTTTAGGTAGACAAAATATGCTTTGGATGTTATGTTTGACTGTAAGTTTTAATCAACCCTCTCATGTAAAACACTGGAATTTTTGATGAAGCGTTCCATTTTTCAATCGAAACCTAAATATCTGAATAATTCTAGTAATTTGGTTTAAACGAATTTGAATAGATAATGCAGTTCTCGTGCACTGCATGCAGATAGTCCATTTATAACCAAAATAGAATTAGACTGTCTAATATCTTAAAGCCTTGTGTACTTTAAAACTTTACCGTGTTTGTTCGAGACACTTAATACTTATAAGCCCATTATACTGGTGCTTATAGAACCTAAATTTAGGGTTCACTGCAGCGTAATACCTGTTGTAATTTATCAAACAATTTGAAATCCACTCAAAATCCACTTAGCGTTTCTCCAAAGCAATAAAGTTTGATATACAACGTATGTACCGGGCAGGTGCACGAATTGTATCGTACACGGGGTGCCCATTTACTAAATTACTTTCTCTCGATTTGTTTAGAAGTCCCACGTCTCATTAAGACAAATGAGACCCTGGATATTTCGTAATTGTATTCTTTATTTTTATGGTCCAGAACAAATTACATTATTTTAATAAGTTCAAAATAATTTATAACATTTTAATATAAATAAATTAAATTTATAAAAAAAACATGTTATAAAGTTTAAAATGGCTTGTAAAATCTTAAGGGTATTAAGTAAGGGTGAATGGAGTCATCAAAATAAGTGAAATGGAAGAAAAGAGATTAGAATTTGTTTTCAATACCGATTTTCAATAAATAAACCTATTGTTTGACGCGATGGAATGATATTTTCTAAAAAGAAAATACAAGATAATATCAAAGCTATTTTATTACTTTCAAAATCAAATTTGCTCTGAGATAAATTGCCTCGATGTGAATTATTATTCAATGTTCATTTAAAATATCTATAGGTACAGATATTTAAATGGCAATGAACTATTTGAATGTCTACTTATCACTGATATTTGGCTGTAAAAATTCCTACATTTTACAGAATTTTGCACGGTGGTAGGGTACTTTGTAGAACCCGATTGGGTAGCGGCCACCCTCAAGTTGTAAATCAGTCACCAAGCACCTATCGGTGTGTTCCGACAGCTGCACTCGAGAACCAGTTCCAATCTAGGCTGTGTGTGCTTACCACCTTCGGCCACATCATCACGTACCATGGTGAGATTGTGGTCAAACACAAGCTTATCCAGAATAAAAAAAAATTGTAAGAACAATTTAAATTCATGTATTTTTTTTATATTAAGGATCAACGAAAGTTGTTTAACAATCATGAACATTATCAATCTAAAAAGTGCATCAGATCAATAAAGCACCAATTATAACAGGATTTTTCACAGATCTTCACTGTCTTATCTGTTACTGTACTGTTATGTGTTACGTTACTGCAGCACTCAGCTGCACTGATTACCACGTGCATGCCAAGTCACGCGCTTACATTTCCATGAGTAATGTAATTACATCATTCGCCTCTACAGCTCTGAGTAAACTAGCGTCTTGATGCTTTAGTGTTTTCCTGATGAAGTCCACTAAATTCAGGTTCAATCTCCTAAACTTCACATCCAAAATTAAATTGTCTTTTGAAATACCTAAAGCAGTTGAGATTATTTCTTTTATATTAATTTAACGTATGAAATAATCCCAGCCAAGTGTATTGTGTCGACAAAGTGGTACAAAAAAGAACAAAGTTATGTTTAAAATCTATCTAAGTTATCTTTTCTACCATCGCACTGCTCGCCGGCGATGTGGAGCTTATCCTCACATCCTCGAGCCGCCTCGATCGTCCCCCGAACGATTCAGTTGGACGTTCCTTCTGCGGTCCATTAGGATGTGGAATGAGCTCCCCATTACGGTATTCCCTCCGCGCTATGATATGGGGTTCTTCAAAAGGGGCGAAAAAAGAGCTCTTCAAGGTCGGCAATCACCATGGTATTGCAAATGTCCATAGGCGGCGGTGACCACTTACCATCATGTGGACCGTCTGCCTGATTGTCAACCTATTGTACATAGAAAAAAAAACACTGTAACCCAGCTAAACATATAGGTACAAACCGAACCAGCTAATTAAACCAATTTTTATGGAACTTATTTTTGAATTACATTTCTAATATTTTCAGAATTAATCAATAGTTCAAAAGTTAAGGGGTGGACACTTTTCTTAATACTTTAGAGCGTATATGTCAACAACAACGCATATACGTGTAGTTCTATATAAATATACTTTTGAAGTGCCATCTAAAGCTAGAGTAGAGAAATTGCGAACTCTCGGAGCCCAACTTTCATCTAGGTATGTAATAATGTTTGTTACATACAAATAGACAGGACAAAATCACAAGGGTTTCGTTTCTGCTATTTGGCTACGGAACCCTAAAACACAAACCTTTGTGAATTAGGTTCTACAATAGTATTTCAGTGTTACCATATACCTACAAATGTATTGTTTGTAGTAAAGTAAAACTTTAGGAATATAAATTAACCACTTATACAAAAGCACATCTAAGCCTGCCTCTCAACTCACCCCAGGAATTACAACATCTGACAGAACTGTTCAAAACTGGCTTCCAACATGCATAGTTTAGGTTGAACTAAAGTTGTTCAAACTAATGTCTGAATTTTGTAGTGTTAACTATCCAGACATTAATGGTGGTAGTTTTATCTGCGTTTAGTTTCCAGACTATGTATTCTTATTCAATCCATTCAATCATTGGTTCCTTGTAAAGTTTTGTAGCTAAACACGTGGTTAAATACATATAATAATAACTATATATTATTATTAGAAAAAAATTATATTAATTTATTTCTGAATTTCACCTCGCTATAGATTACATAGTATAAATGTACATGGTCTAGCCGGTTAATGGTTAATGAAAACTGCACTCACGTCTGTTGAAGGGTTCTTACCTTGTTTTTATTGCTCTTCATATAAAATATAATTAATTTCATATCCCAAGCTGTAGTAAGGGAATAATGGGGGTGACAACCCTAAGCCTAACCGAATGTTAATCGTAATATATATTAGATTTAGGGACATTCTTCACTCAGACCGAACTCAATCTAAAAACAACATATCTGATATAAGCTTTCAAAATAAACATACACATTCACGGACATCATGTTTGTTTTAAGTAGATATTAATATTAACTCACAACCGTAGTACGTATGGCCTTAAGTTGATTGGTGTTATTATGCTATTATTGGGCATTTTTGTGTGATTAAGGAACAAACATCTAAACATTTTAGAATGAGCTCCCTGTAGAGGTTTTCCCTGGAGACTACAGCATGGGGTTCTTCAAAAGAGGAGTATGAAGGTATATGCATGGTCGGCAACGCGCTCGTGACGACTCTGGTGTTGCAAGCGACCATAGGCGGTAACCGCTTACCATCAGGTGGGCCGTAAGCTTGTTTGCCACCCAGTGGTATAAAAAAAACATACAAACTTTCACATTTATAATTTTAGTAGGAAGTGAGATTTCTTAGAAACTATTAAGTGATTAGATGCATAAATAACAACATAGAGCTAGATAAAAAGAGTCAAGTAAAACTGAATTTTTTTTTATGGGCTCTACAGTCGTACTTAATAACTTTGTGCAGAGTCCCAGCAGTTTGACGGTATAATTACGGCCACAATTGGAGAGCAACGCAATTAGCCATTTTACAGGAAAAAGCCCGTTGTCACTCCAGCTCTAATGACTTCTTCTAGTTTCATTGCATTCGCCGCAGACTACGATTTTTTTTATTCAAGCTGTTTTTTATCGATTGTACTTTAAGCTTTCAGATTTAGTAAATTTACTTTATTTATTTGATTCTATTGTTCGACTGAGGCAATCTCTAGATATTAATTTTAATATTTATATTTGTGGTATGTGAAGTAATATTTTTATTTAAGGTCGCTTTCATTTACATGATACATTTATTACTAGTTTAAAATCATTTTTTTTATATGCCAATGCCATATTCAAACCAGTCATGAAGAATTTGCGACATAATTATTTGTAATTACGACGAAAATAGCGTCGAATAAATTGGCCAAATGAGTTTCAAACTACCCCAGTGGATGGTAGCGAACTCAAATTAAGCAACATTGTGAATGGACTTTTTTTTAAAGTGCAAACATAGGGCGGCTCGGTGCAAAAGTTAGTTAACGAATTCCAGCGCTTAGAACAAAATACATCTAAAAGTTATTCTATCTGATGTAGCATATTTTGTCAGTTATCTTTTATGGTACCAACTAAAATAAAAAAATATTTAACTATTATACTATAGTTAGAATAAAATACCAGTTGTGTTTAATTTAATTACTAACCTAGTTTCAACTTTTGGCATTACAACTAGATGAACAAAATATAACTATAACAACCATACAAACGAGGGTATTAAGGCCTCAATCAACTAAAACACTAACTCTATCATAAGCAAAACAATTCGGAACAAAACCATTGTTAGTTTACTTACTTTAACTATTCAGTTTCGATTTGGATTCCCTTTGATGTCCTAGTGAGCCGATACAATAGAGACTAGAAATGTCTACATAGAAACCATTTGAATCTGATAGTGTGTACATTGCCCACTGATTGCCAATTTATTGACCCCAGAGGTCCTTTATCTCGGTCACAGGATCAAGATACCGACTGAAAGACAAATGGCGACCATTCGCTAATCCCAGCATATTGAGCTCTGATGGCCGTAGCTAATACCCACGAACAAAGAACCTAATATCGGATCGGTAAAGATTTCCATGAAAAAACCTATTCCGGAAAATCTGTTTGAGATATTATCCGTTTTATTTCGGAATCTATCATGCCCTATATTATATTTGTGTTTCCATATCCGATGAGATGAGTTTGATATTACTTACAAGTGAAAAGAGAAAATCTATTTTATTGAAGATACCGCCCTGGATATCATCTTCATTGGTAACTAAGTTTTATATATTTTTTTACTTTTAGAAGATACCATTGATTTGTATTTGAAAGGACTATACATCTTTATGAAATCTGTGGACTTTTTTATTTTTCTACGACATGAATAACAATGAAGTGTTTCAAATAGTTACAGTGGTTATGTAACGTACGGGTATGTAAACGTTGGAAAACAAAACATAAACGATAGGATTACTTCATTTACATGTAATTGTAGACTGGAAATAGAAAATAATTATCGTTTAATAGTTACAGTATCGTCGGATGGATAATATCGGTCTGAGAACGAACACGTCGTGTTATTACCAGACATCATAAATGTACATTTCATTGAATTAATATGTTACCATTTTTCCAAGACAGAATTTTCATTAGCTACGTTTATAAATAGCTACTAAGGGATTATCGAAAATTTTCACTTCTGAAATCTTACGTTACAAAGTATGAAATTTGTATTTATCCTAAATGTTGAACCTATTGCCCAATCCAGACATCAAATCCAGGATCCTACTTTTACAGGCATAATTTATTATTCGGTTATTAAGGGATTATTGAAAATATCCTCTTCATGAGTGAGACTCATTACAAAGACTGAGGTTTGTATTTATTTTTTACCACAAGTCTGGTAAGTAAGTAAGTAAGGTACCATCGCCTATAGACATTAGCGATACCAACCAGGGGGGATTGCCAATGTGATAGCTGGCTCTCAAGTGCAACTGCCGGAACACATCAACAGTTGCCTGGCGAAAGATTTTCAACTTGACATGAAACCCAGGACCTATTTTTACTGAATAATTTACCAGTTATTAATAAAGATAAAAGTAATTAATATTCAAAAATATCCACTCATTTTTCTTACATGATACAAATTAGAAATTCAATTATGAATCACTTACAATAGTTAAACAAATAGCGCGAGATGAATAAACGAGAATCTCTCGAACAATATCTGTAATTAAAACGTAATAATTAAAGCGTCTGGTGTATCATCATAATGAGAATTTCGGCTTTAGCTTCAAACAGCAACGTTCGTTAGCGAGATCGTGAACGAAATTAATGATGTAACGCTATGTTCGAACACGGCTACACAATATAGATAGCTTGTAGACAGGGGCTGAAAACATTTAAAATTTGATGGACTGGTTGGCGTGGTTGGTTTAAAATTTTCATTATCATATTTGGTTCCAAGCCTTAAATTTTTCACACATTTTACTAATACTATGGATGCCTCTTATTTTCACCCATGTAAAATTAATTTTAATTTAATAATATTATTTTCTAAGTTCAATCATATTCTGTAAGTGCAGGTTTGCAACCCCTGTTGCAGACTAATTATGTTTCACTCGGCAACTGTATAATTACTTGCTTGTAATCCCTATTTACATTCATTGCTACTTGGGAATAGATGAGGATGTAATAGATATTTTGAAGATCCTTATTATGAGCAGCTGCATGGATTGATTTGAATTTGCATTTATTTTAGAAATATTAGGTTTAGGAGCTTTAGTTGTTTGGTTAATTATTAGTCATCCATTTAAACATTGTTTCGTTTGTTAAGAAATATGTTATCCTTATGTTCCTTAAACTAGCTTTTTTTGTAACAAACAAGATTGCAGCCTACATGATGGTAAGCGGTTAAATAAAATAAAATAAAAAAATAAAAATAGTCTTTATTTACTCTGACCTTTTACAATTTATAATAATAACAAAAACATAAACCTATACTGTACTAATTATACTTATTTCTATTTATCCTGTGTATTTATCTTAACATTCAGTATCAGCGACATATGCCTCCTCAAGTTCCCTCCACCTTTGCCTATAAGACTATAGTCTCTCCAGTCTTTGGGCAGATCGTCTTCCCATCTCTTTCTCTACCTTCCTCTACGTCTTTTTCCGTCCCTCGGGTACCAGTCTGTTACTTTTTTGGTCCACTTTCCTGTTGTTGATCTCATCATGTGACCAGTCCATTTCCATTTCAAGGTTCGTGTTTTTACTTTAACATCTGCTACTTTGGTGATGCTCCTAATGGTAAGCGGTTACCGTAACCTATATATACGTTTACATGAGGCGTCATGAACGCGTTGCTGACCATGCATAAACCTTCTTACTCCTTTTTTGAAGAACCACAGTCTGTAGTCTCTAGGGAAAACCTATATAATACTAGTTGGCTTACATGCTTACGGCCCACCTGATGGTAAGCGTTTACCAAACACACTCGCACAACCGTTTGCAGGTTATAATATAAGTAGAATTTGAAACATCAATATGTGATAATCTATGCATATATAAAAGGCAGTCGTTACTGAAATAGTAGCATATAAATAACAAAATAGTAAATAGAAGCACTTATGAATAGTCTAGACTCTAATGCTCGGTTCGGAAGGTTGCTTTTGCTGAGAAGAGCCGGCAATAAACATTTTCAATATCATAACATCATCAATGAAAAATTTTCATTTCATTTCATTTCACATTTTTGCTAGAAAGCACTCGCTCGCAGAGCTTGTAAGTCAATCTAACCTTAATTTAATATTTATCCTCCATTTTTACATTAAACCCATTAATATTCAGATTTTGTGTAGGTACGAGATACATTTCCTTTCACATGAAATATATTGAAATGTTTATTATAAAAGTTGTCCATGTGGGGACTGAGTGCGGAATATGTTTACCCTTAGGTATATTGGAAAAGTTTCAGTATGATACATCAGTGCTCCGGATGTTACTTGACATATCCAGTCTTACAGTTACATATAAACTTAAGTATTACAAAGATATTGAGAAGTCTCGTTATATGAATACTGAAATCTTAGGGCGAAGATAGCTCAGTGGTAGTGACGTCGGCGGCGAAGGTCGTGGGTTTGAATTCTACAATGAGCTTGATTCGGTGAAGGAAAACATCGTGAAAACCATAGTACGATGGTAGAGTTCTTTGTAGTACTAGACTGGCTGCCTACAAGTTGAAAATCTGTCGCCAAGCACTTATCAGTGTGTTCTGACACCTACACTTGAGAGGCAGTTCTTACCTTTCTTTATTTTCTTACCATTTTCAGCTACATCATCACTTTCCACGGCGAGACGGTCAAACACCACATAACCAAAAGTAAAAAAGTCTACCTAAATATTACCTTATAATAATAATATCCTAGGACATTCTACACACATGGTCTAATCATTCCGTCTAATTCCAAATTAAGCTGAGCTTGTACTATGGAAACCAGATTTCAGACTAAGGTTAAACAGACGTGTTCATCCACACAAATATCTGTACTGGGTGGGAATCGAACCCACGACATGAGGTGTCGCAAGTAGTGCTCTTATCAACCATGCTATTCAGCCCGTCATAGACTTTTCTTTCTTTTCTTTCTTTCAATGTTATAAGCGACATCTATATAATGAAAAATTATTGACAGTAACTAGAGACGTGGATGACCAAAATCAGACGCGTAGTTAGTGATGCTCTCGCCTCTTTATATGCCGGTCTGCTTCTACTCAAATATCAATAAAAATACTTTTGAAGACTTAATCAGAATTGTTCCTGTGTTGACTGAAATCGACATAACGTTATTAGTTTTCGTTTCGCTAAATAAACTTATTGTGAGACTATCATAAAGTATATCATTATACTACAACATAATACAATATACAACATATTATCTTATATAGAATTTTAACTCGAAAAATAAGCTTTCACCATAGAAATTTAAAAATTCACTTAGCTCAGAATAAAATATTTCAGGGCGTGTTGTATTCGTCATTGATATCAAAAAGACGTTAATACAGCAGAGTAGGTAGCAAAAATCTTAGTAGAAATATTCCTCAAGGACTGCTTGGTGTCAAAGTAAAACTTTGTACATAAAATTTGCAAGGGTGAACTACTGTTTTTTCTTTTCATCTATTGTTGGGTACATTTGACTGAACTAAATACGATTTAGGGGCCTGTGAAAGTTTTACATCCGGATACTGACATAAATTTTCATAACCCCTTTTGCATAGAGCTGTACCTATTACTTCTGCGTGAACAATTTTATCGTCAACTGGCTGTCCCCCGCGGTTTTAGCCGCGATTTCGAGTGTTTTTATCTTTTCCTGGATTAAAAGTCTTATGCTTTTCTCCAGGATAATAATAAGATCTACATAATATGACAAATTTCATCAAAATCCGTTGATTTCGTAGTTTTTGCGTGAATGAATAAAACACATCTTCACATCATCAAACTCTCTCGTTTATAATAGTATAGAGATATAATAGTAGATAAAGATCAAAATGAAACATTTGTTTACCTATTGTCTGGCTAAAGACTTACAAGTTGTCAAATATGATTACCCAAGTCACATTCCTGATTCTATATTCAAAAGTATAGCTCGAGCATGTATTGTTGAAAATATCTATGAGCTGTGTAACGTCATTCTCGATCAGCCCCTAGGGGATCGTCCATTAATCACGTGAGGCTCGAAAGGTGGTGGGAGGGCTCCAAAATATATCACAACTTTTTTAAACGCGTGAAATTAGATTATACCTGTAATTAAAGATAATATTCAGATTTTTTCCAAGATACTCTGTACATACCAAGAAAATACACGTGGTTTTTGATAGGGGGAATATTTTTTCTGTGGGGGGAGGATTACTAGGAGGGGGGGTTGAAAAATTGCTTCACGTGATTAATGGACGACCCCTAGCTACCTTGTTAAATAAACACGCTTGATCGCAACCATAACATGGTTGTTAATAACATTACATCTAATTTGCAACGCACCGCTTACCTGCTTCTACGCTAAACGCGGAACGCTTGAGTTCGTGTAATTGGCATATACTTGCATATAAATTGCAGTGTTAAAGGCGATTGCCAATCTCAATGTGTTCAATACGTGATAATGGGTGATTTTTTGTAAATACATTTTTTTTACGATTTTTAGGTTTCCGTACCACAAAAGGAAAAACGGAACCCTTATAGGATGGATCACTTTGTTGGCCGTCCGTCCGTCTGTCTGTCAAGACCCGTTATCTCGAGAACGCGTGGAGTTATCGAGTTGAAATTCTACAGTCCCTAGAAGCTGTGAAAAAATCCAACTTCTAAGTAAACGTAAAAAAAAGATAAGGCCGTTTATGCAAAAAACGTAAACTATATTTCGACGCTCTGGCCGGATTTTTTCAGACTATGATTCATGTATAATTATTTAATTGACGGGCCAGTTGGCGTGGTTGGTTTTTTTTTTATTCTGGATAGGCTTGTGTTTGACTACAATCTCACTATGGTAAGTGATGATGTGCCCGAAGGTGGTAATCCCATCTAGGCACACACAGCCTAGATGGGAACTGGCTCTCAAGTGCAACTGTCGGAACACACCGATAGGTGCTTGGCGACAGATTTTCATCTTGAGGGTGGTAGCCAGCCAGTCGGGTACTACAAAGTACCCTACCACCGTGCTATGGTTTCCTCACGATGTTTTCCTTCACCGAAAGCTCAAGCTCATTGTAGGATTCGAACCCACGACCGTCGCCGCGGTATCCGACGTCACTTACCACTGAGCTATCATCGCCTTTAAACACGATATCACGCCATAGCTCGTGGGTTCTATTCCCATCCATGACAGACGTTTGAGCATGTGTCTCCTGAACTTCACTCAAGTTCAGGAGCCTATGTATTTAAGTAGGTATTTAAAAAAAAGTAAGTATGTATATGTAGTATATCAGTTTGGTTTCCATACCACAAGCTCTGCTTAGTTCGGGATGAGATGGCCACATGTGAAGAATATCCTAGGATACTTATTTATTTAACCCGTCGAATCGCCGATTGGACGGCGATCCAAAAACTACCTATATAAATTACATAAAGAGATTTGTGAAATAAAATGTGTGATACCACGCGCGATAATACAATTTAGATTCGACGTTTGTGATTCAGGATTAGTCCCATCACTTAAAAAGAAAAACAAATGACAAAAAGTATACGCAGACAATTTCCGACGAATCCAATTAAGCAGATAAAAGATAAAACACGAACGTTTTAAAAATGGTGTTTCGATTATAATGTTTATTTCATTTAAAATATGTTACAGCAGACAACTATTACTGGTAATTTTGTAAAAAAGTGATATTGAGCAAGATTAGTAGGTATGTAGACATTTCTTTATTCTCCCTATAAAATTATTAGACAGAAAATTTTACAAACTTGCAATATTTTTCTGTTATATTCAAAATATTATCTAGATTCGGATAAGATAATAAAGATAAGTCCGGACTTAGTCTCATTCTTATGTCTGAAATAAAAAATGGGCTCTACGTTTTTTCACCCAAGCATTAGAACTTAGGTCATTTATTTCCGAATCGACAGAGTTCAGAAGTAATAAAAAAGTGTTATTACCATTTATGTTACTTGCGTTAAATGCCAATATAACATAATTGCTGTTGCAACCATTTAATGCGAGTTTTACTTTAGTTCTTACGTCTACATGCGATATAATCGTAAAGCAAATACGAACAACTTTACTAACTATATAGATTATGTAATAAAATGTCTGACTATACTTTAACATAAATATGATTTAATTTATCATGTTATCTTTTCAAACATTAATACAAAAAAGTCTTGATAAATACACAAATATTTACAGCATTTTTTTTTCCAAATACATAATCACTTTTCAACATTTTTTTCAAAAGAACACAATATTGTTATTCTAAAATTGCCAAAGCGCCGGCATAAGTTGGAAAATAAAAAAGAAACTTCATCCCTAAATGGGGAGGACGAAGGGGCAGCTGTTTCCCTGGTGATAATAAAAGGAAGTAATTTTCTATCGTTTATCTCTTTTATTTGTGAACATGGTTTGGTTTGGTAAAATCTTACGTAGAGTTCGTAATCATAAATAGGTATTACAATCTCGAAACAACAAAGATTGTAATATTCGAATCTGTAAAAATCATTTATAAAGGTTACATTTTTCTTTTGATTTTTTGTACATAAACAAGAGAAGCATTCAGAAAATTAAGAAGCCCTTTTTCTTACATGTTTTAAATATTCCACAAGATTTTATCCATTATTATATGCCCTTATTTACAGCGGCCTAAAAACATCGTTAATTAAAAATATCCTAATTACATTGTTTCAACAAGTCTTCAAAACATTTTTTTCTAGAAACAATTTCCCAAGCTCGTAATAAATTTCCGTGATGCTTAATAATTTAGTTTAAAAAAAAAACATTTTTTAATACATAGGTTGTTTCGATATGCGTGACTTTATTCAATAAAATACTTTATTTTACCTGTCGTTTACCTTTATGTCAATAGTATCCAATGTCCAAATGAATGATTAAATCAACTTGTAACAAAGGGAAACCTTTTCCCATTAGGCGAAAGTAAACCCTAGTAATTGAGTTTGAATTGCTTTAAAGATTTATTTCCACTATGTTTGTATGCGGGTCTATATCGACGCTAACATTAAATGTTTTCCACATTTTAATTGAAAAAAGGGTACGGCACGGCAAAGGGTTTTTTATTAAAAACCGGCCAAGTGCGAGTCGGACTGGCGCACGAAGGGTTCCGTAAAAAAGGCAAAAAAATCACGTTTGTTGTATGGGAGCTTATAATATATAGAATATTTAAGGGGGAAATATTTATTTTATTTTAATTTTATTATTTATTATTAAAATAAAAATACAACTGAGTATTTTGTGAATATTTCAAGTGCCTACCTGTTTGTCTAATCTGCCATTATTGATATCGAGCAAAAAAGGGCAAAAAAATGCGTTTGTGTATGGGAGCCCCCCTTAAATATTTATTTTATTTTGTTTTTAGTATTTGTTGTTATAGCGGCAACAAAAATACATAATTTGTGAAAATTTAACTGTCTAGGCTATCGCGGTTCTTGAGATACAGCCTGGTGATGATATCGAGCAAAAAAGGGCAAAAAAATAGCGTTTTTTGTATGGGAGCCCCCCTTAAATATTTATTTTATTTTGTTTTTAGTATTTGTTGTTATAGCGGCAACAGAAATACATAATTTGTGAAAATTTCAATTGTCTAGCTATCGCGGTTCTTGAGATACGGCCTGGTAACAGACAGACGGACAGACAGCGAAGTCTTAGTAATAGGGTCCCGTTTTTACCCTTTGGGTACGGAACCCTAAAAAAGAAAAAGTAACGGCTCGGGAAAATTGTGAGTATAAATAAAATTTTGTGTGCTTGTAATGGCCAATCCGATAAACGCTCGTAAATGAGTTTACGAGAGACGTTATACCTTCTGAACGTATTGTGACTTGTGGTTTTGTATTCCTTTTTTGAGAGAATGAAATCCATAATCTGTGTGTTATGATACTATTTTAATCTTAGGATTAAATACATTAAAAATTTCGAGTTGATATTTAATCAATTAAATTTGAATGCTGGGTTAATGTTATAAGGTTTCTTTTGTATAAATACAATCATTTTTTTTAACAATACGGGTGTATACAGGTAAATTATTAGGTATTGATCTATTTTAACGGTATCGGTAGACACAAAATTACTTTCTCCATGACCTCTGGCTGTATGCTAATTAGACAAAAGTTGCTTTGTGTTCGTTTAATAGTCGGTTGTTATCTAAATGTATGTTTCCTTGTTTATCATTGTTAGCCTCCAAATCATTTTCGATTGAAAATATATTATGTAAAAATGATTTTCTGTTTAATTTAACTAATAGTTAACGAACATAAGATGAAGGCCTTAAGAAATATACAAGATAACTACATTATATCACATAAATGTAAGCATATTATAATGAAACCAATAAAAACAAAGAGACGAGAATAATTTTACAAGATCCTTGTTAAGATATCACTCAATTTACTTAAGTCTTCTTTAGAAATTCTCTGTGGTTTCATAAGTATTTACCTTCATTGTTCGAGGGTAAGGATGAATAATGTGGAAGGCATGGCTTGAAAGGTCTAATGGTTTATTCGTCCAAGTCTAGGGTTGATTTAATTAAATAGCGGAAGGGCAATATTATGATATAGTAGTAGGTATATTAGTATAAATTATTTAGGTCATCACTGGAGGATGCTCAGTGGATTTTCTTCGCAGGCTACGGTGGCTGCTTATTTATTTTATTAATAAAACATATCCTACAGAAAAGAAATAAACTCGTAGATAGTATTACCAGTATCATAACATATGTAGTGGGTCACTTTCCTATGTACAATTACGTATGTAGTAAATTCAAGAATTCGCCAAGAATATTTTTAGTTTTGAATCATAATTGTTGGAAAAACAACAGTTATTTATTATTCAGGTAAAACTTATAAGTGCTTATATAAGCATTGATTCGATCTCAAATATTATCCATGATATTCGAGATAATATGAATTCAATTCTATTTACACGACGTAATATACATCTACAATTCTACATACACCCAAAAATCATTATCCTCCTTTGTGGAGCAGTCGGATAAAAAAATATTGGGATCCAGCAAAAAATCAACGAGGAAATTGGGGAATATGATTGTACTCGTATGTAAAAACCCTGTATAAGTATAGTGTGATAATTATTTTATTACAATGATAAGAGGATTTATTTCTGCAGTGTCAAGTACAGGAATGAGTCCATTAATTAAACTAATGCAGACAATACAATTTGTATCAGCTAATTAATTCGTGTCTCGAACCACAATACCCTGCTAATAGCTGTTTGCAATAACGACATTACGGCTCTATACTGAATTAATTGAATAGAATCGATACAAACTTCACTTGGCAGCAACAAACTCCACGATATAAATCAGACAGATTTATTATGTAAGCAAATTCGTTAGGAATTTGAGCTTGATTTACATATGTAATACGTATTTTGGGGAAGTTTCGTGCTTACGCTTATGTTATAAGTTATTTAACGGCCGATATTATGTTAATGTTATATTATTCTTCAGTATTAATCGCCTGGTTTGAGCAATGGCTTTTAATAAAATAATATACGGCTGCGTACCTTACTTACATAGGTACAACACATTCAAATGCTTTTAAGAATTTGGTCCTTTCACGTTATTTAAACTTGGTATAACTTTATTCATGGGAAAATAGCTTTCAGTGCAACTTTCATATGAAATAATGTGTCGTTATTAACTTTTTTGAAAGACATAAAATTTCTTATGTTTCTCTTCATTTTGTAAACCATTTTTTTTATTCTGGATAAGCTTGTGTTTGATCACCATCTCACGATGGTAAGTGATGATGTAGCCGAAGGTAGTAATCACACAAAGCCTAGATGGGAACTCTCAAGTGCAGCTGTCGGAACACACCGGTAGGTGCTTGGCGACCGATTTTCAACATGAGGGTAGTAGCCAGCCAGTCAGGTACTACAAAGTACCCTACCACCGTGCTATGGTTTCCTCACGATGTTTTCCTTCACCGAAAGCTCAAACTCATTGTAGGATTTGAACCCACGACCTTTGCCGCGGTATCCGACGTCACTACCACTGAGCCTATAATCGCCTTACAGGTGCACAAATAACCAATGTAACTGGCCAACAATAAACAATTGTTGAGACAAGCTCTAAATAACTAAGCTTCGTGAAGTGACGTCATTGCAATGGAGGCTGAAACCAGTGAGCGACCTACTTTTCAAACTATAAAACGTTCCAATTAAGTCACTAACACGCTGTATATCCCGCATTGTAAATCTTCTATTCTCAAATGCTGGAACAGACATGACCAGTTATTGAAAGTTGAACTAAGACCCTAAAATATTATTAAATTAAATTTATTAATATTAATTTAAATTTTGGTCCTTGTATATTTATCTAAGCTAAGAAAAAATAAATAGTCACCTTACATTGCCATTACCATCTGCTATACTATATTATATTATACAGGATAACCTGTATAATAACGTAGGTATAAACCTACGTGGCAACATGCTGCCCGTAACTATTTGCATAATTACTCCTGGAATTTCCAATATGTTAATCTCCTTCTCGATAGTACCCTTATCCTTTTGTATTAAATTTTATCTGAAACTGAAGTTAATCACATACTTACATAATTTTCTGAATACTCATTTTGAAATTATATCGTAATTCATACTAAGTAATACTTCATATTCTGGACCTATAGGCTAGGCTACAAAATCGAATAGATCTCAACTAACCTTTCGTCAATGCTTGAAAATATCGTATTTGTTTTTTAATCTGGCCTCAAAACTCGCTCTAACAAGTGCTACAGTCGAAGATATTACGCGTTTGCTTAGTAGATGCATATAGCCTATTCATCTAGGTTGCCACCACCTACCACCACACCGAATTTAAGGAAATAATCATTTAATACAATACATACAATCTTAATTCGCAGCTTCAGTAACACAGTTGATTGTGTATTTATTCAAATGGAACTTGCAGACATTGCGTATATGGAATAAGCATTAGCTGGTTTCAAATATCCCAGAGTAGAAGCAAAACATGTTGCCAACATTTGGTATAACGCGTCTATTCAAATTTGATCGCGCACGCGTAACCATAATACATTTTTATTTTCGAAAGGAATAGTCATGTTACACACTTTAATAACAATAATAATAAAAACAGAATATGCGACATTATTAAATTGTAAAGATTTTTTCACTTTTGTATATGTTCTGTATCCTAGCATATATAAAAAGTAGTCAATTATGACTCGTAACAATTTAGGAATAGATTTGTCAATAAATTATTATTTATGAAAATAAAATAATAATAAATGTTATATCAATGAAGAGAAGTTTTCTTTATATTACATTTTGATTTGTGTCCTAATAGACGTAAAAAGTATTTTGACGTATCATTCGTAGCAATTTATGAATAAATTGATATACAAGTAACTAATTGTATAAGTAAAAAGATATTTCCTGAATTTTGAATTCCGTTCTCATAATTTAATTCGGAAATGACAAATAATAAATCTATAAGAAACCTTAGTAAGTAGTGTGGTGAAAATATTTGTGCAGCGTTATACCACTCGATATCCACGCCCTTTCCAGTGCAGTCGACGTTTGATGAATACGTCGCCCGTCAATGATAAATTCATAATAATGTGGCATGATCGAATATCGTAACTGCGGACTATATTTAGATTTAAGTCATATTTTGTACCGCAGATGCTGTTGCTTTGAGCTATTTCTATATTGGCTCGGTGGTCTCCATGAAATGGTAATTATGAAATAACGATAAGGCAGTACATTTATGGTAGTTAATCATATAATTTAATTATTAGCCATAGTTATTAGCATTAAATTGGCTATCGCCAAAGTGTCAGTCATTTTCTCGTTCTATTTTATTTATGCATAAGGAACGTATAATAAAAAAAACCGGTCAAGTGTCGGACTCGCGCACCGAGGGTTCCGTACAAACTTGTAAATAGTTCGTTCATTTTTTTTCCGATTACCTTATTTGAGGTTACTACCAATTAAGCTAGACCTCTAAATTGTATGAGCGCCGATACAACTCAGAGGCCTATCTTAATTGGTGGTAACTATGTATGTATGGGGACACCTTTAATTTTCAACTTTTTTATTTTTTTAAATTTTCCCTTTATCTGTGCTATAAGACGTTGCTTCGTACCAAAATTTCAAGATTCTAAGTTCACGGGAAGTACCCTGTAGGTTTTGATTCCCGTGCGAGTTTCGAAAATTTGCGGCATAAACGGCTGTATCTTTTGATTGCGTTGGCTTAGAAGTTTGATTTTTTCACAGCTCTAAGGAACAGTAGACTTAAGTATTTGATATAATTTTCAGCTTGACGCCTCCTCGCGTTCCTGAGAAAAAGGGTCTTGACACACGGACGGACGGACAACAAAGTGATAGGATCACTTTGTTGCCCGTCCGATGATGATGATGATGATAACCATAATGATGCAGTTTACAATCCTGTTATTTTAAGGGTTCCTTTTTTTACCTTTTGAGGTACGGATCCCTAAAAATAACAGGATTGTAAACTGCATCATTATGGTTATCATCATCATCATCATATTTTGCCTATTATTTATTTTTGATAATCATTGCCCTCTCTCTATAGATTTCCACAAGACTTTATGTCCACCCCACACTGTATCAGTTCATTAAAACATGAACACTTGGTCGCAACCTTTGTTCTCTTCGAACAGTCTATTGCCACTCCAGTACAAAGTAATGCCCGCAATTTTAGATCTCCTACGAATGTTCCTGAATCAATAAATATATTTTTACAGTAATGTTCTGATCTGTCTTTAGCTAAATAACGTGATACAGAGGTATGCTAACCGTGTGATCATCAGTCAATTAGTTAGTATAAATTAATTAGATTAGTATTAGATAACCAATATAGTTATGTAGCCAGTTAGAAGTTATACAATATGAACAATAGGTAAATAGTAGCATTTTGTTGTAGTTATACAGAATTAGTTATAAATTCCAAGATAAAACAGTTGATACAGAACTGCAAATTTTTTGCACTTACATAGTAGGTCACATACATTTACATGTGTCTAGCTTTCCGCTCCGTTGTATCACCCGCGCTCCCGACGTAATTAAAATAAAATACAGCCCATACATTGCTCGCTGATATTATAAGCTTTAGGTGTAAGAATTTTTAAAATCAGTTTAGTATTTTTTGAGTTTATCCAACACAAAAAAATGAAATCGGAGAGTAGAATTATAATAGACTGTCATTGTTGATAATGGATATGACAATCAAGGTCTTATAAAATAGTTTCATTCATAGTCTGTATTTAATTGATTGTCCCATTTTTTTTTTTAATATCTTACTTTTCCGTAACTAAAATTTAATTTATGGAGGACATGTAAATATAAATGCTGGCATAGATAAGCAATTGAGAGGGTATTAAATCATTGCTAACATAGCAGATCGTAACGTCTCAAGCATATTATTTGAGCGTATGGTAATTCAGTAGAGACGACGTATTCAATTCACTGTAAATGATGGACGAGCGGTTCAAGCTCAGAATTCAATAAAAGCAATACATCTCCAGTTAATACAATACTGAAAGCAAGACTAGCGTTTGTGTTCAACTAAACCCTGAAATTTACTAAACAACATGTTTCATGTCGTTTCTTCTACAAACTTTTTAAGTACATTTATAGAAGCTAGATAATATAATAATTAATATTACAAATATAAATGTAATCAAAAAATAATAATGTCCTGGGACATTCTTCACACAAAGCCATCTAATAAAGAATTAAATTACTAAAACAACTAAGTAATCAAATAAAAAATAATCAGTCAAATTTATTGGCAAAAAGACTTTACTTATACATATATATCTGTCAGCAAAAAGTAGCTAATAACTTTATACTTTGCGTCGAATGGCGCGCATAACTAAAATCTTATTTCTATATCTCCGCACCATAGGCTATCTGCGCGCCAAATTTCACTACGATTGGCCGTATTGAGACGTTCAGAGATAAACAAACTTCAAATATTACATTCGATTTGTTTAAATAATAATTGTTAGCTCGATCGTCCGATCATAGAATGAAAATACACCATACTTATTTATTCAGATTTTTCCTTCTTTTTCATTTCTCGCCAACTGCGTTGACTATCGCGTGAACTAGATTGAATCGATTCATCTTTCTCGTATCTACATGATTCGGTTACTGACGGGTACCTCGACGTCGACCCACGAGCGGGTTAGTGAATAGATTGAGCTAGAGTTCAAGTGATCGAATGCCCATTAAGCTTTGAATATGGTACTTTTACCCTTTAGCAAAAGGTGGTTTCGTGTGGAACTTAATCAATGCCAGAATTTCTATGAAAATTCTGGGTGAGACTGAATAATCTTGATGAGATGGGAGCCAATGAGGAATTATAACTAGTTAGAAATTATTTGCTATATTTATAATCATATTAACTGTAAAGTTAAATGAGCCAGTCGAAAGAAAAGCATTTTTATTGCCAATATTTATACTACAATTGACAACAAGGCAGGCTGGTCACCTGATGGCAAGTGAATACCGTAGCCTATAGACTATAGACTATAGCAATACCAGCGGGATTGCCAATATGTTGTACACCTTATTACAATGCTTTAAAGGCCACTCACTGGCTGGCAAGTATAACTGCCGGAACACACCAACAGGTGCTTGGCGACAGATTTTCAAATCGAGGGTAGTAGCCAGCTAGTCGAGTACTACAAAGTACTCTACCACCGTGCTATGGTTTCCTCGCGATGGTTTCCTTCAGCGAAAGCTCATTGTAGGATTCAAACCTACGCCGCGGTATCAGACCTCACTACCACTGAGCTATCACCACTGAAATGGAATTGAGTTCAAATATTTTCTAACATCAACCTTTGAATTTGTGGATATATGAATAAATCATCCGAAAACTACTTGAGGTGGATCGAATTTAATAAATTGTGATAACAATACATCAAAGAATTCTTCCCCGTTTCCCTGTGGATTTTGTGTTTACAATATTTTTATATCTTTTCTTTAACTACCAACATATATAAATATATTGCTTATCTGTCGCAAGCCCCTTCAATTGTGATAGTAATTTGGTACGTGATTTGTATGCTAACCGATTTCGCGCCGTAAAGACTCCACTCGACTTGCAATTAATTGAAAGAGGGTGACCACAGACTTCATCATGGGATGGGGCTTTGAACAGATTTAGGCGTTTTTCTGAGCCTTGATTGCTCTTCTGTATTTATTTTTTCATGTAACACGGAGTACCCTTTATAAAAGATGATATTTAAAGTAGTATTAATTTTATTGATAAATATCCTCAGACATTTTTCTCAGACAGCCATCTGATCCCAAAGTAAGAACTACCTACCTATACTTAAATAGATAATGACACCCAGACTCACTAGAAAATGTCTTGCCTGCATGGGCGGGAATCGAAGCCAATACCTATGATGAGAAAGGCATATTCTTATCAACCACGCCAACCAATCCGTTTATCTCCCTTATTGATGTGATATATTAAAAACAAGGGGTAAACATTATTAATTTTCCTAACAAGCTTAGTCTTAATTAAAAATTTAATTATTCATACTTTATACCCACAATATTGAATCCATTACTTTAAGGGAGATAAATCTATGCTAAAGAATATTTTGATAACACTTTCCGAGATAACACGCACTCGGCGTTCATTTTAGTTTCGTTTTTCGTGTGATTTCCCCTGGCGATACTTATTACCAACTACTGCAGGTAAAACAAGTTTATAGATAGGGAATTTATTAGACGCATGATGCTCTTTACGATATTCTGGCTCTTTATGATAAGACTATTCCACTGAATGCTGATTGACCTCCGCACTTTTGCGTTACTCTTTCTTTTTAGTAGTTGCATGTAAAAAATAAAGGTGGACAGGACCAATGGATCTATATACGTTCATCAGTTACGTTAACGAAACGTCACCAATCAGTCACATAGTAAATAATCTATACCTACTAATATTATAAAGAGGTAAAGTTTGTGAAGTTGTAGGGGGTAATCTCTGGATCTACTGAAGCGATTTTGAAAGTTCTTTTACCAATAGAAAGCCGAGATCCAAGGGGAACGTGGGTGAAACTGCGGGGGACAGCTAGTGGTAAATATTTCCATACGGAAATGCCCGCCATGACGTCACGTGACTCTTTCAGCTCCAACAAATCTACATATTTTAAAGTGACATTCAACTGTCACAACAATCTTATACTTTTGAGTTTGAGTTTCGTTTTACCATATAACCCAACATTAAGTCGCTCTGCTTATGAACGTAACCATAACCTGAAGAAATTCGACTAAGATAATGATCTCCCAACGAATTGGGGTGGTCTGCGGATTTCCTTTTCTCAATCAGCGTCCCGTAATAAATATTGGATGAGCTATTCGGTACACCATTTAATTATTGCTAATTGCTCGCATTTCATCTGATTGGAATATTGTCTCATATTCACAATGCTCTTCATTCAAGAGATTCATTGAAGTTGGTAAAAGTGGTCCAATGGTTGATTGTTGACTAAATACAAATAATGGCTATTACAGAAGTGAAAAACGCAGAAATTAAAATAGTTAACGACTCGGTAGCTACTCAACAGCTTTTAATTTAACTTAATAATTGAGAAAAAGTATTTATTTTTAAAAACGAACACTCAGAACATTGTTTTACAAAAAGAAATAGCTAGGTTTATTAGATTACTTTTTCGTACGCGGTTGCCGGGCGTAACCACCCTGCTGTTTGATTAATATCAAACGATATTATATTTATGTTACAAGAAAAAAAATTATTCACCTACATTTAAGAAAACTTCGTAATATAAACAATCAGTGCCTACATAAAAGTGTAAATGTGTTCAACTCTTTATAATAATATACCGTAACAGCGCGTTCGTTAGCGGTGTGAAAGTAAAACAAACTTTTTTGCGCCGAATTGCGTTTTCGCGTTCCCTAATTATCTTTTCAACTTTTCGACATTAACAAACATTGAACTACGTAGGTATGTACTAAAACACAGTGAATTGAAGCTACTAACGTGCAATGTGAGGGTAAATTACGAAAGTCTAACTTCATTAACTAGCCACGTTGAGTTTGCTTATATTCGTTGCCCTTACAAATTGTTGAGTACTTTTATATTTCGAAGTAATATTGTTGAGTTACTTCGTCTGTTACCAGGCTGTATCTCAAGAACCACGATAGCTAGAAAGTTGAAACTTTCACAAATTATGTATTTCTGTTGCCGCTATAACAAAAAATACTAAAAACAAAATAAAATAAATAGTTTGGGGGGCTCCCATACACCAAACGTGATTTTTTGCCGTTTTTACGGAACCCTTCGTGCGCGAGTCCGAGTCGCACTTGGCCGGTTTATATTGTATACTTTTTGTTTGTTTTTTTGGCATTTTTCATTCCAAATTAGAACATAGAAGTTGCATAAATTGCAAGCTATTTATGAAACCCTTTATTTTTATACGATACTCGATACTATTTGAGAAAAATAAAAAACAAAAACCGACTTCAAAACTGTAACCTATACCTATGTACAAACATAAACTAAAAAGTAAAGAATAATATTTTAATTTCAAAGCAAGAGCCTTAAAGGACAATCAACAAAATTATTGATATTTATATATCTATTTAATATTTATAAACAGTTCTTTTTGGAGTCGGTGCCAGCCAAGAAGAAGGACAGTTTTGAACTGGACACGAAGTGTTCATACGAGAAAACGTCTTACGACACCTCTCCTTACGGTAATGTTCCTTAGGTCTGCGCCGTCGCTCCCCTACTTTTCGAAAGTTTGTTACAAAGGCAGTATTAAACTGTCCTTCTTGACTGGCACCGACTCCAAAAAGAACTGTTTATAAATATTAAATAGATATATAAATATCAATAATAGTGTTGATTGTCCTTTAAGGCTCTTGCTTTGAAATTAAAATATTATTCTTTACTTTTTAGTTTATGTTTGTACATATTTTGTTTAGGTTACAGTTTTGAAGTCGGTTTTTGTTTTTTAAAGTTTATTTATTCCTTATTATGTGTTATCCTAGGCAAAACTAGTTTGTCCTGAAATCGGGTTTGGCCGGTAAAATATAATATATAACTAGCGGGCCCGGCAGACGTCGTCCTGCCCTGAAATTAAAACAAATCTTGGAACTCGATTCCAGCGCCACCTACCGGATCCAATTGCATTTTAAAACCATCGAAGAACCCATTGAAGTATACACACGAAATTTCATCCAAATCCAAAAAGTCATGCTCAACGACTCAGTTTGATTCACTAAGGTTTATCAAACGAGATATTTTTTTTTTGTTTTTGTTGATTTTCTCAAAAAGTGCTGAATCAATTTCAATAAAATTTATATGGGACTACCTCTGAAGTATGATCTACCAAACAAAAAAAGAATCATCAAAATCTATTCATAATTGGCAGAGTAATCGCGTAACAAACATACAAAAAAAAACATACAGTCGAATTGAGAACCTCCTCCTTTTTTGAAGTCGGTTAAAAACAAAATTTGAAGACATAATAATGGCGCCAAAAATCGGCCACATGAAATTATGTGATTATTTAATTTTTATTCAGATAAATATAGTAAGTTATTCACGTAATAATTTCAGGGAATTTCATTGTCACGTCTCCATTTAATTTTAAAAGCAAAATTCATTTATAAATCCATTTAAATGCAATTTGTATTGAAATCAAACCAATTACGCTGAACAGAAATGATTTCATCGTATTTAACATTTGATTGGTGAAATTTAATATTTTATTGAACCGTTCCATTGTCTTACTTCATACATTATGTATTAGGGATTCATATTAATGAATGTCCAAAATAGTAAGTTTATTGTGACTACTAAAATTGAATTCAGATTCTGTTTTTTACAAACTCAACTTATCTCTTACTAACAAAAAATATAAGAAAAGGATACAAGAACTTTTGTGCTGTTGTCGATGAGATCAGGTTTGAAGAGGCGACCCATGTGAGGATTGTCTCAAATTTCAGCAACTTTGTCTTTCAGTTCGGTGGTTCTTAAAATTTCTTGCAGTAATTATTTAGTTTACTATTTGGAAAATGGTTGCGTACCTAGTAAGTAAGTAATCTCTTTACAAATGGGTTAATATGGAATTCAATAAAGAGGCGGAACATATTATTTTATTGGAGCGCTTTTTTATAACAAAATTAAAACGACTTCAAATACAAATGTGTAGCACTAAAAACCGAAAAATAAACTGAATACCTAAGACTTTAAATAAAATGGACAAAAAAAAATTTCAATAACTAAATAGACCAGTCTCAAAATAAGCGCGCCAAAATGGCCGCGTTTAAATCTATTCTAATATAATCGATTTTAATACATTTTTTTAGCTTAATGGTTAAGATTTTGGATGTGTTATATTTTTTTCGTAATGTAATAACCCGTAGAAACGTTTAAAACAATAAAAAAAATACGTGCATATTCCCCATTACATTTTATCCTTTTCAAATAAGTTTATTATATAGCATTTTCTTTGCTAATTTATTGTTGTATGTTTTTATCAAAACAGGTTTGGTAGTTGAGCCAATAAAATTTCAATTAAATTTATGGTATGGTTTTCATATACGTGCATTTTTGATATGTTTAAAGATTGCTTACTGATAAGCAATTTCAATTTTATAAGTAATCAGTATTGCGTTTTCGTATTGGCGTTTATCGGGTCAATTTTTTATCTAGGTTTCATCTTCTGCGTGTTTTCACGCACAGAGCAACCATGTTAACAATTTATAATATATCTGTCTTTAGCAAAACTCATTGAGTTAACTCGAGTTTTTTTTATCACAATTAAATCTGGTATCTGAAAGCAAGCTGTCGTAACTACGAGTATACCCGCATTACATGAAGCTATTCCCAAAACACTTCGCATATAATTCAAGGCTAATTAAGTCTTGAGAGGCTGTTACAGAGACCAAGTAAGTGGAAGGTGGTAATTACGCTCCTTGCTCACTGTTTCATTAAAATTTCACCTTCACTGTCGAGTAACGACTCATTAGCGGAATTCTTTGATGCATACTAATTGTACCTATTCTCCGTAAGGTAATTGTAATTAACATTGTCTAATGGATGAGTGAATTGATGGATTATATTTATTTAATATTATTATTGATCAGTTTTGTAAATCTGAATATGAATCTAAATCTTAATTGCTTTTATTGCTGACTCAAGTTGGCGCTGTAGGTACTATTCCTAGATATCAAAATATGACTCCTTTGAGTTTCTAACGAATAGTGTTTTTAACCGACTTCAAAAAAAAGGAGGAGGTTCTCAATTCGTCTGTATGTTTTTTTTTTTTTTAATTTTTTTTTTGTATGTTTGTTACTCGATTTCTCTGCCAATTATGAATAGATTTTGATGATTCTTTTTTTGTTTGGTAGATCATACTTCAGAGGTGGTCCCATTTAAATTTTGTCGAAATTGATTAAGTACTTTTTGAGAAAATCAACAAAAACGAAAAAAATTATATCTCGTTTGATAAACCTTAGTGAATCAAACTGAGTCGTTGAGCATGACTTTTTGGATTTGGATGAAATTTCGTGTGTATACTTCAATGGGTTCTTCGATGGTTTTAAAATACAATTGGATCCGGTAGGTGGCGCTGGAATCGAGTTTCAAGATTTGTTTTAATTTCAGGGCAGGACGACGTCTGCCGGGCCCGCTAGTTATACTCGTATATTAATTATATTTTACCGGCCAGACCCGATTTCAGGACAAACTAGTTTTGCCTAGGATAACATATATAATAAGGAATAAACTTTAAAAATTGAAAAATAAAATTATTTTTAAAAATAAAAAACAAAAACCGACTTCAAAACTGTAACCTATACCTATGTACAAACATAAACTAAAAAGTAAAGAATAATATTTTAATTTCAAAGCAAGAGCCTTAAAGGACAATCAACAAAATTATTGATATTTATATATCTATTTAATATTTATAAACAGTTCTTTTTGGAGTCGGTGCCAGCCAAGAAGGACAGTTTAATTCTGCCTTTGTAACAAACTTCGAAAAGTAGGGGAGCGACGGCGTAGAACATTACCGTAAGGAGAGGTGTCGTAAGACGTTTTCTCGTATGAATACTTCGTGTCCAGTTCAAAACTGTCCTTCTTCTTGGCTGGCACCGACTCCAAAAAGAACTGTTTATAAATATTAAATAGATATATAAATATCAATAATTTTGTTGATTGTCCTTTAGGGCTCTTGCTTTGAAATTAAAATATTATTCTTTACTTTTTAGTTTATGTTTGTACATAGGTATAGGTTACAGTTTTGAAGTCGGTTTTTGTTTTTATTTTTAAAAATAATTTTATTCATATTCGGAATGGTATCCTCAGGAGTCCGAGTCATTCGGGTCCGAATCGCAATTGACCGGTTTTCATACTATCAAAATTTAACAAACGCAAATGGCTGGAAATTGAAAAACTCAAATGAAAACTATTGAATATATTCTGAATTTAATTTACGGATGAACTATTATAGTTATTTTTTTATAAAATTTCGTTAAAAAAAAGGTGCAATGCATGTTATTTCCATTGATATACCTCCGGGGATGACTTGTTCATCTTCCGCTTCAATTGTAACAGAGAAAACAACGAAAAAATACATTTCCAATGGTAAAGTCGGTACCGTGTACAGTCAAAAAGCATTTATCTCACGGCTCGTCCATCTCGCTTGTTTAAATATTCATTTTAACCTTTTTCTCTGAAACGTCGAAATCCGAAAAGTCCCCTGGAATTTAATAACGTTCTCCAAACTGAAATTTAAACGATTATTTTGAACCCTCACCTGACTCAAAGGAGCTAATTGCCCTTTCCTAGCAAATTATTAATCGAGGCAGAAAGAGTTCGTTTTGTAAACGAAGAAAGAAAATTATTTTGAAGTCTAGCAAAATAATTTTCTTTCTTCGTTAAAAGAGACCTCGTTTTGTATTTTGTTGATGCTGTAATTAAGAATTTTATGAAGACCTGATAAAAAAATTACTATAAAGCAAATTCGAATACACTTTCGCAATATTGTATTTTATTTCAATCTTTTATGAATATAAACAGTTTCACAGTAGGCTATGATTCCATTTAGCTTACAAATAGAAATACTAATATTCGTTCTGTGTTTACCGTGAAAGTTCATGATTTGATTTGCTTATTCTCTCCACTTTGATATAATTTTGTTGATTTTAGTAAAAAGCAATAGGTATGTTTTGAAATTTTGTGATCGTCAATACAAAGTTGACTCTTTGAGATTTGTTGTAAAACCTATGAGTGTATATTTTATTTCGTTTATAATACACAAAATTTTAAAATCGAATAATGATAGGTACGTGTGTATGTAGTAGAGGCTAAAATGCTGCTATAACGTCCTTTCATGTGAAAATAGTGCTCAAAAAAGTAGCTACTGGAAACCGTATGTTGGCAAGTGTAAGGTGACCCTTAAATTTAAAAGTTATGACGGTGAACATCTTACTAAGAGTATTGCTTAAGTTTACTAATAATAACATTCTCCCCATAATTATTTTGTTTGAAAAAATAAAACATGTTCTGTTGTCAATACCCAATACAATTTTTTTACAGAAAAACCTTCCTTATTCGTTTGATTTATCGATTTCATAAGAATACCTATAAAGTAAGAACTTTGTTTGTAATGGAACGGAAAACACGAGCTCTTTGTGCCTTCTTAACTCAATATCCGTTTTCCTCATTACCACAAAATATACTTCCAAACGCCTCTCGACTCGTGGGAATATTATTTTTACTAACCTGAATAAATATTTAAGAATCAACATTCGAATCGATTTTCAGTTAAAAAGATACAACCATAGGATAGATAAACGGACATACACTTGGCCAAAAATTAGTAGAGCGGAAACCTAATACTCAATAACGTTTTTGTCACATGACACATGCCAATGTATTAAGAATCCAATCAAAACAAATACAAGAAAGACTTTCCAAGTTCAAATAAGTCACGTCTGAATTAAAAAGGCCCTTGTTTATTACTTTATCTTGAAATCGCAATGGGAGTCGTAAGTCTCCGGACAAATTTCAGTGAAATACCCAGCCAGGTGAAACATTACACCCATTAAACGAATGAGAGCTCTCAGAATTAGGCCGATTGCAAGGTCTACGAGACAAATTATCCGCAGACTCGATTTTCCCGATTCGTGGATTCCGACATCAGAATAAAGTGTCTCTTAAAGAATTCCGCCAACATTTCCGTGTTACTAAACTAAGACTGATGTAATTTGTGCGCTTCAACTAAGTTAACTTCTGCCCGGAATTAATGGTGCGGGAGCTTCTAATGTTGCCTAAATTTGGGGTATCCTCTTTTTTTGAATGGTGTACGAGCGTAGTCGTAGAAAGTCCATTATTGGCGAGTGAACGTAAAAGTTTGGAAAATTTTGAACATGTTTCGAATAATGAACAGGTCCGAGGTAATAGAATAAGTTTTATATCCCGCTGCTTTAAACATTTTCTCTTCGGCGAAATCTTTTTCGTTAAAATAGATAAGGGTTTAATAAAAGTTACTTGGCTATTTTAATGATCCACCCCCGCTGATAATGGTAAAAAAATGGTTGTATTTTTATTTCAGGTAGTCAGATGTACAAGATCATTAAAATTTTATTTTATTATATAGTACCTATACAAAATGATGTAGACATCGGTTTTTAAATAGCTTCAGTGCATCAAACTTCACAAAACACTTCTTTGTTGAATTACAGAAAGCGTTCGTAATACGTATTCCGATGGCATGAAGTCCAGCACATGCGAATGTATGACGATATAGAATTTCCAGTGGTGACCAACAATGGACGTAATTCCGACGACGCTCGGACGCGGCCCGCACCGGACGTGAGAGCGAATACGTAATGACGTCCGATGGCCACATTTGTAATTTTATTACCACCACGCTATTCTTGTTATGGTAATTCTAATGACCTAGAGTTTGTTAGGGCCGTGAAACCGACTACAATATTGTACCCCCCAACGTAAATAGACGTAAATGCTGTAGTTTTAAAGCTTTTTGAGTATGTAATTTTGTAGGTCTGTATTTAATTGGAAAGATAATATAATTTTTCAATCATAAAGTCAAACTTTTTCAATTTTAGATGAGGTGACGTAATCAGAAATTTTACTGTATGATATTTAGGTATTGTTTTGAATAACGTTTATTATTTAAAATTATCAATAATTTGGAATTTATATGATTATAAATATTTCTTGTCTTTGTGATGAAGGTACATAAGTACCTAAGAATATATTATTTATAAGACTTTTACTTAACCGGTATGTGATTATTTTTCAGAATTAAAGCAAACAACATTTTATATACATTCTCAAGTTAAATCAGCATTGATTTTTCTGAAGAACTGAGGACCCTAATGACACTACAAAGCATTTTGTTATTCACAAAGGATATACAAGACGAAAACTTCCAGCTCACCGAAATTATTTGCATCAAAAAGAGTCAGGACTTGTTTTCTAGCAAGCCGAGGACACTTGGACTGTCGGAAAAACATCCCAAAAGGTATTTGAATGCAGATTGTATAAGGTTTTGTTCAGGAAAATATATGTAAGCTATCCGCGAAGTAGGGAAGTTTACCGAGTTGGTGTGCGACTATCATTTGATGGCATTTACATTTTACATCTACAGAGTATTTTTATGTTTGTTGTGATTCTACAAGTCGTTGTATTTAATGTTGGTATTAATAGAAGCGATATACTCGTGTACAGAGAGCCTTTCCATGTTTCATCAAATGAAAGAATTCCCAGCAATAACTCAAATTCGGTGGGCAGCGGTCCCAAGATAAATCTCCAAATGTACAACATTCATATAAGAGTATATGTACGAATTTATTATGGATGAGTTTTTGACCTCGTATTACCTTTGGGTTTTGTTTTTATTTCATTTCTGACGGTTCCAATTTGTGTTACCTTTATTTTTATTTGGTTTTATTTTTGGAATAAGAATTTTGAGCTTAGTATAAATACCATTTCAAATGACAACCTGAATGACATTAGCAATATAATAATAATAATATCCTGGGTAATTTTTCACACACGGCTATCTGATCCCAAACTACTATCAAATATATTGATAGTACTTTTCTTTTTCTAAATGTATTTGTTGTTTGATGGAGATTCTTAATGTTTATTAGAAATAACCATTTCTTCATAACCGATAGAAGGAATCAAAGATGGAAAGGTCGGCCGCTCGTTCTCAGGGGATACATTGAGACGATTCCAATTTGTAATAAAGTTGATCGTAACAAATCTGAAATATTAGAAGGCATTGTAAATTGGATCACGTTTTACGTCTTACAAGGATCTTTTGGGATTTGTTACATTTCTTGTATAAGTATAAGCTATAAGATTTCACAAAAAAAAACTGGCTAAATTGCGTAGATACAGTTTTTCTTCAATAAAAGCATTGGGATATTTAAGTACTTCTGTTACGGCAATAACTATCGACAGTCTCGGAAAATATCTACTTGAACCCAAACAAATTCCTGCGCGACGTCTTATTGAGGGCCCAAACGACGATCGCTATCGACTTATTATACAAATGGGCAATATCTGGGCAACAGTAACAATATCTTACCATGAAAAATTACGACTCAATAGTGTTGCGGTCTCTTGGCTCCGTTTTGCAATAAAATCGGTGCCTCATAGCCCGTTCTCGATATTTGTGATTCCCGCCGTGTATTCAGACTGATCTTTTACACACGAACCAATTTTGTGGAACAATTTTGGGAGAAAGGGATGATGTAATGTACCGATACCGAGATGGACAAGGCGCTTGCTTATCCAATGAAGATATCATCATTCTATAGGTAAAAACAGAACAGAAGAAAAATAGTGATAGGCAGACCATACAGCAAATCATTGTTTTATTGTAATGTTATTTGATTAGATATAGGTACTTACCAGTATACAGTTATTTTCTTAAGAATAATTATTCAGTCTAGAATTATTGTTTGTAGCAATTAAAGAATATTTGGTTATGATTTAAGGAAAAGTGTTTCGTAATAGACCACTGATGCATAAGAAGATATTTTGAAATTCAATCTTTTCATCTCGCCCTTTAGTAAAATAAGGATAAACAAGATAGGCTTTCTCTTAAACGAACATTTTTAAAATGGCCTGTACAAAACTGGTACTTATCAATTAATGGGAGGAACGAAAAGCGATGACTTAGCATAGCTTAATCTCTTTTTGCCGTCTCACTGGGCGGCTATTAGCCTAATGGACCGTCGAAGCTCGCCGATGTAACGATTCCAATAGCACTGACTGTGTATGAAACAAAACCTTTATTTTTACCTTTCAGACTAAAAATATTTAGTTCTTTTGGGTTAAAGTTACGTTTATATCTTTTAGCCCTCCAGAAAATGCTGTTAGCTACAACTATTTGTTTCTTTTACTATTAAAATTGGCCAATACTGTTTTAGCAACAATAATATTATACCTACTTAGTAATTTGATAACATGGTTATCAAATATTTTTAGGCTAGATTAGGATATTACATGACGACATAATGAATACAATGAAGCACAATATCACGAATCAAAATATCTAAACTAAAACGTGTTATTTTGTAAAAACGTGAATTTTAACAAATACTTAAACCAAAATAATCTCTACTGGTACGCCAGTCAATATGCCAGTCACTATCCGGTTATCTCTTTACTGTCTACCACAAGACATGTATTGTTTACTAAATACAAACTACACCGTGATTCCTCTACCGTCCTTCATACGTCATCTCACTCCATTGGTAACATGATTGATAGACAAGCACAAATCGGCACGTCATTGTGATCATCCTATTCTGCAGTACTTCAAAGTGCTCAACCAAGTGCTCGACGTAGTGAAGCATTGTTATCTGCCGTGGGAGGTCAAATCCGTGATCACGCATAATTACGCATACCTGAGTGTTGGGGGTTTTAGTAGTCAGCTTTTTTTTGTTGAATTGTTATTTTACGGCTGATAATTTACTAAGGGTAGCAATTAAGTAATAATATTCTTAACAATATGTGTTTACATGAGTTTTGGAGATAATGCGTTCAGTGGTAGTTCGATTCTGCCGTGAATTGACTTTGTGTTGACTCAAGATTAATGTCATCAAATACCTACCTGTTGTGTTCTGGCCATGCAATTGAGAGCTAGTTGCCTCTTAGATTTTGTGTAACCTGCAAAAACAAATATGCATCACTTAAAGCTTTTATATACATTTTAGGTTTTGAAAATACTAACAGAATAACTGTAGGTAATCCAGCATTGCCTGTGGCTACTTAACCTTAGAACATAAAATATTATGTGTTAGTAAAATTGGTTATTTTAATCTTATAAGGATAGCCATCGCAAAAGAGCTCCCAGTTGGCCACATATGGGATTAACGCGAAACGCCCGCCCGCCGTATTACCCAGTCAGTTTACGGTTATGACGTTGCACTTACAACTCGCAGTGGGAGTCGACCGCCTATACATGGTTGGTTTATAGCTATGATTAGACAATATAGACACTTTACTAGGGCTCATGGTACTTAGCACAGCTTGTGGTGCATTTGCGTCGTTTGCGTTTACGCGGCCGGGACGTAAATGTGTTCAAGTTAAGTAGGTATTTTGAAACAGGAACTAAATCGGGTGCTTTGGTTTTGTTTAAAACAGTCACAGTTTACTCGAAATACCTACTGAATTATATTATGAACAAGTGGTAGGTTTTAAAGTATAAGTTACGTAGTAATTATTTAGTAATCTGTGGTATAATTGTAAACAATGATATTATCTTTTTTTTTTTTTATTCTGGATAAGCTTGTGTTTGACCACAATCTCACCATGGTAAGTGATGATGTGGCCGAAGGTGGTAAGCACACAAAGCCTAGATGGGAACTGGCTCTCAAGTGCAGCTGTCGGAACACACCGATAGGTGCTTGGCGACAGGTTTTCAATTTGAGGGTGGTAACCAGCTATGGTTTCCTCACGATGTTTTCCTTCACCAAAAGCTCAAGCTCATTGTAGGATTCGCACCCACGACCTTCGCCGCGATGTCCGAAGTCACTACCACTGAGCTATCATCGCCTTAAAAAGGTGTAGATAGGCTAATTAACAAACTTTGACCTGTGTCATGCACGTCGTCGGTGTCAACGGTTGCACTTCACCCAAAAATGCCGTCTTGTATTATTAGATATCGTAATGTAGGTTATTTATAAGTGCGTTCGTGTGCAATTTTTGGGACATTTTTGAAGAGCTAATGCTGTGTAGATACCTAACGTATCTACTTTTTTACTTATACTATAATTGCCTTTAAATATTGCCTCTGTACTTCATATTTTCTTAGTATTATAGCTATCATAGTATCTTAAAATAAATGGTAACAGGAAACTAGCGTCCTCAATAATTCATACAAAAATACGGACAAAATACAACAATAGTATTCTACTTTCCACTGAGACCCATTAATCAAAAGTAGGTAAACACGAAACGTCACGAGAACATACATTTATCACGATCAAATCTGAAAGGAATACCCATAATATAAGTTCATAAATTATTTTGAAGAATGAGACTTGCATAGCACAAGCCCTTTGAAGCTTGCATGATAGCCTTTGTATTCAGGAGAAGCTAGGATTCTAAAAGCAGACATCAAAGTCAATAAGAGCTAGTATCTGTACTGATGTAGTAAGTAGGTATTTATTACATCATACTATGATGTATCTATGTAATATGCATAATCTACTTAACGCTCAGGCACTCTTAGTTCCGGCTTTGGACCATTTTATCTCCCTTGTAGATCAAACTTTGATCTACGAGCTAATTACCTATTGTTGTGCTAGAAAATTAGACCTATATTCAAACAAAATCTCAACATGGTATATATATAGTAAGATATAGCCGAAGCTAAACTTAGAAGGAAGATGATTTTGACGGGCTGGTTGGCGTGGTTGGTTAACACACTACCTATCACGCCATAAGACGTGGGTTCGATTCCCATGACAAAATTTGTATGCATGAATATGTCAGTTTGTTTGAGTCTGGGTGTAATTATCTAGCTATGTATGTACTTACAAAAATATGTAGTAGTTATATCAGTTATCTAGTTTCAATAGCATAAGATCTGCTGAGTTTGGAATCGGATAGCTTTATGTGAAATATATCCGAGGATTTCCCAGGATTTGCAGTCTTGATAATTCCTCTTTGCTGAGCTTACATTTCATAGTTATTATCTTATGTATGTAGGGTATAGCTGCAAACTAATTTATCTTACACTTCAAAAGCTGTACGGAAACATTCGTTGGCCATTCAACTTCTATCCATGCACGAACCTTTTATCTTTTAACTCCATACCTTTTTGTTGGTACGCCTCGCACTCTGCAAAATAACCAATGCATATAAAATGATTCATAGTCTCATCGTGGTACGGTTTGTACGGTACCTATGCATGCCCGCGCTTAGCCAAGCTCATTAATTACAAAACGCAAAGTTGATATTACATTTTCGTGCTCACTTTTAAAAAGTTTATTTAACATTTTAATACAAATGAATGAGTTGTCAATGCTAATAACTTAACCACAATTTAAAACTTCTTTAAATGTAAATGGCATGATAGACATATAATGTAGGTGGGTATAGAATTCTAAATTCACTATTACCCTGGTAGCTTCATGAGAGCAAATAATACAGAGACAGAATTAAAAAGTAGGGAAATGTAACTTGATAACGTTGTATCGAAACCTTTGTAAGCTGACATGACCAGGGTAGGCGAATAAAAAATCTAATAACTGAAACACAAAAATTGGTATAACGTTTGTTACATTTTATACCTTGGTTTGTTACAAAATCTCGAAATACTTTAAACTGTCCAATGAATTCCTCCGCATGATCATGACATACATAATTATGTTTAAAACTTCTTCTACAGATTCTACTCCGACTTGCACAACGATCAATTTTAGTGTTATGCTCTGCGGTCTTACCCGCGATCCCCTTTTTTACTCTTTCAGGAGTCGAATTTTAAAAATTCTTCTGTTGGTAACCCTGAGCAAAGGGATGTTGACGGTTTGCTGCATGAAAAACGGGACTAGCAACGAGCGGGCACTTTGGCTCCAGCTATCGAACGCGATGCATTACTTGTTTGCATTAACTTTGCATACTTACTGAATTGTTCTTGGCCGCCATTTTGTAATATTGTTATACTTGTGTTTAATTAATAACGTTGTATGATTAATTTACATGTTTTAGTATCTAGTCTTTCGTTAAACCTCCTCTCTATTTACACTTCAAATTTTTTAAAAGGAACCTATTTGTCAATCAAATTTCTAACCCCAACTATGTATGTCAGTCAGGTAAGCATTCAAGACATCCGTAAATAATAAAAACATACATTTCTACAAAAATATACACCAATTTCCCGGTTCAATTGCCCAACTAACCTCAATTATTTTCCTATTTACTCCGTGAACAACTTTCCATCTTTCCTTATATCCATACGTACCTAATGCCATCAAAAATCAGTGTCTATACAGGAACACATAAAAATAAACGTAGTCCAATTTTCCTCTATGCGTTCCCAATAAAAACATTAGTGATCGTTGGTGCGTGAAATACCCTCTTTACATGCGTGTCTACCGCTAGGTAACGGTAATGTAAAATAAATCAACCTGGCAAATACGTATTTATTTATTTATCTACGGTTGCAACTTTGCGAGTTATCAGATAAATACGCGTTTTATTCTTCGTATTACTCAGTGGAACGAAAACGGATCAGTAGTGCTACAATCCAGTAAAACAACCTTACAAACCGTGCTTTAGAGTCTGACAATCCATAAGTGTCCGTAGAGGCCTATTTGAAAAACGCCTGTAAGTAAATTTAGGTGAATTTTATCAAAGGGAATCTTTTAATGAATTACTAACAAATGAACATCCATTAAAAATAAAAACAAAACTAAAAGTGAAAGCATAAATGGCGAAATCTATCTCCTAATCTCATAAAAATCGTAAAGCGTAGGTACATGAGTTTTTTTTACTGTTTCATTAATCAATTTCATCATAATATGATGGGACTGAAGTGATAACCACCCCCCGGGATTTAATTTGGATGCCCATTAACAAAAGGCATCAGAGATTTATACTTAGACATCTTAGACTCCTGTATAAGCACATCATTCGCCATATAAATAATTGACCAACCCTCATTACTTTATGAGAAATATTAAAGTCCGGCCCTGACTTGCGACGCTGCATAAACTATTCACAAACGAAAATGTCCACTACAAATTGTAGTGACTGAAGCGGAGGCCCGTCACAAAACAGTGATAGTAAACGAAAAGCGAAATATCAAAGGATGCTGTGTGAATCCACGTGAGGTCAACCGGATGCGAGTCGTGGTCGGGTTCATTTCCTAACTCGTAGTTCAGTTCGGGCAGATGACCTCTGATGTTACATTAAAGGTTGACACCTATACATACTATCGCCGCTGCTACCCTGAAATTGAAAGTCAGATACTTAACAACCGCCGTGTTCTTTCGTGAATAAAAATCGTTTAGGATCGAGTTTCTGGGAATAAATAATATTCATATTAGCAATAGGTCTGTTTAGGTAGTAATTAAGTTGTTTTTGGCTTTACATCTTTTGATGCACAAATATTATTATTATACAATGTGTATTTTCTCAACATGATAAAAAAAAATATCGATAAAAATCGGGAAAAAAGTTGATTATGTGGGGTAGTATACGGGATAAAAAAAACTAAAGTGCATCAGTTTTTGAGTAGCAATCTCAACTTTAGTTTTATTTGTAAATGAAAATCTCACCTTTTGGTTTTGTCATTGTATCTTTTTAAGTAAACTGTGTATTTTCTTTTAAGTAGTGTCATTAGAATAGTCCACCTAGCTGACAAGATAAAAATAAATTACTACATCGAACAGAAACCTGGTACAAAATATCTAAACTATTTTTTTTTTAAATAAGCTGTTTTATTTTTCATTTGTGATCCGTACCTATCTTTAAAACTGGGTCGTTAAGGTAAACTTTTTTGCATGTTTTATTAAATTTCATGATTTATTCTATAAATTAACTGACAATGAAAAATATAATCTAGTAAGGTATTGAAAACAGGCAAGCCCGTTGGTAGTGTGAATCGACTTAATGGGTGCCCCAAACATATTGGACAGTATCCCGTGCAAAATGAGTCGTTCTCGGTACAATACATACGAGTACAGAATAAATCTTAGCGCATAATGGAATGGTGTTAAACATCGTGTGGATTTATAGAGTTAGTTAACTTGGTATATTTCTTTTTTATCGCACTTTTAATGTTACTGCAGGTCTTTTGTCGATGTTTTAATCAACATAAACAAGAATACGGCACAGTGAACTTTTTATCACTAGACAGTTAGTTAGGGGTTGACATTACTGTAAATTTTGATGGATGGATTTCACAGGCGCAGATAACCATTTTACGAGTCTATTTACACCGTGTATGGATTGCTAATATTTTGAATCATCCGCAGATTTATTTTAGTACATGGATCAGATGATCATCATGGCCGTGTGTCACTCCCAGGATATTAAACGAAATAGAAATAAAAATCCTTAATCCTCTTATTTTCTTAAAATCTTGCTTGAGAATTTTTAAGTAAAACGTTGGGTTTTTATTCTACTCAATAAACCCGGTACAATTTTAGTAAATCCACCATTCCTTAAACGTGCAACACCCGGAAAATAAACCAGTAAGGCGACCATTTACTAGAGCTTTCACTCACGACGCGTTCACCGCAGAAAAAACTTGGCAAGAAATAATTTTAGCCATCGCCGTCTCACTTGACCCCACTCGACTCAATAGCCAACCCCGCCCATCCAATGTCCGCCATAAATAAATAAGTGTCTATCGCACGGCACTACACTACAGTACATACAGCTGCTCAGTCATATACCCGGTATTTTATAACAAGTAGGTATGCATGTGATATGTTATGTGCGCAAGACCGGTCATCGTGGAGATCCTAAGGGGAGGCCTTTGTCCAGCAGTGGACGTCTTCCGGCTGATATGATGATGCATGTGATGTGGCTGAAATTCAAACATAAGAACAATTAGCTAAATTCGCTTTCAGGTTTAGCTGCGGTAATATACTAATAGGTTATTAGCGATATTCTATTTAAGAGTGGCAGCCAGCCAGACGAAAACAATACTCCTATGGTTTTCTCACAATGTTTTCCTTTACCGAAAATGTATTCGCTTGTCCACGGTATCAGACATCACTACCTACTTAGTTGCCATCCTCGTGTTTGCAGTATCAATTTATCAATAAATAGAAATAATATTATTACAAAAATATTTAATACAAGCTGTTCCGCGCGGCTCCGCGTCCCCGAAGGATTTTATCTTTTCCCGGGGTAAAAAGTTGCCTATGTCCTATTCCAGACTATAATCTATCTCCATGCCAAATTTCATCCTGATCCATTCAGCCGTTCTGGCGTAAATGAGTAACAAACATACATCCATACATCCTTCCAAACTTTCACATTTAAAATATTAGAATGATTATTCTTTCTCTTGTCCTTTTCCCACGCTAGGTGGGGTCGGCACAACATGTTTTCTTCTTCCACTCCACTCTCACTAGTCGGCTCAGTACTCACACCTATTAATACAATACTATTATAAATAATATTATTGCATATTAAAGTGAATAAATGTTATAATAAAACACTAAAACTGTAGACGGACAACATACAGTAAACCATCACCACGTTCCCAATTCCACTTTAAAAGATTTATTAAACGTGTATGCGGCACTTAACAATATTGTTATAGCCTTAGAAAACGTTGGTACCAGTACCTAAGGTCAGTATTAAGTTATATTTTTATAAGAGTCTGCACTGTACGTGTACTGAATGGCAATGTCCATCACGAACGGCTATAAAACTAGCGGTACTCAAAGATAATAATTTTAATACCTTTGGCGGTATTTTCTTTTTTTTTTTCATTGCACTATTATTAATTCTATTTGTGTAATAAAAAATTGATTTAATATTTTTTATAATATGCTATTTATGTTATATATGTGACAACTTAAACAGTGTTTAGTAAAATAGAGTTTTATAATTAAAGGGGGCATATTTAACATGTGATATGAGCATAATCCGGCTCTATCAACAGACCATGTCAATCTAGGATTAGAACACGATTATTATTTATTTTTTTATTTCGTTTTTAAATATTTATTCTGATTTCATCATTACGTAACCTTTTAAACTAGTCTATTTAGAATTGATTTCTTGTAACCATAATAACATAGTGAATTATTTTATTATGTAAGTTTTAGCTTAAACTTTCAAATGTGGGTTTCCAAATATAATGATGATAGACGAACAACTCAGACAAACAACGTTATCCTGTATGGATTCAAACATTTCGATCGAACAAATAGACTTTTACGATAAGTTTTTCGATGGTCCCATAGTTAAAGTTATTCAGCTTGACAAAACCAACATTTGGTTTTAAAAATCTCCTGTCTCTAAGTATTCAAAAATACAAATATTTTATGTTTCACTTTTTCGGAAATTGTTTTATTATTTAAAAAAAAACGTCGGCTCTTTTCTGTACGCGACAAAATAACACGCCAAATATTTTCATCGAGTCATTATAAAAATTGCTGGACAGTTCTGTTTTTGTTTTTAGTTATTTTAGGAAAGCTAGCGGTGATTTTAAATACACGCTGACATAAATTGAATATTTTTAGGTAAACATTTAAAAAAATATTATTTATTATAATAATAAATTAATAGTATTTTAGGCCTGCACAAGCATGATCAGAAACTAAAAGTAAATGATGCTTTGTTGCATGTTAAGCCAATTTCAGTAAAGTGTGGGATGAGATCATGTTATTTACATTTGTTGCGCCAGCTACAGTTCGTTACTTTGTAAAATAGTAGCACTAGCTTCTATGTAGATCAATATCGTACCTAGCTCCGCTATCAACTTTGTCTACATCTGATTTCATAGCCCCAGCACAAGACTTAACAAAGTCTCATAGCAGCTCAGACTTTATTAAGTCTCATCAGATTTTCATTCACATTATAGGTACCTATATAAGAAAATACAAAGTGTCTAATAGTGTAACATTTTTCATTAGATTGAGATAGAAAAATTAGAGCCCTTTATCGTTATATTAATATTGCTGAGTAGATTTAATATAAAGGCTTTTTATTAAAACAAATATAAATTAATTAGCTTTAGCCCGCGACTTCGGTAGCGTGGCATTTGTTTAAGGCGCCACGATCTGCGATACGATACCTCTTTATCATCAACTAGCTGTCCTCCGCAGTTTCACCCGAGTTCCCGTGGGATATTATCTTATCCCGGGATAAAAATAATAAAAAAAATTGCTTATGTTAATCTGGAATAATGTAGCATTCAAATGGTGAAAGAATTTTTGAAATCGGCCCAGTAGTTTTTGAGTTTATTCGTTACATACATACATCCATACAAATCTTTCCTCTTTATAATATTAGAAAGACATAGTTTAACCTGTTGGTTCTGAAGAGGTACGATCGTCCCACTTAACATAACAATTGAATCAAAAGTTCCGCGAGCCAACTTAAGAAAGTACCCAATTTCTAAAGGTATCCCAATTTCATCAACATCTGTTCAGTCATTTAACTATTAAAACAGACAAACAGAAATACATTTAATTGATAACATTAGTGTGGTTATTAGAATTAGTACAAATGCAAAATGTGCGATTGATTTTATTTTTAGACCAGATTTGCCACAAATTAAGACACTGGAACCAATTTTAGGTAGGTAATGAAGGTTACCACCAACTCTTGTTGCAATTCAACTCTGCCTGAACTGAGTCGCCTTTGTGTCAAAGAATCAGAATGTATATAAAGTCGACCCGCAATAAGAGTTCGTGGACAAATTAATTACACATTTTATTCCGTGTCAAAATTTATTTAATTACCAGACGTAACAATAACAAAACTTTCAGCTGTTTATTGGACGTCTAGACTAGACAGGTTTAAAGTAAATATAAGTACAAACTTGACGATAGATTTACCTTAATAAAGCTTGAGTCTAGTTGTTGTAGAATATTTTAGAGAATAATAACTCAACCTAAAACAACAATCAACTAAACTTGGTGCCTTATTAGATATTAAATAACTGTTCTAATATATGAGCAGGTTAATTAACGATTCATTATAGAATTATTGTGGTAAAATGGAGATAGGTATTATAGTATATAGTTTTTATTGCGAAGGTTTTATCTTGATGTTTATTCTTTGTTCATTATACCAACAATCGTTTTGACAATCATAATTGTTATTGATATCGCTTAAAAGCGATAATAGCTCAGTGATAGAAACTAACTTCGTGGATTCGCATCCTTTCGATCAAAGAAAACACCGTGAGTTAACGAATAGCATGATGGGAAATTTAGTAGGTGTAAATGCTACCTCCTAAATGAAAATTTGCCGCCGAGAATTTACCAGGTTACACTTAAAATTTAGTTCCTTCTGTCGTAACCACCCTTATGCAACATTGAATGAGATTGTAGTAAAATCGTCATAAAATCTAATCTCTCATTCGAGTGCCAGAGCAAAACCGTCTCATTCAGAATTGCCAAATCAAAAAACTAGAACACTCTAAAACTAAAACAATAGTAAGAACTTTTCTTCTACACTCCTAATAATATCAGGTAGTTCGAAACTCAGCAATATCAAAAGGCGAAGACAACTTGATAAAGTTTTATGCGTGACCAGAGTTTCTGTTCAAGAGTTAAGATGTGCTCACCATGTCTTCCACAAGTTGGACTTGAATTGTTTGAGTTTGAATCAAATTGCATTCTGAGCACATTGTTACTGAAAGTTACAATTGTCTGTTGCCTCTGTTGGATAAGGGATGCTATTTGGGATACCTACTACACGACGAGCACTAGCCTATCATTATACTTGTGCGCCAGCAGCAAGCATTTGCGGTTCGAGTATAATTAATCGAGAGAGACAAAGTTAGGTTATACCTACGCTTGCCTCGCTTCCTCATACGCAGCAACAATCTTTCGCGTAGCATACCACCACGTACTTTTGGGTGACAGCAAACTGGCGGGGAAAGGAGAGTAACTCTTCTTTACTTAGTAAAACATAGTATTATTTACCGGCAGGCTCTGCATTAAATTGCCGGGTCGAAAAAGCCGTGCGTGATGGGTAATGATAGCAACAATGAAGGACGCCATATTTATTTTGGAAATATCATTATATTTAGGAAAAGTTATAGGTTATGGATTTACTAACACAGTTCTAAGTCTTACTTTACTTTTTCACGTCGAAAACAGATGTGAAGATATATTTTTATACTGTATCCAAAATGGATAATATCATAAACAGTATCCTGAGCCAATTCCAGTAACACAAAACTAAAATGTTAAGTTGCCGTTTTATAAAACACCGTTGTTTATTTTGGAGATAAATAAGATGATAGAGGAAAAATTACGAGGTAGCATTGCGTTGCCAAGTAGAATAACTAAGCGCACAATGTAGGCAAGTTTATTTTACTTTTTTTAGTGTATGCCCACAAACTCAAAAGGAAACTGATGGTCTGGCCGAAGATGCAATGAATGTTTAACAAAGAGGTATTTGTATAATATTGACAAATATTCGATACAAATGTACCTAGTAACTATTTTTTATCATAAGTGACGAACAGCAACGTTGAGCTATCATACGTTTGAGCGGGTGCACGGTCTAGAATAAACTGCATGGACCACATAGGTCCAGATAGGAACTCAAAGGATACCCAGTCACTCGAGGGGGGCAGCGGCCAGCGGGCGGACCTCTCGCTCGAGAGCATTGTCTCCGCGATGCTCAGCAGCGAGGGGTCCTGGGAGGCTGTGGTTTCTTTCTGCGAGTTCGTCATCTCGCAGAAGGAGACCGCGGAGCGGGAGCGCGAGGAAGATCCTCTCGCGCATCCCCTCCGGCGCAGACGGCAGGGGTTGAGGCGGCGGCGGTTTGCCGCACGCCTAAACCCATAGTGACTGCGGGTGGAGGATGGGAGTCCTCCGCCTGCCGTGACAAGTCACTGAGCGGTCTGGGAGAGGGGCCAAGCGTGCTCGGCCATCTCCCCTTCGGCGCGGGAAGCCCCGGCAATGGCTGGGGCGCCGTCGGTGGACATCGTGGTCTATGCCTTCGCAGGTACCACGGTGTCCGACGAAACCGGCAAGAGGGCACGTCCGGGTGGTTTTTAGTGGGTAGCACTCCCTACCCTTCCTCACTCTGAGGAAGGAGAGGCGATGTGTAGTCCCACATAACCCTCCGCCACTCCCATGTGCGGAGGGTATGCGTAACGCATTTTCCACTCGGTCAAAAAAAAAAAAAAAAAGGGGGGCAGCGGCCGGCTTTTGAGGATTTCCCCAAGTAAATAAAAGAAAAGATACATCTAAGAAGCCTTATCGACCGATTATGTGTTATCTTTAATGAATATCAGTCTCTCCTATATCTATATCTCTACCTCTTGTAATATTAAGAGCACCCTTCAATTTGTTTTCAAACACCCACTGTTACTTGCCATTGCGTAATGTTATAAAGACTTCATCTTGGACAATAAATGGTTTAATTTCGATTAGATTCATTCCTAACATACAAGAAAATATAAGCTTTCTTTAACATGAAATAACGAGCTAGTTAATCATTCAAAGCGCTAGAATAATTTCAAATTATATACGAGTATGTAGGTATTCACGTTGAAACATAATTAATATAAAGTCTAGACTGCTTAGGTATTTAATTTGTATTAGGAAACCTCGCAATGCGCTGCGAACGGGAAAATTAAATACCATGCAAATAGGCTTATTTTAGTATCAGATAATTAACTAAGCTTTATAATAAATAGGTATGGTGTGTGTAGTAATTTTTCAGTTCATAAGCAAATAGTTAGATGGAACAAAACTTTTTATAAAAAAATAAAAACGACTTTAAAATCAAATATATAGCACTAAAAACTTAAAAACATTTCTTGGACATGTATTTACATTTAATAAAATTTTCAAAATGGGTTGTTGGTAGGTACAAATCAGCTTGAGCGAAAATATATTATTATGATTATATTGCACCAAAGAGGATTATAATAGGTACTCGGAATAACTTTCAGTTCATCAAAGTTTTAACTTAGCTGCGATGGAGTTTATAATACGCAACATGGTATCCCGACACCCGACCTAAATAAACATTGTATTAAATCTCAACTCTTTGCCGCAAAATTTAAGGCACATTTAAATTAGGTTTAAAATTATTTTTAACTAAAAATCTGCCCATAAAAATGATTAAAATTGTACCATACGTAAATGTACGTCATTATTTATACAATATTTGAAAGTACTTTATTTAGGATCAGTATATATATGTATATATCTGCTCTAAAATTAGTAAGTAAATCCAAGATTGGTATTGGAATATCGAAACATATTCATGTTTTTTCTTCCGCATTTCACTATTTTAATTTATAATAATCATCTATATAAAAGCTCAAATATTGGTATAAATATGATAATTTCACTTCGGGAGATAATTGAAAAGTTATTATTTAGTGGTATACATAAATTAAAATCGATCAATTTTGCGTATTTTTAATCACAATGCAAATTAATGAATTTAAAAATTTATACTTATCTTTAGCATATTGTTTAATTTTCGTGGTATTCAAGAGCTTAGAGAAGAACGGAAACTTTTCAGATTATCAGCACTAACGATAAAACTAAGGCTTTAACTAAAATAGTTACGTGGTTACTACTTACTTCTGAGATACGTGAGCCAGAAATTAAGTATAGGACTAAGCTTTGTTCCACTTTAGTTATTTACTTAGCTTTAAGTAAATATAAATACCATTTGTTTTAGAAGATACTATGTTTGTTATCTTAGTAAATATTTTATAGAAAATTTCAAAAATAATGTTTGTTTTGAATTGTCCTAATAGCCTTGGTTCGGAATACACTAAAACAGTTTTTTTTTCTGCACGTGTCTTTTACACGTTCAATTTAATAGGATGTAATAATACCTGATAACTAGTTTAAAATACGAAATTTATTTTGTAATTTATTAACCGGAAGTGTTTTTAACATTAGATATAATTTATTACTAGCTGTCCCCCGAATTCAGCCGAATTCTTAAAACTGTTGTCTTGACTTTAATCTGGGTGCTTTGGTAAATAAACAGTTTAAAATTAGAATATTTTAGGGAAGTACAATAACTGAGCTGCCACACAACGCTGCCACTGCAAGCATATAAGCGAGGTTGGCTAACGTAAGCTGTATTCACTCACATAGCCAGCGCACTTTTTGGCGGGAACTTTCGTAGTGACGTTTTCGTTTCCTTTTCATTAAAATCGTGTAGTTTGAGTTTTATTGAACAATATCGGTGGTGTTTTGTCCAATACAGAACAATCAAAGTATACCAATGAGGTGAAATAAAATGAAAGCGTGTATCGTGACTTTTCAGGTCCCAAAAAGTTAGTGAAAACTTTTAGTGGAACGTCCACCAATTTCACAAAAATCTCACTGGACTTGTACGGATGAGGACTAGACTTTACTGTGAATGTTATATAACGTGTGTGACTATAGCATCAAAAAATTATATTGAAAATAAAGAAATGGTTTAACCTGTCAGTTCTTTCTTGGGACAGTCGGGGTTTCAGAGTCCGCACCACTTGGTTCTCAAATGGGACAATCGGGACACTGACATTTACTTTCAATTGGGCGCGAATTTTGAAATCTGTGCGCGAGTTGACGAGTTGTTTGACAGGTTAATGTCGCGAGTCAACAGATTAAAGGTCTATCAAGCCAAAAACCTTTTAAAAAAATAGCCGGCAAGTCCATAATGTATCTGACTTTTTAAATAACATATAACTTTCAACATGGAATTAATGTCCATTAGTGAACTAACTTGTTTAATTACTTAAGATGCCGAAATAAAAAGATAACGAACACGGTGGGTTACAAAGAGAATTACATAAAACTTGTCGGTTTCCCCGAGGGAAAGTTCTTGCGAGGAAAGAGATTCGACCCAAAGTTTTGGGATGTACCTGACATCCGTATTAACGGAGGCCAGTCTTTATCCCTTATTTTAAGTTGGCTTTATATGTTACGGGCAGTGTAATAAATTTAGGATCATTAACTACCGGTTAATATTAAAACTAACCAATAAATATGGTAGCAGTAACCGCAAGATACTGCCCACTTGTTTTGTCAATATTGTAGGTAGTATTTAAAGGGATATAGCCATATCCCGACTTTTGAATTCAATTGTGAATACATGTTGTAGAGTTTCAAGAGAAAAAAAAAGTCCTTCAACACCACTTGATTTAAAATAACATTTAATTAAAAGAGATAAAGATAAACAGGAGAAAATAAGAAATTACACTAGTCAAACATATAAAATTAATTTGAAATATAAAAAAAACTTGACACTGAATATCTTGTAACTTAAATCGGTACGTACTTAAATTGGTAATAACAAAATATTGAGATGGAATCGTGATTGGGTTATTAATGCTAGGAAGCTTCGAAGCAAAAATACCTAACACTTATCCTTCTTAAAAAAATAAGATCCAAATCAGATCCTCTTCACTGGTGAAGAAAGAAAAAAAATGGGTTTCACAAATATGATATCATAGGATCTAGTTACCAGAGAGAGATTGAAATAACTTTGTAGGGATTTAAAACTAAATGTAGCAGAAAAATATACGTACCAGGCAAAATAACACAATGTTTCTTACATTGATCTTCAATAGTTTTGATAAAATAAAAAAATAACTATAGAAGCATTCCAAAACGCATGGATTCACACTTTTTTTAAATTTTCTTGTAATATATCAAAATTATATCTTGCTTCTTCGGATTTCAGCTCAAGAATGTAAGCCATCGAACTCTCTTTTCCAGAAAATTACCAGACTCCATACCAGTCCTCTTTAAAATAACCAAAAAGGTTTATGCAGCGTGTAATGCTGCAATGTGTATTACCTTCTATGTAACTGTAATTTCCATAAAAACTTATTTGGGTAGGTGTTTTTTTATAATTTCTTTTATTATGCGATATGCAACCGTAACATTTAATAAGTAAGAGCCAAAATCTATAAAATCCTACCTGTGTTTTTCGAAGAAAGCACTAAGAACAAGAATGAATGACATTTCCAAAGGACATTGGAGCAAACAAAGATTTTTTCATCGAATTTCTATAACGAAGGCAAACAATGTAAGAATCGAACGAAGCAAAGAACAAAATACATTAATAACGCCACATTGATAGTCTATTTTATCGAAGTAGAAACTTCGCCTTATCTTATATGTACCTATACGAACAACATCAAAACAAAATAAATTATCTTATGGGTGTACAGACGGTACATATAGAACTTATTTATGCGCCTTTTCCCCCGCTTGATGGACTATGTATAGATAGGTACATGGTGTTTTGATGTTTTAGCGAAGTCTTCTTTGTGTGTTTTGTTATCTTTCCGTACCAATATTTACTTACTTTAGAAGACGAAATGGTCTGCGGAAACATGAAAAACAGGATCAACAGTATTATATTACGTATGTATCTACATGTCAATGGAATCAAACAATTACATTGGCCATTTTTTCAGCCCTGTTTTTTGCCTAAAAATAAAAAATAGACATTTTACGAATTGCAGAAATGATATGGTCACTTCGTGGTAAAATTTACTCCACCGCGTGACGTCACGCGAAATTTCAACGCACTGTATCCTTGTAATTTTTCGTTTACGGAACAAAAAAGATACGTGTCCAATATTTTTTAGTAATCTAACTGACGGACAAAATATTTTTTTTAGGATACTACGCTGGTGTGACGTACGGTAATCAAATGATGCATTTGTACTGGTGAGTTTTCGTTTATGACGTCACTGGCCAGTATGCTGAATCGAATTTAGGAACAGAACCTGTTTTCGCATCTACCCAGAATTCCAGCGTAGTTTCTTCAAACGTAACCTATTTATGTCATTTTATTACCGTTGCTATTGAAACTTTTTGAATTTTAAGAATGCTTTGTCTCGTTAGTTTCCTAGAATTTTCAGGTTTCCTTTGATCTTTTACATACAAAGCATATGACTTCATACATTGAATAGTGCTTAACTTTGTATTTGCTTAAATAGAATAGAACCTCGGAGTTTGAATTTTAAACTCATACCCGGAGTGTTTTAGACTGTGTGTTGATAGGTCAGTCAGTCATGGACATGTCTTTTATAGTTATAAATAATAAATTTGACACTTTTTAATAGAAATAATATCATCATCATCATTTCAGCCAAAAGATGTACATTGCTGGACATAGGCCTCCCCCAAATTTTTGCACATCGACCGATAACAAAAATAATATATAGATAACTACTTAATTATTTTGGGAGAGCTGTTTTTATTTAATAATATCAAAATATAAAATTGCTAAAGTTTCACACAATTTGACCACCACCTGTGACAAGGTCCGGAGAGGCTCAAAAAGTCATGAATTTTGTGTCACGTAATGTACGGACTAAATTACTCCTTATTTCATAGTTTATTTTTTTGTTTTTAAATTTCAGCCTTAAAAATTCATGAAAGTTCGCATGCACATACGATATACCGCAATGTCGTAAAGTGACACACAGTCACAGCTGAATTAACATTTACAGATTACGATTTTGGGTCGAGGTGGGTCACTAATAAATCTGCTCGAATAAACTTAGTCATAACCCTGTGTTATAAAAGTTTACAGGCCTGTGAAATAAATTTCCATAACATTGCTTCGTTGTATACTCCCCTCTACGTAGAATAATATGGGTGCGCATACAAATGTTACCATTACGCGTGAGATTTTGAATTAATGATGTTATTGCTTCTACCATGTTGCGTTGGTAACATTAAATAATAGGTCCTATTGTACGTTTGCATGGCAATATTTTGTGATAGAAAAAAACTGCTAAACGTTTTTATTTAGTTTATGTTTACACTGATGTCGTAAAAATCCGTTTATTGATTCAAAAAATTGTTTATATTTTAAATAATTTATTTCAGTTAAATTTTATCAGTGATGGTGGTGGTCAATGGCGCATGCGCGGGGTCTATTGAGTTTGAACGCCATTTTGTTTTAACGTAGGATGTTAAGTGATATATCAAATCAGCTTCTTTTTATGAAATGTCAAAACGATAGTTATTATCTTGCTTGTGACCTCATAAATATACAGCACCAAAAGATCTACTCTTTGTTGTTAAATTAGTAATTAAAAATCATAAAATAGTTAAATTTGTTTTTGTTAGATATTTTTTATTGAATATAGGCAACATCCCTATTAAGTACCTACTGTTGAGCACATTAATTACGTAACTATTACTTAAGTTTAGAAAAAATAGAGTATTAAACTGCACATAAGTCTGTACTGCGAAAAACTGTCACTACCTTTAACTCACTACTTTTAAACTTAATTCCAATGACTTCAATATATAACCTCAAATAGTACCCAACCAAACTCTTCCAAAATGGCTTGACCGATTTTTATGTATTTTTTGAGTATATTCGGTAGGTCGGAGAATAGGTTCAAAAGTATATTTCATTCATACCGCTAGATCCCACAGAAACGCGGATCCCACGGGAATGCGGGTGAAACCGCGGGGGACAGCTAGTGTTATATATAAGTTAGGTACATAACGATAGATTGGCCAGTAAATAAGTAACAGGAAAAGGATCTGTCACTAACGACAAGAAACAAGAAGGAGAGGAACAAAATTAACTGAAATTACAGTGACAGTTTTAGTAGACGCAGGTTGACAGCCATTTTCCTCATTGGAAAAGCCTTCTTGACCTTTTATTCAATTAATGATAAGTAAGTACTTGATACAATCCTGACAAAGACCTGAAATATTACTTATTCTTGTATATTATTCATATTGTTTTCATTACTAGGTGGCATGGAGTAACGTAAGTAATCATAATTATGTACAAAATGTCAACCACGTTGCTCTACTTTTTAACATAATGAGACGTAATACGTTCTGAAATGGTATTAAGAATGGTTTTTTTTATAATTTGGAATTGTACTTGCGTGTTTAAATTAAAATTCCATAATAAAAATAATCAAACATCGCTATGCTATTGTATATTAGCACGAACGCGTGATGGCAATTATGTTTCCATTAACTATGTGTAAATATTTAGTTATTTTTATAGTTTTAGTTCCCTGCACAATATATTGATATTGTATATCTATAATAGGTAGGTAGGTAGGTACTTCGTTATACGTAAGTACATGTCATGTGATAAATTACATACATAGATACATACATAGATACCTACATTTATGTGACACCAAGTTACTTATTTAAACGCAGTAGGTATCTTCATCGGTGAAATAATCAACTAACTAAACAGTCACCGTTTTGGACTGCGGACCGAAGAACCAAAAAATAGGGACGATTCGCTTCGCAAACAACAAAATTCTCTAAAGGACAGTCAAACGTAAAAGTTTTGAGTTTTTACGACTTCAGAGATATCACACGTTCCAAGAGAACGTTGACTCTAGCTATAATTTTGGAAGAGATTCTTCTTCTATCAGATAAGCAAAAGCAATAAAATCTTTTCGTTATAAAAAAATAATTATTATTTTAAACGATAATTTAAAACACCGACACCGCACCCGAAATCCTAAATCAATCTCACCATATTGATTGAATAAGTTTCATAAAGGTAAAGCCATAAAGGGGGTAATAAAAATGCTATAAAACTTACGTAGCTCACGTTACACACGACACCCGATACAAATGGCATCGTTACCTGTCCTAAATTACTTGCACTAAGGTGCCGACAAAGCGATAACACGAGGCCACCACTTTCTTTATATCGCTTTACCAGTAAACTACGCTATTTGGGGCAGTATTACGTATGAGTAAAGGTGGGGATCATATCTTTTTCATACTACCTTTGATTCTCAATTTAATACCCTGATATTGGAAAGCTAAAATGTTTTGAATGAGTGCGAATAATCTAACAAAAATGTTACTGTCATCATCCATACTAATCCATTCTTCCTACTATCCTACTAATATTATAAATATGAAAGTTTATAAATATGGATGTTTGTTCCTAAATGACCCAAAAATGGCTGAACGGATTTTGATGAAACTTGGCACACAACACAGCAGTAAAAGATAGGAAACAAACTTTTCATCTCGGGAAAAGATAAGATCCCTCGGGAACGCGGGTGAAACCGCGGGGCGAAAAAATTGTAATGAATAAAGTAATTAATGAGGAGCCTTGTTACACAACATTTTAGTTTCTAAGTCTATTACTTTTTATGTCATGATACAAAGTCACCACCGACTTTTACGACTTTGACGTTAATTACTTTTCTAAAAGTTTGTCTTAAAAATATATATCAATGCACCAGACAGGTGTCGGATGAAACATTGTCCATAGCGGCAACAGGGTTAATCTGTTTACGACGAAAATTCTGCACTGGCAGCTCAGGCGAGCTACGCAAATTCCTTCGAGCTTCAGATTAGGTTAACTGGGTCTATATGAGAGGGTTAAGTGTACCCTTTATGTGGGTCAAGCATGGGTCAAAAAGAAGATAAAATTGGCTATAGATTAGCGCTAGTCAAAGCGCATTATAATGAGATGTAAATTTAACTTCCATTTTATTTTTTGCTCGGAGTATCTTCTATCTACATTATAAGTATGAAAGCGAAATATAACCCATTTTAATCTCAGAAAAATACCTATAAATGCTTGAAACTTGGTAGTAGATTCCTAATAGGGAGTTAGTATCCGCTAAGTAATAATTTTTGATAATTGGACTCGGGAATGCGGGTGAAACGCGGGGGACACTTAGTTTATCTATAATTATAATATCCCTGAAGATTTGACAAACATATAATTATTGTTGGGTTGCAGTGGATAGAAAAGCACACACTAAGTAAGATTCAAATAAATACAGACAGCTATCAAAAGATCTAAACATAAACAAGTAAAAGTCCAGTGCCAGTAGTATCAGCATGAAGGTGAATATCACCAACAATTATGATAGATATGATGATAAATGTCTCTTCGTTTGATACAGCAAAGAAAATAAGGAAAATAAACTACAATCCCTTGAGTATTTTATGTAACTGTCGCTGGTTTCCAACTTTCCTCTGTGTTATTCTAACTATGAATGACACAAGAGACTCTTTGGAAATAAGTAAAATCTATTTGCCGGGTTTCTAGACTAAACTTACTATAATACTTTAGTAAGTATGCAAACTGGCCTTAACAGTTAGAAGTTCATAAGCGCCAACAGAGCGTTGACCAAGTAATATCTATTGAAATATATACCTTCAACAGGCTTGTAAGTTACTTAGCCAAGTTACATCTAACAGAGAGTTTGGTCTTAGACTCGTAGCTATATCTCAGTTTGTACAACATCAAAGGTAGCCTAGACTATAATTAAAAACCTTAGTTATTTTGTGTTATAAATCTATGTACCTAATTTAATATTATTGTAGTTGTGAGCGACGACCGCCTACACAGATAAGCCCACGAGGCTTCCGTGCAGGCTCTTTAGTTTGTAATATTTTTTTGTAATTTTTAATATGGAAAATAAATTTAAAAGAAAAAAGGAAGAAAAGGACATTTTTTTTATAATAGGTAAGTATCGCGTTTGACCGTATCTCACTTGACGATAGGTGACGATGTAGTCTACGATAGCACTCACTGATTTTAGGTGATGATAGCTCAGTGGTAGTGACGTCGGATAGCGCGGCGAAGGTCATAGGTTCGAGTTCTACAATCAGCTTGATCTTTCGGTGACTTACTCCCATACACCCCGGTGTGAAGGAAAACATCGTGAGGAAACCACAGTATGGTGGTAGGGTACTTTGTAGTACTCGCCAAGCACCTGTTGGTGTGTTCCGGCTGTTGCACTTGAGATGCATTCCCCTGGTATTGCTAATGTCTATAGGCGACGGTATTCAATTGCCATCAGGTGACCCACCTACCTGGCTGTCACTTGTGTTAAAAATTACCATCCACATTGAGAAGGGGTTAGCATAAATAGATGTTGGGTTGAATTATTTTATCAAGACCTACCCAATCTCTTTTTTACATGTGGATCAGCAGTATTATCGTAAACAGCCTGTATATATAACATAGAATTTTAAGGCATATTAATAAGGAGTGTTGCATGTACATAAAGGATAGATATTATTTTTTAATTAGATATTATTATTTATTTTGTGTAGGAATCCTACCTAAGTATTTGGTACTAAAATTATACACAACTTATAAACACCTTTAACAAGTGTAATCGCGATTCCTAGAATTCATATTTTTTGTAGTTTTGCGGTGACCCAAGCTATCCATCTGCAAGCCAAGGGGTGAACGAACTTTAATGGGGTATATTCTAGTGATGTTATTTGTAGCAGGTATCCTGCGAGATTAAAATATAACTTTATTTCGTAATGAAAAGTCTGGAACCAAGACAATAAAAAAGTCTGAAGCTATTAAATATCCTTCAGCGAACGAAGACTACATTTTTTTTTAACAAAATCATTTGTTAGAATTTGGCGAGATTATATTAGAATTGGTGAATCAAACTGATTAGAGTTTGAGTGTAGGTATGAATAATATAAAATTTAATATATTTGAAATAAGCTTAATTTTTTTTAACATTTTTTTATAACAATAATTAAAGCTATTGTACCATGAATTATTACTTGTTAATATTATTTAACTACTTATACGATATAGATTCACAAAAAAAAGAATTCCAACAAATATGTGAAACAATGTTACATATAAAAAAAACCTCAAGTACCGACATTAATCACAAAGGGAAATCACATCACATTGGGTCGACGTATCAGACGATAACACCCTTTGATCCCGCTCACAATCCAATATGTTTCCAATACTATTACGATCCCGCCTTACTAATGGAGTCATAGCCTATGGAGTGGGTCCTCTTTGATCCCAAGACAGACGCGTATTTCAGGAATCAGTTCCTATTATGTATCTAATCCTTTCCATTAGAACCGACGATCTATTCGCGACAAGCCGATGCCGTTTGCAAGTCCCATTCCTCGAGAATTCTATTGAAACTGAGCCACTATTACTAAGAAAGGGTCACATAGACAGCGGTTAATCGCGTGAATGAAGATAGTACTTAAAAAACTGAGGATATTACTGTATTAAATGTATATCATTTTTATACATATTCTAATGTATAAAAATCAATGTTTTTTCGAATATTATGTATGAGCTGCATTACTGTTTGCGAAGGTTACAAACAAAAACGAAGTGGCTTTGAAACGTATGCCGGGCATAGTTATTAGGTACATACCTACATAATGATATGTAATCAGTTCGAATAAAAAAGCGTTGTAATAGTACATTACGATACGTGTGACCTAAGTTGCCTATTATTGCACGGTGTGAAGTTAGCGCCCGAGGGAAAAAAGGAAAGTGGAATTAAATAAATTGGTACCTTTTTTTAAAGTAATTGGACTGACTAAGCACAATAAAATTAATCATGTTTCCATGAAAATGACGTTAATTAAATCAGATTCAAAGTCGCTTAATTACTCTAATGAGTAGGTATGCTGACGCTAACAAGGTATTATCTGAGTGAGCTAGAAGGGTAATATTCAGGCAGACACATTATTATGCTATAATCCAATGCTCTGAGAAATTTTGTAGGTATACCTATAGTATTGTTTAGTACCTACCATACTGCAATAAAAAAAACTGTCGCCTATCACTGTACTTGAAAGCTCGTCCACCTAGGTTTGTGAGCTAACCACTTTTCGAAGCCTTGTTATATGTGCATATAGAATATAGAACGGCTATGTTCAAAATGTAGGAGTCCTGTTATCTTATCGGCTCTAACTGAGTGCCAGTTAAGTTACGCCAGTGGCTATCGAATATTTACCTTTTCACTATGGTACAATTAACTCATAATAATGTGTATGTTTTGTTATTTTTGTTAACTGTTTTTGGTGTAAAATAAAGTATTATCTATCTATATATCTATGGTACAGAAAATTACGTATTTATTCTGGTTGTTAGGTATACCACATCGCTAAGCGACCCGTTTGTTATAGAAGTTCATTATTTTATTCTCGAATGACGAATGCTGGAATGAATGCATGGATTTGTTACAAAAGGAGGAGATTCAATGGAGAAGTAAAAAGGGTTTTAAATTCAAAGCGCACAGACTCATTGCAGACAAATAAATGAGAAAAATCGCAATAGGTATGTGGTAGGTAGGTACCCTAAAAAGAATGTTGGCGGGAAGAAAACAAATTGTTACAAGCATTCCGCATGCCGCGGTGGATATTAAATTCTTTCTCTTTTGTTACTGTCGCTTCATTTATTTTGTTTACAATTTGTGGAAAATTTCAAACGTTACTGAACTTTTTGTTGAGTTTGTATAAATTTAAATTGTGAAATGTTGGTTTTGAATAATTTTGAATTTATACTTCATTGTCATGATGCAATGTACTTTACTCGTTTTTTTGATATTATTAAGAGGTAAGGTTTGTTTTTTGTTTGTAGGTTTCTAGGGGGTAATTTTTGGAACTCCTTAACAAATTGAAAAAATCAATCACAGCTATCTAACATAGGATATATTTTATTTTAATTTATTCGGGAGGCTGATGAAACCGCGGGTCGGAAACGAGTATTCTATATTGTCTTGGAACAAAAAAGCTATAAACTATAATTATTGTAGGTTACAACAACCATTTATTTTATTTATAGCACAATAAATTTTAACAACACTGGAGTTCTGAAATACATACTAATTTAGCTTGGTACGCAGTGACTTTTTTTAAACAGTATCTAGTCAGTTTTTCAAATAAAAAACAAATAATTGTAAGTACTTTTTATGTGTATTAATTTGAAATGTTATAGAAGAAGTCAATAAATATAAACATTTAATATTTACAACAAATGTACAAAATATACATGCAAATGTACAATTACAATACATAAAAAACATCTTCGAGGCTGCCGCTGCTGCCGATCGGCAAGGTTCCCAGAAGGCTGGCAGCGTTTTTCAGTCAATAAATATATGTAATCATATAAAGAAAACCATTTTTTTGGGGATGTTCGGATTACTGATTGTAGCTCGGGCCGCTAATTACTAGAGACGAGACTAAATCTGGATAAAAAAAATTGTAGAGTTAGTTGAAAAACATAAAACTACGTGGATATTATATACTTACCAAAAGACTACGATTGAGTATAACAAAGAAGGAAAATTGTGAAGCTAACTTTCAACTCAATGTACTGGTAAACTTTGATGGGTTTCTTATTGGGACTGACGTTAACATTAGTGTCTGTGTATATAAAGTGTTCTTATGTAGAGGTAGACTATAACAATTTTTATTCACATACCGGTATTCGTTAGGTACAATTTGTCTAGTTCTTTACTCTACAAAGAAAATATTTTAAGCAGAAAAGTATAGAAATGTTTTCAATTACAATTTAAGACCAAATAAAAAAGATAGACAGAGCCCCGCGCACTTAAAGTGAAGCACAGTAAAGGAAGCCGGATTTTAAAAAGGAAGCCGATCGCATTCCTGTTCGACGTGATTCACGCGGGATAACGTACGTGCAGGTCACGCACACAACTTCGTGCACGTTGCTTCACTTAATTGGAGACTATTGATTCTAACATGATTTCTTTACCTTTTTTATGTAAACTTACAAAGTGTGTATATAGATGTTGATGTACCTAAAAATGTAATACCACCATGTAAAAAATAAGACTTTGCATCATTAGTTATCAAAAGATTCTTTAGATATTCAAAATCTTATTTTACTATACCTTCAAAGAAATTATATTCAAATAAGCTACTTTAAAAGAGTCCAAACTCTAAAAGAAATCTCAACGTCTGAAACAGTCGTTGTGAATAGACGACTGAAAATAGATGAGTCTCTTTCGAAATGTAAAATTGTTTTGTGAAAGTTTTAAAACAAACCCTCATCGAAACATTTATTTTGTTACGACTTGAAGGTTACTCCTAATTGGTTTTTGAGAACTTTTTGTTTCAATTCAATTTTCATAATTGAAGTTTTAAAAAGAAATTAGCGTCGAGCAGCAGGTATTTTTTTGCATAATTACTGTAAGAATTCCACTGCGAAACGATATCTCGTTGCAATTACTTATATCTACGTTTACGTACCCATCTAGGCTTTGTGTGCTTACCATCTTCGGCCACATCATCACTTACCATGGTGAGATTGTGGTCAAACACAAGCCTATCCAGAATAATAAAAAAAAAAAGTTTACCAATGTAACTTAAATCGCGATTCCTGGAATTTTCGTACATAAGTTTTGTGACTACCGTTACATCCTCATCCTAATGTAATTTAATGCAATCAAATGTTAAATAAGACACGATGTTTACCTTCTGTTTAACAAAACTATAAGCGATGGCAAAATAAAGGTGAGCTCAATGATAAAGTCGTCGGTTGAATGCCGTAAGGAAGGTTATGGGTTTTTGACGAACGAAAAAACGCTAAGAACCATATTTCAACTCACCGAATATCTGCTTAAGCTTCTTATGTCGTACCCACATCACTCAGGAATCACCTCTTATCGTTAAGAGGGACCTAATCGAAATAAACATCCACCACTTGGCAACAAACTCGACAATATGTTGTATAAACAAAACCTTTGTCCTAAATAAATAGGACAGGGTGAACTTTTTCAGCCTATGAGTGGACTACGCGAAACACTTGATAATCCCAAATGTAAACTGTAAGCGATTGCGAGCTAATACATTCTGAAAAATAATTCACACACATGCAAATCAAGTTATTGATTCAGTTTAGACCCAGTTAATCTTTTCTCTGAAGTAATCAATTGTGTCCTCATACGTATGATCATGAAGAAATAGCATACGAAAAATGTATGTTGTCCTTATTCTCTTTAGTGATCCCCTTGAGATGTGCAATAATATAAAGAAAAAGCGCTAGGAGAATCTCATGTTTGAAAAGCTTTAAAAACCAATGAAATACGATTAAAAAATGTTCCAGGTCACTGAAATTGGTAACTGCTGCGACGATCAATCATTCGACCGTCAGAGAACAGATTTACGCGGAGTATAAAATTAAATTTTGCCATGACAGCTGAGCGATGGAATATACGATACCAAACGGAGTTCAGATTAACCTTACAGCGTAGGTACGGGCCTTATACATCTTAAATAGATGATCTAAACAGCGTCCGTGTGGGGGGCCTTGGAGTGACTGTACAGTCCGATACGGGAGCGACATGGCAGCAGCGTCTAACCTTACAGCATGCCGGTAAATATGCTGTGAAATAATATAACAATATAAACCTAATAAAATGTTACCTAATGTCTATTTGATCGCGAGATCATTTAACCAAGGATTTTTTCTCTATATTGTCATACTTTATTTTCTATCTCATCGTGGTAAGTTATGACGTGGAGCTGGCTCTCAAACACTACTACAGTTACTTGGCGACAGATCAATCAGGCTGTGTTTTGCTGTTGCTATAGTTTCGAACCCAGTAAGGTTTAACCAAACAGCAATAGATGAATGTATTTGCAGTGTAAATATGGTATTTTTCTTCTACTAAAAATAAGTTATTATAATCTAGTAGCGTGCTCCTAGGGTTTTTTAAATGAAAATGTTTTTTATTCAAATAGGTCTTTATAAGCACTTATGAATAGTCTAGACTCTAATGCTCGGTTTGGAAGGTTGCTTTTGCTGAGAAGAGCCGGCAATAAACTCAGCAATTACTCTTTTCAAAAATTGGACCATGCTACCACAGTATAATATATCTTTATACTGTGATGCTACGGTGAAAGTTCTCGTCAATATGAATAACCTTTATCGTTGTAGGCATACCAAATTGTACTGAGGTATACAGGAAATTGCGAAATAAATCAGCTAAGTATTACTGCCGTAAAAGTTTTTAGTATATCCGTATACTTTGATAAAGTAGGTACCTACTTCGCTGCGTGTTTAAGTTTTCTTCGGAAAAGTTGATTGTTTTATCATCGATAGGATAGGGATTCAGGGTTTATCCCATAGTAAAAGTATTGATCAAGCAACTTACTTAAATTACATTTGTATTTCAGATATCGCTTTTCACTTGTTATTACCGTCGTAAAAAAAAAGAAAACATACTGTTTTGTTATATCAAGTAGGTACCGGCATTCAACGGTCTCGCTTTCATAATAAGATTTCCCCGGGGTGAAATATTATAATGCACAAAGTAACCATGTTTATTTGAGCTACCTTCAACCTCTAACTAGTCCATATTTTAGATCACTCAGGGGGATAACTTTATAAACCAGGGGTCAAAGATAGCTGGCTTCCAAATGTCTAAAATCTAATGTACAATTCCATACGCCTTTATCAATCATATCGCTTTGTTTCTCACATTTATAACGACTGACTTGTCAATATAGGCTTATGAAAAGCCTCGTGAGCGTTATTTATTCTCTTTGTTCTTTCTCCTGAATACGACCCTCCTTAACTTATTTATGTTGTATTCTGTGGTTATACAAAAAGTTACTTGGCGATTGAAATCCTTTGGGAAATAGTATATATAAAACATGCATTATACGTATAAGCTCTTATGTAGGTACTCGTATTTCTATATAATAATTCATTCTAAAGTAACATGATAAATCTTCGGAGAAACACGCAAGTTACGAGATAATCTTAGAACTTTAAAACGGTATTCAAAGAGCGCTCTTATTTCTTATAAAGTCACAGTTTAAATAATACTAGGTTAATTTTAAATAATATTAATGCTTAATGCAATTTTTTTACCAGACGTCGAGCAATTTATTTAGCAAACAAACTTGCTTTTGTATTTACAATGCGACGAAATATAATTTATATTTTGAAATTATAAAAAAGCAATAAAATAAAATAACATACATTAAGTACCTTAGAATTATAACGTTAAATATTAATAACGTTAATATGATCAGTTGAAGTTGACTCCATCTTAACATAACCATACTATGTATATAATAGCAACGGATAATAGAATTTAGGATTTGCATGTATTGTTTTTTTTTTGTTTCGGTAAAATAACATCTGAGCATCAACTGAACTGAGCTACTACTTACAATATTTACTGTGATGTACTACTGGTGATAAAGTATTTAAGCGTAGATTCTAAGTAAACAACGTTATCCTATCCAAATTGAAACGTTTGTTGAACATGTAATAAGATATATGATAACGTCGATGATAAAGGAGCTTATATCCGTCCTTTAATGGATATTGTATTTTGTTTGTTGTTACACTACCTATCCCTCGAGATTTCACTCGCTTTCCAGGATAAAATTATTATTATTTTACTACCATAATAATGCGTAACAAAAATATGGTGAACCGATTAAATCGGATGCACGGATTTTAAATTATCTATGGCACGTAGTTACTTATTAAAGCCTTGTGGTTGAACTCATTGTCAGAGTTCAATTTATGTATATTTTAAACATTATTCACGTTACTTCCATATTGTACGAACCTTTTAAAACCAGAACCTTTAAAATTTAATATAATCTTCCCATTTCATCCGGAACTCAATCCAAAATTGGAACGCAATTAAAATTTAATTAACATTGGCTCAATTTGCTTTCTAAATCTGTTTTTCGTATAACAAAATTTGCTTATATACAAGATTTTATTGGGAAATCAAACTGAAGTAAACTCAAATGTTGGTTTTCAGGTCAAAATGGTTTTACGCCAACATGACAAGACAATTTTAGCTTAAATATTAATAATAATTCGCGTGTTCATTGTAATAATAAAGTGTTACTCGTGGGGGTAAGTAACAGTAATATCATATTTCAGCCCTTGAAATAAGATGCTTGTCCTCTATTATGAATTGCTCATAATATTGCGATGGTTTAGGGATTTTCCCCCTAAGTATTAATAATGCGATCCCCGCTGTTACTTAGCGAATCTTCAACGTACGCTTGGAAATTATTATAAAGAAATATTACTCACTTCTTATATTTACTATATTCTATCCTTTTATAACATTATTATTAGTAGATACCGATATAAAAATCTGAAAGTAGCTTGTTTAGAATCAGTAATAGTAGGTACCTATATTTAAATTTGCTACAAAAATAGTAAAATGACTTGGTAGTGAAAACGTATTATATAGATAACTCTTCATTGGTACTCTATATAAGAAAAATAACAAAAAAAAAGTAACAAATAACTAATAGCGATCTCTACCAAGCAACCTGTAACTTTAGTGTGCATTATTTATTCAGTTTTTTTATTTTAACTATATTTTAATGAAAATTTTATTGCGATGAAAAGTAAAAAATAAATAAGTGATTAATAGATATGAATAAGATTTTTTTATGTTCTTCGTTTATATCATGAGACTAGCTTTCCGCCCCGCGGTTTCACCCGCGTATCCTTTGAGATTGAATTTCAAAAAATCTTTCTTAATCCTCGTCTACATCTTAAAAAGATTACCTGTGAAAAAAATATGCTTTCTAGGTCTAACACTGGGCGTTGATGAGTCAGTCCTTCTCATTTTGTATACCAAGAACCGGAAATAACTCCTAACTTTGAACCCCCGTTTCACTCCTTCAGAGGTGGAATTATAGGAAACGCTAAAACACGTATTTCTTTATTTTTATTTGTCAGCCTAAAAACAAAGTTTCATGGTTCTAGCTTCAAAAATGACGGAGTTCGGTACAAACTTTCAACCCCTTTTTCACCCCCTTAAGGGTTGAATTTTAGAAAACGCTAAAATACGTGTTTCTTTATTTTTAATTGTTAGCCTAAAAACAAAGTTTCATGGTTCTAGCTTAAAAAAATGGCGGACTTCCATACAAACTTTCAACCCCCGTTTCACCCCCTCAGGGGTAGAAATTTAAAAAACGCTATTACACATATTTCTTTATTTTTAATTTTTAGCCTAAAAACAAAGTTTTATGGTTCTAGCTTAAAAAAATCGCGGACTTCCATACAAACTTTCAACCCCCGTTTCACCCCCCAGGGGTATAAATTTAAATAACGCTGATATACATGTTTCTTTATTTTTAATTGATAGTCTAAAAACAAAGTTTCATAATTCTAGCTTCAAAAATGACTGACTTTCGTACAAAGTTTCAACCCCTTTTTCACCCCCTTAAAGGTTGAATTTCGAAAAATCCGTTCTTATTCCTCGGTCAAGTTATAAAAACAACACCTGGGAAAAAAATCTGCTTTCTAGGTCTAAGGGTTTAGGCTGGGCGTTGATAGATCAGTCAGGACTTATCCTTTTATATATATAGATTTTAAGAAGATTTTCCTTGCAATAAAAGCCTTGGAATAAGAAATATTCAAAGGACACATCTATTTTTGAATTTATTTACTTAACTACTGTCTTCTCTTCCATTTACAGACTCAATCCAGCAATGAATATTATTGTTAATAATTATTCGATTCCCCGAAATGTGACTTGTTCTTCACGTAACAATTCTTATACCACACATTACAAGGGAACTGCTGAACTCCGCAAGTCGTGTCTCAAACTCTGTCAACGTACAAAAAGTTTGAAGATTTAGAGGGGTCTCCAAGTTTTGGGGTGCTCTCACTAACTCGCACGAGTCTTACGCTACTCAGCGCGTACTTCGGTAACTTTTGACACCTCCATCGAGTCCTTTAACGTTATTTACAAGCCGATTCAAACAACCTATTCGAAAGGTATTCTATTAAGAAGTTGTCAAAAGTTTATTCGCCGCTTCAGGCTACATTTGGGGTGTGGAATCAATGCGATGTCTGCTTTTATCTGTCAATCATGTTTGTTTTGGTGACTGTTATCTTTATGTACTTCTAAAGACTAGTGATGAGAAACACCTGAGCGACTGACAAACTAGAGCTGTAGACCTCGAAAAGTTTTTAACATTTTTCACATCTTTTATGTTTTCAGCCCCCAAAGCGTATCTTTGATATTCCATTTTGAAAAAATTGTACAACTGGACGGACAGCCGGACTTCACTCGCTCGATCAATAAAGAAAAAAAAATAGTTACTTCGAAAAATTAAAACAAGGTCGTAATACATTGGTTATATGCTGGTGTTTCTAACGACCATTATAAATGTTATATAGCATCTATAAAATTACAAATATTTATTTGTGATCGTGTTCTCGAAAATGATTTCGAAGCTCCAACGATTTCAATGTTTATAGAATTTCTGCAGAAATGTACGGGTGTGAAAGATCGATCTAGTTATGTTTAATTTCTGGGAAAATTATTTTATTCAGTGTCCTTTTGTCCTGTTCAGTTGCTCAGAACATAAATTACACTAAATACCTACCATTCAAACTAAAAGTACCTAACAAACAATAAGATAAGAAGTCTTTGTGAAACCCACCCTTAATTACAATTAACTCAATAAGCAGTGAATACGATGACCTAACTTTCCCAGAACTATATACGGACAATATCTAGAGTATCATTTTCTTCTGTATCTAGTCCAATTTTTTGGATGTTTCATTATACTAAAAGGCACTGGTATACACTTGTATATAATTACGGTACGCCAATAAGGGACTGAATTGTGACAATCACTTGTAAGAGGGTTAACCGAAATCTTCTTATTGTTATACCACGCTTTCCTTGTTTACAAATTAAACGAGCGAATTGATACTATAATAACTATTCTTTTTTATTAGGTATTATTTTATATGTAGGTGCGTATTTTATGCGTTCTTTAACCACACACACACGAGCGTTTCGATGATGAGAATAGATAGTGTGGTATTGTATAGCTACTAACTGCGGTGGTTAACACAGTAATAGACATCACAAGTTAATCTTATTTTTATGTCACAAGTGACAACAAGGCAGATGGGTCACCTGATGACTTCCGTCGCCTATAGACATTAGCAATACCAGGGGGATTGCCAATGTGTTTTACACCTTATTACAATGGTTCATACCATATTAAAGGGGTCGACAAAAAACATCCGCCATATTGTGGTGATAGCCATTTAAAAAAATGCATACTATATTGTTACCAGAAGAACTAAAGGTGTATGTAAAATTTCAGCTCAATTGAATGTTAATAAGTGGTTCTAATTCAGATTACAAGATTCGAACTAACAAACATACATTGTAAGTTAAATAAAGCTTTTAAAACATGCTGGTGGGATTAACTATAAATAATTAAATAATTCGTACCTAGGTAGCACCTTTGTTGCCACTACACTAGCTTTTACAATAATTGCTAAGCGGACTACCAAATTACAAGGAAACGCGTGGGTACTTAGAGTTTCCATACGACTTTAAGACTTATAGTCTCGGACTTAGTTGTTAGTAGTTTAAACACTAAATACTAACTAAGTGAAGCGGTAAACGGTCGTTTGTTTTGTATTCAGAGTCCCTATTGTTTCTAAAACACATTAAACTCTTACACGTATTGATGTAGTGGTAGGTATAGTTATTTTTACAACATTCTTACATACATATTATAAAACAACTCTGCGTCTGTTTGTCTGTATGATGTTCGGAATAAACTCAAAAACTGATCGGTTTTAATAGAGGATGGGTTTGGTTTTGGTGTGCTGAAATATGACTATGATTGTTGAAGATATCGGTCGATACAAATCATGCCGAGGGGAGCTCTACTGGCGTGCGTCGCGTAAACCGATAGATTTATACTGAGTGTCCGGTAAGTAGGTAGTAGGACAAACTGAAGGGGGAGATAGGTAGGCGGGTCACCTACCAAATATACTAAAGTGACCTTTGTAAAAGTATCACCATTTTCTAGAGTAGTCGATTTTCTGTACCTAGTGTCGTATACACAGAAAAAAATTAAAGTGTACATCCTCTACTACCCGTATATTCTCTTTTTAAACGACTTCAAAAAAGGAGGAGGTTATATGTTCGACTGTATGTATTTTTTTTTTTTTTATGTATGTTCATCGATTTTTTCGCCAATTGTCAAGCGATTTTCAAATTTTTTTTTTTGTTTGAAAGAGTATACTTCGGCGGTGGTCCCATTATCACCAAGTCAGGATCTGATGATGGGATCCTGGGGGAAAACGAGGGCAACCCTCAAATTTTATAAGAATTGTCAACCGATTTTCAAAATTCTTTTTTCATTTGAAAGAGTATACTTCGGCGGTAGACCCATTGTCACCAAGTCAGGATCTGATGATGGGATCCTGGGGAAAATGAGGGCAACCCTCAAATTTTATAAGAATTTACAGTATTTTTCATGCATATACGTACTTATCAAAGCTATTTCTATCTGGTATCATCTTATGTTGCAGAGCTGACGATGGAAGGTACAACTCCTTAAAGGTTAGGATTTAGGGATATATCTGTAAATATTATGGGCTAATATTTATAATTCATATAACTTCTAAAGCTATTCAGATATTTGCATCTGGTAGTCATCATCTCATGTTGCTGAGCTGATGATGGTAGGTCAAACTCCTTAACGGCTAGGAGTTAGGGGATATTTCTTTAAATATTATAGTCACGTTTAGACTCGTATCGTCGTCTCTTTGTATATTCAAATGAGCTGATGATAGAAGGTAAACTCTTTATCGGTTAGGAGTTAGAATATACGTTGTCCTAGATATGAAATGAAACGCAATATCAAGTAGCTGCTGAGAAAGAAGCCTTTTAATCATTTAGGATAAATATTCTTTATTTTCTTTAAAAGTTTATCTATTTATGTATTCCCTCATCTAATAGCGTGATGTTATTTAACTTATAGGCTTTCTCGATAAATGGCCTATCCAACACTAATATATTTTATGTAGTTACTGAGATTAGTGCGTTCAAACAAACAAACTCTTCAGCTTTCTCATATTAGTATAGATAATGTAAATTAATAATAGGCTTAATTTGCTCGAAAACAATTACCTAAATATTTCTTGAAAACATAAATACCTTTTGATCTGTTTGAAGTCGGTGCCAAGCCCAAAAATGCAATGAAACAAATAATAAATGCCTTCACAAGCACTTGTGAATTGTAAGATTACCTACTTTCGCCAGATGGCTGTTCAGCCTCCCAGGGTGGAAATTAATTAATCCCTGGGTTCGGGAACTCATGCTATCTGCGGGCGGCCAGCGGTCAACCGTTTCACCGGGTCTCCCTAACCGCACGCCAACATGCTGCGCCTGCACTACTCAATAGCGACTCCACAAAAGGTTGCCAAAGGAACTCTGGCAACCTTACTCACCGCAGGAACACGACACCACTTGAGGGCAGTGTTATTTGGCTGCGATATTCTGTAAGGTTGAGGTACTAGCCCAGTCAGACGGCCCCAATTATGAGCAGATGTTATGCTATGTCCTACCTCCTCAAACCGTACGAAGCCTATTAAACCTATTAGGCTTGGCACCGACTTCAAACAGATCAAAAGGTATTTATAGAATAATAATTTGAATAGGTGCGTAGGTAGTTTACATAAGTAAAGATTTGGTCTATTTAGTTATTGAAATATTTTTTTGTCCATTTTATTTAATGTTATTCAATTTATTTTTCGGTTTTTAGTGCAACATTTGTCTTTGAAGTCGTTTTTATTTTTTTATAAAAAGTTTTCACTTATGCAGTTTTGCAGTGCTTAACATGAACCCAATTAACCTCTGTTTGCACACTAATATAGAACGTTGCACAATTTTCGCTTAAAGCATAATAATTAATTGATCAGGTATCGCTAGTATGTAACGTAACCACTAACCAGCCATGCCACCGCATAGTTTACTGAAGCACGTTATTATCGTTCAATAGTTAGCTGATTCAGCTTTCTTGAAAGGAGGCATTAGGCTCAGGACACATTCACAACACAGCGTAGCGCTATAATACGATGAAATGCGTACTTGCGTAGCAAATGGCACGCTGTCAGATATTTTTCACTGCGATGTTCGCTAAAATATTCAAGTATGTGAGCTCAGGTGTATCTCAAATTTCATCAACATCGCAACGGTTATATGCTTTGTGTGCCACAGAAGGGAAAGTGGCATGAAAGTAATTTTAAAGAAATATCTCATTATCATGAAATATTAAAATTGAGGCATATAACATTTTACTAAAGGACGAAGGACCTAATATTCACACCTTCCATATTTATGTACTAGCTAAAAGTTATGCACACAATAAAAATTATACATCACATATTTTCCCACACTTTCATCTGCGTCTCAAGACGTAGACTCTACAATGTGCTACGAGTCGCTACGATAGTGCTACGAATACATGTACACCACGCTTTGGAATGGAACGGCGGCGGTTGGCGTAGCGCCAGACTCTCGACATATCTAGTGCCCACTTTACTGCGCTGGCGAAGCTGTGACCGTCGCGTCGTCATACAGACTGCAGACTGTACCATCGCAACCTAACAAATCACTAAGAAACTTGTTTGCGGGCTACAACTTACGTAGGATTTAATTGGTCTGGTGAAGATTTAAACCGTATTAATTCTACAATTAACGTTTTGTTACTAAAAATGTGAGCTTTAGTTCTCAATATTTTATGACTATGTCAACACAGACATGAATATTATTAATCTAACTTAGATAATCAGATAAAGTGCGTGATGTACTGTTAATTATGTTTAACCAATATCTAATGTAATTGATATTCCACAAGCCACTTTCCCTTAATGATATTTGATATCAACAAACAAACAACTCCCCTTAATTGGACATATTGGGCTACCTACTCGAGACTAATCAAACTACACCTTGATAGTGATACTAGTAATATAATAATAAGTATTCGTCTGGAAGTTATATTCATTTTTACTATAATATGATACTACACACCAACGGCTTGCCGACACTCCACGGGATCAAAGTCATACCATCCGGCCTCTTGCCGTCGCCACGCGAAATACCGACTGGTTCGAGTACAGAAGGCACGCCGGCGACAACAAGAGCCCTACGGATAATATCATTAAGAGCCACGTGGCGTGAAATACGACCGGCGCTTTGAGAACACGAAAGCCCATGATGGCCGAGCTCATTGACAAGATCCCCACAGCGGCAGCGATGAGGATGATTGGACCTGGAACCAAGACGAAGACAAATGCACAAGCTTAATGTTATGCGGTCTAACAAAGTCCCGATATTACTAGATGGAATGGCTTGCAACCAGTGACCTGATTCACTCTGAGAGACAGCTAACAAATTTGCCAAGTTTTTTCGCAAAGAGGTTTGTCCCATTCTCTCTGAGAGTGACTCAAAGTCGGAATATTTGTGCCTGGACAAGCTACCTGCCAAGCATTTCTGGCATCGGATAGGTAAGAAACCTCAACAGATCCAATAGTTGGTTCCAAAACAGATCTGACGAGGTCACTCACACTGTATACCGAGGACAGAAATGCCGGCAGTGATACGCTAGAAATTTTACGCACTCCTAGGCCACCATATCGTATGGGTAGGGTGGCTTGAGACCACACTTTGTTGTCGTCTAGGCAACAATTTAGGATTTTAGAAAGAGAAATTTTGATCATGTTGTCCAAAGTTTCTAATAATTGATCGAATTTGAATAAGTGGGTGCAGCGGAGTAAATACGTAAACTTCGGCACAAAAAGACATAGTCGTACAATAAAAAATGCATAATGCGCATTTATGTCATAAAGTCGATGAGAGGATTCATTAAAATTTTGTATCTTTTGCTCAAAAAACCCAGGAATGGATTCATCTAAGACGGGGGCTCCGAGAAGAAGAAGCGAATCCCTTGAGATTAATTTAATATTTGGTGCCAAATCATTAAAATCTTGAATAATTTTGGATTTCTCAGATTCAGGAACAGAATCTGAAACTAGGATCTCGCATTTGGAGCAGTTAAAATCAAGACCAATTTTTTTAAATTTATCAGTTAGAGATTTTAAATCTCTGATAACAGAAGTCGCATCACCTCCAAGAGTTCCATCGTCTAGATACCAAACATTAAATTTAGACAGTAATTTAGATATGATTGGTTGAATGGCCAAACTAAAAATGGCAGGACCGAGAGGATCGCCCTGCTGACAACCTACACCGGAAATGATCGGTTGTGTTTTATAAAAAAGTTTTGTAGGATGGCCATAACATTGCCACAAGTAAGAATATATGTCAGGACAAATATCCCTTATTTGTGTCAACATAGCGGCCCTATCGACAGAGTTAAATGCATTTTTTATGTCAACCTTAAGCAGAACATCACCTCCGTTATTTAAAAGAAAGGTCCGAGCCGCATGTACCGCTGCCTCACAACCTCCCTTTGAGCCAAAACCAAGTTGAATTGGTTGAAATAAATCAGTAGCTATCGGGAGAATGTGACGACAGCAAATTTTGGAAGCCATACGACGGATAGTATTACCCACCGCGATCGGTCTTATACCACCGTCTTTTTTGGAAAGGGCGCAAAGGTTGGCCCCATAAATGATCTCGGTGATGGGGCTCGGCACCTTTCCTGCCAACATAAAATTTATAAGAGAGATTTTTAATTTATTTATTTATTTTTAATTTATAGTATGTTATAATGACCCAAACATTACTAAAGACTCTATCAACCCTATACATATGTATACGTATTGCCATTTATTTCATCCATCCAAGTTCCTATAATACAATACATAATACTTAACAATCTGTTATTCCCGTCAATTTTCTGCATCGGAGGACATTTTCATCACATCCTAAGGAACTTATCTTTAGTAACAGCATCGTGTAAAGGGACCGGGTTTCATCCGGGATCACCAATTTCTTACTTGATTGGGCGGGTTGATGGCTTTTCGAACAAAGGACTGGATCAAAATGGGCCAACAAATATGTTACGATACAATTCAACGTAAATTGTACGTCGCTACATGGAAATTGAGTGGGGCGTCATTACTTTTATGTTCTCAATAAAATTGTTGGTTAAATTGTTATTGATGAAGGAAGGAATTAGGATAGTTTGACTGGGATTGCGAAATATAATTAATAGATTCAAGTGCTTGTAAATAAATACTTATTTGAATAAACTTTTTTTGTAGAATGTATGTATGTAGATTCTTAAACATCTATTTATTAATACAGCAGGTAAGCAAAATAAGTTCATATATTTTATAGTAGTTAAGTATCCATATAAACCTAAATATTACCAAACATAATACATATATTACTAAATGAAGCAAATAACAAACTCGTTACTAAGTGAAGCAAATAAAACACCATCTCGATCCCTCGCAAAGTAATAAACTTTTAAATTTGCAAACCAATATTCGCGTGAACCCTCTCTTTACTCCTAAATGCCAAAACTTCGTACATAAAACCAGTCTAAGCATGAATCAAACGTTGGGATTTTACTCCAAATTCCAAATCGTAAATTTCAGCGTATATGGGATCCGCATACTTTGTTAATAAACTTGTCTTAGCCAGCGGCTTTACCCTTGAATTGGTAAACCGTATCTTCTTGTTTAATATGTCACATCTTTGTTAAAGCATGTAAAACTGAAACCTGGCTGGAATATGTCATAAATTATTATCCTACCAACATATAGGCGATGATAGCTCAGTGGTAGTGACGTCGGATACCGCGGCGAAGGTCGTGGATTCGAATCCTACAATGAGCTTGAGCTTTCGGTGAAGGAAAACATCGTGAAGAAACCATAGAACGGTGGTAGGGTACATTGTAGTACCCGACTGGCTGGTTACCACCCTCAAGCTAAAAATCTGGCGCCAAGTCATATATATAACACATACATATATATATAACAGTATACGATCACTTATTTTGACTAAATACATTTATTTCCTAAATAAAAAGAATCTGCTTTCTTTAACAAAAACCGAACATTAAAGAAAGAAACACAATTATTGCCCAAGTACCTACTGTATTATTCAATATGATCGTAATGTCAAACATTAACCATACACTCGTACGTAAAGACCAGCCTTTCTAGATAATTGCTAAGATATGGGAACAATATCTCTTATCGTAGAAACTATCTGAGTGTTTATACTTGGTTTATGTAGGTAGAGTTAGTAAGAGGGAGGCAGCCCCCAGTGCCTTCATTAGTCGAAACTTGTGTTTTATCTTGATTTAGATCTTAGTTCCTCAAGCTGTCTGCAATCACTTTAGTGCTGTGTTTATTTGAATTTACTAAAGTATCACATATACTCTATTATTATTACTGTCTATAAAGAACGTGTAAGATAAGTAGAGTGTAATTTAATATCTGTATTTTTTCTGTAATATCGTAATTTCAATTAGATGACACGTGATAATGTTACAATACAAAAACTGCTGTGTTTATAACATGATGTCAGTCGGAGCACATCCACTGCTGGGCAAAGGCCTCCCCCAAGGATCTCCACAATGGCCGGTCTTTCGCCATTCATTCGTTTTAATATAGTAACAATAAAATACTCGTAATAAAGGCGATGAGAGCTCAGTGGTAGTGACGTCGGATACCGCGGTGAAGGTCGTGGGTTCGGATCCTACAATGAGCTTGAGCTTTCGGTGAAGGAAAACACCGTGAGGAAACCATAGCACGGTGGTAGGGTACTTTGTAGTACCCGTCTGGCTGGCTACCACCCTCAAGTTAAAATACTGTCGCCAAGCACCTATCGGTGTGTTCCGACAGCTGCACTTGAGAGCCAGTTCCCATCTAAGCTTTGTGTGCTCACCACCTTCGGCCACATCATCACTTACCATGGTGAGATTGTGGCCAAACACAAGCTTATCCAGAAAAAAAATAAAAATGAATGTATCTCAATATATTCCATAAAAGCCGTATCGTATTTATCAAAGCGTAAACATAGCGTTTGTTTAAAATTTTCAATTTCCTACTACCACTACGAATGCTTGTGGAATCGAAAGGAAATGAGACTTCTACTATGTTAGCGTTAGAAGACAAATAATGTACGAGTATGTCCACAACTGAATAATAATATGTATATCTCGTGAGTCTGTTTCTAAATTCGATACAGCATACTGGCCAGTACGTACTGACGTCATCAGTCATCAACTAAAAGTCACCAGTACAATATGCGTCAGTTGATTGCGCCACACCGTAACTGGCCAGTATGCTGAATCAAAATTTGGAACGCATGCCATATAAGCTAAAAAAAAACTGAACCAACATTATACGTTGTTTTGCGAAATAACTAAATAATCAATCAAAAAGTTGCCAAAAGGACTTACAAAACTTGTTTGTATAAAAATATTACAACAAGCAAGTGCTAGTGTTTTTTTTATTACCTAATTGTATATTTACGACATTGAAATATAATGTTAGCCGAATATTTAAATAAATATACAATACTAGCTGTTCCCCGCGGTTTCACCCGCATTCCCGAGGGATCTTATCTTTTCCCAGGATAAAAAGTATGTGTGTAATAGTGCTATTCCAGACTATAATCCATCTCTATGCCAAATTTCATCCAAATCCGTTCAGCCGTTCTGGCGTAAATGAGTAACAAACATACATCCATCCATCCAAACTTTCACATTATAATATTAGTAGGATAGGATGTAAGTACCTACCTACCTAGTTTGTAGAATGGTTATTTATATAATAATATTTGTTAAATGATAGCTTCACATAATGGTTGTTTGTGTTGAGAATGTCTGTGAGTTATTTGTTGAGCAAACTGTTTACAACCGTATTAATCAATATGCGGTGCTTTACAGTCGACTGATGATTTCAGTCGTATCCATAGGCCTTCTTTGATTTCTGTCCTGTGCAGTACATTCTTGCCTTGCTTGCTTGTATGGAAAAGTTATGAAAGATTCAAAAGGCACATTCCTTCAGCGAATGCTTATAATAAACACCATATAGTGTAATAGTCGTTTGAGTATATTTTTAAAAATACATCTATAATAACAATAACAAGTTTTTGATAATAAGCCTAAAAAGTGGACAAATTGATCATGTATTTTTAATATACTTAGTTAAAAATACATGATCAATATGTCCGTACAATATGCTAATATAACATAGTTTATATTCTTATGTATACAAGTAGAAACTAAAACAGAATAACGTGGTTATGTAGGTACTAAGCGACATCATAAGACTACACAAAATAAAAAACACTGGAGTCTTTTAATGTCGCTGCCAATAACCTCTTTGCCGTTGACCTTTCGCTGCTGCTAGTTTTTCTTTAAACTTTTATAAGGGTATGTCAACTATAGATGAAAAATCATTTGATGCTTGACCGCTTGCGGTTTTACGTGGTCCCCTCATTTTACACTCTCGGGGGATTAAAAATGTTGAGTTCATTCATTACAAACAAACATACAAAAATCAAATCATTCCTCTTTATAATATTAGTGTCGATATAGATAGTTTTTTTTTTTTATTCTGGATAAACTTGTGTTTGACCACAATCTCACCATGGTAAGTGATGATGTGGCCGAAGGTGGTAAGCACACAAAGCCTAGATGGGAACTGGCTCTCAAGTGCAGCTGTCGGAACACACCGATAGGTGCTTGGCGACAGGTTTTCAACTTGAGGGTGGCCAGCCAGTCGGGTACTACAAAGTACCCTACCACCGTGCTATGGTTTCCTCACGATGTTTTCCTTCACCGAAAGCTCAAGCTCATTGTAGGATTCGAACCCACGACCTTCGTCGCGGTATTCGACATCACTTACCACTGAGCTATCATCGCCTTTGGAAGAGTTGTAAGATGTTGTTGTTGTTGTAAGATATCTAATTTATATATTAGTACCTACTAGCTATCCACGGCGGTTTCACCTGCGTTCCCGTGGGATCTTATCTTTTCCCAGGATAAAAATATAACCTACAAATGTATCCCACGTCAAAAAAAAGTAACCTATGTGCTATCCCAGACTATAATCTATCTCTGTGCCAAATATCATCCAGATCTGGTCAGCCGTTCTGGCGTGATTGAGTAACAAACATCCATCCATCCTAACTTTCACATTTATCAATACCTTTTTATCAGTATCAATATTTATATTTATTTTTTTATGTCACTAGTGACAACGAGGCAGGCGGGTCACCTGATGGTAAGTGACTACCGTCGCCTATAGACGTTAGCAATACCAGGTGGACTGCCAACGTGTTGTACACCATATTACAATGCCTTAAGGGCAAGGGCATGGTTTCATAGTTTGACATGTACAGCATGTACTATAACAGTTAGCTAAGCTACATTCACCAATTTGGAATCAATCAAAACAACTATTATGTATTTGCTAAGGTAAGGTAAGATTGAGAAAGTGATTTGATTTTAAAACGGTGTGACATTATCGCAAACGATAAAACCCAACTATAGATAAAATAGTATCTTTTCCAGTCCAAATATTGTAGGTACGCTAACGAAAATACCAACCAAACTGCATTTCAGCATAACTGAAAGGTAAATACACGTTTCAGTTGCATATACTCAATGCTCATAATCGCTGTTTGAATATATTAAAATCAAATATGAAGTCTAACACAGCTCTACTAGTTTACTCGCAGATCAAACAGATCTGAACTCTGACGCCAATTAGGGTTGTTGACTTGAGTCGAGCATCAGTACCTCTTGACGCTTGAGTGCCCGTTGTGGTTGTGTATGCAATACATATCTACCTGGATGTATAGTTTATGAAGGATATATAAGCCTTTGATTTAGCAATATCAACGTTTTCTGAGTATGCAATTTAATTAATGTCCGCATCTTTCTACTATTAGATTTATTGAAAAATAATTAGCTTCATTAAACGAAATGCATAATAAACCTTATTGCAACTGAAGTAGTTCTAAAACTAAACCTGCGATGTCACAAACAAAAATATAAAGTTGGCAACCTAAATCAAACCTCACTGAGAATATTTGATGATAAAATTCCGAATCCAAACAAGAACATTATAGCGACATTGCCCATATAAATAGTATGGGCATTACCTTTTACGTCTGCAACTAAAGGTATCGTCACATCATAGAGCTTATCTTGCGAACGTTAAACTGTGCACGTTTACGACATGGCAAAAGATAAAGAATAAAGATTTTCTCTCCTCTAAATGTCTTGTGGATAAATGTCTTTTATTTTATTCATTTTAAAACATGATGCAGCAGTGGAATCCATACTACCTACGCTGTGTTTTGCCTCATCATATAAAATAGCATGTACAAATAATATTTTGAAACACGACATTTAACGCAAGGACCAACTCACAGCATCGAAGGACCGCTATCTAATTGGAATAATATTAAAAAGTAGTATTTCTACTGCGAATAATTTATTCAATGCAATGTCTATAATAAACTACAGCGGTATTTGTTAGTCTACGATAATTTTAAGATTAATAAATATAATAAAATAGATAAATTAAAGATTTTTGGTTTACAACACTAGCGAAAGGATGCACACTTGCACTGTAAGGGATTAGGAAAAAGTGGGGGGGGCTACGTGGATGGCACTATCTTTATCTGGATTTCATTTCGTTTCGTTTTGGTGATGAATGTATGTATGTAACTATTCTTGTAAAAATGTTTTAATCAATAAATAAATAAATAAAATAAATAAATAAGCTCTGCTTAGTTTGGAACCTTGTTTGTGGCTGTGTGTGAATAATATCCCTAGATATTATTATTCTAGTTTTGCTCACTTTTATTGAGATTTATTTATGAGCAATTTTAGAGTGATAAGTTCTTGATTTGTAGCGTATTTTGAAAGAGGGTTACGTTCTATCTTTCGTCATTAATACTAAGAAATTTGTTTCGATTTGTTTGTTGGTTTAGTCCTTTTTTCACTCATATCGACGTGATTTATTGCATAGAAATAGTATATGTCCGGGGAGTGACAGGCTTCTTTATATCCCCATAATGCGAGTAAACCACGGCGCAGGTAACATAGTCTTACATAAACACCTACTACGCGCCTAGAAATAGTTTTATTACAGTAAGGACAAAAGCTAAAGCAACAACTTAAGTAATGATTTTATTGTGAAACTGCCTCAAAGTTTGTTAACAAACGCTGGAAAGCCCTTCGCGAAGACCTATTTTACCAACCGTATAATAAATTAGGTTACATGTAAGACTTAAGTACCTAAGCCTTAAAGGTACCTACTATAGCTAAGGTACTTAACTAATAAAATTTTAGTTACGATCTAGGACAAAACATCAAGTTAATAAGGGAATTTTGGATGATGCTAACAAAATAACTAGAAAGTCGATAGGTGTACCTTATCGTGAAAACGTGAACACTGTTGGTATCTATTTAGTGGATTATGACTTTAATCTCTCACATATTAGGGACAGCTCTTAGAGCTAGTTTTGTTTTTCTTTTATGTAGTAGGACTTATGTGGTTATAATTATCATGAAAGTTTAATTCTATTTACTAATTTTACTTTAGTATACCTACTACGCACTCTCAAAAAACCGTACTTAAATAAATGATACCAACACTCACAAAAATAGCCTCTTAGAAAAATAATGTCGGAAAATTGTTATAAGTATTGTACTCAACAGAAAAAACTCGAATAACAAAGAGAAAAATTATATTTAACGCGAAGCAGCCGTTATTTCCATGACCTCTTCGAGCACCAAAAAGCGTTAAGAGTCCCTTTGTGAATATCTCCGATGTATTTTTTTATTATTTTTCTTTGTCTCAAAACCTTCATAAGTGCGGGCCTCGACGGTTGAAAAAAAATATTCGGCCCTTAAAGTAATTGCCATAGTAATTTTTAGCCTTCATTTATGTACTTTTTATAATAGCGGTAGACAAAAAAAGAAGTGGTTCTTCGTTAATTTGGTGTAATTATTATGAAAGCATTTTGGTATTCAAATGGTGCGTGTATTGTTGGTTTCTGGAAAATAAAATATATTTTTCTTCTAAATTGTGTTTGGCCGTAATATCAGCTTGGAAAGTGATGAGAGGTCAAAGATCAACCTACTGCTTCTGAAATACACCGTAAGTCTTCAACTTGAAGCCAGCCAAGAAAAATCAGGGAATAATTTTGAAAATTTTTGAAACATGTTTAATTTATTTCTATCAATCAAGCATTTGTCTTTTACTGCTACTAATGTTTAGGAAAAAAAGCTTATTCACAATATTTCATAACACACCATCTATTGTCAAAGCAATGAATTAAATATTATGGGTTGGTGTAAACCTTTACAGTTTCAGTTTCTAAAACAACCACCCACTAGATGGTGCTGGCTGATATTTTTCTACACAGATGCCGGGTATATTGAATACCCGGCATCTCAGTAGCATTTACATAGATGGCGTAGATAACAATTTTCCACCAAGAAAATATGATGTTTTAATAATCAAATTTTTTAATATTCATTTACAATACTTTTCAATTCAAAGTTTTATTTATAAGACCTTTCTCAACATACATTATTTATTTATTTAATGTTTAATAATTTTGGACGTAAAGACAATGCCGAATAATAAAATATGCCATATGAGTAAAAATCTTCAATTTGATCTGCGGGCTTAGGTACTCTGGGATTACGACGCTTCGTACTCTTGAATGCAACACTAGCGCCATATTGGTTCAATATTGAGCGGATCTTGAGTGAACTAAACATGATTGGCCAATGTCGCCAAAACCGTACTCTTGACGCATTTTGACAGCTCCGTATTGAAATTGAAATTGTGTTTGAATTGAAAGATAATTGGGATAATCACAATGACATAAGAGTAACTTTTTTGATATTGTGAAGGTGCTTCTTATCGATTTTACTGTGTTAAAATTGCAAATTGAAATATTTAAAATGGCTCGACTGGCTCTTCCATACCTCATGCTTCGTACAGCTCATAGAAATTAATTGAAACAAAACAAAAAACCTATGTATACTTACTTTATATTAGAAATTAAAATCAGAATTTTACATGTCTTTACAATTTCAGTTTCTATGTAAAGTTTGGCATTCCAGCGGTTTTGGATTGTATAGATGGCACCCATGTAGCCATTGTGCGGCCTAGTGACAATGAAGAACGTTTTTTAATAGGAAACATTTTCATTCACGAAATGTAATGCTTGGAAGCCATAATTTATATAACAATTCAATCAATACTCTTATATAATTAATCGAGGCCTCGGGTGATCGGCGGGCGGGGTGCTTTTTCCGCCATCGCATCAGCTTGGCTTGCCATCCAAAGAGGAAACGCTGCCAGCCTGCTGGGAACCTTGCCGATCGGCAGCAGCGGCAGCCTCGAAGTAGTATTTTATATATTATAGTTGTACATTTGTAAATAATTATACTAGATATTTTTATCAATACTCAATGTCTTTAGCATATCATTATGTTGTACGCATTTAAATATGTAGTTGTATTCAAATTATTAGTTGATTATGTAATGTACAAGTTCTATAATTTAACTTTTGTTTCAGATATGTGATGCTGATTTAAACATTCTGTCAGTAGATGCTAGCTTTGGAGGAGCACGGTGGTAGGGTACTTTGTAGTACTCGACTGGCTGGCTACCACCCTCAAGTTGAAAATCTGTCGCCAAGCACCTGTTGGTGTGTTCCGGCAGTTGCACTTGAGAGCCAGTTGCCTTTAAGGCATTGTAACAAGGTGTACAACACATTGGCAATCCCCTTGGTATTGCTAATGTCTATAGGCGACGGTAGTCACTTACCACCAGGTGACCCGTCAGCTTCGTTGTCACTTGTGGTATAAAAAAAAAAAAAGCATCACATGACTGTTTTGTGTGGAATCAGCATCCCATTAAAAATAGAATGATGGAATTAAGAGCTTCAGGAGAAAATATTTACTTCTTAGGTAAAGTAACGGATAATCACTTTCAACAACTTTTTCTGTAAGTAGGTACTTATATTACGACGTGTGATTATGATTAGTATTTTGCAGTTATTTTCTTTACAGGTGATTCTGGGTATGCTCAGAGAGAGTATATGATGACTCTCATCCTTGATGCTGCTGAAGCCTCGCCTGAAGACTACTATACAAAAATTCATACTTCAGCACGTAACACTGTGGAGCGGACCATTGGGGTCTTAAAGAAAAGATGGAGGTGTTTATTAGTGGACCGCAAGCTACACTATCACCCAAATGTAGCTGCCAAAATAATAAATGCATGTTGTCTTGCACAACATCTGCAACAAGGCCCATCTTGATATAGAAATAGGTTGTACAAGTAATAGGAACACTGACATGACCATTGATGAGATGACTATTACTCCTCGTAGGGGTGGATCTTCAACTGTTGATCTAAGAAGAAGAATCGCAGTGCGAGCTAATTTAGTTCAGCAGCTCTGGGCTGCTCAAATATAGTGTCTGTTCTACGTTCATTGCGTTGCATGTACATTGTACAAAAACAGTGTACCTAACCAGTGGATTGAAGTAATGTTTTGACTGCTTTGAGTTATAGTTTTTTAAATGATTAAGTAAAAATAAATGTATTTATAGATATTTATTGGTATCATTCCCATATTGTAAATAATTTATAAGAAAAAAAAACGAATCAGCCAAAATGGTGTAGTCCACATAAGCAAAGCTGCGGGCGGAAAGCTAGTCGCTAATAAAACTCAAAAACTTAGGCTTACTTTGTTCACCTAGCTAGGGAAGAGTAAGGAAAAAGATTCTTCAAAAATCTGAGAGCCAAGAGGACTATGTGAACTTTTATCAATGGCATTTATCAAAAAGATAACTTGAGAGATACTTAATTACATTATCGTTAATAAAAAGTTCACAATCGGAAAAAGATCTAAATCCAATTTTGTGAAATCCCTTGACTATAGTTGACTTTAAGTGATCAAAAACATTAATCACCTTCGAGGGTATCGTCATAAAGGTAAGTACTACAGATAAAATTTAGAATTCAGTATATTGTGATTGGGCTGGGCCGGCCATTTTCAGTCTAGGAAACCATCTGAGACTGAAAATGGCCGGCCTAGAGGATTTAACTAGTAGCGGAGGTCAAAGTTTACTATAATTTTCCAAAGAAATCGGTATATTGAGGGGATTTGTTTCTTTATTCAGTCAGTAGTATTAACACAAATTAAAAAAATACAAAATAAAATCTTGAGTAAACTAAATAAGCCAACTGGTCCAGATCGCTGTCAGGTGGTAGCGTGCCCGGAATACTGGAAGCATTGCCTCTTTGAATGGCAATGCTAATACGTTGGGCAAAGTATTCACCAGCCCTTTATTATGTATTAAACTTGATATTTCAAAGACTCAAAGAACGAGCAACTTACTGTCAAATACAAAATAGGTACAAAGCAAGTTATTGAAGTATTACCAGATGAAGGCCGGAGGGTATTTCAACTTTAATCGAGTTGTAGACCGCATTACGCTTGCATTGCGATGGCCCGGGGCATTCTGCAATTTGATACTTGATGGTATTACCAACCAGCTCTTTACTTAATCAAATGATTACATGAACAGACATAGCTTACTGCTTTAGGATTTGAAGATTAGAAAGAGTTATTTACAGAATGTTTCTAGAAAATTCTAAAACGACTCAGCCTCAGCTCGACTTCACTTAAGCTGAAAATTAGTAACCAACATAGAAATTACAAACGGTATGTTTCCATCATAACAAACACACAATTAATAATTTATTTATTTTATTTTACTTTGGATAAGCTTGTATTTGTCCGCAATGGTAAATGATAATGTGGCCGATGGTGGTAAGCACACAAAGCCTACAAGGAAACTGGATCTCAAGTGCAGCTGTCACCGACTGGTGCTTGACGATAGACTTTCAACTTGAAGGTTGTTGTAGCCAGCCAGTCGGGTACTATAACGTACCCTACCAAGTGCTGTGTTTACCTTCACCGAAAGCTCAAGCTCATTTTAGGATTCGAACACACGACCTCCGCCGCGGTATCCGACATCACCTTTAAATTATTTGAATATTATACGCAATAGAGTTTTACTAAGCCGTTTGTTCGCTATCTATATAAAAGTTAGATAGAGCAAAACCTCATGTGTCTACTGAAATAAGATTGCTTTATCCCCGATGCAACTTTGATTGAGTTCTAGATTGCTTTGCGAATGTCAAAAAGTTTTATGCAGCTGTCTTATATAATAATAACTCCATTTATTTTAAGTCACATGTTGGCAGAATCTTCAAGTATTATTCTTTAATTAACTTATTTGATTGGATCAATTATTATAATAGCTCTACTTTTGAGCTAAATGTATTCTTGAATGAGATAACATTATAGCTGGCTTGAGTAAAAACTCGGAATTACTTAAAGAGAAACGTGGAAAATAAAATTACTTCAGATCAAAAATATGTCATAGTAAAACCAGTAATATAACACTAGAGTCAAATCTCATATAATTATAGTATAAAACAACTAGATACCAACTGAAAAATATCTTATGTATAGTTTATGTAATCTCCTGATGAACGTGCTTAGGAAATTACGTTCCCTCCCCGCGGACAAAACAACGTTCTATGCATAATCGCAAAAGTAAATAACCTACACAAAATTAGTAAACGTTTCCATGCAGTGAACAATAACACCTAAAATCTAAGGGTGGTTGTACACTGACACGGTGCTAAGCAAACAAATTGCAATGACTGTAAACAGAGGCGTCGTGTAGGCCTGAGGCGAGCACGCGACGTGCGATTTTCGTCAATCGCCAGAAACAAAGAGTAGGGTGAATATTAAAGGGCCAGGCGACACTCGAGTGAGTTTTTCATCAGGCGACGAGACACCGGTGTGAGCCGCTTTCAAACCCTCCTTTAGAGATCCCGCGCAAGATTAGGCACTAGTTCTTATGGTGTGACCGTAGGGATGTTGTTAGTCCCACTAAAACAGTATCGATTGTTCTATATTCTCTCTTTACAATGTTCTTGCTTGAGATAATAATACAGACATAGTGTTTGTCCATACATTAATGTTTTGTGTGACACGCAAAAATAATGTCTGGTATGACGCCTAAGTATTAGGATATTAGCAACAAGCTGACGCAACATTTGCCGGATATTCTATAAAATATATTTATATACTATATTATATTTAAATACCAGCTGTAACCCCGTGGTTTTACCCGCGTTCCCGAGGGATCTTTTTCTGGGGATAAAAAGTTTCCTATGTTTTATTCCAGATTAAAATCTACCTTTGTACAGTTTCATCTTAATCCGTTCAGTAGTTTTAGCATAAAAGAGTAATAAACATCCTCGCTTCCTAATAAACTTTCACATTTATAAAATAGTACCTACCTAGTAATATTGGTAAATTACTGTGAAGGGTAATTAATACCAGATCATATTTAAAGTAAGGAGATTATATTATCGTTAAACAACAATCGACGCGCGACGGCTACATCACTAGCTCGTTATTGCACGTCATCACTAGTGTAGTTCGCGGCGCTCCCACCACTCGACTATGCGATGATTCAGCATTCTCAATCCCAAAGCCTTTTACGATTCCACTCTTTCATTTACAGCGTCAATTCGACGCTTTGGATTTCCCACGCAGTTTAAACGTGACGTACCCATAGGAAAATATTTTTTGTGCTTCTTATACCTACGTTCATTCCAATGTTTACTTTATGTAGATTTTAGAAAACAAAACAAATAGTTTATACGATATTGGTTACAATAGATAGTAAAAATAAAATTATTGCATTTCTTTTATTTGATGATGAATTATTTTTGAGAGAAAGGGATCTTTTAAATAATTTAATAACAAAAACGGGTATTTGGTTTGAACTGTATTATTTTAGGAGTTTAATTAAATGTTAATGATGATGATGAAAAAACGTTTATAATTTTAAATTCATGTAAATTAATCATTACATCTGTAGAATTTAGGTTAACATACGAGTTCGTACCTATTAAATAATCTTAAATCGATTTACCGTAACTTTGCAAAAGCTCAGAAATTCTTTTCCAGTGTTGCGTGTTACGAGTACACAAGTTGATGTAAATCTCATTGTAATGTCCGAGGTTTCATTCGAACTTAAAGCAAATTGGTTAAATTGGAGCCATTTTGTAGTGTTAAGCGAACTTTGTTGCATTACAAAAGTTTTACTCTGACCGAGCAATTTAAGTTTCACCGGTTTACCACGAATAGCAAACTCGCGTGATTATCGTTTATACGGCTAAAGAGTAGCTTTATGGGCGATATTTAATAGCAATACTTACATCAATTATGTTTTTGTACTTGTTAATAAAGTGAGTATAAAACTCGTGGTTAGGGTTTCAACAAGATTACTATAAGTAATGTCGCAATACCCAGGACTGGACTACCAAAGTGCATTAGATCTTTACAAAACTTAGAGGCTCTCAACTGTCAATTAACACTGGCTGGATGTTCTACTTGAGTAGTACAAAGCACCCTATCACTGTGCTATAGTTTCCTAATATTTTCCATCACTTAAACTCATTGCAGCATTCGAACCAACAACTTTCTTTGGCAATCGACGTCACTTACTCTGAGCTATCATCGGTAGGTATATCATCCTACTATTATTATAAATACGTACTTAAAATATTTGTTACTGAAACTTAACATAACTATCATGAGCCGCGAGATGGAAGTAATTACTCCATATTTGTTGAATGAATCCTCAAGTTCTTTTGATGTTGGTTTTATACTTTTTAATTAATTAATCAGTTCTAATACCGAACAATATTACTGACTTAGGTACGTTATGTAACCACATATTAGGCTTTTATATGTAGTCAGGCAATAACATAAATCCTATTTTAGTACGTTCTCATAACATCAAGATTTGATAAAAAAAATCTTAATAAAATTCCACATCAATCAAGCACAAACCACACGGGACCAATGAAAAATGGCCGAATCCATTAAAATGTAAACGCACAATGCTAGCACGCGACAATGCTAATAATTACAACATTTAACTTGCATCAATCATCTGTGAGATTCTTGTTTCGTTTTTATTACATACTGTTTTATATTCGTATATTTAACCTACAATTTTTGGAATGGAATGGAATCTAAAGAAATGCACTATTTATGTAAATCTGGCGAAGGTCTATTGACATTCATGATTTAAGTTTAATAGTAAATACATAAATGTGAACTTATTGTAAAAATGAGCGTAAAATCGTTGGAATTTTATTTATTTTTGTAAAATATGGCTCATAAAGTGAAAACATAAAACAAGCCCGTTTTATTGGTTCGCAACGTCTAGCGATGCAATAAACGCTATATCGCTTCATAAATTTATGTGAATTGATACTTTTGAATTATACTGTCTGTTGAATGGCCTCGTCAAAGTGTTGCCTGATGTATCCACTGGACAGTCCCTCGGGATGGAGTATATATCTTAAGTAGGTATTTGAGATGTATATCTATGTGTTTCGTTTTTCAAATAGAATCTGAAATTGATACAATTCTGTATATCGAATGTTTTTATGTCGATTGTATTATCAACTCTATAGATAGTAGTCGCATTGATATCTATAATCCATATTTTAATATATTTTACCAACATTTCAGTTTTCGCAACCAAAATAAAATCCTGATGAATAAACAAACCTTCATACAATATGAAATATTGAACTAGTACAAAATAATTGATTACGTCGATGAAGAGATAAGTAGGTACATGAATATTACATTATGCGTGTATGATTTATGTAAGGCTGTTAACACTTTGTAGTTACGATGTAACATTTGTTCCATAGAGCTTTTTGCCTTAATCTGCCTAGTCATACATCAACCATACAATAGTAAATAGAAAGCACTGCGCGAGCAACAGTTAACCTAACTGTCGGCAATTTGGACCCACATGAAATAGAATAAATCGGCTGTATATACTTTGTTTTCATTCTTGCAATCAAAACTGAAACTTATCTGATTATTCGCAAAGTCCGATTTACATTGCAGCTAAGATATTCTTTGTTATCTTTTAGACAATGATGAGGACCAGGATGCTGAATTTTAAACTGAACTTTATGAGAGGTTATGAGAGTTTATTTTCGCGTGTGAATATTTTGGAACCACTAAGCTGGTTTGATGTCTATTGCGGACGCAGGAGAGTTAATGGTGCAAATGTTATTGAAGCTAGGCATCATCGCCCCTCTCTGGAATGGTAATACATTGGACTAGACTACAAACGTAGTATTTAGACCATTTCTAGCCTCATTTGACAGAATCACTCGTTCACAATTTACATTGAGTGTAAATATCTAATGAATATGAAGCCTAAATTTTATAACACCAAATATTTTTATCTAAGTGGTTTATTCGTCCAAGAAATAAGTACAATAAAATTTAAATATCAAACCCGTGGTAAAGTTAAATTAACGTTCTTAACGTGATGCTTATACATGTTAAAATAGAACTACATACCTAACTCTTATCAAGATTTTCATATTTCCAAGTGGTGTAATTTCTGAGAAAATGAACGCTACAAGTGTAGAGAAATGTAGGGAAAGAAACAAAAGAGTCAGTCTCTCGACCCCACGGATAGTTGGAGAAATAAGCTCATTGCCAACACTCGTCAGCCCCTGGAGTACATAATAGGCACTTCGGAAGACACTGTTACATGAACAAAAGGCGAGACCTAAATAATAGTGGCGAACAAAACCATTTTCCATTCGTGCTTAATCTGGAACTGTGACAGAATTCTGCATTTGTGTGATTTAAGAGAACAATTGCATTCAGGATTTCAAAACCTGTTACGTTTCTAATCAATCAAAGCGAGGTACATACATTTCACTATTTTTCTACGAAATTGCAACATTATGTTCAATAAGGTCAAACGATTATGAATGAAGATTTTTTCACTCCTCTTGCTCAAAAAGACCGTCATTGTAGCGTACCAGAGCGGTGAAAAAATAGCAATTCATCCTCTAGGGGAAAAAGTATTTTAATTTTATTTTTATGTGTCAAATGACAATGAGCCTACAAAAACGAAAAAGTCTTTAGTCATAAGTAGAATAATCATGAATAAAGACTCGACTTATTACTGTTTCATAAAAAAAGAACTTCATTTTAATTTTGAAAATCTCTGGTAGAATGCTTGCAATGTGTTGCGGCTACAGAAGAAACAAAAAAAAAGAAATTATTAACTACATATTTCATATTGTATTGGATTGTTTTATTTTTTCGCAATCGTAGTGAAAAGTTTAGTGTAACACACGGCGCTAAAACCCATTAAAACTCGGTTTCTATTTAGTCCCTCGCTAAAGCTCGGGAGTAAAACTACCTCGTATATAATGGGTCATTTTAGCCCCTTGTATAACAATCTACTATTATCGAACGTTTGATAAGCTTAAAAGACGTTTTCACTCCTTTTGCTCAAAAAGACCGTCATTGTACCGCGTACCAGAGCGAAGAAAAAATAGCAATTCTTCCTCTAGGGGAAAAAGTTTTTTTTTTATTTTTGTGTGTCAAATGACAATGAGCCTAGAAAAACGAAAAAGTCTTTAGTCATAAGTAGAATAATCATGAATAAAGACTCGACTTATTACTGTTTCATAAAAAAGAACTTACTTAATTTAAATTTTGAAAATGGAACTAAAATCGGCGATCTCTGGTAGAATGCATGCAATGTGTTGCGGCTACAGAAGAAACAAAAAAAAGACATTATAAACTACACATTTCATATTGTATTGGATTGTTTTATTTTCTCGCAATCGTAGTGAAAAGTAAAGTGTAACACACGGCGCTAAAACCCATTAAAACTACCTCGTATATAATGGGTCATTTTAGCTCCTTGTATAACAATCTACTATTTAACTATAATATAGGTTTATACCTTCGATAAGCGATTTGTTATGAATAAGACTGTAAAACGATAGCTAAATCAAATAATCTTAGTTGAACTTATTTTTTTCATTAAAAATTCATTTCATATTACAAACACTTTTCCCGCAAAAAAAACATGAGTGAAACCCCAGTATACGGCATTCAGTAAGCTTTTCATAGCGCCACAAATATTATATTGTAGCGTTTAATTTGAGAGGGTCCTGGCCGCTGCCGCTGCCCACGGAATAATATTAAAAGAGGTTGCTTTGTGAGGTGCTAACAAATTGGCGGTAAAGTCGAGGCGGGCTGACGCTGTGGGCTGTGGGCCGTCCACAAGGCAACTACACACGGACGTCTTGTTCAAATAAACTTGTAGCTTCATTTTATTTTACAAGTACCTACCCTTAAGAGCATGATTCGATTTTAGAATCAAAACAAACACACGTACATGAATTCTAATGGCAAATTTCGTGAAGATAATTATCAATAAAAAACTTAAAATTGTTCTCATTACATATTCCCAATTTTATATCTTTAGCCGCACCAAATTACATAGGTACTAAAAAGTATTTTAGCACATTTTCATTCAGTTATGATCCATAGACTATACTTAGTCTGTATGTAGTCCATAATAAAGGAATATTTGAAAAGAACCTCGAGTTTCCGTCGAGCGCTTTTGTTCACAAATCGCTTGGCTGACAGAGGAGCATGCAAGCGCGCATTATGTTTGAATAAGTACGCGCACACAAATGTACGTTTTGTGCTGCATAAAGGACACTTTGAATACGAGTAAGTAAGTAAATACAATTTCGGAATTAAAGGATAGCAGGTAAATGATGTTTTAACGTGCTGTTTTTCTTAGTAGTCACATGTTAAACCATTTAACAACATTCGAATTTGAAGTAATAAATATTTTCCACATAGTTGAGCATATAGTAGAATATAGAATGGATCAGTAGCTACTTCCAAATACGAATATAGTGAAACAAAATAGTGCAGAAACACATTTGCATGTTTTTTTTGCCTTTACGTATGATCCTGTAAGAGCATCAATAAGTAACTCTCTCAAAAAATACATTATTTAATTTAATTTGGTTACAGAATTCCTATAAACGGAATCCATTTTTTGTTTCTTCTTCTTTTTATATTATAAAGAGGAAAGATTTGTATGTATTTGTGTATGCATGTAACGAATAAACTCAAAAACTACTGTGCCGATTTTAAAAATACTCTCACCATTTGAATGCTACATTATTCCAGATTAACATAGGCTATACTTTTATCCTGGGATAAGATAAGATCCCACGGGAACGCGGGTGAAACTGCGGAGGACAGCTAGTGATAGATAAATAGAAATAAACGTAACTAACAGTTAGTACCAAAAGTTTTCGTTGTGTATCAAATTGTGAAATAGATTCTAACAGATCCGAAACGCACTGAACAGTATCTTCGTAATTGGACCAACAACTGATCAGACTCATAAATTTATAAGGATTGAAATTCCAAGGCAGAACATATTGGACTCACACACATAGGACTGGTAAATAAATAAAGAAGACATCTCTCGATTACATTTTCAGTAACGTTATCTCGTTCCAAAGCGACTTAACACCTCATTTGATACGCAACTAGAACATAAAGAATGCATTAAGCTTGTATGAAGAACGTCTGCAAGTTATATCATGTGAAGTACTTAGTTCGACGTGTTGACGTGCTCATAATTCATAAGTAAGCGAATCGTTGCCTTCCCCTGAGGAATCCACCTGAAATTGTACCTCTCACTTCTTGTTAAGCGCTGAATAACTTAGTGAGAACTTTACATACAGCGCGTTCTTGTCCACAGAGTGTTCGCTACCTACTCGAATTTGTGAGAATCTGGACGACCGAACTTTGTTCAGGCAGATATCGATATAGACGCGGGCAAGTCAAAAGTCGCGTATCTGCACCATACAGTCTGCCAATAGAGAAATATGGCGCGAGTTCGAAGAAGTGGTGTCTACCTCTACCACCGATGAGGACGCCTCGAAGTGATCACAAACGACAGAGAAGTCAAATTTATCAAAAAAAAAAATACACGAAGAAATGTAACCTAGCTCGATCGATTATTCGTTTCCATGTAAACATTGAAATTTTCAGAGCCGTTTTCATGAACGTGATTACTAACGTGTGTATGTAATGTAATAGAACAGTATATTATATGGAATAAATACAAACTTTAGCAGCTGACCGTATATATATATCACAAGATACTGGACTAACATGGATGCTATAAAACACTGAACGCAAAAAGTTTGACCAGGCTACCATGCCTAATAATTTGTATGAGCGAATATCAACAAGGGAGGTAACTATAAATGCTGCGATACTGTTTTAGATTATTCAACGATAAGTTCACTAACCAACGTAAATGTTGGTCTGGAATGCTAAACATTTGGCCCACATATCGTTCACAAATGTGGTTAAAGGGGTATAGATTGGTTGTATTAGTTCAACGTTAGTGCAAGGCTCTCTTTGACGTCGGAGCGCATAATTCAAAGGCTTTTGCATCAGTTTCCCTCGGGGCGAGTGTTAGCACCTGAGCGCTATAAGTTCCATGATATTTGTTACTTGACCTATATTTAAGTTCCCCTTTAGCGGATTATGTTTTACGGCTTTAGTGTTTAACAATGGGTGGAATTTTTCTATATTAAACAATATTCTACTTACTGTTTATAGTGATAAAGCATATTTTAAAAGCATTACAACTCTGAATAAGGTAGTCTTGACTTTTTAATGTCTATGCCTATGACTAAGTTACAAATACCAAATGGTATTGAATCATTTAAATACAATAGTCAACAGCTCTATAAATCTATTTACTTTACAACAAGGCTTTGATGATCATTATAATGGGTATCCTGATAGTCCGAACTAGTTAAAAAGTAATACAGTCGTATACAGTGTATTATGCACGTGATGTCTCATCAGATGGGTTAAGTTTAATTGAAGTCTGCGTTGGGTACGAGCTTCGACATAATATATAAACACCTATATACATACATTATATATTGCTGTTATGGTTTTATAAAAACGTGAGGGGAAAGTCGTTTTAAAAAATAGTGTGGCAAAACGTTTATTTTTTATACATCTACACTAATATTAGATTTGTATATTTGTAACGAATAAACTCATAAACTATTGGACCAAGTACAAAATACTTTCACCTTTAGAATGCTCAACGTTATTCCTGAGTAATGTAGCCTATATTTTTCCCCTGGAAAAGGTAAGATCCCGCGGGGAACAGCTAGTGTTTGTATATATATACATATATGATAATCATAAGTGAAAAAGTATTTAAAATAGCAATAAAGTAGTTATGTAGCATCAAAGAGACTAGACAGGAGATGTTTTAGTCAGGTACTAATTTATTCTTTGGAAGTAATTTATGTTGAAAAGCTTTCGTAACAGAATACTGTTAAAACAACAAAGCTATTCATTCATAAAGTTATCATTAATTAATAATGAAATCAAATATGCTATTGAATCGTCTAATATTCAGCAAAGGGAAGATATAACCATAGCAAACTTTGGTTGTAGATACCTAGAACACTATGTTTGAGAGTCCGATATAGGTACTTAGGTAGGAAAGAGATACCAAGAAAAGAGAAAAAACTTAGAAATAGATAATAAATATCTTGTGAATAGTCACCAGATGCTTTAATGCTCGCTGTTTGTTGCAAACAGAGATACTATTAGGATGGAGGTAAATAAAGATAACAGTAATCTAGATCTGGACTCCATGTGCAGATTCTTTGGCTAGTAATTTAACTCGTAGCTTCTGCTGTATACTTCGGCGGCACTGAAAACGGCGGTAACAATACCTTTAGTACTTTTAAAACTTTCGCGAACTAAATTCATTATAGTAGATTATACCGGGTCTATTCGCGCACATAATAATCAAAATATAATTTCGACTAACCTCGAAATTATATTTTGATTATTATGTGCGCGAATGATTATACCGGGTCTATTCGCGCACATAATAATCAAAATATAATTTCGACTAACCTCGAAATTATATTTTGATTATTATGTGCGCGAATAGACCCGGTATAATCTACTATAATGAACAATACCTTTGACCATAATAAGTGCCTTCCTTGAACCTTGGGGTCTACTCCTAAAATCGATACACAATAGTCCATCGTAGGTACGGTCGGCCAAGAAAGTGGTGTACCACCCTAAGGTTGAATGCCGCTTGCAGATTCATAGGTGATAAAGATTAGTTTCGCTTGCAGATCAATCTGACAACTTATGACAACGTCATTATTATGCATCTTTTTCAGTGATATCTTTTTAGTTTGAACCTTTTTGTAATATTCGATGACTAGGAAACTAAATCAAAACTGGCACACCACTTTCTTGGCCGACCGTACCTAATCATTTTCGTAGGTATATTCACGGATAAAATTGCATAAATTTTAACATTTTAAAACAAGGATCGTACCTAAGTATATCGTTTTTGGAAATTAGATCATAAACATTTTAGAAAACGATATTTGTTTCCATTTTTTTTTTAAACTCGTCTATAGCTACTAAAAGGAAAACGAAAATCGATTGACAAACAGAGGATAAAAAGGGGTAGGTATAATGTTTTTCTTCACGTATTAATATAATCATAATTATGTATAGAGTTACTGCTAAGTAAGTAATAGTACCTATTTACATACATAACCTATAAAACTGGACTTAGAACAATGTCATACATTCAAACCATGCTCTAATCATATTTCAGGCTTCCTTGAAATATTATTATGTAGGTTCCGGGATATGCAAATTGATGGTTCTTGTATAAATTAAACGCATTGTTACTTATTGTTATATTTACAGCAGCAACGCAACTAAATAATGGTCTGTGTATTTGAATTCGATATTTTTTTACATAAATGGGGATTTATACGGAGATTCAGAAGATAAACAAATAACTCAAAAAAATTACAACAGAAACAAGAACAAACTTTGTTATTAAAAATAATTTCTTCCATATAAGCTTTGTATTGGAAGGAAAACACGATAACAGTAGTTGTTTCAACAAAATAATATACCCATGCTATTTTATTTGATAAACTTCTTAATTTATAGCATTAAATAGATACCAAACTTTTAACATTATTAAAACTGTAAGAAATCAAGCAAAAAAGTTCTGAGCTTTTATAAATAATAACATCTAAACAAAGTACATACCTAATGAAAACGTAAAGCTTTTTCAATTTTAAACTACTGAAAAGTTTCGAAAGCTCGTGAATATTACCTGTTGCCGTTCTGGGAAACTGCCTGACAGTTATTACATTATCTTCTCTTTATGGCTTCCTTACCTCATTCTTTCTACCTTTCAGAAAAGTCAAATAAATGCTTTTTTTTTCTGGATAGGCTTGTTTTTGACCACAATCTCACCATGGTAAGTGATGATGTGGCCCAAGATGGTAAGCACACAAAGCCTAGATGGGAACTGGCTCTCAAGTGCAGCTGTCGGAACCGATAGGTGTTTGGCGAGAGATTTTCAACTTGAGGGTGGTAGCCAGTCAGTCGGGTACTACAAAGTACCCTACCACCGTGCTATGGTTTCCTCACGATGTTTTCTTTCACCGAAAGCTCAAGCTCATTGTAGGATTTGAACCCACGGCCTTCGCCGCGGTATTCGACGTCACTTACCACTGAGCTATCATCGCCTCAAAGTATATGATAAAATATTTAATGATAGGAAGTTGGATTACTAATAGGCTGTTCGCCAAAAGCCAACGGAAATTGTTTTGATATAACATGTCTATCATTATATGGGGAAGGCTCTATTTAACAGTGAAAGTTCCTCGGCTAAACGTTGATGATGACGTATTTATTATATTGGATATGTCTTACAGTTAGGTACCAATTTATAAGTATGACCATGAGCGCCGCCAGGGCTGCTTTCAGGGATGTGCATCCGGCATACTCACTATACTATTAACTAATAAAAAATCTGGACGAGAAGGAAACTAAATGTACTGACAAGGTGGACAATAAACTTTCGACAGTTTTAGCCTTAAGTTTTTATTCAAACAATCACTTTTTTTTATCTCTTTTATGTATTTTCGTACCAGACAGAGGGGTACAGGTACATTCTTTGCACCTTGCTGCTGGCGCCTTTGAGTATGACATCACATTCTTATTGATAATTCAGCTTCTGAAATAACATTGGAAATAAAAAAAATATTAGGTTGTAGAATGAGCTCCCACATCGTGGTTTTCCAGAATGGGGTTCTTCAAGGCGTAGAAAGATTTAGCAGGGTCAGCAACGTGCGAAATGTAGGTACCTACTCCTGGTATTCCAAGCGTCTATAGGCGCACAATCGCTTACCATCAGGCACATTATGTTTATTTTCCATGGTATGGTATTAAAACCACAAAATCATTTAAATGAGAACCACTAATTTAAATCTATTTCACCCAAACACCGCCATAACATTTTTAATAACGAAAATCTAAGTAAAACCTTTGCACGCAGCCGCTTTAAAAAGCCGAAAGGCGAGTAGGAGGCGTAAAATTAAACTGTGTTTATCACAACAACGCCCGTATTTGGTCAGAACCGTACAATTTCCAACTGGAAACCGCATAATAAGCTGTTTACGTAAATCTGCCTTCCGATGAATGTGTAATGTAATCAACGACTAATAACATAAACGTATGCGACCTTTGTGTAGACCCAATTATAGACGTGTCAATTAATTATGTTGACCCATACAATTCAAAAGATACTACAAATATCACCTTGATATATTGAGTGGATTTTGATCGCGTATTTTCAAAACAACTTTTACTGTGGGAACTACCATTAAATCGTGAAATAAAAAAAATGTTGCACAGATATTTTGATAGAGCAAAATAATATTTTACATTGAAAAGTTTGATCTAAGAACACGCTTTAAAAGTTGGATTGTGGAAAATAACAACAGATATACACACTAACAGTACAGTTTTATTTTTACCACAAAAGCTTAATATTATGCCATCGTGGTTAATAATGATTTACGTATGTTATTAACCTAGCCGAATGCCGTTTCATGCCTTAAATAGCACCTTGCTATTAATAATTTAATAAACATTTTCGAGCTAACCATCGTAATTTAATTAAACATTAATTTCGTTGTAATAAAGCGTTGGATAAACATAATTAAAAATGCCAGCAGCAGCGTTCGCAAATTACCAGTTGGTAATATAGGTAATTAAAATTAATCGGTAATTAAAGTCACCGTTATCTATTATCTTAATAACTAGGTACTATGGTATAAATTTCCGTAAGGCATAGTTATTGCCTACATATATTATTGGTTTTTGCCTTTTATGCTCATATCAATTATAGGATTTCAGTAAAAAAGAGCAACATTTTTCAGTTCATCTCTTTGACATAATGACAATTACAATAATTGTTTGATATTATCTTATTTCAATTCACTATTATAAATATCTATCTACCATAAAACTGCCGAGTATATAGAGCCGGTTAATCAAATAATATTACTTTTTATAATCCATCCAAACAAATATCTATATCTTAATATATAAAATAACCGTGTCACGATATTCGGTCGGCGATGAACACCGAAACTACTAAACCGATCTTGATGAAACTTGGCACACAAATAGATTATATTTTGGAGTAATAGATAAGGATACTCTTTATCCCAGGAAAAGATAACATCTTTATCTGCATATCAGTCTTCACGCAGTCTATCCATACCTTCTTCGGCCTTCCTCTACCTCTATATCCATCCACACTCATGCTGAATACTCTTTTTGCTACATTCCTATATCTTTATCTGAAAGTAAATCTGATAAATATTCACACAGAAACTTTTTTGGACCATGCACTTAAGTAAACAATACTCAAAACCTAGGCTCTAGCCTTCATTCACATTTAAAAACTTAACTTAAAAATATTTTACATAAATGAATAACTAATGAATGTAATAAAATTATGCAAAAAGATATCTCGAGAGGTCGTTACCACTGAATTCAAAGGAAGTTCCAGCGCCAATAAATTCAAGTGGAATATCTTTCAACTAATGCTGCACTTCGCCATTCACTAAGACATTATTAGGTTATATTTCAATATAATTTAAAGATATTATTATAAAGTTAATGCAGTATAGTTTATTTCCGTATATTGTTATATTTATAGTTTATATTAATTAAATAGATTATTGTTGACCGCAAACAAGTTAGGGAAACATAAATACAGAAATATATTTAGAAATTCACTGATGATTTGAAATCTATATTTAAACAAAAAAACATTGTACATGAGATCTTATAAGACGCTCTTAAAATATGTAGAAATTATGGTCTTACTTTTGAATAAAATCTATTTAACTAATATTCGATAACATAGACACAAAAACAGTTTCCAATAAGTTTTTATTGGTCAGTTTATGTTATGTTTGTTCATAATACATATTTTTAAATTATACAACATAGTTTAATGATACATAACATCAATCACAAATGAAGTGATCGCACAATCAAAATCGTCCAACTAAAATAATATCTAAAATACATATATTAATGATCATTTATATAATACTACGTTTCAAACAAAGAGAACACAATTTAATTTAATTGGGTCATACAAGTTTAGAATTACATAATACAACAGCTAAAATTATTCGTAATACGCTTTACAACTGTAGTTGCCTACGACTCGTAGCGATTCACGCGGTCCGTAGCTGTTCGTAGCAACAGTTGCATTTTGCTCGTTCTACGAGACACTCGCTCTCTACGAACTCAGAATTACTTCAGTGCATTGAACTCGGAAGTTTGAAATTAAAATCTTTGTAGAAAGTTTTTAAAGTGATATTACAAGATATAAATTATGATCCATCTTGATGTACCGTCGTTTTTGTAACATATATTTTTTTGTGCATTTAACCATGATTAGAAAAATCTTTCTTTTTATGATTGACTAGATTTTGTGTGAAACATGGGGCATAGGATCATACTTTTTTATTTCATTCTTTCTTTTACGAAAGGTAAAGTATTTATTCCTATTAACTGCAATTTAATATGTATTGAACTGGATGCAACGGCTGTCCCAAAACTACATACAAAAAATATTAAATTCCAGGAATAGCGATTCAAGTTAATTGATGTAGTAATTTTTTTCAATTAGAATATTACCCAATATTTCCGGAAAAAAATACATAAATAGGTTAATGAAATGATTTACAGTGTCAATCTGCCTTCGAGTAGTGGGTATAACAGTGCCGGCCCTAAAACAACGCAGTGAATCAGCGACCCTGACTTGTGAATATGACTTGGAAGGAGGCCGACTGTACTCGGTCAAGTGGTATCGGGATAATGAGGAGTTCTACCGGTATATGCCGAGACTAAGACCGGCTCAGCACGCTCATAGATTAGACGGGGTTAAAGTCGATGTGAGTAATTGTGTTCTATATAATATATACCTACCTACAGTGTAGTTCTTATTCCGTTCATACTTAGATCCCGGGGAGTTTATGTTATCCCACGATAATAAAGAAGCAAATCGTATTTAGATGAAACTTTGCGCAGTTAGTTAAATCGTACCCTGGAATTAAGCATACCTACTAAATAGGATAGTTTTTATCACTCACGGGAAAACATAAAATGCTCAGAACGAAGGTGAAATAGAAAGACATAAGTGCATATATTTTTTTCAGCTTATATTCAACCTACGTACTTTCCTACTAATACTTCGTTGAATCAGTATGGCCGTTACAGAGCCTACGGACACACGATCTTTTTTGGTATTTACATTACAATAGGTATTAGTAGGATCAGCACAGTTAAAAGATGGACACAGATATCTACGTATCACTACGTATAAAAAAAAGAAAAACAAACGTTATTAAACACACATTCTAAATTAATTTTATTAACTTTATTTTTGATAGGACAAAAAAAGCAAAAAGCTTCCTTTAATATCCGTAACAATATTTTCATAAATGTTTATTTTCGAAGATGGAAAAATCAACAGCAAGACGCGTTCACCTACGGGAGCTGACCCTCAAGTCTCGAGGTGTGTACCGCTGCGAAGTCTCTGAAGAGGCACCTTCTTTCCACTCGGCACAAGCAGAAGCGTTTATGGAGGTTTATTGTAAGTGTTTTGGAACTTTATAAGCAACATTAATGTCTGTATTTCTTGTAACTTCGACAGTTTAAACTATAGGTAATTTAGAAATGGCATTATGCCGTCAGCAAACATGATATTTCTATGCTCACCCATTTAATAAAATTTGAGTTTAAACAAAACATAAAAATACACTTTTAAAACTTTACTTTAATCAAAACTTATTTCCAACTTTATCATTAATAATATCTACAACATACATAGTAGGTAGGCATACCTACAAATTTTGCAATTCAATTGTCTTAAAACACTTAAAACTACACAATAGGTAAGTAGATATAATACAACTTTGTATATAAAATTATCTAGTCTACTAAATAAAACACATCGAAAATGCTCCTCCATGCGCGACTGACTTGCACTTTTCGTTCAGAAAATCCTCAAAGAATAAACCACAACTTTTCACTATACCTACGCTATTTCAGATTTTCCGCGCGAAAGCCCTCGCATCACTGGTCACGAACACCCATACCACTTACAAGATCTACTGGATGTGAATTGTTCATCAGCCAAGTCTTTTCCGGCTCCTGATCTTCAATGGCTAATTGATGGACAGAGGGTAGGTAATAATTGATTTGAAGTTGTCATAAATGTTCACATAACATAACATCTACACGGCAATAATAATTAACTATGTCTGGACGTTGGGCGAAATCTAGATACCAAATATACCTACCTATAACATTTTTGATTTGATGATTAGTCTTCTAATAGTTATTCTCGGCGTCCATTTAAAATTTCTCTCGAATTATTTGTGATAAAACTGCGGATGTAGTCTTCATGTACATATTTTTAAGTCATGTTTTTTCATTGAACTTTTTGTAGTCTATTTAGAAAGGGAGCTCATTGAACACCTTTATTTTGTCTTTCCAGATTGCAGAAAAAACTTGGTTGATCGCCTACGGTGCGAAACCAGCCCCACAAGGCCTCCTTGTATCAACCATTGGATTGAGGGCTCCAGTCAAACCACGAATGAAACTCAAATGTGTTGCTACTATGGGAACACATAGACGGGAACGCACTGTTACCATAGGTAGGTTACCTTTAAAGGTATTTGAAATATATACCTAATAATCAGATAGATCTACACTTCAACCACTATGTTGCGATATCGTCTCTTCACCTTTAGGTATATCATCTAAAATAAAACTGTCCCTGGTCCAATCCCTTCCAAAATTTCACAATCGAAGAAGAGTAGGTATAGTACCTTTACTTTATGGTATTATATTTTATTTACCTAATTGATATTTGATTGAAATGGTCATTAGCGATAAATGAAATATCTCGGTATCATTAAGGTCATTCCTTTACTTGGTTCTCAAGTAATTCAGTTCTCAAGTTCGTGGGTTCGAATCCTACAATAAGCTTGAGATTTTGGTGAAGTCAAACATCGTGAGGAAACCACAGCACGGTAATGGGGTACTCTGTAGTACTCAGTTGGCTGGCTACTACCCTCAAATCTGTCGCCAAGCACCTGTCGGTGTGTTCTGACAGCTGCACTTGAGAGCCAGTTTCCTTCTACGCTTTGTGTGCTTACCACCTATGGCCACATCATGACTTATCAAGGTGAGATTGCGGTCAAATACAAGCAGATCCAAAGTAAAAAAAATGTATGTACGCAACAATAAATACAGTTGAGGATTTTTAATTATTTGTATTTTATTTCAGAAATAAATTCATCACATCGGCAGAAACATAATTTCCTAGTTCTAATGATGCTCATTCTTATCAATCATGTATGTGTGAAGATCTCGTGATATATTTATTTTTAATTTACATGTAAATAAATATTCGTTTCATAAAACCTATTGTTTCCTTGAAATAAATAAAAGAAATAAATAATTTTAAATATATTTAATCACTTATTTAACAATATACAATACAAAACAAATGACAAAAATACATCAAACTCTAATCAAGAAACTAAGTAAGCAATTTTCTTTACACAGATCACTGTGACCTGATCACAATCTGGTACAGATGGCAATCTATCGTGAGATTAGTCCGATGATAATTTATATATTTGATAGTCAACACAGTTATAATGATAATTTAAATTGTTTTATTTTCGTTCTCCAATTAATCCTTCGACAAATTGTGTTTTCACCCTCATTAGAGATGCATTAAAATTGGACGATAGAATATAATAAACTTATTACATTATAAATTCCACATCAATCATAAAATTTTAAATTTTGTTATTATATTATTACAAAATTAATAAAAATGAGAAAGTGGGTCACACTCACAAAATATCACAATAAAATCAAGTTGGTCTAAACATTATCAATTTATTTTGCAAATATTAATTTAAAATTACGTATTTGCGAGCGCTTGCGATGTTTACTTTTTCAATTACCATTTGAGACCCTGTCACCTTTAACAGAATTGCATAATTGTAAGCGAATCTTCACAGCAAGTCATTTATAAACAGACACTTGCTAGAAATGTTAGTTATTAGTTAAATGTTAAATACTTACTATAAATAAAAAAGGTGTAGATAGGTTATAAGCGCTCCGCGAGCGGTAGGTCAGAAACTGGCTAATTAGCCAACTGACCTGTGTCGCGTCGCCGCTGTCAACGGATGCACTTCACGTACCAAGTGCAATCAAATGTAAAAGTGACCCAAAACAACCACAAATACGTGATTTTTTTATACTTCAAGTGACAACTAGACAGGCAGGTCACCTGATGGTAAGTGACTTCCGTCGCTTATAGACAGTAGCAATACCAGGGGTTTACCAATGTGTTGTCGACCTTTTTACAATGCCTTTTTAAAACACACCAACAGGTGCTTGGCGACAGACTTTCAACTTGAGGGTGGTGGCCAGTCAGTCGAGTACTACAAAGTACCCTACCACCGTGCTATGGTTTCCTCACGATATTTTCCTTCACCAAAATCTCAGTGTTATCGTAATGTAGTATGATATTGCAATATTACGTTATTTAAGTGTGCGTTAGTGTGAAATTTTGGGACTTTTTTGAAGAGCAAATGCTGTGTAGGTAACTTATCTACACTTTTTTACTTATGATGTCATTGTCATTCTCAGAATAAAGGAGCACATAATATTCGTATACTTACCATTACTTATACTACGGCATGGAGTTAAACTAGCTTTCCACCTCCGTTTTTGCTGGATTATATTATGATGTGCCGATTCGTAGTTTCGGAGATGAGACAGAAATATTAAAAATGGTCTCTTTATGTTTTGTTGTTCCTACATCACTCCATTTTGTTATTAATAAATATATTAAATGTAACAGACACGCTGGGAAGATAAAATACATAGAAATACAAAACATGATGGTGACGAATTATATCATTCCAAGTTAATATTTAAGAGAAATCTTTAAGTAAAAAAAATGGTAATCTTACAGATAGTTGTTAGTAACATTATTCTTGTATTTAAATAGTACGTAAATTTAATTAAACATGCCTTTAAATAAAAAAGCGAAATATTTCATGTCACGAATGTAACTATGAAAACTTATGATAGTGGATGAAAATTTATCACTGCTTATGCAATATTATCATTAGGCACTGTGCTTCTGAAATTAAGTCTAGTGTACAACATTTGCTAAACAAAATATTTATTGTTATTTATAGACATGAGAACACCTCAATACAATCAATATCAAGAGACGTTTATCCTTCTTGACCAAAGTCCGCCATGAACTTCTTCAATTTGGTCATATCATCGTCATTCACAGTTGGTTTAGATGTGGTTAAAGAACGCATCATATCTGACATGGTAACTGGAGGTTCGCCTAATTTATCACCAGGCACTTCCATCCAGGTCATTTCCATTGCACCTGGATCGCCAGGCGAGCAAGGAGTCAGTAGATCATTTACAATCACATTTGGATCTGTTGGACTAGGCCCACTGATTTTCTTAAAGTGAGTAGCTGACTGCACTTTACGCACGGGTTGCATAAGAGCATCACGGACAACAATACTTATATCAGCACCAGAATAACCTTCTGTTTTTGCAGCCAGAACTTTCATATCTTGCTCTGACAACATGTGTCTTGTGTTACCCAAGTGCAATTTGAACATATCCAAACGGGCGTGTTCTTCCGGTAGTGTGATATAAATACGCTTCTCAAAACGCCTTCTGATAGCAGCATCTAGTACCCAAGGAATATTTGTCGCTCCTAGCACTAATATCCCATCCATATCATTACCTACACCCTGCATTTGAACAAGAAACTCTGTCTTAATTCTTCGAGCTGACTCAGACTCATTATCTGAGCGCGATGAGCAGAGGGAATCAATCTCATCAATGAATATTATACTCGGTTTGTGCTGTCGAGCGAGTTCAAATAGATTCTTAACTAACTTCTCAGATTCACCGAGCCATTTGGAGACAAGATCGGATGAAGATACAGAGAAGAATGTTGAGTTATTCGCTTCTGTAGCAACAGCTTTTGCTAGGTAAGATTTACCAGTACCAGGGGGTCCAAAAAGAAGGATTCCTTTCCAAGGTATTCTCTTACCAGTAAATAGGTGAGGGAATTTAATAGGGAGGATGACAGCTTCTTTCAGAGCTTCCTTTGCAGCTTCTAGGCCAGCAACATCACTCCATTTAACATGGGGTTTTTCAACTACAATTGCACCTTCTAGTTTACCTTGTAATTTTTTCTTCTCTGGATCATCAGAGTCGCTGTCACTATCACTCTTTTTATCTTCACTCTTTGAGTTTGATTCTCCATCCTTAACAGGCTTTTTCTTACGATCTTTCTTGAGGTATTCTTTAAGTTTCTCTGCTCTGTCTAAGTATTGTAGACACTTTGCTCGAATACTTTCCTTGGCTCTCTCACCTTGAGCTTCATACTTGACAGCATGCAGGAAATATTCTACACCATGCTCATAGAGACGCAATGCCTCCTCATAATTCTTATTCTTGTCTTCTTCAGTTGCTTTTGTGACAAGGTCTATTGCCTTTTGCAAGGTGTTTGATGATGCCATTAGTCTGGATTTAAGAGCTTATCTGAAATTAAAGATAGCAGGATTATTAAAGGTTATGTAAGGTATGCAAGCTTTATCTATGCGTAATTGCGTATGCGTACCGCATTGAATCCGAGGGGCGCGAGCTGAATGGCGCCGGGGATATTTCGATTAGTAGTCTGGCTTTATGGAGCGTTTTCGGAAGCGGAAGTTTTAGGAAAAAGGTGATTCGGCGACTGTAGCATGTCGAAAATTCTGCAATATTCCAGGTTTCACCACTTAAATAATGCGACAAGCTCTTCTCGTGTGGGTCAAAAAATTACAAAACTAGATTATCCAAAATCGGGAGACCAACCGTTCGTGACGATTCGAACCTTTCAGTTCGGAAGCCCGCAAGTGTATATGTGTGCATAGATCATCATTACAACGCATTATACACAAAGACCTACACCTTCACCTCTACAAAATTCAATTGGTGCAAGATCTAAAGCCTGGGTGCCAGTCAGAGGCTTACGAGGAATTTTTCCGGGGAAAATTAATCTCCAAGAGAGGGGGTATAAATTGGCCATTACCCAAGTCCTGATTTAATCCCTATGGACTATTTCCTGTGGGGTTATCTTAAATCTAAAGATTATGCTAATAAACATCTTCATGCATCAGGGATGACGCATTTAAAAGAAAATATCTGTCACGAAATGGCAGCGATCACAGAGTCCACCTGCCTAGAAATTTTACTGTTGGATTAAAAGAATGCTGCGAACACGAGGGTTGTAATTTGGACGATGTTTGATGACACTATAAATAACACTATTCATATCATCATCTCAGACAGTGCATCAGTACTTCAAGCACAACAAAATAACACCATAACCTCTGTGCTTGTACTGGAATGTCACAACACACTCCAATCCATTGCAAACACAAACAAAGTAACCCTGCAATGGTTTTTTTTTTAAGTCACTAGTGACAACGAGGCAGGCGGGTCACCTGATGGTAAGTGACTACCGGCGCCTATAGACATTAGCAATACCAGGGGGACTGCCAATGTGTTGTACACCATATTACAATGCCTTAAGGGCAAGAGCAACTGGCTCTCAAGTGCAACTGCCGGAACACACCAACAGGTGCTTGGCGACAGATTTTCAACTTGAGGGTGGTAGCCAGCCAGTCGAGTACCACCTAGTACCCTACCACCTTGCAAAATACCACCTATTCTAAAAGGGAACAATTGACCTATGTGACAATAAGAGTATCACGAGGATTTGATCCTATTGCTGCCTTGATGAGCAGCTACACTACAAAAGCATTAAAAAATCATAACAATATAAGCAAGCATAGCAAATAAGGTACCATCAAATTAATACAATTGGAACTTGCTACAGTGCTTCTAAGGAGGAAAATGAGTCATGCAAATATACTTTATAACAATTTTATACATATGTACTTAGGTAATCATCCATAGAAGTACAGAATTGCTTACGAGTCGTTGTGGTTTTAGGGATATAATAGATTATATGGATGTATTTTTAATCAAGAAAGGCAATTCCGTCCGCATCAATGACAAATTGAGAACATATCTAGGTGAGATCACGAACAAAATATTCGTGTCTGCGACAACGTAGTTCTACTTATGAAAAACGATAGTTTTGTAATTTGTACTCACCATTAACAAAAGAAAGTGAATTACCGTTGTTGAACGATAAGTATCCGTTTATACTCACCTAAATAACATTCATTCGTATAGTAAAAACTTGAAAACCCTCAATACACAAATTGTTGACTGTCAAGTAAAATTTATGATAGATTGACTGACAGATTTGTTTGAATGCAATGCAGGGTTAGCAACTCCATAAAAGTGTACTCCTGAGAGAACTTTTTGTGCGGGAACTGGCGAAGTGACATTGCGTTTTCGTTTAATTTTATTGAATCGTGTCGGTATTTTGAGTCTTATTAAATAATAGCGGTGGTGATTTGCCCAATAAGTACATAAGTGAAGTGAAATCAAATTATGTATTTTGATATTTCAGGTCCGTGAAAGTTTTAGTGGAATGGCCACCAATTTCAGTAAAACCTGATTACGTTCAATACCGACGATGACTATACCGTCTTCCATCTATCCCTGCTGTACCGGCTGCGGTGCTGAACGTAGCATGCACACTGTCGTGCACGCATCCAGCGTGCTGTAGGCCAATGGAAAACCTGAACACGGTAGAGGTTTTTTTTTTTCTACATCTCTCTCATGATAAGTGAGTTGACAGATAACCCTAGAACATAGTGATTATATCCTCTTTGGAGAACGCTATTTGTGAAAATGTGTGATATAAAACTTTTTCCTCCGTACACGGATTGCTGGACCCATTAATGGATCAAAGAGAATATAACCGTGAATAAGGCGCTTTACTGTCATTTTCTGTGAATGTGGTATATACAGAGTGGAATTTTGTAATGCCACCTGAAGGGAAAGTACTCATAATACTGTTGATAGAAATTTTCACTCAAAGAAACCATTCCTTTATTTTTGAAAAGAAACAAAAGTGCATTCAAAGATTTTTGAAAATTCACTTGCCACACCCGGGAATCGAACCGACTTAAATCTGTAAAAATGACATCCTGTGCTTTTATTGCATCGATCTCAATTATAAGAATGAAATCTCTCTAACAAACTTGATAAATAAAATTAAAGGAAAGCCTTCAATAAAAATTTCACTTAAATTATTTAAAAAAAATGGTAAACTAACTAATTAGTAGCTTGAAATGGGCTCCTTTTTCTTGGATACACAAATGTATTCTTGTAACGAATTCATTTTTAGTAACCTTTAATAACGTGTTGTGGTGAATATTATAAATCGTATTCTGAACTTCAACTCTCAACTCGATGAAATTCGCATAAGATTTAATGTAAATTTTATTTTTTACATGTCCTACAAAAAAATCCATCCATATATTTTTTTTCCATTAATTTAATTTATAAAGTAGGTTAGAGAGATTTCATTCTTATAATTGACCTTAACGATCGATGCAATAAAAGTACAGGGTGTAATTTTTACAGATTTTAGTCGGTTCGGTTCCCAGGTGTGGCAAGTGAATTTTCAAATTTTGACTTTACCTCCAGGTGGCATTGCAAAATTCCATCCTGTATATAACAAGACATTATATTTATTTGCTACTAGTTGTTCCGCGCGGTTTCACCCGCGTTCCCGAGGGATCTTTTCCCGGGATAATAAGTAGCCTATGTGCTACTCCAGACTATAATCTATCTCTATGCCAAATTTCATCCAGATCCCTTCAGCCGTTCTGGCGTAAATGTGTAACAAACATCCAAACTTTCATATTTTTAATATTAGTAAGATAACATAAAATAATAATTTAATAATAACTTGACTTTGGGAGCAAAGAAAAAGAAAGTATACCTATTGAACAAAAATTGTTAAACTAGTCAAATATGTATTTATTTTATTACAATCTATGTAGCTAATGTTTCTTTATACAATTTAAACTTTCCAACAAACTTTTTCACATTATCTTTAGGGTAAGGCTTTAGTGCTAAACATGTAGGTATATTCTCAGGTAATTCAATCCATAATTTGTGCTCGATGGAATTTTCCTTCAATTTCTCGGCTACTTTTTTTAAAGATGCTTCATTAGGAACCTGTAATAAAAAAGGCTTCAATCCTACTGTAATGATTACCTAATGTAAAAGTATGCCATAATGAAATCATAATGGCTTCATTATTGTCATCAATAAGACTAAATTATACTTTTTTAATTTGGTATGTGGGTAAAACAGGCTGAATCTTAGAATCTTAATTATCTACTTATAGAAGACATTATTAGGTAAAAGATGATAAATAATAAGTCGAAACTAATTCACTTAGAAGGGCTACAGGAGGTCTAAAAACATCACTCAAGCAATATATTTGAATTCGTAGCAAAATATTAAATCCATTAAATTTTAATTCCCACATACCATATAAAAAAAACATCATCCTTATCTATTATAATATTATGTAAGGTGGACTTTCACCATTCGATTAGAAAACCCAATAGAATGGTAAAAATTTATTATTAAACTAATTTTGTAAGTAATACTCACTTCTAAGATAACTTTATGCATATTGTCTAAATCATTCAAGTATTGTATTGTATAATTGTCATCTTTACATAAATGTAGAATTGCTGTTGATGCATGACATGCCTGAGCTACCAAGGCACCAATTGACCATCCTAGTTCTTTGAGAAGATCACTTCGGATCAAAACATACTGTACAATAGTGTTGGACATTTTCAATTCATACAGTATAGGTATTACAATAGTTATATCAAATAAATACTTAAAAAATATGAATGTAACCTTAGAATATATACCTTTATTTTATTCTAAGAATGTAACATTTCAAAATATTTAATGTTGTAACTATTAGGTTATCAGTGATTAATTATTACTCAGTGGTTAGCAGATATTCAACGATCAACTGCTTTGAAGAGTCCTTCCTCTTTGGTATTTCTCTGACTGAAGTCTGGTTCACAGCTGGCTGTGGTCAAGTAACGAAACGAACTCTTTATTTTAGCTTAATCGGAAAGCTGCGAAGCACTTTATATAAATACTGTAAATAACATAACGTAACAAAGTATCTAGGTACCAAAAGGTAGGTACCACAGATTACTGATATGTAGCGTAGGTACCTAACAAAATCATATACTCTTTGAACAAAATAGAGATGTATGCAAAGAGTATAATAATCAAGAATTATATATTCTAAATGGATAGGTAACTCTAAATACCTATTTGAAGCAAATACCTATCAATTCCAAAAAAGAGAAATATAACAACTACGTTGGGACAATCTCTCTTTCTTTCATTAAAGGTAAGTAGGGTTAGAAAGAGAGATTGTCCCAACGTAGTTGTTATCTTTCTCTTTTTCGCAATTGATGGGTATTTGCTTCAAATAGGTATTTAGATTTACCTATCCATTTAGATTATATATTTCTTGATAATGACATGGACAGACAGTGACATATATATTTTTAAAATTATTTCAAAAGCTTTAGTTACAAGACTATCAGGCTAACATGCTTTATTTATAACTTGAATCGTGATTCCAGGAATTTAATTCCGGAAGAAATAATCTAACTGATAGTGAAAATCGCGAAAAAGTGAAAATTGTAGCTTTTGACTTTATCGTGAACATACAGACAAACGCGATGGGGGATTTTGTTTTATAATAATATGTAGGTGTAACGATATCGGTAGTGTTCTGTCCAATAAAGATTAGTTTAACTTAGTCTGTCTAAGTCTTGTCTAAGTGCACCAGTGAAGTGACGTGAAATGAAAGCATGTATCGTGACTTTTCAGGTTGTCCCAAAAAGTCCGTGAGAAGTTTAAGTGGAATGGCCACCAATTTCACTAAGACCTGACTGGACTTATACGTACGAGACGACTTTATGCTTGATAGTCTTGTAACTAAAGCCTTTATTTATGTAACATAAAAAAAATAGTTTCTTCATTCAAAACCAAAGAGAATGTATTCAAAACTGCGTTTATGTTTTTCTCACCTTGATTTATTATTTTGAATTTTATACACGATTTTGTTTATGCAGCAACAGAGCGCAGCACACGTGACCTTAACTATCAATCTGGTAATATTTGTGATAAACCAAAGACTATGGCGTCTGGACTGGAAAACTATGTGAATCAAACAGTATCAGTGATAACTTCGGATGGTCGAAACTTCATCGGTACTTTGAAAGGTTTTGACCAGACAATAAACATAATATTGGACGAATCTCATGAAAGAGTGTTCTCCTCATCTACCGGTGTGGCTCAAGTAGTGCTTGGACTTCATATAATACGAGGAGACAATGTTGCTATTGTTGGTCAAATAGACGAGTCAATTGATAGCCGTTTAGACCTTGGTAATATAAAAGCAGAACCACTAGGAGCTATTGTACATTAGAACTAAGAATATGAAATAAATAAGTATTTTTAAGCGCTTTTTTCTTCATAGAATAGTAAGTAGAAGCACATCAAGGTGAGCCAACATAAAACAACCTAAAAACCGTAGCCTAAATAATAATTCCTATATTAAAATTATGCAAGAAATAACATCACACAATTCATTTAAGGCGATGATAGCTCAGTGGTAAGTGACGTCGAATACCGCGACAAAGGTCGTGGGTTCGAATCCTACAATGAGCTTGAGCTTTCGGTGAAGGAAAACATCGTGAGGAAACCATAGCATGGTGGTAGGGTACTTTGTAGTACCCGACTGGCTGGCTATCACCCTCAAGTTGAAAATCTATCGCCAAGCACCTATCAGTGTGTTCCGGCAGTTGCACTTGAGAGCCAGTTCCCATCTTGGCTTTGTGCTTACCACCTTCGGCCACATCATCACTTACCATAGTGAGATTGTAGTCAAACAAGCTTATCCAGAATAAAAAAAAAAAAAACTAAATTGAATAATGGGCTTCTAAAGGTGAAACAGCTGATGTTTTCACATAATGCTCCAACAGAACAAAATAATTTATATCATTTAATTAGACAATTTGCAAAGTACCTACCCCGTACCTATCTGGCTAACCACTGTAGAAGTTGTAAATCTGTCAGCAAGCCTCTACCAGCAGCATGTTTTGAAAGATGCACTTGAGACTCTTGAGAGTCTTGAGAGCTAATCATCATTTATGCCTTCTAAAAGAACAGCAGCACATTGGTATTCCCCGTGATTATAGCCATAGAGAACAGAAGTCACATACCATCTGAACTACCTGCTTAGTTGTCATTCTTCTAACATGAATCAAAAATACTGGATTAAGGACTAAGACTAGGACCCTTGTTGTGCTGTTACACTACTCTTTTACAGTTATATTAAGCTTAGCATTAGAAATAAGGATAAAACAATTTAAACACTCAAATGAAAAAAAAAAATTTTTTATTAACAAATTATTTGAAGCATTATTTACAAACAACTATCTCTAATTAATATTTACAGTCTAACCCTTCTACTACATTGTAACTAGCAAATTTAGTTAATACTAAAACTAGGTAGTTTTACAATTTACAACATTTAGGTACAGTACATTCAAAAATTACCTATAATTTTAGCTGTTTGGTATGCTGAGGGATGCGCGTCCCACTTAAACAGTAAGATAAGAGCTCTTACACACGAGCGGCATGTTGCCGACGGCAGCCGTCGACACAATTGAATTTAGTATATAAGTAACTGAGTTATTTTATTTATTCAATAACAAAGGTTATCCTAATATTTAGATAAACACATAATTTTGAAAATATATCATACAAATAAAAAAATTACAGTTCATAATGTTGAAATATATAGTTCTTAAAACACTGCACCAAAATATCTATAAAAAATTGCTACCCAAAAATCTGTGACCATTCTATACATAAACACAGCATAGTATAATGCAATTGATATGAAGTTATTTTAAATCTAGATTGCCTACAAAGGTATGGTAACTAAAATTATTAAACAGCCATAGATAATCATGAATTCTGTAAAAAATACTATCACATTTTATTCAAGGGAATATTCTTATTTACATGATATTTAAGAATAATCATTGCTGCCTGTTGATTTGCCCATCAATACAATTTCTTGATGCCTGTAACAATTTAATTACAGTGGGTAAGTACACAAAATCATCAAACCTTTTTTATTATTCATACATAATACTAATATGAAAACAATTTTTGAATGGATTTACAAACTAAAAATACAACATAGCTAACCAGTTTAATAAGATTTATAAAGTGCAATAGTTTACACAAACAGTTGCTGATGTAAAATTTTGTTTCTACAAGCAAAATATATGAACTCTTGGAAAATATATTAATGTTCAATATGATTTTATTTGGCAAGAATATATATATTTTTTTCAAATTTCAAATCTGTGAAAGTAATTATGTACATAGTTACATACATATAAAATAAATGCTCAGAATATAAACCACCTAAAAATAAAGAGACCATAAAAATATCATTCTAAAACCTTTTTTATGTCATCTTTTAAAAAATAAATTACTGTAAACTATTGCTATAACATTTACTTAGCGGATGTGAAAATATTGTTCAACATTAATAGTCTACACAATGGCTTGTTTACTATTGTATGTACAGTCTGTCTCAACACTAACCATACTATTAATAAATGTGGTGTAAAGTTACACTTTGGAATAAACTAGGAATGAGCAAAATGTCTACTCTACTAATGTCCCTTTATACTACAGAAGACAAATGTCTGCTGACATTTTGCTTATTCCTAGTTTACTCTGAAGTGTAACTTTACGCCACATTTATTTATAAGGCCCTAGATGTTAAAGTGATCATCTAATTTTGGGGCTGACTGTGATTACTAATAAGTTGCTAAATAAATACTTTAAATTTATTTAGGATCACTTATTAATACCTTAGTGATTTATAACGTTTTCATGCAATTTAATCACTCTTAATAATTTGTATTTCTATTCCTTGCCTGAAATTAATTTTAGTTGTATGGTAGAAAATAAATAATTAGAGGGATACCATAAGTTGGGAGGGGAAATATGTATAAAATTTACACGAGATACCTCGACCATTACCTAAAGAGTTTGTGAGTGATTAGACTATTTAAATAAATAAAAAAACCTGGGCCATTTTTAACTCAAAGCCTTCCAAATTGGAAATCTGAACAGATAACCATAAGGACCCTAGCCTGTACCTGTATACTAGTGGGTCCTTATGGCCTTTCACACTCAGGTACTTAGTGTAATTTTCCATATAAAATTTTTGTAATTTTACCTTTGCATTTTCTCTTTATATTTCTGAGTGTTATATTTTTGGAAAAATTGTTTCCCATATTCGAATGTGGCGATCATAATGGCGCACGCCGGCGCTACTTTGAATATTCGAGGCAATAAGCCAGTAAATAAACCTCTGAAACCATGAATCCTATATATATTTTTAGCTATATCCTTCGTGTTTGCTGCCCTTTGTTGAACTTTACTATCTGAAACCATAAAAATGATACACATGCATTTTTATATATTCTTATGTACATTACTAGTTATGGTATTGTTATCGCGTATTTAAATAATTAAAATGTCAAACCTGAATATATTTCTTTTTCGCCTAATTCTATTTGTTGATGTGTTTTCACAACGTCAAAAGGTAAAGTTATTAATGCTGCAATCTGTAAACATAAATCATTATATTAATAAGAGAAGACAAAACTTAATTCAAAACTGACTGCAACAAAGTTATGTAATCCTAGGGCTGATTGATTGATTGACTTACACTGCCTGCTACTGAACCACAAAAGAAATTGAATAAAAATGTGTTCTTTTCTGAGTCTGGTTTATTGAATGCTTTCTTTGTTGATTCAAATGTTGTCCAATATATACCTGAAATATGAAATATTATATATTTTTCTATTTATTGTGATACTAACTACCTTACTAACGCGATTATACCCACTATGTCAAGGGATCTTAATTCTCCGGGATACAAAGTATGCAATATTCCAAAGTTTTAATTGTTAAGTACCTATCTTTCATACTAACATTATGGTAGGGGAGGCGAATAGGGGATTTCGGGATTTACTCGAGCGCGGCAGATTAACAAGTCACAAACTTGTGACCTCAGCTTATAGACTCCATAAAGTGCAGGACACATTTTTAGGACCGGGTGCACGCTTCTATAATAAGATACCACCTACACTGTTAAATTTGCGAATACATAAATTTAAGGAACGTGTTAAGAATGTTTTAATACAGAAGGCGTACTACCATATTAACGAATATTTAAATGACGACAATGCTTGGGTGTAGCGCTCGCTCTTGCAGGACATACATTTATGTAATAATTCTAAGATTGTTTTGAAAAGAGTAATTGCTGAGTTTATTGCCGGCTCTTCTCAGCAAAAGCAACCTTCCGAACCGTGCACTAGAGTCATTAGAGTAATTAGAATCTGACAATTCATAAGCGCCTGTGAAGGCCTATTTGGATGAATAAACATTTCATTTCATTAACATAAGGGGGGCAACCTTGCACGTTGTGAAGTACTCTCACCAAATCTGAGCCCTCTATATAGTGTCGAACGGCTAGGATAGCCCGTCAGATCAGTAAAAAAAAATCGATGGTTTGAAATACTCGAGCGCGTCAGATTAAGGTAAGGTAAGTTAGTTACATGCAAAATAGTGTACATTTCAATAATCTGACAATTTGGGCGTGACGAAAGAAAATTGGAGACTCGCAAAGTTGCAAAAAAAAAACGACACCTGGATTTTTTCGAGCGCGATTAGTTTTATTTTTATTTTGAAGGAAATTAGTCACGAATCACGGAAATATCTTAATCTGCCGATTTGCACAAGCCGAAGTAGCTAAAATCATTATTAAGTGTATAGTCCAGGAATATTATGAGTTTCACCTCAGAATGAGAGATAGTCAGCTATTAACTTGTATAAACCTTTATTTTGACACCCTAAAACTTGTCTCAAAAGCTACTTATCTTAGGGTGCCCGCGACTACTGATTTTTCAAGGTCAAAGGTCAAAAAATCATTTATTGCAAATATCTCGTTTCCTATGGGTTTTTTGTATATGTATTCATAATAAATATTGTAGAAGATTAAATTCTCTACAACTTTTGTACAAACATTTTTTCGATATCTTGAACCTTTTTCGAGATGTCGATATTTTTTATATATATATATTTTTTTCAAACCGTCAGATTAAGGAAATTCCTCAACATAATTATCAGATTATGGGTCAGTACAACAAAGACATCAAGAAGAACCGTCTGTATAAAAATCTGACGCGCTCGAGTATTTCAAGGTCACGATTTTTTTTTGCATTTTCAAAAATCGGCTTTGACTTATGGTCGCGTCCAAATCGTCAGTCTTTAAAATAGGAGCTACTTGAGGGTTCACTTAACATCCCTTATCAATGTCTGACGCGCTCGAGTAAATTTAAAAAAAAAATATTTTCGAACCCTTCGTACGGCCACCCCCACCACGCAAAACGGCAGATTATTATTTTTCCGTTATCAGACAGACGTGGCGCGACTACCCTATTAATATCTGATGCGCTCGAGTATTTCTTGGTGACTGTTTTTTTTTACATTTTTGAAACCCTGTAGACGCTCCCCCCCACCGCTCTTTTTTTCTTTATTCCACCTAATCTTCAAATTCCAGTAGGTCCCAAAGACGCTCGAGTAACTACAAATTTAGCATCATCGCCTCCCCTACTATTAGAATGATTTCCACCAAGAACCAGAGGAATGGAGCGAACTCTAATAAGGCACTTATTAACGTTATATTGACTCGACCACTGGTGCAGAATACACTTAAAGTGAGAAGACTCCAGCAAGAAACTCAACAAGGATTTTTTCTGCAGTGGATCTTGCGTTTTTATATACATTTCTTTCCAAAAATACAATTACATATTCTGCAGTAATGGAACAAAATATCATAATGAGAAATAAACAAATGCCAGGATATTGTTATATTTCCTTGTATATTTCATCTACAAATTGGAACATAAGGGAAACTGATAAAAGGGTCTGAGACGCCTGGTAGTAATTCTACAATATTCGTCACTGGATAACTTCAACACATTAGTTTTTTTTATGCCAGAAGTTTGACTATCGGCAGGCGGATCACCTGATAGTATGTGACTCCTTCTTCTTAAGGTGCCATCTCCTACCGGAGGTCGGCTATCATTAAGGCTATCTTTATCTTGGAGCTCAAGTATGCGGCTGCGCGGAATAAGGATCTGGTGCTCAAGTAAGTGACTGCCATTGCCTATAGGTATAGATAATAATTGACTACCATTAGCAATACCAGGGGGATTGCCGAATTAATTAATTAATCAACAACCACTTACCATCATGTGGACCGTCTGCCTGTTTGTCAACCTAATGACATAAAAAAAAATCATAGATGGAACTGGCTTTCAAGTGTAACTGCCAGTACTCGGCGATAGGTGCTTTCAACTTGAGTACTACAAAGTACTTCACCATTGTGTTTCCTCAGATGAAATGACCTGACATGCAAGATTTGCAATTACCTGAGAATGGGACATCTCTTAAAAGTGTTGATCCTAATCCGCGAAATAAACCCTTATATCCTTCAAACTTGATGACACGTTGTAATGCATGGCTGATTTCTGAAAATGGATTCAAAACAAAAATATAATTTTAGATCAGTGTTTAATTGGCCATTTTACATTGCAATGTCATGAGCTGTGGATAAACATTACAAGCTCAAGGACTAAGAATTCCAGCAGAAGATTAACTCATATACGTATATTTTGAATTTATTTATTTATTTTATTTATTTATTTAACCATAAACTTACATCTATCTTACAGGCAAACCTAATGCGACAGAATAGTTGATTTTATATCTATATCTATACCTAATGTTACATGTTACTGCAGAGGCAATAAGCAGCCTTTGTGAGTTCGTTCAGTGTACATGAGAATATATCAACCCGTTCAGACAGTGTGTTGAGCACACGCAGCGCCCGCACGAGCGGCGCGCGCTGCAGCAGGTTGGTGCGCGCGCGAGGCACCGCCAGCAGCGGCGGCCGCCGGCGACGCCCTACATACTCATTCGGAACGCATAACTGAACCGCCTCTAAGATACCCGGGTTGTGAATTTTACCGCGTACTACCCTGAATATGTAGGTGGCAAGAGCTACCGCCCTTCTTACTTCGAGTCTATAATATCCCACCATACCCAAAACAAACAGAGTAGGATAGAGCAATGGGTACCCCGGGAACACGCCATACTGCCATTTAGAGGTCTTTAAGAGTTTTTACCTGAATATGTCAACTGTTTTGATTGCATTTTCGTCCTTATGAGCTCTACGGGACTGACAATAGTAACAGCAGTTATCCTCGCCGTAGCTCCAGCTATCAACGGTATCCATATGGGTTGACTCACTGAAACATAAAGAAGAAATTATGTAGATTTTTTTAATACCAAAAGTGACAACCAGGCAGACGGGTTATCTGATGATATGTGAATACTGTCGCCTATTAGAGACATTAGTAATACCAGGGGGATTGCCGAGTGTTGTCAACCTTTTTACAATGCCTTAAATAAAGGTATTGTAAAAAGAATAAACATATTTAAAAAAAATAACTGTCTCAAGTGTTACGGCCGCCATTTTAGTTTTTTGCAAAACTCAGCCCCACTTTTAAATAGTGAAGCCTTGAGAGGAGGTTCACAGTTTGGCATACCATTTGGGAGCACCCTCATATATTTAATTATGGTTGAGAGCACCCTAAGTAGTAACCTAAAAGCCAGGATTAAGGGTTACTTTCTTGTCTGTCAAAAAAAAATTCATCCTATACTTAAATATAACTGCCATAGAATGCTTATTCAATTCATCTTACAGTTATCTGATTATTTATATCACACACAGATTATCTTTTAGATTAGAACTGTACAAAAAGCAGTGGAATTGTAAAGCCAATAATTGTAACATTCATAAGTGCCTTAATAGGGCCTAAACTAAATAAATGAGTTTTGATTTTGATAAAAATACAAGTTTTGTAAATAGATACTGAAGAATAATCAAAACATGTGTAAAAGCATGTTTATTTCAGATACTTAATTACAGCTGTTTAGAAAAGACTGGTTACAAAGACATTTGTATTATTACTGCATTTATTTAACCCTTTGTACCCAATTACTCTTTGTTATCACATTTTAGATAGATAGATAGATAGATAGATAGATAATACTTTACACCAAAAACATTTAACAGAAATAACAAAACATACACATTATTATGAGTTGTACAATAGGCGGTCTTATCACTAAGAAGCGATTTCTTCCAGACAACCTTAGGATGGAAAGAAATTTTAGTGAGTGTTTATGTCATGAACCTTTTATTGCTATGAATAATCAAATTAGTGCTGTATTTAATTAAAGCCTATAATAATCCTGGAATCACACTATCATTACTCAATTATAAAAAGTAGTTTCTAAAAGGCAAAGTTAGTGTAAGAATTTATTTTTCTGATAAAATCTACTAGAAACTTGGTATGAAAAATGAGGATGAAAATCTGTCAATTTAATTATTATAAAAACAAAAACGGCTGAACTTACTGTTTCCAGTTAATTCATTGTAGAAGGTTTTCATTCTAAAGCGGAGTTGTTCATATGATACAAAATATATGACTGTACAGGGTAGAGCTAGCACCAGTGTAGGACTTAGGCCAGACCATAATGCCGGAACACCTTCCAATTTGGCTATTTTGTAGAAAGCATCCTATAATAAATATTATGTCAGTTTCTTATAAAACACTATTGCAATTATTATGATTAATTAAGATGTGAACAATCATGATGAAAAAGAATGATTGCTAATGTAGATTTTAGTGTAAATTGTAATGTACAAAATATACACAAGACTCAAGAGACAACAACATGTTCATGCATACAATAGTCTATCCTGGATGGGAAACAAGCTCACCACCTGAAACTTGTCAGGAAGTGTTACTATGCAACTGGCCCACCAAATGTGAAAATAATAGTCAGAAATTAATGGTATAATATTGTAAAGTAAATTACCATTGTGCCATGGAAGTGTACTCGTCGAGGGGTCCATCCTGTCTCTCCACATGGACATATGTGTTCCATCAAACCATTACAATACAAATAACATTTATTCGAAAGTAACGCCTTCTGTTGAGCTTGTAACCTTATTTTAACTACGTCCAGTGGAGTCACTGTAAATTTGACAGTTCGCTCCTTGAATACAAAAGGGCCACAAATCAAAAAATATCCAAAATCGTTTTATCGTAAAAATGATACCAAAATAGACTAAATTTTATAGTTAATTGAAGACACCCATCATTTTTGCTTACTCTATGGTCAAACGGAATATCCGCCCTTTTTACATCGGAGCACTTTGACAGGTGACGTCAGTGCAAAACGGCCATTTTTTTAGTTGCGCCCCGAAATTCAATGTGAACGCACGTCGGTTGCATGTAAAAGTGCCATAATCCAAAAAACGTCTGTTTTGCATTCAAAACTTCAGGTAAGTTTGATTATATTTTTTATACAAAAGTGCCACAATCTAAAAACGTCTTGTTTTGCATTCTAACTTCAAGTAGTTATAATCAAATTTTATATTACAAGAGTGCCATATTTTGGAAATCGACCGTTTTGCATTCAAATATTAGGTATGTGTAATCATATTTTGTAATACAATATTAGCCTATTTGAAATGCGACCGTTTTGCATGGAATAAATTATTATTTTTACCGTTCTAGAATAATACTCTCAGAAATATGGCCATTTTGCATGAAAATAATTTAAATTTCCTTTACACTTTTTTCAATCAAAATAATCCTATTTGACTTTAATTCCTATGTTCAAGTGTGCGACTCAAGTAGCAGTTCCAGTGACTCTGACACCAGTTGTTCTAGCTCCAGTAGTTTATCAGATGCCGATTTTTCATCAGATGGCAGCGTCAAAGATCCCAATTTTCAACCCAACAATGAACGAGCTTCTGATTCCGAGGAAGATATACTGTCAAAACTTTTTTAGTTATCCAACAAACTTGTATTTCATTCATTTAACTTCGAGTTCACCTCGGTAGTCACGGTGTCAAAAAAGAGGGCTGCTAGTTCTGTAGTGCCAAAAAAGCTGTACTTTGTTTGTAAACTTAAAATAGCTGATTCGAAAAAGCAGTCTATACTAAAACTGATTGAGAAGAATATTTTTATTTAATAAATTTTCATAAAAACGTTCACCAAATATAAGTAAACAATAATTATATACTGCTTAAGTTTGTTGTTTATTAAGTCAGTCATAATTAAATTCTATAGATTAATATTTTTGCCACCATAACATGCAAATATTGTCAGTGAGACTAGATAAATAATTATTGAATGTATTAGGTGTATGTTGTTTTTCAGTTGGCTCTTCTCAGCAAAAGCAACCTTCCGAACCGAGCATTAGTCTGACTATTCATAAGTGCACGTGAAGGCCTATTCGGACGAATATATAAACAATTTCATTTCATATAAATATTCTATAATAAATAAAAAACTATGTTTCTATATAAGCAAAGACTTTAAACTTAGTATCTATATTTAAATTTCTTTGTATATAAGTATTCCAAATGAGTTAGTTAAAAAGTCCCTTAAGTTAAACTGTTTGAAACTATGTGATTTTATAAGACTGTTTATTGTTACTGTGTAATACGCTGTAATATTTTGTTCTACTTACCCTCTGTACCATTATATTTGATCTCATATTATTTAATTAATCGAAGTTAAACATGATAGAATTTAGTGTCGACTATTGATTTTTTAAGAGTATTTATTAATTAATACTGTTTTTATGTAATATTTTTGATATAATTATTGTAATTTTATGTCTTGCTGTCCTAGAATTCTATAATTTAATTAATAAAGTTTTAACGAGGATGTTTAATTTGACAAAATAATAGTCATTCACCAAGAACTTCTCAATTATATTAATAAAAAAAACCGATTTTGTACTTTAGATCTTGTAAAACATTGTTTTACTGGTGTTCGTCCATTTATTATTGTACAAGTAAACAGTTTTATTACCGTTTGATAAATTTTATTAAGAAACCTTTTAATAAACCATATATTTTTGTAAAATTGTTTTTATTTTTTGACTTAAGTCTAATGATATTGATTGAAATTTTGAATGCAAAAGGGACTTTTGTGCCATTTTTTCATAATGGGTAACAGCTGTGCTAATGTCCATAATGTATGTAGATAGCATTTAGAAATACGCATCTAATGATATATATAACATACTTATAATAATAGATAACATATTAAATATTTAAAAAAAACACTTATCAAAATTTGTTTTGGCCCTCCTGTAAAATTTATGAATTTTGATTTGTGGCCCTTATGTATTCAAGGAGCGAGTTGTTTGAAACAGAATATGGTCAATTATTTAAAATAATTCAGGATATTTTAGCTTACTGAATAACGAGGTTATAAGAGCTCCAGAGCATGCCGATGCCATTTGCTGGAATGGTGTGATACGGAACTGTGGGTCATCTTCACGAATCATATTTGAATATGGACTTCAATTTTAATTAAATTCAATCGCGGAATACATTCGGACTATTTTAATTACCTAGCAAGATCAATAGCTAAACATCTGATTAATTGTTTTTACTATTTCTAAAATGTCAAAATGAAACAAACAAACGTCATATTTTTTTGTAATAAAGTTTTTTTGGCTTGGTATCTAAACTTTTAAGCTAATTCTTTATTCTTAATATTCTTCTATTATGTTATTAGTCACTTTATATCACATAACTTATACGTACGAGGTCTAGGCTTACAGTAAGGCGGTGGGGGCGCTCGATGGAGGAAAAATGTTTCATGAAGATCAGCAAACAATATCCAGCTAGCCTGTTCATGGTTGTTTTTCATCATGAATCGTGGCCTTTATCGTGGCTGACCTTGGTGGGCTGTACAGCAAGATGGATGGTGCGTAAGGTGCTTTAGATTACTAAAGTTCGTGGGTATAGACAAGAATTATGTATGCTAAATGGATAGGTAACTCTAAATACCTACTTGAAGCAAATTCCTATCAATTGCGAAAAAGAGAAAGATAACAACTACGTTGTGACAATCTCTCTTTCTAACCCTACTTACCCTTAATGAAAGAAAGAGAGATTGTCCCAATGTAGTTGTTATTTTTCTCTTTTTCGCAATTGATAGGTGTTTGCTTCAAGTAGGTATTTAGAGCTACCTATCCATTTAGAATACATAATTCTTGGGTATAGGTATTCTACATAGACCTCATTATCTTTGGTACCTATCTCTTATTAATCTGTGCGGCAGTCATACCACTGCCACATGGGTAGAGGGTACACATTTTTTCCGAGAAATTTATAGAATCGTGCATCGAAATACGAAGCGCCCTTGTTAGTCTGGAGTATTATTTTTGTAGTAAATGAAAAGTATTTTTTGAAATGTTTTCTTCGGTGCCCAGATCCGTATTGTAAGTACCTTTTATACATTGAATTATTTTAGGAGTTTACATAACGTGACAGCTGTTTTTAAATCGAATCTAAACAAATTTGTTGGCAGTATTATTATTGGATATAGTAGAAGTAACTAGAGCTTAAAACAATGCTTATTATTAAAATAGATAAATAAATGAATCGCATTGAAGCTTTTATAGAGTCTACTACCTATTTAAGGTACGAATTGAGATTTGTGTTTTATCGAACGGTTTTTGTCTTAGCGTGTGTTTGATTTGATCGTCTGATTTTATGGTAAAATAGTAAAGCCAAACAATTTCAAGGTCCTTGTTGCATTACCTATGCTTCTAAGAAAATAAGATAGTTTGTCACCTCGTGACTTCACAAATTCGTTGAGCATTTATTGTTCATTCACAATGTTGTGCTAAATGATCCGGCTCGGGCGAATTTTGCGCATGCCCTAATTTATTAGGTTTATCTATAACAGGCGAGGCTCTCGTAAGGGAGTCCCATATTTTTATTACTACTCTAGATATACTAGATCGCGTCACGTGAACACACACTGGTCAACGGATTCCCAATAATTCCCAAACTTGACTATAATTGCACACCTTGCTGACTTTCGTAAATTGATAAAAAGAACCGGGAAATCATTTTGTACCTACATTAGACATCTTACATGAAGTATGTACCTACTAATAAGTAAGCATTACACATGTAAGAATTTTATGTTTTCACTAATTTCACAAATTTTCACCTTTCTACGATTTATATTTGTTGAATAATAATTTTCAAATATCTCCCATCAAATTTTCCTTTTTAATTCTCAAGTAAAATTTTTAAGTAAATATATTTCACCCAATGATAGCAATTTTTTGGGTTCCTAACCTCACAATAAAAAAGAGACAAGACCTTTTTTTCTCTTTATCAAATCTAAATTAATTTCTCTTTTTATGTATAGCCTGAAACTGTTGTAAAAAAAACAAATTCTTGCTGCTGTTAAATTATATTAAACCTGAAAATTTAATATATTTTTCACAAATGAATAAGACTGCTGGTGCAATTAGTTCCACAAATTTCTCAATTTATAAAAAAAGAACAACTCTTTGTTGGTAAATTAAAGCTATTTAATCTCTGTACTGAAAAATTTATGACTACAATATTATTTATATGAAATTTTAGGATCATAGCTCACCACATTTTGTTTGGGTTGTCTAAATGAAGATGATGAATTATATTTTAAACTATATTTGTATAAATGCCTGTTTTTATTACATGTAAATTAAATTCTTTCAATTTGTTGATGTATTATGCACCATTTTGGTTAACTTGTGGCCTAGAAATATTTTTATTTAATAGCATTATCATCATCAATGACAAAAACTACATACAAGTGCAAACTATATTTAGGCTGTCCCATTATAAACTCAGTTGGCACGGTTACAGTGAATGTGTTTCAGAATATGTGTCTGGTATAAATACACATATTTTTGCATTTCAGTTTATCATATTTTGTTTACTAACATAAACAGTTATGGTATTGTATGTTACCTAATAAATTCTGAAAAAAGTTATGCTAAGTATTCAAGTAGTCATTGAACAATATTTGGTTCATTTTAACTCTAACTGCAGTCCTCAAGCACCAGATTGTTTTTAGATAAAGACGAAATGGGCTACCCCAAATCTTATGTTTTCCAAATATATTGGCATAGGCAGCACATTTCTTTTCTAGAAAATATGTTCAATAAAAGTATAGCCTATGTTACTCAGGGATAATGTATGCTACACTATCTAGTAGGTATCTATTATTGTTGAAATCTGTCCAGTATTTTACGAGTTTATTCGTTACAAAAATACAAATCTTTCCTCTTTATAATATTAGTATAGATGTTGTACATTCTCCATACAATATCTGCCTTATTATTCTTATGGATAAGTATTTTCCAAAGCTGGTGCAATTAGACCATTACAGGCAGCATCACATGTCAGAAGGAATCAACTTTTTATAGTAACTAAAACATGATGATTAGTGAAATATGATGGAGTTCAGCTGCAGTATAATCAATAAGCATATTCGAAATAGTTAGAATACTTCTGCTGTCCATGTTTCCTTGTGAACAATTTTCCTCTATTACCAGTCAAGTCAATAGCACTGACTAAATACGACTGGATAGTGAAACTATTGGAAATGAAATAGTAATTATTAGATGAGTTTTACAAATTTTGTTTTAGCATTGCTATCTCTATCAAAAGATGATTATTATTTTTAGATGAAACAGGAAAATCGAGATAACATACCTAGATATATTAACATATTGCTAAGCGGGTATTGATATTTTCGCTATAGAATCTCGTTTCCGCAACAACAAGGTCACTATTGTATGTTGTGAGTTATATCGCCAGAAATCTGTGCTAATTATCTTTGTTATTGTCTCTCTATTCTTTATCTACGTAATGTAGTCGTCAGTAGAATGATGTCAGGCGGCTGTCGTCGTGGGCAACGCCCTGCCCTGCGTGATTCTCATAATCCACATGACACAATGCTCGAGCTAAAAGTAGTTAATTACATAACGCGCAATAAAAGCACACTGCTCTGGGTAAAGTTAATTGGTATAACATACAATTATAACTGTATTTAATGAATGATGGCCAGGTGACGCAGGTACCTTAGTATGAAGTGAAACAGTAAACGTCCGTGACATTGAATGTTTTCCTCAAGTATTGATTACCAGTGTCAGCTGGAGTATCAAAATAAAATACCTAGTGTAGTTATTCTAAGTACCTACCTTTATCTTTTATCTACTCGTTGATATTAGTATGGGGTGTCGTTAGTGCATTATCAATCACGTTTTTCAATCATACCTATCCCATATTATCAATGTTATGTTATCAATATTCTAAAGATTTTTGTCGTGCGTTGAGGTTGAAAAGGCATATTGAAACTGAAATGTACCTAGTGTATTTATAATTTCGTTGAATTATTAGGTACTTAGGTATATATCTTGTGATCTTATAATTATGCCATTAATACTGTTCGATGAAATCGATTTGGTTATGTTTATTCAGCGCTCCAATTATCTGTGAAAAAATTGTTCAGCGTATTTAGTTATTTCTTAGCTGAGAGGGAAAATACGAATTTACTGTGAAGGATTTTGGAGATTCTAATAATATTGATGATTTCAGTGGGCTGCGTTCTATAATATGACTGATGACTTAATCTTCATGTGGATACCTAATACTAAGTTACTTCATTCCGTTGGCACAATTTGTTAATGTTCGACTAAGTACTAATTAAATCGTAGTAAAACTAGAATAAGCCAACGTGTAGGCGGCCTCTTGTTTCTCTAATTAGCAAAATTGGTCATATTGGAGGAAACTTGTAGACCAGGGTCATCTTTTAACTAAAATAAAACGTCCATCAACAAAAACGACTTAAGTTATTGTTTTTTAGTACATTTAGTTCCGAACATAATGGAGTGTGTTATTCTTACTGTTAAAATGTTCCACAAGTTATTTATCACCACTACACAATTTTCATAAAATGGCATCATTCGAATGAGTGGTTTGTTGAAATTACCTACTTAGTAAGATACTCGTGAAAGGTACCTATTTGAATTGTAGATTTAATTTCACCTTTATTCATTTTTTCGTGTCGACGCAAATTTAACACGAAGTACGAAAAAAATGGAACACAGATTCATTATCCAACATATATCAGTCATAGAAGCGTCGTAGTTCCAAAAACTGAACGTAATAAGGCTATGAGAGCTCAGTGGCGGTCGTCGAATGCCATGGCGAAGTCATGGGTTGGAATACCATAATATCTAAGGTATGAATGAATACATTGTAAGGAAACCGTCGCACGTAGGTTAGTTATTTTGCAAACCTCTTTTCACTGGCTGATCCTTCTGGGGTTTGCTCTCGGACACATCATTGTTTTCTACGATGATATTGTTTTCGTGGAAGCGTTGATATTTAGTATTTTCGAAACCTATGTTAGGTTCGCTATGTATGCTGAGCCAACTTCACTATTGAAGCAACTCTTAAATATAAATTTTCTCTATTTTCCGCCAAAAGATACAACTTGCTCAATTAGGAATTAAAAGCGCTGGTAGATTTTCGAAACACGCTTGCCTTAATGATGTCATCCGTCGGGCCCTTGCCAGCGCCAACGTAACAGCTATTTTAGAACCTAATGGCTTGTTTCGTGACGATGGTAAGAGACCCGATGGAATGACACTTATACCCTGGAAGATGGGTCGGCCTTTGGTATAGGATGCCACGTGTGTTGATACCTTAGCATCGTCTCATCTTCCAGAGACAGTAGATAGGGCTGGAGTAATAAGGTTGGAATTTTGCAATACCTAAAAAATGATAAGTCTGTGGTTGGTCCTATAACTTCTTTATTATTATTTTTTCAACATGACGAACAAATAAATGAGAAATGTAATTGCATTACAGCTACTCGTAATTAAAATTTTATTGCCAACACAAATCTGTTCTATTCCTTGATGCATGTAGTTCTTACTTTACAAATTGCAATTCACCGTAAACTGAATTTAGCCGAATCTAAAATTGTTCTAGAGGACGGTCACTACAGAAATTGGATTAGCTGTAATAGCTAAGGCCGCACGGTTACACGCGCTATATACGAGTAACGTAGTAACGTTTTCCAAGTGCAGGACATAATCATATAAAATACCTATTTTTTTTTGTTGATATGACATCCCTTATCAGACCCACACGGTTGCCATACCGATCTGTACATACTGTTTAAGCCGATGCTGTTCTTGTATTATCTAGGCGTAGATTTTTTCAAATGGAAATTAATACGAAATTGAAGCCTTTTGATTCGGCGGACTACCCCTTTGGTTCGAGTCTCGAAATCGAGTACCTACCTACTACACAGATGTCATACAGAAGTGTTTGAATTCCAAATGAACCAAAACTATAACTAAAATTAGAAAGTAGGTACTACCTATATTGACTTAAAACATTTAGTGAAATTTATTTTAACCTTAATTCTACGTTGACAAAGAAACTACAGACGCGTGCCTATCGTTAATTTTAGATTTTATCACGTCCTGCTATTTTTAAACACAATTTGTACCTACCATTTGTGATTTCTTTAATGTTAGCATTTCTCTACTTGTATATGAAGGTAGATAGCGTATCTATGAGGGCGTAGCTAAGCGCATCAACCGAGGTAATTCATGTTATGTAACACATAAATAACGTATGTTGAATTGTGCATCAGCGGGCAATTCTCAAAATAAAATACTCCAAATCGTGCAGTCACGTTATGACAATATTTTTTTATATATGACGTCAATCAGCGCCTTATATTCTGCTAATATTGCATGTATGTAATCTGTTTCTATGTGCATTGAAAGTAACATGATTTTTGTCCAAAATTTGCGTAGCGTTGAAAAATGGCAGTGATTTGTCCTTGTTTCAGATGTTGCACAAATGCAATAGGAACAAACAGGGCGTTAGCATACATCCTAACGAAATGTTCAGCCCTTGAACCACCTTTACATTCCCGGGACTACCACGAAGTCACCGGCAACATTGTCTGTCCCAATGTGGTGAGAGGCATCGACCACTTGAGGGATCCTCGTCTTAATAAGGTCAGTGACGTAATTTACAATCTGGTACTTACGAGGAAAACCTTTGGTTTTTACAATATTGTCTACCTTCCTTAACTATTTGTTTCCTGACTATTTGTTACCAAGATTTCCTAAGATATTTTAGATAAAGAATTTTATTGTCGTTGGAAATTACACAGGTTTTAATACGTTTCCTTTTCAAATCTAGAACAGGTTCCATTGTTGTAAAATATTAAACGAAACGTGGTCTTTTTTAGGGTCTCGCGTTCACTTTGGAGGAACGTCAAGCCCTCGGCATTCACGGTCTGTTGGCAGCCAAGTTCAAAACTCAAGAGGAACAACTAGATATCTGCAGGATATCCGTGGATAGATACGAGGACAACTTGAACAAATACCTCTATCTAGTAGAGTTACAGGTGACTAAAAATGATAAAGGTAACGTTGAATCAATGAATCTGTCTATTTATAGGTTACTGGTTACGGATTCAGGGTTACCTGGTATGGGGTTACTATGTATTATATTAAAGTGGTTTGGTTGTGAGATTATTTTAATTACCTGTTGTGTAGGTTTGGCCCGATAACAGTTCCAATAATAAGGCGGTAACATCAAAATTTCCCATTGCATGGTTAATAGGTGATTGAGCAAATGATGTGCAATTTTGCAACTGACGTTAAATTGCTGCGTGCATTGCATTGTAATGGGCATGTAAAATGTTCGTTGCATTTTATTATTGACGATATTAGTTTCCACGTAATTTACGTTATTTATACATACGGTTGGAATACTGCCCATTTTCTACTATAAAAATAAAAATATCTGAACATTGTTGATGAATAATTTAACAGCGAATGGTAAATTAACTAATTTGTCACCACCTAGAACAATATTTACTCATTATTCTTTTCTGTTTGCCTAAAAACAGAATAAATGACACATGTAATTTCTGTCTTACTTTTGTATTATCTGAAACTTATATTATTTGAGATTTCGATGTTTTTTTTTGTCAAAATCGACAAACTGATACCGATGATTTACAGCGGCATTAAATTATCGCAGGACAGAAATGAGAAGTTGTTCTTCAGGCTTCTAGCAGAGAACATTGAGAAGTACTTGCCAATCGTTTACACTCCGACCGTCGGTTTGGCGTGCCAGAGATTTGGTCTTATCTACAGACGACCGAGAGGTCTCTTCATCACAATCAACGATAAGGGGCACGTATTCAACATTCTCAAGAACTGGTACGTGGATCTAAAAAGTCTTAATTTTCATCGGGGATATGTAATCAGTATAGATCCACGAAGACGCGCCGTAATCCCTTACAGTGCAAGTGTGAATCCTTTTTTTTATTTTTATTCTATATAGGCTTGTGTTTGACTACAGTCTCACTATGGTAAGTGATGATGTGGCCAAAGGTGGTAAGCACACAAAGCCTAGATGGGAACTGGCTCTCAAGTGCAACTGTCAGAACACACCGATAGGTGCTTGGCGACAGATTTTCAACTTGAGGGTGGTAGCCAGCCAGTCTGGTACTACAAAGTACCCTACCACCGTGCTATGGTTTCCTCACGATGTTTTCCTTCACCGAAAGCTCAAGCTCATTGTAGGATTCGAACCCACGACCTTCGCCGCGGTATCCGACGTCACTTACCACTGAGCTATCATCGCCTTTCTTACCTAGTGTTGCAGTTCTGTCGATATGTGAATGTCGATATGGAGCACTACAACACTAACGAAACCATGCACTTTAAGGGATTAGGAAAAAGAGAGGGGCGCTCCTTCGTAGATGGCAATCTCTATACCCTATCTCTCTAATCAATAGGTACCCTACCTCCTAACAGACAACATTGACCTTTATATTCTAGATTAGCTTAGCTGCTATTACTGCATCTATATACATAAAGAGATGGTATAGAAAGTTGCTTTTTTCACAAGACGTCGACGAGGAATAAGGAAGGATTTTTCGAAATTCAAACCCTAAAGTAAAAAAGTTAGAATGCAACTCACTGCTACAAACATCACACAAGTGCTACAAACTTGAACTTTGGCATGTAGATTCATCGGGAGTAGGTATCCAATAAGAAAGATTATTGAAAATTCGACCCCTAAAAGGTTTCTCTCGGGAACGCAGGTGAAACAGCGGGAAACAACTAGTGTAACTATATGTTTATTGATATCAATTTGTCATACTGTATATTAATCGTGAGGAAACATACGCGGGAAGTATGTATAACCGTGACAATCTTTTGTTCAACATTCTTCATTTACAATCCTGGGAATACCGTTGACATAAACGTACAACGTCTCGTGCTCTAGCCGCTAGCAGTACAATATTATGTAAATCGACATAATAATATGACTAGGTTTAAATAACATAATTGTTTTTTCCTTATTGAAACATTGAATGCGTCAAATCCGGTATTTCTACAATTAAATAAATTGACGCATATATTAAAACTAGCTTTCCGCCCCGCGGTTTCACCAGCGAACCTGTTTCTCCATACAAACTTTGGAGCCCCGTTTCATTCCCTTAGGGTTGAATTTTGGAAAATCCTTTCTTAGCGGATACCGAAGTTATAATAACTACCTGCGCCGAATTTCAGCGCAATCCGTTCAGTGGTTTGAGCTTTGTGTTGATAGTTCAGCCAGTCAGTAACGATTGTATTTTGATGTCATACTTTGCAGCTGTGGATTTTTCTTTATCTCATTACATAAATATTTGACGTCGAATGAAGGTTGCATCCACTTCCATCAAAATTTTACCAAAAAGCGCCATTGTTCAAAATTACAATTAATAAACTTATTTGAAGGCCCGAACCTGACGTCCGTGCGATAGTGTTCACTGATGGTGAAAGAATCCTGGGTTTGGGTGACCTCGGTGCATACGGCATGGGTATTCCTGTGGGAAAACTCTCGCTTTACACTGCACTAGCTGGCATCAAGCCGCACCAGTGTTTACCAATTACCTTGGACGTGGGCACCGACAATCAGGTAATTTAATTATTTAAACAGTAAATAAATGAGAAAAAAATTCAGATATTCGTCTTCAGTAATAGTTGATTTTCAGTATTTCGATGTTTTTCAAAAAGTTTTCGGACTTTTTTTTCGAATTTTGTTTCTAACGCATATAAAAAAAAAACGACTACTTAACATTTTTAGTTCGGACAGCGTCAAATTGACTGTAAAACAAAAAGATAATACGACCCATACATAAATCACCCTATGCATAAACGTTGTCATTAATTTAGTTGAGCCCGTCTCCCAATCCCAACTAGGCCAGGTGTTTACAACCGTCCTCATAACGAATCCATTTGAAATTCATTCTCAAGCATATTAAAATAAGGTGTATTTTTGCAGGATCTTTTGGAAGATCCGTTGTATATCGGTCTGCGGCAGAAACGAGTACGCGGCAAGGAGTATGATGAATTCATTGATGAATTCATGGAGGCTTGCGTGCAGAGATATGGACAGAACACGCTGTTGCAGGTGAGTTGATACGTAACTTGTTATGCAAGTTCATTGGTTGTTTTGGAAACAAAAACTTGAACTTGAACTTGAATAGTGCGGGTTATAACTTATGCGGGTTATATTTTTTATGTATTTTTGTACTACTTTAAGTATAAGATTGTTAAACATTTGAAAAAAAAAGTCAGATGGTCCAAAATATTTAAACAATGTAACCTTGCTGAGTTTCTTGCCGGTTCTTCTCAGTTGAAGGCTGACTTCCGATCCGGTAACTTATGTAATTCGACCTTCATAAGTGCCCTCCTAGGGCCTAAACTGATGAATTGGTTTTGACCTTGACTTTGAATAAACGCAAAAGGTGACTTCACTTCTACGCACGACTTTACTGTATGTATGGTAATAAAATGTTTAATTTAAAATACAGGTGGTGTCCTGATTTACTTTAATCCGTCCTTGACTTTCCAAAAGGCCTTAGCCTCAATAAAAACCTAATCGAAATATAAATAACTAATGGCAGTCAATAAATCGATAAGGTATTTGAGTTAAAACCTATATGTAGTGCTAGGGCCGCCCCATTGGGTAAATGTAGGGACCCTGATAAGTAAATAATAATACATTAATTATATGACTATGTTTTCGGTAGCCATTTCAAAATATTATTATGTTTATTGTTGTTATCATTTATAAGATACTCGAATAGGAAGCATAGATAAGGTGTCGCACTGCGCTTTAACATGGCCAAATGACGCAGGTATATAGTATCAATCATTTCTTAATCATTTTTTATCGTCATAATAATGATTAAACGGTCAAATTGTGATGGGTTGAATGCTCTAGTGTTACAGAGAAGTTTTTAAAGATAAGTTATAATAATCTTATCAATCTATTGTAGTTGTAATTCAATAATTATGTTATGATTGATTTAATGTGGTATAATTATAACTGTCGTTATGTATTCCTCTTCAAATGTAATAGAAATAAAAGTGCATTGTGTTTTATTAGAAGCGTGGAATCAATTAAGTATTGAGACTAATTCTTTATTTATGATGTAGTAAAATTCTATTAGCTTAATTTTTTAAAGCTAGCGTGAAGTTTTACATCATATTTTCTCATGCTATTTATGATATTACAACATTGTCATTTTTGGTTTTCGTCTAATAGAAGGAATATTGTAGTTATTACTAGCTGCCCCCCGCGGTTTCACTCGCGTTCCCGTGAGATTTTCGCAACATAGCTTGATGTTGTACAGCCTATAGCCTTTCTCGCTAAATGGGCTATCTGAAACTAAATCATTTTTTCAATTCGAACCAGTAGTTTCTGAGATTGGCGCGTTCAAACAAACAAACTCTTCAGCTTTATTATATTAGTATAGATATATTATAAGTAATGTACTGGAGGCAGTGCCACAATATTTGTTCCAAAGCCCAGTAAAATAGCCTTTTTTAATATGTAACGGTTTGTTTTAGGGTTAGATTAACAAACTCGGAAACTACCAGTGTTATCAAGCAGCAATTTTTCATATCTATGACGCATACTACACTACTATACCTAAATTTACGTAATATCTTTGCATGTAGTTACAGTGAATAATATCAAAAAGGGTTTTCCATTTATGCTCTTGTCCAGATATTGAATGTCGTTGTACATGGTCATTCCCCGTCCGTCATACCGGTTAGGATCACGCCATCGAACACTTATTAATTCACAGTATCGATGACGCTATAGTAGGTAAGTATACCTACTTATGTAAGCGAAAATTGTGTTCTCAAAAGAGAGCATAGAAGTATCTTAAAAAAGAAATACTTTTTAAATATTATTCTATTATTTTATTTTGTATGTATCCAACTAAACACCAGATTGCTCGCTATTTATTCGTAAACGTGTACGGAAATGGCTAAAGTTGAAGACTCATTAGCATAACTAAAATGGCTCTACTGTCGGCATTCTACGAATAGATGTTTAATTTACATAATTATTTCACAATTACTATTTTGTTACATATTGTAGGTATTTTATTTTAAAATGATTTTAGAAATATAAATGCTTTTGATAAAATCTAAGCCTTCGCCATAAGTGCTTATTTATAAAAAATTGGCGCACAACGCCGTTAAAAACATGTCTCTGCAATCATTAATTATTATTCATAATGAAAAGAAGTTTCTTTTTGGGATTTTTTTTCTGTAATATATAAAAGGCAATCGTTACTGACAGACTGATCTATCAACACACAACTCAAACCACTGAACGGATTGCGGTGAAAATCGGTACGCAGATAGTTATTATGACGTAGGTATACAATAAGATGATTTTCCAAAATTCACTTCCTAAGAAGATGAACCGGGGTTCTAAAGTGTGTCCAAGGGGATCGCGGGTAAAACCGCGGGGCGGAAAAATAGTTTTAAATAAATTGTCTTGTAATTTTTCGTATACTACGCCTCCAAAAAAAATTACTATTTAAGTATATAAAAATTACTTAGTAAGTTTTTTTTAAAAGATTCCTTTTTTTTTAATATGAAATAACATTTTGTTATTTGTGTAGCTCTGAGTATTATAGGTACCACCCAAAAATATCATAATTAACATACCTACCTATGATCCCTTGGGTGCTGCGGGTATGCATGGGCGGCGGGGATCACTTAACATCAGGACCCGCATGCTCTCTTGCCCCCTAATAAATAAAATAAAACGATGTTCAGTGGCGCTTGATTAATTTTCCCTCCCGCAGTTCGAAGACTTCGCCCTACCCAACGCAGGCCGTCTGCTCAAGAAGTACCGCAACAAGTACTGCACGTTCAACGACGACATCCAGGGAACCGCTGCTGTCGCCGTCGCGGGCATGATGGCCGCCGTCAGAGTTACCAAGCGGAAGCTCAGTGAGAATATTTATCTGTTCCTTGGTGCTGGCTCCGTGAGTATCGATTCATTATACAATACACACTTTTGAATTTGCCTATACATACATTTAAGGAACGTTTTAGTTTAGAAGATGTACTACCATATTAACGAATATTTATATGACGACAATGCAACGTAACGCAAACTGTAGCTGAAAATGGGATGAAACGGGGGTCCAAAGTTTGTATGGAGAAACGAGATCGCGGGTGAAACCGCGGGGCGAAAAGCTAGCATAATATCATTTGTGACAATTTACATGTATTGTGCTATTTTTAGGGTTCCGTACCCAAAGGGTAAAAACGGAAACCCTATTACTAAGACTGCTGTCCGTCTGTCTGTCTGTCAACAGGCTGTATCTCATGAACCGTGGTAGATAGACAGTTGAAATTTTCACAGATGATTTATTTCAGTTGCCGCCACAACAACAAATACAAAAAAGTAAACTATAAAATTTGCACGGAACCCTCGGTCCGCGAGTCCGACTCGCACTTAACCGGTTTTTGATGTTTTGATTTGGATTATTTTTTCTTTTTCATATGTTGCAAATAAAATATTTTCTATATTAAATTACAGGCAGCAAACGGTATTGCCAGCCTTACGGTAGCAGCTATGGTCTCCGAAGGCCTTTCTGAGAAGCAAGCTCAAGAGAGAGTTTACATGTTTGATGTAGAGGGTCTATTGTCAACGAGACGTGAAGGGGGCGTGCCGGAACACGCCAAAGCTTTCGGAAAAGACATTGATCCTGAAAAGAACTTTGAAAACTGTGTTGCTAAGATCAAGCCCAGTTGTCTCATTGGTGAGTTCTTCATTTAAAACTTTCCACGTTTATAGATAGTGCCATCTACGAAGACGCGCCCCACTCTTTTTCCTAATCCCTTACAGTGCAAGTGTGCATCCTATCGATATGTACATATCGACAACACTACAACACTAGTGAAAGGATGAACACTTGCACTGTAAGGGATTAGGAAAAAGAGTGGGGTGCGTGTGGCGCATAATAAGCAATAATCATCTGTATCCCTTAGTAATAGAGTTGACGCCGAATTTTCGATTCGAAGATGGATAAATACTCGAACCGAGCTTTCTATATTCCCTTCTTTGCACGAGATATAAATACATTTAATCAAGTAATTAGAAATCGCGAAAAGCGAGAAATTAACCAGTGATAATCATTACGTCCATGTCTCAGTATTTTGTTGAGCAATGACACCTATTTTTGCACACAAACGACGCACAAACTTTTAACAATATTATTTAATTAGTTTTTTTTTCTATTTTGTACTTCCTTTATTTAAAAATAAAGGTAGACAACTGTCTATGTATTTTTACTTCACTTACAGAATCACAACTTTTAAGCATTATTTATTATCTTAAATGAAAGGTATAATGCAGTGTTGCTAACCGTACCAATTACGCGGTAGCTAAAAAAAACTGTACCTATGTTTTATTTTATTTTTGTTGTTATGTATTTGGTTTGCGTCGAATGGCGCGCATACATAAAATATTTATCTTTCTTTCTTTCTTCAGCAGTAAGTTATTAACTTTTGTTTTCGTATTCTAATAAATACAGGTTGTTCAACGGTCGGAGGTGCTTTTAATTCCAACGTATTGCAGCAGATGGCCAAAAATACCGAGCGTCCTGTCATTTTTGCCCTCTCTAACCCCACTAGTAAGGCTGAATGCACCGCTCAGGACGCTTATGACAATACAGAGGTAAGTTTCTGCTTGGAGTTGTAGGTACAATAACATAGTATTCAAGCAGTATAATTTCCTTCAATCAAATTCTAATATAACATCTATCACGATTTCAGAGCACGACATTAAACCAGCTCTTAAATCTGTTGATATCACGAAAGGCCCAGGCCCTGATGGTATATTTTTGTTAGAAACTGTGAGGGGGTTTTAGTGGCGCCTCTAAAAATAATATTTAATTCCAGCCTCCGCAGTGCTTGCTTTCCGGGACTATAGATGTTAGCTAATATATTACCAATCTATAATTCGGGGAACAAGAGAGATATTAAAAACTACAGACCCATTAGTATACTTATCTGTTTTGCTAAAATCTTTAAAAACATAATTAGCCCCAGGCAACACGGTTACGTTAAGTTACCTCGTCAAATCTTTTGACGTATGTCCACTACCCCAATTCTGCCTTTAATAAACGATTACAAGTAGATTGTCTATACACTGACTTTGCGAAGGCGTTTGTAAGGGTGGATCATAATATTCTTTTCCGTAAAGCCTATCACCTCGGGATTCGTATCTAATCGAACCGTGGGGCGGAAAGCTAGTGTTTTTATATGCTTTTTAAGTTGAAAATAATTCCAAATTCACCACGTTCCAAACTTTTGGAAAGAAATCCAAAATTCAAATCAATCATTACCAGATTTGTTTAACTGTGCGATAGTTTTGTGTTCCATATTCTCATCTGCTAATAATGTATTTTCAGGGGCGTCTGGTAATATAATCATTACCAGATTTGACTATAATCTAACCGGCTTGTTATCAGGGTCGGTGTATTTTCGCGTCGGGGTCCCCGTTCCCGCCGGTCAAATACGATGGTCGTGAATACCACACGGGTCAGGGAAACAACTCTTACATCTTCCCCGGCGTCGCGCTCGGAGTAATCGCCACCGCCACGCACCACATACCAGAGACTATGTTCTTGACCGCCGCTAGGGTATGCATATCTTACTATTTTTTTTAAATTCTGGATAAGCTTGTATTTGACCACAATCTCACCATGGTAAGTGATGATGTGGCCGAAGGTGGTAAGCACACAAAGCCTAGATGGGAACTGGCTTTCAAGTGCAGCTGTTGAAACACACCGATAGGTGCTTGGCGACAGCGTTTCGACTTGAGGGTGGTAGCCAGCCAGTCGGGTACTACAAAGTACCCTACCACCGTGCTATGGTTTCCTCACGTTTTCCTTCACCGAAAGCTCAAGCTCATTGTAGGATTCGAACCCACGACCTTCCTCGCGGTATCCGACGTCACTTACCACTGAGCTATCATTGCCTTATTCCACTAGCTGGCCTATCTGATGGTAAGCGGTTACCGAAGCTTGCAACACCAGAGGCGTCACGAGCGCGTTGCCGACCTTGCATAGACTTTACTAATATACAAGGCGATGAAAGATAGTGGTATTGATGTCGGTTAAAGATATCTGCTTCAAAATTGAGTTGCAAGATTCCACCCGATCAAATGACATACATACCTACATTGCAAGTTAAATAAAAGCTTTTAAAAATGATACGGAATAGAAAACATGTACATGTAATGCTAGCAATTCATGATTCTTATTTTATAATTGTAGACTCTGGCGCATTACGTGAGCGAAGAGGATTTATCTATTGGTCGTATTTACCCTTCGCTGTCTGAACTCAATGATGTGTCAGTTTCCATCGCTGTGGAGGTAGCTAAAATGGCTTATGATGAAGGTAATTATTATTGTTATAAAATTAGTTGGCACACTTTCTCAAAATAAAAGCAGCATTTACTACCTGTCACATACCAAATCAAGTTTATCTGTGGCTCCGTTATGTGAAGTTTTAAAAGCATACGTGGAGTTATAAATAGTGCCATCCACGAAAACGCGCCCCACTCCTAATCCCTTACTGTACAAGTGTACATCCTTTCGCTAGTGTTGTAGTGCTGTCGATATATCTATACGTATATATCGATGTGTCCATATGCAGCTACAAAAAGCAACGCAAGCAAAGCAAAACGATGTACACTTGCACTGTAAGGGATTAGGAAAAAGACCCACTCTTTTTTCATTCTTGGATGGCACTATCTATACAATGTTTTGATTATTTTAAGTATCATAAATTATTTGTTTTTCTATATCTTATTTTTTTAAATAATAATGTCCTCATTTCTGGAATGACTTATGAACCTTTTTTTTACATAGGGAAATTGTCATTGCTTGTAAAGCTGGACGATCGATTTTTATTTATTTATTTATTGGTAGCCATAGAATAACAAACTTTATATATTCTGATAAACTTATGAAATATTAACAGGTGTTGGTTCAGTATATCCCAAACCTGAGGACATGGAAAAGCATATAAGAATGGTCCGTTTCAAATTTGAATATGAAAATCATTTACCACCAAAATTTACTTGGCCGGATAGTCCAAAAATGGATTATAAGTCATTTACTGGATCGGCTTGGTTGGGCCAAGTGTAATGTATTTAAAGGTTTATTATTGTTAATGATTAGTAAAGTTTATTAGTTACTCTATTTCATCACAATTAATATAACTATATTAGATTCATATCAGTTTAAACTTTAAACTGAACTAAAAATGGTTTAAAGGTTTTAAAGTTTAAAGGGCCCATTTTTCAATCACTGTATAAACCTCAGATAAGCTATTCGTCTGATAAGTTCATACAAAAACTGTTCTAAATTCAAATTTACAGCCAGATATCGCTTATCTAGCCATTGAAAAATCAGGCCTAAGACTTGTACCTACTTGTCTCGTTGTATATTGCATTACTATTGAATTATTTTCATAAGTTTAAACTCAGATTTAAGTCGATACTCGAAAAGTATGAGCATTGAAATGTATTTACTTGTTTTTACTAGTAATAGAATGTTGATAGTTATAATCAAGATTGAATCTTAAGCCGCTATGTTTAAAGTTCATTATGTTTGCAGGTCTCGCCTCTGTATACCCGGAGCCAAAGGACCTTATAAAACACGTTCAGAACCAAATGTATAGCTATCATTACGAGAGCGCTATGCCAGTTGTATGGGATTGGAAACCAGAAGAAAAATTCAACGTCAGACCCATTCAACCAGTACCCAAGAATATATAAATCAGTATTATTTTATTTAGTTATTACGTAATAACAAACGTTTATTTTCTCAGTTCGTTTCACGTACTAACAACCGTAAAAGTCATACAGAAATTGGAATGTTTGGTTGAATCTTATATCAATGTAACAGGGTTTCAAATTGATACGTCATTCTTTTTTTTGTTGGCAACACTTAATGACGTCACTAATGATGAGAGGTTTACTAAACCGCCTTATGGCTCGTCAAAGGCATATTGCGAAAGTCGATGTAGTTTTAAGTTACCTACTTAGTAAACAAATCAAAAGCCATTTAAACAAACCAAATCTCAAAAGTGTTTATTTATAGCGGTAAAGGTTCAGTGATTATTACGTGCTCAAAAAGTTTATTATCGTTACGGTTGCGTATACAAAAATGAATCCAATTGTAACCTCTACCGCACAGAAATAAGGTTGAAACTCCAATATCTTCATGTAAAGGACTTAAGACGTCTCATGTGGCCAAGATCTAACATTCAAAATCAGAATGTATTATTTAAAGAGTTTCTTGCGTTCGATGCCTAAACATTCAACAATAAATTGGGAGTGTTCTATTTAATTTGTACAATTATTACTATTATTATATTAAACAAAGTATTTTATACCTCCGTATAATATTAAATGTATTATCAATTATCACTGTATAATATTTATCTTAAAAAAAATACACAGTGTTCTAGCGGGTAGGGTTAAGGTTCAGCCGTTTTCTATTTAATTTATTGTATTTACTTGTTCTGTTATACCTTTGACCACAATCTGAAAAGGTAAGTGCTGATATGACCAAATGTGATAAGTATACAAAGCCAAGGGGTGACATTAAAAAAAATAAGACATGTCTATTTTGGGTTTGCTATCAGTATTAAAGCTTTTTGGTGTATATTCACAGAATAAAAGCATTTTAATACTTACTAGTAATTTTTAAATTATTATGACTACGCGGCTGACCTTAACCTTAAATATAGTTTAGTCTAACTTGCAGGGGTGGAAAATAAATTAGGTATGAAACCAGATTTCCCAGTATAGACGCGCCCTACTCGTTTTCCTAATCCCTTACAGTGCAAGTGTGCATCCTATCGATATGTACATATCGACAGCACTACAACACTAGTGAAAGGATGAACACTTGCACTGTAAGGGATTAAGAAAAAAAGTGGAGCGCGTCTTCGTGGATTAGGATGGAGTTAGGATGTAAAATTTTGTTTTATTTTGATGAGTACTTCCACCTTTGCATGTTTAATTATACAATTTATAATCACCTTTATGTACGCGTGTAGTGAGTAGAAAGTGTTCAATGTTGTATGTTCTCAGTGAATAATTACGGTGGCCTTTATAATATTGTTTTAGCCTCCTAATAAATGTTAACGCACTTTTATTTGAGAATTGTATTGGATTGCACGTGGATAAGAAATGGGACAAATTAGCGATAATGCAATCGAGAAATTAAAAAATACCATTTTAATTCCAAAAATTAATATTAACTTACCAACATGTATTTAAAAACATGCTTTAATAAACAAATATTTTGTGTCGCCTTAATTTATTATTATTTTTTAAGACGTAAAAAAATTGTTTTAGATGGATCGTAACTACTTAATGTTGTGAGTATTTGATAAATAAATATGTATTATTATTATTACAAACGGGATAGAGGGACGAACATTATTATTAATCGAAGTCTAGTCACCACAGCATTAAAAACTTGTATGAATATAATGCAGGTCATTCATATAGGCATCTTACATCAAATTTATAGTTAAGACAAATAAAATAATTACAATAAAGACATTTTAGAAAATACTATGTTAGTACGACTAGAATATTGTGTAACGGTTAAAATTTGTGCCACCATTTTGTAAAATATTTTTCTTTTGGCTCTTGGATATATTATGATTATGTCGAAGCATAACAAATGAACCAGACCTTAATAATTAATGCTTTACTAAAACTAAAACCGGCCAAGTGTGACTCAGACTCGCGCACCGTGGGTTCCGTACATCCTTGAACTATTCTTATTATGTATATCGATTGTAAATGATTGGAGCGGGCATAAAACAAGGTATCCTCGTGGGGAAATATCACCGGGGAAAGAACACCGGGAAAATATACCCGGGGAAATAACACCAGGGAAATATTATGGTGTTGTTGGCTGTAGAAAAATGTTTAATTGTAAATTTTATTAGTAATATATTAACTATGGCATCGTTTTAGTATTTATGATTGAGTTCAGTATTTTAATGATAGTGAGAGAGATTGTTTTCGCTGAGCGAAAGATAAATCAAGTGTTTTTGTTTTAAGTATAGGATATTCTATGTCACAAAGTCCGTTTGTCCAATCATGTCGCCCATGTGTTATGTTCGACTTGGAGCCGAGTGGACTTCGTGATGTAGGACATCTGTAAGTTTTTCGGTTTTATCTATTTATGTTACATTTCGTATCTGACGATAACATGTGATTATGTTGCTGTGACGATGTATGTTATAACTATTGTTTGAACTAACAACCGGCTGTACAAAATATACAATGTGTTAGATTTGTTTGCTCATAACTATTTATGACACTTTTACTAATTTTTGTAATATTTTTATTACAATGGAATTGACTCGTTTTATTGTAAGTCTCGTCAATTATCATGCAATATCTGTATATCTATACAAGGGTCTTATTTATTTTTTGCATGTATTTAATTAGATCAATTATTATGTAACAGTCCCCCTCGTAAATGTAACGCAGCTTATAGGAATACAAATTATTTACCTATAGGTACGCCGTTAGTTGGTTATATTGTTACAACAAATTATAGATGTTACTAATTAAACATGTTCAAATCATAATTTTGTTTTATTTTCGTCAGACAATTTTCCTATAATCTACTATATAAAAATAAGTCGGGTTTTCCTTCCTGACGCTATAACTCCAGAACGCACGAACCGATTTCCACGGTTTTTGGAAAGGACTCGGGCTCCGTGAGGTTTATAGCAAAGAAAATTCAGGAAAAATTCACAAAAAAAAGAATAATGAATAAAATTATTTTTGTCATACATTTTGTATAGAACGATTTTTTGACATGTCTCGAGATCGGACTGACAGTTGGTTTAGTTTCACAATAAGTGGCGCTGAAATCGGGTTCTAAGTTTTATTTTCAGGGCAGGACAACGTCTGCCGGGCCCACTAGTATCATAATATATCATATAAACTGAAAATCCCAAATTGTATTTCAAAATTTAAAAAATATGCTTTATGTTTCTGATGAAAGCAGATTGGTGGAGTGCCGTAAGCGCCTGAAATACAAAAATCTCGGATTCTAGTCCGAAAGATAAGATCCCTCGGGAACGCCGGAGAAGCCGCGGGGCGGAAAACTAGTTTAATAATAAATTTATAAATAAATACATTATAATCTAATACATTACAAGCTACAATTTTTGAGCAGAAATCGTTTTACATATTTTTTTGTTACATGAAAGACTAACTTTCACCCGCGTTCCCGTGGGATTTTATCTTTTCCCGGGAAATATAGACTTTGACACTCACAAATAACGTGGCTTTCTATTTGTACAATAATTTTCAAAATTGGTTCAGTAGATCCAGAGATTACTCCCTACAAACTCACAAACTTTACCTCTTTATAATATTAGTATAGATTAAAAGTAAAATATCAGTCACTGCGATTCGGACTCACGCACCGAGGGTTCCGTACAAAATTGTAGGTATGTAAATAGTTCAATAACACAGGAATAAGTTAATATTAGTAGGTATTATTTTTTTCTTGAGTAAATCAATAGCCAGCGTGAACCGAAAAAAAATGGTAGTTATATTATAGTCGATATAATAATAATATGTAATGTACCTAATCAGTCTATAAAAAAATATTTTAAAAATGTAACCTTGCATGACATAAAGTGAAAAGTATACCTACCCTTTCAGTCTTTTTTTATTTTTTTATTCTCGATAGACTTGTGTTTGACCACAATCTCACCATGGTAAGTGATGTGTGGCCGAAGATGGGAACTTACTGGTACTTTTCAGTTGAAGGCTGGTTCCCAAACTGGTGGTATCTTTATCTTAGACCATCATAATTATAATCCAGGCCTGCATTAAATAAATGGATTTTACTTTTAATTTTAAAACATTTTCAATACAAATCTTATTATTCGACAGGAAAATGTTTATGTTCTCAATAAAACTGTTATTTTCGAAAGTTTTATGTTGTTCACAACATGTGTTTGTACGTAACCACGTTGTTGAAATTCGCTGGTTGTTGCCAGCAGTAATATAACTACATCATGTACAGTGTACAGGGTGTATGGACATAGCATGCGTTACCGGTGGCAGCGGTCCAGTGTAATCATTGATGGAATTGCTGGCGTGTCACGTGATAGCCCCGGATATTGTGCCAGTTAGATGGCTGACTTCGAGTGCCAATGCCCGCTCTGTGCCATCGACACAACTCGTGTAGGGAAGCTGTGCGGAACTACGAGTAGGTTCAATTTCTTGATCGGTTGAACGATTCAGCTGTGATCAGTGTAGAGGTGTTATTAGATAAGTAGTTTCTTTTTGCAAGAGTCTTATCACTAATAAGTATTAAGTCAGTAAGTACCTACTAAGTAAGTGTAATTTTTATTTGTCACTAGCTGTCCTCCGCGGTTTCACCCGCGTTCCCGAGGGATCATATCCTTTCCCGGGATAAAAATATCCTACGTGTTATTCCAGTGTACCAAGTTTCGTCATAATCCGTTCAGCCGTTTTTGCGTAAAAGAGTAACAAACATCCATCCATCCAAACTTTCACATTTATAATTAGTGGGATGATACAGAGGCCGTTATAATACAAACATTCACAGGTATTTATGAAATTTGAACCATGTAGCAAACCGTTAGGTTAGGTCCTAATACAATTACTGATTAAAACTTATTATAAATGAAAACAATTTTTTTAAAGCCCTAATATAATACAAATTGTAATTCACCCTGAAAGACATTTGCGCAATTCTGTACAGCTAAAATAGAATCCAAAATTTTCACGAGCGCAGAACAAAGAGCTTGTAACAGTCATACATCATCTCGCACCTGTCTCGTACAATTTCAGTAACGTTTATTTATCCTACTGCATGAATACAAACCGCCTCTATTGGAAATATGGTAGGTAGGTAGTAGGTACGTCATATTATGTTGTAGTGTTTAATATGCTACATTTATTATTTATCATGAGGCGTCGGATTTTTCATTATCTCTATAACGCTTGGAAATGTACTGAAATGTCTTAACAGTCTAAAGCTGCACTTGAGTGCCAGTTGACATAGGATTCGTGTCAAACGTATCCAAATTAAAAAATACAATTATATACTTAAGTCTACACAAATAATATGCATATTATTTTATAAAAAATAATTATAAAGAAATACAAAATTATTAGGTTTAAATAATCGTCATATCTGTTATTGTTCATTCCAACTTTAACAATTAAATGTTATAGTTTGATAGTTATTAGCTAGTGAAGGAGATAGAGGCCGAGAGGGATGATGGTGAAGGAAGAAAGGTTGGAAAAGGAAAGCGGTAAGTGGAAAATGACAAGGATGCGGATGAGAGCGGGAAAAGAAGTTTAATTTCAGTATGGTTAGTACTCGACTACAAGTGGTTACCTGTACTAAATTGGATACTGACTGAGGAGCGCTCAATTTTTGTTAACGAACCTCTACTATTACCTAATAGGTATCGGTTGAGGAAATTTCGATAAAGTACAGCACTAAATCACTTAACCTGCTGCTAGCGGGACGATTTTGAATCATAATTGACATCGTAATATTTTTATGTCAGCAAGTTGATAAACAGGCAGGCGGTTGAAGAGCTCTTTTGACAACTCTTTTGAAGAACCCCAGACCGTAGAGCTGACGGAAAACGGTTACAGAGAACGCATTCCATATCCCTATTGTCCACAAAGTAAGTCTGACTTTTGAAATCAATGATTAGTTACTTCATTTCAACAAGTACAAGAAGTTTAAATCGATAGATTTAGGTTCAATTCCAGGAGAACTTGTTTAAAGTATTCGTGTTTTATAACATTTGTAACAACTCTAAGGTTAGAGAAGGAATTTTTTGGACATAGGTGCTTCATTTCATACATTAAAAAAACCTATTAGTACTTATGTTCAAAACTGGCTAAGTGATGTGGAATTGTTATTTTTACACAAATGGACGTCTCTATCTCTCTATCTAGGTACGTATTTCTAAAGGTTCCTGTATAACATTTTCCAGGAATGATATTTTCCTTAAACTGATATACGGGGTAATAATATACAAATACCTATACATATATGAAGCAATACAGGTGAAAAAAATTGTTGACTAATATAAGATAAGGGTTTGGACAAAGTTAATTCAAACATATAGGTCATTGTAGCTAGGTACATCAGATTAGCATTCCTCTCAAATAAGTAATAATGGCATACCCGCATTAAAGTTTAAATTTAATGGTCTCCCTAACCCAAAGAAGCATAATAACAGAAAATCCCACTTAGATTCCTGGAATCCCGCTAACATTTCCATTGTCATTTCCCAGGAATAAATTCTGCAACCACATCACACCAGTAAATAATCTACGGAACCACGAGGGGTTCCGTGAGTAAAGATTATCTACGTTAGTTTTCGTGTTAAGACCATAGACCGCAAAGAGCGGACGGCCCAATGGACATAGTGTAACGTAGATTAGTAGATTATCAATATAGGTAATTTTCTATTTCACAGTCACTTTGTTATATTATGATGTTGTATATATATTAGGTAATGTAAGTAGATTGATTGATTTGGAGGTTTGAAACGTTGACAGCCACACACACAGGTTATGAGTTTGATTCCCGTCGAGAATAATTATTTGCGTTTATGAACATGACAGCTCTTAGAAGTCTGGAGTAATATGTATGTATACCTATGTATAATAGTAGATTATGGTATAAGTTTGTAAAGTTGGTCATTACGGCTGAGGCGCAATTGAGACCCGAGCCACTAGGTGAGGGTCATAAGAGAGCCGAGGACGGTAATCATCAATACACACGAGTTACATACGACGTTTTTCAACACACTTGTGAAGAAAATAATACAATAAAATATCGGATCGGCCATTTCAAATCGGTTTTTTTTTTGCAAGTACACCGGGTGCAAATATATTTTTTGGCTCGGGCGACGTACTTTGAATCGCTCGCTACGTTCAGGATTCTACTGAAGAATCCCTCACTTAAAAATATTATTTTACTCCCTTATGATACAATCCACTATTATAACTCACGTTGTGAATAATAGTAATGAAAAATTGCGATGAAATAAGAGCCACTTTATGAGCAAGTGTGTTGAAAAATATATTATGAGTTAGTAGTGTCGTAAGATACCGGTTTGTATAGAACAAACTTTGCTTTGCTTGATATCAGAAATAGGAAGCTTAGTAAAATATGCTGGTAAATCGTGATACTAAAATGTTCATCTACTCTTGGGTCTGACTGTATAAAATTAAAAATATATTTTCAAATTCGAAATATTTACAAAACCGGCCAAGTACGAGTTGGACTCGCGGACGAAGGGTTCCGTAAAAAAGGCAAAAATAACGTTTGTTGTATGGGAGCCCCCCTTAAATATTTATTTTATATTATTTTTATTATTAAAGTAAAAATACAACTGAGTATTTTGTGAATATTTCAAGTGCCTACCTGATGCCATTATTGATATCGAGCAAAAAAGGGCAAAAAAATAGCGTTTGTTGTATGGGAGCCCCCCTTAAATATTTATTTTATTTTGTTTTTAGTATTTGTTGTTATAGCGGCAACAGAATTACATAATTTGTGAAAATTTCAACTGTCTAGCTATCGCGGTTCTTGAGATACAGGCTGGTGGCAGACAGACTGACAGACAGCGAATTCTTAGTAATAGGGTCCCTTTTTACCCTTTGGATACGGAACCCTAAAAATTAAAATGTTGTGTTGGAAATTCCGTTGAGCATGAACATACCGAGCAGAGCAGCTAAATACGTTTTTCAAGAGGTCATACACTAGGGAGTGTTGCTGCTCCAGCTAGACTGTTTTGTTACGGACATCAAAAATGTAGACTTTGCTAAAACCGTGTCATTTTATGCTGCTGGGCAAAACGATGGGATCGCTCGTACTTTAATATCTATTTTTCATAATATTGTATATATTATGGACGTTCCAAATATAACAGGATATTCGTATTAAAAAAAAGTTTATTTGTAGCATGATTGATTAAACATCAACTATTCTAATATTATGTATGTACCTGGTTGTGCAATCCATCTTTATATTTTTATTTATATATATATATATATATTTATTAATATTTATATTATCTAAAAATCCAGCTTGTTTGCGTCCGCAAAGCTCGAAAAATAGTCGATGGATTGGCTTGAAATTTTTACACAATGTTGCATTTTAACTTTTTATTTCGAATTTTCTACGGGAACGGGAATTTCAAACCGTTTTGTGAGGTTCATACATCGACAGTTACCATTGCAACGAGTATATTTACCTCCATAATAATATAGATATATCGAGAGAGAGAGCAGATAGAGCTACAGCAAAGCGTCGCCGGGTTTAGCTAGTTTTATATAAATAGTAGTTTTTTTTTGCAACCAATTTGCCTAGCGAACATTATAAATACTTATACTTGAATTTGAGTTACATTACTGTTTTTATATTTACTACATTTTCGTTAGTCGTTCGTTGCTAGAACAGTGGTGATGCAAAATAACTTAAAATTCGAAACTACAACTCCGTGCATAGTAATTATTTCGCACTAATTACAACCTCACGCTATTCTAGACAATCTAACTTTTTTGAACGTCATACTTAATTCGTTAACTTAAGGCTCGTACTAACAAAGGGTATAAATTAGAATTTTACATATTGCTCCTCAACCTAGTCGATCCTATCGGTCTAATGCAAAAATAGTGATTTTAAAATAACGTACGTTAAGCGCTTTTTTCTCTAGTAATGCCTTTATACCCAGCATCGTAGAATCAAGGCTGTGTTAGGGCAGGCTGGGGCCCTTGGGCACAAAAGAATTTCAGGGTCCCTTGGAAAGTAAGAAAAATGAAATACAGAAATAAAACGAGCGAGTCTCGTAGTCGCATAATTATGATTAAGTATATTGTCATCTGACATCTCGCTTATGTAATAGTACATGTACCAACCATTTTGAGTTTGACGCTGTATGGGCTAAAACCCTTTATCTGCACTACAATAGAGGAAATCTCTATCTGATAACTCTACCAGGTGGCTTCCCGTTACGCACTTACGTCCCTTTTCATGAAATCACTCCCACAGATGTAAGAAAGTGAGAGGAAAGATGTTACACATTAAAATCATTTTTTTGTTATTTATACTTTTTTTGTCAAATTCCACACGATTACGTTTACTTTGAGTGTATTTGTGCCCTGCAAATCTGGTGTCTGATTAATATTTCAATTGAGAAATGTTGATGGTGTAAAATGCGCTACAGAGCGCAAGCGTTGCATCGACCTATGAACCTCATGAGGGCCTTCCGGGGCCCCCGAGAGGTCGGGGGCCCTGGGCATGGGCCCCGTGCGCCCTTATGGTAAAGACGGGACTGCGTAGAATTTATTATTAGCAGCGTCATGAAATTCTAAAATACTTGTTTTTTACTCCTATCCTAGATTATAAAAACTTCTCATAAAGGAAGCAGTTGGGGAAAAAAAGGAGTTCGAAACGGCTCGTCGATTTAATAGCGTAGTTTTAGTATACTCCACCTGCTTTCTGCTTTCGAATTTAGATTGTGGAATTGGAATTGTAATGCACATTAAGATCTTTGGCTCTATATTATTCAAGATAATATAATTGTTTTATTTTTATACCTGGATGAAAAGGTATCAAAGTTATCTCATTATGGAAAGTGATGGTGTGTCTGAAGGTACCGAAAATATTTTTGGGACAAACTTTAAAAAATATTCTATACTAGCTTGCCGCCCCGCAGTTGGTCCCGCATTCCCGACCGAATTAAATAAAATATGTTGTCATGTTACGTGCTGATGTAGCTTTCTATTATGGGTTCAAGAATTTTTAAAACAAGTTTATACATTACAAACATTATATCAAACTCTTTATATTTATTATTGTGGATTTTACTTCAAATTCCTATCTTTTTATTTAAGTTAATAAATCCACGTCTTTTATAATAGTGTGTATTTTGAATTAGGTATATTTAATATATGTTATGGCAGTCATTATTACCTACGTAACAAACTATCAAAAGCTTAAAGAAATGTACTCTTCTTCGGGTTCACAAAGTCAGTCTTTAACAAAAATGAACCATCAAAAATGTTTACACAAGAAATAAATAAGACAAAATATTGTCACTCTAGTCCTCCCACTCCAGCCTACTTTTTTTTCTGTCGTAGTGTCGTATCTGGATATTTAACTGTATCAGTTTACGCGGCGCACGCCAGTAAAGCTCCCAGTCAATGTCAATTATTCCAATTTGTTCCGACAATTATCGTCATATTACAGCCAATATATACAAAACCTTAATGAAAACAAAACCTTCTTCATGAATCACATGAAAATCCGTTTAGACAGACGCGGCTGGGGACTTTGTTTTAAAATACGAAACGATATTAACATATTTTTTTATATACTTGGCGGTATCATTAGTTGCGACTTAACTTCATTGGTTGTTTACATAGCGTTGTTTAGGTACCTAGCAGGGGTTAAGCATGTAGTGATGCTAAACAATTATTCCAGTATAAATTTGTAGTAACTCGGGCGCGATGTGTGCTGGAGAAATGTGCAACTGCTAAATGGTTGTCTGTAAGAGCTGCCAGCAACATTGCAGGCAAGCACACCCAAAGGACGGCGCGTGGGCTTCGAGTTACATACCTCTACCATTGCTTAATTTTTTTTTTGTGTGATAAAAGGTATGAGTTCATAGTTTGAACTCATACTATAGGTACTCAAGTTTATATTTCATGTGTCTATGTTGTCTGAATTAATTTAATTTAAAAATTAATCATTATGATGCTAGAGTAAGATCTAAATTGTCTGGAATCAAAATTTACACAAGTATGACATTTTTAGATTATGAGTACAATAAGTATGAACATCTAATCCATTGGAGTGGTAATCGAAAACAAGTAGTTGAGTTAAAATGACAATAAACTGGATTGTCTGCGCCCAGCCTTTTGAGTGTGTACTCGAGGAAATGAACGAGAAGCATTGCGTCTATAAATCAGTTTGTTCTACAAAATAACTATATTGCTTGTATTTATTTAGACTATAAAAATCCCTAGATTATAATTTTTACATTATTACATACACTAGTTTTCTGCCCCGAGGCTTCACCCGCGTTCCCGAGGGATCTTTCATTTTCCCGGGATAAAAGTATCCTATGTTTTATTCCAGGTTATGATCTACCAGTGTGCCAAGTTTAATCAAAGTCCTTTCAGCCTTTTTGCGTGATTGAGGAACAAACATCCAATCATACAAACTTTACATTTATGCTATTGGTAGGACTAGTTTTCCGCCCCGCGGTTTCACCCGCGTTAGGTACTGATACAAAGGATACTTTTTCCGAAATTAAAAGTACCTATCCAATGTTTTATTCCAGGATATGATCTACCTTTGTGCCAACTTTCATCAAAATCCATTCAGCCGTTTTTGCGTGATTGAGCAACAAACATCCAAACTCACAAATATTATATATGTGGAGATAGTCAAGGCTTGAACACGCATCTTCTGCGCAACGAATAGAGGCTATTATAATTTAGCATGTAAAAAACGGTTTCATCAGTTAGTTAGTAACCGTCAGCTAGGTCTTCTAATAATAAATGAGTTATTATAAAATAAGCCCCTGCGTGACACAGTGTTACCACCCAACACGAAAAAGAAAATCAACACCGCCCGAACACTGACCCGATATTAAAAATATGAAGGTCTAAAGCAAACACGCAATTGTAACATAACGTGTACACAGTTAGGTACTGTATTCATTTCAGAGTTTTATATTAGAGGCCTTGTTAGGTTTTATGTCGTTCTCTGTAGCGTAACCTTGCTTTAGATAAGCTTGTGTTTAGACATAATCTCACCATGGTAAGTGATGATGTGGCCATAGGTGGTAAGCATACAAAGCCGAAATGGGAACTGGCTCTCAAGTGTTCCGACACACCGATAGGTGCTTGGCGTCAGATTTTCAACGACAGAGGCCGCCAGTCGGGTACTACAAAGTACCCTACCACTGTGCTGTGGTTTCCTCACGATGTTTTCCTTCAACGAAAGCTCAAGCTTATTGTAGGATTCGAACCCACGACCTTCGCCGCGGTATCCGACGTCATTACCACTGAGCTATCATCGCCTTAATAGTGACGCCGTGAGCAGTTCGCATCCCAAATCCTGCGCAACTGCCAATTTACCCGGCGCGAGTACTGAGTGAGACCACTGAAGATTTATTTATCTGTTATACTGGGTACCCTGAATTTTTTTCATTTTTGATAAAACGTTTTTATAAATCAGTATCACGAGTATGAGAAACTAAGGGTACTAGTAGTATTATGCATAATTAAAAAAAATATAATCGAGTAATTTTTACTCGCAATGTTCGGATATTGTAACATAATTGCCATAAATTGCTGTTGCAATTTTGTAGTAATAAATGAAATTGCCTTGGTTTATAATGGTTGCATGAAATGCTAAACATAATTCTAATTTTAGGTAGGTATATCATGTTATCTCAGAATACCAATTTAATATTGTAAATTAACTTTTACCTACCTACCTATTGTAATGTCATTATTAAATAAGTTTTACCGCGTTACATGGATACCCTATTCATAAATTAAGTGTAATTTGCGAAACTATTGAGGGACATTTCAATTTGAAACAAAATTGCCTTACCGAGTTAAGAGTTAACAAACTCTTAAACTATTTCGGTCGTTTCCAATATTCGACAGTTACAGAGTAATAGCTAATTAGTTAATAGGGAACAGGGAAGTTAGCACCGCATTTTCAATACCTGTCACAGAGTTAAACTTATTTGTATTTGGTAATTTGCCATTAGTGAGGCATTCATTTCACGTCCCAAAGAGAAAATAAGTACTCAAAATGCCTACTGAAGGAATGGTTGTAGAAACTCATTCAGTGCTACGCGGACGCTTTGAGCGCACGGTCGCCTACGCCGTAGACGAGCTACGCCGTAGCACGCTCTACTTCGCGTATCATAACTTTGTACGTAGTACGTGTAAAATAAGAATTGTAATTTTTATGTAAAGTAATATTTAAATTTTGTGTAAAAAAGTAGGATAAATATTCTTAGTGATTTTTTAATGAAACATTGTTCAGTGACATTAAGGCAAGCCAGTGACTGAATAGTGCACACGGTAACCTACTTAAATGCTTCGTCATAAAGGGGAGGTAAGTAATGACTTCTATATTTAGTTAACATTTTATAAAACAGTTATATCGAATAAAATGAAAATTGCGAAGAATTGTAACTAGGTTTTTATGGCTTAAATGTAGGTCGGTTGATACATACCCTCGTAAAGGTAACTGCTTTGGATTATTGCGAAAATCTCCAAAATAACGTAGCTATGAGGTGTTAAACTTTATTTTCGTCTTTCCAACGCTTACCCGAGGCCATCAAATATGCTATTACTCTTCATTGAGCGCGCAGAATAGCTTTATTACAATTATGTTGCGGTACATAACTGTCTGGGTGGATTAGGGGAATATCCACCCACCATCACTTAGAACACGTGAAAAAGAACTACTTACAAATAAATACCAAACTATTTTCTTATGATAATTTCTTCATAAATACATATAAATTATGATCAACGATAAAATTATGACAGGCAAAAAATCATTATTGATTATACTATAATTCATATTTTCTGATGGTAAGTGACCACCTTTGTGTATGGACAACAACAGGGGAACCCCACAGAGATTGCCAATGTATTGCCAACATTTTGCAACATGTGGGTGGGTGGTGCCCAGGCTGGCGAGTACTAAAGTGTACCCTACCAATGTATTTTATATCTTCTTATCTTTATACCTCATTTTTTATACCAACTTCGAACCCCCGTTTCACCCCTTCAGGGATGGAATTTTAGAAAACGTTAAAACCAAAACAAATTTTCATGCTTCCAGTTTCAAAAATGAATCCGTGCTTATTCCTCGGTTATGTCTTAAAAACAATACCTGTGAAAAGAATCTTCTTTCTAGGTGTTGATGAGTCAGTGAGTCAGGCCTTCTCATTTTATATATATACATTAATTTTCTGGGGCATTCTTTACCAACGTCCATCTGATCCCAAACTAAGTAGAGTACTATGGAAACCAGATAACTAACATAATATAACATGTACTGCCCTGCAACATAAACTATTTTTAAATTACAAACAGACCCAGACAAGCAGCCGTGTTCACTGTTCATGCACACAAATGTCTGATCTGGGTGGGAATCGAACCGCGGTCTGACAGACAGGTCGGTCAAGTCATAAATAATTGTATAAATGTAATATCTTAAGGAGTTTTGAGAGCATCTTTTTCTTAGGAAGATACTGGAAATTGTTCAGCAAAATATAAAAATATTATAATTGAAGGTTTGTGCTCGAACGTAATGCTTTTCGTGTATTTAGCGAAAATAACGTAGCTCTTTTCAGTAGAGAATTTAAAATTTTACATAGAACCTACAGACCCAGGTTGTGTTATGTAAATTAGACACTGAATATTTTATGCATAACCTTTATACTCACATTTATATTACACGTTGAATAGTGTAGTAAGTTTACACGGGTGGTTTATAACTAAAATTAAATTACTTTTATAAAAAGTAACTTCAGGGATAATAATCCAAGCTGTGTAGATTAAATCAGTTATAAAAGTATGTTACTTATTTTTAATACTGAAAGTAGGTTTTTTTACTTTAGGGTAAACTTGTGTTTGACCGCAATCTCACCGTGGTAAGTGATGATGTGGCCGAAGATAGTAAGCACACAAAGCCTCTTATTCAAAGTGCTAGAAGAACTTTGTTATATAGTGCCATGAACCATTTTTTTTTATGTCACTATTGACAACGAGGCAGGCGGGTCACCTGATGGTAAGTGACAGCCGTCGCCTATAGACATTAGCAATACCAGGGGGACTGCCAACGTGTTGTACACCTTATTACAATGCCTTAAGGGCAAGGGCAACTGGCTCTCAAGTGCAACTGCCGGAACACACCAACAGGTGCTTGGCGACAGATTTTCAACTTGAGGGTGGTAGCCAGCCAGTCGAGTACCACATAGTACCCTACCACCGTGCTGTGGTTTCCTCACGATGTTTTCCTTCACCAAAAGCTCAAGCTCATTGTAGGATTCGAACCCACGACCTTCGCCGCGGTATTCGACGTCACTTACCACTGAGCTATCATCGCTACCATGATAAATCATTAGGAATAAAGTATCAGATTTTTCGTTCAAGCTATCTACTTTGTAAATGTTGAAAAACGTCGCAATATTTCTTGATATATTCAATGAATATGTTCATTGTTACGAAGAAAGGGAAGAAAGGAGTCTTCCGTTCGTTACTCTTAATTTTTAATCTACGAATTCATCTCTAGCTCTATAATCAAAAAAGTCTAAGTTATACCATGGTTTTCCCTAGGGACAACGGCATTGTGATTTTCATTAAGTGTGTGAAGAGATAGTTGCAGGAGCCGTCTATAAGCTACGGTAACTTACCATCAGACGAGCTGTTTTTTTGCTACCTTATTGAAATATAAAACCTTTTTATAATTGAATACTGTAAACTTTGTTTCAAAAAATACCATGTCGAAACAACCGTTGGGTAAACAGGTAGCTGAGGTCGTAATTTGTAATGTTGCAAATTGCCCATCCTGTACATTTCTGTGTTATACGCACTGGCACACATATAAATTGGTTTATGTAGGCGTAAAGATTAAATGGCTTCATATGCCGACGGAAAGGAGCGCTAGCCGCCTCGCCTCACACGCTTTCGTCGTCGACTAAATCAAATCTGGATCAAAGAGCGATGTCACATGAACAGTTAATAACGCTCTTGTACAAATAAATCAATGTACGTATGCCATTTTGCCCTTTCGATTTCGAATATTGGTTCTAATTCTATGTGTGCCGTATCTCGTAAGGGTACATTCATATAGCGGCTGTTTAAATACTCATTTATTTTACATGTCCTTTGTTTTTTTTTCCATAGATATTTTAAATACTACAATGAATTTTAATGTAAAAAAATCATTTAGTTACTAAACTAATATACAGTTATGCCTGGGTCGCACACATCGCGATAAAATTCGGGCGAAAAACTTTGTCTTCGGTCTACGGCGAATCTTCGCGGCCACATCATGCGCGTTGTAAAGTTTATCGCGATAAATACAAACGCAGAAAACGAAATGGCCGTCGCGGTTGTTCTGTTTAAATGTGGCCACGCAAGCGGAGTTTATTGCGATAAAACCCTTTGATGTGCGAGAGTTTACCGACAGTGGAACGATGTGCCTGAAGCTTCGCTCGATGTGCTGTAGTATTCGCGAATATTTGGCTAGATACATCGCGATAGCCCGATTATCCGCATTATTGCGATGAGTGCGCATTACAGTTTCCAAAAGAAACAAATTATAACCAGTTCCCTGAAGTTTTATACATATTTATGCATTCTTTATGTACAAGAATAAATGTATTTAGATTAGTTTCTAACTTAAATTTTGAGTGCTCGAAGACCTATCTACCTATCTATTCGGTAACAAGGCTGAACAGGGCTGTCTTCGAAGTAAATAATTAACTCGCTAAACCGATTGTAGTATGAAGGTAAGGTTTGACGGAGGTTTGTTACCTGTGTTATAAATTACAGGATCAATATCATAAAGGTACGTATTATGGTTTGGGAATATAATTGCTTTTAGATTTACAAGGATCCTCCCAGTTGCTGCTGTACTGTTTTAGACTCTCGTGGATTTATTAATAGTAGTCTATGTATGAGCAAGCACGTAGGTACCATTTTGAATTTTCACGCTACTTTTCCATTTCAAGTAATTTTGCATTCGGTCATCAAGAACGGCGCGCGCACTCACCTATTATTAAACTCATTATCATAAATTTAATTTTATTTCATTTTGTAACACTCGTTTTGGAACAATATAGATTTTATATAAAAAATTAGAGCAGCGAGGCCCGTATATCGGTCTTTCGAGCCATGAAGAAAATCATCATTAAACGATTGAAAGTTTTCGTTAGAATATTCAAAATATAAACTTGCCCAATATCTTTTTAGAAAAGGATCAAAGCGAAACTGATGAAATAGTAAGAATTTAATTAAGACGAATGAAATTCAGATGATACCCTCTATTCAACAAATCGGGGTGCTACTAAATATAAAGCTTAGTTATATTAAGTGAACAATGGATTTTCTATCTTCACAAACATAGCTATACAATTTATACTAATTAATATAATAAATTGACTATGTAATGATTCCATGATCAAAAGATAATCTTTGATCAAGTATGTTTAGGGGTAGAGGGTTTTTACTGGACCTTTCAAGTAAAAATAAAAGTTCACTGAGATTGAATTTCTAGTTAAAAAGTTTCGAGATTGCCTTTCCGGAACGAATCTTTTACGTTATTGTAACGTGATATAGGCACAGTTACTTGTTAACTTTTATCTTTGTACTTTGATACAAAACAATTACAGTTATAAGCTTTCTTAATTTATCGTTGGATCCGGCATTCGGTCGGTGAATTTATCCTACTATTACTATAAAATAGTTTACGCCTCGCGGTCCCGAGGGATCTTATCTTTTCCCGGGATAAAAAGTATCCTTTGTTTATTCCAGAGTACGAACTAACTGTTCAGCAATTTTTGCGTGATTGAGCAACAAACATCCAAACATAATGTTTGTTTCTCAATCACGCAAAAACCGTTGAACGGATTTTGATAAAACTTGGCCCACAGGTAGATCATATACTTTTTATCCCTCGGGCAGACAGGTGCAACCGCGGGGCGGAGAACTAGTCTTATATATTTTAGTTAATTTGGCTGTTGTTGGAAAAACCATAAATTTATCATTCCCATAAGTCTTTCCTTATAATAGATAATATTTATCTCTAAATTGATTTTAGAATACACCTTTTGTTTGGATTCCAATTTCTCAGTTAATCAATGTTATAACACACGTCTGTACAAAAAGTATCGACTGCCCGATACACTGGTGCTAATAATTGGCAGGTAACAGACGCCGTTGCACTACCTTTTACAAACTTTAACTGCAACTCACTTAATAAGCTGCTAGCTAGAAGTTTTTACACCTAATAGAGGCAACGTAACGTGCGAACAAGTTTTATGTGCATGGTGTAGTGGTTACGTTTTTGAACACTATTTTATTTTCAACTGCCATTTCCGCGCTTAACTTTAAAACTACTTAACTTAGGTATGGGAATAAAATATAGCCTTTATGCAGAACGAATGAAATGTGTAGAACATTCTATAAAATTTATAGCAGGTTTGCGTTCGTTTTAATCAAATACATACCGAGATGTATCAGGTCTATAAAATTTCATCGCAACTCGTCATTAAATAACTTAATTTTCCAAAAGGAATATCGAATGGCGTATTAAAATATTAGTAGGTATATATTTGACACTGGATTGGTGAAGCATACACGTAAATAAATAGCGCAACAGGACTCCGGAGGCGCCACAAATACAGACTAACATGAAATACAGAGTCAGCTGTAATTATCTCAAACAATGTAAACTGAAGTGTAAACAGTGTTAATTACAAGGGAATGGTATTATTCAATGATTGACGTATAGAGAGTTTGTAAGGGTACGTACCCATTATATTAAAGCTCCTAATTACTGATCCAGAAATAGATATATTTACACCTCTTACTTTGTTTCAATTTTAGTATAGTGGTAGTATAGAAATATATACAAAGGTTGTGGGTTCAAATCCTATAATAAGTTTAGGAGAGGTTTTATTTTTGTACATTGAGACGTGTTTATGAGTAAAAATATTTTTACGTTCCTATTTAGATATTAGAAAGAATTTTCGAAATCGGTCCAGTAGTTTTTGAGTTCATTTGTTACAAATATACAAATATTTCCTCTTTATAATATTATATAGTAATATAGTATGGAAGTATAGATATCTATTTCAAAATTTTAGCTTAACTATTCAAATTGAAAGAGTTTCTTGCATGAATGTATTAAGATAATATTATTCTGCATATATTTAACATGGTAATACTCTACAATGGCGGCAAATTAAAATTATGAATGCACCTAAAGATTCATATCGGTGTGCAAGCAAGCTCGACTAACTGTAGCTGGCGTAACATCTTTTGTATTCAAGTCACAGTGCCCGGTTATGTATCAGAGTATTCTGCTCACATTGTCACCATGTCCCGCTTGATTTGTGATAAAAGTGTGACGTTGCATGCACTTACTGGAAACGTTGAACGTCTACGTAAAGAGTATTGCCAACCGTATAACACTTATCGATGGTTATTTTATGATCTTTTATTGCTCTATTGCAGCTGTATACTTTAATGCATTCGTGCTCTGAATGCAGTATTTTAATACTGGCGTTTGAGATGCTATAGTTGGGTAGACTTTTAAATTGTCAATACAGTGAGAAAACAAGGTTTTCAAAATTATTTCTTTGTGTTTTTGGCTTGATATTTTGGACTTAATTTTATGTTTGTATAAAGTATACATTAAAATCCTTTTGATGAAGATAAAATACAAGTATACTTACAAAGATGATTAGATAAAGGCAAGGATGATGAATCCACACTAATATAATAAATGCGAAATTTTGTCTATCTATCTGTCTGTCTGTCTGTCTGTCTGTTGTCTGCCTCTTGACCATCATTGGGACAAAAGTGCCAGCAAAACAATAGGAGAACCATAGAATCTATTTTCTAGCAATTCAAGTTAACGGCTGAACTGATTTAGATGAAATTTGGTATAGAGATAGATGGAACCCTGGAAAAGTACCATACTTATATTATAAATGCGAAAGTTGTCTGTCTGTTATCTTTTCACGCTTAAACCGCAGAACCGATTTACATGAGGATAGAGATAGATAGAACCTTGGACCAGGATACTTAGGATAGGATACTTTTTATCCCGGGAAAAGATAAGATCCCTCGGGAATGCGGGTGAAATCGCAGGGCGGAAAACTAATAGAGAATAATATTATTTTTTTTTACATTTTGTCACTTTGGTAGGTGTTTTAAAGTACATAGCAGCTGGTAGTTTCTTTGAATTGCTCCTTGTAGTTACAATAAATATTTTTTAAACGTTTAACTTTGTAAGCTTAACAAAATTAAAGTGTATTTCTGTGTACGCCTTACCAGGATCCCCTTCTAGAATTTTCTAAAAGTGAATGCTTGTTGTAAACTATCATGACGCCCTCTATATCATCAACGTATCTTTATCAAAAGAACATTCCTTGCCTCTAGCGAATTCTAAACAAAACTTTCAGAGTTCTTCTTTTAACCTTTTGTATCTCTTAATTAACTAAACGTGATGATGATAACGTACATAAACAATTTTATTCGAACATATAAAAACTGGCTTTAAAATTAAACTACCATAATAGATTGGCAGACATCCAAAAGGATATATGTTTTGCTTGAGTTTTCTAACTATCCAGATGAGTACACAATAATAATGATCTATCATATCAGCTCATCATCATTGTTAAAATAAAACCTTAAACTAAATGTTCTGCTGGTTCAAGGATCTGCGGATTACATAACTTCATTGCAGTCAGTTTCAATAAAAAACAATCTAAAAATCAATAGAAATATTCACAATGAAAAATATGGCTAAATTTGCAATAAATTACTGTTTGTATACTCGTATATTTGTAATTATGTAGTCACTAGAGCGTTTAAAATTAATCAAAATGTTTTTAATAAACCGTTTTCAAGTTAACAAACTGATTGCAGCAAGTTATGTAACTGACATAACTTGTTGTTATCAGTTTCAATCTTGAAAAACGACCCACAGCCATTTGCCCTAACTGAATTATTTATTATTGGTACTTTTTTATCTTTGAGTTGAAAATAATTGCCTAAGTAAGTTTATATCTAGGCTTTGTGTGCTTACCACCTTCGGCCACATCATCACTTACCATGGTGAGATTGTGGTCAAACACAGGCTTATCCAGAATAAAAAAAAACGTTCAAAAAGGATCACGGGCCATTGGTAACAGATCTATGATAATGTTTAGTGACATATTAAGGTTATCTTAGCCACTTCACTGGGCACTATCGTGTCGAGTTAACGTTACTTATATGAAAGTTATTGCTGTTGTAAAGAGAAGGTTTATTTTTTAGGCTCGCTTGCTCCGATCGTAGCTTACTTAAAATCTTATTTTCATTTTAACATAAAATTTAGGTACATGAGGTCACCCATATTATTCGCAATCCGCCAGAATTTTTTATTTTTCTAAGGCGACGGTAGATAAACGACAGATGTATCTTCAGATTTCTGACGTAAAAATTGAAAATAAAAAAAGTTTCAAATTAAGAACGCAATTCCAATAAAATATTTATTTAAAAAACAAAACTCTATACACGCTTGGTTTGGGATCACATGGGCAGAGCTTTTACTATGAAAACCAGGTAACTGACATTAGGTACTATTTTTTGAATAATAAATAGATAATTACACCCAGCCAGGATAGCAGTTTTATAGTAGTCGTAGAATACTTAGAAATATATAATTCATTGTACAAAAGAAATATTTATTTTATCCGTGAAATAATATTATTTTTGAAGGGCCATAGATAGATTCTGAGCCATACAGAGGTCTCCTTTGGTATGATTAAGACATTTTTGAAAAATATGCTGAGATTAAAGTACAAGGAGCGTGAATTAATCAGACACGGCTTTCCAAAGTTTTATATACAGCCTCTTATTAGCAAGGATATAATTAGGATCATCCGTTCAAATTCAAGTCATTACCTTTGATCTAATTATAAAATTTTCAGAGGAAATTGGATGATTATCTAAGCCCAAATATCTCTCGAAGACTGAATTGTTCACAAAATACTTGTTTTTTTTTTTTTATTTATCTCCACAATATTACTTTACCGGAAAAGATTAGGTTTTTTGTATGTTTATTTGTAATTGATGAACTCGAAAAACTTCAACTATAGAAATCTACAATATCAAATAGTAACATGGGCTATATTTTATTATGAATCTCTCGGAAACGCAGGTAAAACCGCAGGGCGGAGAGCTAGTTTATTATACGAGTACTTATAACCTCAAACCAGGAATATTGTATAAATTAAACTGTATATTTCATTAAATTACTGAAAGCTCATAAAGATCATAAACTTTATTCACTTGTATAAAAAAAAACTCTTGTTTTATTCATGTTTTATCAATGCACTGGCTCCAGATTATCCTCGAACTAACTTCGTTACGCTCCACTACGTTATCGAAACAAGAAATGGGACAGTGGCCCGGCTTTGCACCGACTGCCTCGCATCGTGAATTGAGAACAAACATCCGAGTTTGTTCAGAACAGGTGTGCAAGTGCGGCCAGACATCAATTGTGTTCCTATCGTCCCCACTGGGTTGGGGAATAAAACTGTTTGTTCAAAAAACATTGAGATTATACGTTACGAATATGTGATCACGTTTTATCTGAAAATATGACAGAAACTTTTTTATTCTTTTTAAGTCTTTGCCGGATACCTACTCTTACTTCTCAGGTATAGCGTCTTTCACAAGAAATTGGAATATGGAAGATCCATTTAATTTATTTTGATTTATAACCTCATTTTATACCAGATAAGTCTTTACTCTTTGGTTACTCAAACCATAGATGAATTAATAGTACAAGAGTATCGTAACTTTTACAAAGCACTGGTGATCCAAAGTATTAAAATTTTTAAATTTTTATATGCATACCATCTTAAAATAGCTTTTCACAAAGTAACACACGAGAATTCCTCCTTTATTCTAAAGGAAATTGCACCGACCCACACTCTCCGTGCCACCGTGGTCGCGTGTCACAGAATATTATTAATGGATTCTAAATTGCCTTTAAAGCATACTTCCGGAACGCGCCGCACATGTCAATGGTGTTACTTTGGCAAATGGATTAAATTAATATCGAAAAATATTTTACGGCCGATGTTCACGCTGCGGGGCTATTGGGACTCCTAACACTTTTAGGAACGAGTATGTTGTTCGTTCGATTAGATTAAATGACACCACTTCATGATTGTATTTTTCAATTCATTTATTTTATTTCGTTGGAAAACGTGCTGCTAGCAAAAACTCCTTGATTTCTAGTAACAAAACCTCACAATCGTCCGATTAAAGAATTTTGGGAAATTTTAAATAAAAGTGTAGGAATATAATGTTGAGAAGTTGTGCTCATTAGTAACCCTACAAGACATGTTAAACGCAATACAGTTATTATCACGTTTAGGAGTAATTTAATTGTACAAAAGCAAGTGTGGTAAAACGTTAAAAATCAAAGATAATTGAGTTTAATGCTGGCTTTTTAAGCAAAAGCAACATTTCAAGCCGTAGCGTAAGTCTAACAATTCAGGTGCTTGTGAAGGCCTATTTGAATAAAAGAAACATTCTTTTCATATTTTGTTGTTTATGTCAGAAGTCTGACGATCAGACAGACGTTTGAGGTTGTCGACCATGTATAATGCCTCGAAGGCAACTTCTTTAAAATTCTGAATAGGTTCGTGTTTGACCACTATCTCACCATCGTAAGTGATGATGTGGCCGAAGGTGATAAGCACACAAAGCCTAGATGGGAACTGGCTTCCGAGTGTAGCTGTCGGAACACACCAATAGGTGCTTGGCGACACATTTTCAACTTGAGGGTTGTAGCCAGCCTGTCGGGTACTATAAAGTACCCTACCACCGTGCTATGGTTTCCTCACGATGTTTTCCTTCACCGAAACTTCAAGTCATTGTAGGGTTCGAGCCCACGACCATGTGTTCAACATGAGTATGGAGTCTAGGATGTCTTGGTTATGTACCTCTAGCCTCTCGGGTAATGTATTAACTATTCAATGTAAGCCGGCCCGTTGCGTCATACTGTAGTAGTATCTAATACTACGTAAGCCTTTTTTTATAAAACAAGTGACGACCAAGCAGGCGGGTTGCCTGATAGTAAGTGACTACCGTCGCCTGTACAAGAGTATGTTTTAGTATGTCAGATCACAAGTCATGGGTTCGATTCCCACTCAGTATAGAACTTATGTACATGTCTGTTTTGTTCTGACTTTGGATGTTCTTTCTATTTGAGTATGTATTTTAAGGCGATGATAGCTCAGTGGTAAGTGACGTCGAATATCGCGGCGAAGGTCGTGGGTTCGAATCCTACAATGAGCTTGAGCTTTCGGTGAAGGAAAACATCGTGAGGAAACCACAGCACGGTGGTAGGGTACTAGGTGGTACTCGACTGGCTGGCTACCACCCTCAAGTTGAAAATCTGTCGCCAAGCACCTGTTGGTGTGTTCCGGCAGTTGCACTTGAGAGCCAGTTGCCCTTGCCCTAAGGCATTGTAATATGGTGTACAACACGTTGGCAGTCCCCCTGGTATTGCTAATGTCTATAGGCGACGTTAGTCACTTACCATCAGGTGACCCGCCTGCCTCGTTGTCACTAGTGACATAAAAAAAATAAAATTTAAAAAGTACTATTCGTATACTATTTAATGTGTTTTTGTACCCCATATTGAAAAATAATATGGCCCAAATATGGAAAAAATAAGCCAAAAAGATAACTGACTGAGAAGTACAGCTGTCGATTGACATTGTACCTATACAATGTCATTAAAACATCAATAAGGCATATTGCACAAACCTAACTAACTCAAGGATTAGGATTATACCTACTTACCTACAGCTTAATCACACAATTCTGATAGTCCTTCACCAACGTTGTCTTACTAACTGTCACAGAAGCGCAGTTTAATTATCACCTTCGTATATAGAAACGCATTTATAATTATCGGTTGGTATGGAAGGAACGCTACGGAATGGTATTTGGAACAAATAGTAAGGGCGCTATCAAATTAGGTGATCGCTGCATAGTCGCATAGGCCAAGTATAAACACACAACTTACGTTACGTAGTGCTACTGCAGTATATTATTGTGCAGGCAAATTGTTAGTCACTCTATCGCACTTAATTAAATTCTCATTGTAGTGTTTAAATAATAAGGGGTTATATAATTTCTTTATTCTTGCAATACGTACTATGTTTACTTCATCAAACTCAAACTCATTTATTCAGTTTAGGCCCTGGTAAGGCACTTATGAACGTTACAATTGACTCTACCACCGGTTCGGAATACACTTAAACTGAGAAGACTCCGGAAAGAAACTCAGCAAGGCAATTTCTTTTCAGCAGTGGATCATCATTTTGGATTTCTTGATCTTTGCGAATCCCACAAATCTTACTAATATTATAAATGTGAAAGTTTGGATGTTTGTTCCTCTTTTACGCCACTGCTGAAAGGATCTGGATGAAATTTGGCATAGACATAGATTATAATAGTCTGGAATAGCACATAGGTTACTTTTTATCCCGGGAAAGGATAAGATCCCTCGGGAACGCGGGTGAAACCGCGGGGAACAGCTAGTATAAGATATTTTATGTATAGAATAGTTATTTAAATTACGTACCTAGATATTTTTAAAGCTCTCAACACACCAAAATTAAATCAGATACCAGCATTTCCATTTCGTATAGTGATTATTCTGGTTTGATGTTATAGTTAATTTGATGACAAACAAATGTGCTAGAGTACTAAAATTTAATTGAATTTAACCACTATTCCGATTCCATTTAGTTTGAAGTGTCAAACGTGCAATAATACATTAGAAAGATTTAAATAAGCAATTAAAATCGAAAGTCGGTCGGTCCTATTTGATTGAGTAAACTTCGTTATCAATTTTCATTTACACAGCTAAACAAACTTTGTTGACTCCAAATTATTTGGTATACAAATTCATTTATATGAATTTAGGGACTTATCAACTGTATTATTCAACATTTAATAACTTTACATCACTGTAGACATTTTATTTGTAATAGACATTAAAAATAAGTGATATTGGATGGATTTATCGAAAATGACGTATATTTTTGAACATTTTAGTTTGAGTTGAATAGTTTGAAGTAGTTTGAATATGCCATCTGATTACTAACTCCAGAGCGTAAAAAAATAATTAACCTCTTAAATATTTTTTTTCAGTTTAATGTAGAATAGATTGTGTCCTGAAATTTAAATAAATACCTATATAGACTAAAGGATCGTTGTAACTTACCATATCATGTCCACTAGGCACTGTGCCAACAAAGCTAACGCTCCTTGTCGATCGCACAGCAACTAAATAAAATTACCCCAGTATAAAATGAATAAGCAAGAAATTTTCCACGTCTGCTTTGTTTTCATTATAATGCAAATTACTTTTATTCATCCAACGCAACATACCTTTCAAAGCATCATTTGTGTGTCCCGTTAATCAAAGAAATTCTACAACATTAGGATTCTAAATGTTTATTTCGTATTCTCGATATTGTTCAAAAACGTAATTACTAGAAAGGGGAACAGAATATGTAAATAATAAACCTGTTTTATTAGCGTGTGTTGGCAGCCAAGCGAATGTCACAAAGAATATTGGTATTGAAAGGTAGATTTTCCTCCTCAGTCCGCTCCTGTTGTAATTTGTAATATTGTCGTTATTTAACTTTCGAATGATTATGATATTTTTTATTAAAATTTAAAAGAATGCCAAAAGGTAAGCCTTTTCTTTTTACCGGTTAAAAATAGATCAAACTGGTTAAATACACAAACGATCCATCAAATAGTAAATTAATAAAAAAAATTGAATAAATTACTTTTTTATTTTTTTAACTTTAAATTTTATGTGTACCTATGAGCAATTTGTTTTATATTTATCTCAAATATACTTTTATCGCCTGTGACAGTCGTATATGAGGTGAATAGAAAATTGAACGACGATTCTATTTCTCTTTGACTTCAAATGAAATTCTATTTTTGTCTGGTGTATGAATTCAGTGGCAAAATCCACAAAGCAAATGAATACAGCGCCGGCGAAATAAATTGAGAGAAAAAAGCAATATCGCCGTATCGTCACACACATAACTGTAATGATTCCATTTAGTTTTAGGCTCTTACAATGGCTTCGATAACTACTGCAAATATACAAGTTTATATGTACCTATACAAGAAATTATTTTTCTATTTTTAGATCTTCGTACTATCTCATACATCGTAAGATCATGAATCGTATCTGCTAGTAGTTTATATAGTAGCTATATTTAAATTTTATGAGTTCGCAAAAATACCATAGTGAAACTACTAGCTCACACCTAAATCACAAAATAATAATATCATTTTCAACGTTTTTGCCATTTGTATAACGAATACATTCTTGAATGCAAACAGAAATGTTTCCATAACCATTTAAAAAGTTCCAGCATTTGCCAAATGCAATGAACGTTTCCCCTTTGATACTTATTCGAAGACTGTAAACAGCTGAGTGCATTTTCCATCCAAAGTCGACGCAAATAAATTTTCAGAGCGGTGTTTGACAACGGTCGGCTTATGCTATATAGAACAAGCTACTTCTTTTTAAATATTTCTATTTTAGATTTGTTTTAGTAAATCTGATATTTCTTCATGTAATAAAACACATTAACTAATAGGTTTTTAATGGTAATGACTTGCGGGTAAAATTTATGTATTTACATAAAACTGGACAATATCCAATACCCATTTATTTTATTAACAAGTTATTATGTAAAAAAAATTATGAATGTCGTAAAATGATGGCTGATTCTTGCATAAAACTGTATGATCCCCATTTACGCCTTCCAGCTTTTGCAACTGTGCCGACTAAAATAATGATAATCGTTCTATAAGAATCTGATGTATTGCTTCAAGGTAGGCTTGACTATTTTTAGGTGTAGAATGAATGAAAGAATAAAATATAAAAATAGTCGTAAATGAAATCTAATTGAACTGTTGAGACCTTAGTATTAAATACCGTTATACCCTTTTATATCACAAAGCGTACGGCCCTAAGTAATTGTATCACTCGCTGACCCTGCAAAAATCCCCATTTTGAAGAACCTCATGCTGAACTCCCAAGGAAAAATCACTGCAGGGAGCTCAGTCCACAACCTCTTACATGGTAGAAAACTCCTTAGAAATCGGGCAGTGGTTCCAATAAGTAAGGATGAGCTCTCCATTGTTGGCGAGAAGGGTGCTGGTAGAAAGTAGCCGTGGGCTCAAACAATCCTTAGAACACTGTCTTCGACAATAGCTAGAGTTGTGTTTTAGTGGGATTGAATTGGACGAAGTTTAGTACTTTAAACGGAGACACTAGTTAGTGTACTCTCGATTTAAGATACAAGCCGTTTGTGGCTTTCCTCTACCCCAGAACGAAGATTATTTGCATGGCCTCTGTTACTTAGCTTCATCAGTACTGTCTGCATAATTAATGCCGTCAATAGACAGCATATCATTTACATGCAACAAGAGTGTAGAGGTTAACGGTATTGTATTATAAATAATTTGAAATTGATAAAGCGGAGTGGAAGAGGAAAACATGTTGTGCCGACCCCACCTAGCGTGGGATAAGGACAAGAAGAAGAAGAGTAGGTATATTTACAATTTATTTACAACAAATGTACAACATATACAATTTATATATATAAAAAAATCCTCGATGCTGCAGATGCTGCCGATCGGCAAGATTCCCAGCAGGCTGGCAGCGCTCCTCTTTGGATGATCATGCTGATGCATTGGCGGAAAAAGCTCCCCGCCCGCAATTATTGTTTTTAATTATGGTATCTAAATGCAGGAAGATAGTATTCCAAAAGAAATTACAGCTTTACGATTGGCTATAAAACGCTACAGTTATTCTGAAGTGTTAATGCTATAACTGAACATTTCGCGCTACTATAAAACAATCACCGAAACTCCGTCGTTTTATATAGGATGAAATTCTTGGAGAAATTGATATGTAATATTATTGTGAGAGGTTCTCACAAACAGGATTAGGGGCGGTACGTGCCATCGGCCGGCGGCAAATCTAATTGCGCCATGTCGAGGCAGCGCTGGCGCGGGCGAGGGCGGCGATGGTGTCAATCGACTCCGATGAACTCACGCGGCTTAACATAATTATTTTCATTTAACTCGATTTTTGTTTAAGAGAAATAGCTTTTCTTGGCGTTGCAAGATCTAGAAAAATCTGGTATGTAAGCACTGTCAAATCCTAACCAAAAATCCCCATCTAGTAAAAGGAAACGTGGGTTTAGTGTAGTGAACTTTCAGAATTTTTATGAACTAACTATCATTATATTAAAAATTTGTTGCTCTCGTCAGAGATTATATAGAATAACTTTCTAGTTTACTAATACGACACTATGGTGAGAAATTGTATTTTTTATATGGTTGAGAGGCTTATAATGAGGAAATATAATTATATAATATATAATTATGAGGCGATGATAGCTCAGTGGTAATGACGTTGGATACCGCGGCGAAGGTCGTGGGTTCGAATCCTACAATGAGTTTGAGCTTTCGGTGGAGGAAAACATTGTGAGGAAACCATAGCACGGTGGTAGGTTACCTTGTAGTACCCGACTGGCTGGCTACCACCCTCATGTTAAAAATCTGTCGCCATACACCTATCGGTGAGTTCCAACAGCTGCACTTGAGAGCCAGTTCCCATCTAGGCTTTGATATAATCTTACTTACGTAACATAAATATTTCGACACAAATATTATTTTTTCGACGAGTTTGTATGTCGTGATGTATACATACATGAATAGTATAACACTGTGTGTCATGTTGACATAAAACAAAGAGGACAACAATCCTAAACAAACACTTGCCTTGTCTCCCTTAGCCACTTGGATTTCTTTAGTGTGTAAAGATGCTTAAAGCCAGGTTTGGCACAAACTTGTTGAGGTCATACGTGACGTGAAAATGTATACGATGCAGGGTACGTTAGGGTCACACATTTTGTCAATTCATCGTTTCTAATATATGTTGATTCTACGATCTTTACTTTTACGTAACAATACTTTCACAAATTATTATCATCCTTTCTTGACATATGGTTTCGAGAAGTGAGTTATTTTATTAGGCGTGTATTCAAAGTCACTATAGTATCGATTTGAATACTTTTATTGTAATATTATGACTGCAAGAAAAATGTTTCGGATTAGTTAACGTTTTTAATGGGACCTAAACTTTAGGATTTTTCACCATTAAAATTTATTTAATTAGTAAAAATTCAAAAGGTACGAACAAAACGTTTTAACAGAAAGTAGAAAATCCGTTCCAATCGGAGCTCAATATCTACCTTTATTGACTCAGAACCTGGCTTTGCAATGTGTAGGTAGACTATTCAACTCAAAGGACATCGTTAAAAATTGTCTAGCACAAAAGTCCTTTAAACTATAAAGTGACTCTAAATCGGGATAACGAGTCAATTTTTTTAAAAGAAGATGTAAAATGGATGACCAACTTTAATATTCGCTCAAGAGTTCGAAAGACATTTAAAATGTAATAAATAATGTGTTACGAAAGAAACAAGGTAAGAGATTATGTTTATGGCTTCCACGTGACTGCTCTCGTTTGCCGTAGTTTTAACTTGGATATCAATTTTATATAAGTGCGATATTAAAAATAAATAATGATACTTAAAATTGTTATCAAACTAGTTTTTTTTATTACTTATTTATTTGATCACTGTTAACACCTGCATGCTGCAATGAAAATTTGTTTAAATTATTTTAAAACTAAGTACATGCACTTTTGTATCTTGGGTGCGTATAATTATTTTATTTTTTATTGAAAATCCCACTAATATTATAAATGTTAAAGTTTGGATGGGTGGATCATCCATCCGGTGTTTGTTACTCTTTCACACAAAACGGCTGAACGGATTTTGATGAAACTTAGCACACAAGTAGATCATATCCTGAAATAACACATAAGATACTTTTTATCTCGAGAAATGATAAGATTCCTCCGGAACGCGGGTGTAACCGCGCGGAACAACTATAAATAATAAATTAGAATTCAAGATACCTACATAATTATGTTATGTAGGTATACCACAACTTGGTACTTATTAGAGTAAAACTACCTAATAATATATGATTACTAACAGAATATTTAAACGTAATGAAGGTAAAGAAACTTACCAACATGTATGTAATTAGACCCACATGACGGATTACGAGATCTAAACCTTTTAAGGCGATAATAGCTCAGTGGTATATTCATTTATAATTGAAATGTTATAAATTGTTAAAATACTGAAAAAAAAACATACAAACCATTACCAAAGTTTGTCAATAAAAAGTATACAGTAAGCGTGTAATTAATTTGATCTACACTCATATCGTAAAGTTCTGTTTATAAATTCAAAACATACTTTATTCTCGTGCATGTTTTTAAATATATATTGTAGCGACATCTATCTACAAACAGATATAGTTCGCACGACTCCTAGATAGATGGCGCTCCAATAATCTACATCGCGCATACGAAGTTTTCTATGCGATCTGCATATATACAAGATTCCAACATCAACAGTTGGACCGCGGTCCCCAGGCACGATGACCTAGCCTGGCGGAAGATCTTCCCTTTTCAATGGAGGAGTCTAATACCTCGCTCCTCCATATTGGTGACCCCGACGTGATTGGAATGTCAGCAGTATGCAGCATCACTTCCCAGCACTCCGCACCAGGTCTCAGCAGCAGTCACACAGCAAGCCAGCTTCGCCTTCTTCAGGTCCAACGCAGCCGACTCACCGCGCTTCCTGGTCCTGCAAGGCTCACCCAGCGACAAGCACCCCTCGCCACACAGTTCACCGCAGCCCACCTCTGGATCTTCATCGGACGGCTCTTCACTCTCCGGCGTGGCAGTCTCTGCGCTACGTGAACTACCGGCTCAACCCGTCGCAGCAACCTCGCTCAGTTTCGACTCACCGTAAACTTCGAGCAGCACTGGCACTTGCAAGCTACATTAGCACGACGCAGCAACAACGACCTCTGGTCTTGGAGGGGAGTGATGTAGCGACATCTATCTACAAACAGATATAGTTCGCACGACTCCTAGATAGATGGCGCTCCAATAATCTACATCGCGCATACGAAGTTTTCTATGCGATCTGCATATATACAAGATTCCAACATCAACAGTTGGACCGCGGTCCCCAGGCACGATGACCTAGCCTGGCGGAAGATCTTCCCTTTTCAATGGAGGAGTCTAATACCTCGCTCCTCCATAATATATTTTCTATTTAAGTACACCACAGACTATTATTAAAATAAAATAAAATTATCATAAAATAATAATAAAAGCAATAAACGGCAACATGACAACCGAATTTACAGCACGTACGTACTTAGAATAGAATTTCCAATTCATGCTAACACACGTCCTATTTTGTGACACGACAGTGACAATTTTCGCTCTAATTGCAAACTACAAACGACTTACGACCTTAAATTTACACCAGTAAATTACATTATATACGACAAGTATTGTGAATATTTATTTACAATATCACACGGTGGTACGATAATCTACTCTATTGACTCCTATTTTATCGAACTACCATTTTGTAAACACGTTGAAAATGTAGCCATAGAATAAGAATATAAAGGCCGAATAAAGACATTTTCAGTTGACATTTAGGCTAATTTATCAAATACCGGTGGGTGATTCTGTTAGGTAAATGTTACAAACTCGACGATAAAACCGCTGCTACTTTTTTTATGGCGATTAAATAGGCTTGCGTTAATAATAATATTCGAGGATATTCTTAACACGGTATTCTTCAGATTTAAAACTAAGCAGGGCTTGTACTATGGAAGTTAAAAGGTATATATGGGTTGTAAGTGCTCTGTGAGCGGTACTGGCTACTAAGCCAACTTTGACCTGTGTAGCGTCGCCAGTGTCAACGGATGCACTTCATTACCGAGTGAAATTTACCCAAAACAACCAAAAATGCCGTCGTGTGTTATGATACCGTAATGGAGTGTGATATTGCAAAATTACGTTATTTATATGTGTGTTAGTGTGTAATTTTGGGGTCATTGTTTAAGAACGAATGTAGAAAGAATGTAGGTAGCTTATCTACACATTTTAACTAATAATATCATTGTTCATGCACACATTTTTTTGTCCTGAGTAGGAATCAAAGATCTGTGGCGTGAAAGGTATAGCTTACTAAATACACCAAACTGGCTTGTCAAGTATTGCGTATTTTGTTGCTGGTTTGACCACAATCTTACCATGGGAAGTGATGATGTGGCCGAAGGTGGTAAGGACACAAAGCCTAGATGGGAACTGGCTCTCAAGTGCAGCTGTCGGAACATATCGATAGGTGCTTAGCGACAGATTTTCAACTTGAGGATGGAGAATGGCCAGCCATTCGGGAACTACAAAGTACCCTACCACCGTGCTATGTTTTCCTCACGATGTTTATCTTCACCGAAATCTCAAGCTCATTGTAGGATTCGAACCCACGACCTTCACCGCGGTATCTGACGTCACTACCACTGAGCTGTCATCGCTTATCTATTGTTGCGTATTGTACTTTAAATACTATACTGTTTGATCACTATTTTAGCGCGACATTTCACCATAACGCGTTCAATGCAATATCTCCCTCAGTAGGCACAGTTGTTAATCTAGTTAATGATTTTCCATAGACAGTTCAGAATCGCGTAAAATCTATTCGTGACAGGCATGTTCACTGTCACTGAACGATGGGAAAGCGTATTTCACAGTTGTAAAGCCTATTCTGGCAACTTCAATTGTATTTTAAAACCAAGTTTTGGTGGAATTATATTTGTTAGCCTTTTGATTTACTCAATTTGTCTTCTTTATTTATTTTGAGACAGCAGTAATAATCCTTCTCTTTAGCACCATATATGTAGACCTACTTACTATATACAAGTATGTATTCTATGTATATAAATATCCTGGGACATTTTTCACACACGGCTATCTGATCCCAAACTAAGCAGAGCTTGTAATATGGACACCAGATGACTGATATACTACATAAACAACTTTTTTTGTAAATGCATACATAAATAGATAATTACACCCAGATTCAGGACAAACAGTCATGTTCATGCACACAAATGTCTGTCCTGGATGGGAATCGAACCCACGACCTGCGGCGCGATAGGTAGTGTGTTAAACAACCACGCCAACCAAATATAAAAACGAAATACCGCTCACTCACTCACTCACTCACTCACTCATCTCTCAAGAACTAATAAGTACAAACTTGAAATTGAGCAGAAAAACGTGTGAAAATTTGCTACGTAATTTTTATCCTAAGGAGGAAATACCTACAGTTTAAATGAAACCTTTTTATGGATAAGAATTGGAAAATTAAATTTTGTGTAAATATTGCTCGAAGCAGTTAATTTAATTATAAGATATATAGATATCTCTTTATTACTACATCATATCAGAAAAAGGACGATAACAGTAATAAAATCGAAAGTGTCACAATGGGCGGCTTTATCACTAATAGCGATCTCGACGAGGCAACCTTTGGATGGACTGAAAATTTTACCTGTATATAACGTATATAATAGATATGAAGCCGCCAAGTAATAATTTTTAAACCAAGTTTTTTTTATATCGTAAATAATGTATAGGGTTAGTAAAGTAAGGGTTAAGGCATTGGCTTTTCCTGGGATCTGATAACTTTTTTACAGCAAAAGCGTCATAAGCTTGCTAAGTTTCTTGCCGGAGTCTTCTCAGTTTAGTTGTATTCCGAACCGGTGGTAGAGTCAATTGTAACGTTCATATGTGCTTTACCAGGGCCTAAACTGAATAAATGAGTTTTGATTTTGAGTCTAGGCCGCCGTTTTTGGTGGGTTCGTTATTTTTTATTATTTATTGATTGTTGACATATTCATATATTACATATTCTCTGATCGCTTGTTTTGGTTTCAATACATTTTTGTTACTAAGTAATACAAGATAAGTCTACGATAACGGTTTGTCATAAAGTTCTGTGCGGAAATCATTGTTAGTGACGAAGAAGGAGCTAGTAACATTTTGATGTTATGGGGCATACCTAAAAGGGCTTCGATTAAATAATACGCGATACAAATCCGAAGCATCGGATTGTTACGGAATAGTCCTTTATGTTCGTGTATTCAGATACAACTTGACATTTGTTGGAGCTAAAATATATTGCTGTAAGATATCTAATAGTTAGAAATAAAAATAATACATTATAAAGAATAGAATCATTCGACAACCACCACCGTAGAGGAATTCGTAGAAGTGCTACGAATGGCTACGATAACCAGTAAATATTTGCTACAAATATACGATAAAACTTTATTTGTTTTCGTGTAGTGGACAATAGTTCCAACAATTTCATATAACTTGGCAAAGAAGAGGTTTTGCTATCCCAAAGTAATCGATCGGGTAAGGTTTATTCTTATTCAGCTGTATATAAAGCAAATTATTGGACAAATACATAAGAAGTTATCATATGATCCTCACAAGGTAATTGTGAGAAGAAATGATATAGTTTGCCCCACGAATACATATAAAACATTCTTTATTAACAAATTTGCATGCTTCCAAGGTCCTAGGGTTTATAATAAAGTAAATAAAATTCTAGACATTTACAAATTACCCCATAAGCATTGTATTTCTAAAGTTAAAAAATGGCTACAATCTCTAAATTACAATAACACTGAACAACTGCTTGCAGTATTGTCATAGGTACACACGGATATCATTGTTTACATATTAAATTACGAGTATATTATCTATAATATTTATATGGATAGGTATATATTGATAGTATTTATCATATTATATTTATAACTATATATTTATTTACTAATAAACAAAATATCTCAAACATTCCACTGTATATATATAATTATCCATTTACATAAAATCAATTAAGCGCAAATAAAAAAAAAATAGATGCCTACTATATTTTAGCCACATGGAGAGGAACCTGGTTCTCAAGATACAGGTTTGACCTAGTTTGAGGATCAGGGCACTTTTGTCAAGTGAATGAATTAAATTTATGTATAATCCAATATTGATTAAGATATATATGTATAAATTCATGTTTTCGTAATAAATAAATTATTATTATTATTATTCCCAACCCGGTTTAGTCTGTCTAGTCAAAAAGATTCATCTTTGATTGAAAAGTAAGTAGTAGTAAGTAGTAAGTTTCAAGGCGATGATAGCTCAGTGGTAAGTGACGTCGAATACCGCGGCGAAGGTCATGGGTTCGAACCCTACAATGAGCTTGAGCTTTCGGTGAAGGAAAACATCGTGAGGAAACCATAGCACGGTGGTAGGGTACTTTGTAGTACCCGACTGGCTGGCTACCACCCTCAAGTTGAAAATCTGTCGCCAAACACCTATCGGTGTGTTCCGACAGCTGCACTTGAGAGCCAGTTCCCATCTAGGCTTTGTGTGCTTATCTTCGGCTACATCATCACTTACCATGGTGAGATTGTGGTCAAACACAAGCCTATCCAGAATAAAAAAAAAAGTACTTTAGTGAATTTTAAAATCATGTTTATTAATAAAATAAGGGATAATACAGACAATGTTAAAGTTTACCCAAAATTATGTTCGCACGACACACGTGTTTATCTTGCCACAAATAAGATTTAAAGGCATTACACCGAACTGTGTGAGACATAGGCTTAAAATCAGAAGTAATCGTTTACACATTGAAAATTAAACGAAAATGAATCTTATTTCATAATCAACAACGGCGATAACATTAGAAATAGCTTCGATATCAAATAACCTTCATTACGAACCGAATGCAAATACGTGTGGCGTGAATCGTGTGTTGGAATACCGAGGACGTAAAATTCTGTTCGGTACACGTTAGTATCTGGTAAATCATGTTTACTCTAATTTCCATCGAGTCGTCTAGTGCTTGTTGGCGGGCGTGCATTTATATTTGAGCTTAGTGTGATTTTTACGAATAAACAAATACTTTAACGCAGATATAGCTGGAAACCCTTAGTAGTCTATTATAGCTTTAGGCGAGTATAGGTTAGTGATAGTGACGTCGGATACCGCGGCGAAGGTCGTGGGTTCGAATCCTACAATGAGCTTTCGGTGAAGGAAAACATCGTGAGGAAACCATAGCACGGTGGTAGGGTACTGTGTAGTACCCGACTGGCTACCACCCTCAAGTTGAATATCTGTCGCCAAGCACCTATCGGTGTGTTCCGACAGCTGCACTTGAGAGCCAGTTCCCATCTAGGCTTTGTGTGCTTACAACTTCGGCCACATCATCACTTACCATGGTGAGATGGTGGTCAAACACAAGCTTCTCCAGAATAAAAAAAAGTCTCAGATAATCTCACAAATTTTTTACTTTACCAAGCATTTATAAAATGTACATATAATCTAAAGTACCTATGTAACTTAAACATAAAATTACGTCATCATGTCAGCCGAAAGACGTCCACTGCTGGACAAAGGCCTCCCCCAAGGATCACGATAGCCGGTCTTGCGATACCCGTATAAAATTTGGCCTTTAAGAATATAAAAATAACATAATCTTTAAAAAACCATTACGTAAAAATTTATACAAACTGAACTTTAACCGAACTAGCATAAGATTATTCCGCTGTGAAGTTCTTGCTGATATACTTACCTACATAACAAAATTCTACAAGCTTTGTGAATCCACGTATTTAGGTGTTCCCGAGTATAAAATCGCAAGCTAGAAATTTTTATCTCAAGGAGATGTAGCGTTCAGAATCTCTTTGAAGGATAAAATGGTCGACAAATATATACATCAAGGAATAGGAAGACTTGAGAAAAGTAAGTAAATTTTATAGATAGTCATTTATAACACAATGAAATTAAGAATTAAAGTCCAGAGATTAGTTTGTTTAAATAAATACAGTGTCCGGTAAGTAGTACGACAAACTTAAGGGAGAGATAGGTGGGCGGGTCACCTACCAACATATTATTTCAGTAAAAATTACCTTAGTAAAAGTGTCACCGTTTTCGAGATATTTAAGATCAGAAATTCAATAATCAATATACAAAAATCTGAAATGTTGAAATATCCCATGTAAATAAAAACAAAAACTTTATATATTTGTCCTCTATGCGTTTCTTAATCATTATACGACTGTGACAATACTTTGGTTAATTTTTCTACGTACGCCACAAAGGTTAAAAAAGGCCTAAAATACTATGTGTATTTTCTTTATATGTGTCATTGCAATTAACTTCAACAGTCTTACATGCTATAACATAACTTGTCTTGTAAAATGTCTTCTAGCTTGATCACTTGTGAATTTATCAACAAATTTCTCAAGCTTGAAATTAAAAAAGAAAATTAGCACAGTTTTGAATAAAATATTCGTTGACGTCTTATAACGAGAGTATGCACTCACCAACCATCCTCTTCTCAAATTTCTTCAGCAGCCAGACATTTTCTTCTCAATTAACCTCAGCAGTCCATTGTTTGAACGTTCTAGGTACTAGAGTTCGTATTCGACTCTCAGTGCTCTGCCAAATGGTTTTAATTTTTAATTATTATAGCTTTTAGGTTTTTATTCCTATAGCAACTTGTTTCATGCGGTTATGGTATTGCAAAATATATACCTACCTAAGTAATTATTATGGCAAAGTTGTCTTAAGAACATTTTAATATCGTCGTTGTGTTATATGTTGTTTAAAAAGTACACATGATTCATAAATTATACAGTTTTTGCATAGTTTAGAATTAAGGTTTCTTATTTTAATGATATAATTACAAAGTGAGTTTGTTGTTTTGTCATTCTAACGTAGACGTATTGAAGGCATTTTTTTATCCCGACAGCACCGTGGGGTGGAACCTAGTATTCCGATTATGTAAAAACCGGTATTATACTATTTAATTAATAATATTTGAGTCTATTGTACCCAAAATATTTACAACATTGTATGCCTTTTCTTAGTAAGCTTGGTAATGCTAAACTCATTTTGATTGACGTATATAAGAGCTTACTCTACTTAGTTCTATTTAGTCGAGATTCAAGGCTAATCGGCTTTGATAACAAGCCATCTATTATTGATTCGTAGTCTGTATTCTTGCCGCTTTTGTCTTACGGTAGAGCTAGTAAAATATTCAAGGAGTAGAGGATTTATTATTACGTTAGCCTACTACGCTTATATCGTGAAAGCTTGTAGGGGAAAAACCACAACGCGTTCTGGCAATATAAAAGCTATATACCTAGCGCTGCCAAGTTTTATTGTTGTAGCCAAATTGTAGTTTTGTCGCAATAGTTTTGTTAGGCTCAACTAATAAAAACGTGGAACTTACTAAAAATGCTTTTTCATTTCTAAGATTTTCTTTTATTTTTACGTCAAATAAAAAAATCTGTAATATTGTAACAAAAATAATGAAAGGAATTTTCGATGGATAATGATTAAATACCCTATCTATTACAACCAAAAAGGTTAATTCTTATTGCTTCTGCTGTATTGGACACCGTTTTAAAATGTATTTGCGTGCAGTCAAAAAATCCACGAACAGTCTAAATAATATACCTTTTTTTTAAAACTGTTTTTCTTCATAAATGTTTTTAGTACATCCAAATTAACATGATGTTTGTAATAGTATAATATCAAAGAAATTCCTAATAGAAGGCTTCGTGGGTAACCGAGCGAGGTTTCTAATCAGGATTTCATCCGGTTCAAAGCTAACACAGGCTGTTCCTAAAAGTTCTGTTCTGTATTTTTGTTGGGTGCCCGTTTGCCAATACTAATCTGTTTTCCAAAGTTCCTATCTCTTTTATTCCAAATCCTTTAACCATTACCATGATTTTGTCGTCTGGATTTTTCTGACTACATTCTAGATGCCTATCGGCTTACAGATAATCTGTATTATCATATTATGCTGAAATGCTGGTGGGCGAGCGGTTAAATGCTCGGATAGAGCACGGAGGTTCAATCCCTGTTACGGGCAAGGTGAAATTGACGTTTTTATGTTTAGAAATGTCGCCAGGGATTAGTAATGTCCCATTATACGGTGACAATGATTACTATTAGTGTTCACTGGTCAAAATTCGACCATATTTTTTTTTTGGAAACAATATTTTTTTTGATAATACTTAAACTCTTTAGAGACAACGCCTTTTAATTATTAACAAATTTTACTTTAAAGTATATATGACTACTATTACATTTATGTCCACTGCATAAATATATGAAATGTACATACGTACAAAGCATCACCACGAAGGTAACAAAAGAAAATATAAAAAACACCAAAATTTTTGACCTGAAAAAATATACAGAAGCTGACTTAAAGATAAACTAGCGAGTGTTCCACGATCTGCCTACATTAGTGCCGTACCATGTTCGTTTCTGGGTCACAGGCATACTGTGTCAACAATAGAAGGGAGATGCATGGAGATTATGAATGCAAATAGGTAGGCGTATGGTGTTATGTAATACACCTGAGATAAACTTACAATCGCACTTTAATAATGTGCTGAAAATATTAGTTTATTTTAAAAATAGCTGTTCTATATCAAATGTATTTTAAAAATTAAATAAGGTATAATAAACACTTTTAGCTTTTGTATTCTGTGTAATTTTTTTTTAAAAGAAGATGAAAGATATCTTTAAACAACGTGCCAGTATTGCTATTTCTAAGATTAGAATAGGTACTAATTTTAAAGACTTTTCTATTTAAATATTGCTCAAAGTAAATCTGAAACATTCACGATAATTGAATGTGTTATGGCAACGTTTACGAAATACTTCAAAAGCATTGTTATTTATTGTTCGAAGAAGGGGGGACCGTTTTGTGCGTGACACAGAACAATAACAATAAAAACCTCACACAATCAACATAAAACTGCCACAGTTCCTGAGTAATAACTCATTATATCTGACTAAAACTAATAACCTTTTGAACGTTTGTCCTAACCTGAGCTTACTCAGACACGGCTTGTACCACTAGTGAAAACCAGGCAGGCAGGTCCCCTGATGTTAAGTGACTACCGTCGCCTATAGACATTAGCACCACCAGGGGGTTTACTAGTGTGTTGTCATCGATTTTACAATGCCTTAAAGGAAACTGGCTCTCAAGTGCAACTGCTGGATAACACAAACTGGCGCTTGGCGATAGATTTTCACTTTAAGGTTGTTAGCCAGCCAGTCGAGTACTACAAAGTACCCTAGTGCTGTGCTATGGTTTTCTTATGACGTTGTCCTTCACCGAAAACTCAAGATTATAGTAAGATTCGAACCCACGAACCCACAACCTTCGCGGTATCCGACGTCACTAACACTGAGCTATCATCACCTCAATTTAAAACTTTTAATATGCTTTGATACAGTCTCTATTATCTTCATACAAAAAAGGACTAGAATAAATAAAAATAATAAATAAATATTCTAGGTAATTTATTACACGCATCTGATCCCAAACTAAGCAGAGCTTGTAGTATGGAAACCAGTCAACTGATATAGGTAACTTGAATAGATAATTACACCTTAGTGTGTTTGTCCTGGATGGGGATCGAACCTACGACCTGTGGCGTTTTAGGTGGAGTGTTAACCAACCATGCCAACCGGCCTATCAATTTGAATACTTCATAAACAGCATTTTTTTATTATTAGAAGTCTGACAAATAAGCAAAGTCTACAATGGCAAGTGACTACCGTCGCTTATGGATATTGCTAATGCCCATGATGCAACTGATTCTTAAGTGCACCTACCTACTGCTGTGGTCCAAAGATATAGTTGTTTTTAATTTTAGATTTACTTACAAGTGTTACTTTAACCCCCGACGAAAAAGAGGGGTGTTACAAGTTTGTGGCATCATAACTCCTGAACGGATGAACCGATTTCGATTTAGTTGTTTTTTTTTTTAAAGGTGTCTTAATAAAAGTGGTCCCCCGACGCAACAACGCTTCGATTATTCTAAATTTAAACGTAAAGGGATAATATTTAGATATAACTTTTGTAAAAAGTTTTTTTCTTAATTTTTTTGAATTAATAAATTGGAATGATTTTAGACTTACCTATATAAAGTTAGTAGCGTTCATAGTCTTCAAAGCTGCGTTGTTGCTGTTTACCTCAACTGTGCTTGAACAGCTTAACCATAGATCTGATAACGGACTATTTACTAGGTAATCCTCTGACCTGTGCCTGGAACACGTATACCTTCACGAAAGGCTTTCGAGTACGAGGCACGAAAATTAAAGCAGAGCTTATTCTATGGATACTACACACCCAGATTCAGTACCTATAGACATGTTCAAGCACACAAATGTCTGTCCTGGGTGGGAATCGAACCCACGACCTGAAACGTGATTGATAGTGTGTTTAACTAATCACGCCAACTGGCCTGTCAAGTCCAGTTGCAACGTCGATGTATTTTTTCAGAACAAAATTCCTGTTCCAGTAATAAAAAAAATTGTCAAGTCATAATTGCGGTTTTGTATTCTCTGTGATCGTTATCGCAGTTGTTTACCCTAATTCCGTAAACAAGGGACATAAAAATAAGTGTAAACGAAGGAAATAAAGTGCTATGGCAACTCGGAGCCCTCTGATGGAGCAATCAAATGGAAATAGCTACAGAAGTGTTAAAAGGAGTCGCGGTAAAAGTTTAGCTCACGCGAACTTAGCACTCGATGGCGTCTCTCGGAGAGCGGCTTTGTTATAAAGGTAAGCGGTAGCGGTTGAGGAGTGGCGGAGAATTCATTAAAAGTAATTTAAATAATAAGAAGTTTATTTGCAGTAAAATTTAAGTTACATTATCACAATTTTGTTTAAACTACCTAACCTAAGACAAGCTTCGATGTAGCCAGCCTCAGCCGTAACTAATGTTATTAACGGTTTTATTGAACCCTATGTAATGTAAAATTTTGTGTATGATGTCGAAAATGGTGACACTTTTATTGATTTTTGTATATTTGGTAGGTGAACCGCCAACCTATCTCCCCCTTAAGTGTGTTGTACTACTTACCAGACACCCTGTATATCTAATCCTAGAAACTCTGGTTTCATATTATTTTGAAGAAGGAAAACTCTCTATAAAAAAACGACCCATTTTTTTTACGGCCAGCATTATTTCATTAAAATACCGCTCCGCTTATTAATTTAAGCTGTAAAACAGTTCCCCCATTGCTTAAGAAATCCGCCGCAAATGGGTTCAGAGTGAAATATAAGCATTAGAGTTATATTGTGGCTTGAATTATAGGGATTGTATGAATAAATGCTCGTTACATTCCGTTTTGTAAACAAAAGTACGGAAGGGCAAACCAATTTTAAAGTTTGAAAGTTGTAATAATTAGAAACTGAGTTATTATGCTCGTAAAATGTTGCTATTGTTTGTTTTTATGTGAAAAACAATTCCAATTTTTCATTAATTGCAAACCATGCTATGACCGAGTAAATGTAGTTTTGTAACATGAGACTTTTATTGTTTTAATAAGTTAGTTATATCTATTCAGTATTTTCACGCCGTTTTAAATAAATAAAATAAATAAATTGTCATGGTATTGGTTGTATAAATGTCACTAGCGACCTGCCCTGGCTTCGCACGGCTAGCAGAGCATATACGCCAACATTTTTTTTGTCGTAGTGTCGTATTAGGATTTATAACACAATTGGTATATGTGGCGCACGCCAGTAAAGCTCCTAGTCGTCATGATTTGTTCCGAAATCTTCAACAATCATCGTCATTTTCAGGCAATAAACACAAAACCATAATTATACGCCAAAACGTTCGTCATAAATCATTCCATCCATTGGCGAAAACGTAATTTTTTAATTTATCCCCAATATACTGACAGATAGATATTATATGTTATATATATATATATATTTTTCTGGATAAGCTTGTGTTTGACCACAATCTCACTATCATGGTAAGTGATGATGTGGCCGAAGGTGGTAAGCACACAAAGCCTAGATGGGAACTGGCTCTCAAGTGCAGCTGTCGGAACACACCGATAGGTGCTTGGCGACAGGTTTTCAACTTAAGGGTGGTAGCCAGCCAGTCGGGTACTACAAAGTACCCTTCCACCGTGCTATGGTTTCCTCACGATGTTTTCCTTCACCGAAAGGCTCAAGCATATTGTAGGATTCGAACCCATGACCTTCGTCGCGGTATTCGACGTCACTTACCACTGAGCTATCATCGCCTTATATCAGTTATCCACAGTACAAGCTCTGCTTAGTTTGGGAAATATATTTCCACGCTTATCCCTGAGTAGAAGGCGAGAATGTACAAACTAGTCTGCCAATTGAATTTAAATGCCTAAAATGTGTGCGATGAACTAGAGAAAGTTCCTCGAATGTGTTAATTTTGGATAACCAACGTACGCGGCTTCTCTTTTTACCGAGCTCTTTAACATTATCATATGAGAAATAATGTACTTATATTGGAGCTTCTAATTCAACTTGAATTTATTATTATATTATTAATATAAGCGTCTTAATAGAAAGTAATGGGAAATCCAATTTCTTATGATTAAACTGTTTTAAATGTCTTGTAAAGAAACACGCGAGTTATTTAATAATTTTAAAAGGGTAGTATCGCACATTTCTGTATACAAAATCAAATTTCCAAAACGGACAACCCTGTTTCACAGAGTATAAAATATGAGTAATTCATATCGACCGACATAATCATATCGGCGTATGAATACGAGCTTGATATACTGTAAATACGAGGCTTGAGATGAGCCCATAGAAACAGAACCAACAAAGAGATGTCATAATAGTGTGTAGATAAGAGTCATTGTGAATATTAGATGGCACAGAATGGCTACTCTTTTGTTTGGGGCTCCACTAGTAATATAATACGGAGAATGTTTTGATCTGATGCGGTCGAGTAGGTAACAGTAAATATTATGTAGTTGAATAGATACTACAATAAGGTTCAATATGAGCTGTTTTTTGGCCTGAAAGATACAGAACCTAAGCCAAAAAAGAACATTGATGATAAAAAAAACACAAGACATCTTTGTTTCAAAGTTAAAGCTTTAAGTTTAGGTTCTAAAAGGGCGCTTATTAAAATCGAACCTTTTAAAGAAGTTTATATTTATTATTCACAAGGTAGGTGATGATGTGTCCAAAGGTAGTGTGCTCACAAATCCCAGTAGAAAACCCATTGTTAAAGTGAGTCATCTTCGTAAGTCAAGAGGTATTTTATTAGAAAAAAAATTCAAAAAAAAATTTTAAAGTCAATTTAGTTAGTCTCAAAGTATGGACAATTCAATTACCTACTCTTTATTTTTTCAAATATAATCGTAAACTGTCACCCTTATAGCTTTTTCTAAGTTGTGTCGTTATTTTCGGCGTACCTATACTAAAATTTCTATTGATAATAATGAATGACCCATCCAGCTAAACAACTACACCGTCCCATCTACGAGTAATGAAAATGCTAACTAAGTGAAGTGTCACGGCCATGATATATTGACATTCAGCCGCCGTCCGACGCTTCACTATTGTGCCCAATTTACAACATTCCATCGTTTAAATTGTAGATAAAATGTGTACATATTTCGTATTCAATTTTGTTGTTCCAATAAATCGCCGTTATTGATTTTGGATAAACACTTTGTACCAGCAACATTTCAATTGGTACTTTTTCGAAACATAATAATTGTAGAGAACATTAAGTCAACATAGAATAATGGAATGCGGTTTAATGTGTTAAGAACAACATATCCGTTTTAATTAATAAGGTAGGTAAATAATCCTTAAGCAAATAATTCCACTCCAAGGCAACAGAAATAGCAGTTAAAGTAAACTTAGAAGAAAAATAATATTATACCCAACTTCAGCTCGAATAAAGACAAACAATTATGGCAAATATTGAATTCATAAAAGAGCCGGTTTCTCATTTCCCTTTTCGGAAACTAATCAAATTATGACATCAAAATTATAGCATATTTTTTCCAATAACGTACAATCAACATCGGATTGTCCGTTTCATTTGTACTAAATGAATCGTTACATAATTAATCGTGTGTCAAAAATGATATGTGTATCCTTTGTTTCATGACAAACTGTTTAATATGTGATTAAATATTTTTGTTATTAATTCAATGCTTATTAAAATATGGTCTGTTACATGCTTGATATAACTGGAAAACATATTTTCTTTGTTAAACGATACAGTATATATTTATATTTTCACAGTCTGGTAAACATGTTGTATTCTAAAACAAACTAACATATTATGTACAAATAAAATATGGGTTTATTGTTCTTTCCAAAAGCAACAATTAAGTGTCAAAAAATTAAAAAGCGTCATAACCAATTTTACTTTCTGAAGCGATAAAACCCAGAATAGGGAAAGCCAAGTCTAAAGTAATGGGTTCGAATCCTACAATTGACTTGAACTTCAGTGAAGGAAAACATCGTCAGGAAAATATAGCACGTTTATAGGTCTTTGTAGTACTCGAAGGTGCATCGAGTGGTGTGGTTCGGCACTTGAGAGCTAGTTGCTTTCTAGGTATTTTGAAAGGATAGCATTGGCAATCCCCCTCATATTGCTAATGTTCGATAGGCGACGGTACACATACCAACAGGTGACCCGCCTATGTAATTGTTAGATTTCTGATATTTTTATAAACTAATTGTCCCCCGCGGTATCACCCGCGGTCCCGAAGTTCTTATGTTTTCCTGGGATAAAAGTATGCATTGTTTTATCTGAGGATATGATCTATATCTGTGAAGTGTTTTATTTGAATCCATGGCGCGGTTTCGGAGCTGAGTGGTAACAAAGATATGTATATATGTAACAGTTAAAGTAAATAATTAAAAAAATATTACTAATGATAACATCATGAATTCGAAAAGTGATAAATGTTGTAAAATTTATCACTTTTGTCGGTTATTATTAAAAAGTACCCGGTTTATGTTTTTTTAATATTTGCACAATGTCAAGTTTCTTTACTGATGTAATTAATACCGTATTCTTTTTTTTTAAGCTCGGTCATATATACCTAGATAATAATAAAATGCGTTGATAAAGAGCTCCCAATAATAGCTTTTGTCACAAAAAAAGAAAAAAAAATATAAAATATGTAGTGAATGTGATTAAATCTGTGTCTTATCAATTTATCTACAGTGAGTAATACCTTTATAATATCTGGATTGATGACTCTCGCTGTAACATATACACAGGATTTTGTATTTATAATATTAGTAGCCGATTTTGTACAGAAACTAACGATTAAAACAATAAATAACATGTTTTTAAGCCAAATCAAAAGCAACCATAAACACACACAATCTTTATGTTTTCTCCCAGCCGTGTCTATAACAGTATCAAACATTTTCGTTAGATCAAAGAAAATGATATTGTTTGGATATTTGTTAACACAGTTTTTTCACTAAAGATTTTCTTTGTTCAATATTGAAAAAGAACCAACTGTTTATGAAAGTGATCTATTTGTCCGAAGGGACTTTTCTTGTGAACATTTAGTATTCCCTTCAAAGTGTTTACATTAAAATGATTCGCCTGGCTGCTTACCAACGTTAGAGATGAAAATCTGCCTTTAAGTCACTTATTTTGTGTTCCAGCAGCTGCACTGCAGAGTCAGTTTTGTGCTCGTGGTCAAACACAAGTTGTGTTTTTTTGCTGAGTTTCTTGCCGGAGTCTTCTCAGTTTAATTGTATTCCGAACCGGTGGTAGAGTCAATTTTAACGTTCATAAGTGCCTTACCAGGGCCTGAACTGAATAAATAAGTCTTGAGTTTGAGTTTGATTTTGATTTCGTTTTTAACATTTTGGAAAAACGACTAGTATAGTGCACTTACTAATTTTATTTTATTAACATCAAATGCTATAACGATTATACGTATACTAAGTATAGCTACAGCTATGCTCTAATGACCATTCAAGCTGTGCTCTAGAGCACTATAAATAAGTTGACAGTTGGACACTCTGTCCATTTCTGTAGGAGTGTGGCGATGAAATGGCTAGGCGCTCGCCGCAATCGGAAGGTCGCAATTATATCCAGTCGTTAGCTATAACACTGCTGGGCTACCAGGGGTTTTAGAGTAGGAATCAACTTTACATTGAAATAAAAACGTTGGCAATTTAAACTTAGTGTTATCGTTTTTCCAAAAAAATCTCTGTAATTTACTAGTTCTTACGTATTTTTAGCGTTTGAAAAATAGGATATTTGTTATTTTGAGTTGTATATTTTTTTTTCATAATTTACCACAATTTTATTTAGTCGTATTTTCATATTTTTTTGTTATAAAATATTTATGATACATAAAAGTTCATTCTATGCGCTATGGTCTTACGGTGGTGGTATACAATAATCGGCCTTAAAAGCTGAATAATTTTAAAATTACGCTATACGATGTTACCATTCTTATAATATTTTCACGTGAATCTGATAGCAATTTTATACAAAATACATAGTAGTGGTATTATTACACCTGACTGAACATTCGCACCCTCCGCTTAGACCGAAATAACTATTCACGTGGTATAAAAATATTTCCATGGATTTTATATCTTATGTCATTGAAATACGCTTTAATATTAAAAGCGCAATGAAATAGAAAATGTGGTAGAAAACAAATGAAAATTATTCATTTGACTTGCCATAAAAGTTTTAATTTTATGATGTCATTCATTCGAGCGAAAAAAAATGAGGCGTGTTCAAAATGAAGACTTGATTGTTTTTACATATTCAGATTTTTTTACACTATGCCATTTGGTCCCAAACATTGCAATCCAGTTATGTTATATTTACGTAGAATATTAACATAACATTTTTGTAACTTCTGCAATTATTATAAAGATAAATAAAACTGAATGTAGTTATGTACGTAAGTATTATAGTTATTTTCTTATAGTAATATTATTGCTTAGAATTTATAAAGTTATCAGAATAACACAGTTGATTAATTTAAATGTTAATTGAATTAACTTGGAGAAGGTAAGTCTATAAAATGGCTATAAAACTCATTGAGATTCTTTAAAGGGATTTCAAAATGCATAAGAATCAGTTTTAAGTCTACCAACTGGATTTACGATGCACGTAAAGCTTTAAATGCAATTAATGGGCAATAAAAGCATTATAAATGTTTTATAAAAGAAAAAATCTATATAATTCGCTTGTGTATTACTATTTTTTCTTAATTATAGGATCATTCCGAGCCGGTGGTGGTACTGTATAAAGCAGGGTTCACCAATCAGTTTCATATGGGGTCCGTTTTTAGGATTCCGTACCCAAAGGGTAAAAACGGGACCCTATTACTAAGACTTCGCTGACTGTCCGTCTGTCCGTCCGTCTGTCTGTCACCAGGCTGTATCTCAAGAACCGCGATAGCTAGACAGTTGAAATTTTCACAAATTATGTATTTCTGTTGCCGCTGTAACAACAAATACTTTTTTTTTTATTTAATGTCACTAGTGACAACTAGGCAGGCAGGTCACCTGATGGTAAGTGACTACCGTCGCCTATAGACATTAGCAATACCAGGGGGACTGCCAACGTGTTGTACACCTTATTACAATGCCTTAAGGGCAAGGGCAACTGGCTCTCAGGTGCAACTGCCGGAACACACCAACAGGTGCTTGGCGACAGATTTTCAACTTGAGGGTGGTAGCCAGCCAGTCGAGTACCACCGTGCAGTATACTAAAAACAAAACAAAATAAATATTTAAGGGGGGCTCCCATACAAAAAACGCTATTTTTTTGCCCTTTTTTGCTCGATATCAACACCAGGCTGTATCTCAAGAACCGCGATAGCTAGACAGTTGAAATTTTCACAAATTATATGTATTTCTGTTGCCGCTATAACAACAAATACTAAAAACAAAATAAAATAAATATTTAAGGAGGGCTCCCATACAACAAACCCTGTTTTTTTGCCCTTTTTTGGTCGATATCAATAATGGCAACAGGTAGGCACTTGAAATATTCACAAAATACTCAGTTGTATTTTTACTTTAATAATAAATAATAAAATTAAAATAAAATAAGTATTTAAGGGGGGCTCCCATACAACAAACGTGATTTCTTTGACTTTTTTACGGAACTCTTCGTGCGCGACGGGTTCCGTAATAACCGGTTGGTTGGCCGGTTTTTGAAAATGAAGTGACTGTCGCGGTCTATTTCCAATGTATCAGTACCTATACTGAAATATTTAAAAAAAAAACTAGAAAAATATAAAATTCATCCAAAAAGATAACGTTTCTTAATTACGTTACAAAATAGGCTCGGACCGCAATCCTGATCCAGACTGCGATCCGGACCCGAACCATTTGGTGACCCCTGGTATAAAGTATATAGGTATAACATCGTTACAAAATTTTTACAAGTTGAGAATTATATAGACTGTTATCATGTTTTACATTAAAATTAATATTCTGGGACATTTCTTACACAGGGCCCAATCACAGAGCTTGTACTATGGAAATACTTTTTTATAAACACCTTAAGTTTGTAAAAAGCACACTACCAGATTCAGAATAAACAGATATACATTCATTTATTTGTCCCGGATGGGAATCGATCCCACAACCTGTGGCGTGATAGGTAGTGTGTTAATCAACCACGCCACTGGCTCGTCATAAAATAAATAAATTACATTGTATTATAATTCTTTACGACTGCCATGTGGGTTCTATATGACACCTTAACGCGATGAAACTATGAGATGAAAGTGAAAAAAAAATCCGTATTATATATGGACTCGTCAACATTTTCAATAACCAGATGCATTCCCCTACAGAGCGCCAACTTTTTGTCTGGAATTCCGTCAAAGCTAGGCTCTATCAACATCAATTACTTATTTAATGAAAGAGAGTTTAACTAGAAACTATACTTCAATCACGAGCACTGATAGTATCAGGATTTGTGTAAGGTAACTGTAATTTGCCACAACAAACTAAGTATTCCTTCTAGTTATTATAATTATCTAAATATAAACTAATATTATATACTTAAAGAAAAGATTAGATTTTTGTATGTTTGTTTGTAATGGATATACTCAAAAATACTTTACTATTTCACAAAGCAGCAAGTAACATGAGCTATATTTTAATTCCCTCGGGAACGCGGGTGAAACCGCGGAACGGAAAGCTAGTCATAATTAAATCTTTATTAACAATGCTATTTGTTTCAACATGGTTAATGGATTCAATAAAATAATATGAAAATAAAAAATAGGGATAAAATAGAAAGACAATATTTATTCACTACGAGTACAATGCAGCAACCAAGGTGTAATTTATGTGAAAATATTTGAAGCAATGTGAAACTATTTCTTTCTTTATAATTTTATCGCGCATTATCGTACAGTTTCCCTCAGTATAGTTTCATTTAGGTACTAGGTTGGTTGCACGCGATTTTCAACGCCTAACACTTTGGGTAAAGTGCGTGCTTATTACTAAAATGGGCGCGGGTCGGGTAAGTTTCCACCGTGTTCGAGTATAATGAAAACGCTCACGCAACCACAGACATTAGTGTGGCCAAGCCTTTATACTATACGATTCAAGGATTTAACACTTAGAATTGCTTTATTTTCGTCTGTATTAAGAGTAATCGTTAGAACGATTTGTTTATATTTTTACTATTATTGTAAAAAACTAATTAAATTGAAAAGTATGACTGAGTAAATCTGAGATTAAAAGGTTTTAATGACATACCTATTTATTTTTCATACCTAATAAATCAGTAATTATTATTTAAAATATTTTTTATACCATTTTGTGTGAGATTCTTGGCATCAAACACCCTCTTCTAAAATGGCGAATTATAAACAGAATAATAAATTAAAATATTTAAACCTTAATTTGCAGGTAAAGAGAAAAATAAACGAAATTAGCTTTACTGTTAACTAGGTACAAAGTTGACCCATATTTAAAAGCGAACTGAGGAAAAAGGACTGTGTAAAGGTGGTTATCCACTACCCTGAACTGCGCCACAATAAAGCAGAGCTTAAAGACATGAGGTCAGAAATAGCTTAATTAAATCAGTTTGAATCAGATTAAATAAGATCTTCAACATTGAGACCCAAGTCTAACAAATAGATTCTTCTTTTGAGATGCAAGTAACTATATTAAATTTAAAAAAAAAGATCGGGACCCCCGTCAGGAACGATTGCTCACTTACCTTTATAAAACTCCTTTAAACTTCTAAGATCCTGGTACATTGCTGCTTTTTTCTTACGTGACTATTTCTGCTAGTTCACTCTACTGTAAGCTGCGTAAAAAACCTTCGTTCCAAAAAGATTCATAATAATATAGACTTGAATAGTACACAGCTGGCAACTTTCTAGTCACAGCAGTATTAAAGCAGCACTAATGTAGTGATGTTTTCATACTTATTCCCATTTGAAGGCGGCCTTCCGAACCGGTGGTAACTTCTGTAGCTCAATCTTCATAAGAAAGTGCCCTCTTAAGGCCTAAACTGAATAAATGATTTTGACTTTGACTTTGAATATTTAATACTAAAGTATAATAAATAATCTGGTTAAAATCAAATTAACCTATCGCGTAAACTATGTTCTATATTAGAGTCATCATAATTATTAATAAATAATAAATACCTATATGAAAATATTTTTGGGGTTAAGTATAAAATCTAATATATAAAATTCTCGTGTCACAGTTTTAGTTGCCATACTCCTCCGAAACGGCTTAACCGATTTTGATGAAATTTTTTGTGCTTATCCGGTATCTATGAGAATCGGCCAACATCTATTTTTCATCCCCCTAAATGTTAGGGGTAGTCCACCCCTAAATTTTATTTTTATTTTTGAGACAAAATTTCTAATTTCTATTTTTTTATGATACAACATACAAAAATACATACAATCCCCAATTTTCACCCTTCTACGATCAACCCTTATTTTTTAATAGCCATTTTAGTAATTTGAGTAATCGGTCAAGCCGTTTCGGAGGAGTATGGTAACAGGACCGATTTGGATGAAATTTTGTGTGTGTATTTCAATGGGTTCCTCGATGATTTGAAAACAAAATTGGACCCGGTAGATGGCGCTGGAATCGGGTTCTAAGTTTTGTTTTAATTTCAGGGCAGGACAACGTCTGCCGGGTCCACTAGTCTAATATATAAAATTCTCGTGTCACAGTTTTAGTTGCCATACTCCTCCGAAACGGCTTAACCGATTTTGATGAAATTTTTTGTGCTTATCCGGTATCTATGAGAATCGGCCAACATCTATTTTTCATCCCCGTAAATGTTAGGGGTGGTCCACCCCTAATTTTTTTTTTTATTTTTGAGACAAAATTTCTAATTTCTATTTTTTTATGATACAACATACAAAAATACATACAATCCCCAATTTTCACCCTTCTACGATCAACCCTTATTTTTTAATAGCCATTTTAGTAATTTGAGTAATCGGTCAAGCCGTTTCGGAGGAGTATGGTAACAGGACCGATTTGGATGAAATTTTGTGTGTGTATTTCAATGGGTTCCTCGATGATTTGAAAACAAAATTGGACCCGGTAGATGGCGCTGGAATCGGGTTCTAAGTTTTGTTTTAATTTCAGGGCAGGACAACGTCTGCCGGGTCCACTAGTAAAATATAATATTCACTATAATAAACGTCGATGTTTGATTAAAGAGTATTAAGACTTTCAAAAAATAAAAGGTATTTTGCTGCAGTTCCATGCAGTAGGAGGGGAATTTTATACATAAAGACCATTACACACTATTAAAAATTGAGAAAACGCGATAAGGGCGTGTCGTGATGCGTTAATACTTACTATTATTGTCACATGTTCTGCTTCAAATGCAAATATTTTTGCCATTTGTACCGTCAACGCACCATTAGGACGCACTTGACACCAATTTTGCCATCTAACTCGTTTTATCAATAAAAAATAACTTGCCATATATTTTTATGTGACTCGTGTGGTTCTAAGTGGTAAAAGTGCCGCGGCCCAACATTCAATTGTTTTCTGAATACCCCCCTATGTGCTCACTGCACGACCATTCAACTAATGTGTAATTCACTTTTATTGTAAATGTGACTTAAAGGTTAGTACATACTACACATGGTTTGGTTTTTCATGAGTAATTGTTGATATTACGGTGATGCGCTTACGCCGTAGCCAGCTTACAAGACCATAACTTCAGTGTGTACCAACCTTAATGTGAATTGAAAAATCTACTAGCAGCACACTAATTGGGTGCTAAAGTAAATATTTAAAAAGGTGAGCGGAAAACGTGAGGTTTTAACTTTTCAATTACGTCAATTAAGAGTTGCCAAGCGCAGCTGCGAATGGAATTATTAGGACTAAGGTACATATTTTGAGCGTTTATTTTGAGTGAGCAACCATCGCCAGGCCAGTAACCATGGTAAAGTAACGCAAGAAACCATTTAATACAAGTTTTTTTTTAAATGTGTCGCCAAGCACCTGTTGGTGTGTTCCGGCAGTTGCACTTGTGAGCCAGCTGCCTTTAAGGGATTGTTAAAAGGTTGACAACACATTGGCAATCCCCCTGGTTGGTATATTGATAATTTCTATAGGCGACGGTAGTCACTTGCCAGGTCGACTATATAGGCTGGTCAACTGACCAGCCTATATAGTCAGACTTGTGGTATTTAAAAATAAACAGATTTCTTATCAGATTCATTCATATCATATTATGAAATCATATTTGTTGGGTTGTCGACGATGTAACGAATCGACGTGATTTTTTGCATTTACATAATTCTACCGTGTTGGTAAGTTCCGTCATGAAAAGTAAAACCGAGATAGAAAATATGTGACCTATTTATTTTCATTTCTTTCCTCACTAAAGGTACAAAAGAAAGAAAGAAAAATATTTTATTAACGGATGTCATTAAATATAAGTACCTATATACTATACTAGCTGTCCTCCGCGGTTTTACCCGAGTTCCCTTGGGATGTTATCTTTTCACGGGATAAAAATAGCTTTCTAATGGTGAGAGAATTTTTAAAATCGGTCGAGTAGTTTTTCAGTTAAATCGTAACAAACAAAAAATCTAATCATTCCTCTTTATAATATTAGCTTAGATTATTTCGTGAAAACGGAGCTAAAGACGATATTCTTTTAGTCGTCGCGACTGGCTCTAGGTTTTCTCCACATATTTTACAGATTCAAAAGCATTCCAACAAATAACATAAGATAAATAACGTAATTTTTCCTACAGTTTTAAATTACTGAGAAAATAAACAACCTGGGTTCCTTTTTGAGGTTACAAAACATCAAGGAAAATAGACGATGGTAAAGTACATCCTGTACTTAATTTACTTTTATAGCCACGCTTGATGGCCAATGCGGCCTAAGCGTGGTCGTATAAATGAACTTGGCTTTCCGTCATTATGACTATGGTGACGCCTGGACGTGCATCAACCGTCGTTACTTTATTAGCTTTTTCTGAAATACCTATGCTAGTTGATGCTATAGTAATAAAAAAACTTGAGAGGTGTCAAGGGACACCCGGATGGACGAAGTTATATAAGTCGAGAGAGTATATATATATTTAAAAAAAAAACATTTCTATTTATATATTGAATAATATAAAATCTAAATAAAAAAGTCGTTGTCAGTATATTTATATATATATATATATATATATTTCTATTTATATATAAATAGAAATGAAAAAAATATCTGGCTTGCTTTCTATAAGAGAGAGAGAGAGAGAGAGAGAGAGAGACAGACAGAGAAACATGCGCACGCCGCACAGCTTACAATAAAGTGACACTGACACTAAAAGTGTCGGACAATTTTTCGTAAGATTTTTTTCCGTCTAGCCCCCTAAAAAAGCCCCCTAGCTAAATAAATATCCAGGGACATTTTGCACACACGGCTATCTGATCCAAAACTAAGCACAGCTTGTAATATGGAAACCAGATGACTGATATACTACTTTTTTTTTAGATACATACTTAAATAGATAATTATACTCAGACTCAGGACAAACAGACATATTCATGCACACAAATGTCTGTCCTGGATGGGAATCGAACCCACGACCGCGTGATAGGTAATGTGTTATCCAACCACGCCAATCGGCCCGTCTATTAATGAAGTATCAACTTATTCTTAGTTTGTCTTGTTCTTATATTTTTTTTGTTTGAATGTTTAAACGATCTTAGATAATATTAGATTACAAGCATTTGGGCTTTAACCCCTGACTAAAGATGATGTCAAACTCTTTGTTACTTCAGTGCGTTCGTCTACTATCGTCGTGAATTGATTTCCATTTACATATAAAACGTTTTACCACGATTACTTTGTACCCCAGGCCGTTTATTACTTTCCAAATGGGCCGTGAAAAGATCGCTTTCCAAATTATTTACGCTTTTATTTTAATTTTGGTACGTAAAACGGTAGTGAATTAGCTCCTTAATGGTCAGCAAAGAATTCAATTTATTTACATTTTAATTAATTTTCTTATGAAATATTTTTTTTATTGCTGGCAAAATCCGAAAATAATTTCTAAGTCTTTTTTAGGGGTTCCGTACCCAAAGGGTAATAACGGGACTCTATTACTAAGACTTCGCTGTCTGTCCGTCCGTCCGTCTGTTACCAGGCTGTATCTCAAGAACCACGATAGCTAGACAGTTGAAATTTTCACAAATTATGTATTTCTGTTGCCGCTATAACAACAAATACTAAAAACAAAATAAAATAAATATTTAAGGGGGGCTCCCATACAATAAACGTGATTTTTTTGCCGTTTTTACGGAACCCTTCGTGCGCGAGTCCGACTCGCACTTGGCCGGTTTTTATGATAACATTATTAAAAAATAATTTAAACACAGTACTTTCACGTCCCGGTAAGAAGGTTCTGATGGTAATCAGTAGGTAAATAAAATGATGAACCAGAAGATAGGGTCCACCCTTACTTCGTTACACGACTTGAGCAAACTCGACGGTCTCTTGATGATTTTATATTTTACTTAGGGTAGGTAGTTTGCATGGTTGGTTAAAAACGCTACCTTTCACGTCACAGGTCGTGGGTTCGATTCCCACCCAGGGCAGACATTTGTGTGCATGAACAATGAACAGACCTATTTGTTCTGTGTCTGGTGTAATACCAGTACCAGGTGTAGTACCAGGGGATTACCAATGTGTTGTACACCTTATTACAATGCCTTAAAGACAATGTAAGAAGATGTACAACACATTGGCAATCCCCTGGTATTGCTAATGTCTATAGGCGACGGCCTCGTTGTCACTTGTGACATAAAAAATTAATAAAAATAATAATCTATTTACTAGTATATCAGAAAGTAGGTACTATGTTGTATATTATTATGTACCAGATAACTGATATACCTACTATCAATTATCTGGTTTCCATAGCACAAGCTCTTCTTAGCATGATCAGTTGGCCGTTTGCAAAGAATGTCCCAGGACCCAGAATATTAAAATTATTGTGTTTGAATTTGCAGTTTACTGTTTGAGATTGCTTTGGTAAGTCACGATGAGGCCGAAGGTGATATGCACATAAAGTCAATAAGTGAACTGGCTCTCAAGTGCCCGGAACACACCATTAGGTGCTTGGCAGTAGTGTATAGATAACGTTTGTATGTTATAAATTGTTCGTAATTTCTTTATTTTCGGCCTCCTGAACTGTCAATTAACTGTATATTTTTCATTTTAAAATTTCTATGTAATTAATTATTTTATACCTACATTTGATTGTTATATTAGAATTGTTGTCTTTATAACCTACCAATGAGTATCTTAATATTTTAAGTTATTTTATAAGTACATAATATTACATTACATGTATAATATACAACATATATAATATATAATATACCTCCAGTGCTTAAATATGCATTTTTTTGTGGAAATTTATTTTCAGGAAAGCCTTATTTAATCTCACAATATTATCATTTTACTACCCCTTACATGAATACTTAAGAAAAGGAAAGCCAGGAAGAACATAATACATCCCAAAACACAAACATAAATATCGATATCGACAAAAGTACAACGCAAATTGCGTTGTGGTTTTCATATACGACTGTCAACATCATTTGCAAGAGTAATTCGTCAGATTTCCACTCTCAGACCAGCAAAACAAATAGCATTCATCTCGAGGGATTGACATTCTCTCGTTAGCAATTTAATATTTTCACGTTTCTAAGCTGATACTTTTGATATGCTTGCTCCGAAAACGTGTTTAATTATGTTGTCAAGCATTTATATATGAAATAGGTACATATGTATAAAAATACAAGTAAAATAAACAAGTTTATGATAATTCTATATTTTTTAAATTTATTTACAAATATAGATTTTTTATAAAATGACAACTTTAAATGAATATTTGTCCATTTAGGTACATTATTTTATTACATTACCTGGCGTCATTAAAATAATAATTTCAATGTACTTAATTGGCTACAATTATACCCAAAAATACTAATCAATAATATTTTGGTATCTACATTAATGTTAAGTATAAAGCGTACATAAAGTTTTTTATGTAGAACATAATTTTCGAAACAAATGGTCCAATATTGAAATTTCTTTCACTAATTGAAAGCTACGTTATCTCTAAGTGATATAGATGACTTTTCATCTCGAAAAAGCGAGACAGAAGCTTGTCACAAATAAAGACATTCTTGATATTTGTGTGCAAAGTTTTAAAACATATTCCATTGAAATCAAAACTGTAGGTATTGCGAAAAAAGTAGAACGAAATTGTTAAGCGGACTAATGTGTTTGCATTCACGATTGGTGAGCAAATATTACAAATGTTTTAGAATCTCCAACGTTTTATGTATGTCCACGTTCATACTGAATTAGTTATTTAAAAATCAAGCGATAAAACCTACATTTGATTGCACAAAACAAATAAAATAGGTAGAAGGAGCTTAGGTAACATAAACAATAGTCTCCAATAAAGTGAAGCAACATGCACGAAGTTGTGTGCGTGACCTACACGTACGTTATCCTGCGTAACTCGCGATGCCTAGGAACGCGGTCGGCCACCTTTTTCAAATTCGGCATCCTTTACTGTGCTTCACTTTAAGTGAGCGGGGCTCTATCTACCTTTTTTATTTGGTGTGAGACTAACGGTAAATCTTTACTTTTAATTCCATATTATTTCAAGTAACTATATGAATATGAGAAAAATGAGAATGATTTTTTGAATATCCATTTATGTTTCGAAAGAACTTTATCACTTCTGAATAAGATCTCTTTTAGCAGGATCAACCAACCTAATCCTATTCAAATAACATAGTCTCATTACATTACATTCATTGTTAAGTTTCTATGTAGAATTATAACCATTTGGTAGCCAACGAAGTGTTATGGTCATATCCGTTCTTTACAAGAGTGAATAACTCTTTTGAATGGTTTCATTGTGGCCGGCAACTGTCGGAATATACAGATAGTTGCTTGGCGACAGATTTTCAACTTGAGGGTGGTAGCCAGCCAGTCGGGCACTACAAAGTCCCCTACCACCGTATTCTTTATAACAAATAACAATGTGTTGAAAGAGGCTATTAAATCCAAAGAAATTGTGAAACAAAAGACGTGCGTGTTACACACAATCTAACAAAAATAACTAAAATACATATTATTAAGCTTTGTTTCAACCTAAAACCTAAGGGTTCGTTACAGTAACTATGATTCATTGTATACCTACTGAAAATGTTTTGGTTTTATTTGCAAATACTTCATTTGCAAATCAAGTCTTTTTTTAATCTCTGTAAGTATAAAAAAAAGCTTTAAATATGATCAGCTATGTATGAGCTAATAATATGAGTATATAATTATGTAGGTAGGTATTCCAAAGCAAAATATTGGATAATATTTACAGTTATTTTAGCATGTAAAGAGGGAAAATTTAAATCAGTTGTTTCATTGTAGTAATAATAATAACGATTTTGATTTTTGAATTGATTTTATATACAATCGTGATCGATATAACACTATTTGTACTTTCATAAAATATTCACACTGACTTAAAATATGGCTAACATTTAATCCAATTTTTGAAGAAGGATAAGCTATGGAATTTAGAATTAGGTACTCGTATATACTTAAATGGATAATCTATACTCAGACTTAGATTAAACATAATACTTACATATGTTTTAGTAATGTGATATTTGTAAGCCTGATATTTTAGTACCCCTTTATCTTTACTAAAATATTATTAATCTCTTAGTACTTGTCATAAACAAGAGAAGATGCTTAAACTGGTTGCTTTGTGATGACAGAACAAGAGAAAGATTTAGAGTGAAAGCTCCAGGCAGGTCCTACAAAGTGACAATTTATTACACAACTGTTTCATTATTTACTACTAGCTGTTCCCCGCGGTTTCACCCGCGTTCTCGTAGGATCTTATCTTTTCCCGGGACAAAATATAGCCTGTGTTCATCAGCTTTCTAATGGTGAAATATTTTTTCAAATCGGTCCACTAGTTTCAGAGCCTATTCAATGCAAAAAAACAATCAAATCTTTCCTCTTTATAATGTTATAGTATAGAAGAATGAAAAACAAAAAAATTGCGTCAGATAAGTGTGATAATAAAACGATTGCAAAAGGTGAAAATAAAACAACACCGATAAAAATGTTAAGCAAAAACAAATCGAAGTAATTGTGCGTTATCTGTGTGAATGATCACAAATAATAACGGTCATTTGTCATTTTTCCATTAAAATAAACGTTGCTTGGTTATAAACTCTGAACATTTATAACTGGCAATTTATGGTATTGATAAATCTGCTACCTGCTTGTGTGCGAACCTCAATTGTCCGTGACACAAGAGTAATCAACATATTCACCAAATATATACCTACACAAACATAATTATAATAAAAAAGAGACATAGAATTTTTAGAATAGTTTGAAACTTAATCTAACGACTCCGGCGGCCCGGTCTGTTTGCTCAACTTTGGCAAAAGCCTCATCCATATCTTTCCACTCTGTTCTATTTTGCTCACTCCTAGTCTATGTTTTCCCTGCTATGATCTTTATTTCGTCTTCCCACCTTCGAAACAGTCTAGCTCAATTTCTTTTCCTATTGTTTGGGTTTACCAAAATACTATGTCTATAATAGCCAGTCCATTTTCACTTCAGTTTATTCATTCTCATTCTTAAATTTCTGTGCGTCTTATAAAAGTTTTGTTGTTTATTCTATCAGACTTCCTTATATTCAGCACGCTGTCTCTGGCATGTTTTCACTGGACCTAGTCTAGCAGACATATTATTATGTCGTTGTTAGACTGGGGAGTATGCAGGTGGTATATCGTTTTGTTTCGATTCTCATCTCTGTGTTCTTCTTTATTTCCTTAAGCCACCAGTAACATATCAATGCCTTCCTGATTCTTGTGTTTTAAATTTTTTGCAGTATAAGAATACTTTTTGGAGCATAAGATTCGAAATGTATCCATTCATTGATAGTTTGAATGAGAACAAGATTGTGCTAAAATTTAGCTCATTATTGAATGAAATTATCCCCTGTGTTAGGGAGAGTTGTTTACCCCTCATTGGGTAGTACACGTGGTAAAATGAAATTTATAATAAAAAATTTACCATGTATCTCCATACCTGATTCCCACTACTATGTTCCTAGAAATTATAGTTCCTCCGTTATCTCAACTGACAACGTGAAGGAATAATGATGCTTTTCTAACCTTCTCTAATCTGTGCCTCTAAACATAAGTTTTGGTGAATGTTAGTACACAATATGATAATCAATATAGCATTACCTATAAATACTATATTTTTTATCATGTCTTATGCATTTTTGTACAAAATATGCATCAAATTAGTTATAAACAAAATATTACGTTATCTCATTAAATAAACTCTCTCAACTAACCGATTCAAATTAGAAATGTTAATATTAAATGTGAATGTAATTTAATATTAAATTTACTATTATTTCAGGTATCATTGATTGCTTAAGGCGATGTCGGGTCGCCATGGGACGCAGTGGTAGTGCAATGGAGGTATGAAACTTTAAATTACCAGTTATGTAATTTTATTAATTTAAATTTATGTTACGTTAAAATATTAGAAAATATTTTTTGCACTGACTTTAATTTGAATTTGAGATATTTTTACAAAATAATAAGTGGACTAACAATAAATAAGAGGAAAATTTAATACACAAAAATGTTTTCTGCTACTGTTACATTTGGTCTGGTATTTTTTAACGACAAACAAAACGGAAGAGAGTTTGGAACTTGGAGTATCGTTTGTCGAACGTTGAACCACGCTTACGAGTTTGTACTAAGTTAAAAGTAGCAGCGGTTTTCTTTGTAGGTACTCTAAGTACATACAAATCTACCAAATGGGTGTAGCGACATCTATCTACAACATACCTATAGATATAGTTCGCACGACTCCTAGGTAGATGGCGCAACATTAACCTATATCACGCTTACGAAGTTTCCCAAGCGATCTGCATGTATACAAGCTTACAACAATTACAATTGGACCGCAGTCCCCAGGCACGACGACCAAGCCTGGCGGAAGATCTTCCTTTTCAATGTGTAATCTAACACCTCGCTCATGGAGAGGGACATAAATAGTGATTAAAATCACTACGTATTGAAACTTTACAAAGAGTTTTAATTTCTCTTAAACCTTTGATTACTAATCATCAGGCGGACCACCTGTCTACTCGAGAGAATATATAATTGCTTTAATGTAGGCTTTCCGCTCCTAGCTTGTGATAACTTCGTCGCATCTGTGTTCCTTGTCTCGGTACAGTTTCATAACTAGAGCCGGAGGATGCTGTGCTGACAAGCGCCGCTACACCGACATTACTTTACTTTTTTTGTTTTTAAACTTCTCAATGCCGATGCTGAAGTGCTGCGCTTATAATGCTTGCTCTGTGTTTTTTTACTAAAGGGTGTTTTTGGTTGAGGATGAATAGGAACTTTTATTCTAGGTCGTGCAAAGGAGAGCTAAGTAGAAATTTATTTTAAAATCTATAGTTAATTTTAAAAGTATTTTCAAAATAAGTAATGGAAAGATAAATTCAAAGAAACCTACTAGATCATTGATGCAAACAGTAAAGTTTTTGAACCAGAGAAATTAATAACTAAATGTTTTTTTTACAGAAATTTACATAACTTGAGTGTACTGAAAATAGCTTTCATATTTCTATGATTTTATACGAGAATCATACTAATAATATTAGTAGATCAAAGTCGATAATATGCAAGATAAACATCGTGAAAAGATGGAAAGTTGAAATGTTAGAGTATCGTAATTCCATTTGCGTCCGTGGTAATTGAATCTTCAATTATAGTGCTTATCTACAACCTAATCTTCGTTATCATCTAAGTAATTGAAGAAACGAAATACATTTCAAAAATTGTACTCACTCTAATTATTAAAGTTCGTATTAAAAAAGTTTTTGGTCCAATCGAAAGTTTTCATGAGAATTTTCATGTAAAAAATGCTCCCCAAGTAATTTTTCACATTTCTTCACTTAAATTCACAAGTTTTGTCAGAATCTCATCTTCACTGCGCTAAACTAACGAATTGTTCGTCTGATATTTCATCACATACATTTTTTAGTATTTTTTTTTTTGAAAATTATGTTGAAGCTTGTTTACCAATAATTTTATTTTCCAGCAATAATCATTCATTCATACAGAGTGTATTAGTTATTGATATTTTTCAATTCATCACAGCGATATGGTTTATATTTTTGCAGCTACTTATTAGTTTTTTAATGAAACTTAGTATTTTAATTGAATCATACATAATTACGTAACTTCTGAATCTAAAATTATTAAATAATTATATACAGTGTTTCTACTCTTTGAAAGTACTCTTTGATATGTATACCTTATTAAAATTAGTATGATTTCATTTATTTATCTGTTTATTTTTCGTAGATAGCTACTCTAGCTATTTTTATTTGTCTATTCAAATTATTGTCAACCCGGAGTTATTATTACAAAGAGTACCTATATATTTTATTATGTACGAGTAGTTAGGTACATTTCTAAGGCTTCAGGAAGTTAATACATATTGCCAACTGCGGGTTTGCAAGCAAATAAATTCACCGAAGGTACACTTCAAACGCAGTCTCTTTGTGCTTTGTTAAGCTCCGTTTTTTATTGCCCAAAGTTGTATGTTATGTATGAAAATACACCGGAGCACATATTTGCATTTAATGGCCTCGTAATGGCCACTTTTATGTCGTAGGGAGTCGTTGAAATTCTCATTTACTATAGTTATTCTGGTATTACAATTATGAGAATGTAGATTACCAAGAATATGAGTAGGTCTTTTATCACCTAATAAATGTATAAGTGGGCATCATGTTCATAATATTATATGAAAGTGAGAGGCCTTAAACTGCGGGGTCAATAATAGTTGTCACCTACACTGGAATTATTACTCAAAAATATAATTGAAGATTATGATAATGTTTGAAAGTGCCACCAGTGACTGAAAACTTAAGAGGGAGTCGTTTGTCGTGGTATGGGAATGTTATGAAGAGGGATGATAGTCATGTAGCCAAAAGAGTCATGAATTTGAAAGTAGATGGATATACGGGATGGATGGATTGTGTGAGAGATGTTGTGATACGGAAGGTAAATCCCGAAATGTCGGATAGAAGGGCCGAATAGAAGACAAGTACACATTGCGCTGACCCCAAATAATTGGGAACAGGGCAGGTACTTAGATGATGCTGATGATAATGTTTAATCCTAAAAATAAACTCGTGAATTTTTATCTGTATAATTCACTCTCCATTAGGCTAGAAATAAGCACATCAGAGGATCGTTAACCTAATTCAAAATTACGAAGTCAAAACTCATGCAAATTTATGGACAAGAAAATTACCCAGTAGACCATATTAAAAGTAAAATTAGGTCCCCTCCCGAACCTTCTTCATAACGACAGCGACAGATGTACTGAAACTTGGTAAAAAGTTAGGCCAATGTGAAACTGCCGACTGAGACAATTCGTACCAATTTGGAATTCCCTAACATTACAACGCTAGGCCTGATTCATACAGATCGGGCGACACGGTGATAGGCTAAAAACTATTCTTTGCAGAATAGTAAATACACGTTTTTTCAATATTTCAATTGTTATTGATCATGTGTAAGTGAAATAGTAGTTCAAAGACAAAAATAATGTTTCTCGCATTTGGCCACATATTCATCGAACCCAAATTACAGATATTAAATAAACTTGAACCGTTGCACGTAAAATATAGAGTTGCTTATAGACTAAAAATATAAAACATCCTACCGCTCTGTTTTGTCCTGTCACTTATCAGTGTGAATAATCCCTTACTCGCTTTATTACCAAGTTGTGCATGAAACTGGTTTAAGTGTTAGAGTTTTATGACGCATGTGAAACGTTAATAACTTTGTGAGGTGAGATGACTGCGCACAATTTCATATTCTGTTTATTGTAATGTTCAACGATAAAAATGGCGTTGTAAAAGTGTTTGTTGAGGTTGGACCTACATGAACTCGCATTGTGGGTGAAATATTATATAGTCTTTTTGAACGCCAGATTAAATTTACATAATTTAGGTAAGACGTATCTAAATTGAATTTCATAAGATATTTATTACTTGGGCATTTTATTTTTGTTTTATTATTGATTACATCTATTATAATTACTAATAATAAGTTATTGCCCTTTTGAGTAATAATCTCAAATCTCGGGGCCGTCAATATCATTATTCCCTTCGGTAATTTTGCTATCCATCTCACAAAAATAATGGGATTCCGAGTAAATGACGTGGGATTTATCGGATTGAATATTCATGATTAATTCAGAACTTTCTGATAAATGGTATGTCTTAGAGCAGACAGATTATAATGCGATCCTGTAGAGTAATGCTATTATCGTGACCTTCTTTGAAAGTATTAATCAACTCTATGATAAAGCTTTTACTATAATTCCATGCACCATCGACATCGTCCGTCAGATTTATTCATATCTAAATGAAATACTACATCTAGAATAATTTTACTTGGGTGATGTCTTATTCTAACTTTAGTCTTTAGATAGCTACTGAAATTAATGTGCACATGGCGAATATAAATTGTGGAAATATTTAACATTTATTGTAAATGGTGTAATAATTCATAATTAATTGACATTCCAATAACACAAAGCAGTATTCATATTCCTTTATTAAGAGAAAGTCGCTTTTTCTGCCAAAATTACCCCCTTGAAGCTTTCCTCAAAACCACTTAAGCATTCTGAGAAAAGTTTTCATTGTTACTTACTTTAACTCATGACAAATTACAATCTTAATAATAAAAAGTAATAATCAGCGGTTCCAAAACAGTGGAACTGAAAGGACAGAAAATTAACTTTAAGACCAACTTTTCTTGTTGACATCCGCTCTTTATTTGTTTTACTTATACTTGTTCTTACGAAGTCCGTACTTTTCTTTTTGACATATTCTGGGCCATTGTTTGTTAAATTAATGAATAAGATTATATTGGCAAATAGCTATACTTACATCTACAATCTTAATGAATAAGTTAGATAAAATAAAAATGCTATCAAATAATTCTCACGAAATTCGTAACTCGACTTGTTTAACTTGGCTGTTTAAATATTGTCAACAAATATTTTCGCTGCTAAATTTATGTTACGTAAATTACATTAATTAGTTCAGAAATTCCTACGTAGCGTTTTTAGGTATTAGGTATAATTTAATTATTAGCTGTCTATCAATCTTTAGTTATAAGCAAGTCTATACAGTGCTGGCAATGTAATTTAACTCAAACAATATGATGAAACTTTGAATACACAAAGCCTTGCTAGTACGACCTAAATTTACCGACAGATATAATGCAAATAGTGTTTAGAAGTCCAAAATTGTAAAGGATGTTGAGTTTGCACGAGCCAATTGGGGTAAACTTTGTTATATTAAATTAAAGCAATCTTTTGTTTGTCAATCAAAGAGTCTCAATCGTCTAGGGATGATCAGTTTGACTCAATATATCATGTATCCGTTTGCACATATTTTTTGACGTAAGGCTTAACTATATATTAGTGTTTTAATACGTAAACTTGGCCTTGACTATTATTTTTAATTTGCTATTTGAACTTCAGGCTAAAAAAAACAACTGTTATAATTTAAATAGTACATTCACAATATACATAATATAGAATGTCCAAATACATCCAAAGAAATGGACTGAAGTTTTGAATACGAATACCGAGTACGAAGTTTATACGCCTAGGGGCGTTCAAACGTTCAACTTGTGTCTAAATAACAACTCACTACAACAGAATAAGTGCAAATTTCCATTGCGGTGCAATTTAAAAAGAGACAACGTTGCAAACTTGGAATGTGGAGAGCCTGAAATATGGAATTCAATGGAGCGCTGAATGTGCTAATGTTTTTGGTCCCATTGTATCTTTATTTGTAGCCGACTTGTTATTCACGACATTATAGTGATAGTTAGGAAAAGTTTTTCCATTTTGTGGAAGTGAGTCTTGTTGATTTGACTACCAGATTTGCACGGTGGTAGGGTACTTTGTAGTACCCGACTGGCTGGCTACCACCCTCAAGTGGAAAAACTGTCGCCAAAACACCTATCGGTGTGTTCCGACAGCTGCACTTGAGAGCCAGTTCCCATCTAGGCTTTGTGTGCTTACCATCTTCGGCCACATCATCACTTACCATGGTGAGATTGTGGTCAAACACAAGCCTATCCAGAATAAAAAAAACAAAAAAGGCTTTTCCATATAAAAGTCTATACATCCCAAAAAGAATTTCATTACAATAAATATCAATGAAAAGAAATAGGTAAATAAAGTAATTTTGGGGAAAAAATAACTTAGTTTAAAAACAATTTCAACTAATTCTGTTACTGATCAGAAACTACTTCCAGTATTTGTTTATTCAAAAAATGTATTGCATTTTGATATTTTTATGGCAGTTTCATAAACAATACAAACAATTTTGTTATATTATTACTATTATTCTTTTTTATATAATAGTTAATATTTATTATTTATTTATATTAAATCTATCTTAATTTAACTATGTTATTTTAATTGTATAAACAAAAAAATTATTAGTCTACACTATGTCATGTCCACAAATTACATGTAGGTACTTTGTTGTTTTTGGAGAAGGAGATGAGAAGAAATATTAACAGTATTAAAAATGTTTTTAACAACAATGTCTAAGCCCATAAAAGCAAACCTCATATCGCCTGACTGCTAGTAAAGAAATTTTCGTATAGTTTAACATAATGTGTCTACTATAGACATTATAACTTTGCAAACTCACTAAGTCGGTGCTTAAGTTAAGAATTTTAATAGGAACTATAAAGTTACTCAAAGATATGTTTAGGTTTGGAAGCCTTTTCTACGCTAGCGCGCTATCAAAACCTCGGTTATAAACTTGCCGCGAAATTATTATTTTTGTTTAGAAATGCACGTAAATGTTTGTTTGAATCCTACAATGAGCATATTAAAATGCATTGCACAAAAATAATTGAGAAAAATACTTAATTACTTAGAACTGCCTAAAAGTTGCTGTAATATACCCAGGTTCTACTTATCTGGGATCGCAACGAGTCAAGCTAAAGTTAAATGAGGAAGAAAATCTATGGGTTGTTCAGTTGATTCAGGCCTTGCGCTAATTCACGAACTACTTAATCTCGCTTGGTACCAACAACTTTAAACGGGACCAGATTAAGATCGGCTCTATCGATTCGTTTAACATCGAACGTTGCGCCAATTAATTTATTGAATACGCTATCAGAGTTACAGTGCTACCTACACTTTAAATTTAATTTATATTTCTCTTACCGTTTGGTTTTCTTTGCTCAGTAAAGTTTTTCACATACACGATGTTTTATTTCTTGTAGTTAAGAAAATGGACAATATTTGTTCCATTACCAATCTATTATCGTTTTAAATTATACTATCTGTCACACGTGGCTGCACCTGCTTTACCGAGGAATCCCTTTAAGGGTTGCATTTTCAAAAATCCTTTCTTAGCAGATATCTACTCCCTACTAGAAATCTACTTGCCAAATTTAAAATTTTAGCATTTATACTTTCTGAGATCAGTGAGTGAGTTCGCTTTTAGGTAGATACTTTAATTTACGATTCGTGTTCAGTGTTTTGTGTATAATTCTAAGTTCAATAGCGTACAGCGAGCATCAAGATATTCGTAATAAATTCGGTAACCTATACTTGCTACGTATATATTTTATATAGTGTATTTCATCACACCGAGCAAGTTGTTATGCCAACAAAATGCCGCCCGTGGGTGCTTGTAGGTAAACCCTATTACAAGCGCATACAGTAATCGAATCAGGATATGAGTTCACTCGTCTCGGTAATTGTTTTTGGTTCTGGATTTTTTAATGTCGGTTAATTATAACTTGCTGACAGCGAGCACGTCGTGTGTTGATGGAATATTTAATGATAATGGTTTAATTAAAGTTGTCCTACTTATCGTATTTTGACAGTTATTGGAAATATGCTGTATTGAGCCAATTTTTTAAATATGTTTATTAGTTGGATATAGAGATAAATAATTAATAGAATAGCTTCTAAGATAGAAATACTTAAGAATTTTAATGTAGTCTAAAAATTTTGCCTTAAAATTATGTGAAAATGCTCGTTTAATTGAAGAAATATAATGTCATAACGTATTAACTAATACACAAAACTATTTTTTTGTTCTACTCTTAGAATCCAGTTTTATACATGAATGTTTTTATTTTCAGTAAACTTAAATTTACTTGACCTCAATCTAAGTAACTATCTAATACTTAATACCGAACTACTCTATAAACTTTGATTTAGTGGAGGTGTCAGGTCCAAAATAAGTCTCTCCTAATTCCTGAGGCGTGTGTAAACTTTAAAGCCCCTAACATCATAGCTGACATTAGCTAGCGAGACATTATCGCGTTGTAAACCTGAGATTTAACGACACAGGTACGAATCACACAAAATGTTACCACGGTAACACCGTCTCAGGATTACTCTAGTCTATCTGCCTTTATATAGCTGGGATTTCAAGCTATGCTATTTACAACCGTGAAACTGAACCAACCCAACATGATTAACAAATAATAATCTAAATGCTAAAACCTTATTTACTTTTTTCAGTACAGCATCAGGATTTGGTCTTAGACCTTCTAAGGTTGTACGGTCGGCCAAGAAAGTGGTGTGCCAGTTTTGATTTAGTTTCCATGTCATCGAAAATTGCAATAAGGTTCATAACTAAAAAGATATCACTGAAAGATATTAAGAGATGCATAATAATGCCTATGTTGTCAAAAGTTGTCAGATTAATCTGCAAGCGAAACTAATCTTTATCACATATGAATCTGCAAGCGGCATTCAACCTGGGTGGTACACCACTTTCTTGGCTGACCGTACATATTATTGTTAAGTAGCACATAGGTCAAAAATAGTAAAATTAATAATATAATTCATTACTTAAATTCAACCTATAGTTGATTTGGTGGATTATCGTCTGAACAAATAGAGTGAAAAGAAATTCAATCAAATAGATTGCGGCAATCTTTTAAAACGCTTCACCACTTACAATGATTCGGTGTTATAAACAGCTCGTCATTTAATAAATTGCAAGGTCTGCGGTCACCATGCGATGTCCCCATAACTCGTCAGGGTCATCAAACTGTAGTCTATTGATTAACAATTTCCTAATAATGGTTACTTAAAAATTGATAACAGAAACTGTAATAAATATTAATAAAAAATTGTAGATACACATTTTTTTTAATTTCACGAAGAACTGAAAACTGCTAATCATATTTCTTCATGAAGACAAAAACTGATACCACTACCGTTCGTGGAGTCAGCGACTATTTATATGAGATAAGATAGATGAGAGGGCTAAAAAGAAGATAGGATAAAAGTAAAGTCATTCGCTGCACGCCGTTATTCGGGATGGAATGATGAAAACACGGTCAATGCTCCTGCAAAATGAATTAAGAAATAACTAGGATTATAGGTAGGTACTCCGCCAAATGGATAAATTCTTTTTAAAGTCTCACCATTTTTAATTAAATATTCAATCTCGTTAGCTATGTGAACCCTTTTAGTATTTGAAAATATATAATGCATTAAGTTTATAAAGGATTCTGAAATATTGAAATTGACATTGAAAATATAAGGTATATCTAAATTTAATTAGAAATGCATAGAATACAAACATACAAAGAAACATTCATTTTTATTTTATATAGGTATGAGAGACAAAGCAGGCGTTCTTATAGATAAAGTGAAACATCTATACTTAAACCCTACTCCCAAAATTAAGAAATTTACTTAAAACCATTCAACAATACAAGCTAAATACATTGAAAGCGTCTTAACATTGTACTTAAACAATAGGTTCACTATAAAAGCTTTAGCAAGATTATCAGGAACAAAACAACACAAAGACTATGTAATGAACTCAACTTGGATTCAGGGAATGAGTGTTGCATCATCGATCCTCCTTTGTTTATCTTTGAAACAATGTTGCCAACCCTATTAAATAAACAGAAGTAGCAGTATGAAACTAAAAAATCTAATAACATGTCTTCAACTTTGTTATGTCAGTGTGTATAAAAGTTCTGTAAAAAAATATTTTTTCGTTATTATCTAGTAATATGGACTAGGAACATTATTGAGGTATGGATGAACTGCGTGAAGAATGATATGTTTATGAAAGGTGTGAGTACTGAGACGACTAGTGATAGAACGGAGTGGAAGAGAAAAATATGTCATGCCGACCGAAGAATGAAAGTGGTCTATGACAATTTTCATCCTAAATGGTAAAATATTAAAATCTAACCAAACGAAATATAAATCTGAATAAATATACTAAAGGCAGGTTTCACAATAATTGAAACTGATGATGTTTGTAGATGTAAATTCACTAATTGCCTCAATATTTATGTTTTAATGGAAATATTGGAATCCATTAATAATAAAAAAAACATGCTATCCAATTTAAATTTATTTTACTATAAATATTGGTTTCATTAACTAGAAATGAAATTATATTTATGTTTGTATTTATTATATCAGAATCATAATAAAGTTGTTATATATATAGCGGGAGCTATATTCATCATTAAGTGAAACATTCCATCAAAGCAACATATTCAAGTCGGCCCTTTTCAAGGGCTGTAACTAGGGTAAGTGCGGGCTCATTAACCTATGCCTAATGATGTGCCGGGTGTCTTAATCCCCCTTTAGAACTGTATTAAATCACGGTTGGACTGAGCTCTGTGATGCATGCGGGAATTAATTGTCACTATTCTTATTCCAAGGTTTTTGTCTATAGATGAATTTATTTGCTGAGGTATTGTTTGAGGTTATAACTTAAATCACGAACCATGGAATTATTTATTTTAAATTAAAAGTATTGGGATGACCATCCCATTAGCGAGCCAAGGGTTTAACAAACACATTGGAAATTATTACCTATTATATGAGGAAATATGAAAGTTTGGATGTCTGTTACTCAGTCACGCAAACACGTAGATCATATCTTGGAATAAATCATAGGATATATCTTGAGAAAAAGTAAGATGCTGCGAGTGAAATCGCGAGACAGCTAGTGAGGGGAAATCCTACCATAATTAAGTGAATAATTATAAGACGGTAGGTATTCAAACCCTTACTGGTAGTGAAAACGTTAACTACTTGTGTAATGACTATACCGTATCATAATAGGACGTAATAACAGTCTTTGTTACTGTAATTATATACTTGTTTGTGTATGTCATAATGCGTAGCTGTACAAAGATAAGACAAAGATACAGTTTCAATTTCAGACCCATTTAGATATGCTTCAACAGGTTGGTGTAATTAAACTTTTGATTTCACAGAAAATGTCAATAGCCTATTCATAAAAAGTGGAGAAAAAGAAATCGTGGTTTCAATTTAAAAAGTCGTTTAAAATTACACACAAACTTTACTTCTTTATAACATTAGTAGATTCATTTTATTTACAAGCTCACATTACATTAATACATAAATTATTGTTGTTAAGTATTTCACAATATTTATGACAATCACAAAAGTAAAAAAAAATACCTATAATCGGTATGTGTTTCAATAAATACACAAATATACAATCAATCAATTCAATTCTACTTAGGCGTACGAGGGCGTAAGTCACGGATGAAAATTATGTCGCATTTTTCAAGATATTCCTTCAACTCTGTGTCTTTAGAAATTGGCAGACCGGTGTGTGTGTTATATTTGGGCCCGACGAATGAGTGATCAATTCCGTGGTCGTTTTTTGTTGACCTTAGCTCTATTACGGTATCTTTGCCTAAGCTATACATACATACAGCTTATCAGAAGCTACTACTAGAGTGAAAGCTGATCAGGTTGTATTATGTACTACTAGGTCCCCGCGGTTTTACCCGCGTTCCCGGATAAAAACTAGTCTATCTCTATGGAAAAAACAACGTTGCTTCGTTGCAGCTTGAAGGTAATATTAGTATGTATAATTTTCAAATAGATTTATAACAAATTAGCGCAGTTTGCAAAGAAGCGGACACCCGATCGCCCGGTTTGATCCCTAGTTAAGAGTTTTTTTTGTTTTGATATAGCAGGGGGCGTTTCACAAATGGCGGTAACTACATTACGTTTCAAACCTGTGGCTATTTTTCTTCTCGCAAGTGTAAAATGATTGCGGTCCAAACGTAAGAAGCAACACTCATTACCTCAAATGATGTTTATGGAAGACCATTAAAAAACAGATTACGCCTGTATCAGGATAACTCTTCCCGACATTCTAATGAAAATGCCAACATTCTGTGCTAACATTATGGTTCCAAAAATTTAATTCTAAGTGCATGAGACACTCACATTTTCATGAAATGATAAATAACCCAACAATTTAGTTCTTCTTATACGAATGGCCCCACTATGCCCTATTTCTGCAGTTTCGACTTGATTTATATTCTATATGCTTTTGAGGAATTATAATAACGAATTCTTGTATGTATTTCATAAGATTGGGAATTTTAACTTGACAAAAATCTTACCTTTATTACTAAAATAAATAGATTCTGCCGAATTCCGAGTTCCCATCTAGGCTTTGTGTGCTTACCACCATCGGCCACATCATCACTTACCATAGTGAGATTGTAGTCAAACACAAGCCTATCCAGAATAAAAAAAAATAAAAAAAATCTTTTTTTTTTTAACTACACACTTTTTTTAACTTTATATCCAAACAACGCGGATAATGCATTGGAGAAAATATAGGAAAGTAATATATTTAAAACACTAAGCACGAACATTATGTTTGATTTATTATTACATAATGTACATATCTTTCGCTAACGTATTTATGTAACACGGTATTTTATTTTCCACATTTGTGAGTCCGCATGTGTCAACCGCCTTGGGACTAAAACATAGATGCATGAGGAATGGAAGAGTTTTAAATATTTATCAGTTACCTATATGTTCTTCGTTCAACAGTTGTGGTATAGTAGGTATAGCGACGTCTACTGAAATTATTTTCTCAGATAAAATTGTGTGTTTTTACTACTATGTTTTTATATTGTATCATTAGGCCCATTTAAAAAAATTCAATATGATTATGTTATTATGTTTCTTGCTAGAAAAAAATTACTCAACCATATTCCTTTATAAAAATGACCTTCGTATAATTTCCGAGATATTTAATATCTAAAATTAAAAAATACCTACATAAAAATCAAAAATATCTTGAAAATGGTGTCACTTTTACTAAGGTCATCCTTACTAATATTATAAATGTGAAAGTGTGTCTGTCTGTCTGGCACCTCTTCACGCTTAAACCGCTGAACCGATTTAGATGAAATTTGGTATAGAGATAGATGTAACCTTGGAGAAGGATATATGATACTTTTATTTCGGAAAAAGATAAGATCCCTCGAGAGCACGGGTGAAACCGCGGGGTGGAAAACTAGTTTATATATATTTGGTAGGAGACCCGCCCACCTATCTCCCCCTTAAGTTTGTCGAACTACTTACCGGACATCCTGTATATCATGTTATTTTCTAAGTTATATATCTATGGGCCAAAGTAGTGTAATGAAAAAAGAAAATTATCATTAATATTATTACTATCTACTACATATTTTACACGAGGCCAAAAACACATAATATAAGATCAAAGCAAATACAATCAAATCCTCATTAAATAATACTTGATGAAGTCATCCATACAAGTAAGCGTTTATCACTGAACAATGCACCACGTATTTATAGATAATGCCGATCCTGGGTCAGACTTTATGGTTGCAGTACTATTGCTGAAATGATCCATTTATTACGACCATTAACATCCCTATCACAGCGGTATGGAAATGACGCTAGTAGGACTACTGGACTTATTTATGAACTCAAATGATATGTATCATGTAAGTTCAACTTCGGCAACCATTTTTTGGTATATTTTACCCTTGCTGGCTTTAGAAATTGTGTTGTGTTCAAAATTAATGAATTTCGGGTTTAGGTAAAAGATATAAAATTAACACTACTTATTCGAATATCACTAAAAATAATCACATCCTAAATCTCACATCTAGTTAATTTTATATCTACGCGTAAAGGTAATAATTTCAAAATAAAAATGTATAACAACATCAGGCCTCAGAGGTCGTTCACGCTCCAATACCATTAAAATATGTTCAATTTTTTTATTTAGGTAACATGGATTGATATAAATTCTATGTAGGTATCTTATGGGGGTATATAAAAATACCCGAGGGTTTATCTGCGAGCGAAGGGGGACCGCGTTGCTCTATGGTTTATTTATTTGGCGTAACGTCACTTAGGGGACCCAGTGACCTGAAAAATGTTGAGTGTAATTTGAATATGATTTTATTGATGTCGAGCCAGCTTTTGAGGATTGGAAGTGCTTCTTTTAATTAGATCTTAAGAATTCTTGTACACGCCGTGATGGTTTAACAGATGTAAAATGTATTTAATACTTTTTTGGATTTGTTAAAAAACGAAACAAAATAGAAACTCCCTCTGAAATATAACTTAAACTTCGATATGAAACCTTATTTGAATTTTCTATTTAATACCAAAATATTTTTGTAATTCACCCGGAAACCCAGAATGATCATCCAAATTTAATTGCTTTGGCTGCTCATTTTCTCCAGTATAATGCTCATACATTTCCTGTTTTCTTGCTGTACCCAAATGGTCTTCTAGCAATCGCGAGGACAATGGCCGTAGCTACCCGAGCGCATAATCCAGTTATGCGTAATAAATGCTGCCTTAAAGCGGTTATAGCACTTTTTTTCTTGGCTGTGCATTTATAATGATTTCGTCGCATCGTTAGCTTGCTGACTTAAGAGCTTGACTTTAAATTAAGAAGTCTATTGTTTAAACCAATTTTATAGAGTATGCCTTTTGTTTTTTTTCGGGGGATGATAATTACGTTAATACACCTAATTGTAATTAATATTTTTTTAAATTTTAAAGAACGCGATACTGTCTAATCGTAGACAATCGTTTTTATAATAATGAAGTGTTCATTTGTTGAAAAAAAAAAATGGCCAGGCTAGAAGTTAGCATCGTTTTGAAAGTTCACTTAATAAGTTTTTTAAATATTCACCTATATCTAGTCTGTGATTTAATATGCACCATAAAAATGTATGAAAAAGGAATTGCCACTTGTCATTTCTTGTTTAGTTCCGTAATAAAGTTGCTCATCAACTTGACTAACTTTATTACTTTTACAAGTCTGACTCTCGTTTAACCAGTCCCCATCTGTGATAGATTTCAAAGAAAATAAATTTAAAATTATTGGAAAAGAGTAACCAATGATAAAATCTCTTGATACAAAAATCCAATATCATCCGGACGTGGCCGCCTTACTGGTACTTAATCCTCACAAAGTATTTGCTTAGAGTCTTTAGGTTTCCTTACAGCAAGTTGTCTCATTACCTCGTATTTAGTTACTTTAGAGACAATTAACTTCACTTGGAACACTGCAATTGCTCGTGTTGATATAAGAGCTATGGTTTGTTTGTACTTTATTTACTGTTCCCCGTGGTTTCACCCGCGTTCCCGTAGGATCTTAACCTTTCCCGGGATAAAAATTATCCTATGTATTATTCTAGGATATGATCTACCTGTGTGCCAAGTTTCATCAAAATTCCTTTTGTAGTTTTTGCATGAAAGAGTAACGAACATCCATCCATCCAGACAGCTTATAATATTAGTGGGATAAAATTATCCATAGCTCTATAATTTATGTTGAACAAATATTGCTAAAAAAGTCTTACACATTAGTAAGCGATTTATAACAATTTGTTTCATTGTCCATGAATACAATTCTAGCGTTTGGCAGGTCACGTGAAAAAGAATGGTTGAATGAAAGAAAATAATATATGAAATCCGTTGCGGCACCTTTTATTTTCACATTTCCCCACTTTTTTTCAATAAAGGCGTGAGTCAGAGGTTCCGTAATAGCTTTTTTGTAACCTCTGCCCTAGATTAAACAATCATTTTGTCGTTGTGGGCACGTACCACGAAAATTGTTTTGTATCAGTGATGTTTCACTTTTTATTGTTGTTAAAGAGGAGCTTTAAATTGATTTTAGGGCAATTTCACGTAACTAATGAAATTAGTAAATACATTGTACTTCTTAATATTGTATCAACCAAAGAAAACTCTTTAAGTTGATAATAAAACCGTTATTTTTAGTATTTTAGGTCCATAATAAAAAAGAACCAAAACGTAAAAAAAGTTATTCATGAATACATTTACACATTGCCAATGTTTTTCTTATGCTTCACTTTAAAGCGACAACAGTGAAAAAACCTAAAAAAATCACGAGCGTTGCCAGCCATTTCCGAGCTCTTATACACCGACCGCATTAAGAAGCATTAGTACTGTTACAAAGGGTGGGTATGACAAAGTGCCTTCCCTCCGGGGAGGGTTGGCGACAATAGAGGTGTCCTGTTGTTAGCTGAAGACCGTGTCGCACGCGACGGCGACGGGGCACCATTGAACTCTCTAACTTAACGACTTAATGCATCGTCTCGTTATTTCTGTGGAAGAAAGGAATTTGTATCCCTATTTGGACCCAGTGCAGTACGTGTGTACTCACCTTTACTATTTATTATTTGCTAGTGTAAATTAGCAGGCAAAGTTGACTTTCCTGTTGTTTTGTAATAAAAGATAAATAAACTTATGCAAAATATTCATACAACAAATTTTTGAAATCACTTTTCAAAATTTAATGAAGGAAGTATTGACAAGTAATCCTTATAACTATGTAGGTATACGTGTAAATAATACACGAATAGAATCAAGCAAAAAAGTTTTCAAAGACAAACTACCATCAGGATTACACAAACATCCCATCATGCTTCCTCAAAAATAACAAAGGCATTCAAAACATGTTTATTTCCGTGCGAATGGAATGGACAAAGAATACTAATCTCATTCGGTCCGAAAACGGGTCGTGCTCAAGTCAGGCTCAAGTTTGGAGCTGGGATTAGATACGCCAACAGAGGGCTACAATTATTATTTGAGTACGCTGCCAAATAACATCGTGGAATCAACTTACATACAAATGTTTGTCAAAATATTGGCCAAGGATAATGTTTTGGTCATTTGTTGATTTAATCAAAATACGGTGCAAAAATTTGAATATTATATACCTAAAGCAGAACAAAAGTAAAAAAAAAACAAAATCCTCATTAATTACTTCATTTATCATAACAATGATAGACTTTGTGATGACGAAGTTTTTGGTAATAAATATAAGCGAAATCACGTTTTATTTCGGAACACGCGCGTTAATCGAATAAATCATGTCTTCAGAAAAATAGTATAATGCGGCCAATGTCGATGTTTTTTTCCTTTATCACACGGTAGCAAACAGAAGTCTAAAAACAAAAGATATACCGGCTTTCACCTACATTCGAAGTTTTCGGTTTCGCCCAGTTTAGACCGGCTCTGTGTCAAAACTTGTTCAGTCGTATTTCACAATTCACTGTTTTAAGAATTAGATGTCTACACGTTTGTACACTTTCCCTCGTTTTAATATAGGTAGGTACTAAGGTAGTAGCAAAATTATTCAGTATACTGAATGAGGTGCGATTATAAATTGATTTTATTCGTATGACAAAGTTTATTCTAATAAAGTTGAATTATAAGAATTGAAAGTTTTTTAATTTTATCAAACTCATAATTTTGAAGACTATAAACGTATTTTGTAGCTGCTTATAACCTATTTTCCATGTGATGTTTTTCTATAATTAAAGCCGTAAAAAACACCGCCATGAAAGAAAAACCTTGTACATACATAATTACACAGAATAATAATTACACACAATGTTTCTCTAAAGGACTTTAAATATTGTTTGTCGAAAAGTTTTTAAAATAACAAAAAATATTTCATCATGTTTTTACATAAAAAAACTCAGTTGGATTAGAACCTCAATGGCCATTAATTAGTTTCTTTTTCATGTTACGTTCAGTGGACCATAAAAACAATAGGTACCAATCAAAAAATCATTTTTGAATTTTCACAACCCCTCGTGCGTAAAAGATAAATTTCGGATAATGTAAACAGTACCCTAAAACGAACCAGTGGCTTGTAATAAAATACAGCAATTAATCTACGCAAAGTTGGCGACAGTAGAACACAATTATTATCCTTTTTAAGGTCACTGAAAAAAGGCGGTAATTTATTATCGTCTTAAAATGAAAAAGTTGCTTCTATTCATAGTGGGGTCGGTTGTTTGCGTTCTTTGACTTTGAAGTTAAGTTGTTTTTATGAGAAAATGAATGATTGTAATTCTTCGTTGCTTGAATATTATAATTGCTTTTGACTTTGTCCACGTATATAAAAATAAGAGTGAATCAGCGTTGTTGACCGTACATTAATAACAATTTGAAAAACATGTCACTTGTATTGCTTTTATACGTTACGACGACGTTTAGGCTGGTGAAATTAAATTTAACCATTTGATTTATGTACAATAGAAAATATATTTTCCATCGATACGTTTTTTCTTTAATCTATATGGAGGACCGAGGAGGTAGACTTCTCTATAGAAAAGGTAGGTTTTTCGTCAAGTTAAGTTATCATATATATATATCAGGAGCCCGCGGTCCAACTGTAGGCTTAAAATGGAGCCTGCTGGTAAAAGGATGCTGCATTAAGATTAATATATACTAGAAATAAAAACAGTTTTCTAATGTGTTTTATTGATAACACTACACTATATAAGTTACGGTTGAGTTCTACTCAGTTCTTCTAAGTATGAAGATGTGACAAACGCGAAGTTTGTTTCCTTCATAACTCCTTATCTGTACGCTTACATACACCCACGCTATACGAATACTTAGAAGTAGGATTTGGTGTCTTATTAAAGAAAACGAAATGTATAAATAAATACCCTGGGACATTCTTCAGACACGGCCATCTGATCCCTAACTAAGCAAAGTTAGTATATTATAGATAAACAAAATCTAGGTAATCATGGCTTCGTATACCACTTTCATAATATTTATTCCCGATCTAATTACAGATTTTAGAATATCTCCCTGTAAAATACATCAATTACTATTCTTGAAGCCACTATTATATTTTTATCAAATGTCTTGTAATATATCGACCGGTATACAGTTGCGTAGTGGGCTAAATTGACAACTAATAAGAAAAAATAAATATCCTTGGAAATTTTTCACACACGGCAATCTGATCCCAAACTAAGCAGAGCTTGTAATATAGAATCCAGATGACTGATATACTTCATAAACTACTTTTTTTTTGTAAATACATACTTAAATAGATAATTACACCCAGACTCATGACAAACTGACATGTTCATGCAGCCAAACGTCTGTCCTGGATGGGAATCGAACCCACGACCTGCGGCGTGATAGGTAGTGTGTTAAACAACCACGCCAACCGGCCAGTCATCATATAAGCAAGTAGAATTTATAGTCCCTAAATTTTTAATAAACTTCTCACGTCGTACTTCGCTGGCTATGTATCCACATAACGTGTATATTACTATATCCAGCGGTGTCCACACAGTGGGGCGTCGTGCCATATGTCGTCCATCTCTTAACGAAGATTTAGTGACCTAACACCAGCCTGTATTTATACTATACTATCTAATAGATCATAGAGTGGACGCTTTTAATTTTGCCTGTTATACTAAGATAATTCCATTACCTGTAAGTGTCTACTTTTGTTTTTATTACTGCTATATGTTTTGAGTTAATGTAAAGCTAGGCTCAGTGGTTGGTCTACAATCATGAATCTGTCTAGTACCTCTGAAAATAAAATAGATTTTCAACAGAAAACATCGAGAGGAAACCAGCATTTTAGAACTTAAATTCAAAACGAAGAAGTTTGCTATGATGCGTTATGTTCGCGTGATGCACTATGGTTTCAATACCCTCGATATTTAGGATGTCTCGTCCCCTGATATGAGCTGCAAATGAAAATATGATGATGATAGAAGTGAACCAATTTAAGTTAACTTTATGTTTATTATTCATCCCTTCATATTACTGACATAAACATGCAGAAATTAACGCTAACAAACTGTGCTGCAATTAATTATACACAAACGAATAGTTTGACGCGGTCCCTGGCTATCATATTGCAATTAAGATTTGTTTATATGCATTCATCGGTAGTGATTTCATGTTTGTTGTTTCGTATTTACTTTGCCGCTATATTTCAAACGCCAATTAAATTTACGAACAATTTCAACGGAAAGCTTAGCCGCATTGCGTAGTGCTACGTTTTGAAGTAAACCTTGACCCCACGTTGCCGTTAGCACGTTGCTAACTAAGGATGTCTTTATGGTTACGCTAAGCCCATTATAGGTATGCTACGCCACCCATTTACATAGCTCCAAGTGCTACAAATGCATCGTTTCGTAGAGTTAGCTACGTTATCGTAGCAAAGTGCTACGAAACAAATATTGTCTCAATACCTTGTGCAACTAATAGGGCCATTGCTTAGTTTTGTATATTATCACCGAACTAAAAATATCTTCTAGTTTTCTGCAGTGCTGTAACGTGTTTGCGTATTATGTATTAAGTTTTTCGTACATACATTTATTTGAAGTCCTTTCCGCCCCGCGGTTTCACCCGCGTACCCCTTTTTTATTCCTTTAGGGGTTGAATCGTAAAATTATTTCTTATTTATCGTCTATGTTTTAAAAACCTGTAAAAAAATCGGCATTCTAGGTCCAAAGGTTTAGAGTAAATGTTAGCTGGGTATTGTTGAGTCAATGAGTGAGGCTTTCTCTTTTATATATATATATATATACCTCGTTAGTATGTTTTATTTAAGATTTAGGTAGGTATGTAACAAGAAACTATTCCTGCTACTTCACATATCCGACATTGAAGAAATGTAATAGCTTAAAGTTCTTCATGGGTCCTATAAATCTCATTTTGCGTTGTACCAAAACCCATTATCCTCAGTTCGTTTACAGACCAATGTTTGGACACCGGCTCTCTATCGTGATATACTGACTCTTGGGTACAAAATTGCTCATATAAAGGTCCTTTGTTTGCTTTAAAGTTTAGGCTGAATGTATATGTGTCTTTTGTATGGGTTGCCAAATATTCTATAGCTTTCATTTTGAATAGGTACTTATTTATGCGTAGTAATATTTATAAATAAAATAAATATCCTGGGACATTTTTCACACACGGCTACCTGATCCCAAACTAAGCAGAGTTTGTAATATGGAAGCCAGATGACTGATATATACTACATATACTACTTTTTTTTGTAAATACATACTTAAATAGATAATACACCCAGGACAACCAGACATGTTCATGAACACAAATGTCTGTCCTGGATGGGAATCGAACCCACGACCTGCGGCGTGATAGGTAGTGTGTTAACCAACCACGCCAACTGCTCCGTAAATTTTGATATTTATTTTTAAATAATTATGATTATTTTAATTTAAGTTTAATCGAGTATAATTTACATGTATAAATTTCCCTGATTTTGATAATCATAATCGATTGTAATCCGTTACTACCAGGTGACCCGCCTACCTTATAGTCATTACCAGAAGCTATCATGAACCCTGTTTATTTATTATCATTGGAACCCTAATCATCCGATGCTCTTACCACATCCTATGACTTTTTAGAGGGAATTTGCGACGTGACATTCCGTTTTCGTTTTATTTTCATAGTAGGTAAGTATATATATTTTTTTTATTCTGGATAAGCTTGTGTTTGACCACAATCTCACCATGGTAAGTGATGAGGTGGCCAAAGGTGGTAAGCACACAAAGCCTAGATGGGAACTGGCTCTCAAGTGCAGCCGTCGGAACACACCGATAGGTGCTTGGCGATAGATTTTCAACTTGAGGGTGGTGGCCAGCCAGTCGGGTACTACAAAGTACCCTACCACCGCGCTATGGTTTCCTCACGATATTTTCCTTCACCGAAAGCTCAAGCTCATTGCAGGATTCGAACCCACGACCTTCGTCGTGGTATCCGACGTCACTTACCACTGAGCTATCATCGCCTTAAACAGTTTGTACAGTTATATTGACTAATACAGTTTTATTGAATAATATATCAATGAAGTTCTTTTTTCGTTTTTATCTAATGAAGTTGAAGAAATCCAAGTGCACCAGTGAAGTGAAATGAAAGCGCGTATCGTGACAGTGTTTAGGTTGCCTATCCTGACGTGCCTTCTACGGACGATGACTAACTTGACTTTACTACTGTGACTGTGACACAGTCGACACCCGTCGAACATCTTCGGGAACTGGGGTAAGTTGAAAACCAGCGCTGCGGACGCATCAACATGTATCCGCAGCATAAGCTGAACTTACCCCTTTTGCCCTACGCGTTAAATGTACTGTGTGTTTTCTTTTTATGTTTTATGTAATAAGGCAATAAATATTTTTCATTTCATTTTTCATTTCATTTCATTTCATTTGATATACTTAAAATAAAAGCAGAATAATAACAGAAACTAGTGTTCGCCCACTGATAGAAACTCGAGACTTAAATTTTTAGAAAGAAAAGTCTATAATTTTTACTTTACATAATACATTAATAAGATAACTCAAAACTCGTCAATAGCTAGGTACTACTGATAGAAAATCGTTTCACAGAGTATAAAAAGGGGTACAAAAGTCTTTCAGCACGTATTAATCTATTTCTAATATTATAAAGAGGTAAAGTTTGTGAGTTTGTGAGGTTGTACGGGGTAATCTCTGGATATACTGAACCGATTTTGAAAATTCTTTTACCAATAGAAAGCCACGTTATTTGTGAGTGTGAAGATTAAATCACACGGGAACGCGGGTGAAACCATGGGGGACAGCTAGTATAAAATAAAGGACCATTGCCATCAAAGGAAAAAAATATACTACAAATTAATACATACACCTTGCGAATAATATTCCACTAAGGCGGTACAATTAACTCTTCACTCTTCTTACTGGTTTTTATCACTTGACTCTCGTACAGAATTGAGTTTTTGTCCCGCGGAGTATTTCTGAGGCAGACAGTGACTAATACCAACTTGAGATTTCTTCAGTCTAGGTTTGGTGAGGTCACTGACACCAAGTCTTTCATGTTAAGCTTTTCGACGTTACAGTTGAGCTTAGCTTAGTGCTAATTAAATTATGGTTCTGAAGGTAAATTATTTTGTTTATTATATATTATTAATTTAGGTACCATTTGTGTTTATCTTGGAATTTAGAATATTAATGGTGAATTTCTAATTTCATTAAAATAATAACACATTGAAATAAAACGTAACGAATGTGGCGCTACAAATATAGCAGTATAAAATCTCGGGCGCTTAATATTTTTCAATGGATATTTTTTTTGACAATGAAAACAATACCTGATTGCAGTTAAATTCATGTATGAAGATAAAGTTTTCTATTAATAAAATTTGCTATTTTCAACATTTAAGCTCTCTAGGACCTAGTTATTTGTATAATTTTAGAGGAGACTTAGAGAATAACCCAAAAATAGCTGTAATATTATCGATCTTTAAATATCTGTTTAGGTTTAAGTAGCTTTTTAAACAAATTGCTGTTTATTACCGGCTCTTATCAGTAAAATCAGCCTTCCGAACCGTGGTTTAGACTAGACTATTCATAAATATTTTCATTTCATTATCAGATAATCGAAATTCTACTTAAATAAATCCCATAGAACATGTTTATCGCGCCGGACCCTTATTTAATCACCATTAGACCTTTTGTTGAAGGGTATTAGTTTCAGCCACTCTTGGGTTTACTATGTGTCCACTGTGAAAGGCGTCACCTATCGTCGGCCTAACAAAGATTTACCATCACTGTCTGCCATTACTTTACGTTGAGTAAATAATCTGTGCGAACTATGCACTATACTCTTGGACTATACATACATGTGATTATTTTGTATCACGCCTTGTCTTTGAAACAACGTTCTAAATGCATTTAGTAATTTTACTATTTGTTCAGTTATTTGGTAGATTTATTTAATCGAGTTAAAATTAAATTGGTTTTGAATTTGATTCCATATTTTTTTATGTGTCTTAATAAAAACAAAGAGTAATTGTAATTATTTATTTAAATTGTATCTATGATGGTCTCTAGTTAAGATAATAATTTTATATTTTGTTTTAGTTTTGTTTCTAATTTAGTATGTATATATTTAGTGTAATTTTTATTATTTTTATTTTAGTTCTAGTTTTAAGTATGTAATTAAGAGTTATCTATATTATTATAGTCTCTAGTTTAATAAAAATATTTATATTATATTAGCAGTCCCCCGCGCATTCGCATAGGGATCTTATATTTATCCGGGATATTGTGCGGTTGTGTGTGTGTTTGTGTTGTAGGTATATCAGGATATTATTATCTTTCTGCCAAGTTTCATCCAAATCATATACATACACACTCATACAAACTTTCACGTTTATAATATTAGTAACCTACGAAGTAAGATTAGTAAAATACCCACGTGTTGGAAACGCAATACCTCCAGATTTTCTATATTTTCTTAAGTTTTGGGACGACTCCCTACACGAGTCAAGGGCTAATTATCATAATATTATTCTTACCCGAAGTAAGTAATACATAAAACATATAAATTCTCAGTGATCTTTGAAGTAAATCTACGAAACTATGGTATGGATTATCATTTTCTCAACACGCTCCAAAGTTAATCGAAGTTCCTCGTAGCCAAGTTACGTTAATATAACAAACTATGTTATTGTTGAGACGAAGCGGTGGGATTGGCTTTGGACTCCGAGTTTCCCGACTGGGAAAAATAAAACCGAATAACGTTATGGAAAACAGGCTCTTATGATGTTGTTATTGCTTAAGAATGTGATTTAATAAAACCCTATCCGTACTTTATGTTCTATTTAAATCAGAGATTCTAATGAAAATGATTTCAATTGAGCTGAGAAACTTCTTCAGTGGAATGTTTCCTACAATCAGTTTTCTAGATAATGTACAAGTAACGATACTGAGCTTTTTTATTCGTATGATACTAAGGAAAAAAATTCGCGACAAAATAGTAACATACCTATCGAGTTTAAAAATACTTTGTTCTTTAGAAAATGTTCTCAAAATGCAAGTTATAGTACCTACTTAGCAAATTGAGATTAAACAAAACTTTCTTAACTTTTCTTTAAAAACATAACTTTCTATTAATCCTAAATCTGTTGATATTATTGTTTATGGTATCATCATTTGGTTATTGCTCTGAATGCCATATTGCACTCATTCTATTGCCAAACTTGGCTCCGTTTCCACCAATATGATTTGTGGGAGGTAAGATTATGTTTCTATTTTGTCTAGAGTTAGAGATATGGATATTATGATTGTTATAAATAACTAACTGTCCTCCGTGGTTTTACCCGCATTCTCGTGAGATCTTATCTTTTTGCGGGATAAAAATATGCCTAAATTATTCAGTATGTCTTTTTTTCTTTACTTTATGGAAATAACTTTTAGAAATTATTTTCTTAAAGTAGGAAAATTAATTTCAATTTACTAAAGAACTTGCACATAAAATCAACAATAAGTAAACGAAAAGCTCACTGGCCTGGTTTAGACCGATTGCCACTTACTTACCATACCGAGTGAAGCGAGTAGACTTACTTTAAACGCACAACACTAGTGATGCGCAGAATATATTATATCACAACAAACACAACTAACATTTACAGCAATTTGTAGGTTTAAAAATGAAAATTGAAATAGTATGTACATAACATAAAAATAAATATAATAATAAATTCAACTGACAAAAGCAACATTGATTAAATTCACTGGTTAAGTCCCTATTTATTTTGAACTTCTCCTGAGGTAAAAATGGTTGAAACTAACACTTAAATATTTTTTTTCTATTTATTTGGAATAACCAACAACTACAAGTTACAAACTTAAATAATAAACTTATACAATTAAGGAATGTTAAGATAAAAATGTAGTCCAATGCGTTATCCACGGGTTACTGTATTAATAGATTTTTTTAAATTACAAGTCAATGTGACGCGAGCAAAATCGCGTGTACAAGTATGTGTATTTTAAGGGAAAGAGAACCGTATAATATAAAATAATATTTATGATATTATTTTGCTATGTATGCTACAATACTTAAGATATTAATAACAGATTACATTATATAGTTTATAGAACTAAACTTAGGTAAGTAAGTGAACTTATAAAAACAATTAAAACAACAAGTAATAATATTGAGGATGGGAGACTAAATTAGTTATGAGAAAAACCATAGAGCAACAAAAAAACAAAATAGTAAATCTCAAAAAATGAATTTCTTTACGTAAGAATAATTACAAATTGATAATGACACATCTCTATCGCTCACTTGCCTTAACTACCTATGTATATCTACTTGAACAGACAGATTCCGCCTCTCAGTTAGATGAATTTAACAAATAGCAGCTATCTTTCTGCAATGCCACCAATTTGCGAAGATAGTGCCCACTACAGTTTAGATAAACAAGGCTCTTTCAACTGATGGGCGGACGGACTTTTGCCATTGTGAGGGACCGCAGGATGATTCGTTCACTCACTTGTTTTGATACACTTCCAAATTGCTCTTTTTATTACTGGACATTTTGCTACTTGTATCGAATTGCCTTGGTTTTGATTTAATACTGTCTTATATGCACAAGGCGTGCATAAAGTCAATTTACAACCCTAAAAAAATCTCAATTAATTGAATCATGTTTTCAGAAATGCATTTTTGTAATTGCTATATATTTTTTTGATTAAACATTCTGTTAAAATAAAACTAATTGAAAACATGAATTGTTCGTATTTTTAATCATACATTGTAATGTATGTGTATGTAATGTATGTACATCACTTACCTATCAAATACCTTTACGTTGTATTTAAAAATAACACAGTACCTATAACAAAAGCGGTCCGGCAGGGTTCTCCAATTTTCATCCAATAAACGTCAGCCGGCGTGGTGTTCCGTTGGCACGCGATTGCGACAGTGTTGCCACTAAACGGCAACCAATATACTTTGCCTCAAAACTCATCAAGGAGATTGTTTTATTGTTCATACTCAATAGTATTCTCTATGACTACGACATATTAAAAAAATAAAATAAGTCTTATAAATGTGGCGGCTACCTATCTAAAGTTTAACGTCAAATAAATAATATTAAAACAGAAAAGTTGTTTCACGGTAAGCCTGACAAATCAAGGTTTGCCCCCAGAAACAACATCGTTCAAAAACTAGCTCGAAATAGTCCTTCGTGATTCCCAAGAGACGGTTAGGCTTCGCGGCAATTGTCAGAATATAGGCCATGAGTCTGAACTTGGCTTGAGCGGAAAAGTCTCATTCCGTGATAGCTCGGAAACTAGGTTTATAGGCTATGAGAGGTTATAACAGCTGATGACGGATATCTGATTATATTTCAATCTGCGTCAAAGCCAAGCTTATTTACCAATCTGGGTCGGATGAAATCTGTCACCAGATTATTTAATAATTAAAGCGACGATTTAAATCATACAATTTAAGTAATATAAAAATTAAATTTAAATTAGAAGTTGCACTCGCCTTTGCGTACCCCTTTTTACAATCTTAGTTAGATTTAGAAGACAGTTTATACTGAGATGCGTTGAAGTAAATAAAAAAAAATAACTGTGGCACTCGGGGACTGCTGCGGTAAAGCTATTGCATAGCATTACACTTTTCATCCCATCTATTCGAAAAGTCGACGAGGGAGTCCCGCCGCCGAATAATAGCTAAATAATAATAAAATAATATAAAAAAAAGTGTGTTGTCTTTAGACTTTTTTTTTTGCAACCACATTGTTGGCGGGCCATCGGCGCGTCGACGGCTACTGCCGACGACGCAGTACCTTAGTTAGGTGCCTAAGGACATGACTCTTGTCATGGTTACCGAAAGTCGGCGCGTCGACGGCTGCCGCCGACTGCCGTCGGCGTCGTCGGCAAACGTCGACGACAAAAATATCTAGGTGCCTAAGGACATGACTGTTGTCATGGTTACGGTGTCAGGTTATTTCGTTACGATATTTTTTTATTCGGTCGCCATCAAAGCCCGCGATAAAAGGTATACAATAGCTTAAAACTTTACAGAATCATTTATTTATATAAAAATGATGCTAGAATACAATTAGATAGAGCCCCCTTCATATTTTCTCTGGAGTATCGTTGTCACCTAATGTTCAAACAACTTTTTTAACAAGTTAACGCGCTCGTTTTTATATAATTTTAAGAAACTGTAAAATATTTTCAGACAAACATTGTTAAAAATTTCAAAGTTGCGTTGTGACTAGGTGCACAAAGCTTTTGATGCAATTTCAACATGAACGTGCTTGGGAAAATTAATGTACACGGACGGAACCCTGTTTGCAGTTTTTAAAAAGGCTTAGCTTGATATACTTAAAATTAGTTTTACATTTTAACAGGTTTTGGTAGTTTTATACACATTAACGTTAAATATAGTTCTTATTTTTTTTATAATCAGATAACAAAGGTGAAAATAAACCTAAATGTAAATGGTAGAAACAATAAACAATAAATATCCTCGGATTTAGTTATCGCATACATTATAATTATTACCACGTTGAAATGATTCCTAAGAGCTTCCCTCGGGAACGCGGGTGAACCATGGGAGACAACTAGTATTATATATACATAAATTCCGATTGCACCAATATAGTACACATATATATATTTGCAGCTCATGAACTGATACCATTAATGGATCTGACAAGTAACACGTAAGGTGTTTCATCTTAATTAGTTGCCGATTGACATATTGTTTGTCTTGAGGGTATTGTTGTATAATATCTCTACATTAGAGAGACCATACATTTATAATATCCTCTTGTAAGTATGTCAATATAGTACAAAAAGATATCGTAAGTATTTTATTTAAAATATTAGTCAAGGCCTCGAGATACCGGAGACTTTTTACGCCAACACATCAGCCTGGCCATCCAAAGAGGAAACGCTGCTAGCCTGCTAGGAAACTTTTCTATCAGCAGCAGCGGCAGTCTCGAGGAAGTTTTTTATGTACCTATAGATTGTATACTTTATACATTTGCTGTAAGTATATTATAATGAAATACATACATAGTACCTTATTGGCTGAATAGATTTCCACCCCGTTGTTTTTTCAACAATCCGCTATTTTCCCTAGATATTAAGTTTCCAAAAATCCTGAAACACTTTACTCTTCATTACAAATTTTAGGGACAGATTTTTTAAAGTAGAGTTCTATGCCTACTTTAATAAGGAAAATTCAAGTTCATCGACTCAGCAGTTTAATATATACGTTCATATGTACTGACATAAAAGAAAGTGACCTAAGCATACAGAAAATAAAGTTTAAGGCGATGATAGCTCAGTGGTAAGTGACGTCGAATACCGCGGCGAAGGTCGTGGGTTCGAATCCTACAATGAGCTTGAGCTTTCGGTGAAGGAAAACATCGTGAGGAAACCATAGCACGGTGGTAGGGTACTTTGTAGTACCCGACTGGCTGGCTACCACCCTCAAGTTGAAAATCTGTCGCTAAAACACCTATCGGTGTGTTCCGACAGCTGCACTTGAGAGCCAGTTCCCATCTAGGCTTTGTGTGCTTACCATCTTCGGCCACATCATCACTTACCATGGTGAGATTGTGGTCAAACACAAGCCTATCAAATATAAAAAAAAAAAAAAAAGTTTATAATTATTATTTTTTGTCAGAAGTCTGATAAGCGGGTGGGTAACCTGATGATAAAAACCTACCGTCATCTATAGACATTAGCAATACCAAGTGTTTTATGTATTGGTTCTTTTTGAATAACTATAAGGGAACTGTCAAAACATCGTTAGGTACTTGGCGATTGATTTTCAACTAGAGGGTCGCCAGGCCGGCGGGTACTACAAAGTACCCTAACACTGTGCTATGGTTTCCTCACGATGTTTTCCTTTGCCGAAAGCTCAAGCTCATTGTAGGATTGGAACCCACGACCTTCGCCGTATCCGAAGTCACTACCACTGAGCTATCATCGCCTTAATCTATAGAAATAATAAAGCCCATGTGTAGTGGATGGTTCGGGTGGATATTAGCGGGTAGCTTCTCGAAAGTTTAATAAAGCTCTCCCTCGTATTTAAATCCGCCATTTAACTTCGTCCCGGCATAAGTCCTAGGATTAATGGCAAGACACTGCCAGTACTACTAATACTATTGCCATTTTTAATCAGGCTTAGCTGCACTTGAATTTAATTTAAGCGATTTAATTTTAACTTTCTATTCTCGTCTTTTAGAATATGTCTGCCAGAGACAAATTGCAAATTCTGTCTGGGTCTCAAATGTCTTTTGGTAACCTAAGTTTGTCTTCGTAGGTCCATAAAATTATTTTTTTAAACAAAAAATACGTATTAGAGAAAATAATACAATACGTATATTTCTAGTTTGAGGTAGTCATACTCTATACTTATATTATAAAGAGGAAAGATTTGTATTTTTGTATGTTTGTAACGAATAAACTCAAAAACGATTAGATAGATTTCAAAAATTCTTTCACCATTAGAATGCTACATTATCTTTTTATCCCGGGAAAAGATAATGTCGAACGGAAATGCGGGTGAAATCTTACGAATCTTACTTATCTTACTAATCTTACTTATCTTACTAATCTCACTAATATTATAAATGTGAAAGTTTGGATGGATGGATGGATGTATGTTTGTTACTCATTTCCGCTAGAACGGCTGAATGGATCTGGATGAAATTTGGCATGGAGATATATTATAGTCTGGAATAGCACATAGGTTACTTTTTATCCCGGGAAAAGATAAGATCCCTCGGGAACGCGGGTGAAACCGCGTGGAACAGCTAGTTTAATATAAAATTTATCTTTTCAATTAATGGCATTTGTTCAGTGGTCCCATGGTTTCAGATTCCCATGGAATCTTATTATATTTCCCCCGGATAAAAAGTATCTAATATTTTAATCCAGGATATGATTTACCTCTGTGTTAAGTTTCATCTAAATCCGCTTAGCCGCTACTGAGCTGTGAGGTAGCAAACATTCGCAGACATAATATTGGTAGGTTTTACATTCCATGTACTCAATACCTACCTAAACATAAACATAAAATTAACGTGTTCCACGGAAAATATTTGTACACGTGGAAGTTTGACTAATGTTCAGTTTCCTTTATTTACATACAGTAAAACAACTTTTCAGGAGGAAAATTAAAAGTTACCGTGTGAGGGGATGTACCTAGTTACGCTTCAGGCCATTGTTAATGAATATATATAACATGATATTGAAAGTAAACATACGTATTTTCTTTTTGTTTGTTGTTTCCTATATTTTCGAACGATGAAATTAAGTTCGTTATTTTGTTGGCTGTTTGTCTTAGTGGTTTTGATTTGTAATTTCAATTAGCTTTTAACGAGACGGTTTTGTATTTTTTATGTAAACATCGAATTTTGATAGTTGAAGTACATCAAACAGAAGTGTAAAAAATATTTACAGTTATTAAGGTTGTGGCCGGCAGTTTGTAACCACAAACCCAGTACCGCAGCTTCGCCACTCGGCGAGAGAAAACACACTCCAGGTTTTAGTCAGTAAGAGTCTGACATAATCCAGCAAGCTCCCTCCGAGATGGCGGGTTACTTACTTGTGTGAATTAAACTGGGTCCACAAACAAAAAAAATGCCACATTGTAACCTAATATTATGGGCCTTAATAAAACGCTTTTTAACTAAAATACTATTAAAATTCTTTGACAGTTACAGAAAATGTGACGTTTCTTCTAGTGACATCATTACAGTGCTATAGTTAAATATCGTTTTGTAAAAGTATATCCAATTATATCACCTACTTACCGTGTGTGATAGATATGCTATGCGATGTAACTAAATAGCATAACCAATTAAGCGTATATCCGTTCATTTGTATTAGGTACACATTAGCGTTTCCCTAGGGATAGACGGTAATGTCCTAATTAATATAATATGTGACCAGCAAAATAGCACTATCTATAGTCCGTTGAGGCTCAGTTAATGGTAATTTACTCACTCTAGGTGATTGCTTTCATTCAAATAAGATAAATTATAAATAAAACCATTAACCGCGGTTAAGGTCGTGGGTTCGAATCCTACAATGAGCTTGAGCTATTGGTGAAAGAAAATATGGAGAGGAAATCACAGCACTATGGTAGGGTATTTTGTAGTACTCGACTGGCTGGCTACCACGCTCAAGTTGCCAGCTTTTAAGGCATTTTAAAATGTCGACAACACATTGGCAAACCCCCCTGGTATTGCTAATGTCTATAGGCGATGGTATTCACTTACCATCAGTTGACCGGCCTGTGAAGTTGTGACTTGTGATATAAAAAAAAACATTAAATATATAACACTGCACGTGACAAATCCCTAAAATGAAAAGTTACATAAAACAGAAGTAGGTAACCAAATGAATAATATTTTTGTATAAAACATGATTTATGCAGGTACCTACGAGGAAGGAAACAAAACCCCAGGAAGCAAAATTACCCAAACGGCATTCATGAAAAGATAATTCGTCAGTTTTCCCCCGCGCCGGATATAACCGAGTGCGTTCGTAAATGCACGAAGTTCACCGCGTTTAGTTCGAAATAAAATATAAAAAAAGTCCAGGAGCCGGGTTGAATATAAAGCACTTTGGCCACACATTCTGGAAGTTTGTTTAGAACTAACTTGCCGCTGTAAAAACGGACATGATAAAATATATTCGCTTCTGAAGGTTTTATGCACTTGCCCCGTATTTCGAAACATACGAAGAGCGATACCACGCATACGTGCTATCAATAAAATTAGGTACATTATGATGCAATATTTGTTTCTATTTCGATTGAGGGATTATATTGGGGTGTTCATTCGGATAGTGATTACAATTCATATAACGATGCATAATTAAAGTAATGATAATAATATGTATTTCATTATGATTTATTTATAATTTGTGGCTAGAGAGTCGCATAGTCGGTCACTACTGGTGTGCACAGTAGTGGTTAAAATTTATTCATTTATTAGTTATTATAGATAATTAATTATTTATCTGTGTTAAAGCATTATTGGTGATATACAAGCTTCTGTCCCTTGGCAATCAAAGGGACAGAAGTGCCAGGAAAACAATAAGATAACAATGGAATCTATTTTTTAGCGATTCAAGTTAAAAAAACGTTAGGTATAAACCAACCCTCACATCATTTATTCAAATAAAAAAAATATAGGTTAATTTTTAATAAAGTCTATGAATAAGTGAAATGATGAGGTCGCAAGCAACACGTATCTCGGCTATATTCAGAAACGTCAGTTGACCTCAATCATAATTAGATTATTATATAGGTAAGGTACTTATAAATTCCAGTGGTTATTTTGATTTGAGCAGTGACATGCCATTACTAGGCCGCTTTCTCTCTATTTTGCATGGAGATGGTTTGCGGAAATGTCTTCTTGATTTTGCAGTTAAATAAAAATTAATCTTGTTCATATTGTGATTATTATTAGACAACAAGACAAAAAAATGAGATCTCAATTCTGGTTACGGAGCAGAATTTTCTTCGAGTATTTATTAATAGCCTAAAGAATTTATATTCATTTATATAATAGACATTAAGCTATGACGTCACGGTGCCAAACGATCATCAATAATCCACCCACCACCTGGTCCAAAATAATTGAGAAAAAGATTAATGTGAACTGTTGATCCCAATAAATCATGGGGTCGTGTATTATCCGCGCCTTTACGTTTTGTGTAACTAATTGCTTTCTTTTGCTGCAATTTTAGGATTAGGTGATAGAAAATGGAAGTATAATATTCCTTAGTTATGATGCATTTTTGAATAAGCAAATTCTGGTGCTGATAATAAATTCATATCAAACCATTGCTGAATATCAAATTAGTTGTCTCATTCTTGAAAGTAAAATTGAGTAGGAACTTTATTCATTTCGTATTCACACCGCCATCGCCAAAGCAAACAACAAGTTAATATAACAATAATGACACAATTGCTAACTAGGTACACGAATAATTTAATTGGTTAGCTTTATATCCTGAAGGTCAACGAAGCAAATAACAGCAATTAATGTTTGTAAACTTCACTAGGTAACTTGATTATTATTTTGTAGCGCTGAAAACTTGAATACATATTCAAGTGTCGACAACGTGACGCTATCTTATATTGTTCCCGTGTTATGATATCGTAAAAAGGGCCCTAATAAACGTATGTTTTATCCTCTACGTCTTGATCTAGATTGTATAACTCCAAACGATGTTAACGTGGTTTTAATATTCTCATCAGCAAATAGTTCCGCGAATTAAATTTATATCTGTATTAAAATATACCGGGTCTATTCGCGCACAGGAAATTATCATAATATTGTTTTGACTACAAATATACTCATAGCAATTATTTATTTATTTACATAAGCAAATTCATATTATTATAATATTCCCCTTTATTATAAAACTAATATCTCTAACAACTCCTCAGGCATTTTTTCATTCACTATCTGTTATTAAAGGTATAGGCAAACATCCTTTCTTTGTCAAACTTCGATTTTATTTACCATCAGCAGTGCTTCTATTACGCTGGACTCAGACGGTCACCCATGCAGAGGTGTTGCGGCAAGTCAGTCAGGACCAAAATCTCATGTTGACCATCAAGTAAAGAAAGGTCGCTAACCTGGGACATGTGTTTCGCCACGAATGCTACGACCTACTGCAACTAATAATGATGGGCAAAATAGCGGGAAAACGGGGTGCCGAAGTAAAAAGTTCTGGCTGAGCTATTCCACCTCGCAAGAGACAACACCAAGTACTCGGAGCTGATGGCCAACCTTCAGTAATTGGAGAAGCACCACGAAGCAGCGCTTCATTTTATTAAAATATTCTTTTACTCATACTTTATAAGACAGATCACTTTTTGACTAAAATGAGAAATCCCGTCGAAAAATATCCATAAATAACATAATTTCTTTGAAGTGATCGTCGATGTAACATTTCAACAGTATTGAGTATCCAACGTTATTCAGAATTCTATTTTATTTTCTAAAATTCAATAGTGCCGGCGATCTATTCATTTTCAGTTTAATGCGTAAGCTATTAACATGAAAATAGGGATGCATTATATCGTTTCGACCATAGCACGCTCATGTTTATCGATACAGGAGCAATATTTTATTTTGCCATTTCACTTATAAATTAGTTTAAAAAAATATTTTTAACACTTGTAAAATTCGAAATAGAAAATAGAGACCAACATAATTAATTAAACATATTTTTAACGTACCCATCTTGGATCATCCTGGATTAAGTGGCTGACAATTTATGTGGTCAAAATTGGAGTTAACCGATGCCGCGTTACTCACAATTATAAACGTAGGTACTTATATAGATACTAGGCCACTCAGAAAGTTTTGCGACATAAAGTTTTTATGTATAAGCCACTTGTAATTATTTTGAAAACTTCGATTATTTAAAAGTAAAAATACCACTGCTCGATTTTCAAATTTCCCTCCGCATTTTTTTGAGAGCCAATAGGGTATTACACCCATTTTTGAAAAGTGTCTCAATTAAATTCTATAGTCCTAATAAGCCACTAAAAAAACACAAAAAAATTATTCAATCGATAAGTGCCATAAAAATGCATTAAAATTTTACATTTTCAAATTTCGCGCGTAATTTGACGAAAACGCTGATCTCAGCAGTATATAGGGTATTATCTATGAAATCAGCTGTCAGATTTTTTATGAATTCAAATGTGGCTTAAAACCTGACTTCGAATTGCTTTTATGAATGAAGGACCTTCAAAAGCAACTATCTACCGCTGGTATAGCGAGTTCAAACGCGGTCGTCTTAATTTGGCGGATGAACAAAGGAGTAGTCGTCGTATGACGGCTGTCACCGAAGAAAGTGTGTTGGCAGTAAAAATTTTTATTCAAGATGAATTACGTACGAAGAGATTTAGCATACTCTGCTGATTGGTTCAGGAAGTGTTCACAAGATTTTGCACGAGCACCTTCGCGTAAGGAGGATAGTTTCCCGCTGAGTACCGCACAACCACACCGAAGCTCAGAAGCAGGCCCGTGTGGATTGGTGCCGTGATATGATACAAAAATTTGATGCAGGCTCGTCACGGCGCGTTTACGACATTGTGACAGGTGACGAATCCTGGATTTATCAATACGATCCAGAAACAAAGAGTCAATCAACAGTTTGGCGGTTTCAAAATGAACCAACGCCTATGAAAGTGAAGCGATCGAGGAGCGCAGGAAAAATTTTGATCGCTAGTTTCTTCACTTTGATGGGGTACCTAATTTCAATTCCACTTCGAGACCAAAGCAGCATCAACGCCGAATGGTATAGCATAAAATGCCTGCCAGAAGTTTTTTCTGCATTGAGCAACAAGCGACCGAACACCGGGCTCCGCGGGGTCCTTCTTCACCACGACAACGTGCCCGCGCACTCTGCGATGATAACGAGGGACTTCCTGGATTCCACACCGGTCAGAGTCGTGGGACACCCTCCTTACAGTCCTGATTTGGCTCTGTGTGACTTCTTCTTATTCCCCAAAATTAAAAATCAGCTCAAAGGGATACAGTTTTCATCGCCGGAAGACGCGCTAGCAGCGTTTGAGAAAGCCGTGGAACAGGTGTCTGCGGAGGACTGGAAAAAATGATTTGAAAATTGATTCAGACGCATGAAACTTTGTATAGAGGCTGGTGGAGAGTTCTATGAAAAGATTAAATAAAAATATTTTTTTCATAGAAGTTAGTTTTTTAGTTTCTCAAAACTATATGTATACATGTATTTATACGCCTATATATGTAGGTATATAAACTGAGCTTTAAACAACAGTTATCTAAAAAATTTGCTAATTATTAGCCAGTATAACACGTAACTGTTGATTCTCTGTCACGCAACTGCTGATAATTATTATAATTACATTGTCGTGCCACATATTAATTACTCAAAAAGCCTGCTTAATGTTTTAAAATATTTGTAAACGAGTTCATGTTAACATGACATTGATATAGCACTATAGTTTGATGTGATTTTTAAGATACATAAAAGCACTTAGTTCAAAGAGCCCTTTATAATGGGTAACGTAATCCTTAACTTTTGCGTAAGGAATGACATAGTAACAAGTACACAAAATAACTAATATTTAAAATTAAACTCGATAGTTATTTATAAGCAAAGACTGAAAAGATGAAAAGAAATAGATTGGCTTGGTATGGGCATTTCATAAGGAGGGATGAAAGGCATGTAACAAAAAGAGTATTGAGCATGAGTGTGGATGGATATAGAGGTAGCGGAAGGCCGCAGAAGGTATGGATGGACTGCGTGAAGAATGATATGCATATGAAAGGTGTGAGTACAGAGACGACTAGTGATAGAGCGGAGTGGAAGAGGAAAACATGTTGTGCCGACCCCACCTATCGTTGGATAAGGAAGAGAAGAAGAAGAAGTTATTTATAAGCAAATTATCATCCTAGCAAATATAAACTATGTTATAAATAAGTAACTACATATCTCAAAGTAGTTGTATATCCTACTACTCGTAATATTATAAACGCGAATGTATGAATGTTTTTTACTCTTTCATGCAAAAATGTCCATATCCTGGAATAAAACATAGGATACTTTTTATCCCGGGAAAAGATAAGATCCCTCGGGAATGCGGGTGAAACCACGGGACAGTGCTAGTAGTATATAAAAGAGCTTACTTAGTCAGTGTTTGCGGGTAAGAGTTCAATTTTTCATTTTTCTGGACCGTCGGGACCAAAGTGGAATTTTAATGCAATTTTGTACTAGCATTGTATCCGTGGCGCTTGCTGGCATTTTTAATGTACACGGCTTACGATAGGTGTCACACGAGAAGAATGAACCTTAAAAAATAATTACTCAGTCACCCACGTAATACCGTAAAGCCTGGATTTTCAAAGGGAAAATGGCTTATGAATTTTATAAAGCCTGTGAAGGAGTAGATTAAGCGAGCAAAAACTTTTAAACATTGTCTTTAATTTTGTTTTTGGTATCTCTTTCTACTAGCTTCCCTCGTTGCTGAGTATCGAGGCTCCTTCTGACTTTGTCAACCAGCTGTCTCCATCGGTTTCGTTCCGTTGCTTGGTGCATTGCGGCATTAACCGCCATCTCCAGCTCCTGCGATATCTGCTCTGCCCACCGTCTGGGGCTCCGGCCTCTCGGTCTCTTTCCTTCCACCTTTCCAGTCACTATCAGGCGTTCCAAATTGTTTTCATCCCTGTATGGAATATTGGTTTATGGTATATTATCATTAAATTAAATTTTCAAGACGAATTTGGTACCCACCAAAAATTTTATCGACAAACATTTATTGAATCATATTTGTAATTCATTTAGATTCAACGTGTAAGTATTTTATCGGTTACATCGGTATTCGCAACTTTTTTAGTTGTGAAACCATGCTAGTTAAAACATAGTTCTTTAAAACAAAAAGTTTAAAGCACTACTCGCTCTCATCTCTCGATCGGATTGCCGCAGGCTGTGCATACCGCAAGTTAGACAAGACCTTATTTTGATGTTACCTGGATTTGATTTATGAGAATCATCGCTGCCTAGGAATATTTACTATAACCGGGGAATAGCCAATGCGTTTCTAACCTTAAAAACCTTTTTTGAAGAACCCCAAGTCACAGTATTTATAACTTTTATATAAAAAAATAATAAATGTTTCGTTTGTTTCAGTTGTCAGCAACTCTGCTGGTGCTCCTACTCCTAACGATGCACGTAGTGGACGAGGGCCATGCTGTCAATCCAAGTGAGTTCACTTTCTGTTACCGAGGTGTTTATCAGTATGAAAATTATGATTCGGCTCATCAAATTAATCATGTTTATTTTCAAAATCAAAAGCAGCTGTTTCACATAGCAGAACTTACCCTCATTCGAAAATGTAAGCGATAGAGATGCGCAAAATATCTCACTGTACTGAAAAGAGATGTAGATTCATACGAGTATGTTTTTGTTACTAAGATAGGTATATGTATAAATTCTAAAGAGTCGTTATATCACTCGCTTAGGAGCGACAACTCTATTTCCCAACAGATTTATAAATTATCCAAAAACATATTCCCGAACAACATACCTTACAACAGAAATTTATTCATAGAAACGACAATAACAAAACCGGAAGATGTTAAAACAAGCATAATAGCCTCTATTTAATCTACCTCTGAGCAGAAATTATTTAAGCGAAAGTAGAGTAATAAAACATTTTATCACTACTTTTTATTTCCCGCAGTTCTTTATAGGTCGAGTGGCGATATCACAGATATAGCCCTACTTTTTTCCCTAATTAGTAGGCACTTCGTAATGTAGTTTTTATTTCTCTGTTGACCGCCATTGTAAGATCATACGATTACATTATTACAATGGGCAACTCAAATTTGGTAGTCGAATGGGTAGGTTTTTATTTTTGTGTTTTTGTAGGCTTGTAGCGCATGAATAAAATATTATTGTGAGTCTTACTCTATTTTTGTGTTATCAGAAATATCAACGTAATATTTTACTGTAGGGTTAAATTTGTTAGAATGCCCCATGGTGATTTAAAAATATTTGTTTCGTATTTTGGTCAAATCAATTTGCTTGATATTATCTTATTACCTGTTCAATGCAATTCACCTCGACATTGCATTAAGAAACACTTTTAGTTTGGCCCACGTAAGAAGCAACTTGGGTCTATTTGTCTATGTAGAAATACGGGATTACAATAAACTAAATAAAGTTAAAATTTACAATTACTAGACTACCTAACCTTTGAGTTACTTAGAAATAATACTGGCGCTATTTACAAACAAAGATAATTTTGGAACCTACTCTTGCATATAACAGTCAGAATATAAACAGCAAAACTAATCACTCAGAGCCAAATGTAGACAACAGAATATACCAATAGATGCCTTGTGTTAATACGGTAATTAACATAATGAATCAATCTTGAGCTTCATATTGATCTCCGATTTACGTTTCAATGATTTGTATATCGAATCGTAAGATTCAAAATATTATTGTACAGAACAGGTGCTCCTTGTGGGGGCTGGTCTACTTGAGTTTGGTGTTTACTAAATCACTCGTTTGCCGCCATAACACACAGTAATTGCTAAGTTTATTACCCGCTCTTCTCAGCAAAAGCAACCTTCCGAGCCATGCGTGTGAGTAAAAAAAACTTTTCATAATATATAATACTTGTAATGAGTTCATTTAAAAAGATATTTTGAATTTTATTGCTAAAAGATATTTAAGAGATTATTGATAAACCTAACCAGTGTTCTGTTTGCTTTCTTAGAATTATTAATACGGTGAATATTGACCCTTGTTACTTCGTCATTTGTTATACCTTGTCAAATGAAATTATTCCTTATGAGACGAGTTTTGGAGCTTACATTCAAACGACACAACTGGTTACAATTTGACCTCAAAATGGTGACTACGCTGGGAATTGAGTAATGAAATCTTTTGTAAATTCGCATTTGTTCGGTAGTTTGTTCTTATATTATAGTGTGAATCACTTTCAAGAAGTGAATATTGTGTAGGTTGTTAGGAAATTTTCTATGAATAATTTATAATAAAATTTTAAGACGATCCTGCGGGTATCCAAACGGCTAAGCTGTGGTTTTTTTTTACTTGCTGTCGCCCGCAATATTATCTATCCACGTGAAATTAATTTACCGTGGAATCATGGCTTTTATTTTATTAAGATAACTAACCCCATACCATCAAAATCAGTTCACCCGTTCAGCCAACCAGACAGGTACGCAGACTTCTTTCGAATTTAAAATATTAATATAAAAAATTCCTAGTTACGAACATAACGAACGAAATATCCTGATAACAGTTTTTAGTCATTTTAAAGCGAGGAATTTTGAAACACGGATAAAATGATTTGTACTTTTGTGACGTTCAAAGGAATTCCAAAAATTTTGTTCTTGTATTCTTTTGAGATTGTTCTCAGAGTAATTTTCTAGTATAATTGTAGACAAAATGTGCTGAAAATAGGTTGAGTGCACTATGTTGTGCCGAAAAACAAAAGTTTTATTCGAGTGGTGTTTTCTGAGCACGAGTGCCGTTTCAGCTTTTGAACAGGTTAATGTTCATCACAGGAAACAAGGGAGTGCGAAAAAAGAATGGGAAGTGCTCTTTGTAAATATTCTCGGCAAGTTTTGTACAATTGCCGTTTTGCGTGGTTCTTTTTGGTGTCCATTTGTTGAGATAGTAGCCCGCAAATGGAGGTTGGTTACTCACATAACTTACTCTAGTTAAACTTGATTGAAACCAATAAAATGCTTCAATTTTGGTGGTCGAGCTTATTGTTTACATTTGGCGAGACGATAAGATGACATTTGTATATATCTATCCTATATATAAAGTAACAATCATTCATATTGAGTGTATTTTCTCGATCTGATCTGATTTCTACTTCGAAAATAAATAGTTAAAAAGTAAGGAAACAAAAGAGGTATTACGTAACACCGACCTAGCAGAAGCAAAAAATAAAGCAACATAACATGTAGGTTCTACTCAACGGCCGATTTGAGCGTATGATGAGAGACCGACGCTGAATAATGTATGAAGGGCCGGTGTATTCCGGGAGAAGATAACCTCGCGGCCAATAAACAAAGCCTACAGCTTACTGCTGTAACTTGTACTATAATAGATATTTATTTTGTTATCGTTGTTCTGTGGTGAATGTGAAGGATGGTGCAGAGATTTAAGGGGTTCATTGTTGCCATGGAAAATGTACCTTATTACATGTACCATATTTACTTATTTACCAAGGACGATAAGCACAATACATGCACGCTTTAAGGGATTGCAATTTAACGAAATTGAATGAAATGAAAGCAAGTAAGTAGTCTTCCACTCAACTAACTCAACTATGTTGTGCAACTCGATTAAAACTCTTGAAAAGTTTAAGGATTAAGGCTTTAGGTTAAAAGTCGGTGTGAAGAGTTGTAATCCCTCAAAAGCTTCAGTCTAGACTTTCTTAACTCTATACGTATATATATACACACTATATATACACTTACTTTTGATCAATTCGATCACTTTAATTACAGGTTACAGATACAATTACCTATAGCAAAAAACATTCCCGATAAAATATTTAGTTTATCAAATAACTATTTTCAATCAGTGAAAAATATTTTGGTAATTTTAAACTTTAAATTACACCAGACCTTTCAACTGACTTACTTTCACGTAAATTACTTTTTCGTTGTTACAGAATCAGTTTAGTTTTATAAGAATCTAATTAAACGACACCGTGATAATCTAGTTCGTCAGAAGTAGTGACGTTACAAAAAATGTTATATCCGCAAATATCCGCCGCGTTTTGATTAGTTATGTTTTTTGTCTCGAATACTTTTTCTGCTTTTGTATCATCAGTTTAGGTCTACCTCATCTATTACTTAATTGTAGTAGCTTATCGGATTTGGGTAAATCTTGGAAAATAGATAAGAATAACATTAAATGTGTCAACAAAGTGGTTGAGATCCACTGGTAAAACTTCAAATTGGAAGCTAGAATATGTTTACAATATATTTCTACGACGTAAACAATACTTCAATTTAAATTAGGTCAAATCAATTTGTACGCCAATGATATGGAATTACAAAATTACTGACCGTTTTATTTAGTCTATAATACTGTTCACTTAACTTTCTTTGGAGTCTATTATGTCCGATAAGTGTTTGTTAAATTACAGACTGCAAGTAGTGCATGTGTATTTTTAATGCTTGTAACCTTCCCTTTCATAGTTCATATCACGTAAAATGAGATTAGTTTACAAAAGTCATGTTTATGTATGATCAATGTGTATCAAAGAATTATGACATCAGAGATTTCTCCGCTTGATTTTGAATCTTATCCTCTATCACTAAGGACTTTAAACTTATACCTACTATCAATTATTGCGGAGATTTACGTTACGTCAGGAGGAACTGCAGATTTTTCGGTATTGCACAAGACTCCATACAAGTAAAATTTCTTTAAAAATCTTAAGGCGATGATAGCTCAGTGGTATTGACGTCAGATACCGCGACAAAGGTCGTGGGTTTGAATCCAACAATGAACGTGAGTTTTCAGTGAAGGCAAACATCGTAAGGAAACCATAGCACGATGGTAGGGTACTTTGTAGTACCTAACTGGCTGGCTGCCACCCTCAAGTTAAAAATCTGTCGCCAAGCACCTATCGGTGTGTTCTGATACTTGAGAGCCAGTTCCCACCTAGGCTTTGTGTGGTTACCACCTTTGGCCACATCATCACTTACTATGGTGAGATTTTGTTACGTTTCTCTTGTGAACGCGGGTGAAACCGCAGGGCAGAAAGCTAGTTATAATTAAATATCCGAAACAGTACATGCCGCCACTAGTGTAGATATTATCTTAAGGCGACATCTCTTTGTAAGCCCGACAATTAATCAGACTACAGGAAAATAATGGCATTGTTATGCGCTCAATTTATTATCGTTTTAAAGAATCTCCATAGCCATTCCCACTTTTCTTTGTTGAATATTACCTACAAAAAGGGTTAGCATTTTTACAGCGTTTTATTTTTATTTCGTAAATTAAATTTTTTCGTTAAAAGTTGCTCACGCAATTTCATATGGAGCGTAAAATCATTTCTGTTTTTAGAAAATAACGTTGTAATTTTGGAAGCTTCGATGGATTTTATGTCAATTTAATAAACTTTATTTTCCAGTGCTACATACATACGGTGACAAACTGGGAGGTCAATCTGATGATGGTCACCGCCATATGATTTGTAGTATGTGGTTTGATTAAAAGATTGCAGGAGCCAATGTGTGATAACTATTGTGTTGCTGCTGTTTACTAAGCCAAGAATGCACCTGGGTTCCAATTTGAGGGTGATAGTTAGCTGATAAAATATTAGTAATCATATCACTGTCCATAACACGTGTACTAAGTTCCTGGGAAATTATGAGCTATTGATGATATACCTACGAGCTTTCCACCCCGCGGTTTCACCTGCGTATCCCTTTTTTACCCCTTTAGAGATTGAACTTCGAAAAATCCTTTCTTCTTAAAAACAAAATCTGTGAAAAATTCAGCATTCTAAGTCATAGGGTTTAGGCTGGGCGTTGACGAGTCAGTGAGTCAGGACTTCTCATTTTTCATACCAACTTTGAACTTCCGTTTCACACGTGGAATTTAAAAATAACGCTAAAACACATGCTTCTTTTCATGCTTTTTCACCCCCTTAAGGATTGAATTTAGAAATATCCGTTCTTATTCCTCGGTTACGGCTTAAAAACAACACCGGTGGAAAAAAGCAGCTTTCTAGGGTTTAGACTGAGCGTTGATGAATACTTACCGGACACCTGTAGATATAGTAATCAAAAAATTAAAAACTGGATTACTAATAGCTTTCAAGATGAAACCTAACAGTGTCCTAATGATGAAATAAAGATTATTTAAGGTTTCATTTGTGAAACATTAGCCAAAGTACCTGAAGCTTTTAGTTAAATGACCAGAGCTGCTCTGCAGGCGAGTGAAAGGGTTATTACATTAACTTTATATTTCATACGTGTAAAATAGTATCTAAGTCTAGACTAGACTAGTATAGACGATTTTTAGTATAATATACTAGCTGTCCCCCGCGGTTTCACCCGCATTCCCGTGGGATCTTATCTTTTCCCGGGATAAAAATATAGGCTATGTTACTCGATAATGTAGCATTCTAATGGTGAAAGATTTTTTTTAATCGGTCCAGTAGTTTTTAAGTTTATTCGTTACAAACATACAAAAATACAAATCTTTCCTTTTTATAATATGATCAGTAATCTGATTGCTATAGTACGAACATAGCTTAGTTTGTGGAGCCAGATATTTATTAATATTATTATTTATAAATATTTTTATTAGAGATAGCGCTGCATACTAAACATGGTGGTATGTTCATTTTGCTGTTAATTCTGGCAGTATCTACTTTTATCAAACAGAGATCATCTCAGGATTCCAATTATTATTTGCATTGAACATACTCCATACTTTTTCCAAAATAGAAAGTGCTGGTTAAAGCTGGTGGTCTTTAAATCAATCGTGAATCCACTATGAGTTGGGAAATCTTATCGAAGTTCATTGATTGCATAAAACATCTAGATATCTACTATGACGGCTATGGTGGAAATTAGCAGAAAGCTATTAAAATTCATTGAGAAAACGGAACTTTTCCTTGTTAATTGCAATGATTTATAATTGCTTCTTTATTCTTTTTCCTTCAATGATAATACAAGTTACAGCAAATTGCGCATTTTCCAGTTACGACTCCAAACGTTTATAAGAAATGTGTATCTCAAGAGAGTGAACGAACAGTGAATTGCTTGTTTTGTGTTTGGCTTAATGTGAACAGTCGGGTAATGGGTGGAAACTTTATTTTTATTTTTGATCGGGTACTTTTATGTATATGTACCAAAGAAACCTTCGGTGATGAAATATTTGTTTCACTAGTGCTTACAAATATCGATTTCGTTTCTGTGTTCTATCAAATAAAAAAAAAATCTATAGCAATTTTCTCCACCATTCAGAAATAAATATTTTCCAAAAAAAGTATGAGAAAAATATGGGAGTTTCGGAGAGATTGTGATAAGTTTCGACGTTTCTGGAGCCAATGAACCCAATTAGGAACTTAAAGGGTCGCGTTACATCCCTACCTAGTCAGTGGAGCGTGAAATTCACGGTGTCTGAAGTTGAACAAGGTTGTTATACATATCAATAGAAAAGTTTGATAGAGCGATGCAGGAAGTAATTTGTTGACTTGTTAAGTTAGTGTAACCGTATCTACCTATATTTTTATATGTATATGGAGACAAATCTTTAGCACGAATTAATTAATTCTTACGTGATTTTAAAAATATCTAAGAGAATAAATACGCGTCATTAAACTTGTCTCAAACTTCAGATTAAACGCATTAAGCCATCACTTTTTCATTTCATTGCAGCGTAAACGTCAAACTTTAAACGATAAAACGGACGGCCTGTATAAGTGGCACCGATGATTAATGATCCACGCTGTATACGACACGCATGTCGCATCGCATCACGTCGCGTTATAAAGTGAGTTGAAGTTTCAGAATTACCCATGTCCGCAGTTTTGACATCGACTAGAGGTTTTGTTACTTTATAAGCAACAAAAGACCGTATAGAGTGCCATTTTGAAGTTTTATTATGATACGATTTAACATAAAGTGACATTTGATATTCTTTTATGTCACTTATACGAGTAAAACCAGTAAAAACACTAACTTGCACCTAGGGGTTAACCAGTGGCCCTAGCACGAATTTCTTTCGAAAAGTTATTCGTAACGTCATCGAGTAAAAATTGTATGAAAATTGATGAGCGCCCCTACAGGACGTAAAACGAACTAAATTTGGCAGCACGAAGGGTTTTGGTTTACTTTCGTATCGCCATCGTATCGTCACTTGACACATTTTGTATCAAATCGCGAGCACGAATTTTGTTTTGACATTTGTTCGAAGGCTGGGTATCGTCGTGCTGTCGAGAACGTACGCAAGGTTATTCACTATAAATTTGTCAGTGAGAAAAGGTTCGACAAGTTTATAAATCGATAAAATTAATACATTTGGTGTTTTTTCATAAATATAATGCAACGGAGCACTTTACATTACTATTTGCTCTCCGAAATAGCGATAAATGAGCAAAGAGATGGGTTCACAAGGTGAGTTCGTTTTTTAGGTTATAATATTTCTTGTATGTTTTTATTCTTTTATACTCGGCTAATTATTTTAATTTAATTTTGTAGAGAAATTAGGCGTAGAGCCAAAAAAAGGAAAGTGTTTAAACCCATGGAGCTCTTGGATATAGAATTCAAAAATAGATATCGCCTCAATAAAGTGGCATTTAAGTATATGCAACTGTGAGCAGCTGCAACTTAAAACTTCACTTCATTCCAGCGACGGAATCCCTTTAGAACTCAAGGTATGAAGACTACGAATAATATATTTAAGGGTTTCAGTGGCCTATCGATATGTTTCTGTGTATTAAGCAATGGTTATTTCTTACAGGTTCTTTGTGACAGGGTCTTATCAAAGACTCGTTGGGGAGGCCTACGGTTGTGGAATGAGCTGCCGCGGTTTTCTCAAGGGAATACAGCATGGGGTTCTTCAAAAAGAGTGTGAATGGAAGGATGCTTGTCTGCTCATAACTGAATAACCGGTGGTAGATTCAATTTGTAACGTTTATAAGTGCCTTATTTAAATAAATAACTTTTGATTTGATGATTATGTTTGCTTGTTAATAAAATAATGTAAAACTAAAAATAAACCTACAATAAAACCATGTATGTGCATTATGATAGCCTTTATTAAACAATCTTAATAAGAAACTAGAAATAAGATATAAACACCTTTTATTATTTTATACAACAATTTTGATTACAATCATATCCTCTTTCATACTTCATTCCTTTCTTGCCTTTCCATAAAGCGAAAAAAAACATTCATAGCCTTTCTCAAAAATTCCAGCCATTGCCCTTGTAACCCAAGCTCTACATCTCTCTCTCACTCTTTCATGCAACTCTTCTCTCAATCTTAACTCTTCCTCTCTCAATCTTAATTAATAATAATATATTTTTATGGACATGACAGGATATTCATTACATAACTTAAAATGTATCAATAAACTTATTATTATACTTCCTATCTGCCTGTCTTGCAGTCCCAGTCTGCCAAAGTCTCATTTTTTAACTATTACAAAAGGAATATAATCATAAACTCATAACAATAGACGCTGTAAGTATATTGTTTGCGGATGATGTTTCCGTCGTATTTCCGTGCACAAAAGACCTAAACTTAAATAATCACCTTAATACTATCCTAACCGATATTGTCGGCTGGCTAAATGAGCATAACCTAGAAGTAAACTTTTCAAAAACAAAGCTAATGCAATTTAGACCACATCAAAAACGCCCACTATCTATTGATTTTTCTTTTGAAAGCTTAAAATTGGACTGTGTAGACAATTTTAAATTACTTGGTTTAAATGTTGATACAAACGTCAATTGGAAGGCTCATATCCGCGAGGTGGTGGGAAAATTATCAAGATTCACGTATGCTTTGACAAGAGCTTAAGAAAACTACCGACACTAAAACAGTATTAACCGCCTATTATGCATACGCGCACGCTTGGCTCCGTTGTGGAATAGTTTTGTGGGGAAATAGTACAGACGTAAACAGTCTATTTGTATTACAAAAAAAATGTATTAGAATTTTGTCAAACATAAACGTATTGGAAAGTTGTAGATCACATTTTGGGAGACATGGCATCCTCACGCTTACATCCCTATATATTTTCGAGATATATCAGTTTGTCAAAAAGCATAAGTCCCTCCTCACTCGAGCAAGAGATCATCACCCACAACACCGAAACCTAAGACACCAAAATAGATTGGCACTTCCTAGTTCCAAGCTAAATATCTTTTCCTCTGGTCCGTATGTAATGTCTATTAAAATATACAATAAAATATCCCAGGAATTAAAAGAAATAGAAAAACTAAACACATTTAAAAGAGAACTAACCAAATACTTATTAAAAAAATGTTTTTATACACTGCAAGAGTTTTTTGATGAAGAGTTGGTATGTAAGAAATGCTAAAATGAAATTTATATATGTTAAAAATAAACTAACTTTCTTAACAGTTATGCATACAAATAGGAAATATATTTTATTTTATTTAATGAAAAATGTATTTTTAGAGTCTACTTTGCTGTGCCCTAACAGGGTTTCATGTTTGTACCATCACCAATTTTGTACCATCTATATGTTACCATGAACGCAATAAAGTTTGAAGTTTGAAGGCCCTTATACATGTTAAATAGATGATCTACACAGCGTCCGTGTGATAGGCCTTAGAGTGACTGTACAGTCCGATACGGGAGCGACGGCAGCGTCCACATATTTGGCACCTAAACTGAGGGCCGCTTGATGGCTGAAGTGACTCTCGCACTCATGTGTCTCTTCTCACACTTGTCCGCATGTGAAAGTTGTTTAATCTTCTTTCTTGCTTTGCGTACGACGTCCAAGTTTCAGCTCCATACAAGAGTGTGCTCACGCAAGTTTGGTACACTATCATATTTGTCCTTGTTGTGAGAGGACCCCCAGAAGGTTCGATACATCTCCATGCCTGGAAAATATATAGTGTACATTTATAAACATTGTTTGTTTATGGCATTACGAAGCCAAATAAAATTATCAAACAAATGTAATTTGCAATCACAAGATAAGGAATCAAAATATGTATATACTTACTTCTCCATAAACTCCACCATCGTCAAATACTGGAGGTGACTAGTTCTCATCATAGGCTGCTAATATAATGCTGGAAATAAACTTTTCTTCTTGTTGGGATACATGTCAAAGAGATGTCCCACTAATTAAATGTGTCAAACATGGATCGTTCATAAATCATAAACCATTTCAATGTATGCATGTGTTTTCATTGAAAAAATGTATATATTTTAACATATTGTATATTTTTACGTGGTTTTCGAACGAGTGATTCGTTCTTCGTACATTCAATTTGATAGTTTTCATTCAATCAAGCCTGTCCCTATTAACGTAGTATGACGTCATCTTCGTAATGGTATCGATTTCTCGATAGTCGACAGTAAGTGACTTGTGCTACCAACTATCGTCATCGTATGGTAAACTCGAGACGGTTACGTTACGAAATGTCAAAAAATTCGTGCTTGGGCTACAGCTTTATCTAATCCGTCAGTTACGTAGGTGAATGGTTCGAAATCTGGATGTGTAATGTTTTTTTCTTTAATTATACATATAACTTTTATGCAATATTTAACTTGCAATAATTTTAGAAATTAAAATTTATTTTAACATAAATTGATGCCACATAATGTGGTATTTCATACCGCAAAATTAAATATGAAAGTATGCGTATGTCAAGCCGCATTCATAAAATGTTTTCATAAAACAACTCTAAGCAAAATTCCGAAATACTTTGTCGGTACAATTACGCTGAAATACTATAGTGGGTAATGATTTTTAAATCATTCTCGTGCGGAATCCGACATATTTTATATCGGCGTTTTCCCAAATCATTAAACATTTTTTAAGCATACCCATTTCTTGGGTGTCTGTCAAAATTTTAATGTGGGCTCAATTATTTTTCATCGTAATGATCCATAGTTCGTCCTTGTTTGCACTTTTGGTGCATTATATTGTATTATATTGAGTAGTTTCCTATACAGGCTGAATTTTTCAAGTGGGCGTGGAAGGCAAAATCCTAAACTAGAGGGAATAGCGAAAAATGCTGAAAAGAGGCTCGAGGCCGATTAATAATACAGGCTGCGTATTTTTTTTTTCAAATTCATCGGGTTCTTGGTTAAATATTTTTTCGAAAATCGAATGATGCAGTTTTGGTTTTAATCAAAATCGGCCTCGAGACTCCTTTCAGCATTTTTCGATATTCCCTTTAGTTTAGGATTTGGCCATCCACGCCCACTTGAAAAATTCATCCCTGTATATTCTCTTCATCCTCTATATGCGCTTAGAAAATCGTAGGCCAGGTAATAAGTGAAAGTGGCTCGGTTCTACCAAATTAAATATGAATGTCGGCGCGACTGCTCTTTCCTAGTTGAAATATAATCCCTTTCTTATTCAGTTCATATCACTTTTATTGAGAGTTTTTACTGCCTGCTACAACCGTGACACAAATGTGGTGCACTAAGGTTTTTACTGTCGGAGTTAGTGACTTTTGTTCCTTTGTATTTTTGCTAATAAACATAGGTACTTTGTTTACAAACTGCTTCAAAAGTGCTTGTTTATTTATGATTATTTTTCATATAGTTTTCTGATGGTTGTACATTTTTTTTAAATTCTGGACAGCTTTGTGTTTGACTACAATCTCACTATGGTAAATGATGATGTGGACGAAGGTGGTAAGCACTCAAAGCCTAGATGGGAACTGGCTCTCAAGTGCAACTGTCGGAATACACCGATAGGTGCTTGGCGACAGATTTTCAACTTGAGGGTGGTAGCCAGCCAGTCGGGAACTACAAAGTACCATCGTGCTATGGTTTACTCACGATGTTTTCCTTCACCAAAAGCTCAAGCTCATTGTAGGATTCGAACCCACGACCTTTGCCGCGGTATCCGACGTCACTTACCACTGAGCTATTCATCGCCTTAAAATTATTTTCCATGTTCTGTTCATATATCCTATTCTAATGTTCTAGTCTTACTCTGCTTGATCAATATGCCGATATGGTTACACGCAGTCAATCAGCATAAAAGTATTAATTCCACCCGAACAGCTGAAATCACTTTTGGGAATAACACGTTTGTTACCTCGAAGTGAATCAGCCACCCGTGTACTTGCACACCGCAAATTCCGCACCCTTTCAAATAAATTAATGCAAAATTTTGTAAACCCACTAACAAACAAAATAAATTATGCATGCGACGTATATATGAATTCTTTATATCTGAGACGTGGTCTGGTACTGTGATGAGGATCTATAGCTGATTAAAGTTTAAAGGGGACACCAGGGGTACATCGCAAGTTGCCAGTCATGCAGAAATGTCATAACATTCGAAAGAAATGAAAAACCCCATGCTGTATTCCCTAAGGAATACCACGGCGGTAAGCGCATTTTAAAACTTGAGCGGCCGCGGTAGGAAGCTCCATTGAAATGCTATCAACAGTGAGAAGTGCGACAGTGAAAGATAGCCGTGGGCATAATGTCAAACAGTTCTTTCAAATTCTCTCCAAATATATTGGTACTATTCAATTCGAAATAAAGCAAAGGCTAGATAGCCAAGCATACATTAATCATGTAGTCAGCATATTGTTAACCAGATTTTGCGGTTTTACCCACAATCTCCAGGGATCTGTTGTTTTGCCGGTGTCAAAAATAACATTTTAGTAGAAGGTATCTTAGACATATTTGTTCAGCCATTACATCGTGCTTGAATCACAAACATTATCTAAGATTTCAGATTTACAATATTAGTAGGATGGCTGGAAATCTGAAAGTCATTATAACAGAAACTTGCTATGGCTTATTTATCACTATGGTGACCTTAAAACTACAAAATAGATTCAAGTTATTGAACTTTTCTTTAATATAATCAATTTAACCAGTCAATTACATCAGCCTTACTACATTTTGTGGCAACACCAAAGGTTTTGCTATTAGTAGGTTTGCATTATTGGACTCTACATGCATCTAAATTTCTACGCTTGCATTGAATTAGCTGTTTTGAGATAATGGGTCCACATATCGCAACTTTCACTGCATGCTGTTCATAATGAAAACGTGAGCATAATACGCTTTATGCGACCTGTTTATGGCATCTTTCCTAAGTTTCTAAGTTTGAGTACGCTCGAAACTTCCACTACTATGGACATTGTCGTGCCAAATCTACTAACATGATGATATCACTTAAATTTGGTTTTACTTATTCAGACTCGTGTACCTACTTATTACTTTCGTTCGTTTGATTACATATTATTTTGATAAACTATAGCAGTTTAATCTAATCCTTTATTAAACTCCTTCAAAAATCTGATTCAAGCACGCGCCATCGACGCATTCATTCTTGTTAATTCAACCGTAACAAACCTCGTAGAGACTGATGAATGGTCAAATGGTCCCTAATTGAATATTAAATGTAGCTGTCTGCAGATACCCAGACAGCATGACAGGGGTTTAGGTGGTCGTGAAAATAGTGAAATAGTCGTAGGCAGGGATTACCAACCCGACGTGGCCTCACTCTTTATTAAAACTAAAACTGCTTATGAATGTTTAGGTGTCTTGAACCTTTTTTATGGAACTAAGTTTTTGTCTTTATTAAATTGTAGATTGTTTGGTATCTAGTAGTAATGTAATAGTAATAGTATTTATGAAGCAAATAAAACAGATATGATCAAATATGAAAAGAAGAACAGTTGATCAAAAAGACGACAGCTGATAAAAATTGCTGCTAGTGGTAGCGGCTGGCAATTATCCTTTGACCGTTGTATTCGTCATCTCTCTGAACGATAATAGGAAGCGTCAACCAAGCGCTTTGCAATATCCGGAAATATAGCGATGGGCTTCTGGCCCCCACGGGCATACAAATAAATCACAGTCAAAAATGGAGCAAGTATTATGTTTTATTGACATACCTAATCAGTTCGACGCTTAAATCAACACGAATTAGTCTCAAAACAGTTATTAATTTACATGGCATGAAATTTCCAACTTGAGGTAAGATGTGTACAAGTTGGTAATGAGTTCGTTAATCTGACATTTCACGTCTACCCTTAAACGATGGAGAGGCATGAATGTTATTTCATGTGTAATTATATAATTACGTGTGCGCTTTGGTGACTGTATGAGTTTAAGTTTACTGAAATTATGGTGCTAAAATGCACAGGAGAGCTAAATAAAATAGTTCCATAGTAAGCCTATTACTATACTATTTGACTTTGACATTGATGGGTATGATATTCGAGATAGATAATAAATTAATCGTAGTAAAGCCTATACTTAACTAATTTAGAAAGTACGATCTGACCCCCGCGGTTTCAACTGCGTACCCGAAAGAATCTTATCCCGGGATAAAAGTATTGTATCTTTTATTCCAGGGTGTGATCTACTTATATTTGCTAAGTATCATCGAAATCCATTCAGTATTTTTTGCGTGAAAGAGTTACAAACATTTTGACATCATTCCTCGCGAGTACCTACCTATATTTGTAGTATGTATAATACCGTTGCTTACGAAACATTACCCTCAAAGTCCTTAGTTTAGATTTAATAGTCGTTAATCTAAAAAACTATTAAACTTAGAGACACGGCTTCGAAGCATGACAAGGAAACTACTAAATCTAGATGTACAGGATAGTTGGCAATGACCCAAACACCATGTGTTTTACATTGTTGGTTTGTATACTGTTCATCATTGTTACAGTGATTTAAAACTGTTTTATTGATATTGCATAGTTTATTGCCAAATCAAATGGCAGTCATTGTAAAAGAAACGCGGAGGAGAATAGTTGTGACAAAATTTTGCTCGTGGGGAAAAGTTTATTCTGCAATTGTACCTACTTGGAAGCTAAGTCGGAAAACACACTAAAAATCTCCTCGATTTTAATTTTTTAAGGTAACTGTGAACACTTACGATCAGGTGAACCACCTGCATGCATATCAGCCTTCAGACATAAAAAAGTAATTTGATACAATTTATTAAATTCAACAAAGCACTTAAATATCTCACGCCCAGTACCTACCAACATTATCTCCCTTGTTTTACGATCAAACAAACACTGACTGCGCTAAAATTTCATCAAGAAGAATTTGTCCAGCTGGCTACAGTCGTAAAGACTCCAATCTGAACCACGAACGCCGTTTATGACCAAACTTTAGCTGTTTGTAAACCACAGACAATACGACCCTTAAGGACACAAATTTAACAATAACAGAGCCCTTGACGGCGTTGAAACAATATGGGGGCTACATAATGTTAATTATTTACGTGTCTTCCTTAAGATTGTAATGTTTAGTTGCTTGACATATAACATTACAAAGTGAATTACGCTTCTAATAAGTACTTGTAGTCAAATGTTGAATTAAATTACTCTGTGCCATAAAAGCGAGTTTATAGTGAGCATTATCGTTAAAGCGATTTGTAACGTGTTCAAAAACAGGAGCTAATTTGTAAGAAAATTCATTATGGACTTAAGTTTACGAATTTTGGTTCGTTCTATTTTATTTAAAAGATCCTATTTGATTGAGGTAGTTAAAAAGAAGTTACAGTCTTCTTAGTTTTAAGTTTAATTTCGTTTAATTTATAATTACTTTTCCAAATTTGGTTCCTCAAGATATCAAGTTTACGTACATTACGTTGTGCAATTAATAATGTTGTAAGTTTTAAACTTTAACCATTACGATAAGATACGGCCTAAATTTCTTGCTAGAGTTAAGAATACTTTTAATATTTTCACAATATTATGGTAAATGGTCATCGTCACCTATGAATGTAATGTACCTTGGTTTTTAGTTATTAAATACATTACAAAGACATAAATAAAATAAAAAGAGTTTTGTATTATGAATAATATTTTATTAAAACTTTAAGGTACTATTATTCAATAGCCATTCTTAACATAGGCAAGTAACTTGGAAAAATAAACCACGCAAGTAAGTACAGCGGGACTTTTTGGCGGGAACTTGCGAAGTGACGTTGTGTTTTCGTTTTATTTTAATTAAATTCGTGTATTTTGAGTTTTATTGAATAATTTCGGTGGTATTTTATCCAATAAAGGTCAATCTAAGTGCACAAGTGAAGTGAAATGAAATGAAAGCGTGTATCGTGGCTTTCCAGGTTGTCCCAAAAAGTCCATGAAATGGCCAATTTCACTAAAATTAGACCGGACTTGTACGGACGAGGACTAGACTTTACAGTGAAAGTGACAATAAAACGTGACTAAACATAAAATATGAATATTTAAAATAAAGAAATGGCTTAAAGGTCTCGATACCAGGCCAAAAATCTTCTTAAAAAAAAGTAAGTACAGCCATTATAATTTTAGAACACGTCATGTTTTGTATAAAATGTCTTTTACATGATTAATTAACGGAATGTGTACGATAGGCGATTAATAATAAGCCAGTCTCGAACTTCGAACGAACCAAATTTGTGTTTGTAAACTAACTAAAATGTAGAGATTTAGGTTAGTTTAAACCCACCCTTAAAGTAGCTGCTCTCAAAGATTAGTAAAACTTTGTTGCCATTACCTATTGTTTCAAAGAAAAGGTCTATTAATCCTTTTAGTGTGACAAAGTTTCACGTTTGATAAGATAATGTTTTCGTATAAACCGTTTCCAAAGTAACATTGTGTTGCTATCTGATTAATTAGTGGCAAGCAAGATATTAAATAATCAATGTTAATGAACTACAAGATGGATAGGAATATCAAATAAATTTTGAGCACATAACAAATAGAAATCTTAACTTTTTTACTACGTCTCCCAATTTAATACACTTAAAATAGTTAGAAAGGACTTTTTCATTCAGTACGGAAACATGTAATAAAGAGAAAAACCATTTGGCAAAATGCGAGCGATCTTCAAGATTTTTTTTTTCAAATTCTACTTCGCAATTAGCTCTTGATCTTGCTATATCATGAAATAGCTTTTGACTATTTTTTGTCTCATATTAAGCTTCTCTACTATAACTATTAGTAAACAAGTGTAAAAGAGACAGCAATAACAAAGGAAGGAAACACTTCATCTTGACGCGACAAAATGTACCTAATAAATATCTTTAATTTAACTTTTGATGTTACATTAAACAGTAAACTACTTAAGAGATAAAGGTGTTTGGTATTGCCTATGATAACTTCAACTGTTATTTAAAACTGCTCAATATTATGTTTGAAATGCCCGATGATTATACTATTTTTACCCGATTACGGCAGGATTAAGGGAGGGTTATGTATTCTGCCCCGCAGTTTTACTAGTAATTTTTTTTAATGACGCCTGCTACCCCCTACCACGTACTGTTATACCGTTACGCGGACTGTTCGATTAACCGGATTGAGATTAATCGAATTCCTGTGATAAATCCTGTCTATGTAACACTCTGGCTAAACTACTTATATCTATGAAATAAATAGTCAATCCATTTTGCTGTATTAACGAAAGACTCACCAACAAAGACACTATTGTAATTATATGTAGTATTGCTAGTATGATTTATTACTCCTATTATAAATGTGAAAAATTATTAGGATTTAGAGATTTGTTACTCTTTCAAGCAAAAACTATTGAACGGATTTTGATAAAACTTGGCACACAGGTATGTCAAATCCAGGAATAAAAAACATACAAACCCGGTATTTAAGATCAAAGTCAAAGTCAAAACCATTTATTCTGTTCAGGCTCTAGGATGTTAGCTACATGTATAAGTTACAACGGGTTCGGAAGTCAGCCTTGAACTGAAAAGAACTCAGCAAGTTTACATTTTTAAAATATTTTTGGACCATATGAATAATTTTATGCGGTCCCTTGGGAATGCGGGTAAAACCACTGGAGACAGTAAGTTTATAATAAAAACTAAAATTATGACAAATTCTTTAATACATTACATGCACTGAGTAAAGATTAATAAGGCTTTTTACAATCGTTACGGAACCACGCCACAATATCTTCCCATGCATAATCATCTGGCACGACTGGAGAATCGATGAATGGATCAATTGCAGGAGAAGATGTTCCACCTGATAATCCCGAAGAAGGGTAAGTATGCGATTGCGGGGTGGAATGCTTATAGTTCTTCTCAAATGTAACTTCACCAGCCGAATCCCAAGAAAATCTTTGAACTTGATTTTGATATTTCACCACAACCGATGGATAGGGATCCTGACTACGCAAAGTTCTGTAAGTACAAGCTAAATGCAATGGTGATTTCACTTTCACGTTACTGACTTCAGTTACAATCTCCGTCTCACTCGACGCAACTCTACAATAACACGAGTGCAAAAGAGGCAGCAACAACAAGGGAAGGATACACTTCATCTTGACAAGGCAAAATGTAACTTGCGAATGAGTTTAATTTAACTGTCGTCGTTTTATTTCACCTCGCGTAAACATCATTAGATAAAGCGGGTCGATAAAAGTCAAGTTAATGTGCGTGCTGTAGATAATGCTTGTGCTTACGAAAGATAATGTTAACAGTTAGGTATTCACAAAACAGTTATGACTTTTGTTTTTGTAAATAACATGATATTAATGCATTAATTTACATAAGCGATAATTAACTATGATATAAAACTCTATATAATAACTAATTTATAAAGAGGAAAGATGTTAATTTTTGTTTGTTTACTCAAAAGACCGATTTTGAAAAATCTTTCACCATTAGAAAGCTGCATTATCCTTGAGTAACAAAGGCTATATTTTTAACCCGGGAAAAAATAAGATCCCATGGGAACGTGGGTGAAACCGCGTTGGCAAACAGGCGATTTTGCTAATGTCTATAGGCGAAGGACGTCACTTCATCAGGTGATCCGCCTGCCTGGTTGTCACTTTTCGTATAAAAAAAGATAATTTGAACGAGAATGTAGGTATCTACTATTATTATGGACCCGATATTGGTAGATGGTAAGTAATATACCTTGTAAGCTCGAGTTGCTTGTGTGCTCGATTCCCACCCGGGTCAAATATTGTATGCATGAACATGTCTTGTGTGGGTGAACCTATTTATACATTTGCGTATGTATTTAAAACTAGATCCACCCGTTCCTGAAAAAATCGGTGGTGACACACGGATAGACAGATGGACAAGAAAGTGATCTTATAAGGGTTCCTTTTTTACCTTTTGCGGTACGGAACCCTAAAAATAAATTTGTATATTTCAGTTATCTTGATTCCAGGGTACAAGTTCTGCTTAATTTGAAATACGTCAAATATATTTTACTTAAATACATAAAAACAAGATGCTTGGAGTCTTTAAACAAGCAAAAAAACCGAATAATATTGAAATAGCTCAAGCCACTACAAATTCTGCTTAGTTTGAGTAAAGACAAATATATATGACTCAAATGCAAAAAGAGGAGATACTTAGAGTCATTAATCAAGCATCAAATCCTAATAATATTGAAACTGAGAGCAATACCCTAGAGATTAACGTGAAATGTGCGACTTCCAATAGCGTGTGATATCCAGCAAAAGTTTAGTTCGTGACTTACTATAGTTCGGCTCATAAAGCATCGGGGTTCCGCGGGTAAGTTCACCAGAGCATAGATCAAAAGGAACCTTCCAAATGTTCAAGAAATAGTTTCAATTAGCTACAGTTTGTGCACGAGTTAAACGGAAGACTACATGTTCAAATGTTACATAGTGTCTTAAATCAAAGTTATATTACTTTAAAGGCATTGTATCTTACAATAGCTTCATTGTTATTTTTAACTCACATGAAGTGTTGATTACGATTAAAACATTTCTATAGGAATTCAAACTGAGTTTTTTTTAAATTTATTTTTTATTTATTAGGCTCATCAAAAGTATTTACATTGTTGAAATACATTGAAACTAATAACTATACATTATGAACTAAATATAAATACTTATTAAAGATAAGCACCACATGCAAAAATCTTAAATTAAAAATACAGTTAAATAACAAAGTTTGAAAACACAGAATAATCACCATCATATCTATATAAAAACAAACAGAGACATAGAACAAGAGGAAAACAGGATATTGGTTTCATAATTATTCAGGTACATAATACCTTAAAATTATTAATAAAAGTAAAGATAGAGTCCATATGGATATCCAATTTGTCGCATAATTATTGTACAGCCGACAAAGGCGCGGAATGGGAGATTTTGCTCCTAAGACAGAACATCAAACTCTCCAAAGAGATATCAAAGTATGTTCAAAACCATCCGCATAATGTATTATGTGATATTACTGAGTTTTAATTAGTTATCTTTTGTTCTGTTTTGATATTTCGTCTATTTCAGAGACGACTAGTGATAGAGCGGATTGGAAGAGGAAAACTTATTGTGCCGACCCCACCTAGCGTATCCCACGCTAGGAAAACAACATTTTCAGAGCTCAAGTGGACTGCAATCTCTTCGTGAAAACCGAGCTATGAATGATTGAACTGATAATGATTAGTTGACTTATTATTATAATATAAACTAATATTAAAATTTATGATTTTAAAAATTCTTTCACTCATAGAATAGAAAGCTACTTTATTAGCGAGTAATATGTTTATGGGCTATTTTTATTATTTGTCTCTAGAACGCGGGTGAAACCGCAAGCAGAAATAAAGTAATTTATGTCATGGTCAACTACAAAATCTACCAAGTGCAATACGATAGCGCAATTTATTGGATCAGAATCCACAGGGAGCAAGAACTCGGAAAGCAAATAATATTTTATCTTATTTCCTCTACATTTTTGTGCTTTATTCGTCATTCATTTATCGGAAAACTTTTCCAGATAACGCTTACCAAAACGTTTCGCATCTGTAAATATCAGATATCTCTGTTTATCTATCTTCTGCCCTCCTAATTACCTATTTCATATATTCGATCTAGAATGGATACCAAAATTTCCTAGTTTCTTTTATAGTTCCTAGATTTATAGCGTCATGTTTGCCAATTGTCTCATAAAGTAAATGAAAAATGTTTCTAGTCTAGGATATTGTTCTTGTTTCTTATAAATATATTTAATAATATGATTTTGACTTGTATTGTTTTATTACTGACGAATGGTTAATAAATCTTATATGATACTATAAAAATATTATTGCGAAAGCTTTTCAATATTTTTGTAACTACATAAATATGCACTTGCTAACGGACTTGGATGATATTTGATACATAATTTAATACTTCGAAAGCGCGGGTAATATACTAAGCGGAAACTAGTACCGTCTAAACCTTAAATTTAATTTAACTCACTGTCCATTCCTATCATTTATATTATGTACAAAGGCCAATGGCTTTGCATCCTCAACTAGCATCTTATTAGTTACTAAGACAAACAGTCAACCGAGTCGAGTTGAACAACAACACATATTACCACCGTCTACAGCCGAACAGCCAATAGGAACATGTGCTAACTTGAGTACCATTCCGCCGTCGCCTTCGGCAAGCTCACGTTTCGGCATCAAACTGGTACTCCCCAGGCAAATGTTAGGCTAGTACTGCCTAGGCAAATGTTGACGTTATCCTGCTACACTCAGGTTGGGATCGGGTTATTGTTCATTCTAATGAAAACACTACATCTCACACAATGGTAGGTACAAGTTGGCACTTTTATATGTAACTAGTTGCAGTGATTTTAGAACACCAATTTTAGAATTGTTTGTTACACACACATTGTTAAGTGACGTAAAGTGCTATTTCTACTTAAAAATACTGAAAAAAATATATCTCAAATAGTTACTAGGAAATTTTATGGCTTTTATGTTGAACTCTCTATGTAACGAAGCTTTGTTTCTCTTAAGTACATCAAAGGACTTTTTCGTTGTCGGAATCTTGCGGCAATTAAAGAAAAGATTTTGCAATGAAAGCAATTGTAGATTTATTTTTAGTTTTTCTAAAATGAATTCTTTAAGTAGTAGTAAGAAAACTTTAGGAAAATGGGCTGCAGTTAAATATTTACTTAAAAGTAATGTTCATAAAGTAATGTTTTGCCTGTGTATAAAATAAATCAGATAGATACAATTTTTAAGTTTCACGGCATAACTACGACGAGCAATAAAAAATAATTTACTGAAATTTGTTGTATATTGACTTAAATAATTAATAATATGTATCTTTTTTTATAATTTTAATACATGTGTATCTTTATTTATAAATTTATCTTTGTGTAAATACCCGTAACATGGAATTGCCTTAAGCCTTGAAATGGATGGAAAATCTTAATTAAACCAGTTAATTAATTGAACCAATTATGACGAGACATTAGGGTAAATAATGGATCATGCCGTATTAATTTTACGCAGACTCTATTTTGTCTACATTATTAGATTACATTGGTTTCATTTGATTCACTTCTAAGGTTGTTTTCTCTGTGAGTAACAATATGAAAACCATTTTTTATAAGACTAAGTTTTCAAATTAATTTAGCCCTGTTACAATTCGAACATAATGTGTACCTATGTATATTTAACGAAATGAGTTTTGATAATTTCTTGAGTAGTTTTACAAATGGACCTCTTCTTAAAAACCGAGCAATGAAAGTTTGTGCTGAAAATTAGATGACTATGGTGTTTCTATATATTATAAAGAGAAAATAGTGGATTTTTTGTATGTTTGTTTGTAATGGATAAATTTAAAAAATACTTAACCGATTTAAAATAAAAAAAATCACCAATCAAAAGCTTTCGTTATCAGCGAGTTACATGAGCATATTTTATTTTTATTCCCTAAAGAACGCGGGCAAATTCTAGAGTAGTCATTACTGAAGCCTAGTTTTACAACAAAATGCGTTTTATATATGTTCTCCTACAGAAATATAGAGCGCAAAAATTGGGTAGATGGTGGTTAGTAATTGTACCTAAGTCTACGGAGAATAGTAAATATTACCTTTAACTTTTATGTAAACTGAACTACATACTACTCGTAGCAAGTATAAAATAGTAAGCATTGTGACTATTTAAATAATACAGTTAGTTTACGTAAACGTCTCATATATATTCTCTACCAGAAACAATTATTTGCGATGCAATCACAAATCGAGGTAGAGTTATTGTTGACCACATTGAGCTGCATGCAGTTATATTGTGAGAGATTCTCAAATTCGTTCATGGAATATTTTTATGTTGAGCAATCTCCCATTAATCTTTTGGAAGGTCTATTAACCCTCACTGTCTATAGCAGGCAGTCTATAGTCGGCAACGCGCTCGTGACGCTTCTGGTGTTGCAAGCGTCCATAGGCTACGGTAACCGCTTGCCATCAGGTGGGCCGTAAACTTGTTTGCCACTTAGTGGTATATAAAAAAAAAACAGTAAATTATGAATTATTAACATAAGTTAATTATTCTAAACCGAATTATCATAACTACAGCTGTTATCTTCGCAGCTTGATCAACTTCGTCCGGCGGACGGGCTGGCCCGGTGTCCGGTGTCCGGCCAAGCGGTTCCAATTTCCGGACACCAGCTCAGTGTAGCGATTATCCACGAATCCGTTCAGGAATCATATCGGTTTCTACATTAGAAATAGTTTAGCGGTTCTTGTAAAATAAATTATGATATTTGGTTTACTTTATCTTACAAAATTATTTTGGGTATTGTTGCAAATAAGTAATTACAAATGTAATTGTTTTTTTTTTTAAATAATAATGAGAATATTTCAGTTTATTAAAAAACACTATTTAAGCTATAATTTAATCTATATATTTGATTTTTTTACTTATAGCAAAAATAAACCACTTTTATATTTTGTTTCGATTGCTCATAATATACTTGTCTTTTTTAATAGGTATACTTACTTGTATTTTCTTTTAAATTGGGGTTTATGTTAACAGCACATAGTTTACGTGGCCTAATTAAAATATTTACAAGCATTTAAGAAACTAATTCAAATAAAACCGGTCAAGTGCGAGTCGGAGTCGCACATCGCGAGTTCCGTACAAGTTTTTCGTAGTTAAAATAATATCAGTTTTTAGTATTTGTTGTTATAGCGGCAACAAAAATACATCATCTGTGAAAATTTCAACTGTCTAGCTATCATGGTTCACGATATACAGCCTGCTGACAGACAGACAGACAGTAGAGTCTTAGTAATAGGGATTCCGTTTTTACTCTTTGGGTACGAAGCCCTAAAAAGTAGTAAATTTAATTCGGTCAAAAAATATGTTTCAAAAGAAGTGTCTTTTAAATGGCTTTGATTCTAATTATAAATCTGCCTGAGAATGAATTAGACAGCAAGGGCTCATATATTATCCGTAGTAGTCTGGATACGAAGTCATATTAGCTTATAATTTATCGCATTATAACTCAAGTATTACAGAAACCAAACCGACCACACATAATTTGTGTTCTGTCATAATTTCCCTGAATAACATTAGTTATAGTTACGAGTCAGTAAACACCTTTGTTATCTTAGCATTACATTAACCGATAGGTATTTAAATATAATATTAAATGAATCAGAAGCACGCAGTAGATTCCTTATTAAATTTAATAGAAAAAGATATTTCAAATAAAATGTGGGTAATATTTTATGTTATGATTGGTAGATGTTGATTTTTAATGCAATGATAGCTCAGTGGTAGTGACGTCGGATACCGCGGTGAAAGTCGTGGGTGCGAATTTTACAATGAGCTTGAGCTTTCGGTGAAGGAAAACATCGTGAGGAAACCATAGCACGGTGGTAGGGTACTTTGTAGTACCCGACTGGCTGGCTACCACCCTCAAGTTGAAAATCTCGCCAAGCATCTATCGGTGTGTCCCGAAAGCTACACCTTCGGCCACATCATCACTTTCCTTGGTGAGATTGTGGTTAAACACAAGCTTACCTCTACAGAATAAAAAAAATGTTGAAATTTTTATTTACACAATCTCGACGGATTTGGATGAAAATTGGCACGTAAATACATCGCACCATGAATTTGTTAGTATAAGCAGGCTGGCGGATCACTTGATGGTAATAGATACCGTCGCCTTGAGACATTATCCTTTTTACATTGCCTTGAAGACAATTGGTTCTCTAGTGCAAGTGCCGGTATACACCCATAGTTGGCAACAATTTTTAACTTAAGGGAGATAGCCATCCAACCTACTCACTACAAAGCATTCGACCGCCGCGCCGTGCTATGGTTTCTTCGCGATGTTTTCCTTCACCAACGTTCACTAAATGTTCAAGGGCGTCTTAGGGCAGGCAAGGAGTCCCTCGGGCATACATGAATTTGAGGACCCTTTGGGAAGCAAGAGAGTGTAATAATAAAAAAAACCTTTTAAGATTTTTTTATTTATTTTGTCAACTTCAACACGTTTAGGTTAATTTTGAGTGTCCGCAGTCACCCTACTGATCGATTTCAATTTCAATTTAGAAATTTAGACGGCGAAAAATGCGCTATTGAGCGCATGCGTTTTACCTTCCGAGGCTCCCGTGAGGTCGTGGCCCTGGACACGGGCCTCATGGTAAAGACGGCACTGTAATCATGGGTTAAACAGAGAGGAAGCTAGTTTGATAACAGGAAATATGTTAAAATGCTAGTAAATATGTCACTTACGGTCAAAGTGTTTAAAGTCCCTCAATTCGCTCTAATGAATTGGTAATGCTAATGAATTACCACATAACTTTTACCCAAGTCAAACGCACTATAATTTCTCATCAATTCCAAATACTCTGTAATCAAGAGAAGAAACATTCACTCCAAATTGGAATAGTTGAGTTTGAGGGTTAGTAATTTACTAACTGGAGTTAACAGTGTTAATGAAAATTACTTCTGATAACATCAGACCCTTAATAGTTTATTGAACGTAATGCTAATAGATATACATATCATATGACATGTTAATACTCGAATGTTGATATATGATAATATGTGAAATGAACATCACTGTTTCGATAATTAGATTTTATAGGGAATTCTAGTCTATTTAAACTTGTATTATATGACTAGCTTGCGGGATCACCGATAAGAAATCCTCTTTTGTTTGGTTCCTTCATTTTAAATCTACACAAATAATATAAAGAAGAAAGATTTGTATTTTTGTATGTAACAAATAAACTTTAAAACTACTGGAACGATTCCAAAAAATCTTTTGCCGTTATGGGGGTTACTCCCTTCGCACACGGTGTCGTAGCGTAAACATATGGTAAGCGTATCGTAAGCGTATCGTAAGCGTATCGTTACGACGCAATGACAATAAACACCTCCTACGATTCGCTGCAACACCACTTCGTGTGCGGACTTGTTTGAAAATGTACATGCTCGTACGGCTCTCGTCGTACGCGCGGATTACGATACGCTTACGCTACGACGCCATGTGCGAAGGGGGTTAGTCTCCTCTTAAAACGACTTCTATATTATCTTTATATCTGCTGCGTTCCAGGTTTTGATTTATCTTTGTGTCAAGTTGTATGCAAATCCTATTATTAAAGCCGAATCTACCATTAATAATATTAGTAGGATAGTAGAATTATAGAATAAGAATTTTTACTAAGAATAATATAATTTTTGTTAAAAGAAAGTAATGATACTGCTGTTCTTTCTATGTATTTTAATGTAAGTCAACATTGGTTCCCAGAAACGGAAAATTACGTTAAGGTTAGACAAACTATGGAATAATGCTTTAGATTTCTTAGTCGAAAATTTGTACGAAGTAACCTTATATTATATTCAGAAAACTTTATGAAAATCTAAATTAAAGTCACAAAAAATACGAGGAATTACAGTATTTCAATAAACTTCTAGATAATTAGATTATCTTTCAAAAACCTGAACTTTACTTTACATGATACTTATTAGCTCTTGAGATTTTCGGTAAAACATAGCATAGATATTATAATTTTCCACTCCAGTGTTCGTAAGAATATTGTCAGCTAAAACATCGCCCCTGGTATACTTAGATAATTACCTTTACCTCGCTGAGTGTAATCGATGTGTGGGCGAATAATTTACTACCAACCTCTGTGAATTACTAACCCAATCTACCTGGAACAATTTGTGGCCTGGCTATACCTTAGTATTACTTGCTGATATTCGAGCTTAGTTGGTAGGAGAGAAACAGGAGTGTCTATTATTGGCTTTGTTGTACGTAACCAACTTTTTCGTTGTAAGGGATTGTACTACGAATAAAATGTTCTGAATGAAAAGCTCTAATGTAAAACACGAAATATTATTTATAAGTAAAAAATGTCAAAGTCAATAAAATAAGTCATTTTTTAAACAAACATACTTGTTTTAGCTTTTAAATCAATTAATTATAACACATAAATGTGCTGGATATATATATCACCATAAGGTGACAGACATTTTGCAATCATAATTTTTTAATACCTCGGAACAATAACTAGCATGGAAGCCGGGCTAAAATAAAAACCGAGTACTATACAGTTTATTCATTTATGTCAATTAGCATATCGTAATGTGGGAATGAAACAAAACATGGCTGTTTGTTTTTATTATTTTTGAACGTGTCACAAGCAAAATGTCAAATGGTCCTCTTTGGTCCTCTTATAATGCTAACAAATAAAGTGATGTAAAAATGGTTATCGATAATCATTTCAATACTGTTGCAGATTTCCTAATGATGGTGAAATGAAAATGAAATGGAGTCAGTGCATCAATAGGTTTTTCTCATACAAACTTCCACCCCCTTTTCACCCCCTTAAAGGGTGATTTCTAGGATAAAAACTATCCTATGTTTTTTCCCGGGACTCCAACAATCCCTATCCGAATTTCATTTAAATCGGTTCGGCGGTTTAAGCGTGAAGAGGTAACAGACAGACAGACAGACAGACACACTTTCGCATTTACAATATTTTATAATTATAATATTAATTAGTAAATTTGTATTAGTATGGATTTTAAGGATTAATAAAGACATTAAATTAATAATTGTAGTTTATTTTATACTTGTGTCAAATTCTTATCGTCTCTTTCATACCACACTTGACTGATATTCCGACGCCGAAGTTCCGTCGTGGTAAATCCGTTAGTAAACCACAGCCACACTTGGCAGATTATCCGTCGACAGCCAGCGCCTATACTGATAATAAATTATAATAACATGGGAATGTTAAGAAAAGGTTAAACTATATTAATTAAAAAATATATAATAGAAAACTATTCTATCTATAGGTACACATAATAAAAATGTAACGGATCGCTATCTGTACATGGACGATATATGAGAAAAAATATTATTGGGTCCTTTATCAACGCAATAGCACCCAAAACAATGATTGTTAGAATTTTGTCTGTTTGTGCAAGCTAATCTCAGAAACGGCGTATTCGAATGTGGTTTTCATTAATATATTGTGGTAAACTTCACTTAACATTTAGTGTTTGTTTCATGTCAATCGGTTCTTAAATAAAAAAGTTATGTCAATTTAAAGAATCACGTCGAACATTTGTTAATCCAAAATAAACCAAAAGATATGCCCAAAGTCACTATTCCACGCGGACGAAGTCGCGGGCACAGCTAGTACTAACTATATTTACTTGTTTGCTTTGATGACTTATATCGACACGACAATGTCGATGATAGGCCCATCACTAGCCAAAAAATAGCTTGTGACAACCTGCATAATAACGAAACAGAACGGTATTATATGTCTCTTTCCCACGCATTATTAACGTCGAAAGTAAAAAAAGGTAAAGTATATGCATTTAATTTCTTATTTTAGCCCGGCTTCCATGTTAGTTATTGTTAATACTCATGTTCTTTACTTATAAGTGCATTATAAAAAAAGAAAAAAATACCTATGTTGGACTGAATAGTTTACGACATGCTTCAAAAAGTTTCTATCTTTCATAATTTTCTCGACATTCACTACTAAATATATGTCTGCCTACCTTTATAATTCGTGTAACTCTATTTTAGCATATCCAGTATTATTTCTTATCAGGTAGGTACTTCCCGCTAGGTACCATTCACAAATTAACTGTCAAGCGCTACATAGTAAAACATATTTCTTTACTACTGAAAATAGGTTTTAGTCCTAATGTAGACCGCTAACCAGTTTTTTTTTTCAGGTTGTACATGCATCCGCTTCACGTCGACGTACGGCAAGGAGCGCGGGACGTTCAGCAGCCCCGACTACCCGCGCGCGTACCCGCCGCGTATCGACTGCTTACTCTACACCTTCCTCGCCGCGCCGCATCAGATCGTCGAGCTCGTTTTCACTGACTTCGACATCTATAAGGATGACCAAGAGTAAGTACCTAATGCATGAATGATTAAATTAATTGATTTCCATGTTTGTGTCACTCTGATCTATTGTTCGATTGACTAACTATTAAAGAGAAAATTTTGACAAATTAGTTCATTTACTCGTGGTCGCCCAACGAAAATTGCTAGATTGGAAATATTTAATTTGGATACCCTCTCCATATTAAATATTTCTTTCTTGATTTTATATTGAAGGAGCATGTTTGAAATTCGAACTCTTGAGTCAAAAGAGGTGCAAAACTTTTTATGGGAAAACTTGTATTAAAAATGTACACTGGTTGCAAGGATTTATAACTTACTGGTGTAATGTGAAAGGATTTGATATAGATGGTATTCCGATCTTATGTGTTTAGAGTTTCGTATTTATGATATAAGGATATTGAGCATAGATGAATAAATCGTCGCGCCGCTCGGTGCGGAGCGAGGACCAATTCTTAATCTATGGATATTGAGATTGATTTATTAAAATCTAAGAACTCTTAATATACCTACATAATTAAGACTTCTTCCCTAAATAATTGATTTATTTACAACAAATATTCAAAATTATAATTTCCTCGGAAGCTGCCGCTGTTCGCGATCAGCAAAGTTCCCACCAGGATGGCATCGTTCCCTTTTTGAATGAAACATGATTTTGTCCTTAAATAATTTAAAACAAATCTTTGGTTTAATAAAAACCTGACTTTGATACAAATATAAACATTCTAATTGATATTCATTCGGATTTACCGTGAATTTCATTCAATGACGCTTTCAATTATGAAGTTCGAGAGATGTTAAAATACAGACATTGTATTTATTTTAAAAGTCTTCCAACTTTAATTTGCTATAGTCAGATGCTACTTTATCAAACTTCTTCATTTACTAATAGACCTTTTGAAAAGGCTTTATTCGTGAACGTAAAAGCTTTCAACGGACTTTTTTATTTTATAAAGGTTGAATCTAAATTCTACGTATAAAATAAAATACAAATAATAGTATGAAATTAATTTAATAATAAAAAAGTGTGTGTAAAAACCTAACAATGATTTTATTTATTTCCAGTTCCACTTTGGATGCTAAATGAAAAAAAAACTGTTTCATATTCGGAAGGTACTTGCGATTGCTTTTTTCATATTGTTTGTAATTATTTATGTGGCAAATAGCAACATAGGCCTTATACTTATTGGTTACAAGACATTAAAAACTACAAGTATTTCACTGTGAAATACAAACGGACGAACCGAAATAACGTAACAATGAGGGTTCCTGTTTGAGTACAGAACTCTAAAAACGCTGAATAAATAAGCTTACAAAAACAGAAAACTCAGTAATTAAAATGTTAATCTATATAGTTGAAATATTAAATGAGCTTATCTGAAATAATTGGGCAAATCATGCGGTTGTATTAATTATTTGAATTTGAAAACAATTTCATATTAATTAGTTTTGTTTGGCTTCCTTAATCCGCACAGTTGACTGCAAAACCGTATGTAGTCAATCATTGTAGATCCATTTTGCTGGATTACGGGTGCTTCATCCAGGGCATAATCTGCTTCTTTTTCAGTAAAACGGTCACCCCATGTCATGAGATCATGTCGAATCCTGAAATCAAATATTCAAACAGAGTTTTCATGAATTGGAAACAAGATTAGAATAGATAATGTTATATTTGGAATTGAAAATATCAAACCAAAAGCAATTTTTGACACATTGAATAAATTATACTATTTTTTACATATCATTAATTTACAAATAATTGTACATACATAGTAAATAAGGATGATTTGATGTAAATCACATTAATCATCATAATATTAATACGTGAAGAAAAAACTTTGTACCCTTTTATACGAAAATTACGCGGACGGAGGAGTATTAAATTTGGCACAGTTAAAGTTCATGGCAGAGTGCAGAAAACTAATATTTTTATATTGTTATTATATTTTGATTTGATTTGATCTTTTTTTATTGACAGTTATTGAAAAGCTTTAGTAAAAATTTGAAACACACATTTTTCCTAAAAACGTTTTGGTCGAATTTCAGAGGAAATTCTTGTATATTCATCACACGACCATCAAATCGCAAACTAGGTATAGCTTGTGCTAGGGAAATCAGATAACTGCTATACACACCCAGACTCTAGGACAAATATACATGTTCATCCGCACAAATATCTCTCCAGGGTGGGAATAGAACCAACAACTTGCGGCATGAGTAAAATTCTGATCCAAAACGTAAAATATTGTAAGTTCTAAAGTGAAAGGTAAAACGAAGCAAGCATAAATCAGTTGAACTTAATTTTCTCGTTTTATCTAAAACTGATTGTAGAACATCGTTCTAAACCTTATTCGAGGTGTTCAAAAGTTTCTCAAGATTCATTTTATCATTGTGTTAAGTAAGACTGGCATCTCATAAATTATGGGCTTGAACATTAGCAATGACAGCTAACATAGGTATTCAGGATATTCTTAATGTTTCAGAATATCACTTCACTTATTGAACTTGAAATCGAAACTGAGAGGACAAGAATTTGTCGAAGAAAATTAAACGATTTGTAATCGAATTCTTTTGCCGGTAACGTACAAAGTAAAATAACATACCTACATCATTTTATTTTATGATCTAGTCTAGAGTACAATTTTCAATATGTTTTCGTGTTCTCGTCAAATTTTGTATGAGAATTATACGAAAGCCTATCCGCCTGTGCCATAATATACAGATTGCACTGAGAATTTTAATAAATTTCATCTGAGATTTGCAAGTATATTTTTCAACTTACGAATACCTACGTTATGTTTTAAGTGATATAATTATTTCATACGGAAAGAACGGTTTTCGGTTTACGTAATGGTCAATACATGAGGATAAAAACGATTATTTTGCTGTAACCCCAAAACGTGGTTTGTCACTGTGTTATTATTTAAGTTGAGTTATTAAATTAATGTTTTAAACAAATATTGTATCAAAGATATTTAAAACCGTTTTTAAACTCACATTCGTAGATTATACCGTTAAACGTTTAAAATATAAACTTTTTAAACTTTACAAAGTTAAACAAAATAGCTAAATAAATAATATATTTAATACTGACCAAGAACTTTTAGAAAGTATTTTTATAACATTAAGAGATGAGGTCGACTTTAGCTAGAGCTTTCATTAGCAAAAAGCTTAGAGCTTAGAGGTTGAACTAATATAAACTCTTTGTAAGACGGAAAATTAGAGTTTATTTATTTAGTAACGTAAAATTTATGATACAGTTATAACAAAGTAAATTTTTATAATGATGATTACAAATAACAACAGATTGTACTGCTAGTACCTATAGAGTTTTGATACCTTATCAATTATATCCTAGAGCCTACTTTGACTTGTGTCGCCTCGCTGGTGTCAACGTATGCACTTCATATCCCAAGTGCAATTAGTAATAATAAAAATTAAAAGTGACCCAAAACAACCAAAAATGTCTACGTATGCTATGAAATTATAAAGTTTTTTATGTGTGCGTTATACTGCAATTTTTAGGCCATTTTTTATTTAAGATCAAATGTTGTTAATGTAACCTATCTACACCTCGTTTTGATTCCCAGGACAAACGTTGTATATCGGAGTATCTGGATCTCACCAAGATTTTTTAAAGTCAGTTGTTTGCTTGCTTTTTCGGTTTTGCCAATTTGTATTCAGCTCTTACCCCCGAACCCAATTTCATTTGTTTAAGTTAATTGAGTTCATCTACATTTCACAAGTGAAGTGCCTATTTGAAACTTAAGGTATTCAAATATATCTGTCTCCCAAATGTTTTGTGTATTTTTTTATTACGTATATTTTTCTAAAGTAATTCAGGTTAAGATTTATATCATTGCTTGTTTGCTTGATTCAGCATGATATAAACTTTTAAAGATTTCTAGAGAGAGATGGAGTATTATTGAAATTTCAATCTTCATTGTGCAGATACCTATTTAAGATGCATTATTGGAACAATTTACATAATTTAATGTTCTTTCGTTCTCAATTGAACCTTAGCATGTTTATTCCAAGAGTCACATTTAAACAAACGCTTAATTAAAGTATGACGCTAGTGAATTAATTAAAAGTTATGCCATTTAATTAAAACTGACCTCATAAATATACCTACGTGTCTCCACTAACATGATGAATGATTTTATTTCCAAGCACTTGTGTCTAAAAATATACTCTCATATTAATTTGTTATGCAAGAATTTCTTCTGTGGTTATAATTAACTATCACGGTTTTTGGAAAGCGCCCAAAGATCGCTTTAAATCAAACCTGAACGTACATCATCCGAATGTCAAAAAAGTATCTTGATTTCTGTCACGCTATCTGTTAGGATTGGGAACATTTTATATACAAATTATGTACAGGATAGGTTTAAGGAAATTATGCAATTTCTACAGTTTTGAACATTAATAAATTATTTTTGAGTATTTATTACTTAGTAAAATAAAATGTCTGACTGACTGGCGGCATCCACTAAGAAACTTTTTTTTTTCTAATGGGGTAAAATAGGGCATCGCCAGTGAAGAACAGAAAGCTTGTATTGGTATTGTGTATTGCCTATATTTTTACTGCAGCTTACAGATCAATACAAGTAAGGCGATGATAGCTCAGTGGTAAGTGACGTCGAATACCGCGACGAAGGTCGTGGGTTCGAATCCTACAATGAGCTTGAGCTTTCGGTGAAGGAAAACATCGTGAGGAAACCATAGCACGGTGGTAGGGTACTTTGTACCCGACTGGCTGGCTACCACCCTCAAGTTGAAAACCTGTCGCCAAGCACCTATCGGTGTGTTCCGACAGCTGCACCTGAGAGCCAGTTCACATCTAGGCTTTGTGTGCTTAACAACTTCGTCCACATCATCACTTACCATGGTGAGATTGTGGTCAAACACAAGCTTATCCAGAATAAAAAAAAAAAAAAAAAAAAAAAAACAAATTTTCTTGAAATATTAATATCGTGCAATATTGCACTTTGGGAATATTATTACTATAGATACTGTGGTTCACCTCACCCAGACGAAGTTTCTAACTAAACTATGAAAGTGAGCCTCAATACTCCAGAGATTAGACAAGTTAGCCCATTCTCATGGTTGGCAACTTATTGCTTGTTATATCCTAGATCATGTAAATTAATTATTGGCTCCACCATCACTTATAGGCAGATACTTATCAACTAACTTCGCTTAAGTTTACCGCTTATGTTGGGTAATTAACTCAAGGGTTTTATAGGGTTTTTTTAGCTTATCTATATCGTTGAAAAGATATATTGTGTAAAAGTGTCAGTCTATTATTTTCGCTATTAATTTAAGGAGCTTATTTTCACATTAACTTAATTTTATATATTTGAAGTCAAAGTAGGCAAGCGACATTCATTCATTTAGCAGCCCAGTTGGGTATCCTTGAATAGGTTTTGAAAAAAAAACTGTAAGGTTTCTTCAACAGGATTTCTATATAGTATACTGTATATACAAGTGCCAGTTTTGCACGTCGTTAGATACGTAACACAACAATAATTTAGATTAATCGTATCGGTACGAGCTAAAACGACATCTACGGAGAGTCTTATAGTTCACGAACTATATTTAATCAACTCGCAAACTTATTTTGTAATTGGGTAATGTATTTCGGAACCTTACGGTCCTACGTGCGCTTGGCTGTTTTTTTACAACCTTCGTATGTATCATTACCTAGATTTCTGATTAGTTACTTGGCTTAATATTAATTATATAAATGTATCTTACGTTTCCTCAGAGATGTATCCAGAATTATTCGTATCCCAACGGGATAGTGCTGAGACTAGAGTCTCTTCTGAGTCTAGCTCCAACGTCTTGTACCCTAGTAGATTAACAAAACCGTCGAAGTCCAGTGGATTTGGTGCCTGGATAAAATAAAATATTACTGTTACATTCATTTATTTTCTGTTTACATTTTTTCATCAAAGCAGAGCTTCAACCATAAAAACTAAACAACCAATATTTATATAATGTGTGTCCTCTATGCGTTTGTAAACCATTGGATTGTGAAGAAACATTTTTGGAGGATTATTTTTCGTATATGTTTAAAGAATAAGAACACACATTATTTCGCTTACAGGAGAATATTTCCAGATAGTTTCTAGCTAGTTTTTTAAAATGAACTTAATTAACATATCGAATAAGGTCGCTTTCTCTCATTGTGTAAAACCACAGATTGTTCTGATGAAAAATAGTTTTAGAAGTAAACACTCTACCTCTCTTGTTAAATAACTAATATAAACTAGGAATGTTATTTACTGCAAAATAACTATATCTTTCCTCTTTAAAACTACGGAGCGTTTTAGTGGTAAGTAGAAGGGTATTTCAGTTACAATTTATTACCTTCAAGAAGATTCCTTGTTCAAGAGGTTTGCTAAGAAGTATGGTTTAAGTTAAATAATAATATGTAAGATAAATAATATTTTTAGATACATGATTTTAGATTGATGATTTGGATATTATTTACCAAATTATTTTAGGAACTGAGGCAAAATTTATTTCACTGCTTATTAAAATGTTGTACAATATTTCTCTTTAACATCAATAGGATCGAAAAATTTAGATACTTAATATATTATCTTATTCAACAATACATTACAGCTATTACATTTGCCCTATAACCATAGCTAAACCCAAAATACAGCCGGAGAATTATTGTCGTTATTTGAAAGTCCCTTCATTAAAAAAAATTGATAAGGGTATTTGATACACAATACGTAAATTTTAATCCACAATTGAATTTTTTTGGGCAACATTTTTTCAATTTATTCCTACTGAGAAAATAGTAAGCATACATGTGGGACCTACCTGCTTCGTTTTGATTTAAAAAGTACTTTGATTCACTCAATTTATGTTAAGCAACTAACAATGCCACTAAAATGCAACACATTATGATGTCCAAAATTTAGTTCAAAAACTTACAACATGGTAATATTAATGAAAATGTCTATACCAAGATATTTGGCGCTTTCCTCAAATATTTTCCTTTAGATATAGCCGGTTATTCTCACGATAATTAATTATATGCTTACAATGTCAAAAAGACAAACAAAAGAAGACTTTAAATAGTTGTTAAAAAGATTGACTGTTATAATCACGAAACAAAACATCTCTAAACAAAAGGACTTAATTTTTGATCCCTCTAAATAAGGGTGAGAAACAGTCTCAGTAGCTTGTCACCCGTGGTAGATTGACACGGCTTAGGAGCATCTTTCGACAGCTTTTCTTACTTAAATAGACCACACGGCAAAGTTCCGTTGGTTTACATACGTTTACATAGTCAAGAGGTAATTGAAATAACTAACGCACTATAATCAATCAACGGTAGCAACCCGAGTCGTAGAAAAAATAAATAGATAAATTTATATTGGCCAAGCATATTGTGGATTGATGAGACCTCAGAGCATTGTCGCATTGATACTTCTAACTTCTTTTACAATACTTTGGCGGAATTAAAAGAAAAGCAAAGTTTGTATCCGTTTTAAGACCCTCGACGTCGACGTCAAATAGACCTTGTTTCTCTTTAAATGGATGAATTATTCCCCCAAGGAAAAGGGACCTTTCATTTTACTTTTTATTTGGAGAGTTATTGTCTTTTGTAAACACACTTTTGTTTTTTATTGACTCCACTTCCACTCTATAATTCTTTTTATTTCAACCGCAATTAGTAAAAACGGAAGCAACAATCTTTTCGAAAATATTTTAAAGATTGGGTCACTGTTTTGTTTATGAAACTGAAAATCAGATCAACGTATATTGCCATTACCAATGCTAGAAATACCAACGCCAACGTATTGCAAACTTTCATAAAATCTAGAAGACAGCAAGAAGGCTCTTAATTATAGGTATCTGATGGAGCATTACATTGAATAGTTGAGAATGTATCAATAGTCAAGCTCTTACACCGGTAGGGGACATCTGTCGCCGAGCTACTACAACGGCTAAAATACTGGTCAGCCCTGTGTGAAAAAAAAGAGTTTTCAAGTAATAAGTTTTCGGCTAAGCTATTGTAAGAACAAAAAGATCCTTGAAAATTGAATCAATGGAGCTGTTATTATCCAATATTGAAAATATAACTAAGTAGGTACATATACTCTAGTACTGCTAACTCTACCATAGAATCGTCGACTAACATCCCTGCCAGCTGGCTAATTGGCAATGCAGATAGAATTTATGGATAACTCCACTGTGTTGTAACAGCTATGGGCTTGTTTAATTTGCATCTGTACGAAGTCAAATAATTATATTGGAAACACCGACCTTTTTTTGCAGTAAGGATAAAGTTGTATTTGAATACAAAACAATCATGACAATTTATCATTAATGATGATATGACCCGTAATGGTAAGCACATAAAGACTAAAAGCTGGTAGAGTGGTAGAGTCAATTGTAACGTTCATAAGTGCCTTACCAGGGCCTAAACAGAATAAATGAGTTTTGAGTTTGAATTTGAGCTAACTGAGTCTCGAGTGCAGTTGCTGGAAAATTACAGTATTGCTAGTTACTCGGAAAATAATTTAAAATTATGTTAGGTCTAGTTGCAATGTTCAATAAGTAGTCAGATATTTAGAAAATTGTAGTTACCTCAGCAAGCATATTGGTCACTGCTTGTTCGTCAATTCGTTCTCCAAGACTAACCAGGGTACCTCGCAAATCATTGTGGTCGATACAACCATCGCCATCTAGGTCAAACAGTAAAAATGCCTGCAAAAAATAATAAATAATGTAACAGTGCATGATTCTACTGATTGACTGAAAAAATCTACTGATGGAATGAATAAAAAGACAGACTCTCCCGTGTGACATTTTACACACGGTCCTACTAGATTAGTAAGTCCACTACATGGGACTCGCAAGTGTAGATAGGCGGATTTCTTCTGCCTTTGAATTTAGCTTCTCGGGTATGCAGGTTTTTGCTCAATATTTTACTTGGCCAATAAAACTAAGGAATCCAATTTAAAGGTGACTTATAGTTGCGTCCTTATGTCCAAACTATCACTACAGTTTCAGTTTGATTACTCATATTTATCTAGAGAAGTTTAAACTACACTTGTAATTTATTAAATATTCTTACCTCTTTAAGTTCAAATATTTTGTTCTCATCAAGTTCAGCAGCAACATTAGCTGGTAAGCATAACGCTTCTCGCGCTTTGGATGCAGATCGAGACCTGGACTGCTGAGGGACTGTCATCTCTTGAGAATTCTCACAAATGATTCCACTATTGAATAAATCATACAACAAACTAAATATGATTTGACAAGAAAAAAATTCTCTAGGGACAATTTAACTTTTGCCTCAATATTTTAATCCACAATCTCATTTATCTGTAAATTTCTGCTCTAACCTTCGCAGTCTCGAAAGACTAACTTAAATATTTTGTTTGTGGGAAAAACCCTTTCACCTTTGAAGTCGTCTAACCTCTTTTATATTTTTTAAAATTCACAAAACAAGATTTATTAAAATTCGGCCGCCCCTTCATTTCCACCTATTGCTATGTTTAGAATTAGAACAACATTTGTAATAAAAAATCTGTCTGGTTTACGGCTTTAATTTTCAACTCAACGCCTTTTCAATCATTTCATAACGAAGACATTTTAAATGTCGAAATAGCTTTTTGTAAGCCTTCGGGTCTCGGTTTTGTGCTGGGCGGAAAAAATTACAAAAGTGAAATTATTTTGCAAATGGAGAAAGCGCTGATAATAAGAATAAATATAACTCACATATTTGAGTTGGGGTAATTTATCTTAAGTTTATTATTATTATTCCAAAATGTTGACAGAAAACAATAATTTGAAAGTAATAGTTATATGATTTGAATATAGCATTATTATGCTGTAAAATTTAATATGTTATTTTATTATACTTAGGACTTACTCTCCAGAGGATACTGATTGGAGCAGATTTTCTTTAAATTTCTTTAATTCGTCCCGAGCGGCATCCGCATCGGGGCGGCTGCGACGACGTTCCCCTTTGGACTTTGTCTGAATTACAACAAATAATATACAACCTAATACCAGACCTGTTGAAATGTCTATCTTGTTTCATACTTTTACGTAAATTTTATTTATCGATTGCTAATGAAATTTGTTTAAAAGCATTTTTGCTTGTTAAGAAAATTATATTGTGACTTCCTCTAGTCTGAAATTACAAAGAAAATAATTTGTTGCAAGTTCGCTTACAAATTAATTGCCCGAAGATATTTTAAATTCTTTTGCCACAGATTCTTGAAATTTGTTATTTTTTTATTCATTTAAAACACTTACTTTTTTTGTTTCACCATTATTATCTTCTTCCATCGCGTTGAAATATTAAATTATTTCTTTCAAAATATCTGAACATGCGATGATTTTCACGACTGAACACACTAGTGCAAGGATCTTAACTACACATTAAAGTGTTTAAATTTACATTGCATTTACCGTCAGCTGAGATAATTATTTATTTCGGCCGGATGCACGCAGATTTCGAGATTAGTCGAGATGTTTGCTTCAACTAATTAATCTTTGGGGCTGAAACTGTTCTTAGATTTCCAGGTCAGTGGATTGTCGGTGCTTCGTTTACATGTTAGAAATGAAAAGGGGATGGATTCTCACTCGACTTTATGCTTACCCTGGAAAATACGCTCTGTGTTTAATTGAATGGTCTCAAAGTTAGAGAAAGCATTTGCGTTCCAGAAAACCATGATGACAGATGGTTATTTGTACTGAAGAGAGTAGACATTTTTGAATTCTACTTTTATACATACTATGTATGAATTGATTTATTTTGACATTCAATATTTATACTTCCATGTTGTACAATTTGAATAATTAATAAACTCACTGAATGGTTACTCATTTATAACATAGTAGGTTAATAGATATCTAATCTTGGCTTGAATATTAGATTATGTGGTATGTTTGAGTAAATGATCTGCTCTAATCTAAGAAAGTGGTGAATTGGCATGAGTTCAAAATTGTTAACACAACTTAACAATCATGTGGGGTTAATTAGTATAAAGTTTATTTAATATGAAATATTTTTTTTTTGTTTATCAAGCCAGGCACTCACTACGGAAGGCTTACGCCATGATCAAAAAACACACAATGCGATATTCTCCACTAGTAATATCATCGCGTAGGTCACAACATGACAACAGACGTAGTAGTATTGGCGTGGCAGGGCCTTTAGGTCACACTTACAAAATGTGTGCAGAAACCTCCGTAGAGTTAGAGGTAGCTTTTTAAGGCGATGATAGCTCAGTGGTAGAGACGTCGGATACTGCACCGAACGTCGTGGGTTTCAAATCCTACAGTGAGCTTGACCTTTCGGTGAAGGAAAACATCGTGAGGAAACCAAAGTACGGCGGTAGGGTACTTTGTAGTACTCGACTGGCTGGTTACCACCCTCAAGTTGAAAATTTGTCGCCAAGCACCTGTTGCTGAGAGGCTTTGTGTGCTTACCACCTTCAGCCACATCATCACTTACCATGGTGAGATTGCAGTCAAACACAAGCTTATCCAGAAGTAATAAAATAAATAAAAAAGGTGTAATGTGACCGAGGATAATACTTTTAGACAAATAATAATTTACCGGTTTTTTTTTCAGTGAACCCCATTTGGGAAAATACCCTAAAGCATAAACCTATCAAATGTAAACCATTGAATTTAATTAACGAACAACCATAAACTGCTACTTTGTATTTTGTATACAACACTACTAAGTTATAGGAATACGAATTAATTTAAGAGTGATTGCAGTAAAACGGTAGGATGTTCTCAGTAAGTGGGGTTTTAATCAACTACCAATGAACTGTTTGCTTAGGTTTAAACGGGAGGAAGAAATTGATTGAACAGATTTAACCCTGATCAAAGACCCTGCAAGATGTGTATTTACTTTTCGATCTAATAAATTGATAGTTCATTGGGGTACTTTAGTTTCAATTTCAAACGTTCACGTATAAGGAAAAACAGATCTTGTACAGTGTAGGTATTTATAATTTTTGTTGATTTATATTTGTCCAATTATTGAAGCACTAGCTGTCCTCCGCAGTTTCACCCGCATTGCCGTGGGATCTTATCTTTTATCCCAGGATAAAAAAATATTCTATGTTAATCTGGAATAATGTAGCATTCGATTGGTGAAAGATTTTTTGATATCGGCCCAGTAGTTTTTGAGTTTATTCGTTACATACATACATCCATACAAATTCCTCTTTATAATATTAAAAAGATATACTCTAGAATTAAATGCTGACCACAGTGAGATTGTATCGACCCCTATCCTACCACATTATCACCCAGATGAGCTATTTTTTATTTAAAAGTAAATAAAAGGGTTCTAAACATGCAATGAGCTCTTACATACATAAATGTTAATTCCACTTTTACTTAGAAACGAGTAATTACCATGAAATTATACACAATTTTACATACATTTACATATACGACTGAATACTAAAGCACCACTCAAACATCTTATATGGAAATGATTTATCCAAACGACCACATATCTCATTCTAATAGAGGCAAGCTCCCACTTAACCAAAGATTTAGTTATACTAGATGATATTGAGGCGTAGTTTTTGTAAACTAAACTAAACTAAAAATAATATTTGACGTAATTCGATTATTCTGAGGCTTTTTCTTTCATCCGGATGGAATTCTTTTATTGCAGAATCATACCTTTGCACCCACTTAGGGGTTTAACGCCTCAGGTAGTGGGTTCGATTCCCATCCAGGACAAACATTTGATCGAGAGTCTTAGTGTAATATAGTATGTATTAACAAAAAAAATAGTATCAGTTGTCTGGTTTTCATAGCACGAGCTCTGCTTAGTTTGAAAAATGTTCAAGAATATTTATTCCATATATTTTCATTAAGGAATCCCCATATAAAATTTTGTCAAAATCTACTCAGCAGCAAGGGTTACTTTAGATTTATAAAATTTATATGGTTTATTAGTATCTTGGAGTAGTAACATCTACCTTACTCTTTGGGACACCCTCATCATTATCAATTCAGTCATTGCATTTATCCTTCTGGTGGGTGCCAAACCACAAAAAAAAAAACACATTGTTTTCACAAATACTAAGAATATTGTCACTTCCAGTTATAATATAATGTTCTATGTGCTAATGTTATTTTGGTAACAATTTAGAACCATCTTATGTTATGTAAATATATGATACTATAAACGGATTATAAGCTTACTAACACTTACAGTTTTTACGAAATTGAAATACCTAACGTTGACATGATATATCTTTACTAATAAAGTTCCATACTTATAATATGATTAAACGTATTTAAGGTTCAATACAGTAAATTAGCCTAATAAGTGTTTTGTCATTTGTAACTAACAAGAAATGATCATTAGGTATAAACAAGAGTAATTTGCGTTTTTTTTATTCTGCCTTAAACTATTTATAAGTGCTTGGAAAAGCCGATTTGAATAAAAGTATTTTTATTTACAACAGTTCTGAAGTTAGTAATGTATTTGTATTTAAGGCTTTTCTTGGTGGTGTCTTCTTTTAGTAGCTGATCCTATTCACAGAGGATCATTCTCCACCATTGGCGTCACAATTTCAGATCAAATATTCAACATATCCCCTCAAAAGGACATGCTTCATTCCATACCCGTATATCATGCAAGACATTCCATACCGGTATATCATGCAAGAGGAAGCAGCAGTGATTGTGTAAATAAATAAAAATATTTCACAAATGTATATCCAAATTCAACGAACGAAGATGCATCGGATATTTATAATTGAGTTGGTGTCGTGAAAAAGAGAAATGTAAATTTCATATAGCAGCAATCCGTTAGTAAGGAACAATCAGTTGTCAAAGTCAAAAGCATTAATTCAGTTTAGGCCCTAGAAGTTGAGTTTGAGTTGAGTTCGGAAGTCAGCCTTCAACTGAGAAGAACCGGCAAGAAACTCAGCAAGGTAACATTTTGGCATTTTTTTTCAAATGTTTAACAATTTTATACTTAAACTAATACAAAAAAGTTGAGATTGATTTCAAACGTTGACTTCTACGTTACATTGAACGCATTGTTAAATAAAAAAAAACAAATCAGTCAGATACCTACTCCTATTGAAGTCGGTTAAACAGAACTGCCGCACTAAAAGCAGCTTATATGAACGAGGCTAAATTGACCAATTTATACAGTTTCCAGTTAACGCCACCGCTATCGCAAAAACAGTTTTTGTTAATAGATTCGTTTCATCGCAATTGAACGGTTTATACTCACGCCGCTTTGTTTTTTTTTGGGAGATCGCTACCTTCATGTGATTTAGAGAAATTGCTCAAATGTAACTACCGCTTCGCATTTACTGCTTTAGATGACCATTTTTTAATGATCCTCCTAGAACTGAAAAAACTCATAAAAATATTTATAAACCTAAACACCAAAAAGGGGTATAAAGGTCTACTTATATTGGTGGAATGACATTTCGTTTAAGGACGGCCATTTTCCTACTCATTATCGTTAACAAAGGGATTGTAGGTAGTCGATTTACATTTCATCAGAGTGCTCCCTCAATAATTTTGTCTTCAATTAGCTAGTCGATTTTACATCACAAGTTTACGTTGCGTTAATTAATCAAGTTTTCATTGTTCAATAGCTTTTGAAGTCACCAATCAACGATGTGGGCCGGTTTTTATAATCCGGATTAAATAAAGGTCTTCTTTGCGTACGAAGCATAAAATACGTAGGTATATTAGAAATCAGCCTGCCCTTGCAAGACAAACATTCATCTTGGTAAGAGTCAATGTTTTATGTCATCTGGTGTAATATCAGAAAGATTATGTGTGCTGAGAGGAGAGACAGATTACACGACTAAGTACAATAATTATGCAAAACCCAAATGGAAAACTCGGTTTGAATTTAACGCTGATATTTTCTGACGTTTCCGTGGTCTTGAATAAGGAATACAATATTTCATTTCTCTTTGACTGGAATACGGCAGTTCCTGCAGATTTTTACATAAAACACCTCACATTGTAGTACCTATAATTTTTCAATTCAAATTTCTTTTTCCGTTCTTATATGTGTGTGAATATTTGTTTTAATGATCAAGTTTTCACTGTAGATAAATTTGTTTTTTAATTTAAGTCTTTAGAGTAAAACAAAGTTAATCTATTTGCTCTCAACAAAGGACTTTCGGTTACGTGAATTTCGCTGCCCTATCTACTGCAGTTTCAGAAGATATATCACGGCATTAAACGCCAGCATGCCCTCGTGTGTCCCCCACACACACCTGTACGAAAAGTTAGAGCAGGTTGTATAACGCTTACCTGCACCTTTACACCATTGTAAAATATTTGACTCTGCAGGCTCCAAATTTCGTGAAATAAAAGAGGAACGTGATCGAGTGCCTACAAAATTGCTTTGCTCAACTTAAACTATTACAACGTTTTATTTTGTTCATACAATGCAAGATACACGCGTCTGTTTTAATCTCTTGTATTTCCATCTACGCTTTAATATAACAAGGTTAAAGTGGAATTGTTCCGAGCATCTATTCCCCCGGGTGCAATTTTTACGGACCCACTAACAAGAGACTACGATTACTTGAAGTAATCCCCATGCTCGAATTTAATCCTTATTATTTCTACTTTGATACTATTCACAGTTCGTTAATTTAATCGTTTGTAGAATCCTTTAAGTCAAGCTTACATACTTGGGTTATTATGAACTAGGGTTGTTTAAGCCTAGATCCCAACAGGTTTCTCTACAAAATACTGCTATAGCTAAAATATAAATTCTTCGCTCCGTGGTCTATCGTAGCTGAGCTAGCGGGAACGATAAAAAAACAGTCAAAATGGCGAGGAGAGGCTCCGGAGCGCCATTTTTCTTTGATGTACGCGGTGCTTATTTAGCTTTAATATGTTCCTTTCTTAGTGAATCTAAAACTTCATGAAGCTCCATGTTTGATTCTTATCCTTTTTCACGATGGAAACTTTGAGATAAATGAGTTCTGCTACAAGTATTTTTGTACAAAATTTCTCTCAGTCTGTAGTTACTTTGGTGCGGCTTATTTATCAATGGTTGACTTTGAAGCTTGCTACCTGTGTTTTAGTGAACAAAAGGAAATATTATACCTACCGCGTATTTTGTTTGGGCACTAAAAATTCAAATATTCTTTCATAATAGTAGATTGTTATACAAGGGGCTAAAATGACCCATTTTAAACGAGGTAGTTTTACTCCCGAGCTTTAGCGAGGGACTAAATAGAAACCGAGTTTTAATGGGTTTTAGCGCCGTGTGTTACACTAAACTTTTCACTACGATTGCGAAAAAATAAAACAATCCAATACAATATGAAATATGTAGTTTATAATTTCTTTTTTTTTGTTTCTTCTGTAGCCGCAACACATTGCATGCAGAGAGAGATTTTCAAAATTAAAATGAAGTTCTTTTTTTATGAAACAGTAATAAGTCGAGTCTTTATTCATGATTATTCTACTTATGACTAAAGACTTTTTCGTTTTTGTAGGCTCATTGTCATTTGACACACAAAAATTTAAAAAAAAATACTTTTTCCCCTAGAGGATGAATTGCTATTTTTTCACCGTTCTGGTACGCTACAATGACGGTCTTTTTGAGCAAGAGGAGTGAAAAATATATTTTAGTCGAAAAACAACTAAAAAATATTTTGTGCTTGGTGATATTGGCGGCTTATTTCAGTACTAAAATCGCTACATTGCCCAACCACTGGATGAGCAATTGAGGTTTTATAAACTTCTAATTGCCATGACTTTGTAGGGTAATCATGAACACTTTTATCTAACATACCCAATCACCGTAAAAACATGACGTTATGATTTTTCTTCTATATACAAAATGGCGTGAGATAAGTGCAAATTAATCAAGCTGATACGCCAACTGGCTTACTTACAAATTCCATAGATTCACCAACAATAGCATCACCATTAATACCATGACGATAGTATCGTTAATCACGGCTAATGACGCCGATAAAATATTTCTGGTACAACACGATCTCATAACCAATAACATAATAGATTTTGTTTTCCCTTAATATGGACTACTCATATGAGGTGTGTATACGTTACCCACTTATACACAAAAGTTAGGAACTCAACAGTCAGTTGAGACTGTTCCTACTGACAACTTCCTTCAACTTCTTGGTAAACAAGATTGCCATAAACTGACACTAGTTTTATTTCAGTTTTATTCTAGATTTTTACTGCTGAAAGAAAACATGGAATACCCGTATCAAAATAATGAAACAAATACTTAGCAATATGAGATAACTAATAGCTATAAATGATAAAGATCTTATTGTAATTTTGCAAGCAGGTCCACAATAAGCCTTTTAGTTTCGGTTTGGTTGTCAACACCAATAAATTGTTGGTAACGTGAGAACTTTGGTGCTTTGATGAGAACGTTTTATAGGTCGATGCCTCCGATCATAAATACATGGAGATATTGCGCGAGCTGTTCAGTGCCGCTCTTTCAGATATCATTGTAGCTTCAGTGGCGACATCTGTGTCGACAATCATTGACATCAGTATTGCTCTATCATCTTTACTCTTACGTACATAAAGCAAAGTCGGGTTATTTACACCATTTATAACTCGAGAACGGCTGAATGGATTTTAATCATCTTTGACTTGTTGGATGAAGTAAATTATTTTTGTCATACATTTAGAACGACTTTTTTGACAATGGAATACAAGATCTTGAGATCGGATTGACTGTTCGTTTAGATTCACAATTGAACCCAGAAGGTGGCGCTAGAATCGGGTTCTATGTTTCTTATTAATTTCAGGGCAGGACAACGTCTGCCGGGCCTACTGTACCTATAGTAGTAACTGATATTATGTCCTCTTTACCGCTACCGTTTTAATTGCAATCAATATTAGCTTGGTAACATAAATATATGGTCCATAATTTCCACTGTAAAAGCACAAAAATATATAAATATTACTTGTTTTTATACCCTGTGGTCGATGTAATATCGTCGACGACAGTACAAAAACTCGTATTGAAGATGAAAGTTTTGGGTCCAGGAAAAAAGCTGTTTGCTTTAAATTAATCTTGTTTGACAAAATGTAATGGTGCAAATTACTACTTAAACCTATTAATCTGTTAAAAAATTCTAACTTAGCTCAAGCTGATTTAAAACATTAAAGATTTTATTTGCTTTTTATTTAACATTTATTACGTTTTCCATGTAGACTCTAAAGTTAAAACAGTAATTAAGTTTGTGTCTGTAACTGCGCTGCTGAAATAGCTACTCAGCTTGTTTTAATCGCTGACCTATTTATTTACTAACTGAACAAGTAAGACTATTATGTTAAGTGGGTACATTCGTGGAACCGTAAAACATTAAGTAGCATGGGTTCGACCTAGTACAGTAATGGGTACTCAATAGTCTTAGTTCAGTTTGTGTTACTTCTCCTTTTTGTTGAGAGAAATTCAACTTTAAGTGCTCTATTGTTCTAAGGTTCAATATGGCAAGTTATCAACAACATCGAATACATCAGGTTAGGAGGTTTCTTTTTCTTGTCCTTATTTACCTGTTTTCACACAAAGGTATTGAAAAAAGTCATCTAATTTTGTCACGCAATGCCCCCAGCGTCAGCTTGTTTATAACAACCTACTTATCACCTGCTAATTATACAAGTACTATAATAGCAGCATGTTAGGCTGCGTTTCCACCGCAGATGCGTAGGGATGTGCAGTGGAAACGAAACCTAATGATGGCCGTTTTAACAACGCTATCCATCATGCAAAAAGAGACAAGCATAGCGAGTTAAATAGACACCCTCTTGTCAAAACGTGCCGCTAGCGTAACTACTTTAAGGCGTTGATAGCTCAGTGGTAGTGACGTCGGATACCGCGGCGAAGGTCGTGAGTTCGAATCGTACAAAAAGCAAGCTTTCGGTGAAGGAAAACATCGTGAAAAACCATAGAACGATGGTAGGTACTTCCTTAATTTGTAGTACCCAACTGGCTGGCTACCACCCTCAAGTTGAAAATCTATCGCCAAACACCTATCGGTGTGTTCCGACAGCTGCACATGAGAGCCAGTTCACATCTAGGCTTTGTGTGCTTACCACCTTTGGCCACATCATCACTTACCACGGTGAGATTGCGGTTAAACACAAGCTTATCCAGAAGTAAAAAAAAGTACTGAGTAGTCTCAAAATCTGTACCATTTCCACAAGCAACGTAATCTTAGTACCTACTCTAAGTAATATCACCGTATGTAGGTAATCTATATATTATAAAGTAAATATAGGGTTTACCAAAAACCCTTTTAGCTAGAATTTTTCCACGTCAATAACTGACAATACAGCTTGCGTATGACAAAGGCTCTTAGAGTAAATATACACAGGTGAGACAGGTATGTTGAAAATCATGTTGAAGCGAAGAGATTTTTAGATAAGTTATTCTCGTTTCGATGTTTATGAGATGTTGATCTTAAAGTTATACTAATTTATTTGTAACGAGCTGTCCTTCGCGGTTTCACCCGCGTTCCCATGGGATCTTTTCTATTCCCAGAATAAAAATAAAGCTTACACTCACAAATAACGTGGTTTTCTATTGGTAAAATTTTTCAAAATCGATTCAGTAGATCCAGAGATTACCACCTACTCACAGACTCACAAACTTTACCTATTAATAATATAAGTATAGATATTGATAAATCTTAGATAATAATAATAATAATATTTATTTATTGAACCATAGATATAATAACAACAACAAAAAACTATGTATTGGCTAGATTACACAAGTATATGGGTCTTCTGGCTCCCAAGCTAGAAAAATCTGTGTTATGGGTGCCAGTGAAGATGATTGATATGTGATTTTTTTCTATATAAAAACAATGTGACAGTGTTTCTTTTTTGTAGTTAAACAACTTTTTTTGTTTTTGTTTACTACTTTTGGAAAGAAACGTTCTTATCCGTCCAGTAAGGACTTATTTGAACTTTTGATGGTGATGATGATGCTAACTCTGGTGATAAAATGCCATATTTTCCTATACTAACTTCACATGTGCTCCAATTTGAGGAAATCAGTTTAAAATCCTAGACGGCATTCACATTGCTTGTGTCATCTTGCCTTGTCTTGCGTTACCTTTCGCAGGATAGTTCATTATTATGATTTTAGCAAAGTATAAAATAATTTTCTCAAGCCTTAAAATATTCCATCCATCACAAACATTTCAAGAAAGATATCTTGTAGATGATAAATAGGGAATTATATCATAACCCGTAAAAGTGCTAGACAGCGCTGAAAGAGCATGGAGTGAAAACTCACTTTATTTTTGCCGTTGGTATTTACAACACCCCAGGGGGCGCTAGCGTCGCGAAAACGTTATTCATTTTAACACACACATTGACACTGACACACACACCCACTAACATTTTACAAATACCTGCTCACCTAACGACAGACCCAGGAGAGATGGAAACATTTTATTTTTTATAAACATGCTTATTTTCCCAGTCGCTAAATAAAGGGTTTTTCACGGAAATGTTTTGAGGGAAACTTTGTATATTTATTTACATTATAAATTATTTACGTTGTTGGTTAGAAAAACATGACATTCTTCTAAAACTTAAATAAAACTTCATATTATATGCATTTACTTCAGAAAATTCTTCCATAATTTTGGTGGGGAGCTCTGCGTACTCTACAACCAAATTCAATATTATTTATTTTATAAATATAAGAATAAAATACCCAAACATATTTCCCATCAAGCTCTTGTAACCAAACATACTGTATATGTATGTAGGTACCTTCTTAAGGTCAAACGGCGACCACGAGCTCATTGATCTTGGGCACATTTCAGTTCATTTAGGGTAGAAGCACGTATTTTTTATATCTCATAGTATCTCATTACGTGGTAACGTGTTAACAGATGTGGACGAAAGAATTTATGAGCTTGTTAAAAATTTCACGTCGCCCCTTCGCCGTTGAGAAAGGTCCGTGAGTTATATCTTCGGTTCACGTGGGGGACATTTGCTGGGTTGACTGATTCTTGTTTCAAACTATACTACCTACTTATGTCGTGTCGTATAAGAGATTGTACTAAAAACAATTTTGTTTATATTTGTTACTTGTGGTTGGCAGCGGCTATTTTATATCATATATTTTGGTATGATAATTTTGATCGTAAATATTAAACCGATACAGTATTCAACGTTTCATACCAAACAAAATATGCAAGATATCTTCGAAGATAATAGCAGTTTATGTAAATCCTTCAGCAACTGACTGCTAATATCCGGCAAATAAATAATGTTCCGCCGCTTTCCACAAATCCTTTTCTCCTATTTTCATAATGGCGCAATTCGGAATTCTGGAATATCCACAACCGCAGAGTGAGACAGATATTTCATCGATTCAACGTCCTCTATAGTTTAACGCTGAACATAAGCGATATGAGCATAAATTATTACAACAACTCATTATTAATACATCGTTAACTACATCAAAATAATTTTCTCTATCCCACAAATTATATTGTATACTAAAATTACGCTTTTCAGATGTAAGGAAAACCAAAAATAAACATTACCACTATTGAATTTAGGTTGGAATTTTAATAAACTTTCCCATTTTAATGACAAAAGCAGGCAGGCGGGTCACCATCGATCAAATCCATTATTTTTTAAAGAAAATATGCCATTCCAAAATTTTACCGACAAAGGTCAATGTCAATAGCTACTAAAAAAAAAGAATATCGATTGAAAAACAAAGGAGAAAGAAGTACAAAACTAACTGGTCTTTACTACTAATATTAATACAGGGTGTCCAGTAAGTAGTACGATAAACTTAAGGGGGAGATAGGTGGGCGGGTCACCTACCAAATATACAAAAATGACGTCAATAAAAATGTTACCATTTTCGAGACCTATCTCCCCCTTAAGTTTGACGCACTACCAATTCACCTAGATTTACTAACTACTAACTACTAATCTCAGAGCTGTCACTTCATATCATGTCCAATCAGTCAGTATTATGTCACATGTCTTGCATCGTATCCCCTTCATCAGGTATCGTTCCACTTTCAAACCCTTTGAAATATGCATGAGTTCTCTTGCAATTCCAACCCGACTGCATTTGATTAATGTTTCATTAGTGTTTGCGTTAATAGCTCTCAGTCTATATCGGTGTATTGTGCACTGAATTGTGTATGAGAGACGGATTCTGGTGTCACTTTACATTCAAATTTGTAACTCCCAATGAAATGAAATGTATATTCATCCAAATAGGCCTTCACAGGCGCTTATGAATTGTCATATAATCTCCTATTGTTATAGGATTTTTTCACATGTTACGCTTCTATAAAGTTAAAGTTTATAATTACCTCGCCGATTCTTAATTAAATGCTCTATTTTCATACAAATAGTAACTTTTTTAGCAGCCCAATAAGATGGTCCAACCAGCATCACGATGCTCAGCAGTGAGCCAAGATTAGAGGAGGAGTAACTCTTTTACAATGTGAACGCATTAATTTCTCCACGTTCTCAAATTATGGCATTTGATGTTGATGTAGGTATCGGTGGAAACCGATTTCCAAGTGCAATTGCTGAAACCGTAATTGGTGACAGATCTTATGCTTCATTAGCCTGTTGGGCGGGTCCTACAGAGTACCAACAAACGATTAATGGTTGTCCTCATGTTTTTCTTCAGCAAAACTCGAGCTCATTGATACTGATCTACCATCGCCGTAAAAACTAGCTTCCATTTTCATACATTTAGTTTACATAACTACGAATTTACGTTGTAGTTATATCATTGCAATTTATATAAAGGGTTAAAGTGCAGTTGTTGTGAAGGCTCGCTCAACTTTGCTGCGACAAATGGAGTGTGCTCGGTTACATTTTGCTTCTAATTGTGGTTCAACTATTTTGATCTAGGCTACGCTAGTATACTAGAAACTATTGTTTGTGGAACAGTAACATCGTTCGTTTTAGTGGATCTAACTCTACAATCTCTAACCTGATTCAGTGCAGATATTTTGGGTAGTGCTAGCAGTTGTTGTACTGAAAATACCTATAACCTTTACGCAGTCTATTTCTAGAAGCTGAAAATATATCCGGCTATCTAAGACTGAAAATTTCATCCTATATTTTTTATATCTGTTTGACATTGATTTTTAATTTAAACATTTCGTGATACTAGCAAAATCAAACCAATCACAAAAGCGTTGAGGAAAGTAATGAAAAATTTAATAATGTACCGAGTTTATTCAAATTTAAATGGTTGTTTTAACGTTAAACCAAGGCTTGACCTTCTACATGCTATGAAGGTAAAAAAATAAATAATGAAAACTGTTAATAAAATGTTGTATTCCATTTTTGCCGCCATAACACACATATATTATCAGTAAGACTATACAAATAATTATAAAATGTAATAGGTCAAAGAGTAATTGCTGAGTTTATTGCTGGCTCTTCTCAGCAAAAGACATTCGAACACAACACCTTCCGAACCGAGCATTAGAATTTAACATGAATCAAATTGACGATTAAAGATACTTGTAATGAGTTTACTTAATAAAGATATATTTGAGTTTGAGTATCATTGTTGTGCTAATTTTATGGCTCGATTCTATTGATGATAATCAACTAACACAATTTCTCGAACATAATAATATAACATAAATTTGATTAACACACGGTGTGTTTAATAGAATGTAATATTACAAACCTAAAAATATTTTCAGCTTTGAGAGCGTTCATAATTTCAATACAATTTCTAACATGAGTCAACATTAATAAGCCATCAAAGTTATCACATACTAGAATACTACATTTTCTATTGCTATTGCCAAAATATATCTCAAATGTCTCATATTATTCGTTATACAAGAAAGCAATTCAGTAGTAAAGCTTGGGGACATTAATAATACAATAACGCCGCATACAATTCAGCCTGACTCTCCTAAAGGCCCAATAAGGTCTCTCTTACAAATTTATTATGCAATACGTTAGCAAGATATAATATGATATCGATATAAAAACGGTTTACGGGTCTATTTAATGGTTTTTAATATATTTGTGAATATAATGATATCGATTGTGGTGAAGCGAAATTATAATATTTCAACCTAATCTAATTGAAATAATCTAATGTTTCTGTTCTCTGAATTCTTCAAAATATCTAAATTTTTACTTAAACAGAGATAAGAAATTAAACACACAATTAGAAGAGTTTCTTTATTTTGTTGGTTTCATTTCATAATATGATTGTTCTGGTACGTTCACTGTCGTCAAAAGTTTCAGATTCATTTTTGTTTTTGTTCAAATAAAGAATGGGACATATTATTATACTCCGCCTCATACTGCGTCTTCTGATTAAATTCCTTGGTAGCAATAACAGACTTACATTTCCTCAGAGACTGTCTGAGTTTTATACAATATGTATAAACCAATGCTCCATAGAACGCAATGCAAATAATAGAAAATCTCAATTTTGGAGCAGTAGACAATGTTTAAATGTGTGTTTATGTTTTTGTTTGAACGTGTTATTGTCAAATTTTACATATAAGATCACACACAACATTGAATTTAAGTGAATTTAGTCGTCGCCTTTTCAGCCAGTAGGTACCTATCTACCTGCTTAGTAATGTAATAAAAATAGCTATAGAGAGATATAATTAATAACTTATAACCAACTGAATTAAAATTTTATCAAAACACCAACAAATAGCTCGAGTTTTTCATTGTATATTGCATACCAACATGGATCATGCAATTTGACCACTTTTGTTCGGTATTTTTAATAATATTACATCAACGGTGCTTTGCAACGAGTTTTTATTTCTACGATCGCGTTATTGGCTTTTCCTTTTATTATTTTATCATACTTCATTTAAATTTCGAACACCGTTTTCATGTTTAAAGTATTTTATTATGGGATATTTTTGTTGTTTTTGTAATATGTGTCGTCAATTAACGCGTCAATAAATTTCAAATTAATATTGTGCTATAAATTAATATTCTTATTTCCATGTTGATTACTTTTTTGTTTATTTACTTTTTGTTTTGAAGTATTATTCATCTTTAAGTTCAGTTTATTAATTGTAAGCCAAGTTTAGCTAAGCCAGGCCATTTAGCCAACTGAAATGTGATTTCTTTAAATAATCTTTAGTTCTAACTTCAAGTTTAAACAATATAGCTGTACATTTCCCCAGAGTAAACAATGAATAATATTTTTATTTCATCCACATCACAATTTGAGATCACAAAATTAATCCACCAGGATTTCTGAATTTCATATTTATCGCTCTACGCTTTGGCCGACGTGCCGTTTTCCTTACCGCAGTATTTTTTGGCATCTTAGTAAAATCTACCTACATTCCTCTGTGGATTCTACTGGATATTAGTTTGCACGTCTCATGTGTTATTTATTTGTTGTCATATTCACTTCTTATTTGTCGGAAAACAAATAGGCTTACATAATTTCATCTTTAATCTCATGTACTTTTCTGAAAATAATATAACCAACATTCCTTTTATTTCAGGTCTTTAAATATACGTTATCATATTCTATTAACGTGAAAATATTTATATGGCATCTTAAATTGCCAATTCTGAACACTCGTGTGCGAATTTCCGCCGTAAACCATATCTTGCATATTGATCTGTCACTAAATAACCGAAAACCTAAAAAGGATCTCAATATAGTGAACTTTCAATAAAGACCTCATTGATTTCAATAGGCCATAATATTCATCCATAATACCCATGACTTTATCGTAGGCCTTCCTCATATCTCCGTCAATTTATTGGGGTGCGCCTTTTGCGGTTCCCTGACAGTTCTTTCGCATATTTGGATTGGATTGAATTTATTCGTCTCCACCTACACCGATATTGGTCCGTTCAATCTGTAATACATATATCATGAATTTAATAAAAAAAAAAGGATAAGTATGTGATTCTTTAACATCGAATTACTCAGCATTTAAGATCTATAATACGACATTTCTTTTGAAGCAGACATATTGTCATCAAAGATGAAACAAAACCCTACATAGCCAGGAATAGAAACAGAAACATGGATCTCTGGAATGCCAGTTGCGGGGTATGCCGACCGCGCGTCAATGGGTGCAGATAATCGGAATGTTTGTACCAACCTGAAGCAGAATTTGATGGGGTTTTGACTCTTTACTGTTTTCCTTCTTATATACCTAATATTAAAAGCTTGTTTAGATTCCATTTTTTATTTAAGTGTTTCAGTTTTACGTCAGAAGACAATTACAATTTAATGTCACACTTTATTTTCTTCGTGATAAGTAAATAAATAAAAAAATTAGACCAACGTAATTAATAAATAAAAAAATGTTATTTGTAATAAAATTGACATAGATCGATCATACCCTGATATGGGAGAATAGAATTCTTTTCATTCCAAAATAAATGTGTTCTACATGTCTGTTCCAGAACATTCATCCGTTTAAGATTTATCGTGCCGAATATTAAATGTTTCATGTTCCTACAAACATAAATCGAGTTACCGGTATTACGACTCATGTAACACTTGTTCCACAGAATTCCTGAGACACGTTGCTCGGAGACGTTACCGGCAGTAATTTGACGAATGTTGCTAGGAATGTTACCAAATGGATCAGGCATGATGAACGCTGAATATTTTAGTCCTTGATGAAAATCTTGTCCCGTAGGATTTTGAACGTGTGAATTTATCAGAATGATTTTGTATTTGGGGTTATTGATTTACGTTGAGTCGAGTTAATTTATCTATACATCTAAATCTAGGTTTAATAAGAAATTCAGTTTATTATATAAGTAATAAGCACACAATCACTAATAATGTGGGTGTATTAATAAGTTGATGAAATAAGTTCCTCTTTTGGAAACCGAATTCTACTTCCAAAATTACGCTCCTACAATAAAATCAATTATTATATTTCTTCTTTGCAAATCTTCCTAATCAAGCAAAATTGTTTTCCGTTCACGTTTATAATTCGATTTTCTTTTATGTCAGATCCAATAAGCTTCCAATATTTTTCGTTTCGCTTAGAGTTACAGAAACTGGGCTTAGATTAACGCAAAACTGCTTCTTCTTGGCTCCTGCGCTAGAGAGTATTCTCATAGCCCCGATTGTAAGTAATTGCTAATAATTGAGCTTCTTTCGGATTCTACACACTATAAAAGTTTATATACGTCTTCATCAAGAACCTAAAGCATATTTGAAAAATCGCTTTAATTTGATGGAACGTGACCTAATTTGATAATAGATAAGGTAGTTAAACTATTAGTGAGTATGTTAAAAAAACACGTACCTACATATCTTGCCGAGTTTCTTGTCAATTGAAGCTAAATTAAATAAAATCTTACAAGTGATGGAATGCATGACTCTGATTTTGTTTAAAATTACGATAGAGCAAGTTGTACTATAAAAAGGTGCGGCGGAGGAGCTCCGACTTCAAGCCATCAACTGGAAAGGGTTCCCAGTGTTTCCAGGACCACGAAAGAGTTTAGTATCATGCCCGGTGTCCTGACATATTCATGCGTATACTATGCTACACTAAGCAGTGAGAAGATTAATTCTTAGGTATATCTTAATTGAAATAGAACTACCACGATTTCATAAACATAATAGATGAAAGCACACAGGTAATAGATCATACCATATATGATAGGTAACTCTAATGTAGGGTTCCGCCAGCACACGACACTGCGGAACCGTGATAGCGACGTGGATGACGTATGGCCGGGTTAGCGCTGGATTTCAACGTCTAGTTATTACCTAGGTACCACATCACAAAGTTATGCTTGCTTGGCTAAATAGTAACTCTTACTGTTATTTTGATAAGGTTGGTTTTTGAACCAAGTATTTGAATATGAAATAATTTTGTTTGTCATTGTAAGTATATTTAGGAATACGACGATCGAGGTAAATTCAGTAGTTTTGACCTTAATGTCACCTTATGCCCTAGTCTGTCTCCTAGGGTCTTAATGAATGAATGGCGTTGAATTTGCCATTGGTTAAACAAAATATTAATAATAATCTTTACAATTTATAACATCTGGAAAGTATCCAAAAGTGCGATTGCAATCAAATAATTCTGCCAAGAAGCAAAATAAAACATAGTTCATTCGCCAACGCATGATATGATTATTAATACTTATCTGTGCGGGCTATGGAAAAATTAAAGTGAATTTGTTACACATGAATTATAGTAACTATATTTGGTAGTTTTAAGGTTTTTTTACACAAGTAAAATGATAAAAAGCACACCTTTATTGAAGTACCTACTGTGTGACACTCGCACTTCTTGTACACCTTATTACAATGCCTTAAAGGCGAACTGGCTCTCAAGTGCAATTGCCGGAACACACCAACAGGTGCTTGGCGACAGATTTTCAACTTGAGGGTGGTAGCCAGCCAGTCAAGTACTACAAAGTACCCTATCACCGTGCATAATTTGGCGTGTCTGCCAAAGTCGAGCGATATCGGTTCAGTATTTAAAATACTGTTAGAATTTTAAAATACTTATATTTGAATATCTTTTATTATTTATCAAAGCATGCTGATTTGATATTAATAATTGAATTGTAGATATTCATCATTTTAGTTAGATTTATTAAAATATTTCTATTTTAAGATTTAGGATGATAATCAGGACATGATAATTTATGTATAGGTAAAAGAATTTGAAACCCGAGATTAAACGTATAAAGAAGGATTTTAACAGACTATTTGGACACAAATTAGGTGAACACATTAGGTGAAAACGATTTGTAAAAGTTCCCTCAAAATTATGTTGTCAACAGTGCTATATAGAGATAAATATTAAGTGACAGTGATCAATGATTTCAATTAGCGTCTATGTCAATCATACGTTAAGTTTGACAGCCCAAGTGATTGAGATGTGGTGTCATTAACTGTGTGAGCTTTGGCCTGAGTGATCCTGAGTTACTTTATAATTTTACACACTCTTTCTGCCATTCAAAATATTATTTTCTTCTTCAGCCTTATTACCAAAACCGATCACAATATAAACCGCATAATGGGTATCAATAACCCCTTTTAAGTATTCCAACCATGGAACGGAACCTTCCAAACATTGATTAATATTAATGATTTCCTTAGGGAACTAATTTGAGTGGATAATGGATCTTTTGTATTTGATGAAAAAGTAATTTGTACAAGCCCTCGCCTCGACCAATTAGAATGTGAAAAGTGGGTTGGAAGCAACGTTTTTGATTAATCATCATATTCATGATCGAAAGGAAAGCGGTGGACTATTGAGATATCGCGTGTCTTGGGCCTATTTGAGCGCGGTTAACGCGTGTGCTGTCACTAAAGAAAACCAATTCAACTGCAAAATTCTATTGCCTAAAATTTTGAATGAGTAAAGACTACCGGACCCTCACCTTAAGTGCGCAATACGGATACATGTAATATACTAGCTGTACCCCGCGGTTTCACCTGCGTTTCCGTGGGATCTTATCTTGTCCCAAGATAAAATATAGCCTCCACTCACAAATAACGTGACTTTCTATTGGTAAAAGAATTTTCAAAATCTGTTCAGTAGATCCAGAGATCCCCCTACAACCTTACAAACTTTGCCACGTTATAATATTGGTATGCATAAATGAACTAAACATAAATAAACATAAAATAGCTGATAATAAATATTTATAATGCCGTACATAAAAATATATCTTCATTAGCTTTATTTGGAGAACCTAAAAGCACAGAAAATACGTTGAATAAGGTATAATAAGTAACATTTGCTAAGCGTGATGAATAGAGCAATAAATATCTATCGGCGGCGAACTTTTCAAAGTTAATATCAGCAACTTCAGACTCGATTCACTTGTGAATCCGTGACTTTATCTTACCAAGGTTTATATAATAAAGCTAAAATACAATAGTGCATTTTATTTAGACTAACAATATTTACTAAACTAAATCTACTGAACTATCGTTATGTTTTTGATGGGATTATGTATATATCTACGATTATGTAATACCTACTGATAAAAATGTATTTTTATCAATTTCATACACTGTTATGTATTTCCATATGCAGGTTGAATATTTTTATTGAAGAATTTCAGATACGTAAATGCATTGATTTGTTTTGTTGAATAAAAGAACAGTAAAAAGGCTCTTTATAAAATCATATTATTTTGTATCATTCGTTGTTATATTTTAGCAATAAATGTAGGCTGCAGGTCTTAATTTTTTAATAATAATAATCCATATAGATACATCACACACTAAAACAGTTAGGTAAATAGACATCTGCCTGAGTTTGATTATCGTATATTACCTAGGCTACCTACATACCTAGGATTACATATGCGTGAATACACGTTTAATATCTTTTACTTGAAAAAAAGCTTTATTACCTACAAAATAAGTCTATATAATATAATATAATAAACTTTATTTGATCAAAAACAATAGTACAAAGGTACAGCTTATGATGTAGGTCTATATTAGGTACATTGCTATTGAGGAGGTAGTGTACCTATATTTATTTAGTGGCATAAAAAGACTCCTCGCAATAACACGGTAAAATGAAATATATATTTATTACCCTGTAAGTTCATAGGATCTCAAGAATTCAAAGAATGAAGAACTCCCGGATAACAATTAAACTTGGGGGCACATCTTTGAAAGTGATTTAAGTGATACCGCCTTTCTTAAGGATTCTTATAGCGCGTTTACTGCAAAAATCCCAGTAACGGTAATGAAGGAATTCCGCTTTTATTATGCCTAAAGTGCGCCTGTCACATCCATCTTCCTTGGAGAGTTCTAGAATAAGACATTTCATAAATAGACAATTAGGTTTGAAATGGGCAGAAGGCGGAATAATAAAGGCAACTGCTTTATTATTCCGCCTCTTACTTAATATTTTTCATTATTATAATGAAAATATTTTCATTCAAATTGACCAATTTATGGGAACAAATATCTATACCTTTGGGTTCATTTGGCGTATAAACCAAAACCCTACTTTTCTACCAAAGCTAGTGCCGCGACTTTTGAAAAGTCATAAAATGTCCATACATTTCAAAGAGGTATTTAAACAGATTTAAAAACTCCAAAGCCTATTTCACAGTGGTAAACTGAATGGGCGATTTAATTATGAAGCAGCAGTCAAGATTTAAGTTTTATTTCTATGACTCTATTTTACAATGCAGATTAAATAAGTTAGTCTTAATAATTATGGTTGGTATATGATTGTAGTAGTTTCTCTTTAGACTTGCACCCCCCTGATGAAGTAGTTTTTTTTTTAAATAAATGTAACTTTATAATGATCCACTGTAGAAAAAGAGTTTCTTCTCAGTTTAAGTATAATCCGTACCGGTCGGTGGGCAGCGTTCATAAGTGCCTTATTAGAGCCTAAACTAAATAAATGAGTTTTGAGTTGAGTTTGAATTACAATAACTAATGTGCTCCGACTAACCACTACAAACAAAGTTCTGCGAAAACCTACTTTCTAAATTCGCAGTCCGCTAATGTAGTGAGAGTAGACCAAACTAAATTCATAACAAAGTTCGAGAACTCCTCGGGAAAAGACGGACGGGGCTAGAGGGAAATATCCCGGAGATAATCTCAACTTGTACAGATTACGGAATACCGGTCAGCATTGAAAATTCCATTTCATTTCCCCCCACTATGAAATGCAGCGGCGTTCATGACTACGGCATATTGTCAACACGGACAACATATTTATCGATATTTTTAGTGGTATGCAATTTTGTGCATTTCATTTCATATATTATGATTATTCTTTGACTTTTCAAACGGATTTAGTAGATTATAGGTGCCTATGTAATACATTTACAAATGATTTGTGTTATAACTGAAGTTTAGATTCTGAAGTCTCTTGATTTTGATTTTTTTTGCTATGACAATAATAAAATAAAATGAATGCCAATAAATTAAACATATTTATAATATCCAAAATAATAATTCTTTCTCTAGAACATTTTTTGGTTTACCTAAAATATATACTTGAAATAAACTTGTTAATTTTTTAAATATAATATGTGGTTTATTTTACCTCTAGCAATAGATAAGTGAATAAGGCTGACTGCGGTAGGTGTGGTGTCATAAATCTGTAGAAAATTTAGTTTGAACCGTTATTTTTAGGCAGAGAGTTGGGATATAAATTCAAAAATATATTCATATTTTTAATGGTAACTTCTAGCTTTACAATTTATTCTTCTTGTTTTATTTCCTTTCCTTTCCTTTCGACCAAAAATTTGAAAATATGGCTAAATGATATGGCTAAAAATGGTCTCACACAAAGCCTATATAGAACTGGCTGTCTGTCAGGTGCCTCTGCCAGAATACATAGGTGCTTGGCGACATATTTTCAACTTGAGGGTGATGGCCAGTCAGTCGGATACTGTAGAGTAACTATAAATTAGCTTTCCCCCGCGGTTTCACCCGCATTTCAGGAAGATCTATCTTTTCAGGGATAAAAAGTACCCTGTGATTTATTCCAGGATATGGTCTACCTGTTTGCCAAGTTTCATCAAAATCTGCCCAGTAGTTTTTGTGTGAAAGAGTAACAAACATCTTCCCACACATCCAAAAATACTTTTCATATTATTTATCAAGGTATTTGTTTGAGTTTTAAAAATATTTTAAAACTAATGTAAATTAAAATCATTAACTCCACCTTAACTCCAGGCCCTTAATTATTATTTATATCAATGAATATTAAAATGGCATATATTATACGATCTTTAGATAAATATCAAGTATCGATACATGCTGTATCGATATCGAGGCACCACTAACAGGTGTAGCCGATTCACATTAATATGCAGGTTTCTATGCCATGCGATGTTGTGCAAATACAGTCCAGTTTGATTTAGTGTTTACTATCGAGCTACTATGGGTACGTAGGATTATTGCATCGCGGCACTTCGTAGAATCGATTTGTGCATTATTGATTGAAACAGAATATGATTACCTACTCGTTGCATGTCTTAGCTATTGATAAACACTTGGCGGTATAGCGCCTGATGGCTAATTCTACTAAAACAAAATAAATTATTTTTATTTTTCTAGCTTGACAAATTGAAAGTTTTTTTTTTTATGTCACAAGTGACAACCGTCGCCTATTGACATTGGCAATACCAGGGGATTGCTAATGTGTTGTACACCCTATTCAATGCCTTAAAGGCGAACTGGCTCTCAAGTGCAAATGCCGGAACACACCAACAGGTGCTTGGCGACAGATTTTCAACTTGAGGGTGGTAGCCAGCCAGTCGAGTACCACATAGTACCCTACCACCGTGCTGTGGTTTCCTCACGATGTTTTCCTTCACCGAAAGCTCAAGCTCATTGTAGAATTCGAACCCACGACCTTCGCCGCGGTATTCGACGTCACTTACCACTGAGCTATACTACTATTTTGGAAGTATATTTACAGTACTTCTAAAACTTTCGTGAACTAAATTTATATTTGGAGCAAAATATTCCGGGTCTATTCAAAGGACATTATCATTCAAAATAATATTTGTATAATATCCTGTGCGCGAATAGACCCGGTATATTTTATTACAAATGTATATAACTTTGTTTATATTTTCCTTACTATGACCACAACGTAGATACAAGTCTCAATAGCCGCAGACAACATCAGACATCGTCTATTACAGTCTATTTCATCAAAGAAAGGTTCGTTGTTGACAATGTTTTTTTTAACTAAATATCCTGGGACAAATAATAAATAAGTATCCTGAGACATTTTTCACACACGGCTATCTGATCCCAAACTAAGCAGAGCTTGTGCTATGGAAACCAGATGACTGATATACTACATAATAATATGCAACTTTTTTTTGTAAATACATAATTAAATAGATAATTATACCCAGAGTCAGGACAAAAACAGACATTTTCATGCACACAAATGTTTGTCCTGGATGGGAATCGGACCCACGACCTGCGGAGTGATAGGTAGAGTGTTAACCAACCACTCCAACCGGCCCGCACTGATTGTATTAGTGACTCAGCCAGTCTGGCGCTAAGTCCATTTATTGAGAGGTCGCCCAGCTTAGTGCTTTCCAGTACGTGGTTGCTACTCTCCTATCTTCTTCATTCTTTGTTCGCCTAATAGAAATAATGCTTTTTGCGTTGCAAAGCACTGTTCCAACTATATTTATCATTTGATATAACCTGTTTCAGTAAATGTGGCTTTGCATTCTGTCAATCGGGGACTCATCATTAGAGGCGACACGCAGTTCCTATTAATATTCGCCTGTGCCGGCACGTCAATGCGGATTGTAGGTACGGAACCCCTGTTCTGATTTACTGAGCATGGTTACCGGTGGTTGGATTATTGTATATAAATCTAATAACACCAACTGCGCTGTATAATGTTGTGTTGTCTGCATTGCAATAGCTTTATTGCGTTCTATTTATTTACATTCTTAATCTAATTTACACTATTCAATGTATTGAATTTATATCTTTAACCTTAACATTTTGGGATATTTCAAATACGGCCCGCTGGTCCAATTAAACAGAGCTTGTGCTACGGAAACAAGATAAGTAACTGATATATTCCTACATATATAACTTTAAAATACCTATGTAGCGACATCTATCCACAACACAGACATAGTTCGCACGACTCCTAGATAAATGGCATTCCAATAATCTACATCGCGCTTACGAAGTTTTCCAAGCAATTCAAAAGCAAACTTCCAACATTTACAGTTGGACCGCGGTCCTCAGGCACGATGACCTAGTCTGGCAGAAGATCTTCCCTTTTCAATGTAAGAGTCTAACACCTCACTCCTCCATATAAACATACTTGGACCTGTGGCGTGATAGGTACTGTTCCGACTAACCACGCCAACCTGGCTTAATCATTTATCTAACAGAAAGCAGACCATAGACTCCAAATAGACTACTAAATTTAGACCGATACGGTGGTATCATTTGCTTTCTAGAAATAGAAAGACTAAGATCACTTCTTTCTTTCAAATGTAAATAAAAACATATAAAAAAAAACAACCGTGACGTTAAACTGTATCTTATTTCACCTCGACTTTATTATTCGATAAATGTGGTAATATTAACCATTGCTTGTTGTGCTCTGCATAGTGGTAAAGCTTACTTACTGTGATTCAAGACAGTGCCTGTGAAAACAGTAGATCTCTTCGGACTCGTGAGTAATTAACAAAAACAAAAACATTACGAGTGAATTTCAAGCCAACACTAACGCGACAATAATACGACTACCCGCGCATCGTATTATATTTACTCGATGACCACCGCAGTTACACACAACAACGCAGCGCTTCCACCGCTTTAAAGCTAACGACATCTTTGAAGACACGTACGAAAAAAAAAAATTTTTTTTTTTCTCGTTGTTTGTGCTTGTTACAATTTTCCATAATGTCCACTGCAACCAAATGTGCGGGCTGTAAAAGCAATATAAAAACTAAGGAACATTTATCATGTTCGATTTGTATGCTTAAGTATGATCTAATTTGTGCTGACATATCCGAGAAACAATTTAATACTATGGGAAAAGAGCAGAAACGTATATGGAAATGCCCTGAATGCAAGAATAAGCAGCCTAAAAAAGGCAACATTAATACACCCATTCGCACGGGTGTACATCCTTTTTCTCCCACCTCAGAGAGAATCGACAACGTCGCAGTTCTATATGAAACGACAGAATCTAGCAATGTGACTCTAAGAGCTAGTCAACGGCAAATACAGCCCAGCATCACACTGGAAAATATTAGAGATGTATTTAAAGAGGGAATTACGGCAATCGTTAAAGCACAGGTTACTGAAGAACTGAAGGCGATTCAGCAGCAAATGTCCGACTATCATGACTCGGTTACGTTTATAAACAAACAATACGAGGACTTGAAGGCCAGTATTGAAGAGAAATCTGGTATTATATCTAAATTACAGAGTGATAATGAAACTCTTTTATTGACCGTTAGCGACCTTTCCTTCAGGCTTAACCTATCCGAGCAACTTATGCGAGAAAGCAACCTAGAGATCAATGGAATCCCCGAGCACCGATCGGAAAACTTGGTCAATACTGTGTCTCAACTGACCAAGATTGTTGATAACCCTCTTTGTGAGGAGGACATAATCAATGTGACCCGAGTTGCTAAGCTAAACAAGGACAATGATAAACCTCGTACAATAATAGTCAAGCTGCGCAGCACCCGTCAGCGTGACACCATTCTTGCAGCAGTTATTAAGTTCAACAAAAAGAACTCTTTGGACAAGTTGAGCTCGCAACACTTAGGATTGGGAGGCCCTCGGGCACCCATTTTTGTTGCTGAGCACCTGACTCCAACCAACAAGGCTCTACATGCTGCTACACGTAAGAAGGCAAAAGAAACAGGCTACAAATTTGTATGGGTGCGTAATGGTCGTATTTATGCACGAAAAGACGAATCATGTCAGGCACTGCTTATCCGCCATATGGACAGTTTAAAACTTATTTCTTAAACACTAATTAGTATAAGTGTATGTTTTTTTTGTGTACTACTTTAAAATTCGATTCTCTAAATATTTATTATCAGAATGTTCGCGGAATCCGAACGAAAACCAATACTTTATACGGAAACGTGTTGCAGACTAATTATAAAGTTATTATACTAACAGAAACATGGCTAAACTGTAATGTTAACAATGCCGAATTTATTGATTCTAGATATACGGTTCATCGTAGAGATCGCCTATGTACTAACGGTCCCAAAAAAACTGGGGGAGGGGTACTCATTGCAATCTCTCTTGACATTCCATCCACTCGTATGGATGCTTGGGAAAGTGAGTGTGAAGATTTGTGGGTTGTCGTAACCTTAAATTTCAATAATACAATTTAAAAAATTGCTATTGGCGCTGTTTACCTTCCTCCTCCTCTTCGATTGGATGTTCTTAACAGATATCTCGACAGTGTGAATAACATAATGAGTATGGTTGACAATGTAATAATAGCTGGCGATTTCAATCTTCCTTTCATTAATTGGTCTAAGGATGACGGTTGTTTCGGCACTTCTCCCAAGAACTTCAATAATTCATTGGGTTATTCACTTGTCGATTTCATGTCGATCAATAACTTACACCAATTAAATGATATTTTAAATGTGGATGGTCGAACTCTTGATCTTGTTCTTAGCAACTTGTCTCATAAAATTTTTGTTGAAGAACCACAAGACCTCTTATGTAAATTGGATACCAGACACCCTGGTCTGTTAGTCACTATACCAAGCGCTAAGTCTGATCAGTTTCTTCAACCATTGAAATGTACTAGTCTGAATTATTTTAGAGCAAATTACTGCCAAATTATTACAGAACTGAAGAAAATAGACTGGTCTCTTAGATTTTCAATGTGCGACGACGTCAATGCAATGGTTTCTGAGCTTTATGGGGCTATTAGAGATTTGATTGGGAAACATGTACCTAAGCGAAGACCAACTAAAGCTAAATTCCCCTCATGGTTTAGTTATTCTTTAATCAAGATGCTAGCGGAAAAGGATAAAATGAGACAGAAATATCGTAAGTACAAAAATCCACTTGATTTGATATCCTACCAAGCCCTTCGCGAGCACTGTCACAAACTTTATAACATGTGTCATTCTCTGTACAAACAAAATATCGAGGCAAGTATTAAAAATAATCCTAAGGCGTTCTGGCGTTATGTTAAGGATAGAAGTGGCAGCGCATCATCGATCCCAGTAAAAATTCGTAATGAATGTATTACTGCCAGTACCGGGACTGAAATTGCTAATCTTTTTGCCATGCAATTCTCTTCTTCTTATAGTCAAGATAATTCACATATATACCCATTTAACAACGATGAACTGATCCATGAGAATTGTATAAGTATGATGTATTTCACAGAAAGAGAAGTATTAAAAAAAATTAAATCTATTGATACTTTCAAAAGTGCAGGCCCTGACGCCATTCCTGCAGTGTTTGTCAAACGATGTGGCACAGTATTGGCACTGCCATTAACTCTTATCTTTAACCGCTCGTTGCAAGACGGTTGCTTTCCTAATGAATGGAAAAAATCTAGAATAATTCCAATACACAAAAAGGGGGATCATAGCGATTCTAAGAACTATCGTCCCATCGCCATCTTGTCATGTTTTTCCAAACTATTTGAATCATTGGTGTGTCCAGTATTGACTGCTCATGTTAGCGCTGCTCTAGCTACTAATCAACATGGGTTTCGCCGTGGTTGTTCTACTACGACAAATCTGGTCTCGTTTCTTTCTGACTTGACCACCGAACTCGATGGAGGCTTTGAGGTGGACGCGGTTTATACTGACTTTTCCAGTGCATTTGACAAAGTCAGCCACAATATACTCTGTTATAAGTTAAAACGACTCGGTATTTTGGGATCCCTTCTTCACTGGTTTCAATCCTATTTGGCGAAAAGACTTCAGATTGTTTCTGTCAGTGGATACGATTCGCAGCCTTATTATGCCAACTCTGGAGTACCCCAGGGATCTCATCTTGGCCCAGTTTTATTTTCAATTTTTATTGATGATATAGCGGCTAAAATACATAATTGTAAATTCCTTCTATTCGCTGATGATTTGAAATTGTACAAGACCTTACATAATTTTCACGATATTGAATTGATACAGGATGACTTATCTAGGGTGGAACATTGGTGCAATCTCAACCACATGGAGCTCAATACAAAAAAATGCTTCCATATGAAATTTTCTAGAAAAAAAACTTCGTTAGAGTCGTCTTATAACATCGGCGGGACGCCCCTACAGAGGGTTAGCATGATGCGTGATCTTGGCGTGATGATGGATAGCGAGCTCAACTTTAGAATGCATATTGACACCGTCGTGTCAAAGGCTGCGCGAATGCTTGGTTTCTTGAAACGCAACACAAAGGGGTTTAAATGTGCGTCCACTAGGATCCTTCTATATAACGCTCTAATCAGAAGCCATCTTGAATACTGTTGCGTCGTTTGGGATCCATTTTATAGCATACACTCGCAGCGCATTGAAACTATACAGCGCGCTTTCACAAGGCACTTAGCTTTCATTTCCCAAGGAATATCACACCGATGTAGCTACGAACAACGTATGGCTTTCTTCAAACTCATCTCCCTACGGGATCGTCGTAAGATGCATAATTTGGTGTTTCTTCATAAGCTTATGAACAATGGCCTCAACTGTGACGACCTTCTTTATCGTACTGCGCTCACTGTTCCTCGAACGATTCCTCGAGTTCCTGTCACTAAGACCTTCCACACGCCTCCATCTAGAACAAACCTAGGCCTATGCTCTCCATTAGTTCGGATGTACAGTGAGTACAACATGTTGAATAGTGGTAACCCAAATGATTTCGACATATTTCACGACTCTTTGGCCTGCTTTAAAAGAAAAGCTCTGAAAACGTTTGCATTGCCTTTACGTCTATAAATATTTGTAATTTGTATTAGTTAGTAGATATCAACTTAATTTATTTACCTCCATAAAACATTTTTATTGTTAGTTTAATGTCACCTAAATGTCAATGCTGTACACTACTATAATAGGTGTACACATCAGACTATATTTTGTCTATACTTTGTAATCAATGTTTTAATGTGTATACTGTTGGTGTGTCATATAAATAAATAAATAAATAAATGTAGATACTTACCATGAGTGTTGCCTGTTGTTAATCAGCCTTGTGACTTTAAAAACAACTTTGAATTTTTTGTACTGTATCAATTCATATTACGGAGCCATTTCCCATTAAATTCTTGAAAGTTATACCCGTAAAGTTTATATTAAATTAATTCTTTACTGTTTGTAAGTTTTTGCTTCTCTCTACTATTTTCGAAATTGAGACTAAAATTACAATCGAAATCTCCAAACAAGTTCAACTTCGTTTTAATTTCCAATGAAAAATCTATTTTTTTTATTGTAATAAGTAAATGAATGAATGAATGAAAATGTTTTTTTATTCAAACAGGCCTTTACAAGCACTTATGAATAGTCTAGACTCTAATGCTCGGTTCGGAAGGTTGCTTTTTCTGAGAAGAGCCGGCAATAAATTCAGCAATTACTCTTTTCAAAAACAACTTACACCTATTACATTACAGTAGTTCTAAGAAAAATGTTTTGAATTTATTAGTTGAGTTCAATGTTCTTCGAATATTTTTTAATGCATGATGAGATCACCCACACTCAGTTCGTTATATTTTATGTATGTACATAATATGTTTTATCATTATATTCAATAATGAAAAATATCAAATAAATAAAAAATGCAAGTTCTCTAATACGATTTTGTTATATTAGCTTAAAATTTTCATAATGTAAGTAATTACTTTGTTTCTCTTTATAAAAAACAAACTATAACAATCTCTATCGCGAATAATCTTTCAAACATATGGAAAAGAAAACCGCCTGTCAGGTCAAGACGTCCCGATAGATGAGCGTATCGGTGATTGATGGGATTTATTCCTTTGGACCGACATTCGATTGCTGATCAATCACAAAGGGATATTATTGGATAAGCTAGAACTAGGCAACGAGGTTCGTTCTTGCATGGAAAAACTGGCAAAACATTGGTGATTAACAAACTTCAATAGAGAATCGGATAAGTATTATTAATTCATATAATAATGTTATCCAAAATTTATCAAGTTTCATATTTGGAGTTATAATAGACCGATATTAGTTTCTGTAATCCTGGTGCTTGGTAATTTGCTTTTAAATAATGTCACTGATCTTACAGTTTTTGCTATCTTACATTATAAAGAGGTAAAGTTTGGATGTAGAAGATAATCTCCGAAACTATTAATCCGATTCTGAAATTACTTCGCTTATTGGAATCTACAGTATCCCTGAGTACTCTTAGCGTGACTACCACTACAAAAGTTATACTTTTCATCTCAAAATCTTGGTGAAACCGCGGAAGCCAATAAATAGTACCTAAGTTTATAATAATATAAGAATAAGGCCTGGTTATGTGATAATGAGAGGTAAACGCAGCCTAAACTTTTTGTCATCGCTTTGGTGTGAATAATGAAAATATTTTCCAAAATTGAATCCTTCAGGGGATTAAATAAGAATCAAGGATGCAACCACGGGCGGACAGTTAATAATTACGTGTTGCGGTGTTGTTCTAGCTCACGTCACTAAAAGAAGTGGATAAATCCACATGAAAATTGGTTGAGACTTAAAATATTCTACAAACTTGTTAGCTTGTCGACTCTAAGCAAGATAGATCGAGCTGAAACTCTGAATGTACCATACTGTAATTTTTAAAGTAGGTAACTGATGGAGTACAGGTAAGTTTCCATAGAAGCCTTTTTATTTTAAATAGCAGCGCACTTACCGTTCTACATATTAATTTCTATTCATTTTCTTTTATGTTATTTTTAATCTATTTCATGGATTTTATAGCTACATTATACTGAGAGTAAAAAAAATTACGACCGAAACAATGTTACAGATTAAAATTGGATTAGGTGTTTAATTTTGTGCTCCTAGTTTTTCAGAAAATTAATTCATCAGTAAATTACCTGTCTAAATAAATTCTCATTGACATCCCGGTAACTTTTGCCCTGTATAAAATTTACTAATTTATGTTGCTAGAGTAGATAACAAAAACTTGTCGTTTATAAATCGTTGCTCTTACGATCTTAAATGCTAGGTTCATTTTGTGCTTTTAGCAGAAGATAGATTTCCCAAATGCATCGTTAGTCGTCAGTATAAGGGGAAAGTACCTATTTTTGTATTATAGACGATGCTAAAAGTACACTTTTGTTCATTAAATTTGGAGCCGCGATTCGGTTTTAATAGTTTTAATTAAATGAGCACGTTTAGAAGTAGGTACGGCTCAGTATCCGGTATGTAATGAAAATACTCGGATACTCTATCCTTCGATTTTGTTTTGTTGACCAGTTTACTACCTAGAAGGAGGATATTTAGGTATAGGTATGTAAACAGACAATTAAATAGATTTGATTAGATTTGTGGTAGGGTTATCTGTAGTATCTGACTGGCTGTCTACCACTCTCAAGTTGAAGATCTGTCGCCAAGCATCTATCGGTGTTCCAACAGTTGTAATTGAGAGCCAGTTCCCAACTAGGTTTTGTGTGCTTACCTACATTACCTACCACTTAGGTACAATGGTGAGATTGCGGTAAAACACAAACTTATCCAAAATAAATTCACTAGCTCTAATATACCTCGTGGTGTTTATCCGTATTCCCGAGGGATATTTTATCGCGATAAAAAGTACATTTTGTTATTTCCCGGAGTAGGTTTGTTATCTTTATGTAAAACATACAATTTCGTTCGGATATTATTATAGCATGATTGAGTTACTAACAAACATCAGAAATACAAACAAACTTTCTAATAAAAGTAGCCTAATTAATATAAATTAATTTAAGTAACTTCATTTTCATACTGCCGCTACAAAATGGTCCGCACTTTATGGTCATGGAATAATTTGCGTTTATTATCTCACAATAGGTATATTCTCAAGTACCTACTACAGTGTTCGTAACGTTATTAAAATATTTATGGGCTATGCTTTACATCTCTTTCATTCGCTCATACGTTTTCATGAAATCTCTTTGGAACCATTAACAGGAGTATAAAATGCATCCTTTGAAATGGGAAGACATATACGTTTGTTTAAGCTTCTTGTATTAAACAATAGTCGTTCGTAATACTTAGGGTTATTTTATGATGATTTTTAGTTTGGTTGTTTTTTATTAAACAGCAAATTCGATGTATGTCTTCTACGGAGAAGACTTCATTACGACGATAAAGTAAACTGGTTTTCTCCACAGCGACAGCTCAGTAGCAATGCCATTGAACGATGCGGCAAGGGTCCAACGTGCGAATTCACGAGTTCAAATCCAACAATGACCTTGAGCTCTACGAGAGGGAAACATCGTGAGGAAATCACGGTGGTAGAGTATTCAGCATCCGCCTGACTGGCTACCTTTAAGATGAACCCACTTGCTGGTTTTGTATGCTTTCCATCTTTGGCCATATTGCTACTTACCTTGGGACGTCATCTTGGTTTATACTTAGTTACGTCACAGAATTTGACCACTATCTCTGAGTTAGTCGTTATTGAAAAACTTCTTGGTTATTGCAGCGTATTAATTTTGAGATCACTATAAAAGTTTATATTTTTCTACAGAGCAATTAAGAAGATTTCTAGTCTAGATAAACTTTGGCAAGGATTAGAATTCGATTATACCAATCTCGAATTAAGCTAAACATCACTTATGTTTTAATTAAAGCGATCAAACTCTCGTTTTTAATATTGCTTCCAGCAACTTTATTTCATTTCAAAGCAAAAGTGTTTGCCACCAGTTTTGTATTGTGAACACTGCAACGAAACTCGAAATTTGAATAGGCCTTATATGAATTATGCAGTGAAAGATCAACCAAAATTATTTTTCAATGTAGTATAATCATAAAATAATATTTAGCATACAGTTTTCTTGCATAAAACATGCATATTCAATGAAAAATGTTTAACCAGTGAATAAAACATCGAAAATAGCGTAAATGTTAAATTCATCCTTTTCCTGATCTTTAATGACCAAATTAATGACGATGAGTTATAGGTATATTGATGGTTGCATATTTATGATAACACAAGTCAGTACCTTTTACATACTAAACTAACATTCTGCAACTGAAATGACATATCTTTTTGTGTTTAAAATAATCAAAATAGAATACTAGGATAAGTAGGTACGTAAGCAAATCTATGTAAATAAAAATTAAATGCTATTCGTTGGTAAATTACGTCACTGGTGTACGGAGGACCAATATGGTATGTTCATAATAGTTCAAATAACCTTATATATGTATTACATATAGATATTACCTTTGACAACGAGGCAGGCGGGTCACCTGATGGTAAGTGACTACCGTCGCCTATAGACATTAGCAATACCAGGTGTCGCCAAATACCTGAACATCAGGCCACAAGACGAATATCTGAGCTGATTATACGTCACCAACGGATGGTAGCGATACCAACGAATGTAATTTAACAACCTTTTATATTATCTGATTAGATCATGCTTATTTACTGTACACACTCTGGTAGATATACTAATAACTGGTCTGATAGTATTGGGGTGGTTTCCCCCATTATGGCCTCCAACCTCCCCTACAGCCATCCCGAACCTCTCTCAACTGGTCTGATTCTGGTACTGATCAATCTGGTATCTGAATCTGATTCACACACTGTTCGCAAACAGGCCGACAACATCGGTTACTCATACACAAGGAAATAATACTGGTAAGTACTTAGTGCATGCACAGATAATTAATAAGCCTACTTACATGAAGCTGCTCGTGCGCCGGCCGGTCTCTCAATGCCCGGTCGCGCCGTCGAACGCGCTCCCTCACCTCACGCCACCGTACAACTTAAGCTATATATATATGTAAGTACGTACCTATAACATCGCATTCGCGACACTCCCCCCAGAGAAAGAATAAAAATCTGAATCAATTAAATATTTAATAATCAACTTATATTACAATAATACACCGTACTTCATTGTAATAAATCATTTCATACTAATGTTGAAACAATCTGATCATCAACTGTGATGTCCACTTCTTAACTTTCTCCCTTGCTTTGATTGCTGATGCTCTAGTTGGTCGTTTTATGGTATCGCTTGCTGTCTGAACTGGGATTTCTGATTCATTACTGGTCGTCGGCTCACCGATTTGAGATTCCTCAGAATCTAGATTATTTACTGATTGGTCATTCTGAACTGATGAAGGTACTGTACTCTGATCGTCATCCATTTCAAGAGGATGAAGGTGCCCTATAGAACGAGTGAAAGTTTCTCCTGTTGATAATTTTACTCTGGCTACTCGGATTTGTCCATCCGAACTCTTAAGCAGCTCTACTATCTTGCCAACCTTCCAGTGTGCCCTATTACTGTCTGATTTTAATTGAACTATATCCGATATTCTCGGTAATCTCTTAACTACAACCCTCGGTTGTCTATGCCTATCACTTCGCTCACGAAGACTGGTTAAATATTGATTCACGAACATTTTTGTGAATTCTTGCAAAATAATTTGACCGCGTTTCCAACCATCAATAAGATTGGATTTGGTAACTGTGGCTGATTCCAGAAACTCACGATCTGAGACCTGAGGTGTTGTTGATCCACCTACACGTAAAAAATTTGAAGGAGTCAACACATGTTCTAACTCAGCGCCTACTGTTGTTAAGGGTCTGGTATTTATCACGGCTTCTAGTTCTTTCATTACAGTAGACAACTGGTTGTGATTTATTAAGTGTTTATCTAATGTCCTTTTCAAACTATGTTTGACTAAACCTATTAGGCGTTCATAAAATCCGCCAAACCAGGGAGCTAATTCAGGGATAAATTTCCAACGCACGTTATTTTCAATACAGTAATCAGATGTTAAAATATCTGCCGTTAATTTAAATTGTGAAGCGTTGTCTGATATGATTAGTTGAGGCAAACCCCTTATTGCAACGAATCTCCTTATAGCTAATAAACACTCTTCTGCTGATAAGTCTTTGACAACTTCCATATGGATAGCTCTTATAGTTAAGCATGTGAATAGGCATACCCAACGTTTTTCCTTAGTGGCTTCATCTACAAACAGTGGACCGAAATAATCTAGGCCTGTAAAGGCGAAAGGCAGTCTAAATTTAACCCTTTCTTCTGGTAAGTCAGGCATTGTTGGTAGTTTGAACGGTCCTCCCCCATATTTCAAACATTGCGCACACTTTCTTATAACCCTTTGAACCGTTGATCTGCCATGTGGAACCCAATACTTCTGTCTCAATAATGCTAGTGTATGTGAAACTCCCACGTGATAATTTTTCTGATGTAACTCCGATATTATTTTGTGCGTAACCTCTGAGTTTTTTGGAAGTAGTATGGGGTTTTTCTGATTGGGTGTCAAATCAGTGTATTTAAATCTACCTTTACATCGTATTACTTGATCCTGATCCTTATATAACTGAAGTGACCTAGACAAATCAGTCGTAATGCCTTCAACTTCTTTGGGAAAGTATTCAGATTGAATTTTTAATATTATTTTGGTTTCGTCATCATCAGAGCATTGATAATCATTGTCAACTGTTATTGTTTCAGTCCTTTCTATATTTGGTCTAGTAATTATATCTTCAGATGCTATATTCGGAAGACCCTCCCCGGACAAGGAGGTTTGGGTTGGGACTTTATCCATACAATTATACCTAGGCCACTGTTCCGATTCTCTAGTCAAAAATTCAGGTCCTCTGAGCCATTCATTGTAAGAACCTACACGATCTGACCTAGTACCTATATCGGACGGGTTAAGCTTAGTTGGCACATATCTAACTTGTAAAGTTTTATTGTCTTTTATCTCACTGATTCTACGTGACACAAACGGCGGTAGTAATTTATCTGATTTATACCAACCTAAAACTACTTGACTGTCAGTCCACAAAAATTGTGCACTTATCTTTAGATGCAAAAACTTCGTTACATAGCCTATAAGTCTACAGCCAATCATTACTCCCAGCAATTCTAATCTTGGAATTTGCAAGCTACTTTGATCCTTTAACGGCACTAATCTAGACTTGCCAATAACAAAACTGACAATATTATTAGTGTGTAAAGAACACCGCAAATAAATAACTGCCGCATATGCTTCCATAGACGCATCTGTGAAACAATGCAGCTCATATTGAATATCGTTACTGATTCTATTTCTGATAAGATTATGTGCATAATATCGCTCGACACATAGATTATGTAGGTAAGAAAAATTTGATGCTATTATTTTCCATTCCTCAAGTAAATTATCACTTAACTTAACATCCCATTTAATTTTATCTTTCCATAATCTCTGAAAGAATAGCTTTGCTGGGAGCAACACAGGCACTGCTAAACCACAAGGATCATAAACTGATGCAATAATCCTCAATACATCCCTTTTTGACTGAACCGTAACCACATCACCATAATTGAAATTGGATTTTAATTTTAGATGATCACCGTCTATATTCCAAATTAAACCCAATACCTTCACATTTGTGATATCTACGGCTCGAAATTTCTTAGGTATACAAGACATCAACTCTTTAGAATTCGAATTCCATTCGCGTAAATTCATTGATAAGCAGTCAAATGATTGTTTAGACAACTTATATACATTATATGCATCTGACGATGTTTGTGCCCCGGTAACTATATTATCAACATATATATCTTCGGCTATTTGTTTCAATACTGCGTTATTCGACCTCGTTAAATGGTACCTTATAGTGGCATTCAATAAAAACGGGCTCGATATAACGCCAAATGGAACACGACAAAAACGAAAATGCAAAATATTATCAGAATGAGCTCCACAGTTTTTATCCTTCAACCAGAGGAAACGTGTTACATCCTTGTCTAATTCTTGGAGGCCTAATTGTAAGAAAGCCTTCTCTACATCAGCTACTATACCTATAGGGTGTTCTCTAAATTTTATCAGTAAACCAGTAAGGTCTTCCAACATCACTGGTCCTCGGTATAAGCACTCATTTAAACTTCGTTTATCGGCTGTTTTAGCAGAGGCATCATAAACAATACGTAGTTTATTAGGCTTATCCCGACTATGGACACTATGGTGAGGAAGGTAATGAACTGGGTGCGTATTAGGAATATCCGAATTTGGTATTATCTCTATGATCCCATTTTGTAACTGTTCCTGAATAACCTTGTCGTACAACTGAATTTCAGAGCTATTTAAACGCTTTAATAAACTATTGAGACGGCCCCATGCTAACCCAAAATTATTAGGAAGATCTGGTGAAAATTCAGTCCATGGCCATTGAACATAGTATCTATTATCTTTATATTGAACAGTTTCATTAAAATGTCTAATTGCCTCCTCATCACGAGTTGATTTTGGAGAATCTGTGATACCTATAGATTCGAGGTCCCATAATCTTTTGACATCATCTAACTTTAACGGAAGATCAGGATCGTATAATTTGTTGTCAAAACCCACATCGGACTGGAAGTAAGTCAAAACAGTTAGCTGATCAGATTTATCGGTAATATTACTGACTTGTCCCGACCAAACCCAGCCAAAATGTGAGTTAACTAAGTAAAGATCTGGAGCGACTGAAATTTTTTCTTGTAACATAAATGAATGATAGTAGTCGTTACCTAACAAAATATCTATTCTGTCTCCACATGAGCCATCATCAGCAAATGTAAGATCCGTAAGTCTGATATTATTCCAAATTTTGGCCGGCTCATTAAATACTGGTGTTCGTATATTATTAGTAATATGGGGCACTATGTTTGCGTGTATCAGCCGAGTTATGCCAGTTCGAGTCGTGATTTTAAATTTTACGACAGGACTCACAATCTGATGCGGTGATTTGGCACCAAAAGTAAAAATTGATAAATTAATATTTTCGATAATAGGCAAATTTAAATACTTTGCAGTCGATTCTGTAATATATGAGCGTTGACTGCCGCAATCTAATAAAATTCTGCATTGTACCTCTTTAATTTTATTTTCTGAATTATTTACTTTAACAAGACAAGTTTGCAATAATGTAGTATTTATTTCAGATCCTATATGTAAAGTATCGGTTGCTACTGATTTTACTGGTTGCACTAGTTTAATGGGACATAACGCTCGATTATGTGTACCAAATTTGTTGCAATGTCTACATTTACGCTTAGAACGGCAATTATTAACCCTATGACCTTCACCGAAACAGTTGTAGCAACGATCACCTAATTGCGATTTTCTTTCCTGAATGGTTTTAAACGTTGTACACTCGTCATTGAAATGATCCTGCCTACAAAATATACACTTAATGAACTTCTTTTTAGGTGGCTCATCAGACCTGTCAGAAGAATCATATGGTCTTTTACGAAAGGTATAGGGGGTTTTCGGTTTACTGTATTGTTGTTTATCAAAATTTGGCCTTTCTTTTCTAAAATTTGTGAATTTGCGCTGCCTATTTCCCTTAATTTCATCAGACTTGACATGTAAAGATCCTAGTGTAAAGTTTTCCGCATTGTGTTTGCCTTCACCGGATGTTATGTCCATGTTCTTTGTATCTACTGTCTCTTTCTTTAATCTATTTGATGTTTCTCTAGCCGATATAATGTACTCTAAATTCTTTCTAATAGTATCAATCGATTCGTCTTCACCAGTCATCTTCATTCTTAATTCATAAATAAGGTCTTCTGGGAACTTTTCCATGATCATTACTCTGAGGTGGTTGTGGTTTACGTCTTCCCCCAAAGAACTCAATACTCTAAGATGTCTTTCGATTTCATTAAGAACATGTCTACAATCTTTAACTTGATTTGTTGCTGCTGTTTTAATCCTATATAATGCCACGTAATGAGCATCAGTAATGACGCTAGGTTTGCCGTACCTTTCCTTTAATGTGTTAACAGCTATGCTATAGTTTTTGTTAGTGGTGTCTAATCCTTCAATTGCCTGTTTCGCGTCACCTTCGAGAACCGACTGAAGGTACAATAACTTATCAACGTCACTGATATTTCTGGTATCGACATTTGATGAGAACTGATCCCAAAATTGGTACCATTTGAGGACATCACCGTCAAATTTAGCTAGCTCCATCCTCGGTAATTTACTAGTGATACTAATATTTTCATTACTACTAGAAACTGCTCCTCTAATCCGATTATTCTGCCTGATTCTTACATCTATTTCTGATAGCAAATCTTCAGCCTGAATTTGAGTTGTCGTATACTGAGTGATTTCATCAACGTTGGGTTCTTTTGTTAGTTTACAGTAATTGTATATTTCCGAAACAAATCGTTGATTGGCACCCTTTAGTTTAGATGTAATCAGTTCTAATTCACTAAAATTGGCATCGCCATCTGATAATTTAGTAAGGGCACACTGAGCTGACTTTATAAAGGACTGAATAGAATCGAATATTAACTTAATACGTGTCCTAATTACTTCCTCCATCCTGAATACAGTACCGACATAGACATAGACACAATATATATTCAACTATGAAAGTAATCTTCGCAATTTTATCGTCCGAAATCTAGAACAAACGTAATTTAACGTAAGACTCGCAACACTAGCACATAACTGTATAGTACCCGTGTATATGAATAATGAGGTTATCATAATAATACTAAGACTAGGTAGTATACACTATTCAAATATTTAGTAAACGTACCTACGTACTACTAATATACATATAACCCTCCGATTAAACTATATCGAGTGAGATGTAGTACCAGTACCATTCAAGTAGGTACCGTTCTGATGCATAAATTTATAAAATTAAACTAATTATGCATAAAATAATTAGTTAATAATCTTTTATTACGTTAAATAGTATTAATTTATATGTCAGTTTGTTATTCACGTGATAGTTGGTATCAGTATTTCAAACCATACGAATACATATGATTAACAAATAATTCAGTTTATATCTCATACCATTAAATAAATATCCCTTTTTGCAATTGGTATTCAGAACTAAAAATATAACAATTCTGCATATGAACGATAACTATTCATTAGCGGCACACAATCACTCTTACTGCTTAGTTAATACGGTTCCGCATCGATGAACTTTACGAGAAATATTCTAAACTACCTTCATGATTTTTGTGAAAAATATTTTCTTTCTAATTAAAATCATTCTGCTATAAATAGATTTCTAAATTATCCCAGCATCTCCACCATGTCGCCAAATACCTGAACATCAGGCCACAAGACGAATATCTGAGCTGATTATACGTCACCAACGGATGGTAGCGATACCAACGAATGTAATTTAACAACCTTTTATATTATCTGATTAGATCATGCTTATTTACTGTACACACTCTGGTAGATATACTAATAACTGGTCTGATAGTATTGGGGTGGTTTCCCCCATTATGGCCTCCAACCTCCCCTACAGCCATCCCGAACCTCTCTCAACTGGTCTGATTCTGGTACTGATCAATCTGGTATCTGAATCTGATTCACACACTGTTCGCAAACAGGCCGACAACATCGGTTACTCATACACAAGGAAATAATACTGGTAAGTACTTAGTGCATGCACAGATAATTAATAAGCCTACTTACATGAAGCTGCTCGTGCGCCGGCCGGTCTCTCAATGCCCGGTCGCGCCGTCGAACGCGCTCCCTCACCTCACGCCACCGTACAACTTAAGCTATATATATATGTAAGTACGTACCTATAACATCGCATTCGCGACACCAGGGGGACTGCCAACGTGTTGTACACCATATTACAATGCCTTAAGGGCAAGGGCAACTGGCTCTCAAGTGCAACTGCCGGAACACACCAACAGGTGCTTGGCGACAGATTTTCAACTTGAGGGTGGTAGCCAGCCAGTCGATTACCACCTAGTACCCTAACATCGTGCTGTGGTTTCCTCACGATGTTTTCCTTCATTGTAGGACTCGAACCCACGATCTCCGCCGCGGTATTCGACGTCACTTACCACTGAGCTATCATCGCCTTTTATAACCTTATATTATATAGTAAGAAAATCCGGAAAAGTTACCGAACGATAAAATATCAAGAAAATCTGAAACTGTTATTTTCTATAGTTTTTGCCAGTATAACGTCTGTTGGGCAAGCTACATACAAAAAAAGAATAAGTTACATTAATTTAATGCATTATGCTTTAATTTTGGCTATCAAAATCTTTTACTAAAACCTTATTTTACCTATAGCTAAACAGGATAAACGGGACAACAAGAAATATTATACGTTCCCTAATAAGTACAAACAGTATTGAATGTCAAACAAAATAATATATATGAAGTGTAACATCTGCACCATTAAAATGAAACAAAAGCGTAATAAGAGAGCAACATAATAATATCGAATATCGGGTTCCAATTTAGAATCGATATCAACAGCACAACCATTTGAAATATTTCACAAACAAAGTCCTTCATATTGTTTTTTTATTATTCTCGATAGGCTTGTGTTTGACCACAATCTCACCATGGTAAGTGATGATGTGGCCGAAGATGGTAAACACACAAAGCCTAGATGGGAACTGGCTCTCAAGTGCAGCTGTCGGAACACACCGATAGGTGTTTGGCGACAGATTTTCAACTTGAGGGTGGTAGCCAGCCAGTCGGGTACTACAAAGTACCCTACCACCGTGCTATGGTTTCCTCACGATGTTTTCCTTCACCGAAAGCTCAAGCTCATTGTAGGATTCGAACCCACGACCTTCGCCGCGGTATTCGACGTCACTTACCACTGAGCTATCATCGCCTTAAAACTTGAATTAAACAACGATTTATTGAATTTATGTGCTTTTTAAATTAAGTATGTGTGCTCTAATTTTGGTTATTTGGACACTCTAACCTTGTAGGTGTAAAAGGTTTAAAGAAAGTATAATGAAATATTGTCTTAAGTACATGTTCGTAGGTGCTATCTGATTTTCTTCAACCATCTTTCTATTCACTGGTTTGCAAGTTCAGTTACTGGCAGGCAAGCAGGTCATGGATTCGATTTTCGAACAGAACAGCCATTTGTGTACATGAACATGTTTTGTCGTGAGTCTGGGTGTAACTATATTATATTTGAAATTAGTATATGTAGTCAATCAATCATCTGGTTTCCATAGAGCTGTGATTTTTTTGAATGATAATAATATCAAGAGTTGGATGCATTCAAATGTGTTTCTCTTCGCTTTATGTAAAAAACGGTTACTGCATAAAATCGTTTAGATTCAGGCTCTTGACCAAATATACTGTTAACTTTATTTGAAGATAAGGTATAAAATAGGCCTAAGGAGGTACTTCAAGATAAATCTTTTTCCAATACTTTACGATCTACTTCCAGTCCTGTCGTCGCAATCCATCACGCACTATCTCTTATACCATTTATATTTAGATATCTATAGTATATTTGTATAAAGTTCTCGTAAAAAAAATCTACTTAAACTAGAACCTAAAGCAAACCTACATTGAAATTGATAACGAAAAATCCCGTCAGTTTTGCGTCAGGTGCACAAAATAGCGCAGAGCACGTCCCAAACAGTGTTAACACTGGTCCTAATGAAACCCCTCAACGACCTCAGTCCACAACCAACATAGCTAGCTCCAACACGAGATTTGCAATTCACAGTGCGTTGTCCTGGCAAATAGCCGAACGTTTGACGACTGGTGTATGTAATCGAAGGCTCAACATGTTGCTTGCTACAACGACGATTAGTGTTGACTGTAGTTTCCGATACTGTTGGCATAGGAGTACTCACATAGGAATGCATGCGATGAATTTGAACCAATAGGCCTGTGACATTGTATATTTTTCAAACGGTCCACCGATGGGGATTGTCGATTCCGCTTCATTTACTAGTTTGGCTTAAGTAAAAAAGGCAAATCGGTTTTTGAAATCGGTATTCCAAAATGCTCCAATTTTCATAAATGAGTTGTGGATACAATTTAGTTCTTTGCTTATCATTATCAAATATCCTGAAATCTCTTTATTAAATTACACCCTAATACAATAAAGAAATCTTTATGATTCTCAACTAAACGTATATACCTATCATAAGGGCTTTTCCAATATCTATAAAAATCTTGTATCTAGGATAATATCAATAGAAATCCTTTTTTAATTTTAGAGCAAATACAAGCGAGTCTACTAAAAACAATCGATAAAAACTTATTTTGTCCAGGTTGGTAGAAATTGGAAATTTTTCAACGCAAGTTTTTCATTCGACCAGTTCAGAGTGTTGTTGGACAAACAATGGGTCCACAACAAAAATCATAGAACCATAACCGGCCATGTATTGTCTAAAACTTGATGGCCAACTCTTTGCAGATGTAGGTCAAAGGGATACGATACGAAACGGAAACTAAGCTGTTTTTGCTTTTAGTTCACCCCTTTTCTTCGTATTCAACTGATATCGACATATCGATGATTTATTATATTAAGTCCGGAAAGGAGGTATATGACAGATGAGAAAAATAAAATTAGAAAATAACTCGTTTTCTGGTTATACCTACTAGTGAAACATGAAAAATTTGTTCGTGATTTTTTATTGGAAGGAGATGCAAAATTAAATCTAAGTAAAAATTACAACAAATGTAAGCTATGGTGACGTTTTGGCGGAAACTTGCGATGTGACGTTACGTTTTGGTTTTATTTTCATTAAATTCGTGTATTCTGTGTTTTATTGAATAATATCGGTGGCGTTTTGTCGAATAATGTTCAACCTAAGTGCACAAATGAAGTGAAATTGAATAAAAAGTGTATAGGGACCTTTCAGGTTGCTCAAAGAGTCTTTTTTTTCTTTTTTATTCTGGATAAGCTTGTGTTTTGACCACAATCTCATCATGGTAAGTGATGATGTGGCCGAAGGTGGTAAGCACACAAAGCCTCTATGAAAAGTTTTTGTGGAACGGCCATCAATTTGTGAAAGTTTGTATGTTTGAATGTTTGTTCCTCAATCACGCAAAAACGGCTGAATGCATTTTGATGAAACTTGACACACAGCTTGATCATGTCCTGGTATAAAACATAGAGTACTTTTTATCCCGAAAAAAGATAAGATCCCTCGGGATCGCGAGTGAACCACGGTGAGGAAAACTAGTTACTTCATAATTAATTCACTCCTCGATAAATAAGTGTATAAGTTTACTGTTTTTTTCTACATTGTCTCAAATTTTTCATGTAAAAACATGGCAGATTCTGTCCGTGAAACTTATAAAAAGAAGCTCCATTTTTCCAAGTGATTTGCCACTGGAAAAGTTTTGGATTTTTAACAAGTTATCAAGAACAAGAGTTGTTGTTTTCAAGTTATCGAAAATACCATAGACAAACGTGAACAAACAAATATGTTATGCTAGAATAAGGTACCTGAGAATTTACGTAGCAGTGCTACAATCTTATTGAGCCATCTCTGTTATTGGTGGAGACAAGAGATTTTTCTAAGAGCACACCTACGAGTAACCTAACTCAATTGGACCCAAATGTCAGATTCCTTTCAGCATTGATAGGTGCGAATAACTGGCTATATCTTTTTTTACGATAACTGAAACGGTAGTGTATTCATTTTTGACATACGATAAGAAAAATATGTTTTGGATTTTACCTTTTTTGTGGAAACTGTATGGCCATGTTATTCAGTATCAAAAAATAAGATGAAATACACCTTAATAATTATTTTAATAATTATGTATTCGAATTTTAAGTGTGTCAAATAAGTTTTACTATAATGTTAAATAACAAAAGTCTATTGACAATCAAAATCTCAGGATATTAAAAATAATCCCAAGGATTTAATATTCAATATCCGGACCGAGTGATTTCCGGAGGCGGATGATCAAAAAATCTATTGTTAGACATAGAGGATGCGTGGTTACCACTGAATAGTATACACTACATTGTGTTTTCATTTTTACTTTGGATAAGCTTGTTTCAACACAATCTCACCATGGTAAGTGATGATGTGGCCGAAGGTGGTAAGCACACAAAGCCTAGATGGGAACTGGCTCTCAAGTGTAGCTCTCAGAACTTCAACTGGAGGGTGGTAGCCAGCCAGTCAGGTACTAAAAATTACCCTACTACCGTGCTATGGTTTCCTCGCGATGTTTTCCTGCACCTAAAACACAAGGTCATTGTAGGATTCAAACCCACGATCTTCGCCGTGTTATCCGACGTCACTACCACTGAGATATCATCACCATCTAAACGGTTACTACTGAGTAGATATTATTCATGTAGGTAGGTACATTATATTATATAAATTGATTGAGTTCAACATTATTCCGTAACGACTCACAGACACGTCTATCGTAAACTTCGCTGCTACAGATATAAAATAGTATGTACCTACAACGATACACTCTTCTATATTAAAAAAAAAGAGAGAATGAAAAATGAATGAAACATTTACACATACATATATAAATAAATATATATAATATATGCTTTTCTTCTACCTACTTTGCTTCTCAGAATATAATGTCTGTTTTCATCATAGATCTTTCATACTCATAATACCTACTGCAAAATAAATCTAGAGCAACATAATATTTATATTCAGATAATATTTTTATAAGCCTTCCTGAAAACATTCGTAAATAATGTAACATAATATATGAATTATTACGACCATTAGCCCTTCTGTCTAGGTCGGAATACCTAATCTTAGAATCGCCGACGACCGGAGAGCGTACAAGATTGATGATGGACTCGGAAAAAGAAAAGAGAAAACTCTATCTTTGTCAATTCGAGATTTTGATCCTCTAACGCAATATGACGTTGGAAATAATTGCTTCGATATTATTCTTTGTTCACTAAAACTTCGCAATAATAAGGAAGAAGGAAATGTTCAAACTAATTCCAAAACAGCAAATACCTACGATAAGATAAGGGTTAGTAATATAATTAACATGTTTTTTTTTCGCGTATGGTACCAAAATTATTGCGGTTGTTTTTAACAGTCACTTTTTTTAATTGAAGTTATTGTTAACAGCTTAATTTTTTACGAGTATGAGTCAGATGTAATGTTAACAAACCAACCCCCACTCTAAGATGTTTTTAAAGTCACATATTTGATCATCTGTCTTTGGCATTACAATGCAGTTTGAGAGACAGTTCCTCCCGCGCACGATCAGTTTGTGGCATAAGCTCCATGTAGAGGTTTTCCTGAAGACTACAGTATGGGGTACTTCAAACGAAGAGTAAGAAGGTTTTGTGCATGGTCGGCAACGCGCTCGTGACGCCTCTGGTGTCCCTAGCATCCATAGGCTACGGTAACCGCTTACCATCATGTGGGCCGTAAGCTTGATTGCCACTTAGTGGTATAAAAAATGCAATGTGACATTATTTTAATAATAGCCCGTAGTCTAAACATGAAACCACTTAACTAAACTAAACAAACTATTAGTAGACCGAACGAAATCCTACACCTTTTTAAATAATATTCTAAGCTTTTGTTATCCTAATCTATATGTATAATAATGTTATATCTCAAGAGGAAAGATTTGTATTTTTGTATGTTTGTAACGAATAAACTCAAAAACTAATGGACCGATTTCAAAGATTCATTCACCATTATAATGATATAATTATCCTGAGTTATATTTTTAACCCGGGAAAGGATCCCACGGGAATGCGGGTTAAACCGCGGCGGACAGCCAGTATTAAATATGTTAATATTTAACCAAAACCTTCATATGTACGTCAGTAATATCTACATGTAAGTACTAGTTAAACATTCATTTAATACTAGATACACTCGAATTTTGGGTCGTAATACACATCGATAATCGATATCCATGAAAATTCGACCTGGCCATATTAAAGCAGTATGGATAAAATGCATCCGCGCAATTTTGTATTCAACACCACAGTGAATTATTAATGATAATGAGAGTTTAATTTTCGAATGAGTTTAATAGTTTCCCCTCTTTAAATATATTACATATTAATTTTATGATAATATATCACATTGAATTATAAATAATCAAAATACTTATTATGTTATTATCAGTGTATTTGTATCTTCTGTTTGCTTCGACATTCGTGGCTCCAGATTGAAAATTGCTCAGATTGGAGTATTTTATATTGAACCATTAAAGTTTCTCGTAGACTAGCGAAAAACTTTATTCTTGCTTTTTCTGCAAAGTATTAAAAATCGATGAAACACCTACAGGAGCATTTTTCATAATATTGAGATACTTAACACTCTTTACCACTAGACTTTCAATAAACGACCCCTGGATGACACTAATGCTTGTTCCACTTTAAAATATGGCATCATTGGTGCACTTGAAGTCTTTAATATCTTGCGCTACCGAGGCAAGATCTTCATAGTATTTTTTTCTTATTCGAAAAGTTATATCGTCTTATCGTAAGACACCTAATTCTTTAAAAAGCTTTTGGTTACTTTCGTTTGGGCATTTCAGACGCAGCATATTTTTAATACCTATTTTTAAAGATAATAGCTAATAACTTGTTATTTATATTAGTCGCACCGTCATGGTGCCTTTTTATAATCCCTACTAAATTATAAATGCAAAGGTTTTATATGTTTTTGTTACCACACTGCTCTGTAACAGCAAAACACAATTGAATGAACTTTGCCACTGAGATAGATCATATCCTGAGGTAAACATGTGATATTTTTTATCCCATGATTATCATTTTTATCACATAAAATCCCTTGGGAGTCCGTTTCAAACAATGGGGTGGAAGCTAGTCATGTAATGTATATAGGTAATGGCTATTGAGTTTACGAATGATTATTGTTTCAGCTGCATTCGAGGAGATTACCTGAAGGTCTACTGGGAAGTTCAAGGCCCTGGTCCACCTGGCGCAGTCAGCGAGCGCTCAGCTTGGGCGAGAGAGCTCTGCGGCAATAGAGCTGATGCGCCACCGGCATTATATTCACCAGGGCCGTCATTAGTTCTGGAGTTCCATACGGGATCGAAGCAGAACAATGCATCTGGCTTCGTTGGCACCTACAGCTTTATTGATAGACGTGAGTAACATTTTTATTTAATTCTGCTATAGTTTCAGATAAATTACTCTTGATAGTTTTTAATATACCTATGACAATATCATAATATTAATACGTGAAGAAAAAACTTTGTTTGTACCCCTTTTTACGAAAATTACGCGGACGGAGGAGTATGAAATTTGGGACAGTTAAAGTTTACATGGAGAAGGAGTACAGAAAGTTAATATTTTTATAAAATATGCTTTAGAAATAAATTACATTAATAAAAAAAAATATCTTAACACATACTACCATGTGTTTGACACATACACCCACATATCATTATATTCCTCTGTTTATCAACCGATTAACTTTTTTTGTTGACAGTTTATTGAAGAGACTTTTTTCCTAAAAACTTTTTGGTCGAATTTCGATCAGAGGGCGAGCACTAGTAGATAATAATGAATAATCTAACGTTTAATAAATTCAACAACTATTACTTCTATTTAACATTTTCAAATCACAATAACATAGTTGGTCATGGAAAAAAAAACTGCCTATATTGGTTATGATAATACGAATTCATTCACAACTTTGCAACAAAAGCAATGTTTAATCACAGTGCTAAATTATCGATAATTTCCAAAATATGAACGTGGTATAAACTAAAATAATTCCGGTCCGATCACAGCCGAATAGCTTCGATAACTCGACCAAGTAAACATGCAATATTCAAATCGTAATGCCTACATTATGCAAGCGAGTTGTTTGAAGTTATAAACCGCAATAATTTCGCTGACTCAGGTAAACGATTTTATACTAAACGGGAATATTGAATCCATTTATGCAAGTGCTTATTGACTCTCAATGTGGTCGCTTTGAAGACGACAGAAGGATATTCTTTTCGCGTATTTACATATCTGCGCTTCATATTACAGGTCCGTTGTTCGTTTGAATGGGTACTTAGATATTGCTGTACCATAAAATCTTACTCTTAAGTTTGTTAGGAGGTGAAAATGTTTGTTACTCTTTCACTCAAAAACTACTGAGCAGATTTTGATAAAACTTGACACACAGGTAGGTGGAATATCCTGGAATAAAACATCGAATACTTTTTATGCCGGTAAAAGATAAGTTCCTTTGTTCAAGATAAAATCTCATCAAAATCTTTAGGCGTCGACGATTTACTGTTACGAGTCTATCCTAATAACATGTAGTTAAAAATATTACAATATAACGTTAAATAAAATTTAACCTCCAGTTAAACCTCATGAGCCTTTGCGCTGTTGCTAAACGCATTCAATGACCTGACACTAAAATAGTAGAGTGAAGATATTCGCTTTGTCAATCACCATACGTATTTCACGTGCCGATGTACGCTTGATTTTATCCTTTGTCCTTTGTTGGAATTGGACTAAGCGGATAAAATGTGGATCAAAGCTACATGGACAGCTAGTCAGAACGTTATCGAAATTCAACATTGGAAACATTTCATTCACAGGTATAGACAGACACTTATAGATATTATTCAAAATAATGTAACCTTAGATTAAGAATTGGTTCGCTTGACGTTTTAATTCGAATGTAACTTCAAAACAAATAAAGAAAGTCTGTTTAATTTAAACTCTAACGTCACTTTCTTTTATGTTAATTGATATTTAAAATTTGTGAAAATTTTTTTTTTAATGAGTTAACATTTTTGTGTTTATCTATTACATACGAACAGACACTAACTTTTCATATAATAGATAGAGAGGTAATTAAGCTAATTTAATTTACATTTCTACATAGTTTCTTCCATAAGATAGTATTATTGTAACACTTGCTTCTGCCCCGCGATGTTACTCGCGTTTCGGAGAGATCTAATTTTATTTACCTCATATTTTTCTTGAGAGTGTTGTATACAGGGTTACAGGGTAAAACATCAAAAAATCGGACCCTAACAGCTCTAATCCCAAAAAAATCGATAATAAAGCAAAAAATAAAGGTTATTTTTAAATAATCTTTAAAGTTGAATATCTCCGTAACGGTTAAGATTCGGACACCATATTACGGGACCAAATCCATCAGATATGAGCTGAATAATAACGCCCTTTAATATTCAGTACGACTTTCCCTGTAACCCTGTATATTGAGAAAGAAACATAGGTACACAAAATCATATTTACAACCATACGCATACATATTATGATTTTTATCCCACCTAGCGTAAATTTTATTTAAAATTGAATGTTTTCTCCGCATTTGATCAAGTAATCCTTTTGTTTTCATTCAACGTTTCCATTACTTTGTCGTGACCAGATGCGGTTTGTTTTTCAGCTAATTAGCTTCCTTTTGAGCCATCATGATAACCTGGAGTGGACACGTAATTTCCGGCGTATTTTTAATTAAATTTTTGTTTTATCTGTTTATTGTAGATATCTATTTATCTATCTATTTATTCAGATAGTCGGATAGATTGTTATCTATTAATATCATAGTACTTAATAATAATATAATGGGACATTCTCAATCAAATAAACTCATAAGAAATGTTACTCTACCTTTAATTTTTAAACGACTTCAAAAAAGGAGGAGGTTATATGTTCGACTGTATGTTTTTTTTTATAGTTACATTCTCAAGTGGTCTGTCCTAGGTGCTAATCGATCGCTCGACCGAGGTATGAGCGTGTCGACCCATCAATAATATTAAGATTGGATCATTAAAAATTAAAATCAGTAGGTACTTATCTTACTACTCCACTCTGAAGCTATTTTCAACTCTATTTTTTTGTTCATAGAATATTCCAGTCACTTTTTCTTAATAACCATGGTTAAAATTTGCAGGAGAACCCAAAACATACATAATATAATTCGATAAACATGGATTAGGTTCAGTTAGCCTCAAAAGTAGATTTTATTACTGTGTCCTATTGTACAATTCGTAGTTTCCATATAAACAAGAGAATTTCAATAGATCATTATGAAAGGGTACATGATCATTTGCTTTTGACTGTACCAACTAAAATTTGTAGCACCTATTACTCATTTGACGCTTCGCAAATTTTGTCATCCATCCACTAAATTGATCGTTCACTGCTAACTAACGTTAAACAAACAATAATAATTATTATAATTTGTCACAAAGTTGTTCGTGATTGCCACTACCTAATTACAGAAATAAATAATTATCGTAGGTGTTTCTTCACACATAGCCACATTACTATGTACTAGCTTTCCGCCCCGCGGTTTCACCCGCGCATCCTTTTTTTACCCATATAGAGATTGAATTTTAAAAAATCCTTTCGTATTCCTCGTCTACATCTTAAAAACAATACCTGTGAAAAAAACCAGCTTTCTAGGTGTAAGGCTGTGGTGTAGGCTGGGCGTTGATGAGTCAGTCTTTCTGATTTTCCATACCAAGAAACGGAAATAACTCCTAACTTTGAACCACCATTTCACCCCTTCAGAAGTGGAATTTTAGAAAACGCTAAAACACTTGTTTCTTTATTTTTAATTGTTAGCCTAAAAACAAAGGTTCATGGTTCTTGTTTCAAAAATGATGGACTTCCGAACAAACTTTCAACCCCTTTTTCACTCCCTTAAGGGTTGAATTTTGGAAAACGCTAAAACATTTGTGTCTTTATTTTTGATTGTTAGCCTAAATACAAAGTTTCATGGTTCTAGCTTCAAAAATGACCGACTTTCATACAAACTTTCAACCCCTTTCAAGAACGGATTTTTCGAAATTCAACCCTTAAGAGGGTGACTTAAGGGTTGAATTTCCGTTCTAATTCCTTGGTTAATTTTTAAAACAACATCTGTGAAAAAAATCTGCTTTCTAGGTCTAAGGGTTTAGGCTGGGCGTTGATGAGTCAGTCAGGACTTCTCCATTTGATGCAATGTTATAATATAATATTTTTAGATAGGTTATTGTTGGTTCAACCAGTTGTTTGTTCAACCAGTCATTTTGAATACGTTTTCTAAATGATTTATCCAAGATAATATAAGGTTCTAGAGTCTTATGAGTTCCACGGTACTCATCTTTATCAATTTTCATCGTAGCAAATAATGTTGGCATTCTGTTATTTACATAGTAAATTAATAAAATAACAATACAAAGAGATGTTGTGTGATTTTTTAAGCACAGCACAACTAAAATTACTAAATTTCTTTAATATTTTTATTTGTGTTAGAATAAGTTTAACGACAAAATAGGCAAAAATATCGACCTAAAAGGCACAATTTAACTAATACTTTTCTCATGATTAGTAGACACAAAATCTATCTATAACTTACCGTTTATCAATACAACATATTTTATTTAAATATAATCGTAATAATCCTTACATACTAGCATCGATATAGGTATACCTATATCGATGCATACTAGCTTTAATTTTCTGAGAGTATTTTGATGAAACTTAGCATAATATACCCTTTGAATTGAGCCACATATTATTGTTTATTAAACTTGTTAAGCACCGGGTTTAAACTTTAAATAAGACTGTCTCATCACAAAGGAATCTCTCTCAATGAACCCCTATCCCAACCGTTCCCACTTTTGTTAGTTTCTTGGTGTTCAAGTTCGCTTAACTTCTTCACTTTTCCAATGCTCGTTAATGAGTTTGCTCCATCCATTGAAACGTGGTTCCTTTCAAATGTTTTGTTAATCTATATTCATATAATCTACTAGCTGTTGCCTCACGAATTCTATCACGTTGGAGTTTTAGATAAAAAGCTTTTTTATGGTACTTCTTATGTGACAGTATAATTATAACAACATATGTAAAATTACAGTAAAACTCCCCCATAGACAATTACAAGTTCATGTTCAAGGTGTGTCCAAGCATACCTTTTCTTTACCGGTGAAGGAAAACATCGTGAGGAAACCAGCAATAGCACGGTGGTAGGGTACTTTATAGTACCCGACTGGCTGGCTCCCACCCTCAAGTTGAAAATCTGTCGCGAAGCACCTATCGATGTGTTCAGACAGCTGCACTTGAGAACCAGTTCCCATTTAGGCTTTGTGTGCTTACAACCTTCAGCCGCAACATCACTTACCATGGTGAGATCGTGGTCAAACATAAGCTTATCCGGAATTTAAAAAAGAGTAAGAAATTTGAAATCTTGCACACAGATTTATTTCATAACGCATCTACATAATACGTATGTATCAAATAAGAAAGGTTTTTGTGAATTCAGCCACTGCGGGGTAAATTAGGGATTTGCGTGTCTAAGTGCAGAGCAGAGAGCTAGATTTTAAAACATAAGTAGGTAGTATCAATTATAATAGGAGCTATGAAGCCGGTATATAATTATCAGTTCACGACAAAGCTTGCTCAATTTCATATTCTATAATAACAATAACTATCGGGAAATAAAACCCAATTTAAAATGTTCTACGCGTTTTTTGCAAAAATCAGTAGAGATTTTCTGTCACGTTTTAATATTCTATGTACTTACTGTTGTGTTTCGACCATGAAATAGTTGAATAGTGGAAATAATGACGTTGCCTAAATTCAATAAAAAATATCTAATACTAACCAGTGTATAAAACACCTTAAAATATAAAATAGCGAACACTTAGTAAAATTCAACCATTTTTAATTTGCGTTTTAACAACAAAGTGTAATTTGTAGTAGGATTTAACGTAGTTTTCTATAACACTTTATATCATACGAGTAGCAGCGACAATTACAGGAAAAACAACCATAAAAATAAACAAGTATAAAATCAAATCTCTTTTTAGGGTTCCGTACCCAAAGGGTAAAAATTGGGCCCTATTACTAAGACTTCGCTGTCTGTCCGACTGTCCGTCCGTCTGTCTGTTACCAGGCTGTATCTCAAGAACCGTATTTCTGTATTTCTGTTGCCGGTATAACAACAAATACTAAAAACAAAATAAAATAAATATTTAAGGGGGGCTCCCATACAACAAACGTGATTATTTTGCCTTTTTTACGGAACCCTTCATGCGCGATTCCGACTCGCACTTGGCCAGTTTTTTCTTCATTATGACATTAGTTGACAAATTAGGTTAGAAAATAGTAATAAATAAGAAGCATCTCATGAAACACAGGACACTCTCTATCTATATGATAATCTAACAATCACGAGAAACTATTTGTATGAAAATTTGAAGCGGCTACGGTGCAATGCATTTGAATGATTCAAGAGATGGTGTTTCACAGTCTTCTGCATTTTTAGTTCGACTCGTGAATATGAGTTTTACTTGGTACCTCATACCGCAGAAAAATATTTGAATTTACTTTTCGGCCTACCTACTGAAAACAGAATTGAACTCTATTTATATAAAATGGACTATGCTGTGTACTACTACTAATGTTTGAAATTAAATAAAAAAATTATCACTGATACTGAAGAATTTCAAATTAAGATTTGATTAATAATATTTTATAATTTCTCCAAAATCTGCATTAATATAAAAATTACAAACTATGTGGCTGGCGTCTCCATTTTTGATCTAAATAACATGCTGATAGCGTTAATAACATATCTTTGTTTACTCAAAGTATTATTCGAGAACTAAATCCCTTTACCAACTTTCATAGCGTACACAAAACTGATTCGCCATTCAATATTTGAACTTATGTCTGCGACACAGATATATATTTGGCAATTGAAACTCGTAAGCCAATCGTAACGTGGGAAGCCAACTTAGACAAATGTTTGTTAGGGAGATTCTCACATCTGCTCCCATAGTGTATGTCTATGTCAGAAGATTTCACGAAGCTGCTGTGACAATGATCGAAGGTCTCATAGATTTGACCTAACGTGTCCTTTGAATAATATGAATAATGGTCCCATTGGGATATTGTACCTACTGAACGTAGGTTTTTTACTTTTCGACACTCGTCCTTTTTCATAAACCCAACTTTTTAATAGGCATGATGACTGATTTTGAAATACTATCCTATTATATCCTAAAGTATCTACTATTTCCAAAAAATATATTATTTCTGCAGGAAACTATGTTTTATTAGGAAAATAATGCTATTTAAATTTAAAATGTTAAACTCGCTCCAAAACGACCCCTGCTGTCATGACGTCCGTCGTGACGTCACGGTCATAAAGATTGAAAGAAATACTAGGGAGTTAAAGCAAAAAATCTGTTATTTTGCATATTAAATATGAAATTCAAAGTAAATAAGTGGTGTGTGGGCAATTGTAGTCCCTTAGTGCGTTATTACGTCAATAAAAACTCCTAACAAAATATATTTACTGATATTAGCTGTGAAAATCATTTGGACGAAAGTTTGTTTTTACTTTATTTCATACTTATTCTAATATTATGTGCTACTTTAACTAGATTTAATATCCTTTTTGAGCTTAGAATTCGTCTCTTAGATATATTCAACACATTTTATCATAATGGTTGGGATTTTATTAATTTTTCAGTTGCCAAATGATAAGGACAACATTTGGAGGAAGTAATGGGTTTTTTATTTTCAGTTTTGAAATACATGCATAGATAATCATCACCATCATCATTATCTATTCAAATGAGATTTTAACTTCAATTTTACAGCAAGTTGATAAAAAACAAGAGGCATCCCAACCCTAGCATGAACAAATTAGCTCTGGGCAAATTATACCAATTTTGCCTTGGTAAATCCTTGTTCCAGGTTTTGAGAACACAAAACTAAGCAACTGATCTATGGAAATCACGAAATACTTTATAAACGCAGGTAAAAACAATAAAAAAGTTCAGAGATCGTCGAAGTACGTACGAAACAAAGTGACTTTTACAATACCTATCAGATCGTGATGTAATTCACTCTGATTGGTGTTCAACTTAAAATAGCGGACTGCTGTATTTTGTGGTTTTATATTATTAAATAAATTTAAAATTCAAAGTTCACACAGACTCAACCCTATCGAGATAGATAAAAAATAACGTGTGAATCTGTGAATTTCTTCAACCGAGACAGCCCAAGACGCTCAAATAGGATCAGGTCAGGCTTTGTGAGGACGGCTTTCAGAAACTCAGCTGGGCTCCATGCATATTAAAAACCACCTGCATATTGGCGACCAGAGAGAATTTATTATTAGGTAAGAAGATTTTGCTGCGGGAAAATGATTATCCCTTATTCCCGTAAGTAGGTACTGGATTCTAGTTTTTATATTTTTATTATATAAAATGTGAGTGTCATTTTTATTTTAAAACCTGGCCTACAAACATTATCAATACCAGGAGGATTGCCAATATGTTGTCAACCTTTTTTTACAATGCCTGGCTCTTAAGTGCAGCTTCCGGAACACATCATCAGTTTGGCTTGGCAGATTTTCACCTCCACCATTGAGGTTTACTATTAGGAGGACTACTATTTTCAACTTAAGGGTGGTACCCTTGAGTTGAAAATAGTAGTCAGGCAGATATTATCAACTTCATTACAACATCAAATTATCCTCAAATTCTCAACAAAAACTTGATATAATTTTTAAAGTTGCGTTCATTAATGTTCACTAATTTGAAACCTTGATGTATTTTATTGTTTTTAACAGTAAATACTATGCAAGTATACATTTATTTCGTCGTGCACAACTATAATAGGTAGGTACTTATGTAACTAAAAAATACAACAAAGCGCCTATTCACAATAGCGTGTATAAATTGCAGCCAATGAAAATGTATTGCTAGATTCGTCACTCACTTTTTTTTAACTAATTTGTAACTACAACAAAATTAGGCACCTTGTTTCCTGTATTGGTGTAAACTACACTTATAGGTAGACTAGGCTAGCTGTCTGCCGCGGTTACGCCCGGGTTGGGGACGTAGAAAAATACGTAGGTACGGTCGGTCAAGAAAGTGGTGTGCCAGTTTTGATTTAGTTTCCTAGTCATCGAAAATTACAACAAGGTTCAAACTAAAAAGATATCATTGAAAGAGATGCATAATAATGACGTTGTCATAAGTTGTCAGATTGATCTGCAAGCGAAACTAATCTTTATCACCTATAAATCTGCAAGTGGCATTCAACCTTAGGGTGGTACACCACTTTCTTGGCCGACCGTACAATGTAAGTCCCCAGTTAGACATAGCGAGCCTGTGCGTTTGTTGACTGTGACTTGTCATATTATTATCAGAAACTAGTCGGCGTGGTTGGTTAAATACACTAGATACCAATCACGACAAAAGGTAAGGATTGACATTGGCAGATATGTGTGTCTGTTTCTCTTGAGTCTGGGTATTTCAATATGCATTTAAAAAGTAGTATATGAGCTATCTGGTTTCAATTCTACAAGCTTTTGTAGATAAAAATGTTTAAATTCGTAAGAATTTCATGTTTTAGATTGGTGACAGTGTGATAGAGCCAACACTTATTTCATATACTCTACTATTCTCATTGTTTCTCAATAAAAATCATATTTATATTACAAGGTAATTTATTATCTTTTCATTTAATATAGGTACATCACAATATTTTCAGCTAATGCACAAAGTTATTAATACGAGTACATTTTTTAATTAAAAAAAACTAAAAGCTTTTCATTACTTTGGAGTTTCCTCTTTAGGCTTAAATTCACCCACCTGTAATAAATAAACATTTTTGAATACATTGTTAAACCACATTGGCAAGGATATGATTGGATATAAAGGTTTATTTGCTTAAAACATAAGCACCTATTGTTAACTTTGAATAGGCATTTGACTACAATCTCACGTGCAGATGCCAGCGCTTAGCTGTACGAAAACCAAGAACGCACCAGTGTGTGGCGGCTAGAGATGTACATACAAAATGTTTTATTAAAAGCATTTAAATACAAAAAACAAATCATACATTTGTTCATCCAAATTCCAAGTTTTTCCTTTTGTATTTTAAATACAAATTGCATAATTAGTATTTCGAAAATAATAGAGTAGTGTAGTAAAGTAGTTTTTAATTCTCGGATTTTTTTATTCTTTAAGATTTTTTTATTGTAATTGATTTAAATATGTTGGATTATCCATTTTGAAGTAGTTCAGATTTTATTTCTTGCTTTATTAGGAACAGAAATAAAATTTTCTTAAAAACTGTCAATCCTAGTTCCTTCGTTCATTTAAAGTTGATGTGAGGGTAGATAAAATTAACAGCAATGTATTTTACATATTGGGACTATAAATTAGGTCTAAAAAGTATTTCAAAGTAATAAAATTGTTTAAAAATTAAAGAAAACATGTCGGGACTCTTAGAACTAACTCTTAGATTAAGAAAAAGTTAAAAATACATAAGATAATTTATGCTCAATCAAAATGCTAGACAGATGCTGCCAGATAGAGTTTATGATGAAGATTCCTTTTATAATCTTTGAATTACAATATATATTCCCAATGACTTACCATTGTACTAATTTTGTCGACTAGGTCATTAAAATCTTTTTTGATTTTGTCTGAGTTCACGTTGTCATTTATCATCTTTAGTAAATCTTCACCATTTTTCTTGATGCCTTCCAACGATAGGTCTGTTTGAGGAGCATCACGCTTAACGAAACCGTGAACCTGTGAAAAAAATCAAACAAATTATTGCAAAATGAAATAGCAATAATTCGGTACAAAGATAGAATTTTATTTTCACCTACAAATATATATCACGGATAATATGAAAACCCTCGGTAGGTACACGATTAAAACCGCTGGAAAGGCGTTGGTAGTAAATAAACAAAAAGAGTGAGCTACCATCATATTTAGCCAAAGATTCATTTATAGTTGGTCATTCAATCAAATTTCTTTATACGTTTGTATCTACCTACGAGCAAATTTTGTTTTGTTTTGTAAACCAGAAAAACCTTTTAAACAGGCAAATTTAATACTAAATTCAAATATAAAAATACAGTACAAAAAAGTTATAAAATATAAATAGGAAGATCTTAAGATAAACGGGTCTCTTCAAACCGTCTACTAAAGATAAAGTCAAGTCAAAAAAAAAGATAACAGTCCACATAATATCACCCTCCATCTATGATCTTGAACATACTTAAATGTAATCCTAAAAAAATTATAGCAATACTCACACTGACAAGGCAGACAGCCAAAAGGACAATCAGAAGGTTATTCATCTTGAAATTTATTTAGTACAACTTCACAACTCGAGAGCAGATCACACACTGAATTTCCAACGTCGGGAATGCGTTTTATGTTGAGCAGGACTTCACTCATATTTGCTCAACTTATCGCAAGTAAGTAATGACCCAGGGTCATCAGTTCCGGGAATGCTAATTATTTAATCAGTTTGCAATGACGACTAATTAACGTCGTTGCCACTTTATCAAAGTTATCTATTGTTTTTGTTCGGAAGAAATATGGGAAATTTTAGTTGTAGTATTTTCAGTTCGTAATTTTTAACAATCTATAAACCTACTTCTGGTATTTCGTTTGTTTTTGGGTGGATAAATTAAGTCGAAAGACCCATGCGTAGATTTATTATGGCTGATAAAGAATGAAAATTAAGTGTTATTCTAAAAAGCAGCTTCTACTTTAATTTCATTCAAATTAAATAATCTTAATATAAAAAGCATAATGTGTGTGGATTTTGTTTAAATACATAGGTACTAAATAATTCTATCGATTATTTTTAAACTACTTATCCACGTCATGTATGTTATTTAAATATTAAAATCGGTTCGGTGATTTAAGCGTGAAGAGGTAACAGATAGACAGACAGACACACTTTCGCATTTATAAATTAGAATGGATAAATAAAAGAAAATTCAAAGTTAACCATAATTTATTTTGACGTTTACTATGCAGGTCATTGTTATTCATTTGTAATTCCTTAATTTGTGTCATTGTTTTGGAGTATGTTGTGGGGCTGTAAGATCATCATACTGAAAAAAAAACAAATAAGTTAACACACTGTGCTAAGCAACCTGCACTATGACAATTCGAATAAAAAATTATAAGCTATGTAAACTTAGCATACCTACGTAGATATTGAAACACGTAGGATATTAATTTGGTACAATTATAAGAATAAATGAATAAGAAAAAGATTTTTTTCTGATTGTAAGATATTATGCTGAACATAGAAATAAAATTCCTGATATCGTTCAGGTAGGGTATCGACTACCTACCATAATTCATTCAAATAAGATTACAATACTATTTTTCAAAGATAGGACTAATAGATAATTACATTTCTTCTAAAGATAAGGAGTGGCCCTATTAAAATACGTTATGGTCCCATTAATAAAAGAGATTCCTAATATTAAGCAGATAGTAGAGATGGAATTGGTTTGATTTCTGGTGAAGTCGGAAATTGCCAATCGCAAACTGGGTTTTATATCAACCCTGACAAAAGGCTTTTTTGCCATTTCTAAAACCCATTATATTATGTTGCTATGTACGCTAAAATTAAACTTAGTCCGTCCAACTTTTTCCATATAAACGTCTTTTTTTCTTTTATGTTCTAAATATTTTCTTTTTTTTAATAGTAAAAAAGGTACTGGGTACTGATTGGCTAGTATTGTGAATTTTATTAAAATAATTATCTCTCGTGGAGCAATATGTTATAATGTTCAGAAGGATGTCTGATATACTTCAGTTTACAATGAATTATTCAAAATTTCTAACATAGTTATACGGATATTTAAAAAAAATGATTAACCCTTATATTGTAAATTAAATTAGGTCGGTGTGTTGGATACATTTTTCGACTAACCGACCCAACCAATTTTGATGAATTTACAAAGTAAGGTATTTGAAACTTAAAGAGTAGTATTTTGACTTATATATTTTTGTTTTAGTTTAAGCATAAAAATGTATCCACAAATATTTTAAAATGTAAAAAGTTGAATGCAAAATTCAAAATATAATTATTAAATGAACTCATTACAAGTATTTTTAATCGTCAATGTTTGATTTATGAAAAACTCTAACGCACGGTTCGGAAGGTTGCTTTTGCTGAGAAGAGCCGGCAAGAAACTTAGGCTTGTCGGTTCTTCCGAACTGGTGGTAACTTCTGTAATTCAAACTTCACAAGTGCCCTGCCTAAACTAAATAAATGGTTTTGACAACTATTAATAAGTTTGTTTCCAAAAAGTTAATTCATGTAAAATTTGGAATAGTCATCAATAAAAACATGTAATTCTGAGCCTCACCGCTTTGTTGACCCTGTTTAGTTGATCACCGATGATGTTGAATACAGGTTGGAGCTGCTTTTCATTTACATCACCGATAGCTTTAGCTAGACTCTGGTCCAGACAGTTCTTGAACTGCTCCATATTCCTTTGAAATGATTCCAGAACATTAGGAGGCGTTGCCGTCACATCTCTTCGAACAAACGCTTCAGTCTGTCAAAATAATAATCCGATTTAATTATGTTGTTAATAAAAACAACATATTGTGTAATGCTGCGTACTCGCATACGGTCTTATTCCATCGAGCATACATGTCTAATAAAAAATACTGCTTGGGCTCTAAGTCTACACATTCAACATTTATCACCGTTCAATCTAAATATGTCTTATAACCGAAGAAACAAACTGAATTTAACAACTCGTCGAGTAAGTGCGAAAGATATTGCATCGAAACTTCGATATTTGCTACCCAATAACATTAGCTCAGATTAGTAAAGAGGCCCATCAGAGCGAATAACACAAAACAAAATCATCCGCGTTTCTGTCTTCGCCGGAGTGGATTCATATCCAGTATCGTACCTGTCATCAGCGGCCCGAGCTGATCGTAGTAATCCGACCAACCCTAATTAAAAATAGCTAAATCGCTTCTGCGAAGTCCGCCCCAACTATTATTATTGTTGCTTATTGTCGACGCCCTGACGAGGTTCGTGACCCATAGGGGCGCCCTCACCGCCCAGTCACTTTAAATCTAGCTTTAGATAAATAATTTAGCTTTTGCGTAGACCCGTTTGTGGACTTGACCCTTTGGCTCGCAACTGGGACGATCGTACTAAAATATCTACAAAGAAGATAGAATTCCTGGAATCGTAACTGTTCAAAGATACTGACAAAATGATACGAATACTAAAAAATAAATTATTTATTTATATTTTAACGATAACTATTCCAATAACTAGGTATTATGTTTTCGGGTATAAACGATACATTACAAGATAATGGGTAAGTACGTAATGTCTGATAAATTCTCATTGCAATACTTACTAAAATAACCTTGATAGAATTACAACGAAAATTTCCGATTCAAAGAAATAAAATAATATATTTTTGTACCTATAATAATTCTTCTGTTGATACGTGTATTTTTCACTTAACTCCTCCTAATATTTTACGGGTTTGAGTGTTACTTTAGATTTACAATTACTGATTCACCGATAGTTGGCGCTGCAATCGGGTTCTTGGTTTTTTTTATTTATAATAAGCAGGGCATGACCAACGTCTATGAGGTCAGCTAGTATGGTTATATATCTAAGAAACCGTGGTATTGCGAGCGTCTATAGTCTACGGTAACCGCATCATCAGACCGTATGCTGGTGTGCCGTTTTGTGATATAATAAAAAATATTAAGTCACTATAAATAGATAGTGCCATTCACGAAGACGCGCTCATTTTTCTAATCCCTTACAGTGCAAGTGTACGTCCTTTTACTAGTGTTGTAATGCGGGTGAAACCGCGGCGCGAAAAACTAGTAATTGATAATGCCAAAATATTTTGGTAATAAAATAGGTCACTGCTGCATACCGAAATCTATTATATAAAAATTAATTTACCAATTTCCTTGGTCACGGCATCACGCTTGAACGGCTGGACCAATTTCGCTAATTCTTTTTTTGTTGTGTTTGTTATTGTAAGGAGAAGGTTCTTATGAAAGAAAAAAGTATGAAAGTTGCGCGGAACATTTTTAAAATTTAAGAAAACTTAACGACCATATTCAATTTTCTAAATATTGTTTAAAACTGATGGTTCCAAGTTTCTTTTTATTTTCATTTCATGGCAGGACAACGTCTGCCGGGCCCACTAGTATACATATAGAATAGACGTATCAACAGCACTACAACACTAGCAAAAGGATGCACACTTGCACTGTAAGGGATTAAGAAAAATAGTGGGGCGTCTCCGCGGATGGCACTTTCTATACTTAGTTATTACTATTATAATATACAAAAGTATTTAAATACTAAATGTGACCCAATTTTACACTCCATCCATTTGTCAATAAGAGACAATTCAAAACAAACGGAAAGGTGAGGTACAAAGTTATGATATTTGGCACTGCATGAAGTACAGGTAGCTAGGAAATACTATTATCTATCCAAAATCCCCAGAGAACTTTTGGATCCGATCTGATATTCGCCGACAAACTTCCACAAAAAAAATAGGACTTTTTTTCTATTAAAATTCAAATAAGCACTTACGTGTCGGTAACTCCGCCAGAAGAGTTACATGTAAACCGGTTATAAATTAAAAAATAAATATATCATTAGTAACTTACATTCATAATCACCGATAGGAAACAAAACAAAATGGCGATTTTTAACAACATTATCAATGCGTTGCAACAATGACTTTAGGTAATTCAAGAATGAGCACAGACTGTATGAGAGATCATCATGTCCACGGTATAAGTACGTTAGGTACGTGGTTATTTGAAGTACTTTGTAAGATCTATTAGCGTGTAGCTGTTGATATTATACAGAATGTTTCTAAAAATAAAAAATGCAATAATGTACTGCTTTGCTGCTGTCCATAAATATAATTATCGGAGCAAATATATATAGAGGAATTATCATATACCTACGCTGACGGGTGATTTTGTTTTAGTATTCTCATTACAGTTAATTAAATTGAATATTTATTAAAAATGTATATTTTTCTAATACAGGTTTTATTTACAACAAATGTACAAAATATACAAGCAAATGTACAATTATAATACATAAAAAACTTCTTCGAGGCTGCCGCTGCTGCCGAATTAAAAATAAATATGCAAATTAGTCTGATATTGGTTGTCACAGATCTCCAAGCGTCTAACCCTAAGTTGTATTAATCCATCAGCCTGTATAAGCAATTAGCGTTTGTCTTTACAAACAGAAATAAATGATCAAAGTTCATTTGACTGTTTCATTAGGATAGCTTGAAGATGACATATGAATAACACTATAAATCTTAATGTATGTATGACAATAGTTTTGTGCAAAATAGCGAAATAGTATTGGGGGATTTCCCAGTATTGGATACTAATATAGTCAGTTTCCATAGGCAACAAGAAAGAAGCATTGCTAGTCAGCTTTTCGAAAAAAAAACACTATTCAAATATCTATTGATAACACCTGTATTACATCCCGGTAGTCATCACAAACTAGCTCAGATACTGTTCTGAGGTTTTAAGGTGCGTACCACAGAGTCTTAACATTATCCCTAGATAAAAATTACAATATTATAAATCATCAATTTGGCACAGGGTGAGGGGGAGCACCAACGGCATCCTGAAGATATTTACGGAGAGACTCAATGGTCCTACTTTAGGCAGGTTTAGGCTGCCTCACATAATTTGTGACGCTTACCCGCTTGATACCATTATTACATTTTTACTAACATAGCTCTTAAGCTCTTGTATTTTACTAACAAGTTGTCTGAGATAAAATCTTTTTTTTTTATGAATGCGAAAGTATCTGTCTATTTGTTTGGTTTTCAAATTATTTGGGTGTGGAATCCTACCTGGACGTAGTCGGAGCCAAAAGCTAGGAATAACTTAAACTACGTTGCAAAAGCAATTGATCGTGGTTTGGCAGAGCAATTTTTTTTATTAGTTCAACATCAAATTTAAAAATAATTATAAGCCGCTAAAATATTGACGAGCAAAATTGCGTAAACGATGAAAGTCGTGAATGAAGTCTTGAATTATTGCTTATCCGTCTAATAATATAATCTCCCATTCATCCAAAAGTTAGCCAACCTTTTCAATCCTTCTTCTAAATTGAAACTTAATATAAACAACTAATATTAGGGGTCCGTTGTATTTTTTTATTTAATTTACCATTTGGGCGTGCCCCAGTATCCTGTAAACTAGCTGTAAGCTGAGCGTATGCTGAAACAAACTAGGTAGAGCAGGATATATTGTGTTACGCAGGAGCAATCACAGAGCGTGAATACCACGATGGGTTGCAGGCATGTCCTACGCCACTAGCCCCATTTATTAACCTGCTTCACATAGGTGACTGGAATACTTTCAATCAGATATTTTTTTATTACTTAGGCTTTGGGCACAACCGTGACCAAAAAAAGAAATGGTGTACATTTTTTTTTATTTTTCACTGAATAAAATAATTTCATGAATTAAGTGAATTCCTGAGTAGAAGCGCTTTCATGAATTAAGTGAGTTCCTGAGTAGAAGCTATAATATCAATCGCTAATAATGAAATTATCGAATATTTTATTACGTCGCCAAAATTTAACTCATTTACAAAAATTTTAATTACTAACAATTTCTAAAAGCACGTGCAGGAATCTATTTACAATTTTAATTAGGCCTAGATTCACCAGTTTTGGAAAATTCTTCGAATATAATATTAATATTTGACATATTTTTATACATAATGTCTCGCAGAGCAAAAAACAAACATGCTTTTAAAAAAAATCTATGTATCTACTAGGTACTTGATCATTTTTTTTATTTACATAATTGAAATGTCATATCCATCGAAGATATAAATTTTATGAGCTTTTTTTTTTATATAAGTAGACGCTATTTTCTTTTTCATTCTGAGGACATATCGTTTTGTTCTATAAACGGTACATCTGGGAATGGGTCGAATGAATCCAGTTCTACTATAAAATCGTTGGCACTACGATCTATTGCACCACCGTTGTAACTCGGGTCATTTAACTCCTGGATAATGTAGAGCTGGAATGAAAAATAAAAAAAATTACATAAAGATATTTGCACTTCCGGATTTTGACTTCATTTCCAACCTTATTTTCATAAGTATAAATTATCTTCAATACAACACATATACAATACATAGACAGGTGGACGAACAGACCCGAAGTCTCACCCAGGGTTTTGTTTACTACACTGTGACTGAACCCTAACAATAAAAATATTAATGAATATATTTATAGCTAGCTTTTCCCCGCGGTTTCACCCGCGTTCCCGTGGGATATAATCGTTTCCCGGGACAAAATATAGCCTATATTCATCAGGGATAATGTAGCTTTCTAATTTTCTTCTTCTTCTTAAGAATCGGTCTAGAAGTTTCAGAGCCAATGCAAACAAACAATCAAATCTTTCCTCTTTATAATATTAGTATAGATAACTCTAACCTCAGCATGGCAGGTAACCTTAACATATCCTGTTATTATTATTTTTTTTTATTCTGGATAGGCTTGTGTTTGACTACAATCTCACTATGGTAAGTGATGATGTGGCCGAAGGTGGTAAGCGCACAAAGCCTAGATGGGAACTGGCTCTCAAGTGCAGCTGTCGGAACACACCGATAGGTGTTAGGCGACAGATTTTCAACTTAAGGGTGGTAGCCAGCCAGTCGGGTACCACAAAGTACCCTACCACCGTGCTATGGTTTCCTCACGATGTTTTCCTTCACCGAAAGCTCAAGCTCATTGTAGGATTCGAACCCACGACCTTCGCCGCGGTATTCGACGTTACTACCACTGAGCTATCATCGCCTTAAATTAGAATGAAAATGAAAATGGCAACCCAAAATAGTCCAAAGGTGTCTCTGAACAAGCATTTCTAATGCAAATTAATAAAATAAAAATTGTAACCATTTATTTTTATAATTGCGACGAAAATATTCAGAATATTATTGTGTTTTACCTACATTGTATCACGCAGAATGTATTTCGAGTAAGTTTCAATAGTCATCATTTAAAGCAGTAAAAATCCTTTAAGGATAAACGTAAACACTTAGCAAATGTATGTTTGTTAGCTATTCAAATAATTCTCGCTCAGTCAAGTTTGTAAGTAGCACATCAAATAGTAAAGTTTACACTCAGTATTGCGTCATGTACCTATTAAGTACATTCATTAGCTCTATTAATAAACATAGGTACGTATGTATCGAAATACTAAATGATACTTCAATTAATTTGTACAATGTAAACTCTATTCATGTTTGAAAACATTTAAGAGTTGTTAATTTGTTTGATTTATTAATAACTAGTTTTCCGCCTCGTGGTTTCATCCGCGTTCCCGAGGGATCTTATCTTTTCTCGGGATAAAAAAGTATTTAATGTTTTATTCCAGGATATGATCTACATGTGTGTCAAGTTTCATCAAAATCCGTTCAGCCGTTTTTACGTGATTGAGGAACAAATATCCGAACATACAAACTTTCACATTTATAATATTAGTAGGATTAAAAAAAAATGATAACTTGTTAAACTTTTCTATAAAAACAATTTGTGAGTAGGTGCTTTGTGATGATAGTCATGAATGAGATGTTATATCGTACACTTATATTACTACAGTTAATAAAAACTCACTAGGAAGCAGAATGGGGGTGTTCAGTAATGATAACTGAAGAACTACGTTTTTGTTAAAAAAAATACTTTTTATACAAAATAATCAGCTGATCAGCACATAATGTATGGAAATTGGAAAATTAATATATTTGCGAACATCCAAAATGATTAAAATAGTAACAGTCCAGTCATTTGAACCATCATTCGATTTCCTAGGTTATACCCTGTATTAAGTACTCCATGATAACTGCAAATTAATTAATTTAAATTATGCTTACTATGTAATTGACGGAACCAGAAAATTCTTCCACTCCCAAGTTTGTCAATATATCTTGGTCTTCCTTTGTCACATTGACCATGAATGGCGTAATGTAAACATCCAATGCACTTCGCACTTGCGTTAATAGTTCATCGATTTTCATTTGCTCATCACTTTCTGATGAGCTGGTTGGTGCAGAAGAATTTGAATTAGGAGCTGGTGCCGGATTATTTTCTACGGGCGGATTACTTACTGGTTCCCCTGATTCTTGAGCCACAGGAGGTCGCGCTTGGGACTAAAAAATATAATAAATGAACTAATAAAATAAATTTGAACCTCGCGGTTGTTAAAAAAAATCTAGGAATGGCGATTCAATACATCACAATTTACATATAATATAATTCCATTTTATTTTCAGAAATCACTACGACAAATAGATTAATAAAATAAAAATACTCACAAAACATACTAAAGATGTCACAAGTAAAAACACGTAAAACGACATATTGCCTAAACAATAAATAAGAAAATAGTCAATGAAAAAATGCATACCCGATTTAAATACTCGACGCAGCACTATTTTGTTTTGTCTCAATGAATCATAAAAGTCACGTCCAAAATACTTCAATGATAGTTTTAATCTATAGAACGTGGTAGTAGAACAACGTTATTAGTGGAAAACGGTTAAGTGCACCTGCATTGTCTTGTATTTATTATTATTATCATTGTACCGATAGTTACTCTTTTATAATATTTTGATTCCATATCTATTGATTAGCAAAAAAAACTAGTTATGTTTCGCAATATGAAATAATTTTATTTTATTTATTTATTTTATTTTTATTTTATTTTGTTTGGTTTCTGCTTTCTGGCAGGTATAACAATCTTATAGAACAATAATATGTTCTTGTAAACTCTATTATAAAGTCGAGAAAACAAATAAATAAAATATTTGTCACGTCCGATATTGCCAAAGTTGTGTCTGAATTCTTATTTCGATTGTTCACGCTGAAAGAAGAATACTAAGAACATTTTTTAAACATTTACTTTACTGTACCACAATGTTTGAACTACTAATCTTGAAATGAGGACGTCCGACGATGGTTTTAAAACGATCTTTCCTAATGCACATGCGAAACTTCGAATCAGAGAAAATTTGGAGTGGAAGACGTGTGACAAAATCCTTGATATTTTATTGATTAATGCACGAATCGATATTCTGCACTATTGCCTAGTGGTTTATATAATACACATTCCAAATTCCATCATTTTATATAGAGCCAATAGGCTACAAAATAGCTGTGACAGAGAGGACGAAATCATAAGGGTTTCATTTTTGGCTACGAAACTCCAATAAAAGCGTTAAAATATTAGGGTAGGATGGGAACATAGCGAATAATACAGGATGTGTTAAACCAGTGTTTATAGTTACCGTTACCTATAGGTAAATAATAATCACAACAATATAAACATAATAGTATATAACTGCACCGTAAACTAAGTATTAGCACAACATACCTAATTAAAACGAAGTTCAGATACAAAATAAAAATAGTATTATGTACCTACAACAACAATATAAATAGGCTTTACTTTACAGCTTTTCACTCGAACAAGGAGAAGCCAAACAGAATAGTTACGTTGCGATTTTGGCCTCTTTCCAGGGTTTACAATAATTTACAACTGTTCTACACTTCACGTAGATTCTTCTATAAGTTTAAGTCTTATATTTTGAGACTCTTTTACTGCATAGCGCCTGGTCAAACTCTAGGGACATATTTATTATTCATAGTCTTGATTTCGAAGCATTGAGCTTAAAGATGCGGAAGGCTTTCATTTTGTATTTTGTTTGGTTGATTTTGACATTGGTGTTGATAGGTACTTGACTATACAAAGGTTTATTAGAATTTTAACTATTCGATCTTTGATCTACCTATAAATTATCTTTATTTATCTTTATTCCTTCACAACAAACAATTAAAATAACTAAATACACAAATTAAAAAATTACAAAAAAAAATATACAAAGTAATATAAAATCCTTAAATAAATCATTCTAGATGTGAATTACTTAACCATAAAATAAAATTATGTTGCTTTAATTTATCTATGAAAAAATATCTAAGTAATTCTGATTTCTTAACTCTCGGATTCCTTAGGCATAATACAACCAATTTCAAAATAATATTTCCCTTTGTCTAAAACGATACGATGTGATCATATAACGTGATGATCACGCGACATCCCTATTCGACCTACAACATAAATAAGCACGTGTTTGACGATAAGCGACTTGTGACTATTTTGTACATTAATACCTAGCTGTACATCCATAATAATATCTTTAGTCAATAGTACTACTTATTTCTTGTCACTAAATAAATAATATTATATCTATACTGTATAAAGGTGAAGTTTGTTTGTTTGAACGCGCTAATCTCAGGAACTACTGGTTTGAATTGAAAAATTATTTCAGTGTTGGTTAGTCCAGTTATCGAGAAAGGCTATATAACATCACGCTATGACTAATAGGAGCGGAGCATCAATGAAAAATGTTGCAAAAACGGGGAAAATTACACCTTTTGAGAGCTTCCGTTGCGTGCGCTGCGTAAAAGGTTAAAGTTACGCAACAGTCATGTATGATGGAATTGTTCCTCTTAAAATGTTAAAAAAAAAACGAAAATATAAAGAGGATACTTTGTTGTAAATATGAAGAGGTATAAAGAGGTACAAGTTTTGCTGTTTGAGTAATCTTTGGAACTACTGAACTGATTCTTAAAATTATTTCCTTAATTTAAAGCTACAGTATCCCAGTTTAACATAGGCTATATTATATTATTTTAATTTCCTTGGGTACGCGGGTGAAACCGTGTGACGTGAAATAGTCGAAATAGTTTGGTATAAACGAGATATTCTTGTAAAAAGCACTTCGGATTCAGTTTCTACATAGCCTCATAATTATGTTTCATGTGAAAAATATCTAATTCAATGAAAACTACCGCCTAGGTACTTTACTCCCCAACAGTATACATCTATTATTATTCTGATATTAACGACTCAAATTAAATATAATTTTATTTCACATAGTTGTAGCAACAAAAAGCGCGATAGCACACGTTCTGTTTATTAAATTACACCCTCTGAATACTTTAGCTGGGTCTGTATTTACTTAGGACGTTGTTATTTTGTTATCTTTTAGTTGCTGCCCTTGTCGCTTCCAAGTGCCGGCTTATGTAAAGTTGCCTGAAAGAAAAATAATCAAAATGTGTGTACTTTATGTTGATTTGTCCCGTGGGTTTCATCGCGTTTCAGCAGCAAGTGACTCATGGTTTTGGAATATAATTTTTTTCTTCTAGATTTTATAAACCTACTCATTACTATTAACCACATTTTCAATATCCAGTTTAGAATGTGGACGCTGAAAATTCCATCCATTAAAAAAACTAATATTATACAGAGAAAAGATTTGTTTTTTTTTTATGTTTATTTTAATGGATAAACTTAAAAAATACAAAAATTCTCTACATTATTATCAGCGAGTAACATGAGATGATGATATTTTATTTTAATTCCCTTCGCCTCGCGTGTGAAACCACGGGGCGGAAAGCTAGTTGAATATAATTTGATTTAATAAAATAGCGTCGTGAAACAAACGACACTTGTATTGCAAAACATATAAATGGTAGGCCGTAAGGAAAATTAATGTAAAACAACCCTTATAGCGTGTACCCACGTATTCAATAAACGTGTGAATTGTCTTGCCGGATACAATATCATGGGACTCATTAGTCGTCATCGCACCACGGCTACGATAGGTGGGACGCGTGCCGGTGCGCCCAAACTTAACCTCGTAATACCATGATTTTAGATTTTTAGAGAATTTCCTGCCACTTGGTTACTCGGCAAAAGCATCGCCCTCAACTTATAGTGTAAATTACCTAAATGGTTAGCGAATAAATTATTTTGTATCTCAATATTTAGTAAAAAAAAAATTGGGTATAATATTTGTATTAACTAACTAAATGCTTACGTGAAAAACAAAAAAATAATTAAAACTCTCATACTTGTAGTTTCTTAATTATTATGGCGTCATTGTATCATGGTTAGATTATAGTATAGGTATCACCCGCGTTCCCGAGAAATCTTATATTTTCTCGGGATAAAAAGACCTATGATTTATTTCAGAATTATCTACCTGCATACCATCTGTTTATCAAAATCTCTTCAGTAGTTTTTGCGTGAAATAACGAACATGTTCATACCCAAACAAACTTTCACATTTATAATATTAATCACTTTCTAACAGCTTTCTAATACGCGGTTTAAAACGTTTCAACTCGACATATTCCGCACTGAAAATATGTTTAACCTACAGCTTGAGAATGAATGTCACGTAATCACACTGACTCTGATACCATATTCCCGTGAAACAAAGGGTGTTAAGCAATGTCACTTAAGGCGTAGTGCAGATGGGATGGAAGTCGGAACATAAAATTCCATCCCAAGTTTTCCTTCCAGAAGATTGAATATTCATGTAGGGAGACGAGCCAATCGATCGTTCATATAAAGGCATCTTTAAAATTCTCAGAAAAAAACACCTTAATGTAGTTGTCAATTTTTGTTGGTAAAGTATTAAGATGCATTTTATCGTGAGAAGTTTTTCAAAACTATAATAGTACTAGTTAATACTACATCAAAAGTACTATTACTACTATTAGTAGTCACAACGCGATTTTTTTGCCCTTTTTTGCTCGATATCAATAATGACAACAGGTAGGCACTTGAAATATTCACAAAATACTCAGTTGTATTTTTACTTTAATAAAAAAAATAAAAAAAATATTTAAGAGGGGCTCCCATTATAACAAACGTGATTTTTTTGCCGTTTTTATTTATCGGTTAATTTGAAGAATGCTTTACACTATTGTTTTAACATCTGCATCCAAGGTGTAACTTGATTTAGTATCGGCACCTCATCATATTTATACGGCGCCAGTAAATTATACATGTACTGAAGCATCGATTTTACAATCCACTTTACTTGGAATTGGCTATTTTTAGTTAATAGCCTCCCATTTTCTTCAATCCAGTAATTTGAGGTAGCCAGCCATCTATGAATATTTTATAACAATTAGCAGAAACAACTTTCTTTGCCTAAACATGTAAATAATATTGCTTTATTGATTTTGTTTTTTGGTCTGTTGAAATCTGAAATGAAGGATATTTTTTATGGCTTCGGGCTTTTATGGTAAATGAAATTTTAATTTTTGCGACGGATTATCCAGTTTAGTAGATATATTAATTAATCGGTATGTAATTCTTTAAGAAACATATTAGTTAACAACTTTATTAGCAATATTGTAGTTACCCTTGCTTTAAGGAAGTTTAAAAGAACCATCACTAATGGTACCTATGTTCATAATTGGCGTATATAATAATTTAAATACGCATAAATTTATTGTATTTTCTTGTGCAAAACAACTGTATAAATTGAATTCGATTCATCGGTATCAAATACACTAGAGCGCTTGGATGGAGCGCGTCGAAGCAAACAGCTGAAGTGTCACCTCGAGTTCGAACTACTTCGAACACAGGTGTGTTTGCGTTTCATTACCTTGCAATCTAGAACTTTATTCTCTAGCTTTATTGTTATTAAAACTTCCTTTCCTATTAACTTCTGAATTGGCAAATGTAGATAATTCAGTTAATTTACAGAGTTCCTTATGTTGGATCAACTTCGTATTTTTCAAATAATAAGCAGATTGACAAATAATCTCTCTAGAGTCTCGACTATTATTTCCCAGAAAACCCGCAAATCTTTGAACTGACACTGTATGTCTGCTATTCATTGGGTTGTCGTAATTAATACCTACATATACTATCAAAAGTTACTGTCGGTGGCTGTGATAAGTACCGTAGGTCACCATGGTACCACCCCGTCTTATATTGAACAGTTTGTTTTTACTTCAATGGTTTATAACGTGATTATTTATTTTAGCATAAACTGTTTATATTTTATGAGGATTTAAATGAAGTCGTTTAAAAATGACTCTTATTACAATGTCTTTCAATACAAAAGCAAATTATGAAGCTCGAAAACAATAAAAACTTTGTCTCTGAATCCAGAAAATTCCCTTAACTTAATTAGTGTAAAAGATGCTCCAAGTATCCTTTTTGATGGACAAATACACGGAACGAACATTAATTATTTGTCGTTTTTATCTCGGAATCAGGAAAAACAATATCTTTTTATAAAAGTCGGAAACACAACAAAAGTGTTTTTCAAATTTCAAAGAGAATAAAACGATGTTTTTATTGATGCTGTTTTTATAAAAACATTAGGTACAGTTGCGATAGATTGATTGTGAATCAAGAAGTAAAAAATAGTTTGTGTTTATTTTATCATTATAATTTATCTGGTCGATGTTTATTTTCATTTTCAAACCGAGAAAATTCCAATAATACTAATAATTTCCAATAATGCGATATATAGGTATAGTCTTCATTTCAACTTCATTTTCATTACTCTCCATTGTATTCATATTTTTAACCGACTTCAAAAAAAAGGAGGAGGTTCTCAATTCGTCTGTATGTTTTTTTTTTTTTAAAAGTCCATTTTTATCGCAGATTGTAAAACTTTTCAAAATATTTTAGTTGTCTACCAGATATCGCTGCTGACGTCAACTGTTGTTATATTGAAAAACTAATGAAAAACTCTCGCCACTCCAGTTTACTCAATACTCTCCGCGTTATTGAAAAAGTATTTCATTCGAAGTGAGAAAAAAGGCCAGTGTTGTGTCTCTGGAATGGTGTACCTAAATCTATCTATTTTTTTAAGTATAGAGAGTAAAACGAGAATCGCTGTTTCGGAGGCTGTGGGTCCTACGATGACCTTAAGTTCAATAAAGGAAACCATAGCACGGATACTTCGTCGTATTCGCCTAGTTGGCTGGCTTCCTATCCTCAAAACCAAAATCAGTCGCTACTACCGGTGTATTATAATAGGTGCCGTCTAGGTTTTGTGTTAATGGTTTGTGTGTTCAATCACATACTAAAACATAATACCGTTGAAGAATTCCGTTGTGTCCTGAAACTCCACAGCCAGATCAATACTATAATAATAATATTATAAAAAGGAAAGATTTGATTGTTTATTTGCATTGAATAGGCTCCGAAACTACTGGACCGATTTGTAAAATTCTTTCACCATTAGAAAGCTACATTATCTCTGATGAACATAAGCTATATTTTGTCCCGGAAAAAGATAAGATCCCACGGGAACGCGGGTGAAACTGCGGGGAACAGCTATTATAAATAAATACAAGACAATAACATTATTGTTTTTTATTTAATTTGTATCTCATAGTACCTACCACAATTATAAACGGAGAAACTCCTCCTATTTCTGAAGTCTATGTACCCAATTTAACAACTAGCGACAATAAGCATGTAGTGACGAATTCTCCTGAAAGACACAAATCTTCCATAAAATATACATGTATGCTGTAATAGTACATCGTACAAAGCGAAGCCTCGAGTACTCTCTGAGGTATCCTCAATAGAGAGTGCTCGATTCTTAAGCTCTACTTATGCGACGTCAAATGTGAAATCTTGAACTAACAGTCATTTGAAGTGCAATAAAAATGGGACACTTGAAAGGGTTGGACTCTAATGAAGCTCTGGGGAACTATTCACTTACTAATGTTTATTTTTACTGGGTAGTAGCTTTTTAAACGTTTCTAGTTTTCAACTGCAGAAAACATCGTGAGGAACAGTGAGGTAATTTGCTTATCTAAAAAGTAATTTGATAGTGCACGGGGTAAGCATGTTTGAAGTATGGGCTATGCAATAACGCCAAATAGCATCTTATCGAGTTTTCAAAGTTTCAAGCTTTCAAAGATATAAGCAGTGTTATTGCTATTTAGTGAATTCTTTGTACCACCATAGGTACTCATCTTTCCCCCCAATTTCACCCGCGTTCCCGTGGTATCTTATCTTTTCCCCGGATAAAAAGTACCCTATATCTTATTTCAGGATATCCTAATCTATTAGTGTGCCATTTTTGAGATGTAGTTTAAGATGTTATAAGTTTAAGGCGATGATAGCTCAGTGGTAAGTGACGTCGAATGCCGCGGCGAAGGTCGTGGGTTCGAATCCTACAATGAGCTTGAGCTTTCGGTGAAGGAAAACATCGTGAGGAAACCATAGCACGGTGGTAGGGTATATTGTAGTACCCGACTGGCTGGCTACCACCCTCAAGTTGAAAATCTGTCGCCAAACACCTATCGGTGTGTTCCGACAGCTGCACTTGAGAGCCAGTTCCCATCTAGGCTTTGTGTGCTTACCATCTTCGGCCACATCATCACTTACCATGGTGAGATTGTGGTCAAACACAAGCCTATCGAATATAAAAAAAAAAAAATGTATCTATATTAATAAAATGCTAGTAAGTTTGTTCGTATATTTGAAAGATTAGACCAAATTAAAAAAAACTATCAGCCTAAATTAATAAATTTTCTAGTGTTAGATAACTCGTTTGAAGGTTGTATTTATATGCTACTTTTTGTAGGAGGCAGATGAAACTGCGGAGGATAGCTAGTTATCAGATAAATTGAATTAAAATGTACATAATGGTTTGTTTTTACAATCTATTTCTTTTTCGCATATTACACAGTGGACCGAATAATAAATACTCCTAACAATATATTAATAGATTAAGAAATCTCATAAATGAAAAAAATGTTTATTTCATATTGAGTACCTAGTAATAATTAAATACGACACGTATTTACCGTCAATGTCAGCCGAAGATGATCCATTAGGGACGAGGCTCAAACCATTCGCATTCCCAATATTAATCCCAAGAGAAATATAAATATATGTCGTGTGATATTGTATGGCCCTTGGCTATTTATTGGTCAGAACATATAGACCCTAGAGGGCGATGAAAAATGCTTTCATTGGATTTGCAGAATAGGTTTCAGTTATAACACTTTGACAACGCTCAACCCTACGGTTACAAAATTTGGCATTCTTCTAACCATTTTGTTTTTATTTTGTAGCGGTATGTATGACTTGATATATGTATAATCAGTATTTCAATTAGAAACTTACAATCTCTTGTTATAAGGACCAATTTCAATATAGGTATAATGAGAATATCTTCATTAAACCTTCACAAGCACGTCTCAGGCTCTGAAATTCGCTGAACAGCCGTCAAAAAAACTCAGCAATTACTTTTTCCAAAACATACTTGGACTTATTACAAATATATTCTAGTCACAGTGATCTGCAGTGCCAGTTCAGTATGACGCATGAGCAGCCATAGCTTATCATTGATGTAAATTACTTTATTGTAGACAGCATTATCAGGATAAGAAATCTCTACTTTTACTTTAAAAAGTCCCGGCTCATCAGCTGCCTAAGAACTAAATTTTATAACGATTAGTTGAACCGTCTTAAAAACTCACTCTCGCATAATATTAGCTAGGAAACGTGGCAAGAGTTTAATGAGAAAACATTAATTTGAAATCAAAATTACGAAGTCCCAGCATTACACTTCTTTTATGAATTAATTAATTCTTGCCGATTCAGGCTTCTCTTGAATAGCTAATGCAAATCACATGCCGAAAATGGTGCAGATTGCTATCGTGCATAAAGACAAAAGCCTGTTACATAGAGTAAGTGCCTACGTCACTGATACATTCTGAAATCCGAACCATGCAGCTGAATTACGTGTAGAGGCTTATATAGACATATTAATTGTCTCTGTATTAGCACTCATTGAGACATAAGATTTACTAATAGGAAATGATTGGATTGTCACAAAGTGAGCTATAAATATGACGGTGGAAGGATACGCGGGTAGAAAAAGACCAAACAGAGAATATATGAGTAAGAAAGGAGTGAATACCAATATGATGGATAGAAGGGCCGAATGGGAGAACACAGTAATTGGGAACAGGGCAGGCAGATGATGATGATTAGTTATCTTGGGACACTATATGATGTAAAATCATGAAAATAATATATTATAGATGTTCCATATTCATTTAATACAAACCCCTATTATAAGGATAACATTTTGTATTCGCAATTTAATAAAAATATTTAAAGTCCTAACCCAGTTTGTAAATTTTTCGCCGAATCCAAAAGCTAATAAATAAAAATAAGGTACATTACGCATCCCAACTCAATATTCGATAGGGTGTGTCTGCTCCGTGAATAAGCTACTATGTGACAATTGTGACATGTCTAATCCGGCTCCATCGTACCTATATTGGAGCATTGGAGCATTTCTCGACGAAAAGGGGATTTTGCGGAATAAGAAATCCAATTCTAAAAATATATGGAAGTCAAACTGAACTATTTCTAGAATGTTGTCATTGGTCCTGAAAATGGCCAAAAAGCAAAATTTTAGAATGGAAATTATTTTTGTTATTAGGTCTGTTCGATACGGATGGAGTCCAAATGCCCGGGACGGAATGTGACTACCAGTTCAGCCGGTCCAGTAACCGGCCGACACACGGTCGACTCTACAGTCCTCGGTACCCGTCCATCTATCCGAACAACGTGCGTTGCTCTTACCACTTCCATGCAAGGTAAGTCTACGCTATATTAAATATAACTATAATCTGCACATATATTTGTGAATAGTTGACGATTCTGGTCACAGATCAGAATAGGTAACTTTCCAAAATTTAGATTTCATCCATCTTGCTGAATTCTAGATAGTATTTCCAGTGGACTTTATCAATAATGATAGAACGCTTTCACGGTTTAAGTTTGATTGTAGGTCCAATGCTTGTTATCAACTAATAACTTCTTTTTGATTACAGACCAAAGGAACGCGTGAAGGTGGTTTTCGAGGAAGTGTCTCTTCAAAAAGGTGACGTAAGGTGAGTTTATAAACAGATAACATATAAATATTGAGACTACTTCGCATTACATCAGAAGCATATAAACTGCAAATATCATTTCACAAACGTACGTTTCATCGAAACGAACTGATCTGGCTATAAAGTTCAAAATTCAGACAAGTTACATCCCAATTGAAACCTTCAAACACATATTAATCTATAAAATGTTGATGTTTCATAAAGTCTCCGCGCGCTGTCAGCCAAGGTGACAGAATGAGGACAATAAAAATGCAACCATCTCATAATCGAATCTTCAACAATATTGAATATTGTGACACGCTGCGCCGGACTTCCTCGTAAAATCAGTCGTAAAAATATCTCCAAAGACAATGTTATTAATGCACTGAAGATAAAAATAATAAAAAGTATGCCTACCTACCTAACTATTAACTACCACAGATAAAGTAATATTTAGGTATGATTAGTTAAAGCAAACCTTGACCCGGTTATCGCCATCGGTCAATGATTTATCAATATCATGCATAACGCGAGTGACAAGATTCTAGGCATAAATCGACATAGGATCCTGTTTCAAATACTCTAAGTTTCTTTTATACGCCGATGACAAAAAAGTTTTTCTTTCCGTAGAAACAGTTGATGATTGCAGAAAGATACAGGCCGATTTAAATGCCCTATCCGCATATTATAATCGGAATAGAATCAGCATCAATGTAGATAAGTGTTCGCAAATCACATTCACCCGTAAAACGAAGCCGAGTACATGAAGTTCGAGACCTAGGTGTAACTTTGGATAGCAAAATGTCATTTAATAATCATATTGACCACATTGTTAAAAAAGCATATAGAAGTCTAGGATTCGTAATGCGTGTCTGGAAACCTCTTACAGATTTTGCCTGTTTAAAAATGGTGTACTGCGCATATGTTCGCAGTATCCTGGAGTTTGGGAGTATTATTTGGAGTCCTAATTATGCTACTCACGTCGCAAGACTAGAGCATATACAAAAAAAGTTCATCAAACATCTGAACTATAAAACTAAGATAATACTCCCCTACGAAGATGCGTGTAAACATCACAGCCTTCTTAGTCTTTCAAACAGGCGGGTCCTTCTAGACATGACTTTTTTACATGACATACAACCTCTCGCCTTGACTGTGAGACACTACTATCAAAGCTGGGTTTGATCGTTCCTCAGCGCCGTCCACGCCACGCGCTGCACAATATTTTTATAGTCCCACCCAGTCGCACTAATTTTGGTCAAAACGAATATCTGGCACGTGTTACCTCTCTGTTTAATAAAAAAAATTGCAACATTGATATTTTTGCTCAATCTAGACCCACCTTTAAACGAAACATCTTAGAAAAATTAAATCTTAACATTTAACAAAATCAGATACATCCCTCATAGTAACTTATATATACATAATACATACATACCTACACATTATTATTTTTATTTAATTATTTTTTTACACATTTTAAATACAAATTCAATTGTTGAAACTTATATTTACATATATTTTCTTTTGAGATAATTTTATATATATAAAAAAAAAGATAAGCTTGTAGTTCAGTTTCGGTTTTTTATGCTTTCTTGTGATATCCTGTTATTGGCTTTAGATATATAAATTAGAATAGACTATGTTAAATTATGTTAAAACTGCTGTTGGATGTCGTAATAAATAAATAAAAAAAAAAAAATATATTTGCTTGATTGCATAATCACTATAGCTATAGTAATAAAATCATTGAAATAGTTTAAAAATAATGCAAACAACATAATATAATGCATAAAAAAAGGATGCATCGGCCGGGAATCGAACCCGGGCCGCCCGCGTGGCAGGCGAGCATTCTACCACTGAACCACCGATGCTTATGAAAACTGTGTAAAAATATAAATGTGTTCAACTTATAGTTAAATCTAATTTTCATCATTATCATCATCAACCCGTATTAGTCCAATTTAATCTAGTAATATCAGTATTTATGGCGATGATAGCTCAGTGGTAAGTGACGTCGAATACCGCGACGAAGGTCGTGGGTTCGAATCCTACAATGAGCTTGAGCTTTCGGTGAAGGAAAACATCGTGAGGAAACCATAGCACGGTGGTAGGGTACTTTGTAGTACCCGACTGGCTGGCTACCACCCTCAAGTTGAAAATCTGTCGCCAAGCACCTATCGGTGTTCCGACAGCTGCACTTGAGAGCCAGTTCCCATCTAGGCTTTGTGTGCTTACCACCTTCGGCCACATCATCACTTACCATGGTGAGATTGTGGTCAAACACAAGCTTATCCAGAATAAAAAAAAAAAAAAAATTTAAAATATTTGATATTTGCAAGTCGACTTAAAAGCGTATCTATAAAGATATAGTAAGTTAGCTATATTTTCATCATAATGAAAGGTGTATTTATAAAGCAAATATTATCGTATCGTCAGACAGCAGAGAACAAAATATCCATTATAACGTATTATCCTAAATAGTTGGAATAATGAAATAATGGATACAGCTCGCTCATTAATGAGCTAGGCTATAAACTTTATCTAGGGACTTGCTTAATTAACTGGATACTGCATGGATGCACAGCTTTTGTATTGGTTTCAACATTTTCACGTGCCCAACTTATTCTGTTAACTGAATTTTAGTCCACTGTTATAATCGACTGGGTTATTGGGTATAGAGAACATATTTTTCTTTGGTTTTCGGGGGATGTCCCGGCACTTTCGATGCACTAGTATTTGTTTACAGCTGGTGTAACGTTCTATGAAGTAGGTAACACTTACATAATCAGTTACAGTTATTACTGAATTATTGAAACAAGTATTTGTTTCCCCGGCATAAAAAGTATCCCATCTCTTATTCCAGCGGAATCGTTTTCATACGCTTAGGGGCAGACTTTTCCGTTTAGTAGAAAAACTGAATAGACAGAATTACTTTGGAATTATTAATTCTTATTGTTATGGACAATTACGGTAGAGTAGCCAAGGAGTCCTGAAAAAAAAGATAACACAAACTAAATTCCATAAAAACAATACTTAGGAATCAAACCATTTCTCATTGAATTATAATTGATCCGATATTATTTTTTAGAAATATTTTTTTCTTTTCGTTTTAAAATTTTTGTTGATTTTAGAGAATGAATAAATAATAAGAAACTTTATAATGTAAATTAATTTAAACTTACATTCAAATATTTCTCCTATGGCCATTACTATTAAAACTATGCAAGTTATAGCGATGCATATACAACAAAATTGCAAAATTAAACTGCTAATAACAAGGCAGCTGAAAGAAAAACATACATAATACAATAATTGTATGTATTTCTAATAGGTTATTTCTATAGATAAGCGTGCACCATCGTAGACCACATCGTCACCTACCATCAATTGAGATGGTCAATCGCGATATCTGTTATTTAATAAAAATGTTTTGCTAGCTTCCATCCGGCGGTTTTATTCGCGTTTCCAAACTGTCTTATGCTTTTTCGGGAAGTATTTCATATTTTATTCGAGAGTATCGTCTATACATAAATCCATTACAGACCATTAAAAGATTAAAAAAAGTCAATGACCTAGGTACAACATCAGGCTCAAAAGTGTGATTTTACAGTTTTGGGGTTATCTATCCCCATAGATTACTAAAACGTCGCGCCGCTGCCTATACTTAATCTATGTCTATCCCCATATACATAATATGTATTTTATATTTATATTTTTTATTCTGGATCAGCTAGTGTTTGACCACAATCTCACCATGGTAAGTGATGATGTGGCCGAAGGTGGTAAGCATACAAAGCTCAGATGGGAACAGCCAGTCGGGTACTAAAAAGTACCCTGCCACCGTGCTATGGTTTCCTCACGATGTTTTCCTTCGCCGAAAGCTCAAGCTCTATTATTATATTATATATTTTCTAGGTCCTATAAAACCAGCGTCCACGACCACGACGTCCACGACGTTTTATTTGCATTTTTGAGGGATCTTATATTTTCTATATTTCTACTTTATTTTGGGGTATTCAAGATCGTATTCGTCTTAAACTTAATTACCACATTTCACGTTCAGGTGAAGAAGAACACTAATTAGTGTATTATCTATGACTAATACTGTATTCACACGTTTCAAAATCCATTCAACCAACCACCATATATCTACAGTCTGAAAATAAATGTACATTAATGATAAATTAGTAAACTATAGTCGATAGAAGTTTTTTCATTTAACTGAAATAATTATAACACCTCTATTTTCCTTAAAATAGAAATATCTCAGTAACAATAAACTAATATTAGTAACTTATGTGCATAACCATCTGACAATGACAGATAAAAATAACCTTAACTTCTGAATAGATTTTTTTATTTCTAATGTAACCTATTTTATCCAAAGAGTATGCTTTTTATTTTATACCTATAGGTTCGCGTTTGACCACTATCTCACTTGAAGATTGGTGACGATGCGGTCTACAATGGTGCAAGCTTACCTAGACGTAACCTATTCATTCGAGACTTGGTTCTCACTATCGGGAAACACAAGACAGGCAGATCAGGCAAGGATTTCCCCTCCTTTGCAAAACGCCTAATGAATCATGAAGCAAATCGCTTCGTGCGTAAAGATGGAATGTCCACCATGTAACGGTGGCGTATCGCCGTACGTCTGATTGCTCGATCATGGAATGGGCTTAGCACTTAGCAAAATTAAATTGATCTCCAATAAATAAATGGAAAATGTACCTATTTGAACACAGTTAAAAGATTTTGTCTGACATAATTTAATACTAAAACCACAATGACCTCGATTGTAGCCGCAACCTCATAGTGGCGGTCGTGGTTAGTGCATGATTAAAGCATTGGATTAAACTAAATGAACTGAAGATTAAACCTAAAGTCACACTGAGCATATAACGGGTTTTCTACATGACCGAGCCATAATGGAGAACTAAAGTTGCAGACGGTGCATGGACGGCTTGGGACCATTTGTTGCTTAGACTTATGTGCAGCAGTAGAAACAATCCCTACGGGGCCAGTTGATTCTCTTCATCATTTACCACACTCAGACAAATTGTGGTCAATAGAAATCTCAGTTTGTACCGATCAGCGAGGTTTCGCTTTTATAAATAGGTATATAAGGTATACAGGATGTCCGGTAAGTAATTACGATAAACTTAAGGGGGAGATAGGTGGGCGGGTCTCCTACCAAATATACAAAAATGACGTTAGTAGTAGTTTCGAGATATGTAAAATCAAAAATTTACAAAATCAATAAATAAAAATCAGAAATATCTCAAAAATAGTGACACTTTTACTAGGTAAGGTTATTTTTTATATTTGGTAGGTGACCTGCCCATCAATCCCTCCCTTACGTTTGTCGAACTACTTACCGGACTCCCTGTATATTATATGCAACTCGATCTTTTAAATATATTCATAAATAATTACACCCACAGAACAAACAGACATGTTCACGAACAAACGTCAGAACTGGCATAATCGAACTCACGACAGGCAGTAGGTAGGTATACTTCACCAATACCAACCGACCTGTAAATTTTAAATTAATATTAGAATTTTCTTATTTCCAGTTGCCTCCGTCGAGCTGACATCATCAAGGTCTTTGATGGGAGAGACACCAACTCACCAGCAATAGCCATGCTTTGTAATGAACTTACAGGTAAAAAAAACTCTTAAATAATTGATTGAACTCGCTCAGCATCAGGCAACTAAGCAACCCCTGGTATTACTAATGTCTAAATATGACAGTAGCGCTTACCATCAGGTGGCCCGACTGTTTGTCAGACTTTTAACATAAAGAACCCAATTTTCCTATGTTATATGCGCTCCTAAAGCGGGAGGCTAAAATGTGGCTAATTAGCCATTCTTTACCTGTGTCAAGTCGCCGGCTTCAACAGATGCACTACACGCACCGTGCAATTAAGCATCATAGTTTAAAAGTAAAAGTGACCCATAACCAAAAAATACTATCGTATGCGGCTGTAAAATTGCGAATCTGGCAGTAGGTAGAGTCATTAACTTTCATGAATGCCTTCTTGAGGCCCATGTGAATAAACGATTTTGATTTGATTTGATTTGTATGTTATGAGTTATCGTAATGTAGATAGTGTGGATCATCGAGTAAATACAAAGGTGGATATTGTAATATTAAGTTATTTATGTGTGTCAGAGTAAGTACCATTTCTCGGCCATTTTTGAAGATCTAATGTTGTGTAGTAGGTGGGCAATTGAGGAATGTCGTCATTAATTATTATAATATCAAGGGATCATGACTAAACTCCAGAGATAGATTACATACTCCAGTATGGAATAGAAATAAATAATCGACCTGTCTCCATCGTTCAGCATAAATAACGTGGCGATATTACTAGCACTTCTAACTGTAATACGAAGATGTATTGATAAATAAAGAACATTTTAATATATTACTCCTAATAGATACACCTAACTCGGCAATGCGATATGAAAGGTCAAGGATTATGATGAGTTTACATAACATAGATAGATAGCTGTTGAATTTGATAATAGCACTTGTATAACTTACTAATTATCATATGTTTAGTTGAACTTTGACCCATTAATAATGGGTCGTAACATTTTCCTAGGAAACTTCCTTACCTACTAACTTTTACCGTAGATGAAAAAGGAACAAAATAAGTACATTTAATTTAATTTAATTTTTGATGCAAGAATGTATGTGCTCCTACTAATGCTAATTGCGGTATACTACGCGCTAAAATATGAGGTTCTCAAAATAAAAATCCATCACAGATAATACACTCATCTGTGTAAACCTTTTGACATAAAATTTTATAATCTATATCTGGGGGCACGGGAGTGCCCCGCCAAGAACAAGTCATAATTACAGATGTAAGCAAGACAGTAGGCACCCCAAAATAATTACCTACGAAAAGCCTATGTAGCAATTTGAACAGGAAAAAAAACAAATGACATAGTATCCACTTTAAAATGACGGTGTAGACAAATTTACTATTGTGATGTAAAATATAATCAAAGAAAATGCAAAGCATTGTTTGAATAGAAGACCTAGAAATTAGGTAGATATAGAAGTGACGCTAGCAATCACAGTTCCGAATAACTGGAGCGAGACACTATTTTAGGGTTGCCTATTACAATTTTAAGTAACTTAAATTCAGATATTTGACAAAAAAAAACAGGATTATTTCAGTAGGGGAGCGGGGGGTTGTTTGTTTGTTTTGGCAGGGCTGTTTCCGCACTTAGCCTCTTGATTGGGCCATTGTACGTATTTAAGCTTGTGACTTCTCACTCCAACCAGCCCAGGTCATCCCAGAAGGCTAGCAGCCTTTGTAGACTGCCGAAGGCTTCCGGAAGTGACGCTGGTGAGAGGAGGATTTGTGCCCGTTTGTCTGCCACGCTCCTGCATTCCATAAGCACGTGCTGTGGCGTTTCTTCCGCCTCCATGCATCCTCTGCATAGGGGGCTGTCTGTCACGCCTATGGTAAATAGGTGTTTGTTCAGTAGACAGTGGCCGGTTATAACTCCTATAACTTTGCGGATTCTGTCCCTTTTTAATCTGATGAGGTTGCGAGAAAACTTTTTTGATGCCACCGGAACTGCATTCTTTGTTTGTCTGCACCCTTCTTTGTTTTTCCATTGTGTCAAGTGGGTTTCTTCAGTTTTTTGACGTAGCCATGATTTTATTTGGGCCTTAAGTATGGGTAGTAATGGTTCCGGTCCATATACTATTGTCTCCGATCCTCTTTTGGCCAGTTCATCGGCTGCGTCATTGCCTAGTGAGTTGCTATGTCCTTTGATCCATTGCAGGGTTACTTTGTTTGTGTTTGCAATGGATTGGAGTGCGTTGTGACATTCCAGTACAAGGACAGAGGTTATGGTGTTATTTTGTAGTGCTTGAAGTACTGATGCACTGTCTGAGATGATTTTTATATTGAAGTCTCTGACATCTCTGGCTGCAATCACTTGAGCTGCTTTGGTGATTCCAATGCATTCCGCTTGGAAGATTTTGTTTAGTTTGTCTAGTGTGGTTGATATTTTGATATTTAGGTCATTTGAGAAGACACCAGCTCCAGTGCCGTGAGTGGTTTTGGAGCCATCAGTATATATCCTAACTTCATGGATGCCAGAGCTATCTTTTTGTTCTTCGGTAAGTTGGATATTGTATCTTCGATCAAAAACATGGTGATACGGTATTCCGTCTAGGGGTGCCTCCAGGAGCGGTATTTCCTTTAAGGTTTCCTGCAGAATTTTCGTATGTGTTGTTAGCGTGTTGTTTTTCCATAATCCGTTTGCTTTTAATCTTAAGGCAGCTGCTTTGGCCTCCTCTTGTATGATGAGATCCAGAGGTCTCAGCTGCAGAAGATACTCTAAAGCAGCCGATGGAGTGGTTTTCATACATCCAGTAGCGGCCATACTTGCTAAGCGTTGCAAGCTCTGGAGTTTTGCTTTAACTGTGGTCAGTTGTGTTCTTGGCCACCATACAACTGAACCGTAGGTGAGTGAGGGTCTGATAACTGATGTGTACAGCCAAAGTGTTATTTTTGGGGTGAGGCCCCATCTCTTACCAACTAATCTCCTACATTGGCTGAAGGTTATACAGGCCCTCTTTGTTTTAGCATCGATATGACTCGCCCAATTAAGTTTGTTATCGAGGGTGATGCCTAGATATTTTACTTGTGTTGCTAGGGTGAGTTTGGTGTTAAATAGTGTTGGTAGTTCAAGTTCTGGTAACTTCCTCTTGTTGGTGAAGAGTATCAGTTCTGTCTTTTTTGGGTTGACCGACAGCTGATGTTCGTCGCACCATTCTTCTACGATCTGAAGGGCTGAACGCATTACTTTGCAAAGTACATTTTCAGCGTTCCCATTTATCAGTATTGCTAGGTCATCTGCATAGCCGATGGTGGTGTATCCTCTTTCATTTAGTTTTTTTAAGAGGCTATCCACGACTATGTTCCATAGGAGTGGTGATAGGACTCCCCCCTGAGGGCATCCTTTAACTACCTTAACTCTTGTGGTATTCACCGCTATTTGCACTGCCCTCTTGCTAACCAGCTCAGTGATCCATTTCCTCAAGACTGGTTCTACCTTAAATTTTTGAAGAGCGTGGTTGATACTATTGTGCATAGTTTTGTCGAAAGCCCCTTCTATGTCTATGAAGGTGGCGAGTGTTGAGGAGTTGTTTGTGATGGCCGACTCTATTTTTTGCACTACCATATGTAGTGCTGACTCTGTAGATCTGCCTTTCCTGTATGCATGTTGTTGATGATGGAGTGGTTTGTTTTTTAAAACTCCGTCCCTTAGGTGTCGATCTACTAGTCTTTCCAGCGTTTTCAGAAGAAATGATGTTAGACTGATGGGCCTGAATGACTTGGCGTGTGTGTAATCTTCCTTTCCTGGTTTGGGCAGAAAGACTACTTTCGCCTCCCTCCACGCTTTAGGTACGTATTTAAAAGCTAAACAGGCCCTGTAGATTGGTAGCAGATATTTTGTTGCTTGATTGGATTGCCATTGGAGTAGTGCGGGGAATATCCCATCCAGTCCTGCAGATTTGAATGGTTTGAAGCTCTTTAAGGCCCATTCAATTCTGTCCTCGGTTACAATCTTGTTTGCTACTTCCCATTCTTGGGGTGTTGGTATACTGTGGTGCTCACCTATCCACGCTAAGTCTGTCACGATTTGACATCCTGGGAAGTGAGTTTTCAGCAGTACTGTTCTGGTTTCCTCATCCGTGTTTGTGTAAGTACCGTCTTCCTTTTTGAGGGAGCCCAAGAGATTTAAGTCTCCTTTGGCCAAAATTTTCTTTATTTTTGCGGCTTGGTTGGTTGAGTTTATGCTACTACAGAAGTTATGCCAGGCTTCCGTTTCCCGGAATCTGATCCGCTTCTTATAGTGTTTTTGAGCTGCTTTAAATTTGCCCCAGTCCTCGGTGGCCCTGGTGTTTTTTGCTCGGTTAAAGAGCATCCTAAGTCGTGTACGAAGTCGTTCAAGTTCTGGCCCCCACCAAGAACTTCTGACCTCGTTTTTAGGTGTTACAACAGGGCACGCTTGTTCGTAACTATCTATTATAGTTGTGGTTAGAAATTGTAAGTTTGATTCTATATTGTCTACGGTAAGGGTTAAATCGGTCGGTTGTGTGTCACTTAGCCCCTCGGTTATTAAATTTGTATACCTTGTTATGTCCGTTTTACGGGGGTTGCGGTATGGAACAGGGTCTGTTGTCTTATGTTGTATTTGGAAACATACGCGGCGGTGGTCTGCGAAGGATGGCTCGTTTGATACGTGCCACCCATCGATCAGTTTTGTCGCCCCGTGCGTTGCCAAAGTAATGTCTATAATAGTTTGATACCTGGTGCTTACAAATGTTGGTTCCGTACCTCTGTTTATAATGTTCAGGTTTGTTTGGAATAAATATTCAGTTAGTAACTCACCCCTTTTATTTGTATCCTTACTTCCCCACAGCGGATGATGTGCGTTGCTGTCTGCGGAGATGATCAGGTCCCAGGCTTGCGTTTCACAGTACTGCACCAGGTCGGCAAGTTCCCTTGGGGGTACTTCACCTTCACTCGGCATGTACGCTGACGCCATTACCAGGGCTGTTTGGTCTTCTGTTAAAATTTTCACCGCAGTAAGGTCTCTAGAACAGAATTGGTTAAGCAAAGTGTTCGGTATGGTGTTAGGCATATAAATGCAGGTTCTCGGTTTGTCGACGGAAGTGTCTACCAGTAACTTACCGCTGGTGTTGTTTAGACCACAGATTTTGTTTTTTCTGATCCAGGGTTCCTGGATTAGTGCGATGGTCTTGGTATTTACCTCCAGCACTCTGCGTAGGGTGGCCGTCGCTATCTGTTTGTGCTGGAGGTTGGTTTGTATTATGTTGGTGTTGAGGGGGCTAGGGGCTGCGAAGGACGTTGTCTTCGTCGTCCGTGCCTCCCTCAGTCTCCAGCGGCGGGCTCTTCCCTTCCTCGCTCAAACCCCGAGGGGGAGCTGAGGTGGACGGCTCCGGAGTTGACGTCTCCTTCTCCGCTGGTCTGGTCCTGGCCGTTACTTCTTCTTCCGAGGAGAAGAAGCGGATGTACCCACTTCCAGACATGTGGGCTACCCGGCGGTCTCTATCTAGGATGGTCTGCTTCTGGTCTTCGGGGATTCCTAGGATTAGGTGGACCACCTTCTCCTTGGAATCCGCCTCTTGCGGTTTGTCATCCACCGTCATATCGTAGCACTGCCAGGAGTCCACTTTGTACCACGGATTTTGGGCACACAGGACTTTGTTCAACGTGGCAGCGTCTGTGATGCGGGTGTGAATGAGAAGCCCTGCTTTGAGCCTCTTCTTCATCTCCGATTGTCGGATGACGGTCAGGGTGGTGTCCGGTATGGGTGATGCCAGGGTTTTCACGGCTCTCTCCAACCATCTGAGAGCATTCTCGTCTTCGCACCACATCGCTAGTACCCCCTCCATCAGAAAGGGGCGTCCGCGGAAAGATGGAGCCTGAGTGCCCGGAGATGGTGGAGACAGTACCGTTTCCAGGATGCTGTCATCTATGGCTTCCCTGAGCTGGTCTGCCTTTTCCTGCGAGAGGTCCCTCGGCGGGACGGTGATGACCGCTACTCTCAGGTGCGACTGAGAGCGGGGGGTTATTTCCGATATTTTACTACCTTTAATAATATGACTGAAAAGTTATTTAAGTAACTTGATATTGATTTTACTTTAACACATTTTATACTGCACCGTAAAACGCGCACCGTAACAATTTTCAAAATAAAAATTTGTTAATTAAGTCAATCTATGAAGAGACAGAAGTAAAAATATTAAACAAGATTAAAGAATGAAAGCTGACAGGCATAAAAGGATGCACATCCATTTTAATTTACTTTCAGGCAAATTTCGTTTGGTGCTGCACATAAAACTTAATTGGAGAAAAGGTTTCATATTTTATGATTATAATTTTAACACAATTTACATGAATATTTGTAATGTGCAACGGCAACCTTCAACAATAAATAATATCCTGTAGGTATCTAAATCTATTCCGAAAACCTATAAACCAGAAGCTAGCTTGGAATCGGCTATTACGACAGCGTTTAGGAGAAGGTAAAACTTGACCAAAGAATATCATAATTACTAGTAACTCAAATATATACTGTCTGATAATGTCCCAATAGGCAGCCAGTTGATCTTTATCTCTCGCAATATGAATCTATACTAATATTATAAAGAGGAAAGACTTTTTGGTTTGTTTGTTTGTTTGCATTGAATAGGCTCCGAAACTACTGGACCGATTTGAAAAATTCTTTCACTGTTGGAAAGCTACACTATCCCTGAACATAGGCTATATTTTATCACGGGATAAGATAAGATCCCACGGGAACGCGGATGAAACCGCGCGGAATAGCTAGTAATGAATAAAGGATACAAACTATAGATGCCCAGTTTTTCAGCCAACGTTATTTCTTGTTGGAGATGTACCTTTTAACCAGATTTGACAACCCTACGATCGAAAGTCAGGCACTATTGTGACTGATATTATTCATTCAAACCGTTGGACGTTGGAGACGGTAGGTGACGAAGTCGATACCAATGTGAATAAAATACATACTCAACTAGAATCGATCTGTGCAGGGTTGGGCTGGGTGTTTCTTTCTTTTTACTAAGACTTATGTAACTTATGCACCTAAGGCCCTTACGTCGAAAAATATGTTTTATTCTATTTTATTTTTCTTACTCTATAATGGACCAAGGAATACAGAAATATATTTATTTATATAAACACAAAAAAATAAAATAATAAAACTGCAGAACGGATATAAGAGCACAATGGGACTTATGATGGATTTATGTCTAATAGAAACATTTTCCAGCAGACTTGCAAATGGAAAATTTTAAGAGAAAATGTGGACTCAGTGTGTAGACTTAGTAAAGAAATCTTTGTTTTTTGCTAGTTCAGACCAGTAACTACTAATGTTTGGTATTTAGTGATGTGGCTATAGGTGAAGCATGAAACTAAGGCCAAAAAACTAGCGGCTGGCTACTCGTTACTTAGGTAGGTATGATTGCGGTCCGTTTGATAAATAGAATTCTCAATAAAAAATGGGATCGAAGAAAAATTCCTCGATATAAACGCGAAAATCAGCACCATTGTGGTTTGGGATCGAAAGGCCTACCTACCTGTCGAAAGAAATTTCATTCAGGTCGTATGTGCTACGAATTGGAATCCTTGGGTGTAAAAAAATGTTCTGACAAACGCGGACAGCAAAAAATTGTTTTGCTGCGACATTAGGTAAACGCCAGTGAACGCTTAGTGGATGTTTGGCAGAATTTATTATTAGTTTTGCCTTTGAACTTGACTCTTGGCCATAATTTGCATCGTACTAAGTCCGCTGGCTGCAACCTAATCATCCACGTTTTGGGTTCCCCAAGATTTTCTTATTTCTCTAAAAGCCATTGGAGTCCCTTAGTTTAATTACAGCAAATTTAGGGGTTATTTACAGAATAATAGAGTGTTTCGTTGTACGTTATTTCTATTCACTTCGTGTATAATAATTTTAAATTATTTTCAGGTTACGAAGTGCTGTCAACTGGTCCAGCATTGCTGCTGCAATTTACAGCTAACTCTGCAACTCCTGGGCAGGGTTTCGCTGCCACATTTCATTTTCAACCACCGCCTGATTCTACAGCAGCCGGTTTGTACTTTCCCTAGCATATCCAGGATTAAAGTCCTTTTCTCCTACAATATTGGCATGAGAACTATAAATGTTTATCTAATCCAAAAATACCTACTTAGGTATTTCCAATTTCGAACGTTCGTACCTACACAAAGCAGCTGAATTTCTCATGAGAAATTAGATTTTTCTCTCGAATGAAATTTCTCTCCAATTTGTTTGGAGCGTCGTCTTGAAGTAATAAATGCGACCAATCCAGTTAAATTTGCGACTGCCGCCAACAAAGTATGAATAGGAATTTTGGCTGTGGTCCAGGCGAGCCCCTGAGTGGTTATTTAGAAGAGCTTGAAATAACCACACACATTTATCATAGTATTTTTCTAAGGCCGTCAGGTAATATTTTATTGTAATATTGTAAATTAATCTTCTTCTTCTTCTCTTCCTTATCCCACGCTAGGTGGGGTCGGCACAACATGTTTTCCTCTTCCACTCCGCTCTATCACTAGTCGTCTCCGTACTCACACCTTTCATATGCATATCATTCTTCACGCAGTCCATCCATACCTTCTTCGGCCTTCCTCTACCTCTATATCCATCCACACTCATGCTCAATACTCTTTTTGTTACATGCCTTTCATCCCTCCTTATGACATGCCCATACCAAGCCAATCTATTTCCTTTCATCTTTTCAGTCACTGGTGCTACTTTCAAGCTTCCTCTGATATACTCATTCCTTATCTTATCCATTCTCGTAACGCCACACATCCACCTCAGCATTCAATATTGTAAATTAATAAACAAATTAATTATTGATAGTTTTGTATGGGAAAATTACCAAAATATCTGACGGAATAGTGGAAAGCGACATCTATTGGCGCTATTTTGAATTAGTTGGAGATCAAGTTAGAGCACTGTTAAATATAGCGACATCTTTGAACTAATTTAAGAACAAGTTAGCAGCAAATGTAGCGCCATCTATATTTTTTTCGTATCATGTTTGCGAATTTGATGCCTCGTGTTACTCTTTCTTAGCAATAGATGGCGTTAACATTACTTTTATTTTCAGACTCCGATCGCCTTCTAAAGCTGAGCTTTGGAAAAGCGTTCGAGTCGCTGGGTCCAGAAGTGAGCGCGACCAGTAAGTAATAGTTTTGAGATATACATATTTCTGTAATATCAATATCTTTAATTAATATAAAGTTGGTAAACAACGGTTTATTTATGTACGCTACTGTACACCATATCTTCCTTCGGGTGATGGATGCCGGCAGCAAGGGGGTGCACTTACACCTCCCTGTCAAGTGTCAGGGAAGAAAATACATAGAAAAGATTATTTTTTATCAAAGCATAGGCCAAGTTGCTATCCAAAGTTCATCTTCGTGTCAATAAGTGTTCTGCTCCCCCTTTTACGTATTTTCTTAGTTACTTAATTGTAGTGTATAGATTCAGATGCATGCACCTCCCTGAAATTAATCGTGGCGGTGCCCATGACTTCGGCTCCCTGAGATTTTGACCAGAGGTCGTTTGTATATATTTTTTAAGCTACAGCACACCTAGTAACTTACATAGGATGTCTGATGAAATATTCATGATTCGACGACCTTTCCAACTAGGCCGGCATGCATCGGTAGTTGTAATATGAATATTCAAAATTTGCGTGACATTGAATTGTGGAAGCTCGCGGCGAGAGTGCACCGCACTACTGCTCACCTTCCTACATGTAGGTTTTGTCACGAGTTTAATACTTATATAAATAAAATAGGTATAAAAGTGAAATACCACTCACTGATTAATCACAATATCTCATAAAGTATAAATTCTACAATACCCTATTGTAGAATTTAGAAAAATTTAGAAAGTAAGTATAAAGGATTTTGGAAAGGTGTTCCTCGGGAACGCGGGTGAAATTGCGAGGGACAACTAGTTTTGTATAAAACTGTTTTTGATAAAAAAACGGTGGTAAGATACTGGTAGCCATCCAGTCGGGTACTACAAAGTTGACTACAAACAACCCTCATGTTGAAAATTTGTCGCCAAGCACCTATCGGTGTGTTCCGACAGTTGCACTCGAGAGCCAGTTCCCATCTAGGCTTTGTGTGCTTACCACCTTCGGCCACATCATCACTTACCTACCATAGTGAGATTATAGTCAAAACACAAGCCTATCTATATTTTATAAATATTTTTGTTACTGTGGATCAAATCGCGATGAATCAGAATCTAAAGTGAAAAAAGTACCATGCTATTTAGAAGTGTTGCATAATAATAAAAAAAATTAACTTAAATTATCCAGAAACTCACATAATAAACTTGGAACTCCTGGGCGTGACCAATTTCTTAGGAAGGTTAGTAATAACGTTATCTCCCAAACACTATCTAACGCTAAGATCAAGGAAGATGGCACGCACTTATCTAATTACTGTATCTACCGAGATATAGAGACCTCATCATATCTCGAACAAAATTGTAACTCAATCTGGCACTTAGCGCGATGACTGCTCGATAATGTTCTACCAAATAGTCCCAAGCCAAATACACTAACACTATTTGATCCTGATTAGTGAGAAGCGTATGTTATGAAGCGAACGGTTGATTGATCCGCCTTCATCAATATAAAGTGACGCAAGTTTATATCTGCATAGTTATAAAACTGTTGGCGTAGTTGGTTATACACACTTTCTATCAGGAATTGACCCCACAGACTTGTGTGCATGATCATGGCTGTTTGTCCGAAGTCAGGGTGTAATTAAAAGACCCTATCACCTGGAATACAGGCTTTTGCCTAGTCCAGATGATAGAGTCTTATATCCTTTTATCATCCGCAACCACCACAAATATTGGCTCATGTACCTATCAATTGTTATGATTTTTATATACTATTTTTACCTCATTTACTTTTTATTATTCTTTGTAATTGTCTGTGGTGAGAAATAAACTTTTTTTTTAAATTAACAATTTAAGTATGTAGGTATTAAAAAAAAATGTATTAGGTATATCGGTTATCTGGTTTTCATAGTAGATACCTACAAGCTCTACTTAGATTAGGGAGTGTATTATCAAGAATGTACCAGTAATGGTGCTGCGAGCCAATATATTGCCCAAATGAATGCACGACTTGAATCCGATAGGCAACATAGTGGCTCAACCCAAGCCACTTTGGTGGCTCTTCACTTTCACCGCGATAACTTTTCGTGGACACTGACGTTTGTAAATCTAATGGTATGTGTGAAAAGGCCTTTAAATTCCCTATCCAGTGATATATAATACGTCCGTGTTTGAGCCGTCAATTTTTTTTATTTTTTTTTTCAAACTTGCCCGATTTTTTTGCAAGTTGGCAAAAATCATGCCGAGTCATGTTCGGACTCGAATTTCTTATTAATTTTGTATGGGATCAAATAAAACCAAAAAAACACATTTTCCAATGATACCTTGACTGTAAGTAATTAGTTTTACATCGATAAAGCAAGGTATCTAGAAATTTACGTAAAATCTTCAATAAAAAGTATTTTTTTTTCCGAACAACGATATTTCCAATAAGATTGTGTTCCGGTCTTATTAGAATGTTACAGTTGGTAGGATTGTTTCCGTAAGCAATTTATTTATGATTCTAGAGGTATTTTTTGTTTTTTAAACGGATGAGCGGCTTGGGAGCGCTAAGCGAAAATTTCAAAGTAGGCGCGCGTGTTCGTTTGACAGTTCAAGATTGCGCGATTCTAGGCGAGTTTGACAGATGGAATCCGCAACTTGAGCGATCTAGGTCTACATTATTGTGTAATATTTTTTTATGTAATTATTCATTTAAATATTTTCATACATGAATTGGTATTATATTCCGTTGATCCCACAACTCTGCTACAACAGCCAAAGGTCAATCCAAAATCCGAGTTCCATTTGCAGCCATTCAGCCAATTTGCTGCACATTACGTCACTCACTGCACCGTCCACACCAAGTAACGTAAAACGAATAAAACACAACGTTGCTTGTAAATAAATAATTTACGAACATGCAGTAGCCCGTATGTTACTCCTACCTCACTCGGGAGTGTGGAATGGAGGCCAAGGATTTGTAGACCTAGGCAACAAAACAGTGATGCATATTTCACTGCCACTTGGATTTAAAGTAAAAATTCGTCATATTAAAATAACGCCTATAGTTTTAATACAGCTTCAAGTAGTTTACAGTAAAGGTTGGGAATGAAAATTTTAATTAGTCTGATTTTATATTTCCACGCTGCTTTCCGTATATATAAAAGGCAATCGTTACCATAGATATCAGACAGAACCAAGATCGTTACTGACTGACTGACTGATCTATCAACACACAGCTCAAACCACTGAACGAAATTCGCACGCAGATAGTTATTATTATTAGGAAAGGATAAGAATCGATTTTCCAAAATAAGGTGAATTTTAAGGGGATGAAACAGGGGTCCAAAGTTTGTATTGAGAAACGGGATCGCGGGTGAAACCGCGGTGTAGAAAGCTATTCTTTTAATAAATCCATGATTAAATCAGTAGGTAGATATATCTTACGAAAAACAACGTCTCGAATGTTATTTCAGCTTTGACTTTCTTTGGGACCTCATCAAGCAGGTTGTATTTTTAATGGAATTAAATTTTTCCCAACTTGTCCCATAAATGTTTTTCGTCCCTTTCTAAGTAAAACAATAATATACCCCCGAGGTGTCTTCGCTCCGTAAGGTTTATGTAAATGCCTACCACCAATTTTCTTGGTGCTGAATTTTTTTAAGGTTTACTCTTTGCAAAATGAAACTGTATAACTGATTTTCTCTATAATGTAACTTGAACACGCACAGCTAAAGATTTGAAGAAATTGTAAGGTGTTGCATAGGCCTCTATTCCAGATATTATTATTCGTTTTAAGTAGGTGTATTATTTATTTATTACACTACATTTTCATTTAATATTTCAAATATTAACTTATCAGAAATGTTCTTTATAATTAATACTTAATTAATAATAACATTATAAAGAGGAAAGATTTGATTGTTTGTTTGGCTCTGAAACTACTGGACCGATTTGATAAAATCTTTCACCATTCGAAAGCTACATTATCCCTGATAACATAGGTTATATTTTATCCCGGAAAAGATAAAATGCCACGGGAACGCGGGTGCAACCACGGGGGACCGCATGTATGATTTAGTGAAATTAAGACATTACGTATGCTCGATTTTGTTGTTCAACAGCGTATTATGACGATCGAAAATAAATAGTCTAACGAAAAAAACATTTTTAACATCATAGGTAAAATCAATTAATCATCATTAATCTATGCTAATGCATATTATTATAATTGCAAAACTTTGTTAGTTGGTTTGTCCATTTTCCATAAAGCCACGGCGTAAAGGATCGATGCGATTTTTTACAGAGACCTAGGTATATAGATTAGGGGGCGAAAAGAGACACGGGCAACTTCTAAAGCTTCACAACAGCGTGAAAAGTAAAAGAGAACATAACATTTTTGTTTATCCCAGCACAAGTCTAGTGCAGGTTAGTTACGAATTTTAATGAACTGCCTAACAAAAACTTGTTTGAAAATGTTCCCAACTTTCTATACAACATCGGTTGTAACCTGCGCTGTTTCACTGAGGTAGGTACAAATGAAAACACTAATGTGTAGAAACCCGAGGGATCTTATCTTTTCCCGGGATAAAAAGTAGCCTATGTGCTATTCCAGACTATAATCTATCTCCATGCCAAATTTCATCCAGATCCATTCTGCCGTTCTGGCGTAAATGAGTAACAAACATCCGTCCATCCAACTTTCACATTTATAATATTAGTAAGATAAGTAGGACTATTATTAATTCTAGCTTTTTGCTCCGTGGTATCACCCGCGTTCTCGAGGGAATTAAAATTAAATATTGCTTGCTGAAAATGTGGCTTTTTAAAGGTGTTGTTTTTATCGCGTAAGTGCTTTTTGAGTTTATCCATTACAAACAAACATACAAAAAATTCAAATCTTTTCACTTTAGTTTAGATTTATGAAAACAAAAGTACCTACTCAACTGTTTTTGGTGGAAATAAATAAAATGTTGACAAATGTCCAAGGAAAACATTGGTTCCTTTTGGAATGGATAAACATACAGCCTTAGTAATATAATATAGCACATTACAACGTAGAACAAGCGACTGTGTTTGCGGTTGCTAACTAGCAAAAACTAACCACAAAGCAATCAGTTGCCCGCTGGTTGTTGACAAACCGTTCTCTCGCCGGCGTGGTGGCGGAATTAGGGTCAGTGTATGTGACTGTAACGGACAATAAAAGACAGAAATTGAATGTATGTAGTACCTACTAACATAAATCTTGTAAATCTACGGTACTCTATGAACGTATGAGTTCATCCATTAGTTATTGCACAAACGAACAAAAGTGGTATTATGATAAATTATGTCAATAAAAATTATTTATTACTCTTTTATTTTTACTGTATTTAGTTAATAAACAATAATAATTACTAATATTTTACTGCCACCTCTGGCAATCTTAGAAATCTAATGAAGTCATACAATTGATTAAGAGCACGTAAATGTTTTTAGTTTAAATCAATTAATAACCACACCCATATTAATATTATAAATGCGAAAGTGTGTCTGCCTGTACTCGATTTACGCTTATTCCGCTGAACCGATTTAGATGAAATTTGGTACAGAGATAGATATAACCTTGGAGAAGGACATAGGAGACTTTTTATCCCGGGAAAATATAAAATCCGTCGGGAACGCGGGTGAAATCGCGGGGCTGAAAACTAGTTCCTGATAAACTAGATACTATTACATATTTCAAAACTCAGGTAAAATTATTTTTAATTTATTAAAAAAGTTCTTTATCTTCATTTTAAAATTAAGATAAAATTTGTTTAATTACTCAAGTACCTATCTATAAAAAAAAATAAACGAACATCAAATAAGTTGGCACAGCAATCTGCCAATTGACATCGCACTATATTGTGAATGGTCGTTGTGAAACTGGGCTTATACAAGTTTGTTATAGGTCAGCGTCAAAAAATGTATTTGCGTACACGGTTCATACCGTAGGTACAGCAGTTAAATATGACTACCAGTTATTGTAACTTTGATTTTTGGATGTCCGTTTTTGTCCAGCGAATTCACCAATTTTGGTTGCATTCCAAACATACGACAAACATTTACCAAAAATATCTTTGAAATACTGTGCTTACCTACCTATGCCAAGGATTGCGAGGATTGAATCGTCAGCATTCTTAGGAAAATGAGTGGTGACTTTACAGCTCCGAAATCATTCTGTAGAAATGACATTTGATTTCACGATTCTTAAATCCCCTTATAGTACCAATGCGTAATGCGGAGGCAGTATAACCTGCCGTACATAGTCCCTGATATTTATAACAGGGTACCTACCTACTCAAAATATTGTGCCTGTTTGTATTACAGTTGGTTGAATGGCCCACTAAAATAAATCTCAATAGTTTGAAGAAACTAAGGAAGTAGCTCCACAACCACCGGCCTCTTCATCACACACCACAGTGAAATTATGGTCAAACCAGTGGCGGATTTACCAGTAGGCTGAGTAGGCTGGAGCCTAGGGCGGCAGATTTTAGGGGGCGGCAAATTTGGCCCAATATTTTTTTTATCTTACAGAAATAAAAAAAAACATTATTATATACACAAAGAAACGAGTGACAAAAATTTCAATATTTTAGTAATGCACAGTATACTGAACACTCTTACGTCCGTAATCCGTATACAGGATGAAAACATTCAGCGGGGCAGTAAGGGGAAGTACCTTATCAAGAAGAAGAACCATCGTTGGAGTAGGTACTCTAAAACTCACAAATTGCAAAAAACTTTGAAATACAAAAAATAAAATAAAAGACAAATGATCACGTAGAATTTTACACATATCAAAAAGAAGGCATATTAATTTACTTTTTTTATTAACTAACATTACTTGATGATGTTATTCTTATTTAAAATCTTGCTGACCGCCATTTTGACGAATACATACATTGATTCGTTTCTGTACCGACCTAGTGGCTGCTGACCATTTATTTGGATGAATTCCATACAAAATTGTGGTTAGTGAGTCTTTAAGTTCTTGAACACCATCGTTTTGTTTTTTGTAAACCTCAGTTTTCAGGTAGCCCTACAAAAAGAAATCTAGAGGCGTCAGATCTAGACTACGCGCTGGCCAAGAAATAGGACCATGTGTTCCTATCCATTGATCACCAAACTGTCGGTTTAAAGTAGAACGCGTACTGCGGCTGTTGTGAGGTGGAGTGCCATCTTGTTGAAAAAAACATTCTTCTTGATTCAGTAAATCATCGACGAGCTTTTCAAGATTCTTTAATATTCTGTTGTTTTAAATGTTGGAGTTCTAAATTTGAATTGTTTTTAAATTTATCTTTTTATTCACTCAACAAAAAGATCTCAACTATCACTAAAAAAGCTTTTGCGTAAAATTTTCATACAAAATGTACGGGAAAAGTTTTTTTGCAATTTGTGACTTTTTGAGTACTCCAACGATGGTTGGTCCGATAAAAGTTTTTAGAAACAGGATCGATTGGCATCAATTTTTTTTTCTTTTTTTTTTAATCTGTGAATGGGGATCAAAATTCCATAAAAAATTATGGATAGTCTCCTAAGACCATTTTCATGTAGTTGCAACGAATAAGGTACTTCCCCTTACTGCCCCGCTGAAAGTTTCCACCCTATATAAAAGTTTACTAAATGCACTGTAAAATATAGGTACTTGTATCGTATATAGGTACAACTATCCCCTAGTTCACAATCATACTAATAACGGGAAAAAGCCGACGTAATAAGGACCGTAGAACACAAATCATAAAAATGCAATTTTAGAATAAATATGATTGTGAATTAAACTGGCGTATTGAATTTCAAAGGTCAGTAGGGGCGGCAAAAATTGCATAGCCTACTAGCGGCAAATTTGAAAATCCGCCACTGGGTCAAACTCAAGCGTTCCCCTTACAATAATACTCCATTTTCAATATAATCGAGTAAAATTTAATTGTATCTTGCTTGTAGGCTTGCGACGTCATAAATATGCCGCTAAAGTAACCGACCACTAAAAGTACCGAATGGTAAAATTAAATCATAAAAATGATAAATTTTATAATGTGTTTTATGTTTCCGAGTAATTTTAGATGTTCATACGCTGGTTAGTCTAATATTTTTTCTCTAATACAGGCAACAGCCCAATAATTATTCAGAATAAATTTTCCCCGCCAGCTCAGTCTTCGGCAATATATTCTCATTAACTGCAGATTAGACTCAATACAGGTAGGTGGTTTAGAATAAGACGTGTTCTTAGTTAGTGGAGCAAAGGAATAGTTTGAAAAGTCCATCCCATGTAAACTGCCAAGTTTTTCTAACAAAACGCATTTTATCGTCAAACTTTAATTGAACTCGAGCAATTACCTGTCTTGCAAGTCATTCTGAATCAGCACAGATATTTATAAGTACGTTTACTGAATAGGAGCATTAATTTGTTTTGATAGGGTTACAAAAATCTTATTTCTTAGGTTTTTGTAACTTACTAGGTGAAAGTCTTTTTAAATCTCACTATCCTGCTAATTTATTGTAAGTCCGTAACGTTCGTTCTTCTCAACCCCTGTTCTCGAGGCGGAAACTACTGAATATAGGTTTTAAATATCTTTTAGAAAGATACTGGATACTCCCTAGATTTTTGTGAATGATTCAAATAGATTTAAACGTCATTTTAGTTATTTCGCATACTATCAAAAAATAGAAGATTTATTTATCTTATCTGTTAATGATGAATGAATATTAGGCATCGAAATAATGATTCTCACCTCAAAACCAATCACAAATTGAATAATAAAGCAATTTTACTAATTCTGAATTTACCATTTTACTTTACAGCTTTGTACGCGCCGCACCGACTCCGCAAACTCATTTAATACATTTATGAGCTTAAGCCTAGTTTGTTTAAAAGTATATACCACTGAAGTTAAAGTAGGAGCATGTTTGTACAGAGTATTTACTTCCACGTTGAAATATAAATAGGTAACTGGGTAAGAATGAGCGGAAATGTTACCTCACGCCGGGATTTAATGGAAAAGGCAAATGTGAACGTATCTGTTGTTGGTCTGGTTGGAAAATATTTAATCATCAACAGTTTGTTGTAGAATAATCTATTCCAAGGTACGAGATAGTATAGGTAGTAGGTACTCCTTCCATAATTGTTGTTATTTTGTCTTTGAAATTTGTAGGGATGTTAGGTTTGTATATAGTTTTCCGACCCTTATTTGTTGATGTTAAAATCTGGTCTCATTGGATCGCCCGCTCAAATGTAAGTGTAAAAAGGTATGAAAACCAAAAAGTGCAGCAAATTTCAAAAGGGAAGTAAAAGTGGTTGACTACTAAGAAAAATCTTTAGCGGGCTAAAGCCTTTGATAGAAATGACGCTAAGAGCGAAAAGGCTTAGCCATGTTAGGTACGAATGAATGAGTGTCGAACACACACTTTTCTTAGAAAATCACAGCTGCACGAAAGAGGCATAGAAGTCACAGCAAAATTAATTCTCTCCAAATAAACACTTTCTGATTCTGAGATCAAATATCACCGAATAGGCCATTAATAACATCGGCCGATTGACTCCAACCAATCTTCGATTGGTTTACCTAGTATGTCAGCAGACTGTCCGTTATTTGGGTCAAACTGACACAGACAAGTTAAATAATTGAAATCACTCCATTGCGCTCAGATTTCAATGGCAGGTGACTTTGGTTCGACAAATCTTGTATAGGGATTCTTTTCTCAGCGCATTCGTTCATTGTAACTAGCTTTTATATAGTTAGACTTCCAAATAAGGGGTAATTTTTAGACGAGTAATAGTGTATCATATTCAACTCTAGTACCTACCTAGATACCTATATGTATCTAAACAAAATACAACTTGGTCGAAGTTTAAAAAAATCCAGTCATCATCAGGATTTAGAACAGAAATAGATCTAAGATTGAGTAGTATAAATAACAATTTTGGTGTAGTTTTGTTTCAATATATTGACAGTCACACTATTTTATTTTAGGGTTTCTACTGTAAACATGCAGTTAGTCAAGAAAGTATCAAAAGTGAGTCTACAAACATTGTCAACATTGTTGGATTTACGTAATTATTAAAAGGTTTTCTTAAATCTTTTATTTAATCTGTTATTTGTTTGGATTTCTATTTTCACAATATAAGGTAGGTATATCCTCTACTCTACTGTTTCTCTCTTAGTGCCCTCTTTCTGTAATTTGTTTTTCACTCCGTAGCGCACCTAGTGATTTATAGGTAATAGTGTTTCCTTGTTTAATAGATCTTTAGTATCCTACTATTTTTTCTGACTACGCCACGCTATAAATTATTCGAAATCTTTCTATGTATTTCAATGAAATACTTTATTCCTAAATTGAGCGCTTGACATGTAAACGCAGTGTTTAAATGTTTAATCTTGTGATGGTCGCGGGAAGCCACTAGATGCGAGTAGAACAAGACTTGTCATCGTGGAGATCCATCAGGGGATGCATTTGTACAGCAGTGAACGTCTTCCGGCTGTTATGATCAGTGGCAATGATGAATTCTTTATTGTGTCTACTTGACATGGGTGATTCTGGAGGGCACATTTCTCTCCTATCATAATGTAAAATTTTCTCGCAACATCCCTAAAATAAAACTAATTAATGATACAAGTCAGAACTTTTAGTAAAGCATTTTATTTGTATTTTAACAGTGTTAGGTTGCTTAATCAATTGTGCACCTTTGTACCCATTTTAATTAGAATACAGATACAATTAACTGCATGTGTCGACACCACTAACTAGGTAGATGAGAGTTAGTGGAATTCTAATAGGTCTTATGTAACCTCTGCGCTGGTTTATAATTTATCTATCACTAGGTACCCTGCGGCACTTACGAACTGCACCAATTCCCCGCTCAACCGTACCTATAGCCGTGAGCGTTTTCAGGCTATAAAAGCTCTAACAAACAACTGAAAATGTTTTTCACTAGCTTTCCGCCCCACGGTTTCACCCGCGTTCCCGTAGAAATTTAGATTAAATATAGCCCATGTTACTCACTGATCATAGCTTTCTATCGATGAAAGTTTTTATTTAAATTGGATAAGTTAAAAAGGGCGTAAAAAGTGGTCTTCAAGGTCGGCAACACATCGGCAATCACCCTCGTATTGCAAATGTCCATAGGCGTCAGTGACCGCTTACCATCAGGTGGACCGTTAAAAAAGAACAGACGTAGATTTCAAAAGTATCCTAAGTCCTGCAGATCGTCATTTTTAACCTCCCTTAATATTAGATCAATCACACACTCCAACCCGAAGTGATGACTGTCTAGAATACACTGGCGTGTGTGGTGGGTTGGATGATTGTATGCCACATCCATGAAGTCAGTAAAACTATAACAAAGTTTTTGACATAGCATTATGCAACAAAGAAACAGGTAGATATTTAGTATATATATACAATAGCTGCACAATCATCATTTAAAGTTAACCTTTTAGCTATTTTTATTTACATTTTTAATTCTAATTTTTCATATTATTATAATAATTTCGATATGAGTAAAATGGTAAGTAATATAAAATAATATTACTTATTTGCATAATTGTATGTAAGTAGCATGATACGGGAAAGCAAATAATTTCCCGAAGTTTCATGAACTTGAAGTCGTAAACTCCAACTTAAGTGTTTTATTTATCTCTTGGGGCATCTGTTTCAACAAATATTTTCCGTAAAAGCATTTTTTTAAGTATCGACTTCAATAAAGACTCTTGAAATATTTACGTTAAACGTACCTATTCATAAAACTAATTTTAGTTGAAGACAAGGCATAAGTAATTAGAATTTATAATAACTTTACTGAGAATGGTTTGTATTATTATAACCTTTTTATACCATCGAATCGTGCGCGAAAACTTTTCGGCTGAGATGATGATGATACCATGAAAAGGTTTAAATGCTACACAGAGAAATAAAGGTAACCTAATACAGTGCAAGTGTACATCCTTTCTCTAGTGTTGTAGTGCTGTCGATATGTATAATTGTATATGTCGATATGCAGCACTACAACACGTGGATCGCAATATCTATACCTACTTAATCCTTCTAACACAGCAAAAGTGTAACTAAACGGTCAAATATAATATTTTGTCCCTAAAATAGTACCTGTTTAAATAATATGCACATAAGAAATAATTATCTCATTATTATTAGACGTTAAATGTTCCGTTTTGTTGACATTAATTATTATCATAATTTGCTATCCATGTTGCTATCCAAAATCATTTATGACATAAAACATATTATATTTGTTTGATTATTTTTTTATGGTTATAAGATTGGAAAGTTCGATATTAAAATTATAATAGATTCAACGCAAAATTCACGTGTTAGGTGAAACGTGATTTTCCTGAAAATACGCATGAAATAATACGGACCGGATTGCTATTAAAATTTTAAATATTTAAATTCATATTTGTTCCTGCTACAACTTTCAAGGGTGTTTATAGTGTTGTAAATTATGTATAACATTGCCAACCACTTTCGTGCGAGAGAGTACTACATTTTATGCGCATAAAGAAATCACACATGTAACCGGGAAAAAGTGGTGCACCGGGCTTGTTTAAAATAAAAATCCCAGAGCAGTGTAGTGAGGCTGTAGACTGGTGCTGAGTAGTGCGCAGTGGTCCATTCCTCCGGCGCTCTAGTTAGACGGAACCCCGCGGTAGTCGGTGCTCGTATGTCGAGAGCACTCGACCTTTGCCGAAGCAGTAATCGACACGATTCTCTAAAACTCTTCTCAACCAACTCCGCGGTATGGAGTGAGTTCTCTTTTTAAAGTGCCAAGTGTTTTCTTTTTTTAAATGTTGCCAAGTTAAAAAGTTCGGATCAAAGGAAGCATGATCAAGAAAACTTACCAAGGATTGTTTTTGAGCTTCATTTCTATTTCTTTCTGCTGTCAGATTACGGAAACGATCGCTAAGAGTGCCAGTAGGTTCATAGGTAAGTTTTAGATAAAATTTTCTGAAATATATATTCATATAATGTCTTTAATTAACCCAATGAAGTTCGTGAGATCGAAGTTAATTGACGAATTAATTAAGCTTCAGTTGCGCTTTATTGAAATAGAGTCGGGCATTAATGCGTATATATTTTTTTATTTACTATCAGTAGGTATATTGAAACATTATATTATAACCCTCGTGATTGTAAATCAATCACGTTGCACCAATATGGATTAGTGTGACTGTTATTAATTACGTGAATAACTCTTGATGCTGTGTAATATCTATTCATATTTTAATTATGTCAGAAATCTGACAAACAAGCAGGCGGATCACCTAATAAATGACTATCGTCGCCTTAAGAAATTAGCAATACCAGGGAATTTATTGTCCCTAGAAGTTTACTGGCTACCGACCACAGTGCTGTTTTTTTTACGATATTTTCCTTCATCGAAAGTTCAAGCTCATTGTTGGACTTGAACCCACGGCTGTCATCACGATATCTGACGTCACTACCACTAAGAAAATCACATCTCGGATACCGCGGCGAAGGTCGTGGGTTCGAATCCTACAATGATGTTGAGCTTTCGACGAGGAAAACATCGTGAGGAAACCACACCACGGTACTTTGCTGTACTCAACTGGCTGGCTACCACCCTCACGGTGAAAATCTATTGCCAAGCACCTATTGGTGTGTTCTAGCAGTTACACTTGAGAGTCAGTTGCCTTTAAGGCATTGTAATATGGTGTACACACATTGGCTATGTCCCTGGTATTGATAATGTCTATAGGCGACGGTATTCACTTACCATCAGGTGACCCGCCAACCTGATTGTCACTTGTGGTATAAAGAAAATTTCCCTACACAAATTGAAAATCGAATGCTAAGCATCGACCGGTATTACCGGTGTAAGCTACCCTTGCGAGTACACAAAGCTAAGGACCAGTTCCTTCCTAGGCTTTGTGTGATTCTTCCCTATTCGGCCGCATTATCATTTATGCATTACCTTCGGCTACCATATACTTTCTAGATTGTTGTACAAAAAGTATTATTTATAAATGCGTGTTGCCTATTGGTATGGCAGTTGTATCGTTAGACCGCAAACGTGTGGTCGGACGTTTAAGTCTCGGGTCAAGTGATGTATGTGTGCTTTAATGTCACTCGTTGGAGATAACCAGACCGTTTTGTTTTGGATCATTGTTTTTGTGTATAAATTGTTCGCTCATCTGATTTTAATGTTATAAAATTAGTAAAATACTACCTGTCCCCCGATTTCCCGAAGGAACTTATCTTTTCCCGGCATAAAAAGTATCATCTAGCTGGGTGCCAAGTTTTATCTAAAGCCTTTCAGCCGTTTTTACATTATTGAGGAACAAACTTTCGCATTTATAATATTAGTAAGTAAGATAGTAGGATTCATGCGGTCGAGTTTCATTGGCCTTTGGCTAATACCTAGACTTTGAAATCTTGGGACTGAGTATTTGATGAACTTTGACAAAAAGTTTGTATAGTCAGGTAGCAATGGTCATCTTCAAACTTTTTATTGCTAGAGCAATTAGATTTTTTGGATGGCAAATTATATGGCTTGTTGACATATCGCAGGACAAACCTTGTTAGTTCTAGCTCTGTCTTGATAAGTGTAAGAACTTTATGAAGTATATCAGTTAAGATAGTACAGCTTTACTTAGTTTGGGAGCAGGTGGCAGTGTGAAGAGATGTCTCAGGATATTTATTAACTTAGGAAAATTAATGAGGAAAATAATTGGAGAACTTTTCATGAACTTGAAGTTTGTCGCAAAATTTACCCTGTTTGCCTGTCGATAAAAAAGGCTTATAAGTTATTAATTTATTGTTGAACCAATGACTTATTTTATTGTATTTATTTTTTATTCATGTCTTATTAAATAATTTGAATTACCTGAAGTTACATTTAAATTATTGGGTACTGTATTGTAATATAATATGTTCATCATTGTTACCAAGAGCTTACATAAAAAATACAAATTAGGCCCAAGCTAATTCCAGCGAGATTGATAGGAACATAGTTTACCAAACTCAACACTGTTTATGTTTGCTAATTTTGACATAGATAGGTACTATTGCGGGGGCGATTTTTTTTCCGAAAAGGTTTGGTCGTCGATTCATATTTCAGAGAAAATTTTGGTAGCCGTGTATTACTTATTCTGTGATTATGTGTTCAAAACACACGTGATCAAAGGTTAAAGAGATCTGACATTCAAGTGCTTCCATTACGTACTAGTTGCTTTGTGACAGATCCTCAACAAGAGTGAGGGAATAAATTATGTGATGATATTACAATCCACCATCCACCTGGCCAAGTGAACTTATTATTATTTCAACGTCAAGCGAGGCGCAGCAATTTTCATAAAGCTTTAATTACTTCGACGCGGATGCGAGACTTCGTCAGATATGTACAATTTCGTCTTTTTGCATTATGTATGTGTTTTAAAAATTTGTAAGACTAGCTTTCCGCCACGCGGTTTCACCCGCGTTCCCGAAGGAATCTATCTCTAGGCCAAATTTCATCCAGATCCATTCAGCCGTTCTGGCGCAAATGAGTAACAAACATACATCCGTCCATGCAAACTTTCACTATTAGTAGGATAGATAGGTTTGGGAAAGGAAATCATCGTTTGAAATGATACACTATTTGCAACTGTAGGTATACGTGTTAAGTTAATAATCTGTTGACTTCTACCTATTTTGGTACCTCCAGGTATCGTGTGCTTACCTTTAGGATTTCAGTTCACTGGTCTGAATAATTACAGGACTTACTAAAGTTATCCTTTAGTTACAATTATATTTATCACTGCACAATAATTTTCTTTCTTTTCGATTTATTAGGTAACCATCTTTTTACCAATTATTATGTACCTTACCAAAATTATCATTTTTCAGATAACTTTACCTGCTAGAGCATTACCGATTTATGCCAAACCACTGTCAGTATTTCAATTAAGCTTATATTAAATTTTGCAGGCTAATTGAAGCACAGGTTGGTACCTAGTCTGTAACGTAAAGTTATTTACATAAGAAAAAAACGCAAAGTATTTTGTTGGAATTATATTCCTAGGTCGCTGTAAAGCTTGAATAAGAAAAGATTTTAGACGACCTACTAGCATATTAATATAGCTCTCCAGTCTATGCTATTTGCATTTCGTCGTTTTTAAAAACGTTTGCTAGAAGGTTAATTATCGTGACATTATTTTATGGTGAATAATAAATGAATATCGTAACCTAAAACACAAGTAGGTAGGTAAAATTCTGAGCGTACAAATTTGTAACATTTTGATGTTTTTTAAATGAAGTAGGCACCTATTCATATTTAATATCTATTTGATAATGAATCTAGGATTTTCAGTAAATATACGCTTTATTATATTATATAATTATATATACGATTGAAATCATTACCTTTTTAGTAGGTACCCATAGAGAAGTAAGCCCGACGTAAAGATGCCATATTCGGCGCGCGGCGCTCCGAAATTGAAATCTTACACATTTGTGCAGCAATCTACTCAACCGGTGCACGTATATGAACCTCCTTATTTATCCCAGAAAATGTTTCTATTAAGAATACCTACTGACGGTGGAGATATCTAATTTTTTCTCATTCATATAAATGAAGTCATCAGAACTCCTTGTAACTAATATATCCACAACCTGTATTCTTTGTCATTTAAATATGTACCTTACTTAGGTATCAACATTGATGAAATTATTTTATACTAGCTGTCCCTTGCGGTTTCACCCGCTTTCCGTGGGATTTTCGCACATAGCGTGATGATTTTTGACAACACTGAAAGTTTTTTTTTGTCCATACGAGTATAAAGATTTTTCTTCACTTTGTAATTTTCTTCTTATTTAGTTCCCCTCTCATTGAAATTGAGTATAAGACTTTTCTATTTCATCTTTGAAGCTAACATGATGACAAAACGTTCTTGTGTTCTCGTATATTCAAGAAATTTATCAGCAAATTGATAATATCAACGCCTGAATACATTTATCAAACGTCATGAATATTTAACCCAAGTTATATAATTTAGCTGATAGCTTTGACCCACTAAATTGGAATAGCCTCACGACTTTAACGATGGCATATGAATGCGGGTAGGTCTTTGTGTCTAATACAGATTCTAAAATACTGAAATAATAGACAATTCATCTGAATATTTCGAAGGTTTTTTATTACAACCCTGTATGGAAAAGTCATTAAGATAAATAGCTTAAGAAAGTTCTCAGCCTCGAACCTGGACGGTCCTAGATAAGAAAGGCTAACACGTTCCTACCATTCCAGTAAAAATGGAGTTGCTAAGTGCTAAGTAAGAAGAAAATAGATTTATTAACATTAACTTTATGTACAAATACGTTTTGTTCTTAAAAGTTCTTAAAAGAAAGGTATGCTTTGTAAAAAATGACTGATTGGATAGGAATTGATTAATATATAATTAAGGTTAGAGTTCCCAGAGATACCAAACGAAACTTCCGATATTTTCAGATATTCAGGCATTTTTTACATTGTAATGAGGTTGCCTTTATACATTGTAATGAGGTGTTGCAACACATTGGCAATCCCTCTGGTATTGCTAATATATAGCTATAGGGGACGGTATTCACTTACCATCAGGTGACTAATGTAGGTAAGAAGTAAATCAAATCATGCATTATAGAAAAAAAAAAAAGTAGAAAATCATGTAAGAAAATTAATATTTGTCCCAGTTTTCTGCCACGCGGTTTTACCCGGTTTCCGAGGGATATTATCTTTTCCCTGGATAAAAAGTATTGTATGTTTTACTCCTACGGATGTATTTTATCTACAGATATATTAATGTCTCATAATTAATTCAGAACAGTATAATAAAAGCACAATTTACAATGTATCAACACTAGTCTATCTATAGTATCAACACATGAATAATAAATTATAATTCGGGTATTTGCTTATGTAGCGCCATGTTGTTCAAATACAATAGATAGGTTAATTACCATAACGTTTTCCTGACATCTCAAATCGAAATAAAATAAAATTCTAGACATTTATACGTAACAGCCGCGCCTATCTTTATAGGTGCACATAGTGTTGTAGCCATAAAAAATACACGAAAAATATTATCGATAGCTTTCATAAACTTAATGGAACGGTTTTGTTACGAATCCAATACCTAAACACGAAACAAAACGTTCTTTTGTTTTACTATCCGCTTTTGTGCCAATTTTAATTCAGGTTTCCAAATAGCAACCTTTGAAATAGGTTTTCTTTTTAAACTCAGTAGAATTGTGTACCCGTATCCGTTCACTCAGTGTACATAATTAATAGTCAATTATTATTTATATATTATGTTCGCCCACTGGTCGAAATTCAACCATAATTTTTTTATGAAAAAAAAAAACTTTTAATTTTTATTGTAAATAACTAAAGCTCATCATTAGCTACTAAAAAAACAGAGGAGAAAAAAGGGCCTAAAATGATTTTTCTTCACGTATGATGAATGATTTTCATAACTGAAAACATGAAATACCTACGCAGGTCTTAAATTACGATCAACTAAAATACAGGTATTGAAATGAAAACAAAAGTCCGCCTACTAGAGAAACTATTTGTGAGTTACACCATCGTTACAAGTGCCACAAATCCTCCCCTTGTCCTTTGCATCGAACTCTATTTCAAAGACAAAAGGGAACAATAACGTGGTTCCCTGGATGTGACATAAAAGCGATTGTCACGGCTGAATCCGCTCGATTAGATTGTGTGGCATGAACTTGGTTAAAGATGCAAATGCTTTGTGATTTTTGTTTCAAAGCGGTTTATATATGGTGTATATTTTTTTATATTTCTTGTCAGAAGTCTTTGTTGACCTTTTACAGTGCTTTGAAGGCAACTGGTTCTGAAGTGCAACTGCCGGTATACAGCGATATATATATGTCTGGCGACAGATATTTAACTTGAGGGCAACCAGTCGGAGTAGGTACTACAAAGTAAAATATGCTTGTTAGATTTCTGACATAAAAAAAGAGTTTAGAGATTACCCATAATGTGAAAATAGGTCTGTAATTTTATTTTGTAGGTACCTTTTTTAGGGTTCCGTACCTCAAAAGGTAAAAAAAGGAACCCTTATAAGATCACTTTCTTGTCCGTCTGTCTGTCCGTGTGTCACCACCGATTATCTCAGGAACAAGCGGACCTAATAAGTTTAAATTTATACCAGGTACTGAGGTCTATAATCCCTATTAGGTGTATAAAAATCAAGGCCCTGAGTCAACACGATAAAAAGATATGGGCAAATTAAGATTTTCGCGAAAACTTGTAAGTAGATACCAAAACTTACCTTAATTTTCAACTTTGTTTATTTATCAAAATTTTCCCTTTATCAACGGGAAGTTTTGTCAACGGGAAGTACCCTATAGGTTTTGGGTCGAAAACCTATATGGTAGTACCCGTTGACCTAGAATCATGAAATTTGGCAAAAAGCAAGGTCTTACAGCACAAATACCTAAAGGAAAAATTCCAAAAAATAAAAAAAGTTGATAATGGTTGAAAAGGTCCCCATACATACATAGTTACCACCAATAAAGTAGACCTCTGAGTTGTATCGGCGCTCATACAATTTAGAGGTCTACCTTAGTTGGAACCAACCTCAAATAAGGTAATCGAAAACAATCCTCGAGACTGCATTACCGTGATGAACGAACTATTTACAAGTTTGTACGGAACCCTCGGTGCGCGAGTCTGACTCGCACTTGACCGGTTTTTTTTATGCCACAAGTGACAACGAGGCAGACTTGATGGTAAGTAACTACTGTAGCAATACAGAGGGATTGGCGATGTGTACACCTTATTACAATGCCTTAAAGGTTTAAATAAATTAGATTTTTAATAACAATATTAATTATGTTGAATGAGATTACAATCGAAACATCATGATAACATGAATTTATTGGCATATTGTGTGGAAGTAATGCCCCACTTCCAGTAGAACACTACGTCATTGAATTTCATTCGAGTATCCATAGTTTACAGAGGTCTCGTTTTGGGGTGGCAGGCTTTAGTTATGCATGGGCCGGTGTCCCAAACCTTTGTTAATTATGACGTTGCTCGTAGTCAACACCAAAATTGGATATCTAGAGAACTGAATAGGATATCTCCCATTATTTTATATTCCTGATACTCGCAAAATTTTAAGAGACTATACTGCGCCTGCCTGCAGTAGGTAACCGTTTTAAGCCGAGTCCTATATTTACGTATGTATAAAGTACTGAATTGCTGGAAACTCTTTTGCAGGTAACTCTGTAAGGATATACGTTCGGAAACTTATTGGATACGTTTCGAATAAGGTGAATGTTTTTCGTTGATTTAAAACCACTGAAATGTAGGTTTGAATAGAAAAGAAATGGGTTACACAATTTTCGTTTCCTATTTTCTAAGTAGGCATAAAGAAGTATTATGATAAGTAGGTTACAAGCGAAATAATAAAAAAAATGTGTGTGCTATTAAGCCTATTAAATTTGGGTAGGTTACCTATATGGTGAAAAATATACATGAAAAGAAAAAAAATATATTAAGTCACCATAACAAAGCCGGATGGTCTTTCCGTGTCTTTTAAGACCCAAAACAATAAATGTTGACATCATTATTGTCATTACCCATTCTTCCCGCTGAAAATTAACAATGAATGACGTCATAAAAATATTTGTATACCTTTATTGTGGGCACGGTGGAAAATTAGGCTCCTTTATAAAGCAGTGGAGACGGTAAAAAGGCACATTGGACTTGGATACGGCGTTACGTGACTTTGCAACTTTCAAGGAATTTTATATTGAACTACCTAGCTGGTTGGCCGCACAGATTTTTCTCACTTCTTTCTCAAAGTTTTCCTATTGTTTATCATTTGTTTGCATTGTTACGGATTATTACACTTTAGTAAATATAAACGAGCACGCTGTACCTACCGTGAACTTTCGCTGTGGCTTATTTTTGAAACAAATTAGAAGATTCACAGTTCAATGCGGCTTTCTTGAATATTTTTACACTAATTGAATAAAGGTATCAACTTATGTAGATAGTTTCTTTTTTTTATTCTGGATAAGCTTGTGTTTGAACACAATCTCACCATGGTAAGTGATGATATGGCCGAAGGTGGTAAGCATACAAAGCCTAGATGGGATCTGGCTCTCAAGTGCAGTTGTCGGAACACACCGATAGGTGCTTGGTGACAGATTTTCAACTTGAGGGTGGTAGCCAGCCAGTCGGGTACTACCAAGTACCCTACCACCGTGCTATGGTTTCCTCACGATGTTTTCCTTCACCGAAAGCTCAAGCTCACTGTAGTATTCGAACCCACAACCTTCATCGCGGTATCCGACGTCACTTACCACTGAGCTATCATCGCCTTAAAAATAACTATAATATAAATAGTGTAGTAACTCAAACAAATGCAAGTAAACTCAAAGCAATTTAACCTCGACAAAGTACCTAATCAGTTGAAGTGTCCAAGTAGGTCTAACTAGATGTTCTATCCTGTGTTCATAACCTAAGCGCATTAGTCGCTTTGGTTGGTTGATGGGCAATTTTTATAGGTTGAGTGCTTTAAGTGGTTGCCTCCCCTCCTAACACAGTTCCCTGTAATACAATACAACAAGCAGTTTTGACACAGTTTTAAACAGTGAAACACAAAAATAAATTCTGATTCTGTTAATTAAAACTAGCTTTATTGACTTATTAGATAAGCTCACAGAACAAATAGTCTCCAATGAAGTGAAGCTACGTTCAAGAAATTGTGTGCGTGACATGCACGTATAACGTACGTGCATGTCATGCCGCGTGTCTCACGTCGCTCAGTATCGCGATCGGCTTCCTTTTTCAAATTCGGCTTCCTTTAGTGTCACTTTAAGTTCGTGGGGCTCTGTTTTTTTATTAGGTCTGACTATATGCTTTAGAATTCTTAATTCTTCTCTAGTTTTGTTGTACTTGAGTTATCCAAGAGTAATAGTATCATTCTTACAGTATGCTATCTTCGTTTATACCTATACCTACATTCGTTATACTTATATCTTGAAGAACCTTCCATTGTTATCGAAACATTTGGAAGGAGGGAGTCCCGCACCTCGTTTATCTCCTTACAATCTCACGATAGATATTTTTGATTCCTCATTCAATTAATATTATTTTTTTGTTCAGACACTGTTTCATATACCTAATGCCTTCATAAACTGTACTTACTATATAATATACAACAAGCTACAAAATTTTGCCGAATGGGTTGCGGTATTGTATTTAATCATCATTAATTTCCGTTCATAAATAGACAGAAAAAGTCTTTCACCATGACTAAACCAATGATTAATTAAGATAAATACAGAATTTCCATCAGCAAGACGAACTTCCACTTGAAATGATTAAGTTCTTTCAATATAAATTGAAACTATTCAGAAAAGCCCTGCCAAAGTAACTATACAGAATTGAACAGTTTTCATTGTTCAGTGCTACTACAGAGCGCGGTTGAATTCACAAGTAAGAGGTAGCAAATATTTTGCAGCCTGTAGATATTCAGTTTATTTACAACATCTACTGAATGTCCACAAAAGAGAAATTTCCGGCTTTCGTTGTTTGAAGTGAGATACAGGCTAATTACACCGGAGTGCTCGTAATTTATTTAATTACCTTCAATAGAAGGAAGACGTAATGATACAATACAATGTTCTGTTTGTGCGAAAATGTTACGATTTTTTGCTGAATTGTCACACTATTTGAGACGGAAGATTGCTTGTAGGTAGCCTGGCTACAAAGATTTTTTGAAAATATGACATATTACTGATGACAAAGTTTCAGTAGGATGCGCTTTTAGCTTTAGAACCTATCTTCTAACGGATGATATTTTAAATACCACAAATGATGCGAAATTACAAAGTATGTTTTTCAAACCACATCTTACTATCATGAATAAAACCTCAGACCTATTATTTATAAATTAGAGAAACGTGATTGAGCAAAATATCAAACACTTAAATAAAAAGACTATGACCGCAGGCAGAGATGGGACCGCCATCGGAAGTTAATTAAATTGTTTGAACAATCGTTCATAATAAGCCAACTAAATCACTGCAGATGTGGCCGAAAAACCGCAGTTGGGCGACGGTCTCAGATTGTCACAGTGGAAACGGGAAAAGTCCAAAACTTGTGCCAAAGTTGAGTTGTCGAGCTCGTTTGCGCCAATTGTATATTGGAGTGGATGTGGTTGCTGGAAATTAGATTGTGTTGAATTACGACGACGACGCGATGCTATTATGGGACTAAGAATTTTTGTAGGTACTGTGCCTGTGTCGTATCGGTAATAGATAATCGAAAATTGCGAGTCGAATGAAATAGGTATAAAATTATATTTTGAACCAAGACATTGTGAAGACGACTTTTTTAAATATTACCAAAATATGTTTGAAATAAATCGAGCTATTTTGAAAATTATTTTGGAGCTCACACATGATTCAAATACTATCAGTCGTTCAAGATTTCGCCAAATATTTACTTGTTTATTCAAAAATTGTTTACCTACCGTTTTCATATGTAGCATGTAGCAAACAAATGGTTAACATTAAAATACCCTTAGTTCAGCAAACTTTCTTTACTTAACGATACAATATTTTTCACTAAAATGAAGGAACATTAAAAATTTTGCTCGCAAACTTTGTTAAAACTTGGAAGTTTGGAAGCTGTTTTGAGTCGCAAACTACTTACGTAATCACATTTTTACACAGGGACCGTTTGTTTTCATTGCATTTTTACATATTCTTAAGAAAGTAATAAACACGTTAAAATGTATGTGATAATTATTAAAAGTCATACGACAATATTATGCAATTAAAATCTCCTCTCTCACACAAGGTTGACTAAACTTAAGACGGTAAACAATCTCAATAGAGACCACATTTGCGACGCACAATCGGGTAAAAAGACGTCAAAAGTGTTAATATTTTGAAAGGTTTTTATTCCTGCTTTGTAAATAGGAAATGCGGTAGGAATTTGAAAATAATATACATACATGACCAGTAACGATTGAATTATAAGAATTAAAGAAGGAAGCATTGATAGGTACAATTTTAGTGAATATCTAAGGGTGCAATCATAGATGAATAAATCGTCGCGGTCAGAACGGAGCGAGGACAAATTTTTTATCTATGGGTGCAATCAAATAGACCCTTTCCCCATTAAAATTTTACGTTTACAAAAATACTATCCTCCTTCTGTTCTATTTGCTGACAACTAGCCAGCGAGAGCGATGGTGCGGCAAATCCAATTTGAAAGTTGTGCTCACCAAGCGAAGCCCACTCATAATTAACTGGCGGTTGGGGACAATGGCCATGAATAACTAAAGCCTCTATGACAACCATATATGAAATAACTGTAGAACTGTTGAACACCCCAATTTTGTGCTTGCCCACTGATTTGCTGTAATGAATCATTTGACCGCATTGGCATTTTGAAATTTAATTTGATACAGGTTCGCATATTTAAATGGCGGATATTGTCTGATGTGTTCATAACTTATTAATAGAAACCACATTTTCGTAGCGATAAAAGGAATGATAAAAGGAATACCAAGTTCGGAACGTTAATGACAATATAAATTCGATGGGTGTGCTAAGATTATAGTTTTCTTTTCTTTCATATATGTATCAATAAAATTATTTGCCGATTCGCAGGTGACCAGCTCTGTAGAGAAACGTGTTGTTCAGATGTCTTTTTTCATACTTATAGCATATTTGGTAAGTAAATAAAACATCGGCTTTAAATTAATTGAATTAAATTTATAATCTAATTAACTGACAAATAGTATAAGTACCTATAAGAAATAAGGATAGCTCCACGGACTAACACTGTTGCATGCATATTTAGAGACCTATACTAAATGATTCAGAACTCTTGCAAGCATTACTATAGTAAGGCTTTTTTGAAAACATTAAATGTGGTAAGAGAAAAATCATTACCCACCAAATAATGATTGTATTGCATCAGAAATTCCCATCAAGACATCTCCGCTTTAAAGAAAACGAAGATGTCTGTTTGCCGTATCGATAGTTTGGTCTTTATAGAAACGTTTGCAACTTTCAAGAGGACTGTTTTGTCATTTCTCTATACTCGTTCTTCGATAAAATCGCAATACACTACATTTGATGGCTTAGCAATTTAAAAAATGGTTACAGTGCTATATTGCGTACCTACATACTACACGTAAACTGGAATCTCTTATAAATATTTGATACAGTTGAGCGGGATATTTGCCTTTGCCAACGTATAGGGTACCTCAAAGCAATAACGCTGAAATTTCAAGACTACCTAAGGCTAATAGAATTTTCATTTCAATAGCGAATCGTTGTAAAGGACGAACGTAGCTATAAAGGTACGAATGGACGCTATGTACAATGCGTTACGGCACATTGTTCGAAGATTTGTTCGTCTGAAAGCTTAGATAGCAGTATTATTGTAAAGTTATTCAACTTTATTTGTTTAGGATCTTTCTTAGACTATGCTACTAAATATTAATTCAATATTATAGTTTTCATTTCATTGTATGTACGTACCTATTTTAAATGTAATTACTTATTACTGTTCATCGTCTCGTGAGAATCATTTGTATGAAACTATTATTTGCTGACAAAGATGTAATCTCACCCTAATTCCTGACAATGTCTTTAGATTGTGCTTATTTATATGAACTTGGGTTTGATATACCTATGTCATTCCGAAGATTTTCCAGGTTTAAAAAATAAATAACCTGACCTAAATTCTAAAGTTATTCCTAGCTCATATGACAACGGTTATTTTGTAAAGATCTGTGTGTGTCTATGTGCTACGTACCTACGTCTTTCAAGACAACATATCTCTATATTATCATTATGAGAATCTAAGATCTTATTATAGGTAGGTTCTATATCATTAAAAAAATACTTGTCAGACCTAACAAACAGCCTCAATCGCTGGGTTAAGCACTGCCACCCAAGTTAAAAGTCTATCGCCATGTATCTAAGTATTTACTAGTGTGTCACAACAGGCTGTTCTAGGCTGTGTATGCTCACCATCTTCAGCCATATCATCACTTACCATGGTGAGATTGTGGTATTATTTGGTATTGTGGTACAATTACCTATCTAAAAGTAAATATCATCTAACACAAAACTAAAAGATAAGAATAAAATTTAGCTGTAGCAAAAATAGCTTTTAACAACAAAAAAAATTGCGCCTATGATTTTCGTAATTTCTTTAATGGAGTCTCAGTACAAACAAAATACCTACCGGTCGAAGTAATAGTTCTACAAAAATACGACATCTACTAAAGCATTCAGCATTAATAGTTAAATTACGTAGGTACCTACCTATAAATAAAATACAAATTATAAAAAAACCTCGGCTTATATCAATTTCCATTCAAGTATTCTTCAATATCAATAACAGATAGAACGTATGGGATTCTAAAGCAAATTACCATGTTTACCATACTGATAAATTCGCATAATATGCAAACATTACGGGCTCAGTTCATTTGAGCGCGAAAAGCCTGGCTTCGCGTGGGGATAAATAATTAATTTGTTTTTGCACACACAAAGAGGAGTACTTGAGGGCTTGAAGCAAAGCTGTTGAAAATTTAAAACGGGGCACACGATACGAGCCTAAAGGCACGGCAAAGGTGGCGTGTTTTGGCGGTTATGAGGAATGCTGGTACCGTGTTTAAACTTGGTCTGTTACACTGAAATGTAACTATTGCCCCGGAATTTTTCGTTGGTGTCTCTCCGTGGTTTTTACGATTCAACCATTTTTGTTAAATCTAGAACCTTAAACTTATGGAGCTAGCTATAGTTAGGTAGGTAGGTAGGTATATATAGAAAATACATAGATAATATACATATATATCGTAGATCTCCACTTTAGGGGCTTTGAGTGTGTGGTAGGTAATGTACCTAGGTAAAATTTTGAGGATTCAATTTGAAATTATAATTTAAATTCTGAACGTCAATGTGATCTGTTGTTACCTATAATATGGTAGCTTCGTTATAATTTGTTGATGAAATAGAGGTAGTTACTAAACTATAACTACACTGTAACATTAAACATCTACAATGCTTTGTTTATGTAGGCACTTACTAAGCTTCAACGATAGGAATATAAAAGGGAATTTAAGAAATATGGTTAACAAGGGATTCCATATTACTCTGCAATGTTTGGAATTAGATGACCACTTTGGCCATGTGTGACGATTGTCTCAGGATAATATTATGATTAATTTCGAAAAATATCCTCAGTAAATAGCTAGGTAGGTTGTCGCTGCTGGTCCAGTCCAGATGGCTTACGGGTTGGCGCATTAGGGTTAAAACAGTTGCAAACTGCAATTCTTGTGGTATTGGGTACGGTAGGTCCGTTTAACTAAAGCGATTATAGGTATGCACATAGTAGGTATAAATGTTACTCATGTTTATGTTACCTTTTATTTTTTTTTAATTACCTATTCCTCACTCTATTTTAAACTTATAGAGACGATAGGTACCTATAGGGTGATTTTCAGTCGTCAGCTATGTTACCAACATAAAACATACACATTTTTTTATTATTTTATTAATAATTTAATAAATTTAGATTTGTAGGAAGTAAGATTAGTAGGTTAATAAAAAAAAAGAAAAAATAAAAGACTAATAAAATAAATCTTCAAGCTCTTAATCACCAAAAAGGAAACCAGTCTTCGATATTGAATGATTGTCCAATAAAAAGAATAGCTACAATAAAACCTAAAATAAGTGAAGTTACCTACCCTAAAGACTAGCTACAAAATACCTAGCACCAAGGGTGTTAGCGTAATGTCTCTGGCAACGTCCGACGTGCGTTTATTGTCCCGTTTTTTCAGTAACAATTGCCAGTTTTATTTCCTAAATCACCTTCCTATTACTGCGTTCATTTCAAATATGTATGTTCACAATGGCCTTCGAAGAGCTTCTTATTGTCCCATTGGAGGTGACATCTCATATCACGTGTCAAAATGTGTAGAGTATTTTGTGACATAGGGACACTCTATTCTTGTTTTGTTACCAACCTACTCTTTGTAAGTTCTAAGGGTGTATTTGTTTGTTGTAGGTACATTGAATTTAACTTGTAGGGAAGTTGTATTCAAATCTCGAAATGTTAGTATTAGTTCTGTAGCGACCCTTCTTGTTTTGCGTGTTTATTTTTAGTATTGTTCATGGTTGGCTAAAAGGTTCAACAAATAAATAAGAATCGACTTACTTACTGGCTATACAACATTGAGTCTATTATTTCTGATTCAACAGTCCAGTCCAGGTCAACAGCTGGCTCAGGCAGGCGATTTTTCAAAATTCTATGATTCCAGTTACTTTTTTATTTCTGTCGTATGTGTCAGTCAATGGAATTGCCTTACGCGCGACGCGGAAAGCTCCCAGTTATCATGTTTTTCGAACATCTTTAACAATCATCGTCATATTTCAGCCACTTAATACAAAACCTTAATATTATTACTTATACCTAAGTACCCCTAAACCTTCCTCATAAATCACTCTGTCCATCGGTGACAACTGTATGAAAATCAGTTGTTTTTGAGTTTATGGCGTTCAGACAGTCAGACAGACGCGGCGGGAGACGCATCTCGTTTAACACTGAAATACTGTTAATATTTTTATTCATAATTTATTTATACTAATTCGGTTACATAAAAAATGACAAAGCGCCATCTCGTAAATTTATGAGGTATTTAGGTAGGTACATTGTTGCTATTGAATGTTCGTTACTGGTACCTCAAAGCATTGTGAGATAGCACTATATGACATTATCCGAATGGTATCTTTTCCGAAAATTATAGGTACACGAGGCGATGATAGCTCAGTGATAGTGACGGCGAAGGTTGTGGGTTCGAATCCTACAATGAGCTTGAGTTTTCGGTCAAGGAAAATATCGTGAGGAATCTACAGCACGGTGGTGGGGTATTTTGTAGTACTCGACTGGCTGGCTAAAGGTGAAAATCTGTAGCCAAACACCGTGTGTTCCGGCAGTTGTACTTGAGAGCCAGTTCCCTTTAAGGCATTGTAAATATGTCGACAACAAATATTGGCAAACCCCTGGTATTGCTAGGCTTCTGCAGATAGTACCCAAAAAATATACTAAATATTTAACAGAAACCGTCTAGATCTAGGATGATGATGTAATTAAAGGTACCAAAAATATTGTAAAAACTTTATTGGGATATTGATACGCAGTTTTTCTCGTATAACATAAGAAATCAAGAACAGCAAACAATAATGCGATTCATGAATGCTACAACGCCATCTAGTGTTAAAAACAATCGTGTATATTTTACCATCAAAAAATCTGTAGTACCTATTCCTTTCTACGTACGTTGTATAAAGGGATTCTGTATGCATTATAACAATTACATATGTAATAAAAACATTAACAAATATAGTCAATTGTCGAAGGGTTTTCGGTATTATATTTAACCTAAATATGATATTTTGCAAGTACTATTTTTTTTGTATGATATAGTATTTTAGTAAACAAGTACAAAATACTCGGACATAATTAAATAAACATAAATTATAAATATACAAATATATTTATCCACAAGAGTACAGACAAAACAAAATGCACTTTACGGCTCAACAACTACAGCATATTTTGCTGAATCATACAAAGCAACGTCATTCAAACATTTTATCAACCATGATTTGTTAACATGTCTGACATTACATTGTATTTTCTTTTTTAACTTCTGCATTTTTTTAAATTCAATAACATCCTCGTTATGAACAAGATAATCTACATCCAAATCCCTTAATGACTTAACTACGGTTCCACCATAAGCTATCCAATGTCTTTCAAAATGCTTTCTTTCTTCTTCGGGTATACTTATAAAGTCTGGGTAAAAAGCTAGTCTTTTGTCTTTAAAAACATCTGGTAATGGGTTATCTGGAAACAGTTGATATTTAATTTGTTTTGAATCTACATCTTCCATAATTGTATCACAGTTAATATCTGATGAAGTGTTTAACTCTTTTCTCTTTGCTTTTTTATTTGAAGAATTATTTAATTCCATTTCTCTTTCTGGTGTACTAGAAGAATGGCGTCTTTTATTTTTTTTTGTTCTATCACTGCTAGTTGTTTCAGATGAACTATTTAAGTCATCCTTTTTTCTTTCTTTCTTTATTTTTATGTCTTCGTATTTGCTTTCTTTTTTTCTTACAAAACTTGTACTGCTAGATTCACATTTTGTATCTGAGGAACTGGAAGTATTAAATTCATTTTTTATCTTCACTTTTGTTTTTTCTTTATCTTCATTCTTATCTTTTTTTATTAAGAAATTATCTAGTTTATTAAGTTTAGACGGACTAGCTTTAATTTTCTTTACAGGCGGTTCGTAAGTTTCATTTGCAGTTGCTGCTAATTTATTTAGAAGGGAAACATCAGTTTTTTCTTTAGAAGTTTTGTATAGATGCCTTAGTTCGTCTAAGTTAGTTGCAGTCTTCCAATCTTTATCTGTCCTTATTCTCGTTACTCTTGGAAACCTTATTGATATACCATCCGCAGTGTGCTTATTTGCTTTTGTTAATTCTGTGCCTGGAATTTTATTGAGAACTTAATTTCGAGAGAGCTCTCAGTCAGTTTTGATTATAGTATAGGCTGGTTAGCTTAGAGGTTAGTAACTGTGACAGCCAACGTGGGTTCAATTCCTATTCGGGTCAAATATGTAAATATCTACAAATAGTACATTATGTAGGTAGTGTATCAGTTATCTGGTGCAAAGTCTGGTAAATAGAAAAGTAGGTTGATATTTTATTTTGAAAAACTATTGGTTTTGCATATTTTTAGGGTTTTGTACAAGCGATAGAAAAGGATCGCTGTAGTGTCTGTCTGATAGTCTGTTTTATTAATATTTCACTATAGATAGTGCATTAGTAGAGTAGTCGCCAAACTTCTAGATCGCTCTGCACTGATACGTGTGGATGTGCAGTAACAAAGAACAGGTATCAGGAAGGCCGTGTTAGTTTTAAAATACTATGCACTCGCTATCTGTACGCGCAGACACTCAACCGTTGCAACTTCAAAGCGATCTAGAAGAGTGGCAACTATATTATGGCTACTAACTTTGATATGGAACCATAAAAATTGTAACATTTATTGATTTAAAAAAAACCGGTCAAGTGCGAGTCGGACTCGCGCACCCATGGTTCCGTACAAATTATATATATATATTATTTTATTTTTAGTATTTATAGCTATAGCGGCAACAGAAATACATCATCTGTGAAAATTTCAACTGTCTAGCTATCACGGTTCATTAGATACAGCCTGGTGACAGACAGACATACAGACGGACAAGTCGTAGAAATAGGGTTTCCGTTTTTACCCTTCGGTTCACTCGTACACTAATATGTAGATAGATACCAACCTGTAATTTCCCAAACTGGTTGGTTTTTAGGGTCTGCAGCAACAAAATCAGGCACCAATCCTTTATTACAATCAAACCAAGAAGGTACTTTATTGCTGTCCTGAGATATCTTGACCATCAGCGGACCTAGTTCTTTCTGTAGCCGTTCTAGTGTATTATCATCGTGACCGGTATGGACTTTGGTAACAGTGACCCAACGATTTTTTCGTGTGTCCAAACATCCCATTAGGAATACGGACATCATACCACCTTTTTTACCAGTACCTAGAATGGGAAAGACAAGGAGTCAGTTTTAGTATGACCCTTAGTTGCCATTTTTTTATTCTACTAATTACAAAGTCCTATTAAATTATTCATAAATATTACCTATTGAATACTCATTTGAATTTGGCTTTGATAGGTCAATAAATAAATTGAAAATAAATAGACCATTTATGTTAAGATCCTGATTAATTTACAAACTATACTATCTTTACTTCCGCTTGCATTTTTTATGGTGTCTTTTAAACACTTTTTCAATTAACCAAACCAAGGGTTGATTAAAAAATGTTGCCACTTCATCAATCAAAATCCATTCAGGCAGACTTACTTACACATTTAAGATATAAGTGTGGTATTGATCCTGAGATATAATAAATAATAAATATCCTGGGAAATTTTTCACACACGGCTATCTGACTGATCCCAAACTAAGCACATGTTATGTGTATTAAGCATAAATTAAAATGAATACAAACCAAACCATGCTCCCAGAACAACTAAATCAGCCGTGTCAGCCATGGCACCATCAAACAGATAATCCTTTTTAACTTTCAACCAATGTCTCTTGCCTGGCTCATATGTGGACTCCAAGTCTTTTAGTACTAACCCTTCTAAGCCCAATTGTAATACCTGAAAATGAATAAGCTTGTGTTTGTATTTTTTATGTATTTTTGTATTACTTTAAGAATAAAATTGTTAAACATTTGAAAAAAAAAGCCAATATAGTCAGATGGCCCAAAAATATTTAAAAATGTAACCTTGCTGAGTTTCTTGCCAGTTCTTCTCAGTTGAAGGTTCCGAAACGGTGGTAACTTCTGTGATTCGTAAGTGCCCTTCTAGGGCCTAAACTGAATAAATGGTTTTGACTTTGACCACAATAACATGGTATGTGATGATATGGCCAAAGGTGGTATCAAAGGCCAAGGATGGCATCTCAAGTGCAGCTATTGGAACACACCAGTAGTTACTTGGCAACCGATATTCTACTTGAGGATGGTAGCCAGCCACGCAAATTTTCATTGAAGTCCAAGATAACATATTAGTTTAATATTTTTATCAGCAACTAAACATGATATTATTAAATATTTACCTTAGCAATCATTTTTGCCAAATCTGCCGGCTTTTCTATCAATTGCTGTTCAGAAAACATCACATGGTTGGTTACTTCCACCATGTTGTCATGAAGAATTTGCCTTCTCTTTTTAATGGGCAAATCAATTAATACCTGACCATTGTAATACAAACAATCAAAAATAAATAAACAAACTTGAGCATCTTCAAACTCACTCTGCTTATGTATGCCCAATGTTCCAAATGGCAATGGTTTGCCCGTATTTACATCAACCATCAATACTTCAGCATCCAAAATGATATCAACTCCCTTTGGAAATGCTTGTGGCAAATAATCTTTAAAATGACTGACTTTGTGTGGCATAACTGGTTTCAATGCTCTAGAGTAGTATTTGAATTCATTCCCTTTTTTGTGGACTTGAACTCTTTCTCCATCATATTTTATTTCAGAGAACATTCCATTGGGACATTTCTTCATTGCCATCTCGACTGACTTGCATGCTTCTGCTAACATTGGTAAAACAGGGGTCATAAGAGTTATTTTCGCTAATACACTAGTTTGCATTGCATCTATATGTTTGACTCCGGTATTCTTTGCCAGTACTCTATCTAAGACCATATTTAAATCTCGAGCTTTCTGAAATACATTATATGCATCAGGATGTACACCTTCCAAAATGTGTTTAGGACCTGCATTTATACGTAAATCTCCTTTTATAATCCGAATAACCATCTTCATGTCATCTAAATTGCATTTCTTTACAATTTTCTTGAAATGATAAATCTGTTCTTCTTCTTTTGTTAGTTTTGATAATTCTTCTAGAAAATTTTCAACTTCATGTATTGTTAAAGTGCTTTGACTTGCTGGTTTGATAGATTTGGCCGTGGAAAAGAAATATTGAATTGTGTCAGCTACATCTCCTTGTTCTAAATGTGTTAACATGTCATCGTGGTCCATATTAAAAACTCTGGAAAACAATTTAACTAATTGCTTGCTCTTTAAATTGTAAACTCTTTTCGTAACCTGTGGCAGAAGTAATTTACACCATAAAGCTAAATCACCTTTGAAAGAATTATCATCAGTTCCTTTTCTGAAGAAATTATTCACAGTTGCAGTTTTTTCTGTATATGCATCAACTCGGGCAATTTTTTTACACAATTTACAAAATGATGAGAACTTATTATCATCAGTAATAAGATCCTTGTTTTTCATCGGACCATCATCTCCACTTGACACAAGTTTGATAGAAACATTCTTTATAATCTTGGCTGTGTATTTTCCACTATTTTTGTCAGCATATAACTTTTCCATCTCATTGATTTTCTTCAATAAATATTCTTGGTCATCCTTGCTGATATTATCCCAGTTCCCAATATCGTCTATTGAGTCTATACGTTTCGTAGCAGGCCGTTGTTTTAGAAAAACATTCATGAAGCAGTCTACATGATGCCATGATTTCATTTCTTTATTCTCACCATATGGACTTGCAACTACCTTGGCTAAGCGCAACTCCCCGCTTGGGCAGTTACCTTTACATCCCTTACATGATGCTCGGCCTCCCTTCGCCCGATCAACATAAAAAGGTGTTGATTCCGACATGATTTATAGCAACGAAAACAGAAAACCTCTCTGGTTATAAAATGTTCTCACTTCACATTAAAAATATCACAAAAACGTTTTGAAGATGTTTTAGAAGAAACATTTATTTGTTTATTGATTTACGTTTAAATTTGGGCTTGTATTTAGTCAAAACAAATAATTCATAATAATTCATATTACGGTGATTGATTGAGATTGACTGACACCAATGACACTGAGTCTGACACACTGACAGAACAGAAGTTTGACAACTGGTAGTGTTGTACCAGGTACCTTTAGCTGCGCGTTAGTTATATTTTTAGTATTACTTAGCGGTACGATGGAATATTTTGGCTCCTAGTCACTAGGCCTAGGCTTAACTTATTATTATTTAAGATTAATTTGTCTAAAAAGAAATCACTAATATAAAAAGTTCTACAAACAACATGATTTTGTTTCCACACTCTTCTATTATAACGTTCCTAGTATTAGTCTATTATGTACTTCTACAATGTTCTTTTGAAGAAATTATGATCACAAAGCACAACATGTCTTGCAATAAAAAAACAGATTTTATTATTTTAGACTTGTTACATCGTATAATTAGTGATAGTTTAAGTTTTTAGTAAAAAAATGATGACCTGTATTTGAAGTAGCACTTGAAGCACTATTGGTTTATTGACGTTACGTTTGACGCATGCGTTGAACTTTTTTTTTTTTTTTTTTAAGAAGATTTTTGGCCTGGTAGCTTGACCTTTAAGCCATTTCTTTATTTTAAATATTCATCTTTTATGTTTAGTCACGTTTTATTGTCACTTTCACTGTAAAGTCTAGTCCTCGTCCGTACAAGTCCGGTCTAATTTTAGTGAAATTGGCGGCTATTCCACTAAAACATTTCATGGACTTTTTGGGACATGCGTTGAACTCACGCGGCATGCCGTCAATTTTATTGCGTTCGGAAACAAGATCCGAAAATATTACATAATGAAATAAACAAAAGACAGTGATGGAAAGTTTATAATAAAAAAAACTTTGTCGGCACTTAATAGATAGTGCCATCCACGAAACCACGACCAAATAATTCATATTACTTATCTTTCAACACTTTCTTCTTTACTTCAATCATGATAGAATGTTAATAAGACGTTTTTCGATTTTTCCAGCTTCATCTTGTCACCAAGAGTTCAGTAGCGACGGTACCAAACATGGTACCCTCACATCGCCACATTACCCATCGCCGTATCCACCGAACACTCATTGCCACTTCGAGTTCTTTGGAAGGGGGAAAGAGAGAGTTAGATTAATATTTCAAGACTTTTATTTGTACAAATCTGCTGATGGGTCTTTAGAGTAAGTATTTTAAAATTGTATTATAAATAAATATCACGATTCCGTGATAAAGACTCACGCACACGCACAGCAAAACTAGCTCTTCTGGCTATTTTAAGGATTTCCCCGAAAAAAAAAATTCTCATAAATCATCACCCAAAAACTCAAGGGCCCTCGCATTTCAGACAATCGGTGTCCTCATTATTCTATGTATAAAAATAGTCTAAAGGCCATAAACATTAAACAATTTGTGTTTTTCAAATCTCTTTAATTTTAAAAGCAACAGGTTACAATTTTGGCTCTCGGCTAAATCCAATGCCGCTTACATAAATATGCTAATTGAATTTCCGTTTCTAATTTCAGATGTACAAACGTGGATTCACTGCAAGCATTCATCAACGTAGATGGAAGATTAGAAAAAGTCGAGACATTTTGTGGTATCGACCTCCCTAAACCTATTATGTCGAATGGACCGAAATTAATGTTGGAGTTTAGGGGAACCCAGTCATCGCGATATTCGAGGGGATTTAAGATATCGTACTCATTTGTAGAAAGTGAGTTACTAATTTCACGATAAAAATAAATAGATAAAATTTTCTAGGGCTTGACCATTTGACTAGTTGCTCGCCGATTAAAAGCCTCATTATTCTCGTATATTGTAAGTTAACGATGTAAGAGCAACTCTTTTTGAACTACAGAGCGACTACCTATAACTTCAGAGCAATATATTAGTGCTATCTACTATCCCTTACTGTACTTTCATCTAGATTCGCTTCCCAGTATGGGTAAAATGCAATTATTGAGTTACAAATACCTAACTGTTATGTTCAGAAACGACCATCATTTGTAGCCCGGGATCGAAAATCCGCTAAAGAAGGATTTTCCGAATCTTATTTGAGCAAATTATTAATTTGCGTTATTTGTTTGGGTTTGAAGGGAGACTGGCCAAATTTCGTTTTTAGACTGAAGCCGAAGGTTTAATAAGCCTAAGTTTAATATAATACCTATTATTTTAATATTTTTACAAAATGTCGACTGTTGTAGGTATATTTACTTAAAAGTAATTTAAAATTTACAATCATTATTGGTTTTTCTCGATTAGTGTGAAACTATAAACTCTCTATAAAACATCGGTCATTAATAAAAATGCAAATTAGTAAAAAAAGTAACAAACAATCACAATAATTACTATTTTACCAACAAGTAACTAGGTATCATATAATTTATCATTAGATCACATTTAGTAAGTAATTCAGAGCTTGTTGGAAACCATCGGCTTTGGCCATCACTTTGGCCCATTTTGGAAAAGCGAAGGTATGGCCGAAGAAGCTGAAGCCGAAGCCGAAGTTTCGGTCGGAAATCATCGTTTTTATTAAATAAACTTTATGGTTTTTTGTTCCAGATTTTGGTATCAGTTCAGGGCGACAACTGAAGGAATTTCCGTGCGCTTTCGTGTATAATAGTAGTGAATACCACAACGGCACTTTTGCATCACCGAACTCTCCTGGTCCTTACCCACGTGATACAGAGTGCACATATTTTTTTCACGGCGGAGACACGGAGAAAGTTCATCTTCACTTCACCAGTTTTGATGTTGAGGGGGTGCTGCCGTAAGTATGAGTTCTGCAACTTTTATTCTGTAAGTTGGTAGATCATTTAAGACGAGAGCTGCAACATTCAGGCGTGGATCCAGGATTTTGTTTAGGGCTTTTTTTATTATTTTTTTTTATTCTGGATAAGCTTGTGTTTGACCACAATCTCACCATGGTAAGTGATGATGTGGCCGAAGGTGGTAAGCACACAAAGCCTAGAAGGAAACTGGCTCTCAAGTGCAGCTGCTGGAACACACCGATAGGTGCTTGACGACAGATTTTCAACTTGAGGGTGGTAGGCAATCTTAGCTCATTTCACCTGCTTGATCTTACAGTAAATTGGTACGAAGAGTTATTGTTGCTGCTATAACGATTCAAATTATTTGAAGAATTGATCCGTAGCATCTAGGTACCTATTTAGTTATGAAACGACGGATTCAGCTTTGTTTTGCCAATTCATTTATACCTAAATATTAGAGACCCACATAATATTCAGAATAGATTCTGCCCGACCAATGTAAATTACTTTTGTAATCATCACAAATTTGCAAGCTTTTTGAACACAAAGTTATTGATTCTATTACACTTACAAACTTATTATCTCCTATTACAGATGCGAGGCGGTATCGGCGAGTGATTACGTCGAATTTTCAAACTATATGACTGAAGACAATAGATTCGGTAGATACTGCGGCCACATGAAAGAGTTTCATGTTGAGTCTGAGAGGAATTTCTTCAAAGTTACGTTTCGATCCAACGATCGATTGGATGGCACAGGTTTCAAGGCCATCTATCAATTTCTAGAAGTTACTGACGAGTATCGAGCTCCACCAGTAAAAGATAAGGCTTCAAATTCCTTAAGTAAGTATTTTTTTATTGAGTAAATAATCTTATATCGATAGCTCAGTGGTAGTGACGTCGGATACCGCGGCGAAGGTCGTGGGTTCGAATGTTATAATGAGCTTGAACTTTCGGTTAAGGAAAATATTCTGTGAGAACCATAGCACCGTGGTACCTTGTAGTACCTATAGACTGACTGGCTACCACCCTCAAGTAAAAATCTGTCGCCAAGCACCTGTTGGGGTATCGGGAGCCTTTAAAACATTGTAATAAGGTGTACAACACATTGGCAATCCCGCTGGTATTGCTAATGTCTATGGGCGACGGTATTAATAAGTAATCATGTCACTCGCCTGCCTAGTTGTCACTTGTGGTATAAAAAAAATCTAATGAAGTCGGAAGCGATAGGCAACCTCTTAAAATATTTAATTCCGGTCTTTACTGCTTCAATTTGCGAGAAGCGCCTACGAATCTCTGCAGTTTATGGGGCAACTGGACAATGGACACGAGTCTCAGCTTAGGGTGCACTTACGGGGTGTGGGAAGACACTTTATATTTGGGGTTTAATTTCGCCAGATTCAATTGTTTTCCCAGGATTAAATCTATCCTGTGTACTTTCATTAATGGTATCTGGTATCAAGCATCCGTATACCTAAACATACGTAAGTTACTAGTCTATCAAAGGGACAAAAGTGCCAGGAAAACAATAAGATAACAATAGAATCTGTTTTCTAGCAATTCAAGCTATTTTGTATAATTTTATTATCGTCCGGAAACAAATGATAATACCATAGTAGATAAGTGATAGTTTTATTGTAATGCTTACGATATGAAGCAAATTGTGAAGTTGCAAAATGATATAAAGCGAGAAGTTCGAAAGACGCTCTAAAATTATCTCAGCTCATAGCCTATTCTTAAAGTTTATATTCTTAAAGTAAGTATTTCTTATTTACAGGTATACTTGGTCATTTTCTGCTGCTGATCTGCCTCGCAATACCGCAGCTACATCATGAAATATATCATTAAATATAAAGTGATATTAGATTAATTATAAATAGTCTATGATCCTGTATATTTTGTATGATAGTCTGTGCCATACACTTGTAATTACGTAGTTACGCAATATTTTCTATAAAATCGCATTATATTAAGTTATCCTCTATTCAAAAATAAAGCAATACCATGTAAATCACAATAAGGTTTATTCATAAAGGCACGTCATGACAATGAATTAAATAATTTGAAATAAACTATGTACCTTGTTTTTATTTACAGTTTGGGCTATTTTTCGATAAATAGGAATAATAATACTTAGATACGAAAGGAAGATCCTGGGCCGTTTATATTCTGTATTTTTCTGTGATATTCTGCGGCTTTCAATGACTCTAACTAACCAGTTGCCGTTCCATCCATGTGATGTAAGTATAAGAAAGTATGCCTTAGCGTTAGCACCCCAAATGCTGTCCAGTTAAGTAAGACCTATCTAACTAGAAAATAGTTCAAGGTAAACTCTCCTCTGCTATTTCGAGTAATGTTCCTAACAGTCACCGGCTTCGGCGTGATAGTACCTGTATTATTTTAATCATCTTTATACTTTTGATAGTTAATCTGAGTCTTTATATATTTGTCTTTCATATGGAAACTCCGAAGAGTGTAAGTAGGTATATTACCTCCACTAAAACAGACCTGATACGCATATTATGGTAGGGGAGGCAATGATGCTAAATTTGTAGTTACTCGAGCGTCTTTGGGACCTACTGGAATTTGAAGATTAGGTGGAATAAAGAAAAAAAGGTTATGTGATATTTTCCCCTTGAGCGGTGGGGGAAGCGTCTACAGGGTTTCAAAAATGTAAAAAAAAACAGTCACCAAGAAATACTCGAGCGCGTCAGATATTAATAGGGTAGTCGCGCCACGTCTGTCTGATAACGGAAATATAATAATCTGCCGTTTTGCGTGGTGGGGGTGGCCGTACGAAGGGGTCGAAAATATTTTTAAAAAAAATTTACTCGAGCGCGTCAGACATTGATAAGGGATGTTAAGTGAACCCTCCAGTAGCTCCTATTTTAAAGACTGACGATTTGGACGCGACCATCAGTCAGGGCCGATTTTTGAAAATGCAAAAAAAAATCGTGACCTTGATTTACTCGAGCGCGTCAGATTTTTATACAGGCGGTTCTTCTTGATGGCCTTGTTGTACTGACCCATAATCTGACAATTATGTTGAGGGATTTCCTTAATCTGACGGTTTGAAAAAAAAAATATATAAAAAATATCGAAATCTCGAAAATGGTTCAAGATATCGAAAAAATGTTTGTACAAAAGTTGTAGAGAATTTAATTTTCTACAATATTTATTATGAATGCATATACCAAAAAACCCATAGGAAACGAGATATTTGCAATAAATCATTTTTTGCCTTTGACCTTGAAAATTTCAGTAGTCGCGGGCACCCTATGATAAGTAGCTTTTGAGTTAAGTTTTAGGGTATCAAAATAAAGGTCTATACAAGTTAATAGGTGACTATCTCTCATTCTGAGGTGAAACTCATAATATTCCTGGACTATACACTTAATAATGATTTTAGCTACTTCGGCTTGTGCAAATCGGCAGATTAAGATATTTCCGTGATTCGTGACTAATTTCCTTCAAAATAAAAAAAAAACTAATCGCGCTCGAGAAAATCCAGGTGACGTTTTTTTTTTGCAACTTTGCGAGTCTCCAATTTTCTTTCGTCACGCCCAATTTGTCAGATTATTGAAATGTACACTATTTTGCATGTAACTAACTTACCTTACCTTAATCTGACGCGCTCGAGTATTTCAAACCATCGATTTTTTTTTACTAATCTGACGGGCTACCCTAGGCGTTCGACACTACATAGAGGGCTCAGATTTGGTGAGAGTACTTCACAAGGTGCAAGGTAGCCCCCCTTATGTTAATCTGCCGCGCTCGAGTAAATCCCGAAATCCCCTATTCGCCTCCCCTAACATTACTTACGTTCCTTTACAATCGGATTGGCTTCGTATTTTCTTCCTTATGTCGAATCCCGTAGCACTGGAAACAGTTGAATGATGTGTAGTGATACAGTTTGATTTTGGCTTTTAGTGAAGGAAGAAATAGTTTATTTGTGTTTAGCCAAAATTAAAATTGATTTATATTGCGTAATCATAAGTGCTTCATTGCCTTACTGCCTACTTTCAAAGTTGTAGGTATTGCAAGCAAAGCCTCCATTAGTTCTTCAATCGACCGTCGACAGGTGTCGCAGCGCCACAGTCTCGCAGCGCGAGCTGTATTCACTTAAGTGCGCCTCCCCACTCGACGAACTTAACGTCAAATCGAGTTCGTTCGCCGTTCTCTTTGGTGCCGGTTGGTTGTTGGTGTGTTCTCGAATTTCAAACCCGCGAAATTTTTTCTGCGAAACGAAACAGGGATGTGACAGTTTATAGCAGGATTATTATTTTGTTGAGTGCGTATTGTGGAACGAAGTTTTGTTGGACTGTAGCAAGTGTTTGAGCGGTGTGGTACTGTGAGTGTAGTTGTGGTCACAGGTGTCACATTCCAAGGGGGACGCGCCGTCTCACAGCCTCCGTACTTACTCGATACAGAAGGCAGGTGGCCCGCTAGACAATCCTATTTAATGTAAGTACTTATCCAGACTTTATTTCATATTGAGTGTTTAATCTTATTAATTTACCTATTGAATAGGGTTTTATTTATTTATATGTAAGGTAGGTAGTTACTTAGCTATGTTAAGTACTGAAAGGTCTAAGTATCAAAATAATCATATCAAATATCAATTTAAGGCGATGATAGCTCAGTGGTAAGTGACGTCGAATACCGCGACGAAGGTCGTGGGTTCGAATCCTACAATGAACTTGAGCTTTCGGTGAAGGAAAACATCGTGAGGAAACCATAGCACGGTGGTAGGGTACTTTGTAGTACCCGACTGGCTGGCTACCACCCTCAAGTTGAAAACCTGTCGCCAAGCACCTATCGGTGTGTTCCGACAGCTGCACTTGAGAGCCAGTTCCCATCTAGGCTTTGTGTGCTTACCACCTTCAGCCACATCATCACTTACCATGGTGAGATTGTGGTCAAACACAAGCTTATCCAGAATAAAAAAAAAAAAACAACTTTATTTTAATCAAGATACTCATGACAGGCGATGATAGCTCATTGGTAGTGACGTCCGTCGGATACCGCGGCGAAGGTCGTGGGTTCGACTCCTACAATCAGCGTGAGCTTTCGGTGAAGGAAAACATCGTGATGGTTTCATCACGATGTTTTCCTTCACCGAAAGTTTGTAAAAAGCGACAGCACGGTAGGCTGGCAAGTTACCACCCTCAAGTTGAAAATCTGCCGCCAAGCACCTGTTGGTGTGTTCCGGCAATTGCACTTGAGAGCCAGTTGCCTGTATGACATCGTAACAAGGTGTTCAACACATTGGCAATCCCCCTGGTATTGCTAATGTATATAGGCGACGGTACTTATTTACACTTACCATCAGGTGACCTGCCTCGTTGTCACTAGTGGTATAAAATATGTTTTTTGTAATTCTAAAGTTCGATACAGACAAATAAAATAAAAAAATATAATAGGTACCTATAATAGTTAGTAATTCTTTGTTATTGCCTATTTGTTCGTATGTTTAATAAAGTTATGTAACTCTCAAGTTTTGGACCGTCTGACTATATTTTTTATTAATATCCGTAGGTAAAAAGGCTAGTATGGAATTGTAATTTTTTGGGTCATAGAGTAGCCTGTGCTATGGCTATTCTCTACTAGGTAGTTAAATAACTTGGGTATGGATTCTGAACATCTTTCGCCATGAACCTATCGGTGTGTTCCGGCAGGTTGTACTTGAGAGCCAGTTGCCTTCAAGGCCTTGTAAAGGGTCGACAGTCTCCCTGGTATTGCTAATGCCTATAGGCGACCGTAGTCGCTTACCATTAGGTGACACGCCTGCCTGTCAAACTTATGACATTTTTATTATAATTTCTGTCAATTTATCTTATCAATAATAGGGTTTGTAACTTTATTTATTTAATGTAATGAAATCTACATTCATTCATAACCATAACCACATTGTCATGCTATGCCACTATTATCTACCTATTGTGGTTATGGTTCGAAATCAACTTGGCTGGTATTTGGCAAGCTTAAAGGTGAATTCCTGGGTACATGCCAACATTAGTAATTCATGTCAGACAGACGGAAAGCAGAGTCTTAGTAATAGGGTTCCGTTTTTACCCTTTGGGTACGGTACCCTAAAAAGGTGTAGATAGATAGGTTACCTGCACAAAAATCGATTCAAAACTGGCCGAGTAGTAATGGAACTCTAAAGCACACATAAATAAATATCCACACTACATTACGTACGATATCTAATATACGATGGCATTTTTGGTTATTTGGGGTCACTTTTAATTGCACTTGGTAGGTGAAGTGCATCCGTTGATGCAGGCGACGCGACACAGGTCAAGAAAGCCACTTTAGCCTCCAGCTTTCAGAGCTATATAATCTACTAGCTCTCCCCCGCGGTTTCACCTACCTTACTCTGTGGTTTCACCCGCGTTACGTTCCCGTGAGATCTTATCTTTTCCCGGGATAAAATTATAGCCTATGACACTCACAAATAATTTGGATTTCTATTGGTAAAATAGTTTTCCAAAACGGTTCAGTAGATCCAGAGATTATCTACCTACCCCTAAAACCTCACAAACTTTACCTCTTTATAATATTAGTATAGATTTATAATAGAAGATTAGGTAGATTAGAATAGATAGGTACACATTTTTTTACTTTTAATTATCATTGCTGACTGATCTTTTCCCGGGATAAAATTATAGCCATACTGGCCAATAGCCATTTTGGTTTTCAAAATCGGTTCAGTAGATCCAGAGATTATCTACCCACTCCTAAAACCTCACAAACTTTACCTCTATAATATTAGTATATAGATTTATAATAGAAGATTAGATTAGAAAACTTGAGAGGTGTCAAGGGACACCCGGATGGAACGAAGTTATATAAGTCGAGAGAGTATATATACCTATATATATATAAAAGAACATTTCTATTTATATATAAAATATCTGGCTTGCTTTCTATAAGAGAGAGAGAGAGAGCGAGAGAGACAGACAGAGAAACATGCGCACGCCGCACAGCGGTCGGTGATTTTCGTAAGATTTTTTTCCGTCTAGCCCCCTTTCACAATGCGCGGAGATAGGTAATCATTTTTTTACTTTTAATTATCATTGATGACTGACGTGTGAGTGTGAGGAAGACGTCTACAACATCTCCAATATTTTTGACGTGACCGAACTGTGTTATTGCACCTATATGCGACATATTATGTATACATTATTTGATAAAACCAAAACACGTTGGAACAATAAAAATAAACAACTTTCTCACACATCAATTGAAGCGTCATCATTTATTTTATTTGTTTGCTAAAGCTGTTTGTAAATACCGTACCTGTCTATTTCATTATGTTGCATAAACTAGATACATAATTTGTTGATTCATTGATTGTTCTAATAACGCCTTAGGTACCTATTTTCAATAGGCACTTAGATACATTAATTTAATGTACTTAATACTAAGTAAGAATGGCTTCAATTGGAAATATTTAGGTTGAGAGAAAGATGTTTTAATGATTTTACCTCATTGTATATTTGAACACCCTCAAAATTTATATTCTTTTTTCCATATTGTGTTCTAGGTACGTTAGTTATTAATTTATTTCTGTTTCTTAAGTTATACTTGTGTGACTTTTTAGCAAGTGTTATTTGAGAGTTAATGGTATTATCAATAATAGTAAAAATTATTCTCACGCTCACTTCCCTACAATATGGCGAGGAGGGCGGTGGCTGCCACACGTGTCATACTTGTGAACAGGTGCTGCTTGTGGGGGCTGGTCTGCTTGAGCTTGTTATTTACTAAATCCCTCGCAGCTAAATTCTATTTGTTTATTCTTTTTTTGAAGCCGAAACACGCAAATGTTGTCAGTGAGGCTACATAAATATTTATTGAATGTAGTGTAAGTTGTTTTTTTTAAAGTAATTGCTGAGTTTATATCTAACTCTTCTTAGCAAAAGCAACCTTCCGAACCGTGAGTTAGAGTCTAGACTAAATTATTCATAAGTGCTTTGAAAAGCATATTTGAATAAAAATATTTTCATTTTCACTATGAACGTAGCTTAACCTCAATATAACTTCGCTGTAGCTTCCTTATAGTAGTGAACTTGGACTTTAATCAATTAAATATAGACCTGCTATAATATTCCGAAGTCTTGCGTATAAAGTCTATAATTTATTTAGTATGCTCACCGTTGCTATTACAGAAATTCCTATAGGAAAATGCCTAATAAGGGGTTTAACAGGAAGTAATGGATTGCGCTTCAAACAGGTGTACTAGAAACTTTATTGATACTGTAATAAACCCTTAATTCAATGGGATAATGTTTATAGTTGATTGCCTGATCGCTCCCAGGAATCACTAGTGAAAATATTCGCAACCCGTTGTTGATAAAAAGGGTTTTGTAGTATCTATAAAAATAATTAGGTACAGTTTATTGAGTAAGTAGTGTAAAGTAATTAAGATTAATTAAAAAAAATGGTATCTTGGGTTCTTTTCTTGACACTTAAAGCACTTCATTGTTTTTGAAAGATAAATACTTCACCTAGTTTGAATATAATTTGCACTCATTCTGAAATAACATGGCAAAACAAAAATAATAAATAAATATCCTAATAAATATCCTCGGACATTTTTCACACACGGCTATCTGATCCCAAACTAAGCAAAGCTTGTAATATGGAAACCAGATGACTGATATACTACATAGACTACTTTTTTTTTTGTAAATACATACATAGATAGATAAATTACACCCAGACTCAGGACAAACAGACATATTCATTCACACAAATGTGTGTCCAGTATGGGAATCGAACCCACGACCAGCGGCGTGATAGGCATAGAAATCTCATCTCTATGCAATTTTTATGCTTAAAAAGCTTTTCGAAATAAGGTACCAAATACTAAGTAACCAACACAATAACATTGATAATGATAAATTAATTATTACCAACAATCGATAGTTAATATCACGTTACACGGACAAATTGGCTTGTAAAGCACGTCTATACTATATTGTTCTGTCATATAAAGGCCAAATTGTGAGCTTATTTTTCAACAGCGCCCTTGCACTACATTCGACGCTACAAACTGGCTTTGTGATTCAATAACAATGTGGGTGATTATCAATTCGTTTCTAACACTTACACATTAGACACGGATTATACGATAAATGTTTCGAAGCTTTTCGCTCACGGTCAACACAAAGTCCGCATGTCGGATCCGAGTCGTATTTTGTTTTTTTTTGTGTTGTTCTAAAAAGACATGAGCAACGTTACTTATTGGGGTATAATGAAAAACTAAATGAAGGAGAAAGAAGAACTGCTTTTCTTCTTTTTTTTGTATAAGCTTGTGTTTGACCACAATCTTAACATAGTAAGTGATGATGTGGCCGAAGGTGGTGCGCAAACAAAGCCTAGATGGGATCTGGTGTGGTAGCCAGCAGTAGGGTACTAAAATACCCTACCACCGTGAGGGTTGGGTATTTTAGTAGTATGGGTTCCTCACAATGTTTTCCTTCACCAAAATCTTATTGTAGGATTTGAGCCCACGGCCTTCAGCGCGGTATCCGACGTCACAACAACATAAGCTATCATCGCCTAAAACTACGTTCTACTTCATTCCTATGCATGATTGACTACGGGATTACAAAATTCCTCCATCAAATTGAAGGCACTGGTCACAAGCGCCAGTCAAATAGGTGACAATTTTTTTTAAGTTATTGTAAACTGCATCGTAAACTCCTCTTAACAATAATGAAGGAATGTTATAGATTACGTCATCTTCCTACAAAACCTACAGAACCTGAATATCATTCGTCATTATGTTTCTAGGAAAAGGTGAGGTAGTGTAATTTCTGTTGTAACAATGGCGTCATATAGAGAATGGTTCAGGTTCTGTAGCTTAGATGTGGTCACTGAACGACAGACTACCTACTGAAAGTACTTCAAATGAAAAAAGTCGTACAATCTTATAAAAACACATATTGTAGAATACTTGTATCTGTTCCCAATCATTTGGGGTCGGCGCAATGTGCACTTTTCTTCCATTCGACCCTTCTATGTGTCATATCTGAATTCACTCCTTTCTTACTCATAATATCATCTTTCACACAGTCCAACCATTTTTTTCGGTCTTCTTCTACCCGTTTATCTATCCACTTTCATATGTCCGGACATGACTATCATCCCTCCTCATAATATTCCCATACCACCACAAACGACTTCTTCTCAACATTTCAGTCACTGGTGAGTTCCTCTTACATTCTCCTTCCTAATCTTATTGGTCATCATACATGCTTAAAGGAACTGCTTTAGTAGTGAAAATAAATTCTGAACTTCTGAACACAATATTATAATCTTTAAATCATAACGAACTCGACCATGCTAACTCATTGGATAATATCTGAGAGTAAGCAAGTCCACAAATCTCCATTTATGTCTGAAACCGGGCAACTGATATCATCAAAATACCAGCCAAAGCAAAAATGAATAAAATAAAGCCCTTTTTGTGTTGGTGGAATGCAATTGAGAGAGAATATGGTAGTTTGCTACATTTATTATTGCACGTTTCTGGTGGTTACCCAATGAACGTTATTTATGGTTCTTGGTGTTTGGTAAAATAAGTTTTATTTCTTAAATAATTATAACTTTTTGTGAGCGTTAGTTCTTACAAATACAATTTAAAGCTTGGGCAGCAAATCAATTGATGATCAAAAAGTCCTCACGTCTAACAGTCATAGAATATTTTCAGTAAAATAATGTTCAATTATACATTCTAGAAGTATATTAAACAAATGCAATGATCGTGTCACCTTCCCACGAGTATCATTACAGCGATAGTTAAGATATCTTTTTTATCGTAAAAAGTCCAAAGAAATGTTCTAGTTGTAACAGCACTTTATCTCAATTTTTAAATAGAATGAATACAGTAGATTAAAACTAAAAGCAAAACGAAATAAAGCAACATGAAAGTAGAAAAAAGGAATTTTTATTTCATACTTTCTTCTGTTTTTGTGATTGTATGAAAAAATCAGGTCGTTTTTGTTTGCCTTATTTTAGAATGTACTTTGTTTAAACCAATAAAAAGTGATAACTGGTTCTTATATTGATAAATTATTTTTAGGATGATGTTCCGGTTTTAAGACAACATTTAATAAATCATGCTTTAATGCAGTTTCTTTATTTTATTTTTTCCAAGATGAGTTATATTGACTTATTCGTCTAGGTTTTTTTTTACTATAAACCTTTATATTGCAGAATAATTGATTTTATTAACAATATTTAGTTGGAAAGAAAATTGCCATGTACCTACTACATGTTTTTCCTTCATAAGTGCTCTTCTAGGGCCTAAACTTAATAAACTGAATAAAAATGGTTTTGACTTTGTTTTTCGACTCTGATGTAACGAATTATTACCTACAAGCTATATTGTAATGCGTTTGCTACATAAATTTCAGTTAGGAAAACCATGCCGTTTATTAAAAGTTTAATTTGTTCACAATGTTGCTGTAGAATTCGCTTATTTATGAACTCCTAAATGTAAACATCAAGAATTGCTGCAATCGAATTGTTTTATCTTAGCTTACAGTAATCAAACCTGTTGAGGAATGCAACTAAGGCCGTGTTTAACAACCTTTTGTAAGTGGGACGAAGGACCTAATTTATCCAAAGTGACAGGTATGAGAATTCAGACAGATTGTAAGCAAGCTACGGTACAATACACGAATCATGAGGACATTGGATGATAAATTGGGCAATTAGTTTGATATCACGGTGTTTAGGTATAGCCTACAATTTCACACTTATTGCTGGGATTTAAGGTGTATTATCTATCTCTTGCTTATTAGTAGACCTGAATATAAGTTCAATTGTTTTCAAAACATCATTTCCTATTATAGACAAAGATTATCTGGATAAGATTGCAATGTCGATAAAGCAGTCCAAATGGTTAATTTTGTAAATATTTACTGTACCTACTACTTTTACTTTCTCGTTTTACAGATATAGAAATAGTTATTCTGTGAAAACATATCCTGAACGAAGTAGAAAAATGATTCTCATCATATCGTTATGAATCATCGAACAAAGTGTCTTTCAGTCGCCTCTTTTGTCTTTGTCCTTAAAAGTTTTATTGAATTTTGACTCTAAAACTTTGTCTCTTACTAAGTAACAATTCAAAATTAACTTTGAATCACGTTAAGCTGAATAATAGTGCACTATTAAATACTAACACGGCAAAACTCCTGATTTCAATTGTACTCTATAAATCTTATAGTTAGAGAGCATGTTCCGTTTGTTCACAGTTGGGAGCGGCTTACCTTTGCAATGAGGTCGGTTAATGTTAACGCTCCTGCAATGGCTTCTACCTAAAGTCTTCTATAACCTATAACGTCAATAGTACATACACTTTTGAATAACCGTGGTATTTAATAACTTTAACAGGCTAGCAGGTTTTAAATATCAACTTGTACTTTATTAGCAGAATCTTTATAAAAACTGCCATCTTCAAACAAAATTGTAGTCATGTGTCAGTTTCTTTGATTCTACTCGGTTTTCGATTACAAGCTCTCTTTCTCTGAATATACGTCATCAAATACATCATAAATTCCTCAGTGTATTTTCAGTGTTACATCGCTTGGAGATGAGAATAAGGTTTATTAAAATAACAGTTATTTAACATCAATCTCAATAAACTGCAGGCTAATAGCAGTCGTGGAACGCAAGTGTCAATGCTGTCACAATATTTGCGAAGGAGCGTGACTTTAGTTTAAATATTACAAGTAATAGCTGCGATGATGTAAGCCTAGTAAATTTAATGGAGCTTATAGGCAATACTATAGATCTAGGTAACATGGAATAACTCTATACGTACATGGTTTTAATCGAAGTGTCTAACCAGGCACTCGAGTTAGGTGGCGATAACGTTTTCTCTTAGATACTCTTTATAAAATAATAAATAGAATTAACATTCCATTAGCGTCTAGTAGTAAGTATCAATTTTTTTCTTCCTCTTACCATAAAATGAAAAAGGCTCAACTTATTCTCAAAATATTCCAAAATTATACATTTATATAATCTGCCTTCAAAGTGTGCTTTATTTGCATAATGTGGTACTTATAAAAAATAATATATCATCGCACATAAGCCATTTTGGCATACAAATGTCATTTTATACCTTGATTTCTTTATATTGATTTAATAGTGAAGGCAAGCGAGCACGACAAAACACTTGTTCGAAATGACCTCAATTCAATGGTATGCATGCAAAATAAGTAGACGTTTACTTAGTTCCACCGAATTCTTGGCGAGCGTAGTTTCAATTTCACGTTTTATATCAATTTTCATTTAACAGAGATTAATTCTTAAAGTTTGATATTAATTGATCTTATCGATACATGGAATGCTCAGACAAACGTGATTGTTGTTGACCTTAACACCAAGCAAGGACATAAAGTGGAGTGAGGGTATACTTTTACTTTAATACTTTTGTTGAAATAATAGATGTGGTTTGATTTTAACCTTATCTAAAAATATCAAATTACATCGTAATCTGTAGATTCTTAGACATAATCTTTGAATTACAGGGTTTTTTCAGGTTGCATTCTCTTACTTAAATTGTATATGATTAATAACATACATATATATGTATTTCAGGTCAAAGAGTAGCATTGGAGAATCAAAATAACCATAGAGTGCCGTTTAAAAAAAAAATTGAGTACAGTAGTCGCATATGATGTGCCATCTGACATCTCATCTCGGTTATACCATACAGCCAACTCTACTCCGCGTGCGCTCATTGATCAATAAGTGAGTTTTGAGTTTGAGGCTGTATGGGCTAACCCCTTGCCTGCACCACAATAGAGAAAATAATATTACAAACTTCCATCCTTATCTGACAGCTAACTCTACCACCCGGCTTCCTTTTACACACTTGCGTCCCTTTTCATGAAATCACCCCCATAGATTGCAGAAAAGCTAGAGGAAAGATGTTACAACTTTTAATTTTATGTCTAATAACCACCACTGTTATTATGATATAATCCAAGACCTATAGCAGGTACTGTACCGGTAAAAGATAGGAAAAGGAGTAAGAAGGAATAAAAAATTTAAGCGTTTTTTTTAAATAGGGTATTTATTCAAGAACGTAAATAAGAAGTTTTTCTTATAGTAGTCTGTAAATATCGAAAATAAGCAAACCTTTTCGTACCTAAAAACTATTGTTTTATTGTAGGGTTCCATCATGTATTTTGCTTCCCAAAAGGGTTCCGTCCCCAAAAAAGTTTGAGAACCACTGGTTTAGACAATTTAGTGGGACATAAAACATTGTAAAAACATCGCGTCAATATTGCCAGATTCACATTCCTTCACCTGTCAATCTCCGAGCGAACGCCGGCGTTCGCGCGTGTAGGTACGAAAAGGTTTGCTTATTATACAGTGGTGGCCATTGGGATTGTTTTATAAAGTCGCGTCAATGTCCACCAGTGGCGGCCAATGGGAAAAATATTAAATATTGTATCGTTGTCCCCCAGTGGTGGTCAAGAGAACGCATTTAAAAAAATTGTAGCAATGTCCACCAGTGGTGGTCAAATGGGTGGTGGTCAACGGGAATATACCCGAACAAACCACTGTTCATGGTGTTATTCTATAAATATTTCTGGTCCAAAAAGGTCAGCTAGCACCATTATTGCAATCACCTGTGTAAATTTTAGCCGCAGAATGTCAAGTTGATATTAGCATTTTGTTTTATTATCGTGACTCCAGCGCCCTTGCATGTCATATGTACACATTATACATTATTCCAAGTGTTCTATCGACATTTTGACAAATGAATTGTATTGAATTTACATCTATCAATAACAGAACTTAAAATGATATCACGATTTATCTTCGCATTTTTTTTGACAGTTTTTACTTTCAATATCAATTAATTAACTGTATCTTCATCGTAATTCTTTGTAAGCAAAAATATGATTGCAAGAACCTTGAAACTGTAAAAAATATTGACGAAATCTACGAAAAAATACCTATCAAATATATTGACGAAAAAATTAACTGAGACGTCAATAGCATTATAGTATTTTTTTTAAAGCCAATGATTCATGCGGTGCTATTCAATGCTCTTTGAACGGAAAACTTTTTGCTTAACCATAATTGACGTAGCCTCTCACAGTCCTTTGCCAACTTCCATTATTCCCTCGCCAATAGTTCTTTAAAGTACCTATTTCAATGAAAAATTTTATACAAAAAAATATTGCTGTTTAATTGGACATTAAACCTTACCAGGCAATTTATTTGCTTCTTATTCTATGAAAAAATGTCTTGATTCTCACTCTGGATCATTCCGATGTGACTCCATTTGTATTTTGTCTCTTTCATTCCTATGATAATGCTCTAACTTTAGTACTGTTGTTCTTTTCTGGTACGTCTTTTGATTTGGACATCAACTTGTATACCTGTATTTTCATCGTCTTAACTCAATAAAAATGAGCTAAGAATCTAAGAGGCTTAAGTATTTTGATATTTCTATAAGCTTATCATTATTATGTTGTCTTTTTGTGGGAATTCTATGTGTCTGTAATGACATTTTTGTGGCTTAATTAATGTGTTCTGTTCACAGTAGGTTCTACCCTTTTGTTCCCATCTCAAGACGGTTTATTGTTTGCTTCACCTCTATTCAAAAAGTAACAATGTCAAATTCTATAGATGTATGTCTAGTTATAATGGTACACCATTAATTAATCCGGTGTAATAAAGTTCTTTTATTGTTATGTTTTCTTTTCAATGACTATTTTACAAAGATCTCAGTCTTTTAAAAAGTCATAGGTAACTACTTCGTTTCATCCTCTATTATAACTACAATCTAAACTTTAATATACTTCAATCGTTTACTCCTAGTTTTCTGACAAATTGAACATCTTTATTTCATCTCATTAGGCCTCACAAAATAAATTAAAAACAACGGGAATATCTATCAATTAACACTGACGACAAATGGCGTTTCAGTTCATCGGACATGAACGCCCGTCTCGTCCGCGTTGTCGGTCTTCTTTTGTCTGTAGACTTGAGAAAAAGTATGGAATTGGCTGGATAATTTTAAAATCAAGATTCTGCAACTTTTATCGTCCATATATTATGTTGATCACTCAATCATGATATTTTCAAATGATGTCCTTCTATTGATGTTTTGAGTAATATTAATCTTGGGCCATTTAAATTGTTTTAATACCTTGTATTCATTTTATATTTAACATACTTGTAGACAGAAAGCCTAATGATAAATTAACACTAAATAAAGCACAATTAATTACATGCACCCTAACTATTACATGCCTCCAGAATCAAGGATTCATCTAGAACAAATCGATAAATTACGGAACATACAACTCTTTCGTACAAATACCTTTTTGTCATCTGTCCCTTCTGACCGCAAAAGCTTCATGCTGCGGCTTCTTTGAATGCGGTTGCGCACCGTGTCGTATTGTCCCCTCTTACACTTGCCTACCTCACCTACCCCCGGATCCACGACCGATCGTCTTTTGTTTGTTAAACGCACTACAAAACCAACACGGACGGAATACTGCTCGGTCATGTTTGAGTTTTATTGTTTTTAAGAATCTACCACTTCGGTTATCGTCAAAACAAATAAAAGGTGGTCCAGATAGACAGCTTTGTATATAACGATTATTTAATGTAGAAGAGAACAACATTATTGTAATTATCTGTCTCGAATCTCGATCATACATTTTCGGTTGCCTAATCTTAAATGTATCGTAATTGGCAATATCGTTCATTTGCATTAATAATTAGGTTTCTTATTCCCCCTAAACTAGACTTGGCAATCGCAACAATAAAAGTTATTTTTTTGTAGAAATGTATACCGCTGCTGTTTCTTTGACCAGCGCTTTTAATAGCGCTGGTCAAAGAAAGCATTGGACCGAATAATTGATCTCGAATAAAATATCTCCGCAACTTAATGCTATTAACAATACCTACTTATAGTTTAGATTCACAATCCAGTTGCACCAATATTTGTAAGTTCTTTTATATAAAAAACATGACTTCTTAAGACAAGAAAATAATGCTGCGAAACACATATTTTTCATTTGGCGCAACTACACCACTAAACGGTAGGTATACTTTGTCTAATGTTGAAGTTTTTTATTCACCAAAGACTATTTGCAGTGAAAGGTTATGATTTATAAGATGAAATTCTAAATCATTACACCTGTCTTTAGTATTTGCGATACGTGTTTCTCTGGTGTAATGAGAAGATGACATCATTTAAATATTTTAACTACTTTCACATACCACGCCTTTGCTTGTGGGCGATGTATTATTTAATACAAAAGTAATTGCTTAGATCCCTATCATTATTGCGCGGACGCTGCGGGATGGCTCCCGGCAAGAGACCTCACCTTTAGTAGAATTTTGTTGGTCCAACAAAAAACAATGTTGGTAGGCGTGGGAACTTTAAACCATTTTGTTTCGATGGAGCTTATTATCCGAATATCTCTATCTAGAGGCCCTTCGATTGCTCTCGTATCTAATGTAAGTTTATCTTTTTTAATAACGTTCATGGGTTTGATAGCGCGTTTCTTATCGGCTCTATTATAAAACCTGTTTGCAGTAGAAAACACGAATTCCTCATTATTTTGAAATATTTCATATACATAATTGTAGATACATCGTTATGGAAGTAATTATTGAAATTGATTCTATAGTATGTTTTAATACAGCATAACTACTGTATTTAGGAATGCACACTAATTTACAGCAGTAATGTCCCATGCACTGACCCCTAGACTAAACATTTGATACGCATGCGTCACAAATCAGCCTCCGGATGTGGGCTGTAATGTAACCCCACAATACCTTACGCTCTAGTATAACCAGTTCCAAGACAACAGAAGTTTTTGTCTCATTTTATCTCGTCCCATTTGTTTGCGATCGCTGCCTTATAGCCATTAGAGGCTGCAGACCATTTGATGATGTGATATGATAGTTAGGACTGGGTGTAGCTTTTTATGTGTCCATTATTTTTGACCTTGTGATTTCTGGGAACTGTTTTATTACAATAATTCTTGAAAATGTCATGGACTAATATAAATAACATGGAATTTTTACGAAATTCAGATTTCAAACCAATTCGTAATTAGCAATTTATTTGAAATATGACACTACCTTATATAATCAACATATTATACTTAATTCAAGCGCGCGTTGCCGACTCTGCAATAACCTTATCACACCCTTCTCGAAGAACCACATGCTATAATGATGCTTGATGGTAATTTATATAGAGACAGATAATTCTGAGTCGCAAGAAATGGAATATAATACTATCAGCTAATATGCAATCATCAACATTGATTATAATATTAGCTACATCCTTTTTTATTTGTTCCATAATCACTTTGTCATTTACATTTTATCTATAGAATAGATTAGAATATACATATTTTATTGTACACACCATATGACAGAACACAGACAAAGAAAATTATCTACGTGGCGCGTATCCTATTGCAAATCAACCATATCATCAATCTTGCGTCCAAAAAAGCCTCCATTCACGAGTTTAATATCATACGCATCATCAACAACATCTGCATTCATCTGCATTATAGTATTTTAATGCCGTCTGTTCACATGTTCTATATAATCCGTATCCCACGTTTGCACTTGTATTATAAGCTTGGTATCCATCAATCTTGCCCACGCCGCTGTAACAATGGGCTTGTCGCGAACCGTTTTTAATGCATAGTATATGCGTTGTATTGCGGATATACCAAACAAAATAGACACGTGTAAAAAGTGCTTTAGAATCGTTTTATGCATAATGACTTTCGATTTTGTCGGTATCCATTTATATTGTGCCACAATTTAAATGGTGTGTGAAAGCTTTGTTGTTAAGTTTGTAAGTAGCACTTGTAGTTAGGAAGTAGTGATCTCTGTAGGGGTTCAAGATATGTTTATTATAATAGTTAACTGCTATGTAGGTATTGGAATAGAAAAATCTCTCCATGTAATAACATAGAGGCAAACAGAAACTTGATATGAAATTTGGTTTTATGTCTCTCGCGATTGTGTGATAAATTCTGAAAGTTATATGTTGTACGTAATATAAACCCATTAGTAATGTATGCAACTATGCTAACAAGCATTATTTTAATGATTAGTTTTGAAACAGCTAAAGCCATTTGTATAAACTTGTTATCATTTTCACACAAATTAAAAGCAAGTGTTTAAATTATAATGCTATTATGTGAGTGATTGAGTAACAAACATTAAAATACAGCATATAATGTGGCAACAAAACAATCTTTCTTACTAAAGACTTGTCTTCCTTTCCATGTGCCAAATCAATATTGACCTTTTGAGGATAAATGTTAATTTAAAATGATTTAAAAAACATAAAAAGAAGCAGACACTGACGTCATTCGCATAAAATATCACGGATTATTAACAAAAAAGGACACTGTTGGAAATAGGTTTTGCATCGGAGATATTAAAACCAAGTCGTGCTGATACCAACGGATTCTTATCTACATTTGAATGGATGCAATGCTTTTGTTAAGTTCTCTCACGAGTTGTGTATAACGGAACGTTACAGCTAAATAGTAGTTAAGATACGTCACTACGTGCGAAAATCCGCCATGTCTACATTATTTTGTTCGTGAGAAAGCAAATATTTCATTCGGCCTTTGCTAAGTGATTCCATTTGCATTACTCACATTGTACCTACGTAATGTAGGTATTATTTTTGAATTAGTTTTAGTGTTTTTTAAACAATTTGTGATTGAAGTTTCATTTTTAGTAGGTACAGATTTGATATAGTCAAATGATGATTAGACAAATAGTCGTGGGTACTTACTTTTTTTTTTAAATAAATTCTCGATTTTGTTTCCTTAACTTGCTTTCACATAATAATATCAATTGCTAATAACTTTATCGTCAAATTAAATTCATCAATTAAAATCACCTAACTGTAAACGTAGACTTTCTTTACGATTTATCTTCGTTGTTTATTGTCGACTATTATTTCGTGAGTTGCGATGAGTGTCATTACTTAAATTTAAAGTAACTATGACTTCACCAACACTCGAATATCAACGTCAACCAAATTTAAAGCCAAAACTATTCAAGAATTGTTAAATTAATGACTTAGATTGTTATCACGGCTTTTAAATATTAATTGCCATCGAAAACCTAAAAGATGGCGATTCGTAAATGGTGAAAGTGTTGAGTCTGTTTGACAAAACGTCTAAGTGTCACAACTTGGCCCAAAAACTCCCGCGCAATAAATAATTCAGTAACTTGATTGAATAAATCACGTCAAGTTGCATAAATCGATTGTGAATTTCGTTGACCTTTAAGTTCACTTTCCTTTAGGTACCTACCTACAATGATCCATACAACATTTTACTTACTCGACTTTACTGTGCGTAATATTTTTTTATCCTGTCGATAAAAAACGGTTACTTACGATTAAAATAATTCTTAGTTTGAGGGATTTTCTCGTTCGCTTCTCTCAGTTGTTTCATATTTAACTCACTAGTTGTCCTCCGCGGTTACTGAGGGATTTTATCCTTTCCCGGGATAAAAAGTTTCCTTTGTGTTACTCCAGGATATGATCTATCTGTGTGCCAAGTTTCATGAAAATCCGTTCAGCTGTTTTTGCGTGACAGAGTAACAAACATCCATCCATTTATAATATTAGTGGGATTACGATTGAATGATGTTTTTTTTCATCAAAAACTAGTCACGATTAATAAATTTTTACGATGCATCACGTATATTTTTAAAATAACCAATCCCAATATTGGAATTCCGTGATAATAAACCATCGATACTGCCCCTAGTACACGATCTCTAATAGAGTTATTACAGACATCATAAAAGTACATTGTTGCGTATTTAATGACTGCGTAGAAAATTATCATTCCGATTGATGATTTCGTAAGCCTGCAAATGGTATGTCATTTTATGTGCGTGCTTTTGTAATTTCCTTGCAGGGAGGTTGCTTACGTTTTTATTACTCTTTCGTGTTTTTAGCGTTCCGTACCTTAAAAGGAAAAACGGAACCTTTAAAGAAACACTTATGTTAAGAATGCGTGTCTAAAGAATCTTGGAGCTATTAAATTAAACTAGATTCTAAGACAACGTAAATTGCCCTGTTCCACAGCTGAGCTGCCCCTAAAAGATTCTTACAAAAAAGTATAAAATTGATAAGTTAATTGAGAGTTTAGCAAGTAATACGTTTAATAAATATTTTATGGATTAGCTTTAAGTGTACATTTTATTCACACCTCTGACTTGAATACCCTTTATTTATAAATTGCTTTCATTTAGAAGTCAATGGGGCTTCATCCGGCTCTAACTGGGATAAAAGCGTAACAACCAGTTAATCAACCACCTTAGGTCAGTGGTTCCCAAATTAGGTAAAGTAGCAACATGTTGGTATTCATATTTTCTTAGGGGGTAATTTTAATGGAAAAGCTATTCCTTTATGAAATCTTGCGTCTCCTGAAGACTCTGATTCTCTAAATCTTTAAAGGAACAGGAATATTTAGCATTACTGGTTTTGAAAATAAATAAATCAAATAATAATAATAATCATTAATTTAGATAATATTACAAACAGATACAGTTGCATATTCAAATGAAAGAAGCGCGATTTTATTCGTTCCTGGCTTTAGGACGATGATTATTTTCTCTTTTTAGTCTAAAACTATGATGATAGCGGTATTTTGGATTATCTCGTTTCGATTCGCATAAGCGTGAACAAATCAAGTGACTAATTTGGTAAAAGTCAATACTTCGTGAACGTGACTGATCCGTCATTCCTAATTAGTTCGCGAAAGTTTAAGAGCCTCTGGCGTAGATTATTCAAGACTGCCACTTTTCCCCTATTCTCTGCCAATACATTGAGGTGAAGTTGACGCCAACAATCTGATTCCCTCACGGCTGGCAACTTTATCGCTTCCGCCTCCATGGCGCAGGCGCAAATGCAAGCACGGGCGCCACAAATGCAAGTAATAGCACTCCTTATCTGAGACAAAAGAGCCGACGTTCTCGTGGTATGTTTTGGTGCGTTCACTTACTCCATGTATAAATATAACATGCCACGTTTATACCGAGAGGACAAAATAGTAGATGGGTCGAAAGAAATCGATTCCCATACGAGGTATTTAGACCATCCAAGGGTGGAAAGCAGCGTCTTCCACTCGCTACTCGGATCAATCAAACACTACTTTCCGAGTATGAGAAATGAAAATACAATTTCCATCCAGACGTCATATTATTATGATGAAACGTTTCTTGCTATCCACAATATTTGCTATTAAAACTATATTGAACAGTTTCTTCACGTAGGACTTATAATCGTAAACTTTCTTATTTGCTATATTATAAATTTTTCAAAAGTATCCATTCCCAAGTTACTGCTTGCAAAAGATAGAGGATGTATAAAAAAAATTTACTCCTGCAAAAATACTCATTTACTAAAGAAAGTATAGATACACTTCCATTATCATTTCTATTGTGTAAGTAGAATAGTTAAAAAGTGATAATAAGGCTTAGCAATTTGCGTGTTTATCAATCCTTTGGCCGCTAGCTGTATTGATATAAATTGAGCTTACGGCAACGCTGACCGTACTCTGAACAGCATTGGCCCAAGATATTTAGATAAAAGTAATGTCCACATTTAACGGTACGCGCCAAAGAGGTTCTAGTACATAACTATTTATGTTTGTCCTTGTTAAAGCATAGTAGTTTCTGTATATTTTCAATAAGATCATTTTCGAAACATTACCGCCGTATTGATAAACTAGTATCGTTACACAATGTTTTTTTATTATTTCAGGTAAGCACGAGCCATCTTTTCAGACGTGTTGAATTGCTTAGTGCGATTTCATTGCTTCTTGATTTTTGCATGAAATATTAGTATGGAGTATTGGGATAAATAACCAGCAACTTTTTTGAGGTCACCTTCCCATCGTTTAATTTGACGACCTTTACTTCTTTTGACATCCCTAGGGTACCATTCTGATATTATTCTAGTTCATTTCTCATTTTCATTAACGAGTGTAAAGCAAACCTTAGTCTGATGAAATTCGGAATGAAAAAGATTTATGAAAAATCTTTTTTTGATTCCGTGTATGTTTCACTATAATTAGGAAATTATTTTACTTCAACTGATGCAATAGAATGTTCTATGCCAGCTAAAAGCATTGCTTCTAAAGCTTGTAATATTTTACACATAGGTACTTAGTATTCCCCGTACACTTACGTACTTTTCGTTTTAAATCGTTTCAAATTCCATGGTATTTGCATTTTAAAACATTACTGATCACCCATTCATTGCATTGTTGCTTATGTAAAACGATATTACGGTGCCTTTGTAAAGTGATGCTTTTGACATTGAAATTATTTGAAATAGGCACTATCTTATTTTTTCTGTTCTAGTGCTCAATTTTTTGTTCTCTTTATGATCAATCAGTATTTTTTCCATTCTCACTTTTATGATTATTTACCTTCTTGCATAAAAATAGATTTTCTACTTCTAAAGCTTTTTCAAAGAATCCTCAAAGAAACTGCAATGTTTTTGTGTGTGACAGTAGTGTGTGACTTCTTAGATTTGTATCTCACTATATAACATACTATCTTGCGCTACTACAAGTTGAACCTGTTAAATATAACATTCGTAGAGCACATGAACTTTGACCGGGAAGATATCACACAAATCTTTTAAGATCGTGGCAAGTATAGTTTTTATTGCCTCAAACAATTTACAAAATATTTTAATTTTATATGTTGGTTAATCATACCATTGCTTAGCGTCGAAATAAGATATTTGACAAGATTTCGATCTAAACATAATATTGATGATTATCGACTACGAGAAATTTTAAAAAGTTACATATTTGAACAATTTGCTACCTGATTCCCACACCCAAGGAATTCCATTGGTGTTATTTGAGGAGTATTCCCTAAAAAGGTAAACTACATTCATTGAAATTTTCCTAGACACTGGCGAACCATTTTGCATTGCACATTTGTCTAATGCCACATAATCTTGTCCATCTTGGAGTCCACACACGTGCCTCCAACGACTTGACATGCGTGGCTTGTAGCCTTCGGTGTGATAACATCGCAGTCAAACATAATAAAGTGATTTATTTGCTAGAATATCTTCATCAGAAAGGTTCAATTTCTGTTTATTGTTTGTTTAAAATTATTGTTTCGCATTTTATGTAAAATTCCTTTATTTTTCCTCGTCTTCTTTGACTTTTATGCTACTTCTACAATTTGTGTTGAGTTCTTAATAATTTACTGTCTTCAGAATAATATTAATTTTTTAAGTCAACGTTCGTTTTTCGAATCAGCAAATTTTCAAATTAGACTATTTCTTCAAACAATTAATCGCACAATATTACGAGTATTATTGAATGCTCATATTCAATGGCAATGTCATGTACCTTTCTTACGTTCATGACATTGCCTCAAACAGGTATTGTACTTTATTTCAATTACATTTTATAGGGAGTTGACGTCAAGACTCAATTGCATTCGATTTTTGAATAAAAGCCAACGTCACGGTACCTGACCTGGTCGGGTCACTGCCCGTGAACTCTGCATTTCCTGTGCATGTACTGGTTTGCTATTAAGTCTCATATCCGAGCTTATTTAGGGCGTGAATTGAATATGCATGCATTGTTTTGAAGCCGACAGAAAAAAAATAGACAATAGTTTCTTTTAATTCAAGTGTATGAGTAAGTATAGTCTTACTTGGTGGTTTAATAGTAGTATCATTAAAATTTATGGGTTTGATACCCTTTTCTTGTTTGTTTCTTTCGTATAGGGTTATAATTTTTTTATACAGCAATGAAAATTTTATTTTGTTTATTCAGGAATCATCATAAATATTTCACGTTCAAATTAACTACTAGGTACATAGGCATTTTACTTATCAAATCAAAATTTTCTGTTTGTATTGAAAATTAAAAACGAGCCCAGCCCAAATAAGTGTCCAATTAAATACTGCACTAACAGTCATGTGCGAAAATAATCCACTCATTGTGGTGAAACCTGCGCGCGCGTGACCTCTGACACTAAATTCAAGATGGCCGGCCTGCTGTCAAACTAAATGCTCTTACTTTCCTTATCTACTAACGAATCGTATTTACTGTAGTGTTACCGCTTTGGAAAAGATTCATTGTTACCGCTCGATTCACAGATATGATTGTGAAATCTTTTAAAAAGAATTAGTACTTTTTGTTGCGGAGATAAATTACTTACTACCGCGGTGGGTCCGTTATTGATTGTATAATCTTGGTATAGCACCGTCCTTTTTTGGCTTGTGAATCACGAGAGAGATGAAATTACAGCGGAACATCGGATGAGCACTTTAGTAATTTGTAATAAGCGTGGCTAATTCGCAAATAATAGTTAAACTGACTATTGTTCCGTATAATTTCAATAAAGATATAGCATGTTATTTAAGATCATAAATGTTAAGTAGCATAGAAAATTGTTTGCATTGTAGTTTCTTTAGAATTAAATTATCACACAAATGTGGTAGTATGTTTATCTAAATTTAAAGAGAAAAAAATAATTTGTTGTGGGTTTGTTTGTGATAGATAAACTCAAAAAATTACCGATTTTAAAAATGCTTTTACTAAAGAAAGCTACGTTATTATTAGCGAGTTAGGTACATGACCAATATTTTGTTTTCGTTGTCCTCCTCGGAAACGCGAGTTACCTATATAATTTTGGCTAGAACACGTTGAATTTGCATTGGCAGTCTATCTAAATGCCCCTTTAGTTGAAATAAGTTAGGTACAGGAAATGATTAGTGAAAAAAAAATTAAGGAAATTTTAAATTATTCAAAATATTTGTAGGAATCAATAGAAGGCTGCAATTAACAACACGACTGCATAAGAGTATGAATATAAATAAAATAAATAAAAAGCCTTTGTTACTGCCTTAATTTACTATGAATATATTCTACTTATAATAATAATGTACATTCCATTGACAATAACAAACTTCTAAATACTTGTAGTGCGTGCAAATAAACAACTTTCTTATCAAATTTATTTATTGTTTAAATCAAACTAGAAACAAAGCTCATGAACTAAATCAATCGTTTCATAACACTTATATTATTACCCTCATTGTTTGTTTTGTAAATAATTTCTAGTGTCGCAAATATCGCTCTGAGTTATCTGTTTTCTATGTAAAGGCATTGCGTTTAATGATTTCTGCGTTAGACATAGAAATCGAAGGTATTGTGACCATTTCTCACATTGACCATTATAACAAGACAAATAATTATATTGAATAATAAGGTTTATACCTATACCTAATAAAACTATCATATTTTATTTTTATAAACAAACATATTCCAAATCCCGGTGCAATATTTAATGTTTTGAGATTCAATCATGTTTAGAAAAAAAGCTAAACACTCAGTTTTTTTTTATCCAAATAGCTACTATATTTTTTTCAGCATCTAACAAACAGTTCAAAACCAGCTATAATAATCTGAGAAAAAGTTAAGCCAGTCTATAAACTATGGAGTAAGTAGGCTCGAACAGGCGAGTAGAACAACGTAACATGTAGAAAGTGAGTCCTACTTCTTGATAGGAAAGACGCGGTACATGAAAGCGTTTATTATCTGGTGGTCATGTCAAGTTACTTGCGAAAGTAAACAAGGCATACGATAAGAGGTATGTTAACATGGAATTACAAAGCTCCAGTAAATTAGACTTGACCCCGTAACATAAGAATCAAAATCAAAGAAACAACAATATAAATTCTAGTTGATTGAAGAAAGTTGAAATGTTCGCAAATAGTTAAGCGAAATAATACTTTAGTTATTTATTGCAAAATTTTAAAGAATCAGATAACGACAATCATATTGTCGGTTCTATGGCGCTTGTACGAGCAAACAATATCATAATTTTTCTTCTTCAAATTCCCAATCGATGGTTTATATCGCGATCCAGACACCGCTATATATTTTAAAAGCCCCTTGCCTTAGGTCCTTTAGATTTGAAAATGATAAAGATTAAGGATCAAAGTTTTGTTTCTATTGCAAAACATAAAAAAAACATTGTGTTTTTATTTCACTTGTATAAAGATATACCATGTTTCTTCAGCTTTCTAGTATATAACTACATAATAATTTAAGACCTTTAAAAATAATGTAGGAGCATTTTACTAAGTGTCTTATTGAGTAACGAGAAAAAAATAATAAAAGTAGTGTAAGCTATTTAACTTCACGTCCAATGCAAAACAGTAACTTGCCTGAGGCAAATAGTGTAGAAGATTACAACAAACTTTAAATTGCTGGATAGGGCTGTCGAATTTTTATTGGCGCTTTAAAATGACCTCTTTTTTTATTTGATTGACTGCTTTCAAAAAATGTTTTAAAAGGATTTATCAAAAGGTGCTGGTAACAGGGAAGTTTTGTTAATAGTTTGTAGTAATTTTCGCGGTTTGACAGGTAATCACGTATTTTAATCTCTCAGAGGTTAAATTAAAAAAATCAATTGTAGCTGACAATATCTACGTTACGAAAGGTGCAAAATTTCAAGTTGCTTCAGCGGCTGAAGGCCAAATGTCTTTACATGTTTGAATTCTTGTTCAAAGAAGTAATGACTAGCCATCTATTTGACTTCACCAGCCCTAAATTCGATAGTGGAAGCGTGTGATTTACTTAAAGACACGGGGCTGCCTCTAGCGACACAGTTTCTAAGAAGATCTTAAGATTAGACCGTTCTATAATACATAAAAGCATTTAATTCGTTTATTTACCAAATACAGCATGAGAATGAGGTAAATGCTAGTTTTGAAACTGTAATTGGATTGTTTCGCATTATACGAATTCAATTTCGCTATATTTACTAAGCATTTAACGCTGACCGCTTTGGTTCAAAAGTTAGACGTTTATACTAGATAGTCTGTAATAATGGGCAATATATTACATGAAATGTGCGTTTGTAAGTTCCTTTATCGAGATTTGAGGTATGTTGGTTATTACAGTGAAATATAAGCACGACTATTATTGCACTGAGATAAAAGTTCTGCAATGGATGTAAATATCGCAAAAAAATCTTTAGGCCAAGAAAAGTTTAAAGTAAAATCACTTTTATATAACTTTAAAAAAATAACATGTTATGTACTCATTTAGAAAAGTAAAATTAATTACTGTAGATATTATTATCACGGCAATGACTAATTATTTGCATCACTAAAATATCACGGCTCATTTATTTCGATGCCTGTAAATAAACGTTAGTCATGAGAAAATAATTAATCCACCGATAAACTCTTATTTCCTGCAATCTATTTCACATACTTGCAATTAACTGTTACGCTGTAAGTATGAGTATTACATCCTTCCATTGATAAATTGTATGTCATAGATGTAAACTCTATAATAACTTGAATCGTGATTCCTGGGATTCTATTTTTTATAGTTAGTTTTGGGACAACCGTTCATCCACGAGCCAAGGGATAAAACTTTTTTTTACTTTACCTGCACTAAGAAATATGTTAATAAAGTAAGAAAACAATTTTATGTTTACATCCCATCGTAGCTTCGAAGATTGTTTTTTTCATTGCGCGCAGTTTTATATGAATGTTACAATTGTAATTACGCGATCCCGGTTTTAACTTCACTACTCAAGAAATGACAACATTGTACATATGGGAAGCTATTATAACTATTATTATAATTACCTAACTCAAAACCAGTATAACTACACCAGTCTGAATTCTTGTAAGTCCCGTTATTAAGAGTAAATCACATTAAGCTTTTCCTGCGATGTTACCTGTCACACTCTCGCAACATAACCTGTGGGTAATTATGTGTATAATCCATTTCCGATGGCTGCCTCTCATACGAGTTAGCCGGTTGTTTCATAACTTTGTTTACTAGTATATTATCTCGATCATTCATGGCAAGGTGCAACTGTTGCATATGTAGATTCATACTTCTAAATTATTTGAGATCATCGCTGGCCTTTCTTGGGTTGCATTTTTTATGCTTTATCTCTATATCTTATTTATATTCATCAAACTACCATGAGTTAATTTTTCGTCCTTTTACCTCAAATACCCTTTTTTGCTGAATTTAGATTTCACATAAAACATCATCTTTAAAGACTACATCAAAGGTACTTGACAAAACAACAGTTCAGCACGTAAACACATCTGACAACAGTAACAGCGGTAAAATGCGATTCCGTAGCCATCTTTAGCTCTAGCACATAAATTATTCCCATAGAACGTCTGCTTTGCTGACAACGGCAAGTTTGTGTGCTGAGTTATAATGTACAAACAATACCTATAGCGTGAACATCAAAAATCTATTAATCCTTAGTAGTGTGAATCTGTAATATTTTTTGCGTGAAGTATTTAGTTCTGGATACATAAATTTTAAAAATAGTAGTTTTTTATATATTTTTTTATTTTGGATAGGCTTGTGTTTGACTACAATCTCACTATGGTGAGTGATGATGCGGCCAAAGGTGGTAAGCACACAAAGCCTAGATGGGAATGGCTCTCAAGTGCAGCTGTCGGAACACACCTATAGGTGCTAGGCGACAGATTTTCAACTTGAGGGTGGTAGCCAGCCAGTCGGGTACTACAAAGTACCCTACCACCGTGCACTACTCCTATAACGGAGCCTGCAGTTTTACTTACAGTTATTGTCAAACTCATGTCTATACCTTTATATATTCTAAGTCTACTGTCTAACTCATGAGACATATAAGTGATATGTTTCACTTCTCAGTTGGATCAGAAATATTATATTCTTATCGCTTCTTACTCTTCACTTACTCTACACAATATAATACACGGCTAGTCGCTGTCAAGCGGTACATTGCAATAGGTGCGGATACCGAACTGAATGATGTGTGTGCGGCATTATTAATTATAGCTCCACGAAGCATTTTCATATTCAAAGTCATGATAAAATTAATGGTAAACTCCTACTTCAGGGCGATGGGAAATTGCTTGTTAATGACAAATTTGCATCTCATTTTGTGAGATAGATGTCGTCATATCAGGACATGTCAGAATTTTAATAGATGTAGGTACTTAATTATATTTCAAAGAAATCTGTCTATTTTGTCTAGTTTATTTTTCGGTTTGGTAAATAAAAAGTGAAAACAATATTATGTAAAGTATATTTGCAAATCACCTGGAGACTGATGATAGAAAACCGTCCTTATACTACACACAGTTATTTTCTTCTCTGTAACCAAGATCCTCCAAGTTTACTTAAAGGATAACAGGGACTTTTAAACAGTCAAGAATGTAGTCAGAATTCGCTTCCTGATTCACCACGAAGAAATTAAACGTATTTAAGTGCTTGTCGAATTCTTAAATCATTACATAATTGTGCGTTTTTTAAATTATCTAAGAATGAAGCAATTAAAGTCGTTCTATAATGAATATAATGACCTGAGAGTAGAGGAATTAAACAGACCATCTATGGATGCAAGGGAAGTACCTACATCGGTACTCGTATGTGCATAGGCCATGGAATTGTATGAGCTGTCTTTGTTTTTATAGAATCAAGAAAAGGGCTTATGAGGTAAAACAATGCTATCAATAATTTGTGTTTGGGTGGGAACTAAACATCGATTTAATATTGATACGTAGTGAAATAGTTCAGATTCTTTCCTCGTTACTATTTGAAAAATTATAGTACACATTGAAAGACCTCGATATGCTTCAGAGAAAATTGTAAATTAGATTTTATATTTATCGTCTATGAAATTATGCATGACTTGATTGATTTACGCTGGCTTATCAAACCGTACATTGCGTTATTTTAGTACCAATGGAAATACTGTATTCAATATTCCTGCGTTGATAATACGTTATTAATGAGTAAGTGGTTTACGGTTCAAACCCGATATTCAAAATTGCAAGTTGTACTCGTTACCGATAACTTTTTTTTACTATAAATTACGTTACATTTATATTTTGAATATCAATGATGTCTATGACTTGTGTCTCATGATGATGGTCACATGACCATCAGAAATATTAATGCAACTTTTTTTTTGGGGAGGACTAAAAGTTGGAGGTCTGAGGACCATAGACACCCTTACGCGGACTGTTCGACGAGTTACCTATAACATAACTTAGAATATATCCTAATGTTTAAAAGCTTTTTTTTTTGGGACAAGAACGAGGTCTGAGGCTCCATGTCCATGAACTTTGAGACCCAGTTCTTTGTTATTTTTTATTGATATGTTTTATTGGTGGTAAGAGAGCACGCAGGTCACCTGATGTTAAGTGATCCCCACTGTCCATACATATCCGCAATATCAAAAGGATCACAGGAATGCTGCCGGCCTTTTAAAAGTGAATACGATCATTTCTTGAAGGTCCCTAAGTCGTATCCATTCGGAAACATGCCGCTGGAAGTCGAGATGTCCACAGTCTAATGTGCGTGGAAAGAAATAATCCCTCCTGAGCTTTGTGTGCTTTACCAGTGATAGACACAAATCATAAAAAAGTTTGTTTAACATATAAATAAAGCAAAACGTAGAAGTCATAATAAATTTGGTGTAAATAAAAAAACTGTATATTGTTGCAGTAATCGCAATTACATATTTCATAATAAGAACACTTACTCTCGGATTGGTTCCGCTGATGTTCACGTCAAGAATGAGTTCGCACTCGCTTTCGAAACCATAACGTTTACTCTCAGAACTATGGGTTCTATTATCAAAGTCTTGGTAACATAATTGAATACATGAACGAACAATAGGGGTATCAATTCTTATCTCTTTAAGTATATTTTTTTTAAAGTAGCTTATGTAGAGTATGTATCATGTTATCTAGTTTTCATAGTACAAGTTATGATTCATTTGTGATCAGATGGCCGTGTGCGAAGAGTGTCCCAGGATATTTTATCTATTTATTTTATTTACTAGGAGAAATCTGTGAGAAATTTCACGAATATGGAGTAAGTATACTACAAAGAAAATAATTTAGAAAAAACAAAGACCAAACAATCGGATTTTCTTAATCGATCATGTCATCTGTTTCTAAAATGACAGAAAACGAAGAAAAGAATCACTGCAGCCCCAGAAAGCTTGGTTTGAATATTGGCAAAATAGCAATCACAGAGCAATTTCCATATATCTTGTTTGTACCTTTCATTTTATCAATAAAATAAATCACAATGCGCCATGGCTATGTAAAGATGCCGCAAAACTTTTTACAGTGTCTGTTGTATCAGAAAGCAATAAATATACAATACATTGAGATGCGCTAATCTGTGTGACATGGCCTCGCGAGTTGTCTCTCGGATTATAGACTAAGTCTATTGAAGAATTTAAAGGGTCATAAACTATTATCCGTATAATATGAAAGTAGTTTTTAAATCAATGCACTTAAAGTAGAATTTGAAATGAGATGTTAATATTAGATGCATTGTCGACATGCGCATGCGATGTTCCGTTAGCCGCTCACCTGCGCCCGCGCTTCTCTAGTTATGCTAATGGCTGAATGCGGTCGGCTCTCAGTACTGAACACTGGGAAACGTAGGAATATGCCCACTGGAAGATTTAACGTTTCAGATTCCAGATTATGAGGCTTGTTTTAATAAAACAAGAGAGCCTGTAATATGTAAACTTGAATGCAATTATTTATCACAATGTAACTTATTATTAGGCGCTACAACGAAGTTTACTTTTCAAATAGATTACCGGTTTTGTATTTTTTATGCATCATGTAATTATTTATTACTAATTTTCTTTTGAAGATTACTTTATTTTGTTAGGCCTAAAGGCCTCCTCCAACCTTTGCTGATTGGCAAACAGATCTAGGAAAGATAAAGCAACAGATATTAGATTAAATAGTCTATTTAGTTTATGAGTCCAGTGTTATTATATTATAAGTTTAAATCCATTGTAATTAGTTGAGAGATCTGAATAAAAGGCTATATTATTATTATTATTATTACATTTTGTTATGAATCTTGTCTATTTTTTACTTGCGTAAATCTTTACATAGTATAAAATGAAGTCACTTCCGCTGTATGTTCGCTAAGATCTTTTAAACTAGGTACTCAACGGATTTTAATGCAGTTTTCAGCAATAGATAGAGTGATTCAAGAGAAAGGTTTATATGTATAATACATACATGTTATAGTACAGAAAAGTCGAGAATTTAAATGATTTGTAATGTGATGTCGTTCAGCAAAGCGGGCGGGGGACGGCTAGTTGAATATAAACGGAGAGTTATGTTCAATGGAATTATGAGCATGATCAATTTTTTTTCATATTTTGATTAAACGTGCGATTTCTAGTTTATAATTCTATCTATGTTCCAACATATGGAAATAATCTACCCGTTGTGAACGGGACCGTGGGTGGACGCGAAACTTTAACGGAAATCGATTCTGGAGAACGTGTTTAAAACGAATACCGACACCGAGGTTAAGTGTGCACGTATCAAACAAGATGTTCCTTACTTTAGCCGACTCGTTATACACATGTAAAATCAAAGGAAATGGTCCTTTTACAGACACGAGTCACGACCCCACGAACTGTAATTAAACTATAAACGTAAAAGTTTTATGCCATACATAATTGCATGTTGAAATGGCCGTTTTATGATGTTGCACATAATAAATCATATATAGCCGCTATATAATTATTTGTCTGATTGGAGGCACGCGAAAACAATAATAGAGCTGTTGATGGAATTTCACACTTTATATCTTACCAAATAAGTAACTCGCCATATCTGTATAAGATATCAGTAAAAAATAAACATAAAGAAAAATGTTACAGAATCTTAAAACTTAAAATTATCAGGCCCAATGACGATTCACATTATTATCCCTGGGTTAAAGAAGTAGGTGGGGAAGCTATAAGTTGTAACCTATTTATAAATATAAGCATATACAATCTTCTTTAGAGAAGTACAAATAAAGATTATAATTATGACTTACAACATAATTGTTCAGCTCTTATCAGTTAGATCTTTCGACATACTTAACTAACAACGCGGTGGTAAATTGGGCAGTGCTAATGAAACCATTTGACCAACATTACATTGCATAAAGTGCTCTATTGTATAGATTGAACTACAGAAGCTGTTGATGCAAGCGTGAGATGTCTTAATGATAGACTCAACACCAATTATTGTCGTCTGACGTATCGGGAACATCTCACCACATCACATCATCTCGTGAAATCGATCACCACACAATACGGCTATTCGATATCTGACGTAACTTTTTACACTTCGCGGAGATCAGTAACGTAGATTTATAGCCGTGTTACAAATGTTACTGTTATGTTATTGTTGCAATTTGAATGATGTATGGGTACGTTGTATTCGATTTATGAATGTGTCGAGAGATTTCTCCAGTATTGTGACCACAAAGATGATTGTGACAGAAGTTAATGTAGCGAAAATTAGTTACACACGATTCCATGTTCTACTATTTATTTGTTAAACTTTAACAACCCAAAAGCATGACTGTCGTTGGTCTCAATTTCCATTCCCGTTTTTTCACTTTCATTCGATGCTTTCAACATTAATTTGATTAGCGGTGTCATCATGTCGTGAATTAGCCGTTTGAAACCCGCTATGCGCATGACTATCGGTAAATTTTTAGTTTTGGGCATGAATGCCAGTTGAAAATCAAAACTACATTCAAGTTGTCTCCATGATTTGAATTAAATGTACCTCTTAAGTTTGCCTTAGGTATTTGTTGTCACTACTCTGTATTTAAATGTTGAGGATATTAAAAATAATAACCAATCATTATTTTCATTTAGTATTTAACTTTACCTACGCTGATGCAATTTCATTTGTATGCTTTATCGACGTAAGAATGAAAATCTATTGAAAGTCCAGCAGCATAAGTTTTTGCTTTACTGTATACTTCAAGGAAGCTATTAGATAAAATTTCGAGTTTTTATTGCATAGTTTCGCAGCGCCATAGATTAGAGGCGAGGTTGGTTTTTATGCCAATCTTGAGGCAGTTTACGATAAATAATGATTACAATTCTAATAGATTTCATAGAAAAACTATTCTGTTGTTTTTAACGTTGTTCTAAAAACTACTACTACTGACGTTCCTTTAAATAGATTAACTGGCTTGTAATTTATATAAAACTGTGCACTTCGTTATTTAAATTTAATTTATACTTATCAACTTACATATTTTGGAGGAAACTCGTCCAGAAAATCGTCCGTTGACCTGTTGTATCCAGCAGGTAGTCGTCAATCATCGTGAGGTGTTCGGGGGATGTCGTGTCGTGTTGTGATTGCGGCCCACCCAACAGGCTGCGCGCACGCCTAACAGTTATAAGCTCTTGTACCGGTGATGAGCTATTTAAAGTTATTTGGATTTTATGTCTTTGTACAGTGTTACTATACGTGACATTTATTTCTATGTTAAATATTATCATCCGTACTATAAATATGTCTATTTTAATAGTTTTCACACGCTGCAAACTCAATTTTTATATTTAATTATCCATTTTGATATTTCTACTTATTTTTAGCATCAGCTTCTTGCTACTATTTTTCATTTATTTCGCTAGTTCGTTCATAGTTTAGTTATAATACTTTTAAGGGAAAATAACATAAATAAAATCGTCTTAAATTAATATTCGTCGATGGACATTTGATATAAGTTTTTTGTAGCTACTTGGGTTTGATTACAGCTTCTTAAAATTATTTGTAAGTATACTGACCGCTCTAAGGTATCTATGATATATCATATGCATATTTTGAAAGACAGGATAGCTGAATTCATTATACTTATTAGTTTAATTTAGTGCTATGTCAAATTGTAGAAATGTTAAGTCTATGACTTCAAGTCACTCTTGAGTATTTTAGTTTGACATTCTGAATTCAAATCAATGGAAATTTTCCTCCAGCAAAATGTGAACATATTTCACTGCCAACTACAAATAAGTATTCAATGACTGATCAATGTTTATAGCTATTTGTTGTGCTTATTCATGTCACAGCGTGATGTTACTTTGTATCTGACTTTTCCTTTAACAGACAGATTTACACTATACAGTACATAATAGGCTCTTGAAAACCAGTTTCCGGCACCGTTTCATTTCACGAAACGCGTGAGCGGCAACTGAACAGTATGACGGATTTGTTGCAAATAAATTCATTTATTTATTACCGTCAAACGGGACGTTGGTTTAGTGTTAACTGGGTGTTTCTATACCATTTGTGGATTGTGATGATTTGTTATACGAATTGACTTTCATAAAGTAATTTTGTATTATAACTCTGGAATAGGAGCTATTTATCTTGTACGACATACATTTGTTATTCAACAACAGAGATCTTTTATTAAAATATATATTATGACATTTTAAAGGGTTGAAAATATTAAATTGGAAGAAACAGAACGAATGTAAGTGAGAGCTCTCTATCAAAATTTACTTCTATTTACTTTTAGTCACACTATCACTTCGTTTTTGGTAACTATGGTCAAAAGAAAGCCACCCATAGTAAAACAAGACGCCTTTATTTCTTAACACACGTGTTTCACGATTCAAACACTACAATCTTCGTCATTCGCGACACCAATAAGTAAAAGTGTTATAAGTTCCGTTTGGTTTTCAAAAAGCCGTTCGACAACATTGGCCATCAGTCAAAACTAAACACGCTATGTTTGTAGTTATTTTAACAGTTATAATTAACCGTTTTTATATTAAATATTGTATTGTATTCGAGTTCGTTTGCCTCATTACAAATTAAATGAAATTTGACGAGGCGTCGAAGTTGGAACATCAAAATTCTTCTCAAGTAGGTACTTCAACCGTCAGTTTAACATCAACCGGTGTTACGTTTTAATTTGTTTTCTGGGAAAATGTTTATAGTAAGCGAACGTTTTTTGTCTAAACTTGTTATTATCGTACTGCATGCGTAAGGATTTTTAATATGAATTTTTATCTTGTTAAGAGTATGTGTAGCAATGTGCTTATCTTCTCACTTGTATTTAACACGTAATTTTACATCATCACATTCATTGCATACATTTAAATCTCTTGTAAAATAGTTTTTAGTCTTTCCATTTATATTTATAGCAGGATTTCTAATATTTCCCCTTTAATTAGTATATGTTATTTGATATCACAAAACATTTTCACTAGTAATGCCAACTAGTTTAATCAACGAACTACCAAATTTTATGTTTCCGTTTATAAACCGATTTCATACGATAATAAAAATTACAAATCTATCTAGTGGCAACCATTTATGGATTTTGTTTTATTGAATACCGGCCTACACATTTAATGTAAAAGTAGGAGCCCAAAAGTTTCTTTACGGTCACAACCCAATCAAATCTTTTAATGTATGACCAAAATAGTAATCATGCCATCTCACAATCAATTGGGAATGATATTGAGAGGAAAGGTTCATCTCACATTGTCCAATGAGACGCAGTGTGAGGCTGATCGATCGTCTGCGCTTGCGCTTGTGCCATTGACCTACTACGGGTTTTTGTGCGTATAACGGGCCGGCACACTTGATGTTTTATTGATATTGAAGCTAATGATTTCGAACTATAGGCTTTTGGATTTAAATTGACCGTTGTTTAATTTTAATATTTTTCAAATTTATGTGAATTTATTGTTGGCGATAGTTTCGGAACATAGTTGATAGTATAATGGCTGGTGGTGGTTGTAAAAAAATAGCTGAAGCCCGGGCTCAGTGGCTTGCCTTAGGAGAGAGCAGTGGACTGATACGGGCTGATGATGATGATGAGATAGTATAAGGTAAAATAATAATTGAAATGAATGTAAAAGAAAGTAAAATTAATTTTACACCTGACGCTATGTTTGATTTTATAGCTTAAATATAGCACAACCTTTATAGGGGCACGTACGTAGAAGAAGCATCTGTATGCGCGTGTCATATACATCAAATATTGAATGATCTACATAATAAAAAAAACTCCTTGTTTAGGCAGGTTTTGACACGTGCCACTTCTACTTTAAATATTAGCATATCTCTTAAAATATCAATGAACGGAAACACTACATATTTACTTTTTAAAATACTCAGAATAAACCATGTCATGGTTTCAGCCACGATCGGTATTTATTGTTTTCTCGGGATGAAAAGTACATATTCAGTCCTTTAGTATTTAAATTATTAATGTATAGATTTTCATGAAAACCAGATCTGTCGTATCTAACAAGTAAAAATATATATATATATATATATATATAAACTCATCATATACCCACCAAACTGTGAATCTTATGTCTTTATTATTTAATCTACTATCTAAGTATTTAAATGGATAAAACATAAAAGCTTTATATTATACATAAATTTAGTAAAATTACATGTAGGTATTATGAGATATTTAAAACAAAATTGTGGTGACATTTTATTATTATAGTAAAGTTATACAGTATGTTTATAGCTGTGGTTGTTTTATTATGTGTTGTTTGGCATCCTTAACACTATACTATACAACAATGATGACAATGATTTTTGGATAGTGCATGCATTGAGCTCAGCTTAATTTACGCTCAAAATATGGCCGTGAGAATGTTCCAGGCTATCTATTTATTTTTCCATCAATTAATGTTTGTAAACATGTTTTATTGATCATCTTTGAAATGAAATGCTGATGATGGCGATGATTACCTACAGCAATTAATTGATTCAGATTCCATTATTTGTCTCACATGTTCTAGTTTTTGTAGCAATAAGCAAAATGCTGGTACCTAGCTTAGCTCCAGTTACGCAGTTGGGAAACCTGACCACGACAGGCAATATCATATCTCCCTGCAATGTTTTATATGCCACCAACTATCCATTTAAGAATAAACTTTTAACATACAATTATAAAGTCTATTTTCAATATGAACGAGTATTTATAAGCGTTTAAGGAAGAACCTAACTTATAAGCAAAGAAATAGGATTCATTTCAGGTTCTTGACGGAATTGGTCTTCATAATATACCTAGCTCTGTGAGAACGAGCCGCTCTGAAAATCGCGGATTTACTTACAGTCCACAATATAATGTGGAGTTATATGGGAAAATCTGTTGATATGTACCTATGTAATGAGAGTCCAATATAGTGTTTAATTATATGAAAAATAAAACCTCAGCGAATGCGTATTGTTAACGATTAAATTACGGATCATCTGGTATCTTTTCCCTGTTCCATGCATGAGAACTCTTTTTGCTTTCTTCATGTGAATTGTCCGTTTAACTATTGCAACTGGTTGCAAAAGCAAAATAGTGACCTTTCCTTTTTCCATTGTTTACTTTTCTATTTCTATTAATAATTTAAATCGAATATGTAGTTCCTTTATCAAATTTTACATTTTTCCAATGCTCATTCAACTGCTAAATATTTCTATTAAAGTTTTGATAATTTATGCATGTTTAAAAGTAAATAGTGTAGTCATTAGTTCATAATTTGCCAAGCACCATTGCATATAACAGTAACAAACTCGGTGTCCATTACATATTTGTCTTTTTACATCGTCGTATCAATCAACGAGAAAGTGTCTGTGACTCGCATTTAATGACCAGCAATCTTAATAAATACCATCGCTACATTCTAAACTTCACAACGCACAGATATTAAAACATTACATAGCATGTCATTAGAGTTTACTTTTACAAAACGCGTTACTTCGCTGACCTGATGAGTATGAACTTTGCAATATACAAACTTACATTTACTGTCAGTGAGATTAATTACTACTTCTATTCCGTTCGTATTAAAGTTTAAAATAGTACAAGTAATGTTTAGTAATGAAAAATATTTTGGCTTTGTTGTAACGAGTATACTGTCATTCTCTAACAACAAATTTATACCTTCAATTTCAAAACAGCAATTACCATTAGTATAAAATAACTTATCAGCGTTTTCTTCTTTTGATTGATTACTTTCTTCTGACTTTTTAATTACGGTTTGACATTTATAGAATTTATGACTGATAGAATCATTCATATTGTTCAAGATGTGTGGCATTATTTATGTCAGTATGAGCAAAATAACGAACAGTTTTGAAACTTTAGAAAGATATTTAATCATCATTTTTACATGGTATATGAAAAAAGATTACTCGAGTCGGGTAAGGTTTAACTAACTTTGTTCAGAAATTATCACCTGACTGGGGATAATAATTAATTTTTGTTTTATTCTCGATTAGCTTGTATTTGAGCACAATCTCACTATGGTAAGTAGTGATGTGGCCGAAGGTGGTAAGCACACAAAGCCAAGGTGGGTGGTGGCATGTGATGGGTGGTGATAGGTGGTGTTAATAGGGTATTTACACATTACGGTCCCCAAAACCCACTGTTCTGTTTTAACTACGTACAATACTTAATAATTGACACTCATTTCAATTCTGTTAGATCTTTACCCAATCATCTTTATAAAAATACCAATATTTTGACCTATGATTCAATAAGATATAGGATAACTGGTGAAGTATCAGTCAAAATTTAAAGATGCAAAGAGAAAGACAAAAGTTTGTTTCTAATTAAGAAAATTATAGACTTGCATAATTGGATGGTCATGAATTTAATATAATCGTGTGTCGCATTGTTTGTTCAGTCAAGGAATAACGGAGGCACGAACTGTCACGTCAAACATTCATCAACTGAGCATGTCTAATTTCCTTCCCGGTTTACCGGTTCCTCTGGTTCTAGGTCTATAATTAATTATTTGTTGTTTAGTCTTCTAGTTTCACTATGGAAGCGTATCATCTTTTTTAATTATTATTTTTGTCATTTATTTTACGTAAATTTTTTTGATAACATTAAAATTGACAATTTATATAATATATTTTCTTTTTCAAATTAATTTAATTAAAATGCTATTTCTTTTTAATTTGAGAAATAGTGGATACCGCCAATTTTTTTAATTTCCATAAATTGCTCGTCCTAAAAATCTTCTGCATGTTTCTTTACTTACGTAACAAAAGTAATTATTTACATTGGTCTGTGTTGGTCACGTAATTGTAATCACGAGCACACGATCCTGGGTCCCGTTTTGAATGAGCTTTGTTATTATTCAATTATTTATACATGTTTAAGATTAAAGTAAATTGTTTTCTGCAGACGGATAAAGTTGTTGCATGTTTCATTCAAAAGCTTCTGATTCTGAACAATTAATGTGTGTTGTTTCTTTTTATTTGGACTCATTGAAATATTAGCAGTGTTTTATGTATTATTTACGCCTTGTGTGCTTAACACCTTCGGCCACTCACCATTTGATGTGGCCGAAGGTCAAACACAAGCTTATCCTAAAGTAAAATGGAAAGCATATTATTTTTAGATACCATTTTATTCTTACTTCCAAGACGAGCAGTATTGAAATTTCGTTCTTTGTCTTATATCGACAGGTTGATTGTGATTTGATATAAATATTCTCACAAACTTGACATGTTCTCCACCTTGCTAGAGTAAAATAGCACGTAATCTTTTTTACATAATGTTCATAAATGTTTAAGCTCACGAGTTCATTGTATGTGCAATCGTTTGAAGATTATACGAATGAACTTATGTGTCGGCGCCGACTACGTGATCGGCAAATGAAAAAGACATCCATATATTCAGAATACGTATCTTAGAAATTGTCTGTATTTTCATATTGCCGATGCAAAAAAGTGTCAGTAAATGTTCTGCGATTTTAATGGTACCATCATTACGGCTATTACTCACACTAGTATTATTACTACCAAGTAAGGTGATGTTATTAAAGGATGATTTGACACATAAGTTGACGTCTTTGGCTTCATATAACTTTATAAACTTACTGTTGCGTGATATTTTATGTTGGTATAAAAACAATTTCAAGTTTCGTATAAGGTTCGGAACCAATTGCTTTATATTTTATGGACATAGTTCATTCTATTGATATTGCAGTAACTTTGCAATTTGCGGAATTTGCGCGTCATGTTGGATTTCTATTACTCGTTTGAATAATAGTTGTACCTAATTGCTTACGTCAATATAACTGGTTATAAAACTAAAGTGGAGAATTTTAATGGCAGTTTATTTAAAACTATTATAAATCTGCAAAATAAACTACTTCAATATAATTAACAAAAATTAATGAAATACATTTTTGATGAAGACATAGCTAATATATTGTTTTGCTCACATTAAAAATACCAAGAGTCTGATAATTAAAAAAACATGTTTGCAATATGTGGTAGATTGTGGTAGGTAATAGCTTTTATTTAACATAGCAATGCACTCCTACTCAGAGCTCAATCCTATTATACTAAACATTTATCCATTTATTGTTCTCAGATTCAATGATGGCGGTGCGATTATGAGGTCGAACACCAAACTACTTTTAGGTAAGTTTGTAAATATATTATGCAAACAAACATGTTCATACCATAAGCACATAATGGGCTGGCATTTAATCGACTATTTATATGGATGAATGCTTAAGTAAAGCAAAGGGCGTGGCAAATTCAAAAGCTAGAGGAATTAGTTTACCGTCCCACGCATCTTTGGAATCAAAATAGAGCTACTAAGTTATTTTGATGGTAAACCACATGATGACGTAGCGGCTATAGTAACAGCGCTACATGTGAGTCGAGTCAGCGGAAAGTAATAGAAGCGCGTCATCGCAACAAATGGAGACTTAATGAAATATGACACAGAAATTCCTACATCGCGCTAGCAAAGTTTTCTCGGCACTTTGCATATATACGAGTTCTCATAAAGAAACGTTGGACTGCAGTCCCCGGGCATTGATACCTAGCTCGGTGGAAGATCTTCACTTTTCGCGGTACCTAGGACATATCCAACAATGATTTAGGTGCTCGACTGTATAAGGGTTTGTTATATAGCCTATATAGGTGATATTTTTCGATAGAAGCTTTACGGCGTACCTATTGCTCTTTCATGCAGGTATCGTAAGTTAGTTCGGTCGTGCGACTGGAATGCTGTGCGTCGCGATCGTCGCCCAGTTGCGACATATTTTCAATGCGAGTTACAATGTGGACGCACCTTTCGTTCATCAGGTTGAGCAAGTGGCTTTCTATGCTTCATAAGCTAAGTCATTAAGGTTTTATTTATAACATTTCAGATAAACTTCATAACTTTAGTGTTTTGTTTAAGTTATTGTGTACATGCCAGGGGTAATGATTTTTTGTCAGAATTGTTACAAGGAGGTAGACGGTTCACCTGATAAGATATATCGCCTATAGAGGAGCGTTTGTGTAAGGGGCTCTGACCCCCTACATCGCCTTTGAATATTAGCAGTACCAGAGAATTTCTAATGTATTGCCATCAAAATAATTTAGTTCATAGCTTCATTACATTTTAATTTATCTTGCAACATAATACTTATAGCTACTTTGACATTTATCAGAAATTGCTGTATCGCGTGATATACACCTAGCTCAAATATCCGCTTCGTTAGTAAACGAATTTAATCTCTACTTTTGCAACATTAAGGATCAAAACCCACTGTTCTGTTACTTTTATCAGCACCATAGATCTTAGTCCAGATAGTATCCTTCACAGTTATATTTAGTTGTAGGTGTTACAAATTCCGCCTTCGGGCGTCGCTAACAATACACCTTGTATAATATACAGTGTGTTGTATAAATTGGTTACGCCAGTTAGCGTTTGCTTCTACCTCTGCTGAATAGATAATGCGGAGGTAGCGTCAGTGGTTCCGCTTCTGAATTCGCAAATACTGGTGATCCTGTAACCGTAAATATATTGATTGGAAATACCGTTTGATTTCATTTATATTTTAGTAAGTATCAAATACAGGTATTACAGAGTATACCGCTCTGAGAAAAACTAAACAACAAGACATTTCTTCCCGCGCACGATTCGGTTGTGGAATGAGCTCCCTGTAGAGGTTTTCCCTAGACACTACAGCATGGGGTTCTTCAAAAGAGGAGTAAGAAGGTTTTTATGCAAGGTCGGCAACGCGTCCGTGACGCCTCTGGTGTTGCAAGGGTCCATAGGCTACGGTAACCGCTTACTATCAGGTGGGCCGTAAGCTTGTTTGCCACCTAGTGGTACAAAAAAAAAGTAAAACACAATAAGTGCCACCGGTAATTATATTCAATAGTTCATTATTCGGTATCATGCATGTTAAGCCTACACAGGCATACAATACTGTTAACGAACAAAAATATGTATTGAACATAAATATCAAATGATACGTGGTAAAAAGTCAAAGATCAGTATCAAATTAGCGTGTTTGTTAACATAATGATTTTGTAGGTAAAGTTGTAGAAGTACTGCAAATAGTTTCATCATCATCATCATCATTATATCAGCCATTAGATGTCCACTGCTAGACAAAGGCTTCCCCAAAGATCTCCACAATCGGTCTTCCGTTATCCGCATCCAGTGGCTTTATTAGGTGCTTACTACTTTCGAAAAATCTGAAGATCTATTTTAACAATTAGGTATAGTTATAGAATAACCGTCATCTGCGAGCCAAAGGATTATGAACACAAATGGACTGCAAATATCCATAAGCGAGGCAGTCACATACCATCAGACCTGTCACATCATCCATCTGCCTGTTTGTCAGACTTCTGATATATAAATATACGAGTTACGTCTATTCGAATCGTTGTCTTCAAAATTTTATACTATATTAAGATTTTTATTAAAAGCAAGACTGAGTTGTTGAGTAACATTTATACCTATTTGGTTTCTTCTTGTGATTTTTTTTTATACCACAAGTGACACCGAAGCTGACGGGTCAACTGCTGGTAAGTCATTACCGTCGCCTATAGACATTAGCAATACCTAGGGACTTGTTGATGTGTTGTACACCTTATTACAATTGCTCAAGTGTAACTGTCGGAACACACCAACAGGTGCTTAGCGACAAATTTTCAACTTGAGGGTGGTAGCCAGCCAGGCGAGTGCGATGATATTTTCCATCAACGAAAGCTCAAGCCCATTGTAGGATTCGAACCCACGACCTTGGGTTCGAATCGTCGTGGGCCTCCGTATCCGACGTCACTACCACTGAGCTATCATCGCCTTAATCATCGACTTACCTTTTACCTTATCTACTACTCGAGCGGCTATAATAGATTCTCTGGCTGCATCTACATTGACATTTGACTTAATGCAATAAAAAATTCGTGTTCTTGAAATAAGTAATTAAGTTATTATTACCCAACTAGTGCGTGATTGAACGCTTTATGTAGTTGAAAGTGAACTTGTGTAAGAAGCCAACAAAAACTCTGATGCTAAACCTGTGAACATTGTTGCATGACTTAAGTAATACGTGTAATGGTCTATTGTAAATTGGTGTTACTACATTATGGATAATTTTTGTGGTGAGTTAAAACAAAATATTTGTGAGTCATCGATATAAACTTATCTGTAAAATAAATTAAATATATCTTCAGTTGTATTGGGTATCTATTGAATCAATGATCTTCTAGTCATGTCTTGTATCTTTTTTCAATTTCTTTCTTTTCTTCAATTCGTACAGTTTTTCTTCAACATTATAACAGAAGATTTTTTATAAGAAGGAATGTAGCTAATTTAAGGATAGCCGTCAATAAATATTCAAATATATTTTGTTAATTAGTCAACAACTTTATGTTAATCAAAACACAGAAGTAGCAACGCTTCCTAATTTAATACTGCATTCTACACAATATATTTAGCAAAACTTAGCCTTAAACAAAATAAATTGGCTCATTGACTACCAAATCATTGTAGACCACACGGACTATGGCACGCTACGCTGAAATCACATTAAGTAAATCTTTACAGGAACACGGACCTTTAGAGCTAATAAGGTCTTTTACAATGGCAGTGGAGGGACTCAACGTCTCGTTGGAAAAACATATGGACAGTATTTGCGGCGATACACGCGGCGCACGCATCGGCAATCTATCTAAGTCAGGGATAACGATCTGATTAATTCGTTCGAAACATTGTTTGGAAAACGTCTTATTTGAGAATGGTTTATTGAAAATTCTATATGCTGATGCACGTATTTATGTATTAGCACAAATATTTACAGGGACGTCTCACATGGGTTCAAAATTTAAAAATATGTTTTTACTGTACAGCAAATAATTACGTATTCCTTTACATAAAACAATGTAAAAATAAATACACTAACATAACCAAATTATGTAACATTCTTCACCACATTGAACATGCAACCTATTTTAAATTTGAATAACTAAATTGCTTCTAAATAGGTACGCTGTCTATGCAAACTAGTGCTTACTCGCAGGATTGTATGCGACGACAAGTTTCCGTCCGATAAGTAATTACTATTCAGCATTTGCAGATAACGAGTTAACGGAAACGTTGTTGTCGCCGTCTGAGTCGTCAGCATGTCTCCGTGTGTTTACATCTTCTGGTTCCTATGGTAACGGTACTGCTGCCCTCATTCCAAGTGATAATGCTTCTGTTAAAGCTGATCGTTCATTGGTGTAGCAAAGGGAATTTATAATTGGTCCGATAAATCCAACTTGACTAGTATTGACTTTGTCGTGAGATGTATATTGCAAAATACCATAACGTTTTGCACGCTTTTACTCATGGCACACGATTGAGATCGAGAGAATGATTGAGCTAACATTGATAGATTGCAAAGTTAGTTTGAAAACACAACAAGTGGTTATTGTAGTAAGTAAGTAAACACTAGTGATTATTTTAAATAGATGAAAGAGATAAGTAAGAAAAAAATGTCAGTAGGTACCTGAGGAATAAGATACTGTTTCCAATAGATCTATTGGTGTGATGCATGATGTCATTAATTTCAAAATATATTGCAAACTAAATTGAAAAAGCAAACTAGTTGCAAATCAGCTCCAATCATTGTAACCAATAGGTCACTAAAGATACCAATAAAATAAAATACATCTTTCTATCTAGTTGTATAATACTAGCGTGTAATTTAATTATTTTTTTATTCGTTTACTGTTGTTATATCAGTTTTATTTTGCTTACTCAATTTGAATTTTATTTTTTATTATCTTACATATCAATAAAAGGTACCTATTAATTTTATAATTTCGAATTATTTTAGTCATTGCAACAGCTACGTAGAAACGTACTGTTATCTATTCTGTGACGTAGCCAAAGATTGCTTTATATTTTCATCTATTTCTTTGTCGTCTTATTTAAATTATAATCTATCTGTGCTCCGTTACTTCATTATATAGAGTTTCACCATAGTGGACCAATAAAGTTAAAAATATCGCTTCATTTTGAATTCGTTTATTATAATGCAGAATATATTAAATTTGGATTAATTATTGCTTAATGCTGTGTTAGGGTTTTCATGTTTTTTGAAGTCTCCAAATATATCAATCTGTTTACTCGTTTATTACCTATGATGGAAACATTTAAAATTCCCAATTGAGCAAGATTTTATATTGTTAAACATTTATAGCATGCAATAAAAATAGGCGATTATTTATACCGTTACCATGCTATGATCTTACATTGACCGTTATAGTTTTGCCAGTTCGTCTACAAGTTTTTAATTAAGACAAAGTGGTTTGATGACCTTTTTAAAGCTTTTACAATTTACAGTTTATTTGGTGTCTTGTAAAAATTGGAAATATCTCATTTTATATAAAGTGTTGAAGACTAATATTATACAGTCTTGATCAATACTAGAGTCTAATATCGTCGTCAAGTCTCACTTACGTAATTAAAAGTTTCTGTATCATAATATGCATACATTTTGCTTCTAGATTGCACAATGCCTGAAACGATTGGACGTGTATTTAATAAGCTTTCACTTACTGGTTTATTTTAAGCTGAAATTGTGACTGAGATAGCAGTTATCGTAATGTACTTACTCGAGATCGACAAAATGAAATAAAAGTAGTAGGTATTCAATATTATTATGTATACCTTGCACTTGCTTAATGTTGTTCTTTAAATACTTACTTTTTTAATAACTGATCTTATTTGCTTTATCTAATTACGTGGCACTTCAAAAGAACATTCCATCATCCCTTCTAAGCGTGATAAAGTGATGAATTACTCAAAAACCTTCTGATGCCGCGTGTTAATTTCAAGATCTTATCGCTTACCCTGTACCTTATAATTAATGCCCTATATCAAACTTGTTTCTCGATTCTTATGGCTGTCCTAAAGGTACAACCTGTTCGTTTGACACACCGAATACCGCTACTTGAGAGACTTGGTGTGACCATTTCGGGTACTTGACACGTGATCTTTTTATTTGCTTTTTGGATCATGAATGAGTTTTTCTTTAGCGCCGTGGTCCGTGAATCTTATTTTAATAAATTGTTTTGTAAAACGTGCCTGTATTTTCTAATCGAAGTTATTTTACAGTATTTGTATTGTGAACTTGCTTATTTATGAACTTGTGTGAGTAAATTTTTAATAAGTGATTTCCCCGGGCAGCAACTTAAAGTCAGTTTTTTATTTGTAGTGTAGTTGTTATTTATTTTTAAGTTATTTAGGTTTTTAGTTTTAATAAATAAATTAATTACAATTAATCTTTTTAGACAAAAAAATATAATAAGTGATTGTATTGCTGTTTGTTGTTTATTGTTGATTTTTTATTTAACCATAATTTATTGAATTCTCAAAGTCAAAAGCATTTATCCAGATTAAGCCCTAAGAGAGCACTCATGAAGTCGAGCTTCAATAGTTACCGATTCAGAAATCACTCTTCAACTGAGAAGAATCGGCAAGTATCTCAGGAAGGTTACATTTAGACAATATTGGCTATTTTTCTTTTTCTTAAATAAAACACAAACAAATTCTTGAATATTTGTCACCAAGTCATCGTATGATTAGGCAGCTACTTGATAGCCAAAACCTTTATATTTAATAGAACAAACTCAAAATCACACTTTCATCAAATTTATTGTATCAATGCATTCATTAAATAGCTCTCTGGTTGTTCATTAGTACCTCTACTGTGACAAAGCAAATATCTCTTTATCAGTGCGTCAGATGCGCTGCATAGATTGCTTTCCGCGATCGAATCGCCGACTACTCTGATCCTAAATTCCAATCGTGGCGATTCTCGATAAGCTATACGTAAACGATCTCGATTCTCTAGTACCGTTCGAGGGCTATCGTTAAATTATCGCTCACGTTTCGCTACTGAGACGGCGCCCTACTATTACGATATTGCTTGAAATAATGATGTTTTAGCAAGGACGCTGTGACATGGACGTAAGCCTTATTATTTTAATGATATTATATAACAAGGAGAATTCCTAAAGAATTATAAGATCTATTGATACCAGTTTAATAAAATGTAACTACTTTAGTGTATGATAAGATAAAATGTCGCGTTCCTCATAGTCACCTTGAATGCTGTTTAAAAGTGTTGCAAAAGTGTTCATTTTAATCTACACTAATATTATAAAGTGGAAAGATTTGATTGTTTGTTTGCATTGAATAGGCTCTAAAACTATTGAACCAATTTGAAAAATTCTTCCAACATTAGAAAGCTACATTATCCTTGATGAACATAAGCTATATTTGGTCTCGGGAAAAGATAAGATCCCAAGGGAACGCGGGTGAAACCGCGGGGAACACCTAGATTTCAATATGTTGATGATAATACTTTTACAATTGTATGTACGATTGACAGAATCTTATGAGTAATATCACATTTATAATGATGAATGGTAACTTTTCAGTAGATAACCTTTGTTGTGTACTGACATAACATTGTTATAGTAAGTGTAACAAGTACCAAATACATTAATCTTAGTTCCCACACCTATTACCTGTGTATATAATGCGTTTGCTGTGTTACGCGTCGGTGTGACATACGGCGACAGCAGTAACAATTTTGACCAGTTTACACCGTAGGCGTATTCGCTAAAATTGGATAATGTAAACGAACCGTTACATTGATAGGTCACACTCACACCGCGCGGTTTTTGCGTGTTTCCAGCTAACTGTACGTATTCTCTATTGTTAATCTTTTATCAATCTATTTGGTAACAATTTATCAGATTTACAAATAGTAGGTATTATTTTGGTATGATTACGAATCGCTTACAAAATAGTAATAAAAAATCGAGACAAAAACTTCACGTTCAGTATTCAACAAACTTTTCGACAATTTCACGAAACTGTATCTGTCAGAAAAGTTATTCTATCTGAACCTAATTAGGTACAACTAACAAAATTGCATTATCTGAATTATAAAATAAATTGGATATCTACTTAACTACCAAATTAAAAAGGCTTTGCTTGTCAATACTTGTTTATTTCTTGGTGAGATATGGTCTGTAATTAAATATTTGTACTTTCGTAGTTGACATAAGTATATGATTAGAATGTTATTTGATAAGTCTAGGTAGGAACATTTACAATTATTTTGATTTAGTGCGGAAATAAAGTTTACGAGGTTTTTTTTAATAGTGTAAAATATTTAAAAAAATATAAGGTTCATGAAGTTACCAATCATGTTTATATATAAAATTAAAAAAAAAATTAAACCAGAAATAAAAAAATACACACGTTCACGCCAGGCATCGACTATGAAACAGTTGAATCTTATTTTCCATCAGGCTTTGAGGTGTGAAATTAGATTTCGAAAATATTATAATAATATATTAAAATTAATCTTAAGTTATAATTCTGAGGTCAGAAATCGAAGAGACTGCTAAAAAGCCGTGAAAACTTGATACTTACCTACTGATAATTTTCAGGCATAATCATAGGCCTAGTTAATTCTCTATTGATTAAGGCAAATATGTGTAAGTTAGCAACTAAGTGACTCACTTTAAGTAGTGATACGAATCTATATGCGACAATTAAGCTCTCAGTTAGAATTTTAATCACGAATTCAGCCAATTCAAGTATTACTTAATCGAAATAGACACCAATTAACATTGTTTTTTGTTCAAGTCAATGGTCTTGTGCGAAGTGGACCAATTAACAGAACACGGTCTATAAACTTGATAAAAAAACTGTTGTTATTTATGAGCTGTTATTTAACGTTATGATTGTAAATTCTGAAATATTTGTAGTAGTGAAAAAACAAAAGTTTACTTTAACTTAATGAAAAAATTCAAAGGTTAAGAAAGTTGAATGATTTTCACTATAAACTATTTTGTTGCAAGTCCTATCGGTGAAAAATAAACCTATTCATTTTTAAATAGAAAAACTAAACTAGAAATTCAATATTCATATTTAAATGTATATAACTCAGATTTAGTTGAGTTAGCGTTAAACAAATATAATAAATATGCTATAGTACTCATAATATCTCAGGCATGAAAACGTTTATGTCTAACACATCACGACATGAATAAAGTTAAAGACCCGCTAAAGCATGACTAGTGAGTTACATGTGGGTCATCTTCGCTTTCAGACCTGGGCGCATACATATGTATAGTTGTACACAGTACCCAATATACCCAAAGTAGTAAGGCATTTTGTTACAAACAATCAAATTTGAATCCCTGCATAATTACGCTTCAAAAGTGTGTCACTGGCATTTAGTTACTAAGTCTAAATAATTATTAGCTAAAGAGATATGACGCAAATAACTGAAATCGCAATTTCTAGAATATGTTTTTTTTTAGTTCAAGTTTTGGGACGACCGGGACCTGCGAGCTAAGGCGAAGAATGCAACAAGTTTAGTAATTTTTTGACTTTGTTTTATAAAAGATTTCATATCTAGTCTTTGAATATGCATATAACAATAAGATAGACCCAAACGTTCCGATCGAGTTCAAGTAATTATCTAAAAGATACAACCATGTTGTGTTACTGATTATGCCAATTTATACTGTGACAGAGATACGTAGCCGCGGTCTTAAATAACTGTTATATGGTATTATGCACTCGGTGAATGTAAATACGAGACTTATCCGTTCTAAGATATCGCTTTGTGTTTTGCATATCGCATACGAATATCTGCCTTTGGGGTTAATCAAATATCTAATGAATCAATTTGAGATTGCAATTGATTTGCTGATGGCCTTTTAAGTTGAATATAGTGATACGATATCTTATTTAATACAAGTTTATAATATATGTAGCAACGATTCTTTTGTAGCTATGAGGTGTAATAACAGTCCTCAATCCTTGCATTGAGGTTTTAATTTAAAAGGGCTATTTTCATCATACATGGGAAATTTGGACAGTATATCAGAATTAGAATCCAATTGAATAAGTTCTACTTTATTATAAACTTTTGATTAGGTACAGCTGGAATTATTACCAAGTCGAGTATCAAACAGATGGCCTTTTTTAAGAGGCAATTGTTTATTAGTTTTTATCTCATAATGGTAAGAAAAAACTTTTGAATGCACTATAAGGTGAATTCAGTTCTATTTTATGGGTTTTAAACTTAATAAATATGGAGTATGCAACTCTTAAAAATACGTTTAAAAGGGCAAAAGACATAAATATTCAGAATTTTATTAAATGTGAAATGGCCAGGAGCATCTTTATGTGATGGAAAAAATAACTATATTGGATGATAGCCGCCCTTCACCTCGTTTTATGTTTTTTTTGTTTTTTTTTATTATCGACATGTTGTGCCGACCCCATCAAGCGTGGGATAAGGAAGAGAAGAAGAGAGAGATAGGCTTGTGTTTGACCACAATCTCACCATGGTAAGTGATGATGTGGCCGAAGATGGTAAGCACACAAAGCCTAGATGGGAACTGGCTCTCAAGTGCAGCTGTCGGAACACACCGATAGGTGTTTGAATCTACCCATTGAAGTTCTCAATGATACTCAGAACTTAATTTATATCTAAGTCATAGAAAATATAATATTTCAGGAAGACACAAATGGGTTAATCTATAACTTCATCTTTAACAAAAAGTGTAATAAAATAATTCAGCCTTTATAAGCTAATACCAACCTAAACCCGCCAGTCCCGTAATTTGGATTGTCGATAAACATTCGGAACAGCTGCCGTCGTGTCAAATTAATCATGACTTAAATACAGAATCAAGTACGTAACTTGCACCGGTTTTCATTCAAGATATTCCTTGTGATCTCCTAGAGGAGTGACAGCATAGACGTAAATTGCAATAGTCTTTCTGGGCGTAGTTAAAAGTGTTTTCATACCAGAAGATTATAAACGAGTCTGCATCAGTTTTGAACATTCGCTTTGCATTTTCCGTTCGCTTAGATCTTTTAAACTACTCAACGGATTTTAATGCAGTTTTCAGCAATAGATAGAGAGATTCAAGAGGAAAGTTTATATGTATACTATATACATATTATAATACAGAAAAGCCGAGAATTTCAATGATTTGTAATGTGATGTCGTTCAGCGAAGCGGGCGGGGGACGGCTAGTTATTGATAACTATTTTCAATCATAAGTAGGTACCTATCCTATTTATGCAAAATATGTGCTATGCAACTAGGTGGATCTCCCGATGGTATGTGAATTCTGTCGCCTATCTGTTAATATTTAAAAGGTTTGCTTTTTTGTTTGATAGTATCTTTGGAACTTTTGAGCTGATTCAAAAAATTCTTGACGAACGGAAAGAAAGATTTCTAATCAGTTGCCATCCTTTTTCACGTCCGTTTTACTTGAACCATGCCATCTAGATGGAAACTGGTTTAAGTGAAACAAAAAACAGTAGATTTTCATTTAAGTTTATAGTACTTTAAAATACTAGAAAAACATAAATAAGCCTACCCTAAACCAAGAAGGTATTAACGCCCACTTTGAGACTGATGTATTATATACCATAAACCAAATCCAACTTAATTGTTGATTCATTATGATAGTCGGTCGAAACGACCCATAATAGAATTAAATTTTCTCCACCCGTCTAGCATTCCATAATCGATGTACAGTGAAGAAACTGTTTTACACTAAACTCCTACGTATTTAATACTTGCTCTATAAATTGCACTTCGTTATACAGTCGTCGAAGACAGGTGGTCCTGAGATGGTTTCCTGCTACGGACACAGAGATACTTTTCCTGATTGCTGTTAAACGTCTAATTGGAACTTACGACATAAAACTACCACAACTATTTGCTTTTAATATTCAATTAATTATTCGTTGTGTATTACACTTTTCACAGTATGATTAAATGTCTGATACGTCGTGTTGAAGTGGGAACTATTAGTTAGTCAATGATCTATATTTATACTACTATTATAAAGAGAAAAGATTTGTATTATTGTATGTTTGTAACGAATGAACTCAAAAACTGCTGGACCGGTTTCTAAAATTCTTTCACCATTAAAATGCTACATTATTCCTGAGTAACATAGGCTATATTTTTATCCTGGGAAAAGATAAGATCCCACGGAAACGCGGGTTGCTGAATAGAGTCTGAAAACTTTTGTATAGGTACTCTGAGGCCTAACTTAGTGCAATAGTAAAATATATTTTTAGAGTATCTGTCTTGAAGTGGCCTTATTATGTACTAGCTGAACGATATAGTCGTAATTCGAGTAATGAAAATTTTAATTTATGAAGGACATGCCATGCCCTCCTATTTTAAGTTTTATGACGTAAGCAACACGGTGTGTATTCATTTGTAATTAGCAAGTGCGTCTATTAAATCACGTTCCGTGAGAATCTATATTTCAATGTGTATGTATGCATACGTTGCATTATCAGCATTGGTATATCTATGTCACAATCTTTTTTTATTACAGTTTTATTCTACTATTGCATTTCCACTGCTTTTCCGATAAAATTGCGATGTCATGACGCAAACGCAATCCAATTTCCAAGCTCTTTAAATTCAATTAATCAAACCGGATAACTTATAGAATGGTCGATTTAAGTTGTCAGCCAACCTTTTTCACTTGCAACAGTATTTATAGATATTTCTCAAGCTATCAGTGAGTTTTACGATGTCGTTTTGTATCGCGTAGTAAATAGTAATGGGAAATGAACTAGTTCGTTTCACCACCTAACATCATAAAACATGGAGATTTTATGCCAAGATTGCCTATGGTTATGTTTCCTGTACCGCTAGAATATCCCATAGATGAATAATAAAGCAGATGTTAAAGTTTAATCAAAATGTTGAACCCATGTTTGCTTGTATGATTGACTAATTAGAACGAACTGTGTTTTTACTACACCATAATTCCACGTTTTTATGTTCTAAGATGACCACTATACCGCTGCCATCCGCGGTTAAGAAATACTGACTATTTATGGCGTACTAGCTGTACCCCGCGGTTTCACCCGCGTTCTTGAGGTATCCTATCTTTTTCCGGAATAAAAAGTTTCCTATGTTTTAATCCAAGATATTGTCTACCTGTGTGCCAAGTTTCATCTAAATCCGTTTAGTCATTTTTGCGTGAAAGAGTAACAAACATCCATCCATCCAAACTTTCACATTTATAATATCTTCCGCGCGGTTTCACCCGCGTTCACCCCGAGGGATCTCATCTTTTCCCGGGATAAAAGTTGCCTATGTGCTATTCCAGACTATAATCTATCTCCATGCCAAATTTCATCCAGATCCATTCAGCCGTTCTGGCGTAAATGAGTAACAAACAAACATCCATCCATCCATCCAAACTTTCACATTTATAATATTAGTAAGATTAGTGGGATTATTGGTGATCAGCAAAGAGCGTTGTAAATTCTCACGGGGCATAATAATATGGAATTGTAACTGTTAATTATGATAGTCCATTCCGTATTAGATGGTAATGAATGGTTTATTCAAATATAATATTGAATTATTGAATTATGATAAAAAATGTATGATGGTATCCGTTTCGTATCGCTTACCATTTATCAGATTTATGGATAGTTTTGGCTTGTTTGTGAATATTATATAGGTACTATCTATTCGTTAGATATTGATTTGTATTTTACTAATAATTTACATTATTGGAAAAGATTTTCCACCTTTGAAAAATTGTGAATATTATCTAAAAAAGAACATGACTAATAAAGAATATGCAAGTGATATAGATATTTCTGTAATGTATTTCTTCTGCGCCTATATTATACATATTTAATGAAGACCTACGTCATTACAATATTTTATTCAATAACATAGAAAAATCTATTTTTATTCAAACTTGTAATACATTTTCATTGAATATGCATGTCCATACGTAGCTCCCATTCCAGTTTTATGATTTATGACGTTCAACTTACCATGTTTGGCTATGGTTCTCGATTCTAAGCAGTTGTTATTTACAACCATTGTATTACCAGCCTTATTACCATAGGTTCGTCTCAAACAATACTTGTACAGTAGATATAGGGTATTTCAAAGCATATTGTACTTTTGTTGGTCAAAAATTTCATGTATTATAACGTTACTTTTGAAAGCAATGTACGAAATAATATGTTTTGTAAACAAAGTAAACTTACCTCGTCAAATGTGTGAAGTAGTGTAAAAGCCACTTGTGCAAATGAATAGCTAGCTCTACAGAACTAGATTTTTGAAACCAAATCTTGTAAGAAAACAAAAAACGAATTATTTTTTTATGTTACACCGTTCTTTTGAATATAACCGAGTCTCTGTAGTTTCCTATATTTCGGTATAAATACCATTCTACATTTTAGTTTTAGGATAGAATTGCCTCGTATTTTTTACTTTAGACAAGCTTGTGTTTGACCGCAATATCACCATAGTAAGTGATTGTGCGGCCGTAGGTGGTGAGCACATAAAGCAGCTGTCGGAACACACCGATAGGTGCTTGGCGACAGACTTACAACTTGAGGGTGGTAGCCAGCCAGTCGAGTACCTACTACAAAGTACCCTACCACCGTGTTACGGTTTCCTCAATATGTTTTCCGTCACCGAAAGCTCAAGCTCATCGCAGGATTCGAACCCACGACCTTCACCGCGGTATTAGACCGCACAACCACTGGGATATCATCGCCAGTTTTATTGAAATCCATTCGGTAATGTGTGATTGAGTCATGTTGTAAGTATTGAAATAAGTACTGTATTTTGCTATTATTTTTTTGCCATCACCATTTTCAGGTGCAATTTTGTATCACAAAAGTAATTCCTGACATCAAATCTATTGGTTTCACGCTATTATTTTGCTATTGTAGAAAAGCCATTTTCGAAATAAAGTGTCATTATTTTTTCTGATATTAAAATCTATTGTTAGTTTAAATTGACTGAACAACGTTTAATGTTTTATTGTTTGGTTATAAATACAGATTTATGATTAACATTAACTAACCATAAACTTAACAAAGATTACTACTAGAATTTGCAATATAAATACTAATTTCTCATTTATAGTCTATATTAGCTGGGTTAGTAGAAAGGGGTAATAAAACAAGCAGATACGTAATGAAACAATGTTAGTGGCAGTCGTTAGCACAGCGGGTGATGTTGAAAGCCTATCACAGGATGGTATTGGACTTTAATAATTGTGGCATTGACTGTACCCTACTATCTAGAACCTACTTATAGTGAATCATTGAGTTTATTAAAGTGAGCAATATTCTAATATTTATGTTTGTTGCTTTTTAGGGTTTCGTACCCAAAGGGTAAAAACGGGACCCTATTACTAAGACTTCGCTGTCTGTCCGTCTGTCCGTCCGTCTGTCTGTTACCAGGTTGTATCTCAAGAACCGCGATAGCTAGACAGTTGAAATTTTCACAAATTATGTATTTCTGTTGCCGCTATAACAACAAATACTAAAAACAAAATAAAATAAATATTTAATTACAAAAAACGCTATTTTTTTTACCTTTTTTGCTCGATATCATCACCAAGCTGTATCTCAAGAACCGCGATTGGCCAGTTTTTTTATTTCGTGTTGCTAACTACATTATCAGTAAGTAACATGGAGTATATTTTATTTAATGTCCAGCGAATGCAGGAAAAACTGCGGCGCAGAAGCTAGAATTACAATTGTACATTTTAAATATTCCGTATTTTAATAATTACAAATTATTTTAGAAATTATCAACATTTGACAAGTCTGTAACATGCTGTATTACTTATATATTGTATCTTATAAGAGTGGGTGAAATCCGCATTCAACGCCAACGACTAGGTGCAAATAAATCATTTATTGTTTAGCCTAATTGGAAATGAATCACTTTTACAGGTTAATATTAAGTATAACCACTTAATACTATAACCACCCACTTAAGTTTTTATTCATAACATTACTAGCTTTCCGCCTAGTTAAGATAACGTTACGTAAATACATTAAGGATATGAATTTACTTGAAAAGAAATTGAGCAATCATCGTTTTAGGCTGTGAGTCGTCTGTCAGTCAGTCACAGTACGGCTGCAAAGTTATAGATAGGATATCGTCAATAGAACTATTTCTTTTAAGTTTAAGCCCTCGGAGAGCATCGATGAAGGTTGAAAGAGTGGCTGAAGTAATAACTCCTGTATCTTAGGAATTATCTATGGTTGAAGTCACTGAAAGATGTCATTGAATCCGCAATATTCATTGAAAAATGCACAATGAAACACGATCATGAAGATCCTGCCCCTGATATTTTGTGTTTGCGAGTACGCCAACGGTTCTTCGGTGAACGAAAATGTCGTGAGGGAATCCACACACTTTTGGCACGATTTTTGCAGAATTCGGTAAAAAAATTTGAAATGCAAATAATTAAAGGAACTCTACCAAAACAAAAGTAGGTATTTACTGGGTATATAACATAATAATGCAATCATTAAAAATTAATACTTAGACGTTTTGAAATAAGGTCTTGAGTGTAGGTGCATACATTATTTCCAAATTAACTAGTAGATATAATAGTAACATTTTGTAAAGACGACCTTGTCTGTCAATTTAATTTGTCCATATTCAGTTGGTGATTATAGTAATTTAATACAAATTGCTGATGACCAAAGACTTTTAAAATTTGACGGCAGATTTCATGGTTATTAAATTATTAAATTGAATACCTATAACAAAAAATTGTAATGATTGCTTAAATATGATGAATCTATTTTATACTTTAAAGTATTTAAATAAATTTTTAATTCATTTAGGTATTTAACTTTAAAAAACAATGTTACCTCAACATGTAGTAACTGTCTCACATACATCAATTTTAAAGTCAATAGTCATGAAAGCGTGAAATCAAAAGTCAAACCATTCATCGGAGTGGCTAATTAGTTCCAGTGACATCCATTTCTTCTATTATTAAATTTCTAAAGATAAGTCTTTAAATCAGTCATCGTATATCTGAAAGTTAAATTTAAATAAACCCTAAAACATTACGGTAATAAAAAAATGGCAGCTGTCACCAAAATTAGTATCGATTTGTTATCACAAAAGCGAAACGAATCGATAATCGGTTACTCCACTTTGCCCTTTGACTTAAGGACCAAGGTCTAACCTTTCACTCATTCAACGTTTATTGCACCAATTTATTTTGTAGTACTCACTCCAACAACCTCTGACCTAATGCAACGTAACCGCGAAGTAAAAAAAACAAATCGAGAAAACTGGGCTTCTCATTTCGAAATCGAGCGGGTAATTGTGGCGTGGTGCGGAATTAGCCGGCAAAATTTCGTAGATTTTGCCCGCAAATGTGTTTTAGAACAAGGCGCGTGACTTTCGCAACTGGTGACATTATCATTTCGTGTCTGGCCAAAACTTAAACGCTGTCTGACCTCGTGGTTTAGGCGGCAGTTCAAGAAACTTGGCAAATACTTTTTATATGAAATGAAATCGGGTTAGCAATTTCATGCTTATTTTATTAGAACATTAGGTTTGAGGAACATTTAATTCAATAAACTGGTAGATTTGATACAGTGACTTTGAAAAGTCAAATAATAAAAGTATCGTTACTATATTATTATAATAGTTGTTAATAATAAAAGCCAGAAGACAACTGCCAACGAGCTAATCGTCGCCGCCTAAAATGGCGGACCACCACTTGCGATTTCATTCGAGAGAGATTTTAATCTTATACCATTATCGTCTGTATTCGAACGAGTATGGCTATCTGATCTTTGCCTGCCTTCATTTGGTAAGTAAAATAGAAATCAAGTACGTGGGCTGTTTCTAGTAAGTAGTAAATATTGGTAGATAATTGATTTAAAAGAAATATGCATACTGAACTTTTATTGAACCTATGTTGTGTTTTGGTAAAGTACCTACATTCCAGACTAGTACAAAAAAAGTCATAGTATTGTTACATACTCTTGAATTAAAATGAGTAAAACTAACCACTGTTAACTCCGCTATAATTTGTGAAACAAAGCGTGGAATTCAATTGAAATTTTGAAAATAAATCCAATACTGATAAATAAATGTTTCCTCAGACCACCTTTAAAGTAGATCTAATTTCTTCTCATAACGGTCTCGATTTATTTTCTAGAAATATAGCTACACTATTCGCTAGACAATCAGCGGACTCTTTGCTCGCTTCAGGATAATAAGTAAAATGTTGTTCGTGACGTTGTCGATGATTGTTTCCATTACTTGACGAGAGTACCTACCTAACTGTATATTTAATATAATAATTGACAATCAAAGATTTTATTCAGATTTTTGCCTTATGGATATTATCATGTTAATATTTTTGCACCAACTTTAATTGACAAGAAGTACTTCGTGAAATCAATTTACGTTAACCCTAGCTAGCTAGATGTAGGTGATTTATGCATGCAGGCAGAGGTAAACCACAAATTCAAAAATAGAACAAACACTATTCCAAAAATGGTCTCAAATCTAATTTCGCCCGATGACTCACGCTTCCAACAGTGGAAACGTGCAGAACCGTGCATCTAAAAGGCAACCGCATACTGGGGACGCCCATCTCGTGACGTTGCTGGTCCGATAACGGCATCATCGGGACCTTGACTGCTGTTGGTTGAACTTTCAGACCTGTAAATTAGTTGCCATACTTTCTACAGGATTTGAGAGTCATCTATTTAATTGTAGTCCATGTTGTTGTTTCAGGGTAAAAGTTTTTATAAAACGCCATATGTAGGAGGTTGAATAGAGCTATTAAATACCATAAATTGTCTTTAAGGTTGAATATCTTTATATGTTATCCACTGTTCACAGATAAACTTGCTTCCAAAGCTTGCATTTAATATGGGATATTGTCAAGTGTCTTGGGACTTAGCACGTGCCTTGTAGTTTAGCTTTATACAAATCCGAACTTATTATAATGTACCTAATTAGTCTCTGTTTAAATAATAATACTTCAAAACTTTTCTTCATTGCTATTTGTTACATTGTCGTAATTAAGAACTGTTTTATTTATTTTTATCAATTTTCTAAATTTTATAAATAAAATTATTTTCATGTTTTCTAGACTTCCTTACATTTCCCTACAAGTGTTTTAAATGCAAATGAGACTTAGTATCACGAGTTGATATCATTCACAGAATATATTCACCATCTTAATTATCTCTTATCACATCAGATTGAGAAACTGGCTGGATCTAGTTAAGTCAGTTGTATTTCCCGGTTTGAGTCTATTAATCTGCAACATATTTTATTAATTTCATCAATGTGGTGGTCAATTTGGGAAAATCTATTTTAAAATATAAATATACTTATAATAAGTTTACTTAATAAAGAGATTTTTGATTTTTTTTTAAATATTTTTACCTCACTTTACAGTCTTAATACAAAATCATATAATTATCTAGTTACTGTAATAATAAATAGGTTTCTATTCCTTTTGGATAAACTTGTGCTTGACCGTAATCTCACTATGGTAAGTGAGCTTACACAGGTGAGCACAAAGCTTACATGAAAACTGGCTCTCAAGTGCAGCTGCCGGGACACACCGATAGGTGCTTGGCGACAGATTTTCAACTTGAGGGTGGTAGCCAGCCAGTCGGGTTCTACATACCCTACCACGTGGTATGCATTCCTCACGATGTTTTTACTTCACCGAAAGCCTTAAAAAAGATTATGTTGGAAAATAGCGTTATTCTACAGAATTACAGTTAACTTGTAGAACATTCAAGGAAAACATAAAACAGGTTGTTGTTACATGAAATACCGCGTTATACAACACAAAAATAAACGTGATTGGAGGTAAAATGTGAATCTCCCACGTTGGCCCGACCTGCGACTTGCGACTGTGACATTTGAGACCTACAGACAGACAAACGTCTCAGCATTCTCGCGAAAAGTGTAGGGCTCGAACGGTATCAGATATCTTTATGTAGAATTACATTTATGAAAATATATTTTTATACTTTTCCTGTATTTACTTTATGCTCAAAAATGTAAAATTAGGTACTATGTATAAACTTGTGTTTGACAACAAACACACACAGAAAGAAGGCTTTGTGTGTGTGTGTTTGCATTTTTTTTATGAACCTACTTAGGTTTTTAAGTTACCAAGGTTTTGTACAAAGCTGTGTAGACAATTTATTAATTAGAATTGAATTATGTATTAATAAATTCTTTCCCGATAATTTGATTAGCAACATATTAAAAATATGATTAAATATTATAAATATTTCATTTTCTATCTCTAAGGTGACATCTCCTACCGAAGGGTGGCAATCATCATGACTATTTTAGCTACCGCCCGCTCTAATAAGGATCTCGTGATAATTTCGTACCACTTTCTGAGGTTGACAAGTTTGTTATATTTTTGTTCAGTTAATTTTTCTAACTAGTTTATTATCGTGTAAGTAAAGGGTGTTCAAGTGAATGGGACATGACACGTGTTATCAATAAAAAGTGAACGGGTTCAAGTCAATCAGGTTTTAATATGGCGATATAAATTCGTGTAATTTTTTGAGCGACGCGAAGCGGACGGTGACTTTACGCAATTCAATGTGTACACTGTTAATAAATGTACATTTTTATTTTTTACGGTTGAATGTAACATACAGAGTTTATGTTACATATTGCGGTTCAACTTTACTTAAACTTCATTTTTCTTCTGTCAATTGTCACTTTTGTCCATACATTCTGACGTCCTTCCTACGTCCGAGGTTTATCCTAGTTGGTGGTTATGACTTAATTAAGACAGAAAATAAAGATATTATATTTTGGATAGATTTTGAATAAAACTGTGATATAAAATGTAATAATTTTAGATCAATAACAATATTATACAATGGTTCGTATGTATATATTTTAAGATTAGGTTTAGTTGTTATGTATCTACAATGTTTTTTAGGATTAATTCCATTTCGATTTTTAGACTACAATTATTTATGAATGTGTTTTTCTTATAGAAATGTCAAAAATATTGACCATTTTTAATTACCGTATGTCTCAAAACAACCTCAGAAGTTGTCGAAATTTTTTTACTGGTCTCTAGCACTGTCTAAAGGACAAGAGAATGGTTTGATAAAATTCCTTTTGAAAATGTCACTTGGTAACTTGCAAAATCCAGTGTGCAAAATAGTAGTTAAGTAAATTAAAATACTTTGTGAATGTTTTAGTAACATAATGTTTTTTTTATGTCACTAGTGACAACAAGGCAGGCGGGTCACCTGATATTAAGTGACTACCGTCGCCTATAGACATTAGCATTACAAGAGGGACTGCCAACGTGTTGTACACCTTATTACAATTAAGGGCAAGGGCAACTGGCTCTCAAGTGCAACTGCCGGAACACACCAACAGGTGCTTGGCGACAGATTTTCAACTTGAGGGTGGTAGCCAGCCAGTCGAGTACATATAGTACCCTACCACCGTGCTATGGTTTCCTCAGCTCATTGTAGGATTCGAACCCACGACCTTCGCCGCGGTATCCGATGTCACTTGCCACTGAGCTAAAATGTTTCATATTGCTAAATAACCAAGCCCAGCTATGAAAAAAATGCTTCACCACGAGCACAGCCGACATGCTCGTGTCCTAGATATCAACTGTCGTCGCGACGCCCCACTAAGATTCACTCGAGAGTGAATCCGGCCCATGCCGATAGTACCTAATCCGACCACCCCTCAATCAAGGTATAAACCATCGCATTTTGTGAAACCCGACCAAACTTTTGTGATCCGATGACTTAAGGCGATGATAGCTCAGTGATAGTGACGTCGGATACCGCGACGAAGGTCGTGGATTAGAATCCTACAATGAGCTTGAGCTTTCGGTGAAGGAAAACATCGTGAGGAAACCACAGCATGGTGGTAGGCTTTGTAGTACCCGACTGGCTGGCTACCACCCTCAAGTTGAAAATCTGTCGTCAAGCACGTATCGGTGTGTTTCGACAGCTGCAGTTCCCATCTAGGCTTTGTGTGCTTACCACCTTCGGCCACATCGTCACTTACCATGGTGAGATTGCAGTCAAACACAAGCTTATCCTAAAAGTAAAAAAGATCCCCGGCAACCCCTGAACCCATCATCTAGTCCATAAAAAAACTCGCAAGCATACTCGTAATATTAGATACTACGTATTAATATACAAAGTAATAAATTAACTAGCTGACGAACTACAAGACGTTGTCTTGCCCTGAAAAAAAAAATGATTGTCATCCACTCAAACGCATATATTTTTTTTTTATCAAAATCTATTCAACAACTTCGGAGATTTTTAACATGAATGAAATGCTTCGAGTTTTTTTTTCTCAAGACATAAATAGATCAAGGCCAACAACGACAAATTTATGAGTTCAGACATCTCTTACATACCTTTAGGGCATCATTTAAGATGTAATCAAAACTACTACTTGCTATTCGTATTTGACATGCGATAAAATTGCACCAGTTTTACGACTGACTCTCGTCTTATGTTTTACCAGAACCGGATTAAAGTTGTGGAAATCCTCGGGCAATGTTTGTGATCCCAGTGATTTTAGTTAAGAAAAGATGTAAGGAAATAAGAGAGGTGTAATTCATAATTCATATGGATATAATTTGCCCTATCCTGATTTCGGCCCTGTATTTTACTATAGTAAGATTAAATACAATCGTGGTCGTCTAGTAATCGTAATTCTTAACAATAAAACGTTTCTCGTAAAGTCTGTTGATTTGTTCAAGTTAACAGCTTTAACGAGGAATTGTAAAGATTAATTTGGAATGGAATTTATTTATTTGATATAATTGGAAATACAATTTATTCCATATAATTGAGTATGGAATTTATTTGATAACTGGTAGCGGTTAGTAATTGTAACTGTGCATTGCTGAATATAAATGTAGTTAGATAAAGGAACTAAAAGATAATAAAATCGTTCTGAAATAAAGGAATTTTATTTAAACAAGGCCGGCCCCAGTACCTTGTTTATTCAAAAATCATCTTCTACACCTATATGCTAATTAGCTTTCATAACGGTTTCTACGCGAGTCGAACTCACATTAAAGCTATGAACATGACAGTATGCATTTTAAAATATATCCTTTGTCTACTTTAAGTGGGCCATATCTTAACTAGGGTATCTTAACTAGGGCATTTTAGCAACGGCAAAGTGTTATGAAAACAGTATTGCGTATACCTGAAAAGGTGTTTTCTTGACATACTTATTCCTTAATAAAAAATAAAGCGCGTAGAAAAAAAAAATCAGGCATCAGTGTCGTTGAAATCTTTAGTATGACACATCTTTATCCGTTTTCATTAATTTAGCTTCTTCGATGAATGGTTGACTTGCAATCCGTAACTAAAGAAAAATTATAAGCCAAGTCTTAGGAAGAGGTTATATTATTCGATAATTAAACTTCAGCATAGGTTCAGGATTCAATTTCAACTTTACACCTAAAACGAAGATACCACTGTCATATTATTATTATAAAAGTATCACATTTCTCAAAAACATTACGGTTGTATAGTAAATTACTGTAAAGAGATAAAAAATATCATAAAGTTTTATGATAAAAACAATTGTGTCCGTTATAAATTCAACGCGATTTATTTACACAACCTGTTCATGTTTGTTTGACCGATTTCTGACCGAGTCACTTCTACAGACGCCCACGAGTACACGTTGAAAGGCGAAAGCTACGATGTGCGCTTTATAACCACTTTTTGTCCCGAGTACGTCCCCCTACAAATGTTTGTTTCGATACATCAGCATAAATCGATTTCGTATGCAGTTACACTGATTTCGAAAGATTGGATCGAATCGATTGTCACGTTTGTGAGAATTTGGAGGGAAGGGGAGGGGAGTTTGTATGAAAGTATTTTTTAAAGTATTTTTTTTGTTTGTAGGTTTTTTGGAACAAAATTTCCTGTTTCTTGATACAAGTCACTTGAATTGGATTACCAAAAATTATACACCAATCAATGAGTCACATTTTGGACCGGTTCCCACACCCACGAAGCGCCTACGCATTCGAAGCGCTGGACAATGTTGACATCACTTATGCAAGGGTGCTTTATTTTTCTTTGTTCCGTCTCGCCTAGTATGAATTTGCTTTTATTATTGTCTATAACTCTTGCTGGTCATTTGTTTCTGTCATCGGATGGTCTTTCATGATTATTTCTCTTTCACATTTCATAATTATTGTACTGTACTGGTTCTCACTGACTGATGTAGTTTTTGTTTTCTATTTAGAATTCTAAGTTTCTTGCATTCATGTATTTATTCCATTTTAAACCATCGTAATTACTGCTATTTGAATTTGGTTTGTAGCAATTTGTTCCTGCTTTGAATTCTGGGTTCTTCTTAAAATGAAATCTTTCTTTAAATCAAGCAAAATTCGTGAGTGGCTTTTTATCTTCAATTCGATTTCTTAATCCAACTCGTATTTTCAATAATAATCATACAGTATTGTTTCGAAATAACATTTTATCCTTTGAAACAGCAAAACGAACGATGCAGTAATTTGCTAAAGGATACTGTAATTTTCTTACGTCTAAATTTTTGTTTTATATCTTGTAATTGAATCCGGTTCAATATTACCCTGTTATTGGAGTACAGATTTATCATTTGCTATATAATTGTCCTTATTGGTCTGAGCTGTATAATCTTCGACCCTGAATGAACGCATCTTGTTTTCTTACCTCGTTAAGTCTGTATTTTCAATGAATGCAAATCTATACATTGATTTTACTTCAAATTTTACATTGAGCAAAAAGCTTTTTGGTTAATACAAGGTTTTTTCGTTACTTCATGGTTTCTTACAGTCATTTAATATAATTTTCGATGGCATACATCTTTCTGTATCAAGTTTGGGTTTGTTTCAGGAAAAATATTCATATAAAAGTATATTAAAAAAAACCAGTCAAGTAAAGCGTTAGAGTTAACAAAATAGAGTTAATAGCTCTATGATGGGGAGGTTCACCGAACTTCATCTATAAGGTGCGTTGCGGTGAGTCCTCCTCATGTCATTTTATGTCATTCAAAAATGTTATTTTGTTACTGACATAGCTATGTAAGGTGTGTAATTTACTAACAATTTAACAACTTATTTAGTGCTCAGATTTTATATTAAGCTTTCTTTACAATATCTATAAAAAAATCAACAAACTCCTTCCAATTTCCTGTGTCGATTTTCACGGAGCATCCACATTGTTTTTCTAATCAAATAGAAATAACAATACGTTATCGGCTTTAAAAACAAATATTTAATTGGTATTGCTAATTGCTGACTAGGTTCTATTGTTCCGGTGGCGATTCTTTCTCACAATTGCTATTGTCATTAAACAATGTTGGGAGCTGACCTCAAGGATCGTGACGCAACGCCTTGTCCGTTGCTGTTTAGGAAGAGATTTGATCATTCTTAGAACGTTGACTCTCAGTGTTAATTGCGATTGCATTTGGGTATTAAGAAATAATCATAGCTGTTAAATGTACATTATAACTTTGAAGGTTGATTGGCATGAGAACGTATACGTTACAGATTCCTTATTTACAAATTGTAAGTAAGATTGTGGTTATATTATACTATTGGATCGATTTTATCTTCAAAATAACAGGAGCTACGTAAAATGTTTAATATAGTTCTACGGCATACGTTTTTACTGTTATAAACATCTAAGTTTGCACATTACATTAAAGTTTTTTTTTTCTTTTACTACAATAATACTCAGTCCGTATTAGTCCACTGCTAGAAGCCTCTCCAAAGGCAAATGCATGCGTATTCTAAATTTAGCATCGAATAAAAACATTACTAAATCACACGCTTATTTGTTACAGATCAACAAGTGGACCGGATAAATTGAGGAATGCGAATACATCGATATAATAACTTTAGCGTAAGTACTATTGGCAATTTTTTATATAACATCTTGTTACTAAGACGCTTAGCAATTCAACACGCACTGTTAGCGATTCCTAATAACCGATGATTACCACATGATTTACGATGACCGGAAAAAGGTGATAGCCGGTTCAATTACAAACTGTCAATTTATTGCAGTAAGGACTGCAATTTAAATGTACTTTCAATTATGATAATAAAACTATGCATTTCTATTTCCGCTGCAAAATGTTTACCGGACGTAAAGTGTAAGTACTTCAGTAACTTTACGCCTATTTACGGTGATACTAAAGTATGGTATTTAAAGGTTTTTTTAATAGCGTATGTTTAACTTTTCAGCGTAAAAATATAGTTTCCCTAATCAATCAATCTACTTATATTATAGTCTTAACATGTTGAATAGCGATTACTAGAATTTTATATTTTACATGTAATTTTGGGACCCACGATTTAGTAAAATCCCAAAAACTTATTAGGTAGCTTTTTACCTACCATCTTATAGAAGTTCACATTCAAAATCACAACTATAAATCCAGGTTAACAGATTGTCTCATTTAACGAAACTTATGCGTAGGTATTGAATATAATTTATAATCAATCTAAGTCTGGTTTTATGTATAAATTTTATGACACTTGTTTTGCGTAACGTAACGATTTAATTTCGTTCTAAAGATATCGTACTTACTCAAATGTTACTCAACCTTAAGTTATTTATCCAATAAATTTTATAGTCAATCCATTTCTTATTAAGTATTTTTTTTAAATTAATCTTCAAAGAGTTTCCAATTCAAACAGTATCTATTAACAAACTTATATTCGAAGACATGATTTTTAGCTATGTAGGTACATAGGTCTTATTTTCAAATGATCACTTCAAAATTATAAAAAATCAATCACTTTTCTAACTATCTGTACTAAAAATTATTGTCGTGTTTTGACAGTGGGGTATAATGATTAATGCTTATGCTTAATGATACGTATACCTTACTTACGCTATATACCTTGGGTATTCCAGAGTAAGTTATAACCACTAAAGATCTAAATTTACAACCATTCAAGTTGACATGGTTATTAAAAACCCTATATAATATAATAAACGCATAACATCATATTAAATCATAGCCCTTAACAAAGACATATGTTACGTGGGCTTACACTTAAGAAATTTTCTAAAATAAAGCAAAAGGCAAAGTGTCAGAATGTGGTCTCAAAAGAAAAGAAAAGATCTCGCGACATGACACATCGATATCTAACCGCTTCATAATTTAGTGTCGCGTCGCTCGTATCGGAATCAGGTTGTCAGAGGATTGAATCGATTATAGATTTATCGATATCACTCTATTATGTAAGGCTGTCGAACGTTTTTGATTGAATTATAGTGACATTCTATAATGTGACCGAATTTTGATTAATAATATTTTAAAATTGATAAACAAGAGAGTTTTAAGTTTTCTCATTTGGTTTCAATATAGTGTTTTGTCGCTTAGCTTTTTTTTTTTTTTTTTTTTTCTTTATTTATTTTACGAGGGTTTACTCAGATTTGAGTATGCCACCCTCATCGGTGCAACAATTTTACTACAATCATAGTTATAAGTATATAAATTACCGCCGACTTACACCCTTTTTAACAATTTGATACAACCTCCTGGCCTGGCCCGACAGCGGGAACGCCAGGATACTGTTACATAACCCGACATCGAACAAATTCATATCAAACTCTTGGTATAGTGAGTTTCTCTCCACTTCATTCCGAACACATTCCATCAAAATGTGGTAAACATCTTCCACCTTACCACATTCAGTACAGCTAGGAGATTCAGTTTTTCTCATTAAGTATGCGAAACCATTTAATGGAATATGTCCAGAACGTACTCTTAAGGCTATTACAATTTCATCCCGACTCATATTGGCATCATTTATCCAAAATTTGTTACAAATGTTAGGCTGTATTGTATGATATCAAATTCCTTTGCTTAAGGATCTCTCGTCAAAGTATTCCTTCCACTGCTCTAGACACTGTTTCTTTACCGTTAGTAAAACATCGGAGAAGTAAGGGAAACAAGTGAAAGGAATACCTCCACCAGAAGCCTCCCCAGCTAGTCGATCTACTTGTTCATTACCGTTCAGGCCGATATGAGAGGGTACCCACTGAAGTACAACACGTTTTTTGCTGGCTGTAAGTTTACAAATGGATTTAATAATATCGTATGCTATCGGTGTTCCTCGACAATTCGAAGTACATCGAGCCACATGTTGGAGGGCGCTTCTCGAATCCGTCAAGATCACAAAATTGCCAAATTCTAAGGATTCTATGTAAGACAATGCTTCCGCTATAGCAATGAGCTCGATACGCATAATGGAAGTTTCACAGAGAATATTCAGTCCAACAAAATTGCTCCCCTGAGGATCGAAAAAAGCCGCTCCATTTCCCTGTTCAGTTTTCGAGCCATCTGTGAAAATTTTATAATAGTTGGAATAGTGACTTGATAAAAATTGGTTACACATCACAACCATTTCCTTAACATTGTAATCTCGTTTGGCTTTATCAATACCATCTATAAATGGTTTTATTATATTAGATAAATTCACACCGCTGACCCATGTGTCGAGTGAAAATATTTCTATTTGTGGGCTGGAGTGTATAGGGGTTGATTTAAGACGTTCATGCGCCACTACCAAAAGAGGTCTCCTTTTACGCCTCCAGTATGAATTCTGACAAGAATTGCTAAGACTGTCTAAAATATTTATAATGTCGCTGTCTTGCTGTGATTTTAATTTTAAATAAAACTTGCCTGCTAAATAATATCTGCGAATATGCAAAGGTTGAATTTGAAGCTCATGTTCCATGACATGTATAGCTGTAGTCTTTATAAAACCTCCGATAACTCTCATGCATTGATTTTGTATTCTTTCTATTTTCTTTAAGTGTGTCTGGCAACTGCAGTCATAAAGGAAGCTACCATAATCAACTCTGCTTCGAACAATGGAAATAAATAAACGTCTCAAATGTCGTGGGTGTACTCCCCAACCAGACCCCGCAAGAATTTTAAAAGTATTTGAAAATTTATCTACTTTTAATTTCAATTCATTGATATGCTTCGACCACTTGAGGGACCTGTCTAACCATAAGCCCAAATATTTAACGTAATCTACTACTTGTAATGAAGTATTATTAATTCTCAACTCAACTGATTCTCTTTTAAAACCTGTTTTGAAAATGCATACTTTGCTTTTTAAAGAAGAAATATCTAATCCCATATTTGAGAGTAACTTATTGAGAGTATCCAGTGCCATCTGTAATTTTCGCGTAGCCTCTACTATATTGGAGCTTGTTACATACAACACGAAATCATCCGCGTATTGTGACACATAAACATTTTTAATTACATTACAAATTTGAGCAGTAGCTAAGTTAAAAAGCAAAGGGGATATAGGATCCCCTTGGGCTAATCCTCGGCCAGTATATCTACAAATGTACGAATTATCGATGTGTATTTTAAGATTTCGCTGTCTCAGAAAGTTCCATAAATATGTGCATATTTTTGCTCCTACACCGATACGATCCATATTATATAACATGCTTCTCACATCCACATTGTTATACGCATTATCTATATCTACGAAACATCCTATCGTTACATGTTTTTTAGAGAAACCTAATTGAATCCTGGAAACTAGATGTGTCAAATTATGTAATGTTGAGTGGCATTTTCTGAAACCTGTTGTTTTACTAGAAAGAATCTTATTTGTTTCAATAAACCATTCCAACCTATTGACCAAAATACTATGAAAAATTTTACAAATACACGACATCATAGATATAGGACGAACAGCGCCTGGATCACGACCAGGTTTTGGGATCGGTATAATATTGATATCTCGCCATTGTGTAGGAACAAATGAAGTTTCAAAAATTTTGTTGTATAATAAAAGCAGTAACAACTTTCCACTACTAGGGAGATTTTTAATCATACTATATGAAATATTATCACCTCCAGGAGAAGTATCTTTAGAGCGAATACAATTATCTAATTCATTTATTGTAATTTTTGTTTGTAGTTTTGTGTTATTAGATAGAAAGATTGGATCACTAAGAGGTACAAAGTCCGGAGCTAAACTATATAATAATTTGGATGCTATTCTTTTGTCAATGTGAGTTTGCGTTGCCTTACGTCCCTTCAACCATCGCATCTTTTGCCAAACCTCACTCTGTGAAGTTGCATTATCTAAAGAAGAACAAAATGTGTACCAAGCCCTACTTTTGGCAATACGAATCAATTTTTGTGCATTGTGGATCTTTTCTTGCAACATATGTAAATTATCCGGCGTGGGGTTTCGCCGAAACCTGGATAATGCCAAACGTCGCTCTCCTACAGCTTTCGAAAGAGATACGTCCCAGTATGGTTTTGGTAAAAAATTTGATTCCGGATTTAAGTTACTTTTAATGCAAGGAATATGAAGATCTGCAGCTATATTAATATATTCAACGAAAACATCATAACACTTTTGTAAATCAGTGTCGGGTAGACTATGAAAGTGTAAGAAAAGTTTTTCTAAAACATTTCTATAAGAAATCCAATCTGCTTTTCTATAATTTCTGCGAAAAATGTTACGTAATACAGGTTGAGAATTAATAGTGATCTTTATGACTCTATGATCGCTGCCCAAAGTTTCGTTTAAAACGCTCCAATTCAATTTTAATGCTATGTCACTTGAAGCCATAGATATATCAGGAGAAGATTGATGAAATATGCCATTTACCATTTTCATACGCGTCGGTTCCCCATCATTTAAGGTAATAAAATTACAATCCGCCAAGGCATCAAATATTTGATAGCCTCTTTGATTACATTTTTGTGACCAGTTTGTATGGTGTCCATTAAAATCGCCTATCAGCAAGGTTTTTTTGGTGCAGATAGAAAGTAATTGTTCCCAATCTCGTTGGCTAGTGCGTATAGTAGGAGGACAATAAATAGATATAACATTCTCAATCTCACCACAATTCAGAACTTTTACATGGAGAGTTTCAATACCCGCATTAGAATTAGAACATCGACTGTCATAAATTTGGGCTTGAATTGTTTTATGGATCAAAATGGCCACGCCTCCATAATTGTCGTCTCTGTCTTTACGAAAAATATTATATCCACTTACTTTTAATAGACTATCAGGTTCCAACCATGTTTCAGAAAGGGCAGCGATGTGAATTTTTTCCATATTTAATAAATTTTCAAATGTAACTAATTTAGGCCTAAGACTTTGAGCGTTCCACTGAAGGATATTTAACTTGATACAATTTTTGTTAACAACTTGTGACATAATCCAAAAATAATTTTAAAAACGGCCAGTCTGCTATGTTATCTACTACCACCAATATTATCCATTCTAAACAACATTTAATCACATCTTTAATTTTTTGTTGTATTGTGTCCTCTCTCAAAAATATAATCTCCTTTAATCTTGATAAAAGCTCACTGAAATTAATTCCTCTTTCTGGGATCGATTCTTGTTTAGATTCATCCGAAGGTTCAGATTTGGAATAATTTGGGTCGTGCGAAATATCAGGTTTGGAGGTTTCCTTACTATGAACTTTCTTTGAGTATCGCTCGTGTTTCTTTTCTTTAGTGTGTATAATTGCTTTTGTCTTTACGATTTCCACAAAAGAAGGTGTTAAATTAGCCTGAGTGATAAGATCTATCGTGTCCATTGGTTCAGCCTGTGGTTCAGCAACTGTACATTTTGTATGTACTTCCTCAGAGTCCTTGTCTTTCACAATTGAGGGACTTGGTGCTACATATATAGTGAGAGCTCTCCTGTATGTGCAGTTAAATTCAGACATAATCTCTCTAAGTCTCTTTTCTTTTTTAAATGCTGGACAACTAGTTTTGTTTAGAGCCATATGATTTCCGTTGCAGTTCACACATTGAAATGTTGTTTTCTCACAATTAGCATGACCCTTCCCGCATTTAGGACATATAACTTTTAAACTGGGACATCGCCTCAATGTATGTCCAAATTTCCAACAGCGTGAACATTGGGAAACTGGAAATACGTATGGCTGCACTTTGATACTTAAATTTTCGACATAAATATATGGAGGTATGTAATTACCCTTAAAACAGAGACGTATTGTTTCACTGGGACACCAGCCGTCCGTTTCCAAATCTCGTCGGTTTAGTCGGGATATCGACGCTACCTTTGTTGAGTTTGGGCAGACTATCTTCTTAAGAATATCTTCTTCTGTAAGATCTATATCGACATCCTTTATTATGCCATACGAATAACTATTTTCCATGGCTCTTTGGCATCTCCATCCCATATCCGTTAGTAATTTGCATTCCTCCAATTTAGTTGCACTCCATTCGTTCCCAACCTCAATGCGCACTTTATATGGATTAAGATACTTGACCCTTATTATGTCAGATATATCGTTATCTTTAAAAATTTTTGCCAATGCGAACTGTTTAGGTAGTTTTTCATTGCAATTTACGTAAATCTCAATTTTATCATTATCATCTTTCCTTTCCGATTTCTTCTTCTTGGCTACTGACCATTCATAATCGGTTTCATCACTATTTTTTCTGTTTCTTTTAACGGGAGTTCTACGATCGTCTTCGATTTCAAATTCCGTATTTTCTTCTTTCTGATCATCCTCATTCTGTTCTAACATCTCTTGCTCATTTATTGTATCGTTACTCTTCATTTGTGTCGTATCTTCATTCACATTATTAATTACTTCATTATATTTATTCATTATAATCGCAATAAAAAAGGTGCATTATTGTCTAAACGCAGGTAGCCGCCCGAGGGACGGACCTTCGGCCGCGGCGAACAAAAGACCGCTTCGACGTAAACAACTTTTATTCGTAACTAATTAATAAAACGCGATCACCTCGCACGAATACCGAGACGAGACTGGTCGCTTAGCTTTGAATCCTACTAATAATACAAATGTGAAGGTTTGTATGTTTGGATGTTTGTTCCTCAATCACGCAACAATGGCTGAACGGATTTTGATGAAACTTGGCACACTTGTAGATCATATTCTGAAATAAAACAAAATATACTTTTCATTCCGGGAAAAGATAAGATCCCTCGGGAACGCGGGTGAAACTTCGGGGCTAAAACTAGTATAATAATATATGATGGTATTTATTTATTTACCTCACCATCTATTTTCTCTTATACGGAACATGTTTCGTAATATCAACCTTCATATAAACATAATACGATTTTGATGGTATAATGTAATCGATTCATTAGAACTCGATTACGCCCACCAAATGCCATCGACAAAATCGTTTGTGTTGTAAATGTTGTAATTTTATAAACCACCTACTTGTTATCGTATTCTTATGATTGAAATTATATTGAATTAGTATTAATATTACCTACTATCAATTGGAAAAAGGTCCTCGAAACGAGAAACTAACTTTACAGTTTTTTTTTCATATCTACCTATTGCTAGACAGGCTACTAAATAATGACGATCATTATTATTTGGAGTTAATCCGTGAAGTAAATGATATTTGTATTCGCAAAAAATCATAGTGTGCTGATCATAGATATGCTGTCTTTTATTCTTATTGGATAGCCTTGCGCCTTTGTAGTGTCTATGATTGATGATTAAACGTACAAGCACTATGAACTGTTACGTGCGTGCATTGTAGCGTTTGAAACATCAGAGATTTCATCTTCCTAACAACAAGCTAAAAACACAGATAATGCCTATATGTATAAATAGATATGTATATGTCGATATGCGGCACTACAACACTAGCGAAAGGATGCACATTAGGAAAAAGAGTGGGGCACGTCTTCGAGGATGGCACTATCTAGATTATTCTAGATCATACTCACTATTTAGCTTTAATTATTTTTTTTATATTCTACACTAGTTGTCCCTCACACACGTTTCCGAGGTTAAAATAATTCTATATTTTATTCCAGGATAATAATATATTCTACCTGCGTTCATTAAAATCCGTTCACCCGTTTTTGCGTTAAGCAGCAAAAATCAAAACATACAAACTTTCATTTGTAATATTAGTATGATAATCTAATATAGTATCATAACATGTGTTTTCTGTCATAAAAATTATGTAAATTTTTATTCTACCTTACATAGGTAATCTTGCTTGAATAATCTTACTCTTTAGTTTTCTAAATTATATTTTAAAAGTCAAAGTGTCCATAACAAAGGAAGTGAGCACATATGTCGACAGTTTATAGCAACGGGTGGCGAGCGAAAATTATTAGCGTCAGAAACCGGTAATATGCATGTAGGACCATGCATAACGTAGGGTTTCGAAGTATTTTATTACCTGCTTCAAAAATAAGTCTTTTGTCGCGAAGTTGATCGAATGTAGGTACTACTACGTGAAATACTCTTTAGAAGGTATTTCTAATCATTTCTTTTTAGTTTTTTTAGAACTACAATTTCTACAGCCTACAGCCTACAGTCGTACTATCACAGCGCGCAGCGTTGGTAATATAAATATTGTTAATAGAGATTTTAACCTTCACTTCTGCCAACATTGACAAAAAGCTCGTATATCAATTAAATTGGTTGTTTAGTGTAACTATTCGAACGCTGATTTATTTTGTATGCATTCTGAATTCGAATATTAAGCTGTTATTAAAGCTGGGAACTTTGGGCTTGCCTCGAACCCAACTCGGCCTTTTTGCCTTCAGTTCGTTTCGTCACAATCAACACAAGCCACATTCCAACGTTCGTTTTCGGAATCTAGCGTCAGCTTGTCTAACGCTACGATGTTGTATGTTGTATTAAAGTGACACAGATTTATATGCATCAGTTTTCTGTTGAGCTAAATTGAATTACTTACATTATTTTTGTCCTCCTTATTATATATATATATATTTATTCTGGATAGGCTTGTGTTTGACTACAATCTCACTATGGTAAGTGATGATGTGGCCGAAGGTGGTAAGCACACAAAGCCTAGATGGGAACTGGCTCTCAAGTGGAACACACCGATAGGTGCTTGGGGACAGATTTTCAACTCGGTAGGCCAGTCGGGTACTACAAAGTACCCTACCACCGTGCTATGGTTTCCTCACGATGTTTTCCTGCACCGAAAGCTCAAACTCATTGTAGGATTCGAACCCACGACCTTCTCCGCGGTATCCGACGTCACTTACCACTGAGCTATCATCGCCTTAAATCTGTTTATTTATATCTGTAATCGGTATAGAATTTATTAACAATAAAACGTTATCATATTTTTTTAAATAGAAGCTACAAAAGCATTAAGGAAAATAGTGAACAACTAAAAATCTCCGAATCGAAAATTGAGGTTTACCGTGAACAGTTTATCGAATGAAAAAAGATCATACAAAATGTCAAATAACAACATCGTTGAATGTAAACGGTGATAAAAAACACATGGTAATAATTTTATACAAATAAAAACTATCGAAATAAAAATAGCTAAATTCTATTACAATTACAGTTATTTTTTTAATTAAATTAGAACTTTGATTCTTTGTCACAAAATATTCAATGTACTTAAAAGTTAGGGCTATGGATATTTATCAATAAATGGGATTAAATTTAAAAACAAATTACCTTCGATTAATAATAAGGTCGACCTATTATTAATCTATTCAAATTATTATATTAGTAAGGTCTCCATTTTACTACCCAAATATGATACAAAATCAAACATAATAGTTAAGTATCTTCTCATTTAACAGCTTTTATCAGTTAAACTTTTATGATATTTTTAGTGTTTTTACGTAACTCAAATAGGCATGTATTATCATTTGACCTTTTCTTATTGTCATTCTATCGTTTGAGGCCAAGTGTCGTTCGACATTCACCCTGAGTTGTATTCACAAAATATTCAATGTACTTAAAAGTTAGGGCTATGGATATTTATCAATAAATGGGATTAAATTTAAAAACAAATTACCTTCGATTAATAATAAGGTCGACCTATTATTAATCTATTCAAATTATTATATTAGTAAGGTCTCCATTTTACTACCCAAATATGATACAAAATCAAACATAATAGTTAAGTATCTTCTCATTTAACAGCTTTTATCAGTTAAACTTTTATGATATTTTTAGTGTTTTTACGTAACTCAAATAGGCATGTATTATCATTTGACCTTTTCTTATTGTCATTCTATCGTTTGAGGCCAAGTGTCGTTCGACATTCACCCTGAGTATGAATATTAAAGTTTTAGTTTTATTTGGTTATAGCCCCGTCTAATTTTAACGGTGATACATACATAAAGTTTTATTTTATTGTAATACCTTAATTATGACGATTTTTATTAGAACCACATTACATCTAAAAGTGAACTTAATAAATTTGGAGTAAAATTTGAAGTTAATAGCAAAATCCTAATAAACAAGGGTAGGTAAGTATCAAATCGGGTTAAAATACTTTTCTTAATTGAACGACTTTTAACTTATTTGAATAAATCACCACTGTAAATTATAGTACTTTTAAGAGTAATCTGATATTTTTTTATGGCCGTTGCATGCATAGAGGACATTGACAAGTATTCTGCAAGTTATGGGAAAATTGAAAAAATAATGTTGTATTGAGTGCCTCAAGCGTGAGGAGATGGCCGGAGATGGAGAAATGTATGGCCGTGTCACTCGTTAGCTGTTTGTAGTAGGGTTACTGAAAAGTTGATCAGATTTTAGAATAATTTATACGTGATCTATTGATAAATGTTTTGGAGAGAAAAAAAATGCTCGAAACATTTGTTACACTAAGTAATTATTAGGTATTTATTTCAATTCGTTTATTTATCTTAAAAACCTGTAGTGGTTATAAACTTTTCGTAGATAGGTATCTAATACAAAGTTAATGTATTTTAAAAGTCTAATATTTAATGCTAAACCTCTCGTTTGGTAACCCTAAGTTGCAGGTTGCGTGTCGCGAGGTCGCGTCTGCGCAACTTTCTCACGGCGGAAGGCAAAACTGAAAAATTGGTATTAATGACTTGGGTGGGTCGATTTGTTTGTCCTTTTGTTTGTATATTAACATTATAATATGAGAAAATAAGCCCCGACCTACGTAAGTCTAACATGGACTCGAGAAGGTGGCAGCGATTTGAGCGATGATCATCAGAATCGGTATATCGTATATTACTTACGTAATTAAGAAAAGAAGATATTCAAACTTATTATTATATTCTTTTCTAATCAGACTAATAATTACGCATAAATAAATGCGAAAGTGTGTTTCTCTAGTGTATGGACCGGAAAGTGATATAGGTTTTATTTTATCCCGAAAACATGGTTAATACTGCCGATCGATGCCTAGTCATTTATATTTACAAATATGCCATTTGTATACACAAATATTTTTTTCTAAAACATTTAATATGACTTATCTCACTATACAGCAATAGTGTTGTTCAAATTCGTGAGTTCTCGCACATGTATCGATATCGAGGTCAAGATATTAGCACTTATTATTGACAGGCCCGCCTACTTACCTTCCTCTAGAAAGCTTACACAAACAACAAATGTAAATAAGAAACCTTATACACTAATGAAGCTATCGGACAATTAATGATGCCTGGCGAACAATACGCTATCATTATTTATTCGAAGTATCGATTGCAACACGAAGCTTTTCATAGATTGAATATCGACCGGTTCTAAATAATCTTTATTCTAAAGTAGAGAAGTAACGTTACTTACTAACAAACGTAGCACGAAAAACAATTAAAATGTAATAATGAACACTTTACTCAATACGAACTCGAAGCGATAACGATCTTTCAATCAGCTGTCAAACTTTTTCAATATGAAATAGTGCAGACAGTGATTGCATTTTATCGATACATTCTTGCATGACTGAGATACAAGACCAATCAAATTGCATGTTAATCTAATTGGTAGGTATTTATTGCGACAATTCACTTTTTTGTTGTTGAAAAATAAAACAGATTTTCGACATTGAGCAATCTAATCGATGCGTTATCGATTAACGGAACATGAAATTGATTTTTGTTGTATTTTTATTTTCATAAAAATAGTGAAATGTAATCAACAGGACTTTTTAAAATCGAAACACAGTTAAATAATCGATTAATTAACATGGCAGAAATAATTGTTGTAATGAGGTTATAATTGTATTGGAATTACATAATTATTTACCAAAACTTCAATACCTTTCAAGCCTTCAGTAGGTATGGAATAAGCGCATTTATTTCACTATTTAAACCTGTCCCATAAATTATGAACACATGCTGTTTTGCATCGATTTGTGCTAATATAAAATATTCACAATTTCAACATTCGGTCGTTGTTTAAATAAGCTTCATCATTTCTTCTATTTGCTTTATTATTGCTAACACAGAGGTTTCAAAGAATTAATGTGTCTTTAAATAGCTTCTCGGAATTATTTTTTTGCAAGGATGGCCAACCGATAAGATCGACAGGTGGAGTTATTTAAAACGTTTCTATAGGTGTAGTTTAATACGACAATAGTGGAGTAATAAATTGTCAATATAGTAGGATCGGCGAGGGAACGTTATAATCGATTGAAATGATATAAAACACTGTTAGCTAGGTTGTCAGATCGGGATGATAGTGTGTAATTTTATTTCCACTATTGTAGTGCAGGCAAAGGGTTTCAGTCCATGCAGCCTCAAACTCAAACCTCATTTATAGACCAATGAGCGCGGTGGTAGAGTTGGCTCTCAAATGGTATCATCCCATTTTCCGAGAGATTGGTACATGTATGGTATTACTAAAGAGAGATGTCAGTCACTCATCATATGCGACTATTGTAAGGCTCGCACGTTTTTTTCTTGTAATTGTGCACAATGTAAATCGCTTACAGTTATATTCATCTGTGTCGAGAGAGGCGAATGTAATATTTATAAGAGTTTAGTATCATTATTTTACTTGCCCGATGGTAGGACAGTATCTGCGCAGCAAGAACTGGTTCTAGCAAATTATACTTGTCGCTTTGTATCCGGTGCTTCTTCTGTGCTGTAATTTATAACATCTGCTTTCTAAACCCTACGGTTAATGTTAGGTGCAGTGTTTCCACCTCTTGGCTTTGATAGCTGTAATCTTGGGATATGTATTAAGTAAACCATTTATCCGGGAGGAGTGTCTGACTTATCGACGCCTACGTATAGGAAATAATGGCCGATTCTGCAACGAATTAATGTTTCGCGGGAAGAGTTATAGATTTAAGAACAAGGTGTTATTGAACTTTATAATTCATATAAGTTAGTTTTTGCCTTGTTTTCATTTAAAATAAAATTTCGCGCCGCTCCTTCGTAGATGGAGCGCTCCTTTTCTGTGACAGGGCGTTTATTTGGTGCCGCATTTTTCAAGTACGACGATGCTATCTAGTCCGAGCGGCGCGAGGACCTATACTTAATCTATGATTGAATAGTTATTTGATAAACGATTAGATTATATTACATAACAAATAATATTGACACGCTATCATATTTTATGAATTAATCTCAAACCTGAAAAAAAGCATTACGTAATTTCTATTTCACATAAGATCTTTATAGGTAACTTAGTATGCCTCAACAATAATATTATGAGTTTATATAGTTATTATTATTCTAGAATTATTATAGAATCATGGAAAATTTCAATGGATAGCTGGTCTTGATAGGAATAAATTAATCAATATGTAACTACAATAATAACTAACGATCAAAGTCGTTTTGACACTAAACTCCGTCTTTTTATGACAGATGTCTGTCAACTAATAGGTAGACGAGTTACCTAATAATAAGCGACTACTGTCGCCTATGGACTTTAACAATGCCCCAAGAGAATTAACAATGATTTGCCGATCTTCACCAAGGCAACTGGATCTCGAGTTGCTAGCCTATAAAAGGTTTCTTTACTATGTTATTTTCCAGCTCAGTGTTTATTTAACCATTTGAAACAGTTTGAATCCTTTCACTAAGGCATTAAATTTAATTACCGACTAAAATATCATCACGTTATAAATAGAAAGCCATGTATAAATATAATAAACTAAACTAGACAATAAAAATAAGCCTATGTTTGTTTTTGGGCTGGAAAGTGTTCCAGTCCAAAAACTACAAAATCTTACCACGTAAACTATGGACAAATCAATAAACACTTTTTCGCGTTTATGACATCTATTACTGGTCTTGTTTTACGATTCATTTGCAGTGAGACCACAAAGCTCTATCTTTGAAACTCTAAACTTTGAAATCAAACAGAGAACATAAATATCAAGATCCTATCATCAACAATACATAAGAAAACGGCGATAGATAATTTAAAACCAAGTACTGAATTAATGGCGAAAGTAATTAAGTCTGTGGTAACATCAGTAACAGCTACCCTATCCTTTACAAACGCCATAACGTGCTTATCGATAGTCATTGGAACTGCATTCTTCTTAGTGCTGCAGTTTACAACAAAATTACAAGACACTAAGGCAGGCAATAACAGCGTATCTACACTTACGTTGTTATTGCCTGCCTTAGCTACCTGAACCGCGGGATAATGAGTAAGGATAAATGGAGCTTTGCGTTTAGGAATTCTATTTACTGTAATAATAAGTGTAGCACTGGAACTACTCGTATTGGAAATAATCAAAGTGATCTTTAGAATTATTGCGGTTGGTATTGTTCTAGAAGTATTTGTATTAACAATTTCAAGTTTAATTTCATTTCCATACAAGAGAGGAAGACTCCATCAAAGAGCGTTATTATTTTATGTATCTATATTATTTTTATAATTGCTTCAGTTAGGCAAGTAATATCTTTACTCTTTTACCCTAAAGCTTTTTCATTATTATCATTTATATCTTAATGATAGCACTAATACAGATTCCCATGAAATAATTCAAAACTTGCCTAGTAAACCATATCATTAACATTGAAAAGCATTTAAACTATTTAATCCTTCAGAATTGCTGTTATTACGTTTGACCAGATTATTACATTCAGAGTGTATTTCGTTTAATGTTAATAGATAATTTCCATAAATGGTTTCTGCTGAGTTAGAAACATGGGAATCGGTTTTAAGGTCTGTGGTTTTAAGTATTTCGTGTTTGACAGGACAATTGCGTTCTGTTATTATTCGTACAAGATGTCAATTATGGTCTTAGACATTAAGTTTGTCAGTCGGTCTAACTCTTTGATACAAAGTTTTTGAGATTTGAAATGATCGACAGGTGAATAATGCTTGACCTATATTATATTGATTATGATTAACAACAAAAATAATGAAGGTATCCAATGCATATTCTAATACTATTGCGAGTATGTTTCTTGTTCTCTAATTCACAATAGCCACCACATATTTACGTAGTAGGTACTCATTAGTATTTGCTATCGTTCTGTTTTTGACGTGAGAAATAAATCCAATTTGTGGTTGTATTTCTAAAACGGCACATTGAATTCCACAATAGTGTGATATAATTCCCATATTCTGGAAATGCTAAACTAACCGCAGCCGTTAACACATCTGTAAATATCCATTAAACTTGTTGAACATAAATGTACGCGATTTTATGTCAACATGTTTCCTGTTTCATAAATCTAAGATTACCTTTACTACGATGTTCACTCATTATATATCAAACATAAGTTTTACCTCCTTGAAATGCAGTAACCTTAAAGAAATGTCTTATGTCTATGAAGGCTTCTTGCAGCAAGCATGTTCTTTTATCATCAGTAACTTTTTTTGTGGTTAAAAGAGACACATTTTCTGACATATCCTTATCCTATAACTATGTATTAAATATTTACGTCAAATTTGTGGAGACGTGTCCGTATAATTATAAGCTTTAACTAGCTTATGGTCATTATTTCTACGCTTTAATTCTTCATATACATATGAAAGGGCATAATCAAAACTATTGATATTATTGTAGTTATTAACTTTTCTATATTTGATGATTTATCTAAAACAGTTTCAAACTTGTCCAATATTTTACATTGAATGATTATTGACGTCAAGCCTAATACTATCATTCATTAACGTTTGACCACTAGGGTTAACTATAACGTAGTTTATGACATCACTCATCAGTAATAAAATAATGACTATGATCATTTTGCGAAAGTATTTTGTCCGTCAGTTTGTTGGTTTTATGACGTGTCCTTTTTCACGCAACAGAGCAACGGATGGAGACTTTTTGCATAGGACAATAACGTGGCTACTTTTTATCCCGGAAAGCGGATAAAACCGAGGGGCGAAACTTTGTGGTCTACATTAAACAAAACTATATTTAAATCTAAATTGCACACTCAAATCTGTTTTTAAAAACTTCTGAGAGTTTTAATTGAATAGATAGATTTCTACAAATGGGCATCATTCCTATATACTCCTGCAAAATCTTGAATAGATTCTGTATCTGATTACCATATAATGACATTTAAATGAGACTCGGATAATGTATAAATAATATAAACAGAAATTATCTGTATCCTGGACGGTTGTCTAATATCTTATCTCGTTTATACAATATTTTATTGAAGTGTGCTAGACCATGCATGGTGATCTAGTCTGTTTTCTTTTTTTAACTTCTTACATTTAATTAAACTTAAACAAATCTATATTCAGCGCAATAAATGGTGCAACAAAAGTAAGTCTGTCTGGATTTATTCTAAGGGTTGGTGGCGATGTGTTGTCGATACCATCTCGATCGCATCTCACTTGCGTGTCGATGCCATCTTTAGCTGCTTTATAATGAGACAGCGGCTAGTGGTGATTCAACGTCTCGTGGGAGTGCCTTCCGGGAACTTGTGGTATTTATTCATATATGATGACTTTTGCTAACTTGGTACCAATTATAGCTGCTGTTCCATTTGCGTCTGCTTTTGTTTTACACTAACATTAGGTTCCGATATCACTTTGATTATGCATGATGAATCTAAAATCACTTGAATATTGAGACTATAACTGAATGTAGTTTTTATGATTATGTTTGCTACTAAGTTTGGAAATATGCACGGCTAAATAGTGAATATAAATCTCAATGATCTTCGATGTAGAGACTGATAAAGTAAGTTCTTACAACTTTTCCAACAAAAATATTATGCAATGATGCAACATCTATAATAATCATAACATTAGATATAGATTCTAATTTATAATGACGAAGTTGTAGACCTGGAGATTGTTCCCAGTAGTAAGAACAGCTTTTGTAGTATGCAGCATCCATCCGGTTTTTTGTTATCGCAAATGTTAATGTCCATCTTGTTATGATAATTATGAATACACATTATTCTTTTTCCTATAGTACTCTTATCGAAACAAGCTACGGATGAAAGTCATTCCCTCAAGATCGCGGGTGAAACTGCGGGGTGAAAGCTAATACTGCATAAAACTACTATATGACACAATAAATCAACGGTGCTTAATTCTAATAGACACATTATCTAATTACAAAACATAACAAATATAAATATACTTTTAATTTATACCTCAAAACATCAGTCACGAGCGCCTATGTTTCTTAGTGGCCTATTGAACTTTCGGATGATGAAGATGTTACGCAAACTTATGCAAATCAAGATGAGGATGCACCGTAAACACTGGCTTTATGTAAACACTTTCACGTTTGTAAATCTATTAGTTTAGTTATTATACGTTAGTTGTGTTTCGGGTAATTGAGGAAGACGCAAATAGTCGTGCTGAGAAGATGACAGTATTACGTTATGACAATCATCTCACTTCGGCTTTGAAAAATGCGCAGTCGTCTGAATAGAATGTCATTCATTTGTTTTTAAATTATCCAAAATTTGTTTTGAGATTTGAACGTATGTTGATCTTGTTTTAAACGATATTTAGTGTATCGGTGTCAATAAATGTTTTAACTTACATAGAAGAAATTTATCGAAAAAATTAAGAAATTTGAACTAAATACTTTCGAAAATTTCTAAGTTTTGTATAGGCCTTAACTCAATGATTTTTTTTCATTAATATTTCATTCAGTAGGTGCAGAAAAAAATTATTAAGATGTTTTTATAATTCTTTTTCTATATTTTTGTTGCTTAACAGTCAAGTAAGTTCGCTTTAGAATACTGTTTGTGACTTTGGATACCATCACCAAGTCATAAGATTGTCCGATAGGAACTTACAAGCAAAGATAACCCGTCTTTACGTGTAGGCCCCATATTTATTGTTATCCTTTCTCACTGTGTGGTAGTTTCTATCTAGTAAATTAACCATTTGGAAATAGTTAGTAGAGGTACCTACTTGACAAGCTCAGCTCAGCAGAAACCAAACATTCACGTCTCGTGTCGAAAACTTCTGATGAAATTACTCAGTAGTTTGTTAACAAACAGGGACTTTACATGTTAGTTGAAATATCAATCGTATTACCACAAATGGGGGCACTTTTTGGAATGCAAGCAGGTTTGACACCTGTCTCTAGTAAAAGATCAAGAAACTTTAATCTAGCTCATGATTTTACATCTAGTTTAAAAAAGGCTTAAGTTTGTTCGCTAATAATGCTCTTGAGACGTTGTTCAGGTGATTTAATAAGATCGTTGTGGCTTAAACTAAATGCCAAGCTATAGGAAACTTGATTGGAATCGACATTGCAAGTTAAAATATCACGTCTTTATTCTGCTTTACTTATATTTTATTTTGTACATTTGCGTGATTGCCTTTATCTTTAGATTGGCTGCGAAGAAATTGTCATGTTTAACATATTATTTATAGACATTTCACATTTTTTAGTTAAAAAAAAATGAGTGCAAGCTCTTCGCTTCCATAAATTTTTTTTTTTTTTCGTTTTTACAATTACCAGCTTCAACTTACCATTAGTTTGTAAAAATAGTTAAAAGCAATAATACAAAAGTTCATTATTTGAATTTTATTCTTGAGCCATTATATCAATGCGCATATCTTTTGCATTTGTTAATAATTTCAGCTCACGCACTATCTATTATTGAAGTAATAGATTCATGCGCGTGTGGGCCCATTTCAATAAACATCGATCATTCTATGCGCTCGCGCAACAATCAACGCCGTTAGCAAAGTAAATGGAGAGGTTGATCCGGAAACCAAATCTTCCTCGATAGCATAAATCTAATAGAATAGTTTCTATGGATCTTCAAATGATTGCTCTTTCAGATTTCTAGAATTTAAATTAATTGATCAAAGTTGCAGTAACTGGGAGATTTTATTTTAAGGAATGTGACTCTCATTATGCCTTTTAGAGATTTTCCTACTTTATATAATATTTTTTTTATATGACATGGTTTCTTGAAACGTATTTGTTTAACAATCAATTTATCAGTTTTATGTTCCTGTTTGATTCACCATTTGATATTTAATTTAAATTTAATGATTCTATTTCTCCTACGTGTTGGTTTTAAGGTTTTATTGAATGTGCCATAAAATTTACATCTCAGACTAGCACGTTAATTGGCAAAGCGGTAGTACGGAGGTGTTAATTTGTGATCCAAGAATATTTGTATGTAGACTTAATGGGACCTCACAAACTTCTTCATGTTCTGTGTTTTATTAGCTGTCTAGTAATGTTTATCTATCAATTTATTCATTAAAAATATTGACAATTTAACATTTTTGAAAAATAATGTATTTTTTCCTTTACGCCAATCTAAGAATAATATTCATTTAATTTAGAATCAATATATTACTTGTACACTTTGAAGTATCTTCTTAATTATTTCCCATAGAATAACGCTATGTTCCATAACTTTTCATAGAAACCCATGAACATTCATTGGTGTTGTACATTTTATCGGAACGTGCGCAGGAGTGCTCAACCGCAGGTCCGTTGAACAATGGGCGATGGGTAACTGCTGACTATTACAATACAAATTCCAAACTGAGATTACAGTTTTCCACGCCTGTTCTGTTTCTATTCCTTTTTCATTGTACCGTGCAAATTGGCAATAGGCAGTTAAGCGATGTATATTTTACAAAATGAAACTGTATTTTTTTTACAAAAAAATTGCTTCAAGAAGATATTTCTACGTTGTTGTAGTATGTTGTAGTATTAATAATGTTGTGATGTGGTTTTTTAATTACAGTTAGAGATTTTTAAACCCAAAAGTAAATTGTTGCCAAATTAAACGCCATTCTGCTGTTTTCTTAGAAAATTTGTTTTTATCTCACCATAAATAATTTGTTAGTAATAAACAATCTACGTAAATAGCAGAAATAAGTTTGAACTGAAAGCAATGAAATTCAAAGGCCAAAGAAATAACATGAGCATGTCTTGCGTACAGCAATAATCTTAAAACTCGAAATATATAACACAAATAAATGAATTTAACAAGGCAATTGTTGCTGTAACAATCTCTTTATCTCTACGAAGTGCTAATAAAACGCTATGAATAGTTTCATACACCAACGACAGTGCTAAATGATATTTTAATGTCTGCCGGCCTGTTTCTCCATCTTCAAATTATGATGTATAATTTTAGCTTAATCTGTAATTTAGCTAACACAGTTGCCTTTATTTTCAACAAATAACATCAACAATACATACAAAACAAACATTTAAGTATTTAATATTAAACTGTAAAAATCTAAATAACAATTAAAAAAATATCTTGGTAAATATTTATGAAAAGTTTCTAAAATCTTCTATTGCCTAGTTGTAAGCATAATAGATCGGTACAACTGTCTGAACAGTTAAAGATAAGATAATTGGCAATCAAAAAACAGAGTTTAATGTCAATCTTTTCATACTTTATTGACATGTTTGTGTTTTTACATATTTAACGAGCGACCAACGCAAATGGTCCTTTTAGGTCTCTTTGCGTTTCTTTATGCGAGGCCTAGGGCCGACTTAAATAAGTAATCTGCATATTTAAGTACGCTCTGTTGAGTTTTACTCTTTAAGTTTACTACTTTACATGCGCCGTTTTGAAGTGCAAGGCAGTGTAGATTCTTTCAAGTGACTTGGGCAATTGCTTTAAGTTTTTATATAGGTAGCTAAGTTTTGTCAATTTTTTCTTTGAGTATTAGACAAAGTTCTCGCAAAATACACCAGCGTCGTCAAAACTAGACTTTTTAAGGCGCATTCCTGTTACTATTCATAAGAATTTCCTTTCACTTCCAACCTTTTTAGGGTTCCGTACCCAAAGGGTAAAAACGGGACTCTATTACTAAGACTTCGCTGTCTGTCCGTCTGTCCGTCCGTCTGTCTGTTACCAGGCTGTATCTCAGAACCGCGATAGCTAGACAGTTAAAATTTTCAAAAATTATGTATTTCTGTTGCCGCTATAACAACGAATACTAAAAACAAAATTAAATAAATATTTAACCATACAAAAAACGCAATTTTTTTGCCTTTTTTACGTAACCCTTCTCGCACTTGGCCGATTTTTGAATAACTTCTGTATAAAGTCTGTCTTAAGTCTGATACATTAAAGATTATATTTGTGTATATACCTATATAAAAAGAGAAGGCCTGACTCACTGACTCATCAACGCCCAGCCGAAACCCTTGGACCTAGAAAGTTGTAATTTTAAAACAGATATTTTTAAGACGTAGACGAAAAATAATAATGGAATTTTCGAAAGCTATATTAGTGCAACATGCCAAAAATGCCATTTACTAAATGTAGGTAGGTATATACCCGTGTATATACATATTTGTAGGTTTGTTTATGCAAAAAAATCTATGCAGGTAATGTAGGAAATCTGAGTTCTATGTAAATTATTACGTAGTTGTTAAGAGTAGAAAAAGCTTGCTCGCATGTATTGCTTGGACAAGTAATTTGTAACACCTACATTCTTAATCAGCGACCCATGTGACGATGTGACAAACCTACTTTCCATGATTCCAAGAAACAGGGTACAGTAATAGGATTACGAGTGAGTGATGGTAAGGGATTTGCTTCAAATAATGTGTACCACTTGTTAAGATAAAGAGATTTTCTAGACGGGAAATAAAGTTATGATTGTCAATATTTCTTTATTAAAATACAAATAAAAGTTGTAAAAATATCACGTAATATGGTGTTAAAATACTTATTACTACAAAAATATTAAATAAGGAGAAATAATTATTTCAACATAGTGTTTAATCTCATAATTTGACAATTGAAATTGTCAAATGATAATTAAAAAAAATTATTTATTGATTTAATTAATTTAACTATTGACTATTGATGTTTATTCTAAATATTTTTTATTGTTTTCTTTTATTTTTATGGATTATGTGAGAAAATATATGAGTAAGAAAGGAGTGAATTCAGATATGACGCATAAAAGGGCCGAATGGAAAGAAAGTACGCATTGCGCTGACCCCAAATAATGGAAACCGAGCAGGTAGGTAATGATGATGATGATATTTTATCCAAAATCGTTTGATACCATTGTTGGTCATAGAAGCTTGTTCTCTAATATTACGATCTAAGAAAGATGTTCCAATGGAAAAACAATATTGGTAACCACACATTTTTTTGGCGTAACCAATGGTTGATCCCTTTAGTATTCACAGTTCGTTATTCATTGTAATACTGTTAACGGATTACATGGTTCATAAAATTAGGATTAATCGTAACCAAAATCGTAACTTTATCGATTATTTTAAAATGGCCTACATTTTTATTTGACCTAAAAATTAAGCAGAGTTTTAAAGTACCACCCTCCGTCATGGTAATTTAACATTAACGCACGAAGCTTATATCCTGTGGGACATGCCAAGGTTGATTTTTACTATTTAAATTAAGCGTTTATGAATTTCTAGAGATTATACACCGTGTCCGTAACACCATTTTCGAGATATTTCTGAATTTAGAATTTCTGATTTTAAAATTAAATAACGTGACATGTATTTTTTGTATATTTGGTAGGTGACGTGCCCACCTATCTCCCACTAATTAAAAATTGTGCCTAATTAATTTCAAATTCAAAAGAAATAATTTCCTTAGAAATATGAGTAGATTACTCCTTACAGACTCCATTTGTAAATTAATCACAATAGCCTAGACATCCTCAGGGCGTGTACTACAAAAGACTTATTCATAAAACATGCCAACTTTTATGTCGTACCATCGCTGGGGGGCCAAAACCGTTGGATTTACACAAGTACAAAACCCCTTTCGAATGCAAATGCGAGGCGTGACATATTAATGCTACGTGCTGGCCCTTCATTAAGGAACCTGTCATACAGTTGCGATATATCGGATATGCGATAATATTGAATGAACGTACGTAGTCGGTCCATCATACGCACAGTGTGTATGAACGTGTGGTTTCCCCATTAGGTTTCCTACGAAGTTTCACAATCTTTGGATTTGGTGTTGCTTGGGAAACTTTATCTTCATTATTATCAGTATCTAAGGTTAACATAAAATGTGCTTTATCGATCCTAATGTACAAATTGTTCGGTTTAGGTTTAGAGAGAATCTTTATCGTCTTATGAAATTACAAAAATTTCCTCACAAGACAAATTAAACTTAATATTAGTACATAGCAGTGAGGATGCGAGTTTTCCAAGTTATACAAAGTTCTTATTGTGTATGTATGTGTGTCTGTGTGTTCATATTTGTTTATAAGTTGTAGTAATGTTACGTAATGTTTTTTAAATTGTTAACTAATTTATAGAAACGTGATTTTAGTCTAAACAACATTACCGCACTAGTTCCTTTGTTATATAAAACGTATTTAACTATAAAACGTACAGTAGAAATATTGTTATTGATTTTAACATTTTATTTGTTTTCCAAGCTAATTATAATTTTAAGTATAGCTTTGTGTGTGGTACAGTTATATCTCAGCATAATGCTAAACTTTAATCTCTCGAAGCCGATTGTCCAACTTGTTAGAGTTTTGCGGTACAATCTAGTTATCTTATTTATTAGCGTCGCCTCCCACTCTGTGTTCCTGAAGGCAGGTATGCTATGATTTATTACAAGTCGTCTAGATAATGTCTGTGGTTATCATGAGCTACTTTTTGCTGTATTATATGAATGGCTGGTATAGGTACATTAAAGTGTATGTAATAAAGTAGAGTGGCAGTAACTTTTATTATTTTCTTGTTGATTTTTTTTATCGGATCGAGATAATATTGATTCAGAATATCTTCTTCTTTCTTTCCTTATCGCACGGTAGGTGGGTCGGCACAACATGTTTTCCTCTTCCATTCCGCTCTATCACTAGTCGTCTCAGTACTCACACCCTTCATATGCATATCATTATTCACGCAGTCCATCCATACCTTCTTGGACCTTCCTTTACCTCTATATCTATCCACACTCATGCTCAATACTCTTTTCGTTTTTTCGTGCACATGTCTTTCATCCCTCTTCATGAAGATACATATATATATTCGTTTTCTTCATGAAGAGGGATGAAAGACATGTGACATGGTATGTCATGACATACCAAGCCAATCTATTTCCATTCATCTTTTCAGTAATAATCTATATATAAATAAAAATAAATCACTAAATGTGTTGCTAAGCGCAAAACTCGAAAACGGCTGAACATGAAAAATCAATGTTACTTTGTTTTAGAGAAATAGGGCAAACAAGGTCTGCCGGGACAGCTAGTTCAGAATATAAAAGAAATTAATATGAGACATTATTCCATCTGATAACAAAATTAGCAAAGCTTGTAGTAGGGAAACCTGTTAGCAAATTTTAAATATGTATGGGTAATCCAAAACCAATGAATATGCCATACAAGTTGCTGTGCAAAAGCAGGTGGAGGCCCACGCTTCGCTGTTGACATTTCCGGACTGAATTTGATAAAATTATCCAATAATACATACAACATGTATAGGAAGTCGTGTGATATTAAAGCAATGACACAATTTTCTTTGTAGCTTGTAGGATTTCAGCGTTTGTAAATCGCATTAACTGGATTTATTGAAATTGTAATACTCTGCCAAGGCTATTTGTTTGTTTGAATGCGCGAATTCACGGATTGACAATCGCGCTTTTTGTAATGTGATTACATATATTATCGTTTTTATAGGGTTTAAAATTAGTGTCAACATTTTATGAAGAATATTTTGTTTTTCTTATATAATAGGTATAAAATGGTGATCTTTTAATAAAGGTTACTTTTAAGTTAAAAAAACGAGCAAAGCTCGTTCATCCAGGTATAAATAAAGTTTAGTATAAATAGGCCTTAGGAGAAAAACGAATATAAGTTTAAAAAGTATTGCAGTCTAAGCTGAATTCATTATAGAGATATGAAAAAGGTGTCGATTATTTTATGTAAAAGGAGATTTTGATGCCGTGACCGACAAAATCTCCATTAACATAATACGTGGGAATTATATTTTAATGAGAAACTCCAATGCAAGGTGTGGACCTTAAGTAACAACTCACATTTCTTACCATGTTTTATCTGTTGGATCAAATTTTTCTTTGTTTATTGTTTGCTACGCAAAGCAATGAAGCGCTCAGTATAGCATGTGATCTTTTCAAGGTAGCTACAATAAATAATAAGTTTTATTGATTTTATCTCTCAAATTCACTTATTTTTTATTCATGTCGGAACGAACTATTAGCGTCATCACTTTGACTGTCACACCAGAATTGAATAATCAATTAATCAGACTACTCAAAAGCCTTGAAAAATAATATAAAAAAAAGAAAACGAAATTCCTGTCTTTTCATAAATTTTCATGGTTCTCTCTTTATGGCGCTGGCAACAGCACGCCATATAAAAGCAATATAATTAAAAATATTCATAGCACATTTAAAAATAAAACGGTTTAGTCATTTTAATTCAGTGTGATTGTCTTCCACGGGATAATTCATTCAGTTTTATGTATGTAATGTTTTAATGATCAATATTATATTGTTGCAGTGAGATGGCGCGATGGAGAGCGCTGATCCAGCATGGACGATCACCAGTTTGGCTACTATTGTGCTGTCTACTTTATGTGGTCGGGGCGACACCTGGTAAGTTATAGCAACCTTTAAACAAGCTAATAGATTTATTGAAACGACAGTTAATAACTCATGGGATAAGCACGGCTATGGACTTCCATTCGAATGATTCTGAAGCTTAAGATTGTAACCATTACATTAATAAAATAAGATAAGCAGTTTTATGTCCAAATATTATAAGTACGAACTATTAATATTATGGTAGAAAATGACCAAATATAGAAGACTAACTTTCCCCTAGTTTCACTCGCGTTCCCGAGATTAAAGGGGCCCTATGTTTTTATCCAGGATATGATATACCTGTGTGCCAAGCTTCATCAAATTCCGTTTTGTAGTTTTTGCGTGATCGAGTAATAAACATACACAATATTATAATACAATACAATATAGGTGTAAAATATAAGGAGCATTTGGTAGGTACTCCATGATCTACTTGCAGTCATTAGTTAGTATCTTCTAGTACTCTTATTTTCGGCCAATTAATATTTCTAAGAGTATTTGGTGACAGGTCAATTTGGTAGTAATTTAGTCTCAGATCAATTTGACGATCAGTAATTTGGTAGAACCACAAAAAGAACCACTCACAAACCCAAGACTTGTATTGAAAAGTTGAAATATTTTATCGGAATAAACAACATGTTTAGAAAACTCAAGCCATACATGATTACGACGACGTGGGAAATAGTGAAAATTTATTAAAGAACCTATGACCTCTCAATGTGCAGTGTGTGACAGTAAAGGCTATCAACTAATCAAAGTGCTATTCCCTGCTTTTACGATTGCTATAGTCAAAAAACTATATACATTACTTACTCGTGTTTTTTTATTGTAATAATATTTAATCATAATTAAAAACCGGCCAAGTGCGAGTCGGACTCGCGCACGAACGGTTCCGTAAAAAAGGCAAAAAAAAAACTCAAACTTTTATTATATATTGTTATAGCGGCAACAGAAATACATATTTTGTGAAAATTTAAACTGTCTAGCTATCGCGGTTCTTGAGGTACAGCCTGGTGACAGACAGACGGACAGCGAAGTCTTAGTAATAGGGTCCCGTTTTTACCCTTTGGGTACGGAACCCTAAAAATGAAAAAACATTATCTTTTAAACAAATATCGTCGAACGATCATCTTAGTTAATACAATCTTCAATTCAATTGTACCACATTCGTTGAATCATGTTTGTAAACAACAATACAATACAATGCACAATTGATTTATTTATAATAATTGGAACAACAAATGTTGTTTTATATTTACAGCTTTGTTTGTGATGACAAAGTTATTGCAACATTTTTTTATAATTTGTTAATGATATTCTAAACAAATCAAGCATATCATTGTAATTAAATTTTATTTGCTGAGTGAAAAAAAGGCAACCTAATATTAACAAAAAATAGAAAGATTTATTTGCATTTTTACAATACCTAATCTTCTTGTCATGTTGTAAAAACTTAAAAGCTTAAACTTTTTTCGTATAAACTTTAATCATATTTATTTTGTTTATATAATTCGTTTTCTTGTTTTTACCATCATTGTACGTATCAAATTAATTATTAGATTCTAATATCTCAAGAATTTGATTTAGAGACCCAAGTGGCGGATAAATATACTTTCTAATTCGAACAAATACATATAAGGGATCTAGTTTACTAGTTGCTACCATTATAGGAAGTTAACTTAAATATTATATGTGCTTATAATGTCCAGTTGTACTAATTAACACTGGCTTTAATGGCTTAAAGTACTGAGTACCAGTTTAACCCAAAGTGCTGACAAATAACTTCTTAATTAAAAGTTTCCCAGACACACCTTTGTTGAAGAATTGAGGTATTTGTTTATTAGTATGGCTTTTGTGGCACAAAAAGGTTAGAATTAGATTGTGTTGACCATGATTTCACTATTGTGTGAATGATAAAAAAGGTTCTAAGTTTGCCTATCTCTAAGGTCTTCTTAATTTTTCGGAATTATACATATTAACTTTATTATATTCCTCAATTATTTGCTAAATGTTTGTTTTAATAAACAAGTCCAGTTGTGAATTAACTTGTGCATTGTAGTCTCTTTTATCTGTGATACCATCTTGATCCTTTGAAATGTCGTTACGATATAAATGTTCCTAATATGGTTACTGATAGTTTATGCATAATATAAGCTTGTACCGTTGAGTAAACCTAATCCTGCAATAGATTTTATGACTTCTGGTCTTCGATATAAGACTTAAGCCAACCAATAACTTGGATGCTTTCTCAAAATCCTGCGGTTGCTTTGACTAAGTTGCTGCTCTGAGATAAATGAAAATTACGGATTGCAAAAGTTACTATAGCTTTTTCTCGCATTGCAAAATTGTCAGTAACACACAACTTCAACACATCCATTAGTTTAGTATGTACACACAATTATCATCAAAGTAAACTGTATAAACGGTAATGGAAAGCCTATACAAACGTTAGCTAAACCTTAATTAGTCGTGCAAACCTTTAACGAAGCATGGCTGCCCTGGCGAGGTGCACCTGTCGATTTGGTTATTTATGTTCGTTTGTTTGTTTTACGTGAAACTATTTGATACTCGTTTCTAGCTTGGCTTTTGTATGGCAACGTAACGGTTCATATAGGAAAATATTGTTAGCTATCATCGCCTTAATTTATGTTTGTGCGTCGAATCCTGAATGTTTGCAGTGATATGATTTGTATCTTTCATTTACAGACCCGGAATCATAAAATTGCTTTATTTAGTTTTTGGGAATATTTTCTAACAAACTTTTATTTAACTCTACTTGTTAGTCTTTTTGGGTCGAATCTTGCAGTTTAATTTTAAACCTGAAACCTTTAAGTCTGTGCAGAAAATTTTGCAGTCTGGAATCGATAACAAAATAATATTGTAGGTTATTTATGGAAAAAGTTGTTTTTAATTTTCATGTTTTTTCATCTCATTATCATTTTGTGTCAACAGGTCCATGTGAAGTGGAAACAGGACAATCAAGCATCATCGTTGATATTGAAGAGAGCAAAGGGGATCGTAAGTAGATTTTTTTCTTAATCATTGCTTGTCGAATACACGGCGATGGAAAATAACTACAATTAATAATAAATCATTACTGCCAATGTTTACTACCAATTGAAAGATTTTAATATTTGCAGAAGTAAACCAAACCACGATACCATTGGAGTTGCCAATTGTTGGAGAGCCAGATGTTGACGTGATCCTGTCTACGGTATTTCCAAAAGGCCCGACACTCTTTCAGCTCGATGGAAAGCGTTTGCAGCTACTTCAACCGCTTGATAGAGACGCTGACAATTTGTCGCATATGGTTTTTCAGGTATTCTTATTAACTGTTTAGCTTTAGTTTTGTGAAGCAAAAAGAAATCTTTTTCTACGTTTTACGACGTAGCTTTTATGACTTTTTACTGTTATGTCATTAATTAAAAAGATAAAAGTTGAATATTACGCATATTTAATGTGACATCAAATTAAGAACCTCATCATAAAACATCATCTTGTTACAGTAGCTCTCATTCGACTTTCTAAATTTTGATTGCAATCTGAACTTAGTAGTTAAAGTCTGACGTCTTCAAATAATATAAAAATCTTTTCTATGCATTTTCAAATAGGAGTCAATCGAGTTATCTACCAATAAGCCTCAAGCGATTTTAACAATCTGCATTATTAATAGAAGTCAGATCCAATTTAGATGGTAATTAATGGGTTGTTTACAGCTGGTCTGTCAAGTGAAAGCAACGAAGAAGCGGCGGACTATTCCTGTTATTGTGAGGGTATCAGATATCAACGATAATGCACCTGTATTTCAAGGAACACCTTACGAAGCTAATGTTTCAGAGGTAAGATTGAAGAAGAAGACTGCTAATTGGTCGAAAGAAGCTGCTTAAACCGAGACCAAGACCGGATTATTAGTATATGTATTTTTGCGTCAAAATATTAAATTTTGCTGGGGTTTTTTCAGTTAGTACCAATCGGCACAACAGTATTTGAAGGCATCAAAGCCATGGACATAGATGCCGGTGTCAATGGGCTTTCAGAGTACTTCATCATATCAGGGAATAACAAGACTTTAGAAGAAGCAAATGCTGTCGATGGTTATGGGTACTTCTCGATACCCCAGCCTCATCAGGGTATAGTAACTGTAAACCGGAGTTTGGACTACGAGCGGACACAGAAGTATCTAGTCACTATTGTTGCTTCTGTAAGTATTGTTCTCGATAATGATAACAAATTCTAGTCTATGAATTCTGTGGCTGATAATTACGAGTATCAGTAGATAATACAGATCCCTGAAATATGCAACCATAATCTGAGTGTGCGAATTATAACATTTTTGCTATATAACTTTGACCTGAAAATATTGTTCTAGGATCGCGCACGAGATACCAAAAGACGACTATCCAGTACTACTACACTGACAGTAAATGTACAGGATGATGATGATCAGGACCCGTCGTTTATTTACAAAGGCTGCAGTTTGCATGAAGGAGCTTGTTTCAACCCTGAATATGCAAGTTATGTAAGTAATAATGCAGAAGACAATTTAAGATTCAATATCTAATTATTTTCAGAAACATTTGGAAGACCTTAGATTATTTCTAAAGCCGTATTTAGTTGTATTAATGCTAATAATTGCGCTCATATTAGATGCGCAGAAAGAATTACTATAGATAATTCTTTTTAAATTTCAGGTTAGTAGCGGTGTCCTTGCTGGTATTTTAACAATAGAACCAGAAAAGATACAGGCCGTAGATATGGATACTTTAGACGCTCGGATCCGTTACACTATACAGAGTGGAGAGCCGGATTCTTGGGCCACGTATTTCGCGATAGATCCTAATACTGGAGCTGTAAAACAGTTGGTACCTGTTGATACTAGTATAGCAAAGAAGTTTCAATTGGTTGTAAAGGTATGTTTGTTTTTGTTATATGTATAAGTATTAGATAAATTCATTGAGATGGTATACTTTCAGAACATGTTGGGCTAATCTTGCTCAACAACTTTATAACTCTCAAATCTCAAAAAAAAATACAAACTTTTCAAATTAAAGTTCATATTTGCTAGTTTTTTACAAAATTAACATTGGTTAAAAAATATGCCATCTCAAAAAATCACCTGAACAAAAAATCACAGATTTATTATAAATACTTTATTCCCATTTCGTGCTATATAACTTATAATTAGACTTGTATATCACGTAACTTTTTTTTATTATATAATACCATTTCCACTCAAAAATCCAGGCAGAAGAAGTAACAGAAGCACGTAGATTTACAACTGCAAAGTTAACTATCGTAGTACGACCAGTAGATGCCAGCCTACCGGTTGTCAAAGCATCATCAGAAGAAGGAGAGATTGAAGAAAACTCACCGAAGGGTACAAAAGTGTTGGATTCTACTGGACAACCAATAAGACTGACCATTTCTGATCCGGATTTGGTAAGTAGTTCAAATATAAAGATATATAACTATGTGTCTAGCTGTAAAAAGCTATTTTAAAAGTACCTAGTACATTTAGGTAGTATATATTTTATCCATGCCTACTAAAAAAGTTAATAATTATTTAAATTTTCAGGGACCTGGCGACCCCATACCGAATTATACCTTTGAATTGACGACTAACTTCTTTGACATCGACAAAGATGGCTACCTTGTGGCTGGTGAAGAAAACTTGGACCGAGATCAACCAAACTCTGGAAAGTTTAGATTCCAAGTAAGTAAATTAATAATTACTTAATAGAAAATGTAGGAAAAAAATCGTATTTTTTATGTTTTCGTAAGGTACATGTGAAGAGGTCAGGCGGAGGAGCACACGAGACAGTTTCAATATTTATTTTTCTCGCAATTTTCTATATTTTTGTATTTAGAACTGAAGCAAGTCTTTTCTAATTATTCTTGATTAATCAAACCTAACTCTATAGAGAATGAATTTATCTTCTATAGAAGAGGAGGATGTATGGTGTTGTAAAAATATCTTAAAATGTTGCATTTCAATCAAGTATTATTTTATTAATCGTCCAGATTTTCTTGTCATGGATTTCGTTTTGTATTGATTTTTATTATTTATCCAGTCCCACAGTTTGTCTAAAATGTCATCGTGTTAAAGTACCGATATAAATAGAATATTTTTACTCATTTCAGGTTGTAGCACGAGAAGCCAACGGCGGGGCTGCATCAGCGCCGTACTCCTTAGCAGTGCAACTGTTGGACCAGAATGATAACGCACCCATCATACCAAAGACTCAGCCAATAATTGTGCCAGCTTGCTTAGAACCTACTCCTGTACATAAGGTACTAGACAATAATGTGAAACTAGTATCGTATGTTATTCAACCAAATTTTCTGTGCATCAGTTCCATTCCCTTAATACTGAAAAAAAAGAGTTCAGTGTTTAGTAATATACTTGTAGATGTAAAATTTGGCAATAATTTATAAATTTTAGTGAAAATACCATTGCCAATCTGTTGTAAACCTTATTACAATGCCTTATAGGCTGTTTTGTAGATGGATGCTGATACCCAAAATTATTAATTCTTGTAATTATTTTATTCGTATTATTTTCTTAATAACTTGCTTTGCGGGTCTCGGTTTATTTATATATAGGGCAACCGTCCTATTTGTGAACCAAACCAAAGGGTTAGTCTTATAGCATTTTATGGAAATTTATTTTATCCAATTTAATTCACAGGTGGAAGCAGTAGACATAGACGAGGGTGAGAACGCACGTATATCATACAGCATTTATCATGTATCTAACAATGGAGGCAACAAATTCACTATTGATCCTAATACTGGAGTAATATGTAAGTGTGTTTCACCCCTTATTTTCAACTCTTCCTTACAAGTCATTGTCTACCTGTGTGTTTATTTTAGCTATTCTTTGGTGTTCGTTGTAGATGATAGCAGGTCTATGTATCATAGTTTGATGGCAGAACTGTACTTATGTTATTCTTACTACTACTGTTGTAGTTTGTATTTGTTTTGTATGTACCTACATACCTAATATATGTAGTCGGCATTATAGATGCAAGCACTTCCGCGCCAGAAACGCAGAGTTAACTTTGTGGCTTTAAATAAATTAACACCAAGTGTTGTTTTTTTTTAATATCACAAGTGACAACGAGGCAGGTGGATCACATGATGGTAAGTGACTACCGTCGCCTACAGACATTAAGAATACCAGGGGGATTATCATATGTTGTATACCTTACAATAGTACCTTAAAGGCACGGCAAACTGGCTCTCAAGTGCTATTACCGGAACACACCAACAGGTGCTTGGCGACAGATTTTTCCACTTGAGGATGGAAAACTGTCAGTAGTGTATGTACTACAAAGTACCCTACCAGCGTGCTGTAGTTTCCTCACGATGTTTTCCTTCGCCCAAAGCTCAAGCTCATTGATTTGAACCCGTGACCGTCACCGTGGTATCCGATGTCACTACCACTGAGCTATCATTGCCTTATATTGATGAAAACACCTGAAACAAATGACGGTCAAAACTCACTATGCTTTATTTTTTTATCCAGCAAGCACAGGTCGCCTTCAAGCCGGTGAACAATACAGCGTGACAGTAAGAGCTAGTGATGCCAAGGGCCTCAGTTCTCAAGGCATTGTAGAGCTGTCAGTGGCTCCCGGGCCTAACACGAGGCCCCCACAGTTTTCTTCGAGGGATTACTATGCGCCAGTGTCAGAGGGCGCTGCGATCAATTCTACTGTTACTACAGTTACTGTGAGTTTACTAATCTCTATATGTATATATTAAAACTTGCTGTTCCCCGCGGTATCACTCGTATTCCCAAGGGGTCTTATCTTTTCCTGGAATAAAAGTAGCATATGTGCTATTCCAGACTATAATCTATCTCAAATTTCATCTAGATCCGTTCAGCCGTTCTGGCGTTTTTGAGTAAACATCCATCCATCCAAACTTTCACAATTATAATATTAGTGGGATGAATCCCTATTTCCCTTGGTCACGCCATAACTTTAGAAAGACTTGACTAATTTCATTTATATTTTTTTTTTTGTTTTTATTTAAGTTTTCTAATACTTTGTACAAGGTTCTTACAAAAAATAAAAATTTGCAGGAAATTGGAAAATTTCAGGTATGATCACGATGTTGGTCCGCCATTAACTCTGAAACTACTGAAGTGATCATGATGAAACTTGTCACACAAATAGATTATATCTTAGAATAAGAGATAATATACTTTTGATACCGGGAAAAAAGATAAGATCCTACGGGAACGCGGGTGAAACTGGGGACAGCTAGTATGAATAAACAATACAATTTGAAACATTCTTTCCTGGCTTTACTTATTGCTCTACATAGTAAAGTTGCCGTAAAGGAAAAAATTTCTCTAAGAAAAAGACACCCGCTGAATTTAAATGATAACTCCTTTTATTTAGGTACTAAAAGTGTAGTATGTCCAATAACACTAATTAGGTTATAAATATGTTAGGTACTAAATATGTGTGTTCAACAGGCCAAAGATCCCGAAAATGAACCAGTCACCTACTCCATAGCGTCAGGAAACGATCTCCGCCAGTTCGCTATCGGTTCCAACACTGGTATCATCACTGTTATCAGAAGTTTGGACAGAGAAGTACTAACGAGATATCAGTTGGTAAGTTTAATGATTAAAATCCAAATTACACAATCCAAAAGCTCAGAGAATTTTTGTATTACGACCTCAAAAATATTTTCTGTACAGAAGAGAAATGATTTTTGACGGGCTATGTTATTGATACTGTAATCATTATTATAAGTAATGCGGTAAGTGACTACCGTCCCCTATATAGACATTAGCAATACCAGGGGATTGCCAAATGTTGTAGACCTTATTACAATACCTTAAAGGCAACTGGGTCTCAATTGCAATTGCCGGAACACACCAACAGGTGCTTGGCGAGAGATTTTCAACTTGAATGTGGTGGCCAGTCAGTAAGTCAGTTCAGTTCTACAATGTACCCTACCGTCTACAGCCTTCGGGTCAAAATGTAATCTGGGTAAATTTTAAAGTATTATATAATTTTCAGTTGGTAAGGGCAGAGGATCCAGGAAGATTGGCAAGTACAGCGACAGTCAACATCAAGGTTACTGATATCAACGATAATAACCCGAAATTCGACGAAGATTCATATATGTTTTATGTTAAAGAAGGTACGTATTTAATTTTTGTTTTGATCAATTTGATTTTTTATGTACTTATACAGAAAAGTATTTTTGGCCAGTAGGTATGGGGAATGCTAAAATATTAAGACTAAAAGAAAGAAAACGTACATACTGCACGACTGCTATAAACCAAAACCATATTTTTCGTTTCAGGAGGACCAGGTGTTTTCGTTG